>CM062814.1:352615050-355015050 GCA_031772625.1 Pinus tabuliformis | reverse complement strand
TGTCAAATGAATAAACATTTATTGTAGAGAAATCCATGTTTTATAGTTTAATGCATACCATTTTTTATTGGAAAACCTTGTCTTGGGTGGATTTCTTCCATACTACCTGAGCATATAGAAAATGCCTTCCTAATCAAGACAATAGAGGGAGAATGGTGATTACTATTTAATATAATAAAAAATTAAATAAGTACATGAAACCAAAAAGTGAAAGGAAACAAGATACTATCTTTGGGGGATTTTGGGGGCTCCTTCCAAAGCTTTGATGGATACCTATAAACTTATAAAAACAAAAGTGAATGTATTTTCCAAAAAAACATTAAAAACCTATAAATTCTAAAACATCAAAAATACAAAATAGGATATCTAAGACTACAAGAAAAGGAATTGTAGTGTAAGTCCCTTATGTCAGCTACTTCAAGTTTGGCCTTCTTAGGATTTTCTTCTTCAGAAATGTTAGCATGATCTCTATCTCTCTTCTTATGCCTTGGATTGTCGATAGAGTCACTCTTGTAGTGACCCTTCTTATGACATTGATAGCATTCTACCTTGGACATGTCTACTTTCTTCCTTGGTCCTTTGGACTTCTTTCCTTTATGTTGAGCAGTCTAGGAATTTGAAACTCCTCTAGGATTGGAAACTAGTGACATCCTTAATTCTTCTTGACTACCGACAATCCATAGTTGTTCAAAAGTGGGAGCTTCCTTCCAACTGTTAAGTCCTGCAGTAAATGCACCCCAGGTAGGTGGCAATCCTAATAGAGCAATGATCATGAGTTCTTTGTCTCCAACAATTTCACCAATGGTAAAAATATAATCTCTAATTCTTTATATCCTCACAAAGAAGGAGGACATTATGTCTTCTTTAGTCATATTTGTGGTCCTTAGTTCATTCTCTAAGCTTTCTACTTGACCAATGTTTTTAATAGTGAATAAATTTGACACGGCCTCATATGTTTCTTGAGCATGATTAATGTTGCCTATAAACATGACAAGGTTGTCCTTTATTACTTATACCATTAGGGCCTGGCCACTAATTATAATTCACTGAACTTCACTTTATCACCATCAATTGATTCATCTGTAGGCTTCTTTATTTTTCCATTGACCAAATCTAAAACCTTGTTCTTTTCAAGGATGTGGTCAATCCTCTTCTTCCAAGATCTGTAGTTTTAGGATCCTTCAAGTTTGTTCTCTCCCTTTGTTGTGTTAGACATTTTCCTTGAATATTCCTTGATTGTTTTGAATGATTCCTTGATCAAGTGCTTGAGACTACCTTTTTATTATTTCTTCACCAAAGCTCTAAAACCATGATAGAAAATTAGAAACGAAACATTTTCTTATAATCGATAATTACTTGGGACGTTCTTGACTTCTTATTAGGTTTATTTATATTTTTTTTCTTTTAGTTCATCATGCAATTACCAAAACAATAGCACGTAAAACAATGGACACTAGATATAGGCTCATAGCCAGGGAAAAAACCCTCTGTTGATGGTGTTGGACCCGCCAACATTACGGGGGATCTCCCCTGTATGAAGTCTGAACTAGACCTCACACTCTTTGGTGTAGGAGTCTCATTCGGTATGATGGCTTGGTTTCCATTATCTTAAAGGTTTTCCTTAGCTATTTCTTGTCAGCATATCAGAGTGGTCTACTTTTTCTTCAAACAGTGAGGTTCGCGTGCCTGGTGAGTGTTTAGTGTTACTTGTGTCGAGGTTCTTTCACCACAGAGGTAGAGGGTGGAAGTGAGTCCCAAGTCGAAAGGGAATAGTTACAACTCTGTCATAGAAACACAACACAGTAGGACATGCGCGACTTTCGACAGAGTAGTCCACACAGATGCGGCAGTTAAAGGCACACAGCGAAAGAATAACATGTACAACACCTAGAGGAATATTCTGCATGAGTGTGATAGACGCTATAACAAGTTTATAAGAATGGTTTTGTCGAGTTTTCGACGGGAGATCCCACATGGGCGAGACAACATTAACAACTTATACAACACATTTTCATAAGCATATGTATTAGAACAACTGAAATAGTTCAACTGTCTTAATATAGGTTAAAGCAACATGCATTACAAGTGTCCAAAGAATAGTCTTACAAACAAATATAATACATCTGTGAAAATGCGTTGGCCTATTATCAGGCTTATGAATTAAGAGAAAGTTCCAAGACACATTGATACACCATTACATCACTAACCCCGATAGTTGTGCATTGGAGCCACTACTCGCTCCTCAAATAAAAGACTCAGACTCTCAAGGCTATGTGGGAGGAGCCAAGGTGAAAAGTATTTTGCATGTACAAATGAGGAGTATTTATAGCCAAGGGTAAAACTGGCCCTTGTGACTATTCCACTTCCCTCATGATTGTTTGACTTACATGATTCTTCAACTTTACATGACTCTTCATATTTACATGTGCCTCTCTTGGACTTCCACGTTACATTAAATTGATTACAACAGTATGGACCATAGTAGTAGTGTGGTCAAGATGACTCATTTCATGACTTGACATGACATATATGGTATGTTCACGTTGTTGGTGGTGTCCATGTCGAGCTGTAGAGCTGTTGAGTGATGGATGTGCTCTTAGTGTACCATAGCTTCACCTCTACATGGCAAGGTGTGCAAAGTCTTCGATGGTCTTGGTGCTTGTTTGATGTTTCACATGCATGTCTCTCCTTCACTTGTACTTGGCATGCTCCATGTGTTCGTCTGTTTGTGGAAACGTCTCCTTGCATGCACTCCTTTTTCATCATGTTCATTGTCACGCCATGTCTCATCCATGAACCTATATCTACAATCACTCATGATCAGATGACATTAAATCTAGAAATCTCCTAGTATACCATGATGCATATTTTTTCACTTTCGGATGCAGGTGACCAAGGGAGAGGACAAGGCTATAAAATTGTGAGGAGCACATTTCAAGCCGGGATCCAGGCTCCATGCACTGTCCATGAAAATTGCAGAGAGGTCACTGGGAGGCCGAGATGGGCAATCATGTTCAGCAGTTAGGGTTTGCGGCATCTGGCTCGCTGGAAGGAAGATCTACGCAATTTTTCTCAGGAGACAATGCATGGAGTAGGGGGAGACTGAAAGTGAAAATTGTGTAATTTCTCAGGGGACGTTGGTAGCTTGCTACAAGAGGCTACTAGCCACCACAACTGTGCAGAGTTGGAAGGCTGGCCTACAATACATGCCTGTGTAGTTTCTGGGCTGAGTGGGATGCTAGGAAGCTAGAAAACTTCCCATGAAAACTATGTAGTTTTCAGGAGGAACAACAGGTTGACTAACATGATGATTGGCTGAGAAAATTGTGCAATTTTTTAGGGTAGTGCAGTGACAGGTAGTGGCTGTCTCTCTAGCATGTCTATGCAATTTCTTAAGTTAGCCAAAATGGGCATGATTGGTAGAGTCTATGTAATTTTTTGGACAATTGAGGCCTGGGTCACTGCCCGGTGAAACTCTCTAGTTGACTAGATGGAGTCTTGGTGGTTTTTCTTGTGGGCAGCATAGATTAAGATGGATTGCTGAGAAAATTTTGTGCTATTATGTGTGACAGTTAGTCGGATCGCCTCAATATTATGCTATTCACACTGCCTAGGAGTCAGCCTCAAGCTTTGTGCAATTCTAGTCAGTACTACTTGTTCATTAAGTGCTAAAACCACACAGTGCAGGTCAACAAAGGTCCAGATGTTTGGGGGTGGTCCGGTCGACATAGCTTCAGAAAAATGATTAAGTGTGTGAGAGAGTGAACTTGTGCATACACAATCTATCAAACACACACACTAAATATGACTTGATGACAAGACATCTCAAATCAACAACATAACATACAGTCAGTGTGACTGACCAACGAGTGCGAGCGACAACTGTGACACTTGTCATAGATCGTTGAACGACTGCATAGAGACTTGCACGATATTTCATGAAACTTCATCTGTGAGTGTGACAGATGCTTACATAGTGAATACAACTTGTACACACGAAGAGGGTCTCTGTGCATAGCCAGAACATGGCTGCAAGCATGATATTGTGACCAACATGCTAAAAGATATATGGTGAATGGTCAAGTGAAGAGGTTGCAAAGACTCAACACGAGCTCATAGGATGAGCCCAAGTGCATGAAAACATGATAAAAAGCCCAAGGAAGGCTCTAAAATTAGATGCAGGCGAAAATTTTGGAGGGTGTTCTACAACACTTGGTGACACACTAGTTTAATTCCAACTTCTTTGTTTTGGTCGATTGATAGCACAATGCTTTGGTCTTTTAGGGACTATTGATATGTTGTGCAGGTTACTTCGATATACCCACTTACCGCATGGACAGACATTGTTCACCTTTCACCAATTCATTCCAACACAACAACAAGTTTTATCTTCATCATAGTGTTTCGAAATCTGGAAGGGTAGTTTGGCTCGCGAGTTAAAAAATTTCAGTGTCTAAGTTTTCATCTATGGTGTTTCTCCGTTGCCAAAAGGCCTAGACAGTACCCCAGCGGAGTCACGCAGGAACACCGCATTTCTCCACGGCCAACAATCATGGTTAGTAACCCGGTGGAATTTCATGCTTCACCTCTCAGCACAGGAAGCCTTTCTCTTCCTCTGCCTTTGTATTTTTCAAGAGGACTATGCATAGCCACTTAATTATTTTTGGGGTGGAAGAGGGATCTTGACTTATTGAGAGAAGAAAAGGTTTTTCCTTTAGAGAATCATGTAATACCTCTGACATAGGTTTGCTTGTTTTGATTTTCCCCTTCTCTGTTTCTACTAGTCATATGAGCTTGAACACACAAATTAGAAGGTTGAGTACAAGAATGGGGTTTCCAAGTGTGGACATAGGTTCATGGGTTGACCTAGGCTTCCCTTCTTCCCTTACAGATGTCTCTTATTTTTTTTCAAGACTTCATCGACCGAAGGTTATAACCAAGCACAGAGAAGGCGAATGCATGATTGGCCAAGTGTTGTAGTGTCACAATACTCTTTAGATCTCAACCACATAATCATTCAAAATCCAGAACTCAGTAGAGGGAAGAACTTATTTGAAAAACCAGAAATGGAATGATACTAAGAAAATGAAACTAAACGAAACAAAAATAGTAAGCAAAGCAAAAAGAACAACAAGCAGTAAAGAGACTATGTACATGGCATGGGGTGCGACCCTGGCTTACTGAAAATAATGTTTGAGATCTCGGCCATTGACAGGAAGGTTGTGAACCTTCCCCTAAAATTATTGTAGATGGTACATGTGTGGGCCAAGCTTCTCCTGAAATGTTATGTCACACTCGGGTTCCTGAAAGACCATCTAGCAAAGACAACATTCCTACTCCAGATACTACGTGTAACATACAGTCTGATGACGACACAGGGTAGTTATTTTTGTTCCGGGAGTGGTTCAACTTTTCAAAATAAATGCATAAGTAGATTCCCCCTTATTTCTTATGTACAGAACTTAAATTAGAAACTCTAATCTGAGCATCCAACAACTTAGTCAATTCTTTCTGTATAAGGCGTTCAAGTGACAGATGTACCTTCCTCAGTTTTTGCTACAATGGCTTGACCCCTTCTTTCATTGGAATCATGAGTTGGATTATTTGCATGTCGTATGTACTCAAGCCATCATGTGCCCACATAGACACATACTGATACTATTTGAACAAGTGGACAAAAACTTGCCACTATTGCAATGTGCAGCACATACCAAGACTAACGAACTTTGGATCATGATTTGTTCCCAGATTGATTTGTTCGTTCATCATGTTGGAACTATGGGTTTTGCTGTTTCTTAACCCTTGAAAGCAGTTTTGGAAGTCATAGAGCCTTTTGAGAGAAACCACACCCTTGGAGATCAGGTTTCCTTTCTTGTCATAAGCTACAGCTTGCAGGCACTGCTTGTGCTCAGCTTCATTAGTCGTTTCATCCTTAAAGGAACCAATGTTTTCGATGAAGTGTAGTATCTATTGATCATCATCAAAAATTCATGGATTAGTTATGTTATTAGGGATAGAAGTCTTATAAAAAATCTCAACAGTAAATCTATCCTTAAGTAGTGAGATGCTAGCAGTTGCATTTTCTAAGGTATCACGAGTTGCATTACACATTCATGGAACAAAAATGATATTGAATGCTTGGAAGTGATAGATTAGGTGCCATACCTCTTGCTGGTAACTTTTGAGATGAGGTGATAAACAACGTATGGTGTTATGTACTTGTCGTATCACGATTTTTTCATCACCTACCACTTTGAGTGCAACAACATTGATGCTAATGGCCTTTTGCAAGCCCAACACGAGTGCCTCATATTCACAAATGTTGTTTGTGCACTCAGACTCCAAGTGACTTGAGATCAAGTGTTTCCTGTGCTTTGGGTCAATCAAGAAACACCTGGCTCGAGAGCCATCCTATGTCTTTGATTCGTCAAAATACATGGTCCATAACTCATCTGTACATGGACCTTTCGGCGTGCTTGTACTACTTCTACCGTTACTAGAGCTACTCTTACTACTACTAGTGATACAATGTAATGTACAGGTTTCATTTCCATTAGTTGGGCAAGGAGGGACACCTAACTATGTGTTTGGTGGGGTTGTAGTTGGTCATGTGAGATGATACCCCAATGTTGTTTCCAAGCTACAGTTGCTGAATATGAGCTCTACGAAAGCCAATGGTTCATTCTCACCATTGATGGGAGAGATGTTATGCCTCATGTATCTCTCGGATAAAACCAGAATTTGATTTCATTTTCCCTAATATGGAAGCCACAAGTGTGACGAGTCTGTATCAAAGTATCCATTTAACTCGCTAGACCTGTCTCTGCTGAGTAGTAAGCCATATGCTTCCAGTATGTCCACAAAAATAATGTTGATGCATTGGTGAACTCGACTGTAATTATATAGTTGGATGATCACATCCCGAAGTTCACCAATGGCTGGTACACATCTCCTATCAAGTTGGATGATTTGCGCAAATGTCTTGCTCCATTACGCAATGATTGTCTTGGCGATGGAGAGCGGCATGATGTTGGTTAATGTGCCAGAATCAACCAAATAGCTGTGAACATTGCAGTTAAATATTTCAAATGAAAGAAAGAATGGAGGGAAAACGAAGTTTTCTTATTCTAGCCAGAGTGTATTTGGCACAGTTGTGAGTGAAACAGGAGATGTGCTTGCTCCCTTGCTAATAGAGGTTGTGTTGTCTACAGATGTTTTCCCCTGTGCATGCAACAGAATATCCCGCTAACTTTTAATCTTAGCCAACTCGAACAAACTGATGTTTGTGCAATTTCTCTTCATGTATTCTGTGATGTTATAATCCATAGTGAGTAGACTCACCGAGATGTATGGGGTCATACTTGTGTTCATATTTTCCAGTGGAGTGTTCTGTAGTTTGCTGCTCATGGACGTACTCTTGTCCATCGCTGCCTTCCCAGGCTTGCTTTGTGTTTTTTGCTTTTAGAAGGTTGGTGGTTCAACCTTCCTTAGCATTTCAAGATTTTCTCACACATCCCCAAATGTAGGGGGAGTCTCTAGACTTCTGAGATTATATCGACCATTTCTTTTTGGGGCTGCTTCTCAGTGTTTGTCTTCTATGATTCTTGCAAGCACTGATACATATTGATTACCTACCCATTGTTGGGTGCCTCATTAGGTGCAGCATCTTCGTCATCATCTGGGTCTCTTGGCTGGCACTGCGTACTTCTCATTACATTTGGCATACTTTTTCATACTAAGTCTGCAACGCATTTCCAATCCAAAGAGGACCCTTCGGGGTGTTGGTCTTCATGGAATGAGTAGAATTCATTATTCGCACATTGTTCTAATTGGAACACTGCAGTGGAGCTCAGTGTAATTTTAGTCGGGAAGTGGTTGGTGCCTGATGACATGCTTCCTTTCTGTTGCCTAGGAGGCCAGTTGCTCACATATGTGTCGATCATTCATTCTTTCAGCTCCGACACTTCTGTTGTCAAGTTCTTGACAAGACGAGTAAGGGTTTCAATGTCACTTACTTCCTTGCCTTTATTGTTGCTCATTGTAGCCTAGGAATTCCTACTTGCATCTCTGGAGTCTTTTCAGGTTCATCATCCTTGATGATCCAATAGCGCATGTGTCCTTCTCTATAACTATTTCCTCTTCGTAGTTTTTTGATAACGTTGGTTTCGCAGCTTGCTTGATGAACTGTACAATACCGGTTGGCAGTGTGAACGTGTAGTAGTCGAAAGTAATGGAGTCATGAGGTTTCATGTCCACTGAAAACTTATTTAATATGTGAAAAAACCTCTTAATTAAGTATTTTACCTTTTCTTTCAACTCCATATTCAGACTACCTAACTCTTTGAGCAACATGGTTGGGGTCTTGTCATCAGCGAATTTTTCAAAAAATATCCATTTGAACATAATCCAATTATGGATGGAGTTGGTAGGAAGGTTGTGATACCCTACTACTACATGGCCATCCAAGGAACATAGAAACGATATGCATGCAACGTCGTTGTACCGTGTAATGTCGATTGTCTGCAGCTGTACATAGAAGTTTTCCAAGTGGTCTTCTTCCTTCATTGTTCTGTCAGGGTCATACCTTGTGGGAATTCTCTCTGAATGCTTTGGCATCCTATGCAAAGAACCCAAGAGAGCCAATGGTCACTGATTCATCCATTCCAAGTTTTGGGCAGCCATGCCTTCTTCTTCTTCGTCCACCTCCTCTTCTTCAAAATCTAGCGTTTCCAGGTTTTAGTCTGTTAGTTTTTTTGCACCTCCACCACCTGTACTGGAATCTGAGCCCAAGATCATGAAGGTGTCTCATTCTCCTTGTTGGAAGACTCAAGCTTCCTCTCCATACTCAACAACCTCTCCCAAACCTTCGAGTGTGGAAAAAACTACTTCTTCCACCAATGATACAACAACTCGTGTGGGAGTGGTCTTTGTATTCCTTGATGTGTATGGAAGATCTTTTATTCCTCGGATCAGTCTAACTACCTTCGCGAACTAATAGGTGATGGGATGGACAAAGCGGAGGTGCTGATATGAAATTTCATGTTCACGTCAGGGAGGAAAGGAGTAACCAACTTCATAATTGCGCATAGGTGAGAGGGAGTTTGAGTTACTGCCTTAACCAGATGATTGATGAGTGGGGGTGAGAGGACATTCAACCATGAAAAATAAATGGCAATCCTTCTAGTACCATAAATGTTGATGGTTCTAGACCCACCAACATTTAGGGGATCTCCCCGGTATGAAGTCCTAACTAGACCTCACGTCATTTGGTGTAGGATTCCCATCTGGTATGATGGCCTGGTTTCCATTATCTTAGATGTCTTCCTTAGTTCTTTCTTATTAGCACATGAGAGTGGTCTCCTTTGACATAAAACATCGAGGTTCACATGTGTGGTGAGTGCCTAGTGTTACCTATGTCAAGGTTCGTTCACTGTAGAGGGAGAGGGTGGAAGTGAGTATTAAGTCGAAAGGGAATAGTCCCAACTTTGTCAGAGACATACAACACAACAAGACATGTGTAGCTTGCAGCAAAGTAGTCCACATGAATGCAGTAGTCACAAACACACAGTGAAAAAACAACATGTACAACACCCAGCGGAATAGTCCACATGAGTACGACAGTCGTTATAACAAGTTTATGAGAATGATTCAGTCGACTGTCCTGTGGGATAGCCCACACACACGAGAGAGAATTAGCAACTTATACAACACATTTTCATAAATGTATGTATTACAACACTTGAAATAGTTCAAATATCTTAATATAGGTTAAAGAAACATGCAGTACTAGTGTCCAAAGAAGATTCTTACAAACAAATACAATACATGTGTGAAAATGTGCTGGCCTGTTATCAACCTTCTAAATTAAGTGAAAATTCTTAGACACATTGGTACACCATTACATCACTAACCCCAATAGTAGGCCGATGGAATAATTTCTCACTCCTCAAAGAAAAGACTACAGAATCTGAAGGCTATGTGGGAGGAGCCAAGGTGAAAATTCTTTTCCATGTACAAATGAGGGGTATTTATAGCCAAGGGTAAAACTAGCCCTGATGACTATTCGACTTCCCTCATGATTGTTTGACTTACATGACTCATCAACATTACATGACTCTTCATATTTACATGTAGATCTCTTCGACTTCCATGTTAACATTACATTGATTACAACAGTATCACCCACATTAGTGATGTGTCTGATATGACTCATGACATGACTCGACACAACAAAGCTCATATTTTCATGATGTTGTTGGTGTCGATGTTGACTTGGAGTGTTGTTGAGTGATGGATGTGCTCTTGTTGTATCATAGATTCACCTCCGTGTGGCAAGGTATGAGGATTCTTCGATGGTATTGTTGTTCGCTTGATGTTTCACATGCATGTAAATCCTTCTCTTGTACTTGGCATGATGAATGTGTTCATCTGTGAGCGAACAAGTCTCCTTGCGTGTGTGCCTTTTTCATCCCATTCGTCATCGTGCGATGTCTCATCCATGTACCTGTACCTGCAATCACTCATGATTATACGACATCAAATCCATAAATCTCCTAGTCTACCATGATGCATTTTTTTTCTTTCGGATGCAGGTGACCGGGAGAGAGGACAAGCCCCTAAAATTGCAAAGAGAACATTTCTTGTCGGAATGCGGGATCCGAGCACTATCCATGAAAATTGCGTACAGGTCATTTGGAGTGTGAGATGGGAAATCTGGATTGGCATTGACTGTCTACAAGATTTGGCTCAGCTAGAGGGAATATCTACGCAATTTTTCCAAGGAGACAGTGCAGGTAGCAGGGGAAACTGGCAGTGAAAACTGCACAATTTCTCTGGGGAGACTGGTAGTGGGCTGCGGGAGGCTACAGGCCAAAACTATGCATAAATGGGAGGCTAAACTGCAAGACATCCCTACGTAGTTTCTCGGCTGAGCGGAATGTTGGGCAGCTAGGAGACTACCCATGAAAATTGTGCAGTTTTCAAGACAAGCAACATGCCGACACTAGGGTGACTGGCTGACAAAACTACACAATTGTTTAGGGTAGTGCAATGACAGGAAGAGGGTATATGTCTAGCATGTCTGTGAAATTTATTCAGTCAGTGGAAGTGGGCATGCTTGGCAGCTTCTACATAATTTTTTGGAGGAGTGAGGCCCGAGGTCACTGCCCAATCAAGCTCTCTGGTTGACCAACTGGAGGCTTGGTGGTTTTTCCTACAAGTAGCGAAGATTTAGATGGCTTACTCTGAAACTTCTGCATTATTTTGGTTGACAGTCAGTCAGGTCAACTTAGGATTTCACAGTGAAGAATTCCTAGGAAGTGGCCTCAAGCTTTGTGCAATTCTGGGTAGCAGTACATGTTCACTGAGGGTTGAAACTGTGCAGTGCAGCTCACTAGAGGTCCCATTGTTTGGTGTTGGTCTAGTCAACATAGCTTCAGAAAAATGACTAAGCGTGTGAGCGAGTGAATTTGTCCATACACAATCTTGCTCAATATGACTCAACAACAAGACACCTCTAATCAACAAGACAAAATACACTGAGTGTGACTAACCCACAGGTGCAAGCAATAATCACGACAGTGTCAATAATCACGACAGTGTGATCGATTGTTGAATGACTATGATGACACTTACGCGACCTTGCATACAACTTCGTGTGTGAGTGCAACAGATGCTTACATAGCAAATACAACTTCTACACACGAAGAGGGACTCTGTGCATAGCCAGAACATGGATGCAAGCATAACATTGTGACCAACATGATAAAATATGTACGCTAAACGGTCAAGCGAGGAGGATGCAAAGACTCAACACAATCTCGCTGGATGAGCCCGAGTGCTTACAAATGTCAAGGAAAAGCCCAAGGAAGGCTTTGAAATTGGATTGAGGTGAAAATTTTGGAGGGTGTTGCAGCCGCTACAACGCCCTCTCTAGGGGAAGACCTAGTCAATAATTCTTCTTTCAATAGTTTTCTGTAGATATTCCAAGACTCTATATCTTGACACAAAACTTCCTCCACACTAAGTCAGCCTTCCTCTTCTCTTGTAGATGATCCTACTTGACTTGGAAGCAGCAGCAATAGTAGCATCACTTTCTTCAACTAAGAAACTTTGACATTTCTTTGGATACTTCGATATTCACTGAAAGACTTCGATCTTGACATAGAAACTTCAATCTTTGCCCAATACAACTTCCTAAGGCAGCATCACCCAACACTAGAAACTTTGACCTATACTTTGATAATGAAGCAACAACATGCGGCAACTGGCTACAACATCCACAAGAGAACTCTGCTTTTCTAAACGAGGGCACAAGAGAGAGAGATAGATGCACCAAAAAAATTTCTTCCTCCTTTTATTCTCCTAGACCAAACTCGCACTTCCTTTGGAATTCAATCTACTTCATTTATAGTCCTTTGGCGAGGTTTAATAATTCTCTTTGAGGCTGACTTGATCGTCCTAAGGTCGACTTGGTGTGGAGGAATCATAATTCATATTTTCTCAATACTTAACCTTTTTACATTATTCAAAATCCCAAGAAGGGTCTCCTTAAAAGTGCAACGACTCTTTTAACTTAGAATAAATTATAGAAGTCCTCAATGGGGACTTTGACCTAAAACATGATGACCCAAGCATGAAACCCATTCTTTAATAAGTCATAATGATGATAATAATAAAATATTTTCTTTATTATTTTGACAAGTACATTAAAAGATGACTCAAATATATTAATGAAAACTGGATCTAGTTACATTTTCCAACGCTCCCTGTTAACTAGGGAGGTATTCATCATATACAAGTAAAAGGAAGAACTTCATTATATGAGCCATTAAGATATTTTAGGAACTGCAATGCCATGGAATATATTCCTGACTAGGGAAATCTATCCATTCGTCTCTCGACAGTTTAGGCATTGCAATGCCATGGAATAGATTCCTTACCAAGATAATCTTTCCAAGTGGGAATAAGATGGACTCAAGATTTCAACCTCTCTAGGTACCATCAGGCTTACTTGTGAACCATCAACATAGGGATCCAAGTGTGTATCCAACACAAATCTTGATGATCAACACCGACTTTCCAACTTCAGGACCTAGACATCAACACAAAGTGTCAACCAGATGTCCTCCCAAGAAATGCCTCACTCACAAACCCTCAACACTGCTTGATCTAACAGATCAACTGATTTGAAATGGGGAACTAAAGGCTTCTTGTTAGCTTACAAGAACCTCTCCCACTCCAAAGCTTATATATTCCCCAGATCTATGCTTATGATTGATAATTGCAGAAATAAAAGTGCTTGAAATAGGTGTATGCTTGTGTTTGCCTTTAAACTATCTAATGCCTTAAGTTTTGTTACTTATGCTGATATTTAAATACATGTAACAGTAAATAATGGAGCAAATAAACAAACACATAAGACAACAATATAATATGGAGTTCACCCTAATATCTTGGGTTACGTCTACTTGAGCTCTAGTCAACTCGACTAAGCTCTTTAGGATTATGGCTGAATTCTTTTACAAGCTCCACGCTCGACTCCAATGGTTTACACTTAACCTATGGGTTTAGAATACCATATTATCTTGTTGGCTATCTATACTCTGTAGACAGATCTAGGCTTCTCTAGACTAGACTCCTTCAATCAGTGCTTTGAGCTATCTTGGCCTCTAGCTTGCACCAACTCCCTCAGATTTCTCTTAACTATCTCTCAAATGCCTTCTTTTGTCTTTCATCACATTGTGGACATTAGCAATAGCTGGATCATTTTATCTCTTTGTTGTTCTCTCGGCTCTGGCTCTGGCTCTGGCCCTGGCTCTGGCTTTGGCTCTGGCTCTGGCTCTGGATCTTGCTCTAGCTCTTGGCTCTAGCTCTGGCTCTTGCTCTGGCTCTAGCTCTTTCTCTGGCTTTGGCTCTTGGCTCTGGCTCTCACAAGCTTCTAGTTTTTCTTGACCTCCAAGCGAATCTCAGCAACCTTCATCTTTCAGCTACCTTTGTCAATTGTGCTCTTTGGCTTTTGAAAGGCATCCTTCCAGCTCTGTGACTTCTTGTCCATTTCTCTATGTGTAATCATTCCTTTGTCTCTTCGACTGGCCCTTTGGCTCTCTAGCTCTGTGGCTCTGCAACTCACCATCTGGCTCTATGGCTCTGTGGCTCTCTGCATATAATGCATTCCTATTACAATGCACCATTGTTACAAAACACCTTCTTACAACATGGCACAATGATTTTAGAACAGGGATAGTTACAAAGGAATCGAGGACCTCTTTCCAAGACAAAATCTATGAAATCGACCATAATAACCAATACACGAAAGTATTCAGATTTACACAGGAAAACATTGAAAATCCAGAAATTCGGATTTCAAAATTTATGAACTCACATTCATAAACCTACCGGGTCTCGGCTCTAATCACATATCACAATCACAACAAGCAGAATGCTTAAAACCCAAGAATTTGACGAATACATGGAAATACAAAGACAATCTGCATAACCCAAATTTCAAATTATATGAAATATCATCTGTAAACCCATTGGGTCCACCTTTTCATCTCATATCACAATCGCTTTTCGATATGGCCAAAAACCCAAATACACGAAAATACAAAGAAAATCCGCAATTATGGATTTCAAATATTATGAAATTCTGTCTATAAACTGATCGGGTCTAGCCTTTATCGCTAGTCGCAATCGCATGTCTCATTGGCCTTTGTATCGGGGCTCATCGTTTGCTGATTGCCGATATCGCCGATCGCTGATCTGTCGATTGTATCTCAACCATTGATTCCCTTTGCTGATCCGACGGTCCAGAATCTATCGCAATCGCTTCATCGGGTTAGCTGAGGTCCCGATATCGCATGTAAGCCTTTTCCCGATGCAATATGTCGGAGATCGCCAATCGGGGGTCCTTAATGCCTCTAGTCTAAGTCTTCCTTTTGTACCTCTTCCAATGTGATTTCCTTAAGGGGCCTTTAAGTCTATTTTTATAGGAAATGCCTCCTTTTCTAAGGATATTGGACAAACTTCTTTTTGCGATAACTTCTTCATCTGAAGTCCGTTTTAGTCCATTCAAATTGCATTAGATTCAGATTGAAGAGATCTATGTAATGGGACTATTTCCAAGAGCATCCTTTGACTTTACTTTTCTTCTGTAAGGAGCATTTTTAGACATAGAAGTCTATTCTAGATCCATTTTGGATCACACCTTCCCACTAAAAAGAAATTTTGGTCTCCAAAAGACTAATATACTAATCTGAATAGTTAATGAGAGTAACAATGCCCTCTTCTTTCAGCCTCCATACACTTGCCTTGCATAGTGCCTCTGAACCAAAGCCTTTGACCACTTCCTTCCTAGATGTGCTTGTCCTCCTGGGAAGAACTATTTTCCTCCTTGACTTCATGCAGAACTCTTGCTGAGAAGGTCATAGAAGGTAGCTTGAACCTCTTTGCCTTGATCATTGATCCAAGGTGGCTTAAACCAATGTGAAGTTGCATCTGCTTCACAAAATTTTCATTTGTACCTGTTTGACACAATGCCAACAACAACTGTTAACAACAACACGATTACAAACAACAACTAGATGGCCTAGACTCCTGCTTCAACAAAAGAAATAGATTTCACATCTTGTGAACACCTCCATATCTTTACATCTGCATACAAATGATTAACTAGATAACAAGCCAACAAAACACACTTTTAAAACAATTGACCCTTCAAGTCAAGCATGTGGAAAAATAATTCTACTGTTCTTTTTCAAAGATGAAACACTTCATCATCATCTCCATCTTGGAGACCAAATCAACTTTTCCCAAGTTAATATTGCATCACATGCATGCCAAAGCAATCAACCCTGCAAGTTAATTACACATACATGTTCAATACAAGGAAATCATCAACATCCCTGTGTTCATGCATATCATGCTTATGCATGCATTTCACCTTTCAACATTCACTTAAGCACATTGTACTTTTGAAGCTAAAATGAAATATAGTGTTACAGCAATAAAGTGAGTCTCCTACACAACTTTTCCATTCACCTTCTTGGTAAAATCCTGCAACTTGCATTCCATTAGCAAAGAAATTCAAATAGATGCATTATATAAACATAAAATCTTAACTATATAGGAACTCTAACCATTTCTTACCAATCCATTTCAAAGGTCCTCCCTTTGTCTGCACATCAGCATCAACATATGAATCATCTTGAAACACGTCAATCATGGAAACTTCTTTTCCATTCCTACCATTTTCTCTTTCCACCTTCTTCAACTTTTTTGTAAGCATTGTTGGATTCAGAGTCCAACATTTTGCAACAATATGTCCTCGCTTATGGTAGTAAGTGCAACACATGTGCATCTTCTTGAAAGCATGATTTGCCTTGTCTAATGGATCTTTGGCTTCTTGCTTCTTTTCCTTCCAAAGTTTCCTGCATGTGGCTATCCTCATCCAACATCTAGAAACAATATGGTTATCCAAACCACAAAAGGAACAAGCAATTCTTTTCCAATGCTTATATGGAAATTTATCATGCTTAACACAATCAAAAGGAATGTGTTTAGAACCAGATTTATACCTTTCTTTTTCACCTTTATTGCCTTCATGAGGAGGTGAATTGAATGAATAAGTGGCTCCCTCTGGAACACCATCAATCTCTTCAAGGATTTCAGAGTTTCCACAACTCTCTAGTTCAAGTGCATTTTTATGAACACCTGCATCTTGCAAATGATGTTTCAAGCTATTACATTCTCCATGAATACAATCTTTGCACTCTTGAGATAGAAGACCTGAAATGAAACTCCTTCTTGGAACTATTTCAGTTGTCTTCATGGTAGCTTTGGAGCTTTCTCCATAAGATTGTCCATAGCCAAGACCCAAATACTTAGGCCCTTCCTCAACCATTATTGGCTTAACAATACCTTGCGCATGTTTACCTAAGCCTTTTCCTTCATAGCCCATCTTGGACATTACCTTGGAACCTATGCCTTTGGTATGTTTTTCAAAAGAACCAATATAAACATTCTTAGAGGAATTTGAAGAGAAACAGGAATTATTTACCTCTTCTTCAAGATGATACTTGACTAAGGCTTCTTTAACAACAAAGAGTTGTATCTCCAACTCATGCATCCTTTCCAGGTTCATATTTGCAATATGAAGTTGTCTCTTCATTTCCTGCAATTGGTCAGAAAGAAACTGATTCACTTCCTTCATGGAATTCAACTTCTCTCCAAGCGTGATGCTCTTCCTTCCATCCTCATACATTTCTCTCACCATATCCATGATGATGAACAAGTCTTCCTTCATGTCTTCATCAAAGAATCTTGTGATGAAGGAGGAATTTGAGGATTCACTTGTAGAAGTTGTCATTATGCAAATGAACAAAAGAACTTCAAACAAGATTAACAAAGAGCTTATTCAAGAAACCTTTTGCAACAAACCTCTTGTGCTTCAAGGATTTCCTTGAGGTCCTTTGGGGTAAGAAGAATGCCTTCAGCCCTTCTTCCTTCTTGTCCTCTTGTGGACTTAGCTAACAGCAGCTTTCCTTTCACCTTTACAAACTCCAACAACAGTCAGTTTACAAACAATCAAATGACCAATCAGACAATCAATCCTTGACTACCCAAAGAATTTAGTTGTTTGAACACCTTTCAAGTCAAACAAGCATATAAATTGCTCTGTCAAACAAGCATCCTACTTTGATCATTCAAGCATCAAGCATTAGTCATCAAGCAACAAGCTTTGATACCACCTGATCTGAAATGGGGCACTAAAGGCTTCTTGTCGGCTTACAAGAGCCTCTCCCACTCCAAAGCTTATATATTCCCCAGATCTATGCTTATGATTGATAAGTGAGGAATTAAAAGTGCTTGAAATAGGTGTGTGCTGGTGTTTGACTTTAAACTATCTAATGCCTAAGATCTGTTGCTTATGCTGATATTTAAATACATGTAATAGTAAATAATGCAGCAAATACACAAACACACAAGACAAAAATATTATATGGAGTTCACCCTAATATCTTGGGCTACGTCTCCTTGCGCTCTAGTCAACTCGACTAGGCTCTTTGGGATTATGGATGAATTCTTTTACAAGCTCCACGATCGTCTCCATTGATTTACACTTAACCTACGGGTTTAAAATACCATCTTATCCCGCTGGTTGTCCATACTCTGCAGACAGATCTAGGCTTCTCTGGACTAGACTCCTTCAAACAACGCTCAAAGCTATCTTGAGCTCTAGCTTGCACCAACTCCATCAGAAATCTCTTAACTGTCTCTGGAATGCCTTCTTCTATCTTCAGCGCATTGTGGACATCAACAAGAGTTGGATCATTTGATCTCTTTTCTATTCTCTCGGCTCTAGCTCTCGCTTTGACTCTAGCTCTGGCTCTGGCTCTGGCTCTTTCTCTGGCTCTTGGCTCTTGCTCTAGCTCTGGCTCTTGCTCTGGCTCTAATTCTTGGCTCTGGCTCTCACGAGCGTCTAGTTTTGCTTGACCTCCAAGCGAATCTTAGCAACCTTCAGCTTTTAGCTACCTCTGTCAATTGTGCTCTCTGGCTTTTGAAAGGCGTCCTTCTAGCTTTGCGACTTCCTTTCCGTTTCTCTGTGTGTAATCATTCCTCTGTCTCTTCGACTAGCCCTTTGGCTCTCTAGCTCTGTGGCTCTGTGACTGGCCATCTGGTCCTGTGGCTCTCTGAGTATAACACATTCCTGTTACAACACACCATTGTTACAAAATGGTCGCTTACAGCGTGGTACAATGATTTTAGAACAGGGACAGTTACAAAGGAATCGACAGTCTCTTTCCAGGACAAAATCTGTGAAATCAACCATAATAACCAATACATGAAGGTATTCAGATTTACACAGGAAAACATTGAAAATCCAGAAATCTGGATTTTAAAATTTATGAACTCACATTCATAAACCTATATGGTCTAGGCTCTGATCGCATATCACAATCGCAACAAGAAGAATGCTTAAAACCAAAGAATTTTACAAATACACGGAAATACAAAGAAAATCCGCATAACCCAGATTTCAAATTATATGAAATCTAATCTATAAACCCATTGGGTTCGCCTTTTCATCGCATATCACAATCACTTTGCATTATGTCCAAAAACCCAAATACAAAAAAATACAAAGAAAATCCACAATTCTGGATTTCAAATATTATGAAATCGCATCTATAAACTTATCGGGCCCTGCCTTTATCGCTAGTCGCAATCGCATGTCGCATTGGCCCTTGTATCGAAGATTCACCGATCACTGAAAACCAATATCACCGATCGCATCTCGACTGTTGATTCCCTTTGTCGATCTGATGGTCCAGAATCCATCGCAATCACTTTAGCGGCCTAATTGCAATCGCTTCATCGGCTCGCCCGAGGTCCCAATATCGCATGTAAGCCTTTCCCTGATACGATATGTCAAAGATCGCCAATCGGGGGTCCTTAAGGCCTCTAGTATAAGTCCGTCCTTTGCACCTCTTCCAATGCAACTTCCTTAGGCCTTTAAGTCCATTTTTATAGGAAATGCCTCCTTTTCTAAAGATATTGGGCAAACTTCTTTTTGCAATAACTTCTTCATCCGAAGTCCATTTTAGTCCATTCAAATTGCATTAGATTCAAATTGAAGAGATCTATGCAATGGGACTATTTCCAATAGCATCCTTTGACTTTCATTTTCCTCTGTGAGGAGCATTTTTAGAGATAGAAGTCTATTCTAGATCCATTTTGGATCATCAAGGATAACCAATATATGCCAATAAACCTGATTGGTAACCACCATGCTATCAAAACATTTGAGAGATTCACATGTATAAACACAACCCCAATCAATAATATACTTTCAAATGTACATAATCAAATACAAACCTTCGGGTTCTTTCAAATAGTAGATGTTGTTCCTCAACATAGTATGATTAACAACCGACTCTTTAATAGAAGATTCATTAGTCATATACTCTTCTTTCCCACTTTATATAGCAATATATTTTTCCAAATTCGTTCTCCAATCAAAATTGCGTTATGCCCTCTCAACCAGGGAGCTTCCCTTTATCCAGGCTCCCTCTTAATTTGAGGGATATATTTCTTATTCAGGCTCCCACTTAACCCAGGGAGTTCAACATATTTAATTTGACATTAGAGAATATTTTGTGGCTTCCAACCATTTCATCAAATTTATCATTTCCATCACTATTCACATCATGCTTATCAATGAAAATCTTCACCATATTGAAGATTGCATACCTACACAATTTAGGTAGCAAGTACAACCAAATCTCTAGAAGAATGAAGTTATCCATATTAGAATTATGAAAGAATTTCAAACTTATATATATATATATATATATATATATATATATATATATATATATATATATATATATATATATATATATATATATATATATATATATATATATATATATATATATATATATATATATATATATATATATATATATATATATATATATAGATATATAGATATATATCACAGACCCAAACTTAATTACAAACAAGAGCCACATACCCTTCAACATCTCGCTAGTGAATTTTTCAGAAAGCCTAAACTACTTCATACCAATTTTCATTACATCTAGAGTTTCAATTCTTCTTTCAAAGGTACGATATACCCTACTACAACATATAGAAAACCCTAGAAACATTTCAAACAAAAATATATCTACAAGGAATCTAAAAACTTTCATAGTTCGTATGTTAGACTCCCCACTAGGTTTTCATACAAATCCAATCACAGCTTTAGTTATCAACATGACCAAATTTCACTAGGGTTTGTTACAAACCCTATATTTTTCAATCAAACATCAATCACAACTAAAACTTAGATTTTAACAATCTTACATAAATCCCAAATTATCACATTGTCATAATCCATGAGATATTCTCACTTCTACTAAGGTTTAACTCCAAAACCCTAGAATTTCACAAATATTATTATGCTAGAGAAACAAACTTTGAGTAGGGCTTAGTTCCAAACCCTAGGATTCATGATCACCGATAAACAGGTCAACTCATACATGTAGCACTTCATCATCATGCATAGGAATTTCATATCATGTGTTAGTCAAACACAACTTTACAAAATATCAATAAGAGTTAGACATACAACAAACTTCATTAGACTAGGGTTTGATCAGACAAACACATATTCCAAGGAAATGAGTTCTAATACATTATAAGGGTCTTTCTTAGACATTTCACCAATCCATAATGAGTTAGGGTTTCAATATAAGAACATAGAAATCCAAAAATTACCAATACTTTAAAGGTTTTGGATTTTAGACTTTATCATTCAACCCTAACAAGTTAGGTTTTATGATCATACCAAAATCAAAACATGACATCATCAACAAAATATTCAAATAGCATTTCTCAATAACCCTAACCATTTTAGGGTTTCCGACATTAACATTAGCATACCCTTAGGTTAGGGTTTTATATAAAACCTTTCTAGGGTTCTATAAAATTAGTTAAGAACATGAGTGTGGGTAGATTTAGAAAGTGATGAATCACCCAAAACAAGAATCATGATCATTCACTATAGCTAGATAGAACAGTAATAGATTGCAAATGAATAAATATTTATTATAGAGAAATAAATTTTTTGTAGTTTAAGGCATACCTTTGTTTCTTGACAAACCTTGTCTTGGGTGGATCTCTTCCATACTCCCTAAGGATATAGCAGATGTTTTCTTAATCACGACAGTATAGGGATAATGGCGATTAGTGTTTAATATAATCAAAACATAAATAAGTACATGAAACAAAAAACTGAAAGGAAATGAGATACTTACCTTTGGGAGATGTTGGGGGCTCCCTTCAAATATTTGAGGGATACCTATAAACTTATGAAAACAAAAGATAATTTTTTTTTCAAAAACGTATTAAAAACCTATAAATTCTAAAACATCAAAAATACAAAATCGTATATCTAACCATACAGGAAAATAACTTAGTAGTGTAAGTCCCTTATGTCAGATACTTCGGGTGTGGATTTCTTTGAATCTTCTTCTTTAGAAATGTTAGCATGATATTTTCCTCTCTTCTTATTATTTGGATTTTCAGGAAAGTCACTCTTGTAGTGACCCTTCTTATGACATTGATATCATTCTACCTTGGACATGTCTACTTTCTTCCTTAGTACTTTTGATTTCTTTCCTTTGTGTTGAGCGGTGTATGTATTTGAAACTCCTTAAGGATTGGAAACTAATGAGATCCTTAATTCTTCTTGACTACAGGAAGTTCATAGTTCTTCAAAAGCGTGAGCTTCCTTCCAACATTTAAGTCCTACAGCAAATGCACCCCAAGTAGGTGGAAATCCTAATAGAGTAGTGATCATGAGTTCTTTGTTTGGAATAATTTCATAAATGGCCAAAATATCATATCTTGTTCTTTCTATCTTCACAAAGGAGGCCACTATGTCTTCTTTAGTCATCTTTGTGGTCCTTATTTCATTCTTCAATATTTCTACTTTAACAATGTTCTCAAGATTGAATAACTTTGACAAGGACTCATACATTTCTTGAGCATGATTAATGTTGGCTATAAAGAGGAAAAGGTTCTCATTTATTCCTTCTACCATTAGGGTCACGGCCACTAATTCTAATTCTCTGAACTTTAATTTATCAGCATCACTCGAGTCATATGTAGGCTTATTTACATTTCCTTTGACCAAGTCTAGAACCTTGTTCTTTTCAAGGATGAGGTCAATCTGCTTCTTCCAAGATCTGTAGTTTGAGGCTCCTTCAAGTTTGTTCTCTCCCTTGATTGTGCTAGACATTTTCCTTGAATATAGTAGGCTTATTCCCTTGAATAATGTTTTTGAAATATTCCTTGATTAAGTGCTTAAGACTTCCTTTTTATTCTTTCTTTAGCAAATCTCTCAAACCATGTTAGAAAATCATAAATGTAGAAAGGTTTTCTTATCCTTGATAATTACTTGTGATGTTCTTGACTTCTTATTAGGTTTCTTTATATCTTCTTTCTTTCAGTTCATCAACAACTACCAAATAAATAGTACATAAAACAATGGACACCAAATATAGGCTCACAATCAAGGAAAAGCCCCTCTTTAGGGGAAACCCCAGTCAGTAATTCTTCCTTTAATAGTTTTATAGAGATATTCCAAGACTCTAGATATTGACACAAACTTTCTTCCACACCAAGTCAACCTTCCTCTTCTCTTGTAGATGATCCTACTTGACCTCAAAACAGGAGCAACAATAGCATCACTTTATTCAACTGAACCACATCCACTTTTCTGTGAAGACTTTGATCTTAACTAAAATACTTTGGTCTTCATATACGAACTTCGATCTTGGCCCAATACAACTTCCTGAAGTAGCAACACCTAGCACTAGAAACTTTGACCTATACTTTGATTTGGCATCAAAAACATGTGGCAACTCACTATTGCATCAAAAAGAGAACTTTGATCTTCCAAACCAGGGCACGAGAGAGACAGAGAGAGAGATAGATGCACCAAAATTTTCATCTTCCTCCTTTTCTTCTCCTAGACCAAACTCACACTTCCTTTTCTTCATTCCTCTATTTCACAATTTTTCCATCTTCAAGGTATATTAAACTAGCTTTTTGAGTGAGTGCTTCAAATGGAATTCAAACTACTTCATTTATAGTCCTTTGGCGAGGTCAAATAGCCCTCTTTGAGGCTCACTTGATCATCTTAATGCTGACTTGGTGTGCGGGCAACATAATTCATGTTTGACTCAATACTTAACCTTTTTACATGATTTAAAATCCCAAGAATGGTCTCTTTAAATGTACAATGACTCTATTAACTCAGAATATATCCTAGAAGTCCTCAATGGGGACTTTGAGCTAAAAAATTATGACCCAACCATGAAACCCATGCTTTAATAAGTCATAACAATATTAATAATAATTATTTTATTGATTATTTTCACATGTGCATTACAAGATGACTCAAATACATTAATGAAGACCGAATCTAGTTACATTTTCCAACACAATTAAGCCTCTCACAGGAGTTAACATGAAAGTGATTGTCTGAATTTAAATAAAGTGCAAGTAATTTTTCACATTAGTTAATAGGGGAGATTAGTATACCTTAACACTCACCTCATTCTCAATTTCTACATTCATAACACTAACAATGTGTAAGTTCTCTCTGGAACTCAAAAACAATTATTCTCAATGGGTTGGTGAAGATATATGCTTACTAATTTATAGATCCACAAAATTGAAGAGATATATCCCCATCGTTGGCAATCTCACAAATGATGTGATTTCTGATATCAATATATTTACTTTTGCAGTGAAACACATGATTTATGGAAAAGTGAATAGCTTAAATATTATTTCAAAAAACAGGAGTTTTTTGCTTTTTATTTTCATGTTCAAGATCACCTATGATTCTTTTTAGCAAAACTACTTGGCATGATCCTTTTATTGATACTACAAAATCTGATTTTGTTGATGAAAGGGAAAGAATAGGCTGCTTCTGAGATGAGCATGAAATCACTCTTGCACCTAGGTGAAATGCACGGCGAAAGGTACTCTTTTTGTCATCAATGCTTCATCCAAAATCTATGAAATTCTAATTGTATTGTTCCTACAGTATAATTAAAATAATTTTTCCTTATTTCCAGTGACTTTATTTTAGTTACTCCATTAACCTAGTGTTGTCACCACAACACTCTCCTTAATTTTCAAAAAAAATTTGGGCCCTCCATTTGACTTTGTTTATGCTAGTTTTAACCTGCTTTACTTTAGCCTGGGCATTTTTTACTTATTTTGATTTTATTCGCTTATGACTCCATTATGTTTGTCTTCTTCCTCACTTTATGATCATTGATATTTCAGAAAAATCCATTGCATGGTTTAAAAGCTTCAATTTGTCAAAATTGGTCACTTTTTGCAAATGTAAATATGTATCTTACTTTTTGTTTTGTAAATTTTAAAAATATGTAAAATATATAAATATTAATTAATTTAATTAATTAAATGTTATTTTATTAATTTTATTTTATTTTATTATAATTAACTATAAATATTATAAATATATTAAATAAAATTTATTTTAAAAGGGAAACCCCAAAACAACATATTCAATCACTACATAGTATTTTAAAATCACACTTACTAGAGAGAGCACATTATGACACACACAAATCACCTTATATCTTTATTTATCTCAATAGTTAAAAATATATAGGACATATATCACAAACTTCGATGAATATATATCCTAATAAAGTAGATATATGACTTGGAAATGACACAATTACAACTCAGCAATAGAGGAATGCAATTTCTAGATTGACACCTTTCGATTCACAATGAGAACATGTAGATCACATCATACACATGTAAGAATCACTTCCAACACCCTCGCTTAATGCTTACATGAAAAATATAGAAAAACACATTACAACAATAAATGAATCTATGTCAAATGGCTCTTCATCAACACTCACATCCACTCTGGAATCTTGCAAGCACTCCTCTTTCACCACCACATCTTCGAGTTGTTACTTGACCTCAATTTCAAATGTAACCGGCTTTGAACATCATTCATGAACTTTGAAATATCAACACTATTAACACCTCGGATCGTCGGGGCTTTCGCGATAAGAATTTTGAAGTAATGAACCATCCTATGGACTAATCACCATCTATCAGATATTTCACTTTCGAGTATCCATTTGTTTCTAGGATGGAGGTTTGGATAGTGAATGTGTTCAAAAGTTGATCAAACAACTTGACCTTACTAAGACAAGAATTGATGTTTCAGACATCGGGGCTTCTAGCTTAAGAACCACCAACCCTCTTTATAACCAGAATTGAAAGAAATATAAAACTACTTAACAAATATCTCACAACTACAAACTCAATAATCATCAAACTATCAGTTGTCATCCAGGCATAAACAAGTCACCACGTCCCTCCTTAGCATAGGTCAAAAGTTGTTCATCTGGTTCAATCCTTATCTTGGATTTTTCTCATCTTCACAAATCATTTGTTATAGTTCTCAATTCCAACAAACTTACACTCACATATTGAGTTGACCAGACTCAATATGTTTAAAATGCAAACTCCAAAATTTGAGATTGGAACAAAAACATCTGACGCATAGATCTCTTCCCCGCAAGAAAAATATTGAGATATGCCTCCAATTTTAACACTTTTGACATATATTATTAGCCACTTGAAACTCCTTTGCACCATATCTCAGATCCATATCTCAAGTATAGATCCATGCACTAGCATGTACAGTTTGTGGGCACAATTTTGCAGATTTATAGTATGACACTGCAGAAAATTTTGACAAAACCATCTAAGCATGAATTCAACTCCTTTTCATGTTCTGAGTAGATAAACACATCATAATTTCATAGAGGGGTATGTGGATGACATCATGCACAGAATTTCTTGACTCACAAAATATTGAGAGCAGGATACCAGTCTTGTTATCTGATCCTGTCCAGAATGGCAGATGTTTGCAGAGAAGAAAAAGCTTCAACATTTTCCGCCGAGGCCAATCAATGTTCAAGCTCCTTTCCAACAATGGGGATTTTATTTCATCAAAGATATGCATCTAAACTTGAGTGGGAAACACAAATACATTCTCATGACCACTAAATATTTTACCAAGTGTGTGGAAGTCATTCCAACCAACAAATTCGATGAGAATGTTATCATATCTTTCTTGGAGGACAATATTCTTGCAAGATTTGGATGCCCTCAAAATATTATAATCGAGTAAAATTCTCAAGGTTTCAAATCCTTCAAGGTGATGAAGTTTTGCCAAGATTACAACATAGAATTGGTGCACTCTACAACATACCATCCTTAGGGAAATGGTATAGGAGACTCAAGAAATAAGAACTTGGTGATTATTATCAAGTGAATGTTGGGTAAAAACAAGAAGAATTGGGATGTAAATCTAAAATATGGTCTGCAAGAAGATATGGTTAACACTAAAATAGTTATCGATACTTCTCCATACCAACTAATGTGTGGGATAGATATAGTATTTCTTATGAACCTCATGGTGCCAATGATGTAGTTATTAGAATATGAAGCTCCAGATATTAGTCCAATAAAGAGAATGATCTATGAGATGATATAATCTAGCAATAAAGAGAAGAACCCCTGACCAAATTTTAATCTCACCAACGAAAGGTAAAGGCTACATTTGTTAAGAAGGAAAAGGAACGAGACCTATAGATCAGGGATCTCATATGAAATGGGACTCAATTATAGGTGACAGAGAAAAACATAGTAAGTTTGATCATTTATGGATTGGTTTGTCTCAAGTATAGGAATTCCATGACAAAAACACTTATTAGTTGGCGACACTGGATGGATATTTTCTCGAGAGTCATGTTAATGACAAGTTCTTGAAGAAGTTCTTCACCTAAAAAGATAAAAATCTTCCTTATTTTATGCTTTGATTTTCAAGCATATTATTTTGAATTTATTTTTAAGTAATGCAAGAGAAGAAAATAGGAATTTCTCTTCATGGAAAAACTCCACATCCCAATCTGAAGAACACATTGGAATTACAAAGTTCTCAATATACCATAGGAACTTGTTGTCCCCCATGGAGCCAATGTTGGTGTTCAATCGCAACACCCTATAAAATTTGAGGCCAAAGGCACTCACCTAATGGTTTACCTCCAAGAATATCCACGTGGTTATCCCTAGGTGTTGGCGAATGTTTGGATAGAGGCACATTTCCATGGGGCATGTTCCACTGCAACATTGCGAATTGGCCACTGGTGGGAAAATGTAGGCATGGTAACATCTAGGCCATAATGATCAAGGTCGGTGGGCATAGGGGCATTGGCAGAAGTTGTGCACAACCTAGATCCAATGGAATGGAAACTCATAAATTAGTTTTTTGCATGGCATCTCATTTTTCCGATTTTCCTTCGTCGTAACACGTGGATTTCATGTGAAGGATGTCAAGTTTGAGAACCAAATGCCTCTCATATGTCTCCTTAACCTTCAAATCCCATTGTCTACCTGCCACAAGATGCATCCATGCGTCCCACCCACATCAGCATGGCCTACTGCTATGCGATACCACCTTATCATCACCACCCATTACCTTATCAGCCTCCATGTGGATCCCTCATACCCTCACCTCTATGTACACCTCATCCACCATGTCATCTGCCACATCATCCCATGTCTACACTCTGCTCCCCTGTTACCTCGTACATGTCCTAGTCCTCATAATACTCACACATAAACCTGATGCCAAAGAGGCCTTGGAATGCATAAACTGATGATAAAGGAGATAACCCATCTCACGGCTACAGTGATCTTGACACCAGTAAGTTGCATGATAGTTAGTCATGTTAGGGCTTATAGAGAGAGACATGTGCCCGCTCCTTGTTTCCTCTACACCACCTCAAGGCCTTCCATAGTTGGGAACTCGATGATGTGAAAGCACAGCATGTGTGCTCCAAGACTAATTAAATTTTTCACATGTCTCACACCTACTCTGCCCCACACCCTATCGATGGAAATATGATATCACCAGCTTGTCTTTCCAAAGACGATTTATATATGTGGTAAGTTGAGTATAAGCGCAAATTAAAGGGGAAGAGTGCCTCATTTTTTATAGTAAATGTGAATGTCCTGAACCTCTAAAGCTACAAAGTCCAACATAATCTCAGCATAAAATCTACAAATCTAGGTTATGGATGAAGTGCACTGGTAATTATTTTCTCCAAAGACTTTCCATTATTTCTCCCAGATTAATCGTTACATCTCCTAATTTTTGTCCTCATGAATAAACAAAATCTAATGCCCCTTCAAGAAGCCTCACGCTAGGGAAGGATCAAATAATTCATGAAGGGATAACATTTCCATGGTAGGGTTAGGTCGAGATAGCTCCAATACCTTTAAAATCATATCAATCAGGTATAATCCCTAAAGTCTACTCTTGCCAACCGAGATTTTTCCTTGGAAATTTTTCCAGATTTGCTAGTCAACATCCACTCTATGGTAATGACACATATGGAAATTCATTTCTCCTCTCTAAAATCCAACATTGACCTATCCAATGGCCTCCTTTTCTCCCTCTGGAGACTGTGTAGATTCTAAAGGGGAAGGTGACACAAGTCAAATGCATTAGTATTGATATCGAGACTAGGGGAATTTTGCCATTGCCTCTCAAACTGAAAGAATTCTCCAGGGATTAATTGAATGGATGAACATACCAAGCGTGCATATAGAATTCAAAGGGCTCCAGTTATCATCTCTAGAGTTGAGGAAGAATTTTCATAAAATAGGAGCAGAGCTTCATTGAGCAAAAGAATGCATTAGGAGATTGGAAATCCACTCATACCTCCAGGAAAAGGATGATGCTATAAATTTATCTTTCAAAAATGCCAAGTAAATGGATTGGGAGAAGATCATTAAGCTAATAGGAAAGCACTGAGAATAGTTAGAGCTATTGGAGGAGAATATCAAGATGATTAAGATAACTCATTAATAAGTAGATATGCTTATAGAACACGTTGAGGCAACCTCATGCAAAGTTAAGGTAATATCCAATTTCTTAAATCATATAACTGAAGAAGAAGTTAAGAGGGAACTTTGACTTGTCTCGCTTGATTGGTAAACTAGCTCACCTAGAGAGGAAACATAGGATGATAGTGAAAATGGAAGAGAAATATGACGAAATGTTTGAAGAAGTGGAGAGGTTTAAAGGCGGATGTGAATAATGGTGTAATAAGAGTTTACCACCAATATTTTGTAACACCCTCCTCCCACATCTACCCAAGAAACTGGCCAGCTAGGGTAAACATACGATGAGAGGCCACTATGATATGATTCAACCTCCGAAGTCACATTAAGGAAGTGGAACCGACAAAAACATACCATACAAACATTCAACATTAGCATTAGGATCCTCAAGAACCAATCTAACCTTTTTTCCAACCAACCCTTGGGTCCCACTCATATTTTGGACAAGTTGACCTATGGATGCTTTCTCGCTATGGGCATGCCAGCATCCAAGGACCTCTGGATGCTCTCACAGGCCTACAAACCAACATCTAGGGAATTCTTTTCATAGTGATGTGCCAACATCCCCATGATTTGAGTCGCTTTTGTAGGCCCAAAGCCCAAGTCACTTCCCAGAATTGAATGACATCTTAAGAATGATAAAATGACATGGAAATGACAGTATAAATTCAGTAACTTGAATGAGACCTTGACTAGACCCCTACTAGCCATGACAGGAATTTCGTCAAACATATCATGAATATGTAAACTATAGGTGTAAATAACAAATCTTAGCATAGGAGTCTCATTCTTAGCTGAGAATCACTAAGAAGCATTGATGCCGCAGCACATGAACTTCCATTTCATTCATTAGGTAATAAATACAATTTTCATTCATTTACAAGTAAAAACATGATGATAGCCATACATAGCTATTATCATAATATATATATATATATATCTATATATATATATAGATAGATATATATATATATATATATATATATATATATATATATATATATATATATATATATATATGTATATATATATAACCAACATAATAGGAATATAAATACCAATGAAATCATATCCATATGATCCACATAAAAACCAATATACTACTAATATAAATACAAGGAGAAATAGCCTCCTATTGCTGATGCAAAATTCCAAACCTAGGATGGGACCTCCACATTCCACTCAGTTGTAGAATCGCTGAGCCAAATCTCTCTTCAGCCATTCACCATTGTGCCATATTCCAAGCATGAATGTGGGATCTCATAGAACACATCTATCTAAAACCATACAGATCTTCTAGAGGCCATCCACCTCAACCCATCAAACTTTGGTTCCACCTCACAGCCATAAATCACAAAACCATCATTAGATTGGTGTTTATCCTAGCCATCGAGGGCTCTAGAGAATTTTCTCCACCCAAGGCTCCAGGACTAGTAACTCAACCCATAATTGTCTTTGGGATCTAGAGTATTTGTCCAAATAAGGCTCCAGGACTAATAATTCAACCAACCAAGGGCTCCAATGCTTTTTTCCAACCAAGGCTATGGGAGTAGTAACTCAACCCAAGTTAAGGAAACATGAGAACCAACAAAAAAAAACAAGGAAAAAAACCCACAATCTCCATGGATATCCAAGAAATGTAAAGGATAGGAAATCCACTATCAATCCAAGTAATCCTCCATGGCAGTTATAGATCATGACCAATAATCCACTTGCATATGTCATGCATGCTAAAACTAGTGAGGAAAACATACAATCAACTCAATACCTACAAGAAAATCATGTTTGTAGTTGTTGATCCCGATGTCCTCTTGCGCTTTCCTACTCTTCGTTTGCCTTCTTACTCCAAGAATCCAAGGATGCCACACCCTGCAAGAATGCTCCAAGAAAACTCTAAGTATCGAAGAGTATGAGAGAGAGAGAATAATGAGAGAGCCCCAACACTAAACTGAGAAAAGGTTACCAACTGATCCTAAGAAGCCTTTTTATAAATTAGGCCTCTATTTTCTTCATTTTCCTCCCCACATGCAAACTGTGACCTTTCACCTCCCTTTTCTCTCAATTTCCATTATTTCATAAAAAAAATATGCCAAAGCTACCTTTTTCCTTTACGAAGCCTTCGCCATTTCCTTTTCTAATTTCCTTAGCCATTAATCAATAACAAGTGATCGCCATCACAAGGATTTTTCCAAAAATTGATCTTGGAATAAGTGTCCCATCAACCATGGTTATTATTTTTCCTTTATTAACTTTTTTTACATGGAATTTCCACCAAGGATGTTACAGAACCCTCCCCCTTGGGGGAACACCATCCTCAGCATTCAACAACACCTATAACCATGAGTCTTTTGTAAGAAAAACATACTACTGATGGAGCTTTATAACTTAGGTCGATGGAATATTTAAAGTGATCAACCTCTTGAGAAGAAAACCAGCATGAAAACATAACAAACATTACATCATAATTACATGACACCCATACCATTTATTAGAGCTTTATAACATAACTCATGGAGATATTTAAATCCATATACATATGGATATATACCAAACATCACCAAAAAACCATACCAAAACTGTTTTGCCTCAACCAACAAACAAGGAAGAATGCATAGCCCGCATCTGATCTGCCATCTCCCATGTAGCTTCTTCAGGCCATTTCTTGATTCCAGAGCATGAGCAACATTTTCTGCAATATACACTAAGGCTCCAACTAGAATTCTCCATCTAGTTCTTCCTGCAATAAATACCAGGCAATCACATGATCAACATTCTTTAACATACTTCTTAAGAAATGACACATGGAAAACATCATCTACTTTCATTGTCGGAGGTAGTGCAAGTTGATATTCTACTCGCCCAATCCTCTTATTGATATGAAAGGGTCCACAAAACTGTAGTGCTAGCTTGGCACATGATCCAATCTAAAAATAGCTCTTCTTCAGTTTGATGTGCAAGTACACATGTTCCCCAACCTGGAACTCCCTTAACAACTTGTTATGGTCTGCATAAATCTTCTGCCTATCCTGTGCTTCCTTTAGATTCTTCTTTATACCCCACATCTCATGTTCTATGTCTTCTAGTATGTCTAGTCCAATCAACACCTTATTAACTGGATCACTCCAACTGGTGGGAGTATTGCAACTCCACCCATAAAATGCCTCAAACAGACTCATCTTCAAATATTCATGATACCCATTATTGTAAGCGAACTCTAACAGTGGAAGGTAATCTTCCCACTTTCGTTGTTGATTAATCAAATACATGCTCAACATGTCCTCGAATATCATGTTGAGCCTCTTTATGCATCCATCTATCTGCGGATGAAATTTTTATTAAAGGCAGACTCTCTGATCAAACCTGCAAATAACTCCTTCCAAAACATGTAAGTGAAATTTGCATTCCTTTCTAACACCATCTTCTTTGGAACACCATGCAATCTGTCCACATCTCTAATGAATACTTGTGCTACATTAGTAGCTAAGAATGTAGACTTCACTAGAATGAAGTGCACAATCTTTGTCAACCTATCCATGAAAACCATGATGGAATCGTGTTGTCTCACTATCCTCAGAAAACCTGTGATGAAGTCCATGGAAATGACTTCCCATTTCCACTCTAGAATTGCAACTGCCTTTAGCTATCAACCTAGATGTTTACAATCTACCTTCATGCAATGACAATCAAAATACCTAGCCACAAACTCTACTACATCCCTCTTCATGTTCGGCCAATAATAAAATATCTTCATTGTTGTCAATGTCTTTTGATAACGTGGGTGAACCAAATATAGTTTTGCATCAAAGTCCCTCAAGATCACCTTTTTGAGATCACTATTGTCAAGCACATAGATCCTATATATAAATCAAACCAATCCATCTGTTGTAAGGCAATAGTCGACATCCTATGCACCTGGACCTATACCTATGCATGTACCACTACCTGTAAATGTACATGTACCTCCACCTACACCTCTACCTGTACTACCACCTGTACCTGTACCTGTACTTTACTGCAACCTATGCATAATATCCATATATCTGACATCTTGCTGACCTACCTGTAAGACCATATCCTATAAGTCTATCCCATAGGAGCTCATAGCTTCTAAGTGATTTACCTATACCCATCTCCTAAGAGCATCTACCACTTTGTTCTCTTTGCCTTTCATGTACCTAATCTCAAAATCAAACTCATTGATCATAGTGTTATCACTCAGAAGTTTTCCCTAGAAGTTATCAAAAGGAGGAAGTATCCGAGGTAACCACAAACTAATCTTTTAGGCTTAGGCTCTAGCCAACCCAAGTCCAAAGAGGGCTCTCTCTTTATAATTTATCTTTGTGTTTATGGGATTTTAGGCTAGTTCTTAGTGTTCATGGGGTTTTGATTTTGGATTGATGGTAGGGTGGTGGAATTCTTGGAGCAGATGGATAGAGCTAGGTATTCAAGCCATTGGGCTATGGAGTCAATAAATGGATAGCATAACTAGATCATATCATTAAAGGGAATGTTCACAGGGCAGGCTAGCAAATCAAAATGAAAATATTTAGGCCAAATGGGTGAAATGATTCTAACCAGGGTGAAAGGGCACTTAATAATCCTTGGACAAAGATTAGAATGAATAACAGAGGGTGATGATGAACAAAGGGCAATTAATAATCCTTTGCTATAGACCAAAAGAGAAACTACAGAAGCTAAGGAGTAGTTAAGAATTCCCAAGCTAAGATAGTTTAGGAGAAAATGTTCAAAATGTAAACTAGTCAAGACAGAGTGCATTCAAGCAATTTCTGAAATATCATTCCTTGTGATACATTTCGATTTAGAGAAACAAACAAGATTATGAAGAAACATAAGAAAAAACAACTGTAAACATGAGAGAATACTTATTTTCATTTCGCTTTACACAAGAATCCTGTAAAATATCTTATTGTTATTCCTTGATCCAGCAAGCCAATCCAGTCATTGATACAATAGAAGTTTGATGTGAGAAAAAAAGTCTATAAAAATGTCTTGGAATCCACCCTACATACTTCGAAATGTGAAGTATTTATACAAAAATATTTACAAAATATCTCAAAACAACTTGAAATTTAATCTAGGGAATTAAAATATCTTCTTGCATGAAGATAGAGACAAATGTCAAATTGCTTCATGCTGTCCCTATTATTATGGTGTTGTTGGTTGTTTCTATTGAGTTGGAGCCCTTTAAGTTGGATGATATTTGTAGCACTTCTACACTGGAATCTTCTTTCCTTTTATCTTTTAACTGATACTCTTTGACCTTGCTTCTCTACTTTTACCTGTTTCACTGGCTGTCTTCAGATTTACTGTGCAGTAACTTTCTCATGTAAATTTTTCATAGTAAATCTATAATTTTTTCCCACCATTCCGCATCAGGTAACTTTATTTTTACCATTATTCTGTAGATTTCATCTTCCTCTATGTATTTTGCAAAATTTGGTTTGGTGAGAAACAAATATTTCACTTCATGCTTTATGAAAAACAAGTTCTCAAATGTATCATATAATACTTTGCCTATTGGAGAAGCTTTAAAAGTCATAGAGCTGGCTTGCCCCTTGGCCAATTTCCTGAGTCTATCACTATAGTCCATCTGGGTCATGAGTTTGTCATTGATGACCATGGGACTGGGAAGACCTTTGTCCCTTAAAATCTGAAACTTAGCCATGAACCTATCAGTGGCTACTTGCATGTTGTGGCACTTCTCTTCTAAGTTGTGCATGAGGTTTCTTTTGGAAAGAACCTTTCTAATCTCCAGAATTGTTGCAGTCCTATCTTCTATGTTAAGCTCTTGGAGCTCATATATGTTCTTGTTGTTTAGGAAGTGGATGAGTCGATTTGCATCCTCTGGTTTATCTCCCAATTCTTCCTTCACTTTTTGGATAGCTTCAGTGGTGCTCTTCACTAATTCTGTCTAGTCAAATATAACCTGAATTGATGGCCAATTATCATTGACAGAGTCAATGATATTGGCCCAAACCATTTCTTTGGTTTTCCCCAGAGGTTTCTATAATGTTAAATCCTTCTCTAGGATTTTGATTCTTTCAACCATTCTCTAGGCCTTCTGTGTTTCTTCTTTCTGTTGGAGTTGGGAAAGTTTGCAGCCAGTTTGCAAACTTGCCACTTTTTCCTTTAATCTCTTTAGCTCTGTAGCCTAGATAGACATATCTTCCATGGCTTTCACAAGTTCTATTGCTTTGTCTGTTGATATGCTTATTGCTGTTGTAGATTCTGCAGTTACTGGCAATGCTATGGCAGGTGGAGTTGTGGGTGCCAGTGTGGAAGGAACTGTTGTGGATACTATGGGGATGATAGTTCTAGAAGTTGTGGCTAGGTCACTTTGATTTGACTGAATTGAAGTGTCCAACTCCTTCTCTATCTCCTTGAGTTGATCGTTTAGCTTCATGACCAAGTCCATGAGCTCTTCATGTCCTTGGTGTGCTTCTAGGACTTCCTATGTCTATGGTTGATATAGCTGGGGTATCTTTAGTTGCTTCTTGAGTGCAACAATGTCATAATTTTTCTTCTTAATTAGTTGTTCTATAGTTTTTACATCTTTGGGATCATATCCTAGTTCAATCACTAAGTCCTCTAAGGACTTGATTCTATTATCCTTGGCCTATAAGGAGGCCTTCTCCAACTGGAATTGGGCTGATATATTGTTTAGGGAGTTCTGTAATTTGTGGGCAGAAATGGCCTTCCCTGTTAGTGTGGAGTATATCATCTCCCATGTTTGCTTATGCAGTTCAATCTGGTCAATGGGATGAATATCCCTTGCTAGTACTTTAAAATCTACTTTCTTAAAATCTGATGTTGTTCATGGCTGCTGAGTGGTTGGATTGATGAAGGTCATCTGCATTTTCCCCTCTTTGAAATCAAAGGCTGACATTAGCCTTGTTTGTTTGGTAGGGGTCATTTTCAGATACTGTGCATATGTTTGGGCTTTAAGCCTCTCATTGCTAGACTTTATTTCTTTGTATTTCTCCTTAATATCTTGATCTTTATCTATAGGCATCATAAAGGAGGATACCGCAACACTTTGTTTCCTCATCAACATTTGAGTCTATGATGAAGACGGCTCCTGCATACTCTCAGATGGAGTGGTGTGCCTACTTCTTTCAACTTCTGTGTTGCTGACCTCAGCTGAGTCATCAACGAACTCTTGCTCAGAAGTTGGATTAGGCTTTTTCCTTTTGTTTAACTCTTGCTATACATCAGAAGTGGGCATTCGTGAAGTGGAAGCCCCTTATCTGTTTATTTTTGGGACCTTCTCCTCATTCTGATGAGTTTGCATGACTGGATGTGCACTAGAAGTAGTTGTTGGTTCTTCTGATGGTTCTGTCCTAGTGCACTGATCTAGCCGATCTGATGGTTCTGGCTTATCTGACTATTCTGGCACCTACAGGAAAGAATCCTCATCAAGTTGCTTTTCCAAATCTATTAATGTGTTTTCCACAACAACTTCAGTACTATCCCTGTCCTCTAAAGTGTTTTCCACCCATTGCAATTGGTTGGCATACTTTTCTATCTCAGGGATGTAGTGATGAATATAGGGAGCCATCTTCTTTTTCTGCCTACTTTTTCAAATGAAATCCAAGGGAACATATCTCCATATGAAGCTATGGTTTAGTTTTAATCTCTGAAGGATTAGATCTGCCTCCTTTCTGGCTTCTCTGCTATTACAAATAAAGGGACCTAATTGGTCTTTGATCTTGAGTTGGGCTTACTTTTTGGCTTTAACAAAGTTTACCTCATCTAAATTTATTATCTGCCTATAGTACTCCAGAGCAAATAACCTCATTGGGAGGTACTTAGGTAGTTTGTATGGGGCCAGCTCACAGCCACAAATCCTGATCTCAGTGTGGTTTTGGTACAAGTACCAATCTCCCACCTGATGATTGATGTTTAGATGAACGACTCTCCTAATCTTAGGACCGATTCTTGGTGGAGGAGTTCCACTGAGCATGGTCATCACAAGGTGGACAAAGGAATCTATGAACTCATTATATGAATAAGGGGAGGGATGTTGATGAATCAATGGGGTCCAGAAGATAACTGATCTTGGTTGGCCCTTGGTGTCCAATTTTTTCAAGGTAAGTGGGAACTTATTTGACTGGTAATATAGGAAAAAGTGATACAAGACTAAGGAGTATTTGAAGACTCTCTCATTACTCATTCTGAGGAACTGTTCATGCATTCTGTCAGCTATGTATTGAGCATAGTCATATATGATAGCAAGAGGCTGCCCTAGAGTGTATATGGACATGAAGGCTAAAATAATCTCATCAATATATTCACTGGTGGTATAACCGAGGACACTAGATATCATATCCACAATACTTCTGCCCTAAGGAGAAAAGAAAGTTGCTACATATTGGGCAGGGGGGGTTCTTTGGGGGTATATTTTTCTTCCACGATGAAGGTTTGGATTATTTGTGCCAATATTGCAGGGCTGAGTTTGGGATATAAGTCCAATAGGTCTCCAATGGAGAAGGGAGTCAGGTTTTGGCCAGGCTGGAGTTGTAGCATCTCATTTATAGACTCAGCAATGATGGTGAAAAGTATAGTCTAGTTTGGGGACATGACTGCTCTTTGACTAGGAATGTAATTGGCATGATATTAGTGTACCATTTATGGGAAAATGTGAACTCTAGGGAATTGGTACTTAGGTAAATTGGACTCCTACAATCCAATTTGATCAGCCTGGTTCAAGTATATATCCCTACTTTGGCAATATGCTTTGAGGGGGGATTCATGGATAGAGGTGTCCTTTATCTGGAAATCCCTATCAGCCAGGGGGAGGTGATCCAGATCTAAATGGGGTGTAGAGATAGGTCTCACATCCATGGCAATTGGGGCAGCCATTCTCAGTTCTTGTGGATTTGAGAATGGGGGGGGGGGGCGTAATTTGCAGTGTTTTTAGGGAAATGGTATTTAACACAAAATGAGTTTAATTCCTTGAGTTTCTCTGATTAATTTTTATCTTTTAACTAAGAAAACTCATTAACTTGTTTTGCAATTGACGGGTTTCTTGGTGAATTGTGGATTAAATACCTGGAATTGAGGTAAATTGGCTCTGAACAGGGTGGCTGGCAGTTACAAATGGTCGAAAAGGGCTTTGTGTAGGTTGCAAGGTTGTCTAAGCGTCATTGGAGTGCAATTGGGCATGGGTTGACAGCTTCAAGTGTTTGCGGATGGCGTGCATGCGCGCAGAGGTTTTACCATTGAATTTTTAGAAAAACAAATGATTTGGGTCTTTTGGCTTTTATACGTGGAAAATTAGTTTTGGCAAGTACGAGGGGTGAACAGTGATGGTTTTGTCGCATAGTGGTCGGGTGGTAAATGGTTTCCATCGCACCGCTTACGGGCGCTCAATGGTTTTGAGGAGAGGTCGCCTGATGCCACTCATCGGAGGACACATAGCATCGAGGGCTGGTGGTAATACCACTTTTTCGGGTGGGTATAGTTCGGCGGAGGGGTTGGCCCGAAATGGATAAGGGCCATCAGATGTGGAGGGAAGCGATCGTATGGTGATCAAGCAGGGAAGTTGCACGGAGTGTAGTGGGGGGCCCAGCGGGCGATTAAGTGCAATGGAATCGGGTTAATGACGGGTTATGGTGGGATTATGTCATCGGGGTGATTAATTAAGGATTTAATTGGGGTTAGCGATTTAGGGAGGGATTTTAATATTTTTGAGGGATAATGGGTAGCGATATAGTTTATATTTAAACTAATGGGTGGGGCTATTTTTTATATACAAGAGCTATATATATAGGGAAGATGGGTTTTCATGGGGATTTAATGTAATAAAATTAGTAATTATTACAAATGGGCAGAAAAGGGGACACAACGATAAGTAAATGCTCTTTTTGTGAATTTTGATGTTTTCACATATTAAACATTACAACTTAGGGTAATGTGTTTTTGTGGGTTCTTTGGGCAAAATGGGTTTTCCATGGGGGTGATTACTTTCCCTAGGAAAATAGTGTTTTAACCTTAGGAAAAGGGGTTTTATTAGGGAAATGGGGCAGGAATGAATTTTTCTGAGGGGAATTTAATTCTTGGAATCCATAAATCATTGATCTGAGGTTCTGGTCCCTCCAAAAGTCATAGAAATGCTCTAAGCCTCTTTGACTTAAAGGCTTTAAGTACTTTGAACTTTATTATGGGAAATTAGTAAAGTAAAGTGGTAAAATGAATGAGGGAAGTTAATTAATTGACTTTGTGAATCATTTGCATGCTTGATTGTTCATTCATATCTGAAACTTTTATGATGAGAATGATAAATATACCTTTTGTCTAATCAATCATCATACTTCTGCAACCTTTCTTCTACTTACCCATCTACTCATCCCACCATTTTTTCTTCTCTTTATTAGGGTGCATTTGAGCTAGAAAACCCTTATCAAATATTTTTATTTCTCTTTACAATAGTGAACTAACTAAATCTAACCTTATTACATCCAAGGGCTCAGATTAAACAGTTGAGCTCCTTTTATTTACTCTACCTATCTAATTATCTGCCAAGGTTACATTGTTTGGCCAGATTTTTACTCTCTATCTGAAGACATGAAATTGAAAACATGAAATAGCCAAGTTAAAACATTTTGGCTATCATGGATTGTGCTAGGATTACAAACTGCACACAATCATTTATTATGCACAAAACATAGTAGTGGCATTTTGGCTTGCTCACTTTCATGGTGTTTTTTCTTTTCTTGGGGTTCATATTTTTCATCCTTTTTTACCTTTTAATCTTTTTATCCTTTGATTATAATTTTAGGACATACCCTCTTTACATTTTTAATTTTTTGAATATTTAAAACATTTGCAGAAAGCAAAGGTATGTACATATTACAGCTTTAATCTCAGACATTCAAAATTATAACTCCTATTGGTATAGGAACCTAACAGTGGCTCCATTTGGAGATGGCATTTAGTGATGAAATGTCAAGAACTTTGTAGATCAACAGCCTTCTAAATTGCTGTGTTATTAGCCTGCAACATATCCCTTTTATGCTTCTGCATTATTACTATATATAACGGTAAAACTTTTGAAACTTAGGGCCTTCTCTTCTGGCTTCAACATCAAAAATCACCATCCAATCAACTCCAGACTTTTGAAAATAAAGTATGTACAAATGATCAGTGAAATCAGTAACTAGGTTCAATATAGTGTTTGAGCATTCGACCATTAACTGGTCCTCCTTCTGCTTCTGTGCCATCCATTTCTCTGAGGAAGAAAGCATTATTACCTCTGAAAGCATAAATGATATATGGGCCTTTCCATAGGAAATCAAATTTCCCATGTTTACCTTTATCCTCTCTCCTTGAATCCCATTTTAGAAATTTGTACCCTAGGTAAAAATCTTCTGCCTTAGTCCCTTTATCAAAATTCCTCTTGATCCTTTCCTGCACAGCCTGAGATCAGATGTACACCTCTTTTGTGGTTTGCTACAAATGGATTGTTTGGTTTATTCTTCTTTGGATGTCATTCGGTTCGACTTGCAACTCTTGGAGCAGCTTCATCACAGGTGTCCCCAAGGAAGATGGGAAAACAACTTCCATTCCATAAAATAATTGATAAGGACTAGTACCAATTGATTTCATTATGGTTAGTCTATCTGCCCACAAGGCATTTACTAGCTTTTTATTCCATGTTTTCTTGTTATCGTCTAATAATTTTTTGATGATATTTACCAGACTTTTGTTTGAGGACTCTTCTAGTCCATTTCCTTGAGGTTAATAAGCTATGGAGTGGCCTAGGGTTATATGATACTTATTACACAAATCAATCATTCTTCTAGGTTTGAAAGTTGCTGCACTACCAGTGATGATTTTGGTTGGTCACCTGAATCTAGATAGGATATTGGCCTCAAGGAAGGTTATTATAACAGTGTTAGTGGCCTGCCTTAATGGTATGGCTTCTATCCTTTTCATGAAATAGTCTGTAGCAGTGAGGATCCATCTGTGTTGGGAAGAGGAAGGTGGGTGGATTTCACCAATGAAGTCTAGACCCCATTGTTGAAAAGGTACTTCAACGGAGATTGGTTTTAGGGGCAGGGGTAAAATCTTTTTCTTTCCTTCAAAAATCTGAAAGTTATGACAGGAGGTTACATATTTCTTTACATTAGAAAATAAAGTAGGCCATTAGAAACCAGCTCTAGGAATTTTATCAGCAGTGGCTTTCCAATAAAGATGTTCTCCACAGTCACATGCATGAAACTCTTGTAACACTTTGTCAGATTCTTCTTTCAATAAACAGTTGAGAAGAATACCTTCATGATTCCTCCAAAACAGAGCATTATCTACTATGAAAATTTCAAGAATTTCATTTTTTAAAACCTGCTTTCGTTCCTGGATAATTCAGGAGGAGCTTGTAGATTTAGTAAAACTATATGATGTTAGAATCATGGCGATTCAATAAAGGCCTGGCTAATTGGTGGAGTCACTATCTCCTCTCCATTATCCATTTCTACAATAAAATTTATATCTAAGGCCTGACAGTTTGATTCATCCATGAGCTTGGATAAACCTTGGCCTTTCATTAACTTTGTTGGTTTGATTTCTAGGTCATATTCATATATAGTAGTGACCCATTTCCCTCTCTTTCCATCTGGACCTTCCTGAGTTAGGATGTCCTTGACTACCGAATTGGTGACATAGGCTATTATATGAGAATATAAAATGTAAACTCTGAAATATTTAATAGATTTTACCAAAGTAAAGGCTTGATTTTCCATTATATTGTATTTTAAGAGGGCATCCCTCAGGGCTTTGCTAAAAAAGGCAATAGGTTGTTTATAGCCCTGATCATTTTTCTGCATGTTATAGACATATTTGGGCACTGCAACCCCAAACTCATATGTCCATAAACTAAGGGCTATTTAGTCCCTAAAAGTTTTGTTTCATACCCTAAAATATCATGGTCAACTGATTACATCATCTCCCAGAAGTTCCACTTGAAAAACTACTCAGAACTGGCCAAAACTGGACCATACTGACTGCTCCATGGTCAGGGTGCGATGCATCTCTACTTGTACACACGAGGGGTGTGATGCATACTAAAAAGGCCTTCTGTAGGGTGCGATGAGTGAGAATAGACAAATGGCAAAGACAGTTTGCTAAGTGGATGATCATGGAATCTTCCAAAATCTTCTCATTTGACACTTGCCTCTCTGAATTCGCCCAGGGATGAGTAAAAGATCAATCAAATCTCCAAGTGGAATCAAGAACTATTAGTGGGATGACACTAATAAAAAACCCAGAGCTGACTCACATCCTTGCAAGACATCTATAAATGGATCCCTCATCTGAGAGATCTAGAGGCTGGAATTTTGTATTTTGTAAGCAAGTGCTATTGGTTTGTTGGTGAGAAGAGACATTGCATTGTTCAGTGATTTGCTTTTTCATGAGGTGAAGAAGGCTTCTGGAATTGGGAGGATGATGCTGGATCAGACAGCTGGGTTATAATCCTCTCTTACATTACTATTAATAAAGTTCTTTGAGTTTTCCTCCATATGATCTTGTATTTTTGAATCTTATTGTTTATGAATGCAAATGTATGGTCAATGTGTTTCTGATTCCGCATTGATATGATGTTTTAGATAGAGATTCTTTGATGGTTTTTTGTTACTTTGACTCTATAGGTACTCTTTGAAGCGAGACAAGTAGGAGAGGAGTGGAAAATTCTATCAAGGAAAGGAGAAATCAAGCTAAGATCAAAGCGGAAGATCAAGATTGGTCTTATTTTCTTCTCTTCCATCTATCACACTTAAAGGAACTCTTGAAAAGCTTTAATTATTTGTTTCTAAGATAGCTACCCGTCTTAGTGGGACTAGCAGTTCAAATCGACACTAGTTTTCGCTGAAACAAAATGGCAACTTCGCCGGGGAACGAATAGTTTTTGTTTGTTTTTTTATTGCTTGATTTATAAACTACAGACGAATCCTGAAGTTAGCCAGTTAGCCTTTGAAACGCCTTTCCTATGCAATTGCGAAGTAGATAAACGCTGCTTCAGTCAATCTCCCGGTTGGTTTATGAAATGAACATCTGACTTACAAAGCATTCTAAGTGCCCTTGTGGTAGCTTAGAATCTCATCAGATCCTACCCTTATGCTTTGTGTTCACTGTCCATCATTACTCAGCCTAAATCACTGAACTTAGCTGCAAGTTTTGAGCAAAAACCAAGCTCAGTTTCGCTCCCTAGCCCATCGCACTATCTGTAACTATGCAACCTAGATGCATTGCACCTCCCGTGTGTTGCAGGTGAGATGCATCCCTATTTCCGTGTGTTACAGGTGCGATGATTGAATGTTACTGCTTTCTTTTTTGAAAGTTGGTTTTTTCCTCTTTGTTTTCAACTTTATTCAGTAGTTTTGTTGTTCATGATCAGTACCTTTTTCCTGAAACAATCTTCTTTTGCATTATTTCAACCTCCATCAGTTAGGAATTGTAAATTTTTTTGTGTATTTGTCAATAATTTACAGTCTTCCTTTGTCGAAAGTAGCCTTATCAAACTGTCATTTTTTATGCAAGTGTCATAAGTCATTTTAAATCAAAAGAAGAGTGTCGTAAAGTCTTCCTCTTCTAGATAGTTGATTGTACTTTTGTCATTTTACTTGTTTGAGTTATTAGTATTTGAGTGTCGTTTTACAGTTTCTATTTCGATATCGAAAAGTGTCATCTTAGTCTTCCTTTCGTTTTGAAAAGAAGTTGTTTGAAATGTCGCTTTGAAAGAAAATAGTTCAGATCTGTACTTAGCTTTCTTTTTTCGCATTCACACATTAAGAAAGTGGAAAACAAATACATGCATGTGCATCTGCATTTTGACTGCATAAAAAATTTGATTTAGGAAAGTGCATTTAGTGTGTTTTCTATGCTCTCTGGTGAAAGAAAAATCATTATCTTCTTTCCTTTGTAGCTAGGATTTTCATTGCTAAAAGAACATAAATGATTGTTTATCATTTTAGACTACATATTTAGGAATTTCACATCTACATCATGCAGTGAACCTTGAAATACAAACTTCTAAGCAAGATCAACTCTAAAATAAACCTCAATTAACATAAAAACGCTTTGGTCATCTAAAGCAACACAAATAGAAGTCTAGGCTAGAGACGTGTTCCGGCATTGTAAAACCTGGTAACTATCGTCTTCATCGAAGGTTGGGTGATTCCTCCTCTTTGATACGACAAGTGCCAATACCGACTTGTGCTCCCCATACCGTCGAGTATATATTGGGAGACCACAATAGGCTGATATCCCTTATCCTTAGGAAGCCGTGTCTGCCGCCCTATCGATCATAATGCATTGAACACAACATTCAGGAAGTTTGACTGTTGTACATAAGTCCTTGGTAATTTCTCTATCATTTATCACTAAGGTGTATTTTACAATTTTATGATCAGTTTGGTATACCCTCTGTCTAGACTTCTAGAGCAGTCACTTTCATTCCTTTTCGACTCCTTAAAAGAAAAGGTCCATCTAAGCACTTGTCACTTCAGGCTCATTAAAAATCGAAGGCGACTAGAGTCACCTTTTTCTTTTTCTCGAATCTTAAAAATTGAAAAAGCAAGTTGCGTCAAAGCGTCGTAAAATTTATTTTAATCAGAATAACATCCTTGTTCCTTCGTTGATCTGAGGTTGAGATAATGGAGTCTACCAATTAAGGAATCCCTGTTGGAGGGAATCCTAGTCCTTTCTCCTCTTGGGGAGATATTGGTTCTCCATATATGGCTACATTGTCCCTTCCAGGAATCACAATTGGCCTGCCAGTATGGCTTTTCTCGACCTCTGTTGTTCAAAACAATGTAATTCCTCAACAATCTAATCAGCAACCAGATGATACTGAAGCTACCCCTTCACCTTCTACTTCATTTTTTTCTCCTTCCACCTCTTCCTCTTCACTTGGTGAAACTAGTGACACTAAAAACCAAGTAGCTGAGAAGAAACAAAAAGGGAAGGAGAAGAAGAAGAAACCAGCTAAACAAGGGAATGACCAGACATCATCTGGCGAAAATCCGCACACTAAAAATTCCAAACCAAAACCTCCATGTGTAATTTGCAAGGAGAGACATTACCATCGAGATTGCCCTTGTATCCCACAGATCTTGAGAGAATGGTCTCCCCAGTTGCACCATTCGGTGTCATCAACCCCTAACAGTCAGGTTGACAGCGCACCATCAACTAGTGAAAACAAAGTCAATAGACAAAAAGGAAAAGTTAGAGTTCTGTGAAGGTGATCATACTCTTCACCGTTGTCCTTTTCTGGATGAAGCCAAAATCATTTTGGATAACTGTCCTGCCTCACCGCAGCAACTTCCACCTGGATACAAGAAACTCTTGCCAAGTCCTTCGCTAGTTGAAAACCCGATTGACATAGCTCAATTGTCGATCGAGTCATCTATCATAGAAAGTGAACCTTCTGCGTCCACATCGGACCAAAGTCAACTGGTCAAGATGGCAGTTGACCCAGTCTTGCCTTCAGAAGGCCCATCTTCAGATGATACAGTTCTCAAAGAGGATGAGAACGACACCATTCAAATTCTTTTTGTCGATACAGAGTCTAATGAACTTGGGGGCAATCCACCCATTCCTTTACAACAGGAAGAGACCCCCCCAATTCATGAAACTTATCCTGACATTTATCCAGTACCTCCTCTTAGTAGTCTACTCATTTTCTTTGATTGGAATCAACTAGCGAAACCTCACCTTCCATCTAATGTACCATTCTGAATCATAGTACAAGTTTAAAAAATGATCATGTCTGGAACTATCATAGATGAAGGGGCTTCGGTGAGTATCCTTTCCTCAACTTCTTGGAAAGCGCTCGGTTTTCCATCGCTTTTGCCTAAAAAACAATATTTATTAGGCTTCAACAAAGGAACCAGTCGACCATTAGGGATCCTTCCAAAGTTTCCTATAACTTTGAGAAAGAAAACTGTTCATTTGAACGTGATGGTAGTCCAAGGTCCATTAGATTACAATCTACTCATTCGACGTGATTATATATATAGCATGGAATACATTGTTTTCACATTCTTTTGAGTGATGTGTTTTCCACATGAAGGCAGACTGGTATAGCTCGGCAACCATCTTTCATCTCCTGGTTCAAACATAACTATGAATCAACCATCATCCCTAAATGGTCTCTTTGCATCAACAATGTCTCTTCAACCTTCATTCCATCCACCTAATTGTAGTGAGTAGTTAGGTGAGTGTGATGAAGGTTAGGGGGCATGCACCCTAGTCTGTTTTACTAGGCGAACCCAGAGGAAAAGAGAGATTTTCTTGAAAGGTCATAATACTTGGACCAAATAGCATTCCTGTATAGGTTATGTAATAAGTCTGACACAATTATTTCCTTTGTACGATTGTGAGTGGAAGCTCACAGCTTTCACTTTCGTATGTTATGTGATTGGAATCTCACAACAATCACCTTCGTCTATTTCGATGGACAAAGCAAAGGAAGAGTTTTTGTTTGACGATAAAAATAATCCTGCCTAACCACAGGGACTTCCATTTGGTAACCTGGAAACTCTCCTTTTACTAAAAGACCTAGGGGCATGAAAACCTTTGCATGCAAGTGAAAAACGACCTTTGATTTTCTTAGTTTTGGGGTTCTCAACCTTTTAACCTCGTAGCTCGGTCGTCTCTAGCTTGCATAAAAAGGTCGTGAACACATGTTATAGTAGCGTTCAAGCTCATTAAAAAATAAATCTACCAAGAGACATTATCAAAATATTGGCGTGAGCAATGTTCCCGCAAGTTTCAAGCTCATTTAAAAATCAACCTGCACTGAGCACATGTTGACACAAGGTTCAAGCTCATTAAAAAATAAACCCGCCTCTGGTAAATAACCTTTGCGATCACTTTGCTATTAGCCCTTTTGAACTCTGGTTGTGTTCATACCACCACCTCCATTCATTTGGCCGACCATACGCTTCCACTTGAGTGTTTACCCTTTTGAGGAACATCTGCAGCGAGTGATTCTGATTGCCACCCTCTTCACACTGCCATGTTTTGAGAAGTTCCAGACTTACCTGGAACCAGTTGCTACCTAGAGATACCACTCGTTCCTCAAAAACAAGTCCCTTTTAAACTCCTTTTAGACTCGTTAAATATAAAAAGATTGTCGAGCTATTGGCCTTTCCAACTCATTAAAGTAAAGGGAACACCATCCCTCTCACATTTTTTTAATCTTTTTGGACTTGAGGGATTATTAAACAAAAGGATGCGCTTGTCTTTGTCGGTTCGTTAAAACTATTGAAAAGTCATCCCTTTCATATTATTTTATACTTTTTCAGACTTAAGGGATTATGCCACAAAAAAGGACTATTGGAGTCTCCTTTTCATCCATTTTCAAACCCCCTAAACATGAAAAGGATCGCTTTATCTTTGTCGTTAAACTCGTTAAAACAATAGCGACAAACTTGTCCACCCAGACAAGAATGAGTCTCACTGACGCTAGGCTCACTAAACACAAAGCGACAGGTTTGCCCGAAGGGAAAATTATAGACCAAGCATATGTTATCCTCCTCAAGCTTGTCAAAAATAAAGAGGTACTGGTCAGCAATGACTAGGGAAAAATGGGAAGAAAACTTGAAGAACTTTATTGGTAGTAGGTCACTCTTGAACATGACACTTTCACTCCATCACCGTGATTGAGTTGGGTTGGGTTTTTCTGTTCACCGTCACCATTGGTCCACCATGCCATCCATGGGGTTAACGCTACCAGTCCATATCAGTGTTGCCAATATGTTCAAGAGAAGTCATTCAGAGAATTCACCATCCAGCAATGCCTCATCCATTGCATTACATCTACCCTTCATCTTTTATGACCGCCATTCCTGAACCTTATATCATCAAATCGTTTTCACCTCCACAAAAATCATTTTCTCTGTTTCACATCGTAGATGTGGGATACATCAAGGCCCTCCTACAACAGGTCACTTATTATCGACATCAGCTCACTATCCAAGAATTTGACTTAGAAGCAACCCTTTCAGTACTTTGAAGCTTGCATGCCTCAATGGCAAGTTTCTCACTTCTGACAACAAGTTTACATAAATGACCTTCGACCGAAAGACTTTGCATGGTGTTCAACTTCGACTCATATATTCACACAACGTGAATTGTACTATAGTACCTTGAGGGTCATCATCATTATCGGTGATTCCTCTTGCGTCTGTTAACAGCTTACATTATTGGCTGGTAATCAGACGATGTCTTTCCATGTTCGACTTCAGAACATCTTTCCACATGGATCGACTTGTACATCGGGCGAATATTGAACGAGTTTTTAAGACCCCCGATCTAGTTTCATCCATTCAGGCTGCAATATATTCAGGGGATTAAAGACATCAATTGTACATAGAAGCTGCACCGATAGTCATCTAAGCCAGGGAAGATGACTCTTCATGCGAAGAATCACCAGTCTGCAACAACAGACGATTGTCTATCCTATGTACATGAAAATGAATTTATAAAGCTAAGCATGGGAATGTCCACCTCAGCTAGATCATGAAAATATATGATGATGATGTATTGTATTGTATCTTATATAGGTCACCTTCCAGTACAAATACCTCAGATCCTCATGATAAAGCATTTCACCTGACATTAGAAGATTTACAACCTCATGCTTTATGGGGCATCTATTATAGACATATTTGGGCATTGCAACCCCAAACTCATATGTCCATAAACTAAGGGCTATTTAGTCCCTAAAAGTGTTTTTTCATACCCTAAAAGATCATGGTCAACTGATTACATCATCTCCCAGAAGTTCCACTTGAAAAACTACTCAGAACTGACCAAAATTGGACCATACTGACTACTCCATGGTCAGGGTGCGATGCATCTCACCTTTTACACACGGGGGGTGCCATGCATACTGAAAAGGCCTTCTATAGGCTGCGATGAGTGAGAATAGACAAATGGCAGAGACACTTTGCTAAGTGGATGATCATGGAATCTTCCAGAAACATCTCATTTGACACTTGCCTCTCTGAATTCGCCCAGGGATGAGTAAGAGATCAATCAAATCTCCAAGTGGAATCAAGAACTATCAGTGGGATGACACTAATCAAAAACCTAGAGCTGACTCACACCCTTGCAAGACATCTATAAATGGATCCCTCATCTAAGAGATCTAGAGGCTAGAATTTTGTATTTTGTAAGGAAGTGTTGTTGGTTTGTTGGTGAGAAGAGACATTGCATTGTTGGGTGATTTTCTTGTTCATGAGGTGAAGAGGGCTTCTACAACTGGGAGGATGACACTAGATCAGATAGTTGGGTTGTAATCCTCTCTTACATTACTATTAATAAAGTTCTTTGAGTTTTCCTCCATATGATCTTGTATTTGTGATTCTTATTGTTTATGAATGCAATTATATGTTTAATGTGTTTCTGATTCCGCATTGTTTATGATGTTTTAGATAGAGATGCTTTGATGGTTTTTTGTTACTTTGACTCTACAGGTACTCTTTAAAGCAACACAACTAGGAGAGGATTGGAAAATTCTATCAAGGAAAGGAGAAATCAAGCTAGGATCAAAGCGGAAGATCGAGGTTGGTCTTCTTTTCTTCTCTTCCATCTATCACACTTAAATGAACTCTTAAAAAGCTTTCATTATTTGTTTCTAAGATAGCTACCCGTCTTAGTGGGACTAGCAGTTCGAATCGACACTAGTTTTCCTTGAAACACTGCAGTAAAACTGCAACAATTGTATGTTCTGAAGCAAAGGAAAATAAAATGAAGTCCCTGTCAAATTTTGGACTGATCAAAACTGGTGTTTTGGTTAAGGCTAGCTTAATTTCTTCAAAGTATTTCTTAGCCTCAATGGTTCATTTTATGGTCAAATCTTTTTTCAACATATTGTTCAATGATCTAATTAATTCTGCTAGGTTACAAATAAATCTCCTAAGAAAGTTAATTTTTCCTAAAAAGGCTTGTAATTCCCTAACGCTCCTAAGATGTTGTATCTGTAAGATGGCTTCAATTCTTTCAAGATCTATTCGGATACAATCTTTTGAAATTATATGGCCTAATAACTTTCCCTCTTCTAACCCAAATAAAGATTTCTTAGGATTCAAAGAAATTCCATACTTCCTGCATTTGATGAAAACCTGCCTTAGATGATCTAAGTGTTGTTTATCAGATTTTGAGAATACAATGATGTCATCTAAATATATTACTTGGGAGTCATGAATTTCCTTAGCAAAAGCTATGTCCATGGCTCTTTGGATAATTTCCCCTACATTCTTTAATCCAAAAGGCATCTTCACATACATGAATGTGCCCCAAGGAGTAGTAAACATAGTTTTAGCCTCGTCATCTAGGTGAACTAAAATCTGATTGTAACCATAAAATCCATCTAATAATGAGATTCTGGTTGACCCTACTACCCTTTGTAAGATATGATCCATTTTAGGGAGAGGGTAATTGTCTTTGAGTGAAACTTTATTAATATTCTTGAGATCAACACAAATTCTTATCTCACTAGTTTTTTCCTTGTGGGCACCAAATTTGAAACCCAATTAAAGAATCTAATTGGAGTTATTATCTTGGCCTCATACATCCTTCGGATTTCCTTTTCAATAGAAGGCAATAGGATGGGATTGATCCTCCTATGCTTTTGTCTGAAAGGTCTCTGGTTTTCTTTTATGGGGATGGTGTGTTGTATGATGCTGGTGTCATAGGACATGAGGTCCTCATACCTCCAAGAGAAGACATCTTGGAATTTCTTTAATAATTCAAGGTATTTCACTTTTTCAGTAGGAGTTATGGACTTTGAAAGTTTGATTAATTTTGGATTTTCCTTAGTGCCTATATTACACTCCTCAATATCATATTTTAAGGGTTCCATCTTTGGTTTTCTAGGGACATCATTTGAATCAAACAAATCTTCCAAAGGGGTTAATCCTTTGGGAAAAAAGTTGTCTTTGAGATTAATTATTTCAGATTCTTCATTAATTATCTCATCAATTTCAACTTGCTTTAGGTTTTCTACATCTAATTTTGTAAATTTAGTGGGATGAAATATATCTATCTTTTCATCTTCTATTTCATTAATTTCTATTTCATCTTTAAAGTCAGGATCTAATGTTATGTCAGTATCTATATTACTTTCTGTATTCAACCTTTTGCGATCCATAATGAATTAAACAAAGTCTTTCGGTAGAAATCACATGAGAGAATTTTTTGGCCGATGTGTTTCGAACCAACAAGTGTGGTTCATCATCTGGTCCTCATGATGAACCACACTTGTTGTTTGAAATGCATCGGCCAAAATATTCTCTCATGTGATTTCTACCGAAAGACTTTGTTTAAATCTATATTACTGTTTACAAATTCTTCTTCTGAGGTTAAAAAATTGTTTATCTGTTGGTCATTACTAAATACTTGCCAGTTTTTCAAGTTATCTAGGATAGCAGATCTGTGCCTGACCTCAACAATGTACTGATAGTTAGGTTGAAATGGTAACTTACAAGTGCTGGCAAACATTGCTAAACTATGAGCCTGCATATTATGTTTCCTTGGGATGACTGCAAGCTTAGTTTCTAGGAAAGTATTCATTATTTCTACAATCGTTCCTCTATAAAAACTTAACCTAGTATCTCTGGTCATATATACAGCATTAATTAGTTTTATAACCAACTTAGTGTCTCCCATAATAGAAACTCTTTTGGCTCCTAAATTCCTAACTAGTTTGAGGCCTAAAATCAGGTCTTCATACTCAGCCATGTTGTTAGTGCATTTGATATTCAATCTATAAGCATGGCCCTCTGAGTGATTATTCTCCAGATTGTATATCCACACCCCTAATCCTACTCCTAACTTATTCACTAATCCATCAAATTCAAGGTGCCATAATATCTCATGTTCATAATTCTTACTGTCTGGGGGGAACAAAATTTCCATTGTTTGAGGTGTTTTGATCATCTTTTTTATCAGAAAGCTCTTGAGTTTCGACAATTTCATTTTTAGTTGTAACTGCAATTTCTTTTGGTTCTAAAACAATGTTGTTTGAAGTACTTTGTTGTGTTTGTTTAGAATTATACAAAATAAAAGAATCAATTTCAGAATGCATGGAATAGATAGGAAAATTTTGAGGCCTAAAATCAGGGCTTCATACTCAGCCATGTTGTTAGTGCATTTGAAATTCAGTGTGTAAGCATGGCCCTCTGAGTGATCATTCTCCAGATTGTATATCCACACTCCTGCTCCTGCTCCTAACTTATTCATTGATCCATCAAATTCAAGGTGCCATAATATCTCATGTTCATAATTCTCACTGTTTTGGGGAACAAAATTTCCATTGTTTGAGGTGTTTTGATGATATTTTTTATCGTAAAGCTCTTGAGTTTGGACAATTTCATTTTTAGCTGTCACTGCAATTTATTTTTGTTCTGAAACAATGTTGTTTGAAGTAGTTTGTTGTGTTTGTTAAACATTATACAAAATAAAAGAATCAATGTCGGAGTGCAAGGAAGAGATAGGAAAGTTTTGAGGCCTATCTTGACTACTCACTACATATTTCATTAGGGTCTCTCCGTACAACTTTTTAGGCTATCCAAGGACTGAGATTGTGGCATATGGCATGTCAAGTTGTAAAGATCCTTGGAGTTTAGCCCCCCATGATCTAGACAATAGCATGTCATATTTAGGTGGGATGTCAGTGAGTACTATATCCATGAGAATGCTCTTAGCAGGATATTGTACCAAGGAAACAGACAGGTCTTTGATTAACCCTAGACACTTTACTTTACTTGAGTCAAATGAAAATAAGTCCTTGTAAGGTCTAGTAATTTCCAAGTTTAATTTTTCCATAACCAATTTAGGCATTAAATTGTGTGAAGCCCCAGAATCTAACATTGCATTGTGTAAGATTTTATCATGAATGCTAAGGCTAATATAAAAGGGTGGTACCCCTCCTTCTAGTAGTTTTCCGCTAACATCAGGACCAAATATAAGTTTTTGATGATCATCAAACAAGTTGACAGAGTCTTCATTCTCAACAAAGTTTAATGTTTTGTTTATTTGAGACTTATAGGTTTCACTTTTAATTAGCTCTGTTAAGGGAACTGAGATTTTCAGTTTAGCCGCCTCTACTCCAAAATAGGCAAAGGGGATTTTTCTGTTTGAGGGCTTGGAATTTTCATAGCAGGAATTCGAGTAGGTTTCTCTTCTTTTTCTGTGTTTGAGATCTTTTTGTGTGGATTTTATAATATACTGTTTGGATACTTTTCCACTATTTCCTTGGCGGGGACTGAAGTGGATGGTTTATCATTAGGGGGTTGATTAGGGGTTATATCTATAATGGTGGGACCATGAAGGTTCTGGTTTGGTCTAGGGAGGATTTGGAGAGTTTTAGTAACTGGAGCTGCTTTGATTTTCTTGCGTTAATTGGGCATTGTTTTCTTGGTTTGGTCAGGAATATCAGTATTCTTTTTACTCCTCAAGTTGTATTGTTTGTGCACTTTGAAGATAGCAGAATCATATCCTTGTTTATAATCGAATGATTCTCTGGATTGGGTCTGCAAATGTTGCAGCATATGCAGTTCTTGCTCATCTTGGGTCAAGAAGACAGTTTCATCATCATCCAATACTATCAAGTTAATGTGTGTGTCTTATTTAGGTTCATCTGAATGGGATGTTTCATCATAGTTTTCTTGAAAGGGAGGCCTAATGTTTTGATCGGGTCCATTCTTCCCAGTATTCTGATTCTGATTCTTTCTAAATTGGGTTTCTAACAGGAGGTGCCTATTGATTATCCCATTGGGGCTTCCTCTCCATATTTTCTATCCTATCCATAAGTTTTTCCATACTCTTGGACAGAACATATATTTTAATGTTAGAGGGTGAGGCTTCATCTTTGGCAGATCCTCTCGTTTCGTTCCTAACCCTAGCTCATTTTGCTAGCAAGTTGGATTCTACACTAACTGCTACACTCTGCATGTCTTCTAAAGTTGGAGCATTTCTCTCTCTGAGTTGGAATGCCATATAATATCAAACCCATCAGGAAACTTTATCAGTGCTGAGTTCAGTGGGGGTTTAAGATTGACTGGTATTGCATTGTATATATTGTTAAATCTGGTGCAATAATCCTGGACTGTTTCATTTGGTCCTCTTTTAATGTTTTCATATTTTGATAGGATCTGCAAAGGACTTTTTTTCTTTTCCCATCTATTTAAAAATTGCTGATAAAATATATCTAAACTATCTATGCTATTAGTAGGTAACGATCTAAACCATTTCCTAACATCACCAGCTAGAGTCTGAGAACAAAGTCTCATTTTAACATCTCCAATATCAATTTCATGCAATTCAAAGTAATTTGTTATTTTTTTTACATGATGTTGTGTTGTATAAGGTCCTATGCCATCAAATTGGACAATTTTATTTTAGTAGTCTTCTAGCATGGCATCCAGTGGGGAATGTAACACAGGAGGAGCATATCTATTTTCCATGGCTCTAAGTTGGGCAGGGCCAAGAAGTGGGGTTGGGGTACTAGGAGATGATACAATAGTTGATGGAGAACTTTGAGTAATAGGTGATTGACGGGAAATGGTAGGTTGGTAGGGAAATGAAGGTATAAATGGAGGTGAAGAATGAATTTCAGAGGCAGAAGGGAACAATGATGAATTAAGGGTAGTTGACACTGGTTTAGAAAGCTCAAGGATCTTAGCAGTAGTAAGGGATGACTGAGGGGAATTTAGAATATAGTCATCAATTGACATGTTTGCCTTATGGACTTCAAGATCTGCAATAAACTCTGGATCTAGAACTATGTCATCAAGTGCACTTCCAGACCTGGTTCTAAATAGGGAAAGGTCAAATGACTCATCAAAGGGGAGGTCTTCTAGAAACAACCACTCATCAGGGAATGAATCTTCTTTGATCGAAGGTGTTGGACTTAGTCAACTTTCTTGTCTTTTTGATCTTCTCAGAATCAGGTTGGGATTATTCACTATTGGGGCGAGGTTTGGATCTAGATTAGCCTTAGTATAGTGAGTTCTCCTTGAAGCCAAAATTTCAAGCTTTTCTAATTACTTTCTTTTTGTGAAATTTTGTAAATAACTTGTAATAAACCCTTCAAGAGGCTCGAAATAAATATTTGAAATTTTCTCGAACGTTTATTAAGACTGAGGGTTTGATTCCCCAGTATGGTCGCCACTATGTTATCACTCAGATGTTTTCCCTAGAAGTTATCAAAAGAAGGAAGTATATGAGGTAACCACAAACCAATCTTTTAGGCTTAGGCTCTAGCCAACCTAAGCCCAGAGAGGGCTCCCTCTTTATAATTTAGCTTTGTTTTCATGGGATTTTAGGCTAGTTCTTAGTGTTCATGGGGTTTTGATTTTGGATTGAAGGTAGGATGGTGGAATTCTTAGAGAAGATGGATAGAGCTAGGTCTTCAAGCCATTGCGCTATGGAGTCAATAAATGGATAGCATAATTGGATCAGATCATTAAAGGGAATGTTCACAGGGTAGGCTAGCAAAGCAAAATGAAAATATTTAGGCCAAATGGGTGAAATGATTCTAACCAGGGTGAAAGGGCACTTAAGAATCCTTGGACCAGGATCAGAATGAAGAATAGAGGGTGATCATGAACAAAGGGAAATTAAGAATCCTTTGCTATAGACCAGAGGAGAAACTACGGAAGCTAAGGAGCAGTGAAGAACTCCCTAGCTAAGATAGCTTACGAGAAAACATTCAGAATGTAAAACAGTCAAGATAGAGTGCATTCAAGCAATTTCTAAAATATCAAACCTTATGATAAATTTAGATTTAGAGAAACAAACAAGATTATGAAGAAACATAAGAAAAAATACCAGTAAACATGAGAGAATACTTATTTGCATTTCGCTTTACACAAGAATCCTATAAAATATCTAATCTTTATTCCTTGATCCAGCAAGCCAATCCAGTCATTGATACAATAGAACTTTGATGTGAGAGAAAAAGTCTATAAAAATGTCTTGGAATCCACCTTACATACTTTGAAATGTGAAGTATTTATACAAAAATATTTACAAAATATCTCAAAACAACTTGAGATTTAATCTAGGGAATTAAAATATCTTCTTGCATGAAGATAGAGACAAATGTTAAATTGCTTCATGTTGTCCCTCTTATTATGGTGTTGTTGGTTGTTTCTATTGAGTTGGAGCCCTTTAAGCTGGATGATATTTGTAGCACTTCTATGATGGAATCTTCCTTCCTTTTATCTTTTAACTGATACTCTTTGACCCTGCTACTCTTTGACCCTCCTTCTCTACTTTTACCTATTTCACTGGCTGTCTTCAGATTTACTGTGCAATAACTTTCTCATGTAAATTTGTCATAGTAAATCTATCATTTTTTCCCACCATTCTACATCAGGTAACTTTATTTTTACCATTCTTCTGTAGATTTCATCTTCCTCTATGTATTTTTCAAAATTTGGTTCTGTGAGAAACAAATGTTTCACTTCATGCTCTATGAAAAAAAAGTTCTCAAATGTATCATATAATACTTTGCCTATTGGCAAAGATTTGAAAGTCATAGAGTTAGCTTGCCCCTCGGCCAATTTCCTGAGTTTATCACTATAGTCCATCTAGGTCATGATTTTGTCATTGACGACCATGGGACTGGGAAGACCTTTATCCCTTAAAATATGAAACTTAGCCATGAACCTATCAATGGCTACTTGCATGTTGTGGCACTTCTCTTCTAAGTTGTGCATGAGGTTTCTTTTGGAAAGAACCTTTCTATTCTCCAAAATTGCTTTGGTCATGTCTTCTATGTTAATCTCTTGGAGCTCATATATTTTCTTGTTGTTTAGCAAGTGGATGAGTCGATTTGCATCCTCTGGTTTATCTCCCAATTCTTCCTTCACATTTTGGATAGCTTCAGTGGTGCTCTTCACTAATTCTGTCTAGTCAAATATAACCTGAATTGATGGCCAATTATCATTGACAGAGTCAATGATATTGGCCCAAACCATTTCTTTGGTTTTCCCTAGAGGTTTCTATAATGTTAGATCCTTCTCTAGGATTTTGATTCTTTCACCCATTCTTTGGGCCTTCTGTGTTTCTTCTTTCTGCTAGAGTTGGGTAAGTTTGCAATCAGTTTGCAGACTTGCCAATTTTTCCTTTAATCTCTTTAGCTCTATAGCCTGGATAGACATATTTTCCATGGCTTTCACAAGTTCTACTGCTTTGTTTGTTGATGTGCCTATTGCTATTGTAGATTCTACAGTTACTTGCAATGTTGTGGCAGGTGGAGCTGTGGGTGCCAATGATGCTGCCAGTGTGGAAGGAACTGTTGTGGATACTGTGGGGATGACAGTTCTAGAAGTTGTGGCCAGGTCACTTTGCTTCGACTGAATTAAAGTGTCCAACTCCTTCTCTATCTCCTTAAGTTGATCGTTTAGCTTCAGGACCATGTCCATGAGCTCTTTATGTCCTTATTCTGCTTCTAGGACTTCCTGTGTCTGACGGTGATGTAGCTAGGGTATCTTTAGTTGCTTCTTGAGTGCAGAAATGTCATCATTTTTCTTCTTAATTAGTTGTTCTGCAGCTTTTACATCTTTGGGATCGTGTCATAATTCAATCACTAAGTCCTCTAAGGACTTGATTGTATTATCCTTGGCTTGTTAGGAGGCCTTCTCCAATTGGAATTGGGCTGATATATTGTTCAGGGAGTTCTAAAATTGGTGGAAATCAATGGCCTTCCTTGTTAGTGTGGAGTATATCATCTCCCCTGTTTGCTTATGCAGTTCAATCTGGTCAATGGGATGAATATCCCTTGCCAATACTTCAAAATCTACTTTCTTAAAATTTGATGTTGTTCTTGGCTACTGAGTGGTTGGCTTGATGAAGGTCATCTGCATTTTCCCCTCTTTGAAATCAAAGGCTGACATTAGCCTTGTTTGATTGGTAGGGGTAATTTTCAGATACTGTGCATATGTTTGGGCTTTAAGCCTCTCATTTCTAGCCTTGATTTGTTTGTATTTCTCCTTAATATCTTGATCTTTATCTGCAGACATCCTAAAGGAGGATACCTCAACACTTTGTTGCCTCATCAACATTTGAGTCTGTGATGTAGAGGGTTCCTGCATACTCCCAGATGGAGTGGTGGGCCTACTTATTTCAACTTCTGTGTTGGTGACCTCAGTTGAGTCATCAATGAACTCTTGCTCAGAAGCTGGATTGGGCAATTTCCTTTTGTTTGACTCTTACTGTACATCAGATGTGGGCATTCCTGAAGTGGAAGCCCCTTCTATGTTTCTTTTTGGGTACTTCTCCTCATTCTGAGGAGTTTACATGACTGGATGTGCACTAGAAGTAGTTGCTGGTTCTTCTGATGGTTATGTCCTAGTGGACTGATCTGGCTGATCTGATGGTTCTGGCCTATCTGACTGTTCTGGAACCTACAGGAAATAATCCTCATCAAGTTTATTTTTCTTTTCCAAATCTATTAATGTGTTTTCCGCAACAACTTCAGTATTATCCCTATCCTCTAAAGTGTTTTACACCCATTGCAATTGGTTGGCATACTTTTCTATCTCAGGGATGTAGTGATGAATATAGGGAGCCATCTTGTTTTTCTGTCTTCTTTTGCAGATGAAATCCAAGGGATCATATCTCCATATGAAGCTCTATTTTAGTTTTAAACTCTGAAGGATTATATCTGCCTCCTTTCCAGCTTCTCTGCTATTACAAATAAAGGGACCTAATTGGTCTTTGATCTTGAGCTGGGCTTTCTTTTTGGCTTTAACAAAGTTCACCTCATCTGAATATATTATATGCTTGTAGTACTCCAGAGAAAATAACCTCATTGGGAGGTATTTAGGTAGTTTGTATGGGGCCAGCTCAGAGACATAAATCCTGATCTCAGTGTGGTTTTGGTACAAGTATCAATCTCCCACCTGATGATTGATGTTTAGATGAACGACTCTCCTAATCTTAGGACTGATTCTTGGTGGAGGAGTTCCACTGAGCATGGTCATCACAGGGTGGACAAAGGAATCTATGAACTCATTATATGAATAGGGGGAGGTATGTTGATGAATCATTGGGGTCTAGAAGATAATTGATCTTGGTTTGCCCTTGGTGTCCAATTTTTGCAATGTAAATGGGAACTTGTCTAACTCGTAATATAGGAAAAGGTGATACAAGATTGAGGAGTATTTGAAGACTCCCTCATTACTCATTCTGAGGAACTGTTCATGCATTCTGTAAGCTATGTACTGAGCATAGTCATATATGATAGTAGGAGGCTGCCCTGGAGTGTATATGGACATGAAGACTAAAATAATCTCATCAATATATTCATTAGTGGTATAACCCAGGACACTAGATATCATATCTACAATACTTCTACCCCAAGGAGAAAAGATAGTTGCTACATATGGGGGGCAGTCTTTGGGGGTATATTTTTCTTCCACGATGAAGGTTTGGATTATTTGGGCCAATCTTGCAAGGCTGAGTTTGGGATGTAAGTCCAAGAGGTCTCCAATGTTGATGGGAGTTAGGTTTTGGCCAGGCTGGAGTTGTAGCATCTCATTTATAGACTCAGTAGTGATGGTGAAAAGTATAGTCTGGTTTGGGCACATGACTGCTCTTTAACTGGGAATGTAATTGGCATGACAGTAGTGTACAATTTTTGGGAAAATGTGAACTCTGGGGAACTGGTACTTAGGCAAATTGGACTCCCATAGTCTAATTTGATTAGCCTGGTTCAAGTATCTATCCCTACTTTGGTAGTATGCTTTGAGCGGGGATTCATGGACAGAGGTGTCCTTTATCTGGAAATCCCTATCAGCCAGGGGGAGGTGGTCCAGGTCTAAATGGGGTGTAGAGATAGGTCTCACATCCATGGCAATTGGGGTAGCCATTCTCAGTTCTTGTGGATTTGAGAATGGGGGAGGTAATTTGCAGTGTTTTTAGGGCAATGGTATTTAACATAGAGTGGGTTTAAGTCCTTGAGTTTCTTTGATTAATTTTTATCTTTTAACTAAGAAAACTCATCAACTGGTTTTGAAATTGACAGGGTTTCTTGGTGAATTGTGGCTTAAATACCTAGAATTGAGGTAAAATGGCTTTGAACAGGGTGGCTGGTGACTACAAATGGTCAAAAAGGGCTTTGTGTAGGCTGCAAGGTTGTCTCAGCGTCTTTGGAGTGCAATTGGGTGTGGGTTGACAGCTTCAAGTGTTTGCAGACGACGTGCATGCGTGGAGAGGTTTTACCATTGAATTTTCAGAAAAACAAACGATTTTGGGCTTTTGGCTTTTATACACGGAAAATTAGTTTTGGCAGGTATGGGGGGTGAACAGTGATGGTTTTGTCATGTAGCAGGCAAGCGATAGATGGTTTCCATCACACCGTTTACAGGCGCTCGGTGGTTTTGAGGAGAGGCAGCCCGATGCCACTAATCGATGGACACATAGCATTGGGGGCTAGTGGTAAAACCACTTTTTCAGGTGGGTATAGTTCGACAGAGGGGTTGGCCCAAAATGGATAAGGGCCGTCAGATGTGGAGGGAAGCAAACATACGGCGATTGGGGAGGGTAGCTGCACGGAGGGTAGAGGGGGGCCTGGCGAGCAACTAAGTGTAGCGGTATCGTGTTAATGATAGGTTATGGCGGGATTATGTCGTCGGGGTGATTAACAAAGGATTTAATCGGGGTTAGCGATTTAGGGTGGGATTTTAATATTTTTGAGGGATAATGGGTAGAGATATAGTTTATATTTAAACTAATGGGTGGGGTTATTTTTTATATATAGGAGCTATATATATATGGGAAAATGGGTTTTCATCGGGATTTAATGTAATAAAATTAGTAATTAGTACAAATGGGCGGAAAAGGGGACACAACAATAAGTAAATGCTCTTTTTGTGAATTTTGATGTTTTCACATATTTAACATTAAAACTTAGGGTAATGTGTTTTTGTGGGTTCTTTGGGAAAAAGGGGTTTTCCATGGGGGTGATTACTTTCCCTAGGCAAATAGTGTTTTAACCTTAGGAAAAGGGGTTTTATTAGGGAAATGGGGGAGGGGGGGGGGGGAATGAATTTTTGTGAGGGGAATTTAGTACTTGGCATCCACAAATCATTGAGCTGAGGGTACGGTCCCTCCAAAAGTCAAAGAAATGCTCTGAGCCTCTTTGACTTAAAGGCTTTAAGTACTTTGAACTTTATTATGGGAAATTAGTAAAGCAAAGTAGTAAAATGAATGGGGCAAGTTAATTAATTGACTTTGTGAATCATTTGCATGCCTAATTGTTCATTCATATCTAAAAATTTTATGATGAGAATGATAAATATACTTTTGTCTTATCAATCATCATACTTCTGCAACCTTTCTTCTACTTACCCATCTACTCATCCTACCATTTTTTCTTCTCTTTATTAGGGTGCATTTGAGCTAGCAAACCCTTATCAAATATTTTTCTTTCTCTTTACAATAGTGAACTAACTAAACCTAACCTTATTACATCTAACGACTCAGATTAAATAGTTGAGCTCCTTTTATTTACTCTACCTATCTAATTATCTGCCAAGGTTACATTGTTTGGCTAGATTTTTATTTTCTATCTAAAGACATGAAATTGAAAACATGAAATAGCCAAGTTAAAACATTTTGGCTATTATGGATTGTGGCCATGATTACAAACTACACACAATGATTTATTATGCACAAAAAGTAAATAGTAGTGCAATTTTGGCTTACTCACTTTCATGGTCTTTTTTCTTTTCATGGGGTTCATATTTTTCATTTGTTTTGACCTTTTTTTCTTTCTGTCCTTTGATTATTCTTTTAGGACACACCCTGTTTACATTTTTTAATTTTTTGAATATGGAAAACATTTGCAGAAAGAAAAGGTATGTACATATTACGGGTTTAATCTCAAACATTCAAAATTATGACTCCTATTTGTATAGGAACCTAACACATAGCTAACCACCAAGCCTTCCTACCATTCAGATTTGGTTGGTTAAATAGATATTGCAAACCACTGTAATCACTCATCAATGTAAACATCCTGCCTAGAAGATAGTGCCTCCACATGCATCTTCAATGCATGTATGATCGTTGCCAACTCAAGTTCATGCATGTGATAGTTCTTCTCATGCTCATTCAGTTTTCACGACTCATAGCATATCACATCTCCATCCTGCATAAGGACTCCACCGAGTCCTTTCTTGCAGGAATATGTGCGTACTACAAAATCTTTATTTGGATCTTCAATCTTTAACACCGGTGCATGTGTCAACAATTTCTTGAGCTGCTGGAAACTAGCCTCACACTCCTCTTTCTATTCGACCATCTTACCTTTCCTATACGATGATGTGATAGATAAAAAATCTGTGAGAAGTTCTTGATGAACCTCCTATAATAGCCTGCCAACCACAGAAAAGAGATCGCCTCATCTACATTCTTAGGAGCTACCCACTCCACGATGGCCCATATATTTTCTAGATCTACTGCAATTCCCTCCTTGGAGACAACATGCCCCAAGTAATGTACCTTAGTTTGAAAGAGACTACACTTGTTGAGCTTAACATACAACTGATACTCTCTCAGAAACCTCAACATTTCTTATAAATGCTCGACAAGCTCTTCCTCATTTTTAGAACATACGAATATGTCATCAATGAATGAAATAAAAAATTTATCCAAGTACAGACGTAACACACTATTCATCAAGCACGTAAATGTAGTTGGAGCATTAGCTATGCCAAATGGAACTACAACAGACTCATAATGACAATACCTAGTCTAGAAATATGTCTTCTAAATGTCCTCATCTTTGGTGTACCTGATGATACTCGGATCAAAGATCAATTTTCAAGAACACTACTGCTCCCTTCAACTAATTGAACAAGTCATCAATCCTTGACAACGGATGCATGTTATTGATGGTCATTTTGTTCAACTGCCTGTAGACAATGCATAATCTGAGAATGCCATCTTTCTTCTTTATAAAAAAAATGGTGCATCGCATGGTGATAGACTTGGCCTAATGTATCCCTTTTCCAACAAACCCTTCAATTGTAGGTTCAATTCTACTAACTCAGGTGTTCTGATCCGGTAAGGTGTTTTTTATGGTGGAGTTTCCACTAGAACTAACTCAATAGAAAAGTCTACTTCCCTATGAGGTGGAAACTCTGAAATATCCTCAGGAAATGCGTCCTTGAACTGTTGTAAAATTGGGTACCTTCTTAACACATTTTCATCCTCGACTTCCTTCTTTGTGTCACTAGAAATTTGCACTGCAAATAACATACACCCTTTCCTATGACTATGCTTTGCCTACATAGTTGTCACCATCCTAACTAATGTGGCTTTCTTCTTACCCTGTAACACTCTTGGTTCCCCATTGTCATCCACACACTCAATGGCGTTGTCATAACAGTCTACCTTGGTTCTATGAAGATACAACCAATCCATGCCCAATAACATATTGTACGATCCCAATGGTAATACATTCAAATGTGTTGTGGTAGGCATACCATTCAAATCAAATGCATAAGCTCTTACCCAATGATGAACTTGCTTCTTTGTACCTGTAGCCAATTACACTAACCAATATTTTGCATCTAATTTATTACTCAAACCACACTTATGCACCAAGTGAGGGCTAACATAGCTATAATTAGATCCAGGGTCAATCAAAATAGAAATAACTTGATCACAAATCTTACAGTTCATATCAATGATATATGCGTGATTGTCTACCTATTTGTTATCCAAATTTGCATAAATACGAGGAATGCTTTGACCAACATCCCCAATATTCTATGTGTCCTATGCACTATATATCCGAAGCATACCACCCTCATACTGTGGACAATCTCTTCTCGATGATCCCTGCCACAAGTCCAATGCCACACAAGCTCCTTATTCTTCTCCTCAGCTCGATGTCCCTATCATCTATCTGATGCTCAGTTTTGTGCTAGCGTCCCTGAGATTTAAGCCACATTTTCTGGCCCAAACTGGAGGTCACTACACAAAATTGAATGGCACCTTTAGAATAGCAAGATAACATGGAAGTAACAATACTAATGGAATTACTTGAATAAGACCTTGAATGGACCCCTACTAGCCTTGACAGGAATTTCTTCAATTATATCATGAATATGTAATCTACAGGTGTAAATAACAAATCTAAGCATAAGGCTCTCATACTTATCTAATATTTGTTATGAGGCATTGTTTCCACATTCCACCTAACTTTAGAATGGTTTAGCCAAATCTATCTTCATCCATTCACCCCTATACCATATTTGAAGCATGAATGTGGGATCTCATAGAACACATTTATCCAAAACCATCAAAGGCTTCTAGAGGCCATCCACCTCAACCCATCAAATATTGATTCCACCTCATGGTCAAAAATCAAAACACGATCATCATATTGGCCTATATCCTAGCCATGTAGGGCTCCATATCATTTGTTCCAAACAAGGATCCAAGACTAGTTACTCAACCCACAGCTACCGTCAGGCTCCAGAGCATTTGTCCAACCAAGGCTCCAATACTAGTAACTCAACCTCCCAGGGGATCCAAAGCATTTATCCAACTAAGGCTATGAGACTAGTAACTCAACCCAAGTTGTTACAAGGCTCTAGAACATTTGTCCAACCAAGGCTCTAGGAAGTAGTAACTCAACCCAAGTTAAGGAAACATGAAACCAACCAAAAGAAGACAAGGAAATAAAACCACAATCTCCATGGCTATCAAGGAAATGGAAAGGATGGGAAATCGACTATCAATCTAGGAAATCCTCCATGCTAATGATAGATCATGACCAACAATCCACATGCATATTCCATGCATGCCAAAACTAGTGAGGAAAACATACATGTAACTCAATACCTGTAAGAAAATATCATTGTATCTGATGATCCCAATGTCCTCTTGCAATTTCTTGCTCTTCCTTTTCCTTCTTGTTCCAAGAATCCAAATATGCCACACCGTCCAAGAAATCTTCTAGAGAACTATAAGTATCCAAGAGTGTGAGAGAGAGATAATAATGAGAGAACTCCAACACTGAACTCACAAATGGTTACCAACTAATCCACAAAAACAATTTTATGAATGAGGCCTCTAGTTTCTTCATTTTCCATTATTTTCCTTCATTTTCCTCCTCACATGCAACCTATGACCTTTCACCTCCCTTTTCTCCTAATTTCCATTATTTTCATAAATAAATATGCCAAAAATTCCATTTTTCCTTTCCAAAGACATAGCCATTTTCTTTACCAATTTCCTTAGTTATTAATCAATCACAAGTGATCCCCATCACTATAATTTTCCCAACGTTCAGCTTGGAATAAGTGTCCCATCAACCATGGTTAGTATTTTCCCTTTATTAACATTTTTTACATGGAATTTCCACCAGGGTTGTTCCATACTTAATGATCAAGGAAATTTTCCTTCCAAGGAGATTGTCATGGATAGCCTATGTCTTACCAAGAATAATGAAACTAATGTTGAAGATAGGGATCAAGCCACGCAGGAGAAGGACCTTGCAAGACTATATAAGGAGCACTTTCAACTCTTGTTCTAGTTAAAGCAAATTTTCAAACAGCAAGAAAATATCAACTACTACCATATACTATACATGGAGATGGAAATATCAAAATCATGGCTGGGTGATGTACCAACAGAAGAGCAATGGAATCGCACATGGAAAATATACTGATGAGTGGTATATGCAAGGTCAACATCAGGACCAAAGGTGACTTCTATGGTAACAAATACCAAAAGAAGCAACTTTAGCCATATTTCTAGCAACATCTTTACTGGGAACGCCCAAAGTGTTGTAGCATCTGACCAAATCAATAGCCAAGAGAGAGAAGGAGGGCATCACCCAACCAAGAGAGAGATTTTTGCTGCCAAAGCTAAATCTAGAGGGACCCACTCTACAATTAACATATTGTTCAAGAAAGCTTCTAGAAGAAGTGAGTTACAATACAGCTAGAAATTTTTTAACAAATTTTTAGTGGTTTTTAAAATACCACTAGTGGTTTAGTGTAGGTAGATGCTCTTTGAGTACATATATATAAGCCTCATTTTGAAATTTAAAGGGGGGATAAATCTTGGTTGTATTGGAAACTACCAAAATTTTTGGTGAATTGCTAGGAGGTATTGAAGCAATTTTCAGAAAGAATTCTGAAGTAACTCTTGGACAATATTTTCTCTTATCATGTATGTTTCCATACCATCTTACATTTTTAAGTTTTCTACTAATGAAATACACGTTTATGTTGTTTTCATGGCATTTTGAGTTTTGAACCTGATATGTTGTGAAAAATCGTGTACAATTCTATTAAGATAATTGGATGAAATGAATTTGGGCATCAACATAATGTTTTTTTTAAGTTTCTCAAGATATATCGAGTTAGTTTGAGGAGTATCTTTACTTTCATGATAGTTCTTATAAGGGTTTTCAAAGGAAATAGTAAGTTTTAAATTTTTGAGTTCCTAAGGGTTTAATTCTTAGTTTCTCTGTCATCCACAAGGCCTAATTTAAGTTAAAGGAATTCTTAATTGCTTGTTTCAATTGGGTAGGGTCTCATTCTCCATATTTCATCCATCGTTTTTCAAAGTTTTTATGTCAAACCCAAGGGTTATGAATCCTCGTACTAAAAATCAACAGAAATGGAACTCAACAAAATAAATTAATGCATGGTGTTTGTCGCCCAACCTTGATTGCCAAAAAACCCACTGTTTAATAATAATCTTAAACACAATTTGAACATAATTTGAAGTATTTTCTCTTATGTGTCATATTGACTTGAAAATTTTCAATGAGGGTCAAATTGGATATGAATAGCTTTTTGGGTTATTTTTTATTTCGGTTCTCTTAATTTACTCACTCCCATATCATTATTCAAAGAACTATGTGTACATAAAGATTTAACCTAATGGCTATGATAAAATTAATCATGTCATTCCTTTTCTTGTGACATTTAAAGGGGAAAACAGAATACATGTATATTGAATGTGAAATAAAATGTTGTCATACCAACTAATTCAATTTTGAATGTCATAGTCATATGCGTAATTGATTTACATAAATAAATTAATATATGGATTATCTACTTATTCAAAATCATCTTATTTAGACTATCACGAGTTGAAGAACGTGAGCCAACAGAAAGAGCATCCTCATAATGTTAAGATGATCATTGATAAGATTCAATTTCAAACATTTTCTACTAACCTAATAGAAGGTAGAACCACACTTAGATGTTCCCAGGCTCTGCATTATAACACAATGTAGTGTGACTTTGGTGATCCAAGAGATTTTACTTATAGATGCATCATAATTACATGAAACAAGGCTCATTAACCATGGAACTTAAATGCACATAAAACAATGTAGAAATAACATGATAAGCAAGAAACGATGACACAAATATTTTATTACAGAGTTCGTCCAATTTGGAGTACGTCTCCAGGCCTTGCTTAATAGTTGGGAGGCCTTCTTTCATTAAGTGGTATAAAAGAGATAAAAGTACAAGCAAAATTAATTTACAATCCTTATACCTCTAAGATAGAAGATGAACCAAGAATTGAGAACCCAACTTCAGAAACAGAAAGTACCCCCGAAATCTCACAAAAAATCGTGCAAACACGCCTATCCAAAGACCCAATTCAGATAATCGGGCTTTCTTCACCCTCCCTGTTGCTCAAGGCAAGGCTCCAGCCCCTATTGTCGAGTAGGGTTACTGCTGCGTACAATGTTTTGAACTATCGCCCAGTCTCCCACTTTTTCATGTGCGAATAGTCTTTTATATAAGCTGGCGGCTAATCTAGTATGTGGCAACAGACCTTGAAGACATGGCAAAAATTCCTTAATTGAGCATTTCAATATAAAAAATTTTACTATCGGCATTGCCCATCAGCATTTCCAATCAGAGGACAGACCCAAACAGTTACAACAAGCGCCCTGCTATAACCATGGACCCAATGGGCTATTAAACACAATATATAATATATCAGGTCGGGAAGCTCACATCGCAAATCGCAATCGGAGGGAACCTTGGTTGGTACAATATGTGAATGCTTCCCCTTTGAGAACTACGATTGCGATATCACAAATGGCAACATAATTATTTGATTGTGATATATTGCATCGCAACCTGGATTGCTTCGAGGGCTGATTATTTAACCTTTCCATTTTGCGATGTCCGATTGTGATTTATCGCATCACAACCATGACTTGCTCGTGGATGATTTTATTTAAGCCATGACCTCTTCCTTCTGTGATCTGCGATATGCGGGACCAATGGCAGCCTACCACTTCACACTTCCCCAATTGCTAAGAGTGTCTATCACGTCATCTCCTCTTGTCACCTGTCCAAGTCAAACATAAACTTTGACTTTCTCTAACTTCTGCATATGAACTCGGATTTCAGTGTCATTCGCACCGTTGGAATAAGGATGATGAGAACTTCTATGGGATGCTAATTTTATAGAGTTTCTACCAAATTGAGTTTTGAACCTTTTTACCATGCCACTGGTACTTTTTAAAGATCCACTTGGATCAATCCTCCCCACTAAGAGCTTTTGGACCACAAAAATCCCTTTCAGTCAATTGGAAAGTGAGGAAATTTCTCCCTCGCTTTTTATTTCTCCACCCATCGAGCTTTACTTAGATTCATTCCTTTGAAGTGAACACAAAATTACTCCACATCTCCCCATCATGAAGTTCTAGTTTTCCTGTCGAGTATGAGATCTTTGGGCAACTTGTCTAGATACTCTGGTGCTACATCGTCCAGCGTAGGAAGCTATGCAACCTCTTTAGTATCCATAATCAATTAAGGTTCATAAAGCTTTAGGTGTTCAACATTCACTATTGAGTACATTTGCAATGATATACAAACCATACATGACTCAAACAATCCCACACTTTCCAATAGTTTATAGCACACACTCTCTTTGGTCAAGTTTTACATGATAGAAACAAATACCCAAACTACTGATCCAAATTTAAAAAGGAATGCAAAAAATTACAGAGATAACCATATATACAGAGACGGAGTGGAAATAATACTTCATTTCATTACTGTAAAATACTAAAATATGCTTACAAACAGAAATGGAAATAAACCAGCTATGGCAATGGTAGTGTATCTCTGAGAAGATATGTGGTGGCTACATGCCTCTGAAATATGTTACAATGAGGTTCAAAGGCCTATTTATTGTTGAGAAACAATGGAAAACCCTAAATTGGTACATCAACTTCCCGGGGTCGTAACTTTCACATACGATCTCTGTTTGATGCACATAATAGCTCGTTAGAAAGATCTTTCTGAGGAATATAACTTTGGGAAGAGAAACATTGGTCATTTTGAGCCTCAAAACAGCGCTGGAAGTTCAGGACCCAAAAAAACTACTAAAAATAGTAAACTGTGCTACAATTAAGGAAACTAAAAAGTTGAAAGAGACAGTTGTGGGGGTCCAAGTTGGATAGGTGGGTGGCCACCAACATCCACCTGGATCATTCCTCCCACCTTAGGAAGCAATGGTCCCCATTGTGTTGAGTTCCTCCATCTACTAAACTTGGTCCTTGGTGAGTTGTTCTACAATCTCTGATGTGTCCAATACTAGTGGGAAGCATGGTAGAGGGTGGTCCACATTAAACAGTCGGTGCAAGCAAAGGCATGGGGGAATGTTGTGCTCCAAAGCATTGTTCCCCATAGCCTTGGTACTGGTGTAAGGACCATGTCACTTCTTGTACTTGTCATTTTTCAGAATGGAGCAATGATATATCACCCTGTTGGGTAGAGGTGCTCTGGGAGTCAAATCGAATGAATTCTTGACCTGACAGTGCAACGGTGTCCCTGTGGGTGGGGAGAATATGTTCCTATCTCCTTTCATGACCGTATCCATCTGATGTTGCTGCGGTGTGGAGGAACCCTTCGTGGGGGTCATGGATGTGGCGACGATATTCCCCTTACTTTGGGAGTGAACCAGACAGATAAAGATTTTCCTAGTCTAGGAGATGAGCTTGCTGCATTTCTTAATAGTGATGAAAGAGGTGGTGGAAGGTGGGGCTACCTCCGGTATCTTATATAATGAATTACATAAATAAATGATGACAGCACGAGGCCTTAACTCATACACAGCATGTCTCCTACACAAGTATGGCTAGCCTAATAATACATCACAAACATCAAGAAGTGAAACGTCACACAATAAATCATTTTTGAAGGGCTTGATACTGTAGGGAAGGTGACACTGCTGGAAAACTCGGAGATCTTGTCCTTGGTGAAGCCACGCAATACTGTATGGCTGCAGGTGTGGTATAGTTGGTAGGCCCAACCACTTCACAACCTCTACTGAAATGAGGTTCTTTTGGCTCCCACTGTCAACAATGAATTGAAGTAGCGAACCCTTCACCCACATCTATGAGTGGTAAAGGCGCTCCCCCTACTCTGGATCTTTGGGCTCATTCTCCTGGATCTTGGCAGTGGCAATAGTGGCACTGGGCTCTACGTTAATGATCTGCTTCCCTTTATCATTCCCCTTGTCAGGTTCTGACTCAGGGTTGGAACATGGATCTGATTCTGAAGCCTTCAACTCGGCCACCAGTGACTGCTTAGTCTAACACTCACTTGTGTTGTGAGTGGGGCTCTTGTGGAACTCACACCACTTTCCTGTGTCCTTCTTTGACTTCATGGTCTTGTTCTTTCCTTGCAGCTTCGACAGGTTTTCTTGGTTCACCCTGCCCTGGCTTTGTCCTTTGTTCTTCAGATTCGGAGATCTAAAGTCTCGCTTCTTTTGTTTAAACTTCTACTTGATTTTAACAGCGTATCGGTACGCTATGTCGAGTGAGGAGATGTTCAGAAACTCCATCTCATCCTAGATGTACCTGTGTAGGTAGCCATGGTACTTGAGTACCAAATGCAGCTCAAAGTCCTTGATACCCAACTCTATTTGAAGGGTATGAAAAATGTTTGTCAACTACAGCACATCTTGGTCCCTTCCTAGCGGTAGCGTGGTCCACTTTATGTATTTGTCCTCATAGCTTTTGACAGGGTAATACTTCTCCTTGATGGCATCCCGTAATGAATTCCAAGTGGGTGCAGCTGAAAATAGTGAACCTGTACTTTCATCCTTCTTCTTGCAGTAGGTTTCCCACCAGTATTTGACGTGGGGTGCTTCTTTGAGAAGAGCGAAAATAATCTTTTTTTGACTGGAAAAATCATGAACGAAAAAAATACCCTTGTAGCAGATTTAACAATTTATCTACAGCATCTGTGTCTATCTGACCCTCGAATATGGGGATTTCAAAACTAATTTGTACCTTAAAGGGTGTGGCATTTCCAAAGTAGCTGTTAGAAGCTGATGCATCGCCTCTAGATAGCCGCTGAAGGATCTGGGAAAAGTTATCCATCATCGCATTTCTTTGTCACTCGAGGATCTATTTGAGCAAGATTTTGATAGGATGTCCTGCCCACTCATCTTTCTTTTCATCTACCATGGGAGGCCGTCGGGATTTGCGACGCTAATCTTGCAAAGGTTCGACCAGTTCAAGCCCTAACTCCTTGTATGCTGACCTCGTTGGGGACATGCAAAGAAAAATAGAGAAAAAACAGACTGCTCTAATACCACTAATCCAGATTTAAACAGGAACGCAAAAAATTACAGAGATAACTATAAATACAAAGATGCAGTGGAAATAATACGTCATTTCATTACTGTAAAATATTGAAATATGCTTACAAACATAAATGGAAATAAACCATCTAGGGCGATGGTAGCGTATCTCTGAGAAGAGATGTGGTGAATACATGCCTCTGAAGTGTGTTACAATGAGGCTTGAAGGCCTATTTATTGTTGAGAAACAATGGTAAACCCTAAACATCCAAAAACCTAACCCTAGGAGATGAAGCGCCAAATTGTGGGCCCAGTTTGGGTAAATTTGTACATCAACGCCCTTAGGTCGTAACTTTAGCATACGATCTACGTTTGAAGCGCACAATAGCTTGTTAAAAAGATCTATATGAGGAATTTAGCTTTAGGAAGAGCATCATTGGTACACGATCCAAGTTGCTCCCAATTTTCACAAAAAAACGTCATTTAGGGCCTTAAAAGGGCTCCGGAAGTTTAGGACCCAAAAAACTGCTAAAAATAGTAAACTGTGCTACAATTAAGGAAACTAAAAAGCTGAAAGAGACAGTGTGGGGGTCCAAGTGGGATAGGTGGGTGGCCGGCAACATCCAACTAGATAAACTACTCACATAAGGCCTAAAAACCATCATCATTGTGTTTTTTAGCGATGGGGAACACATTATCACTTTTACATTTATTTGCAACTCATGACTTGCAAACGATGGCCAGAACAAGCTACTACATCTAAAAAGCCCATATTTGACTTAATAAAGAAGACCACCATGAAAGTGGTGGATTTGTTTGTTGAACATTTTCACTCATTGGCTTCTTTATCGATTCTTTCTCGGCATGGAGCATATGACATGTGCCTCCCTGGTGTCCCACCTCATTGCAATGACTACAATGATTATTTCTCCTCCAAACCTTTTGGGTTGTCTTGGAGTTCTTACCCATAGTGTTCCTCTAATAAGTCTTCATGGAGCACTCACTATCATTAGAATGTGAGGAAGTGATCTCATCATCCATCGTTCGTTGGTCACTGTTTGTTTTGGAGCATTCCCCAACTTCCTTCCTAACATACCCAAGTCCTTCATGATGAGGCAATTCCTCTACTTTTATGGGTTTATGGTGCCTTAGCCATTAATGTCGAGGCACTTCCTCTCATACCCCATTTTCCTTAACAATTTTGAGCTGATACCTGTAGTATGTTTTTCAAAAGCAGTGAAATCATGATGAGGAAAGGTACATGAAATCAAAGAATCACTCTTGACCTCAAGGTGGTTATGTTGTAGATTTTCCACGGCTTCATCCTTGGCTTGCAACTGGCTTAGCAACCTTTGTTTCTCCTTTCTTTTTTCCTGTACGAGTCTCCTTAGCTTAGCATTCTCTACTTGAATGCTTTGGTTGATCTCCTCAAGTTCCTGGAGCCATGCCACATTGGGTGTCCCTTTCATATTTGGTACAATATCTATTGAAAATTTTGTTTCATCACCCGAATCAAAACCCAAATCGACAGGTCCATCTATTGCGATCCCAAGAGCCGCAATCTTCCTTTCGTCACCAAAATGTGGCCCTAGGTCAATTGGTGTACCTTGTGTAAATCTGGCAGTTGTCACCTTCTCATCTTCCTCTGATTCAGACTGATTATCTTGTTGCATGGTGGTATTTGTCTTCTACCTCTCCTTTCTATCATTCCTCTTAGGTCTCAGCTAAGAGTGGCGTTTCTAGCAGTTCTCTTCGTCGCGTCCCTATTTCTCACAATGTGTACAAGAGGGCTTTGCCTCTCCTCTCTTGGTTGTTGTGGCCCTTCTTGGGTGGTCATTTTGTTCAAGCGTTCCCCTTCTTTCAAGATGCATGGCCTTCACACTAGCCTCATCAATAGTAGAAGGCTAAAACAATAATAATGAATGCCTTATGTAACTATGTAAACAACCAATAAACTTAGTTTCAATGTCTCGTGAATCTAATGGAATGCTCAAATTCAATGCTTGTTTTCTAAATTCTTCGATGAAGTTTTGCACATTTTTCCTCTGGCCTTGCCTTAGTTGTTTCCATTCAATTAATTATTTTCGTTTATATCCCAATGGGTAAAAGTGCTTCTTCAATGTAGAAACAAAATTTGACCATGAGGAGAGAAGGTTACCCACATTTTCTCTGCCTTGTAATCTACTCTCCTAGAAAACTTGAGTGGTTCCACTCAGTCGAAGGGATGTCAACTGGATATTTTCCTTGTCTTCCTTGATCTGTTGAATCCAGTAGTAGACCTCAATCTGCCTAATCCAACTATTGATCTTTTCTTCATTACATTCTCTAGCATACATAGGCAAGTCAAAATTTACATCTAGTTTAAAGAATAATTTCTTAGATGTATGTCTATGATGTCTACGAGAATGATGAGAAGAAGAAGCAGAAATGTCACTGGAAGATGGAGAGGGAGGGGGATCTTGTTGACCACCTTCATGAGTTGTTGATCTATTGTCATCGACATCTTTCTTCTCGTGCCCAAATTCATTCTCATACCCCAAAAACAGCTTGTCCACATTCTTTGCCATATTGTAGAATACATTGCGGCAATTTTGTTCCTCTTCCCAACGAGCTTCTTCATTTTCCATGTTTCTTCTTCAATGTGCACTTCCTGCTTCAGGATAAAAGGACTTAAGCTTTCCTTCACCTTTTCGCAGCTTGTTCCGGGTTAGCATATACTGATGCAATTTGCTTCGACAAATTCCTGCTCTGATACCAAACATGATCCAAGATCTTTTACTTATATATGCATCCAAATTACATGAAATAGATCTTATTAACCATGGAACTTAAAAGATCATAAAATAATGTTGAAATAATATCAGAAGAAAGAAAGCATGACAAAAATATTTTATTATGGATTTCATCCAATTTGGATTACATCTCCGGGCCCTACTCAATAGTGGGGAGGCCTTCTTTCATTAAGTGGTATAAAAGAGATAAAAGTAAAAGCAACATTCATTTACAATCCTTATACCTCCAAGCTGGAATATGGATGAAAAATGGAGAGCCCAGCTTCAGAAATAATTAGTACCACCGAAATCCTGATGAAAAATTGTGCAAAAGCACCTATTTGAACACCCAATTAGGATAATTGGGCTTACTATAGCCTCTCGGAACCTCCTTGCTACTCAAGGCGAGGTTCTGGCCTCTACTTCTAGGTCGGTTTATTGTTGCATACAATGTTCTGAACTATCGGCTAGTCTCCCACTTTTTCCTATGCGAATAGTCCTTTACATAAGTTGGTAGCTAATCTCCTCAATTCCGAGCCATTTCTAAACAAACGACAAAGTTTAGCAAGCGGTTTTGTTTTAATATAGAGATTCTCGGGTCCCATTTAGTATGTGGAAACAAACCTTTTAAATGTGGAAAAACTTCCTTAACAACACATTTTAATTAGATATCATTTTTGGGATTCAACTGCGTTAAGTAAGTCATTCAAACGTATGACCATTTCCATGAGAGGTAGTCGTAACTGACTAATTTCCCATGATTTTTGAATAGTTCACTTAGCACTCATTGCATCGGGTGATGCTCACAGGGGTGAAGAAGTGGGATTGAAACTAGTGAAATGTGGAGAACGAATCACATAGCATCAATCATCACTTCCGGGGCTTGCACCCGGTAACCAGGACTTCCCAGGAGGTCACCCATCCCAGAACTCCTCTGGCTCAAGCGCGCTTAACTGTGGAGTTTTTCCACAATCAAGCCCACTTAGCTTGCTACCCCATTTGCAAAACCTTAGCAAGTATTGTGCCTCATGAACCATTCAAGTAGAGATCCCTTGACTCTTTTTGAATTTAAGTATGGGGGATTTACGCAGTGCATTATATTAGATATCATTTTTGGGATTCAACTGCGTTAAGTAAGTCATTCAAACGTATGACCATTTCCATGAGAGGTAGTCGTAACTGACTAATTTCCCATGATTTTTGAATAGTTCACTTAGCACTCATTGCATCGGGTGATGCTCACAGGGGTGAAGAAGTGGGATTGAAACTAGTGAAATGTGGAGAACGAATCACATAGCATCAATCATCACTTCCGGGGCTTGCACCCGGTAACCAGGACTTCCCAGGAGGTCACCCATCCCAGAACTCCTCTGGCTCAAGCGCGCTTAACTGTGGAGTTTTTCCACAATCAAGCCCACTTAGCTTGCTACCCCATTTGCAAAACCTTAGCAAGTATTGTGCCTCATGAACCATTCAAGTAGAGATCCCTTGACTCTTTTTGAATTTAAGTATGGGGGATTTACGCAGTGCATTATATTAGATATCATTTTTGGGATTCAACTGCGTTAAGTAAGTCATTCAAACGTATGACCATTTCCATGAGAGGTAGTCGTAACTGACTAATTTCCCATGATTTTTGAATAGTTCACTTAGCACTCATTGCATCGGGTGATGCTCACAGGGGTGAAGAAGTGGGATTGAAACTAGTGAAATGTGGAGAACGAATCACATAGCATCAATCATCACTTCCGGGGCTTGCACCCGGTAACCAGGACTTCCCAGGAGGTCACCCTGGGATGGGTGACCTCCTGGGAAGTCCTGGTTACCGGGTGCAAGCCCCGGAAGTGATGATTGATGCTATGTGATTCGTTCTCCACATTTCACTAGTTTCAATCCCACTTCTTCACCCCTGTGAGCATCACCCGATGCAATGAGTGCTAAGTGAACTATTCAAAAATCATGGGAAATTAGTCAGTTACGACTACCTCTCATGGAAATGGTCATACGTTTGAATGACTTACTTAACGCAGTTGAATCCCAAAAATGATATCTAATATAATGCACTGCGTAAATCCCCCATACTTAAATTCAAAAAGAGTCAAGGGATCTCTACTTGAATGGTTCATGAGGCACAATACTTGCTAAGGTTTTGCAAATGGGGTAGCAAGCTAAGTGGGCTTGATTGTGGAAAAACTCCACAGTTAAGCGCGCTTGAGCCAGAGGAGTTCTGGGATGGGTGACCTCCTGGGAAGTCCTGGTTACCGGGTGCAAGCCCCGGAAGTGATGATTGATGCTATGTGATTCGTTCTCCACATTTCACTAGTTTCAATCCCACTTCTTCACCCCTGTGAGCATCACCCGATGCAATGAGTGCTAAGTGAACTATTCAAAAATCATGGGAAATTAGTCAGTTACGACTACCTCTCATGGAAATGGTCATACGTTTGAATGACTTACTTAACGCAGTTGAATCCCAAAAATGATATCTAATATAATGCACTGCGTAAATCCCCCATACTTAAATTCAAAAAGAGTCAAGGGATCTCTACTTGAATGGTTCATGAGGCACAATACTTGCTAAGGTTTTGCAAATGGGGTAGCAAGCTAAGTGGGCTTGATTGTGGAAAAACTCCACAGTTAAGCGCGCTTGAGCCAGAGGAGTTCTGGGATGGGTGACCTCCTGGGAAGTCCTGGTTACCGGGTGCAAGCCCCGGAAGTGATGATTGATGCTATGTGATTCGTTCTCCACATTTCACTAGTTTCAATCCCACTTCTTCACCCCTGTGAGCATCACCCGATGCAATGAGTGCTAAGTGAACTATTCAAAAATCATGGGAAATTAGTCAGTTACGACTACCTCTCATGGAAATGGTCATACGTTTGAATGACTTACTTAACGCAGTTGAATCCCAAAAATGATATCTAATATAATGCACTGCGTAAATCCCCCATACTTAAACACATTTTAACCTGACGTCTCTTACTATCGGCGTTTCCAATTGGCGGACAGACCCAATCCCTTACAACAAGTGCCTTCTGATAACCATGGACCTGACGGGATATTAAACACAATATGTAACATATCGGGTGTAGCAACCCTAGTGAAAATTCCATGTAAAAATATATAAATATCACGGATGAATGGGACACTTATTCCAAGCTGAATGTTGAGCAAGACATTCAAGGGGGTGTTCATTTGGTTGTTTATGGCTAAGGAAATTGGCAAGGGCAATCGTTAAGGCATTAAAGAGGAAAAAAGGTATTTTGGCACATTTATTTATGAAAATAATGGAAATTAAGAGAAAGGAAGGTGAAAGGTCACATTTTGCATGTGAGGAGGAAATTGATGGAAAATAATGGAAAATGAAGAAAATAGAGGCCTCATTAATAAAAAAGCTTATGAGGATCAATGGGTAAGACTAGGTCAGTTAAGTTTTGGAGCTCTCTCATCATTCTCTCTCTCTCTCTCATACTCTTGTAGACTTAGAGTTTTCTTGGAACACTCTTGCAAGGCGTGGCATACTTGGATTCTTGGAGCAAGAAGTGAAAGGAAGAACATGAAAGAGCAAGAAGGCATCGACATCAACAACTACATCAGATTTGTTTGCAGGCAGCGACTTGCATGTATGATGTTAGGTCCATATACTACTAGTGTAACCCCTTATTGTTATTAGTGCAAACCCCTTATTATATTTTGTGCCCATGTAATCCCCATACTGTTATTATTGTACCCCATAGAAGCCCGCTATTGTTATTATTGTGCCCTTACAATACTATTGTTATGTCAGCTCTGAAAGGAGGTCTTTTCATTTGTATCATCTAAGAATTGTTCATTTGTGTAATGTAAAGGAGGTTTCCCCCTCGAAGAGGCTAAACTCCAAGGCGTTGATCTATCTTTTCTATCTTTTTGTGAGCCGGTTTCCTAACATTTGGTATCAGAGCTTTGGATTCTAGGGTTTCACTGCTCCAAAGAGGTCATCATGGTATTTTTGCTATAACTTTTTTTCTGCGATGTGATTTGAGATGAAATCTAGCTGAACCTCAAGTATGAATTTCAAATCTTCTCTCGATATATTTTCAGAGATACGATCTCGGGAAGTTAGGGTTTTTGAAAACTCTAGAATTCCATCTCAAACAAATCATTGTGGAATTTTCCCTATAATTATTTTTTTGTGAAGGTTCAGACTCTGAAATTAAAACACGTTTGAGACGCAATTTTGGTGAAGCTAGGGCCTGAATTTTAGATCTGATTTCGCTATATATTCGGAGACACAGTCCAAGATATTTAGGGTTTCTGCAGGCTCCCGAATTACATCCTAAACAGATGACCTTGGGAAAATAGTCATAACTTTCTCTCTGAGCATCAGATTGAAATTTCATAAGTTTCAGAAAGAGAACGAACTGTAGTTTTCTCTGTATTAGTTTTAGGTCCTACGGTTGAAACAGTGACACGTGGCACAAGTGCACTCTACTGAACCAATCTATAATCAGGTCATCGTGGGAGATTTGAGCCGCACAGAGCAGGCAACTGGCCTTGCACCTGGCTGGCGGACGGCCCCCATTGCATGCGCCTCGGGCTGGCAGACACCTTCAAAGGCACGCGAATTGAATCCGCTGCAGAACGGTATGTTGGTCACACAGTTTGGCATTTATGAGCGCCTGGTTCAAGAGCATTTGGGTAAGATTTTATGTATGGCTTCGTTTTTAATTCACGCCATTGTCACTGGTTTATTTCACCTCCGCTCGAAATTCTTCCCGCACCCTTGCCTGGCTCAATGTATTTGGAAGCTCACCTGGTCAATTGATGTTATTGGGCTCCTCTGCGCTCAAATTCTCACCCGTCTGCTCCGCCTTAACCCCTTTCTCAGTCAGCCTATTATCCTAAGTATGCCTCGCCGTCGAGGAATCCCGCACAGAGGAAGCAACACTGGGAATAGAGGAAGAACCTCTCGGCCTGCTCTGCAGAATGTCATTCCCATTGCCTCAGCCTCCCCTTCTTCTCCGCCCCCGGGTCAAGCTGGGTCTCTTCCGCACAATTCTTTTCAGACTACCAGGTTCACCTTCCACAGTAGGCTCAACAGGCCTGTATTGACGGCAAGCATCACAGTTATTCTCGCTGAGGAAGAGAGTAATCCTATCAGCTCAGCTCACGCTACTTCCTCTCAATCTCAGGAAGATAGCGTTCTTCAAGGGGAAATGGCCGGGATGGTGTCTAATGTGGACAATATGCAGGAGGACAACCCTGTTTCTGAAGAGCCTCTGCATCCGGTCGACTCAACTCAGAACGAGATTCTGGCCTGTGGGTTGTCTCAGCGTGCAGGTTGCATTCTCATTCTGGTGACTACTCCTGAAGGCGGCATTGAAGGAAATGATGACAATGGCTTCGTCACCTGGGTCACTTCGTCTAGCCAGGTGGATAAGGACATGCCTGAATCTCCGCAGCATGCAGACTAAAGTCGGCTCATCACCGACGGGTGGCATTCTTGCCTCTGCTCTGTGTAATTTTAACTATGTGTCTTCGTTTCCAAGTCCATGGTTCTTTGTCTGGTTTATGTTCTTGTTTAAGCTCGTGGCGCTAGCTAACCTGCTCTCTGTTTACTGTTACAACTGTGGGTTTGATGGGTACCATTTTGTCTTTTTGATTAATGGCGGGCATGATAGTATGCGTCTTAGTAAAATTTCTAAAGATGTTAGCTTTGCCATGTTAGATGCAGAATAGAAATATCTGAGGGGGTCACGGTCCAAACAAAATCTTTTGAAGTCTGCAATGTGAAATCAGCAGAAAGCATGAAATGTATATCTCTGAATATCTGGCTGAGGGCTGGCATCTGCCCCCTCTGAGGTCTCGACCTCATTGTACATAAATTTTCTCTTTTTTAATAGAATTAGTATTTGCGCAAAAAAAAAATAATTAAAGGAAAATTCAGTTACATAAAGGACCTTATAAGAAGTAATATCAAAAGGATGTTAGGTTAGTTAGAAAATTATTTAAAAAGTATAAGTTAATAAGAATTAGTTATATAAAGGACCTAATAATATAAGAATAAATTATATGCATAAATATAAATATATGAAGTAATATAAAATATATATATATAAATAATAGAAAAGGGTGCTTATTTAGAAGTATTACGCTAATTAGTATTAGTCATAAAATACCTGAAGTAATAAGCTGTTAGAATCAATAAAAATAAGAAATGAGAAAATTAACTCAAAAAAAAAAAAAAAAAAAAAAAAAAAAAAAAAATAATAATAATAATAATAAATAAATAAATAAATAATAATAAATAAATAAAATAAAATAAAATAAAAATAAAACATAAAACATAAAACATAAAACATAAATAAATAAATAATTAATTAATTAAAAAAAAAAAAAAAAACCTTAAGAGGAGGGCGGAAAAACGATTAGGAAGAGAGTGTTGGGACCCAACACCTACTGATTTTCCAGCCATCCTCTCTATTGAGATTCCTCGACCTCTTTTCAATCTCAAGCGCTTCCCTAAATTTTCAATGATGGAAATGCGAAACCTTAGCAATAACACTAGCCTCTTCAATACAAACATGATGCTTGGTTTTCTCAGCATGTTCAGCTAAAGCGGAAGACTTAGCTCTCCTATGCTTAAGGTCCGCTGCATGCTCGCTAATCCTTTGATTAATGGAGCGACCAGTCTCCCAATATAGGGGGTCCCATAGGAACAAGGGATCATATAAACACCTTTCATATCCTTAGGGTTGATAGGATCCTTCACCGATCTGAGGGACATACGAATGGTGTTCAGGGGCCTAAAGGTCACAGGGATACTATGCTTCCTGAGAATCCTTCCAATTCTGTCAGTGGTCCCCTGAACATATGGAAGATGGACACCTGGAATTCGTTCCTTCAGTTCCCTTTTAGTCAGAGAATTCTTGGAAGCTTTAAGGAAAGCCCTCTGACCCGTGTATCTACTATAACCATTCTCAACAAAGACATCAAGTAGATGGGATTTTTCTTTCTCAAAGCTCTTCTTGTCCGAAATCCTTAGGGCCCGAGTAGCAAAGGTATTGAGAACACCCATCTTTTGAGCCGGGAAATGGTGGGAATTGGCATGAAGATACTGCTCCTTAACTACTCAAGCATTGAGGTCAACACTTTTTGAATGAGAGGGGCATGTTAGGTCCCTATACTACTAGTGTAACCCCTTGCTGTTATTAGTGCAACCCTCTTATTATATTTTTGTGCCCATGTAGTCCCCATATTGTTATTAATGTGCCCCATAGAAGCCCACTATTGTTATTATTGTGCCCTTACATTATTATTGTTATGTTGGCTCTGATTATATTATGACCCCTTAGACTCCTATATATAGAAAGGAGGTCTTGTCATTTGTATCATCTAAGAATTGGTCATTTGTGTAATCTAAAGGAGGTTGCCCCCTCGAAGAGGATGGATTCTAAGGCATTGATCTATATTTTCTATCTTTTTGTGAGTTGGTTTCCTAACATATGATTTATTCACTAGCTTTGGTATTCATGGCACGTGCATGTGGTTTCTTGGTTGCGATCTATCATTGGCATTAAGGATTGCCTAGATCGATAGTGGATTGCTTAGACTTGCCATTTCTTGGATAACCATGCTGATTGTGGGTTTACTTTCATTGCTTTGTTTTTGTTGGTTCTCATGTTTCCTTAGCTTGTGTTCAGTTATTAGTCCTGGAATCCTTGGTTAAACAAATGCTCTGGAAGCCCTGTAACAGCTTGGGTTGAGTTACTAGTCCTAGAAGCCTTGTAACAGCTAGGGCTGAGTTACTAGTCCTAGAAGCCCTCATTGAACAAATGCTCTAGAAGCCCTTAGTGGGTTGAGTTACTAGTCTTGGAAGCCTTGGTTGGACAAAAGCACTGGAAGCCCTGTATAATTTGTGGGTTGTGTTACTAGTTCTGGAAGCCTTTGTTGGACAAACGCTTTGGAAGCCCTGTATAAGATGTGGGTTGAGTTACTAGTTCTTGAAGCCTTGGTTGGACAAAAACTTTGTAAGCCCTAGAAGGCTTGGATGGAGACCTATCTGATGATGGTTTTTGGTGATGTCCAACCGTGAGGTGGAATCACTATTTGATGGGTTGAGGTGGGTGATCTCTGGAAGCCCTGGATGAGTTTTGATTGATGTGTTCTATCAGATCCCACATTCATGCATGGAATATGGAACAAGGGTGATTGGCTGAAGAGAGACTTGGCTCAGCCAATCTATGGTCGGGTGGAACGTGGTAGTCCCATCACCTGTTGGTTCATTGCATTTATGAATGAAAACTTTATTCCCTTGATTTTCATGTGCAAATGTATTGATATATATATGGATTTTGATGGTTGATATGTTTATTGTATTTATGTTCCTATTATGTTTTTTATATGCAAATTTACCCCAGAGGTTGTTACAGAGTGGTAATAGAGCTTCCAGGTTCAAACACTTGGACTAGATGGGCTCTATCATAGGTAAAATGAAGAACAAAGGTTAAATTTTAGACCTTTATGTCATATCTATTATAACTTTTCTTCTGAGGAACACTAGAAGTCGAATATTTGTCTATACTAAAGGTACATCCCACTGATAATGTGGTAAAAAATTCAAGTATTGGTTCAGAATACTCTAGGATTATTTCCTAAGCAAGATGACCTTCCTGAATGCACCTTTAAACATGTCACATTGGCATTTTTGCAATAACTTTTCTTCTGTAGGCTTTCATAAGCTGAAAAATATTCCACATTGAGGGGAAATACCAATGATTATGTGGTCAAAATTTAAAATATTTGGTCGTAACATTTTAGGAGATATGAGCAGAGGGAGTCGAGCCTTCTGAATGCTCCTAAAATCAGGTCTCAAACAGGTCACGATGACATGTTTGTTATAACTTTTATTCAGGGCACTTTCAAGAGCTGAATTTTTTTCCAGAATGACAGGAAATTCCACTTATATTGTGATAAAACATTTAGATATTTATTCGCTATATATTAGGAGATATGACCAGTGGAAGTCGAGCTTTCTGGATACTGCTAGAATTGTGCACCAAATATGATTGTGCTGGTATTTTGTTATAACTTTTCATCTATGAAGTCTCAGAAGTTGAAACTTGAACCATAGTGAGGGAGAATTCCACTGATCATATGGTTAAGTTTCCATAACTTGCACTACTACATTTTAGGATATATGCATTGAATCATTCTCTATATTAGTTTGCATGCAAAGTGTTTGATGAAATGATTAAATGGTTCAATGGTTAATTTCATACAAACTATTTGATAAAATTCCCCTATGAGTATGTTGTTTGTGGTTGGGGATAGTATAGTTGATGTGTAATAGTATTGTTGTAGTTGATATATTCTTACTTGTATGCAAATAGTTTTCTATATTAGTTTACATGTATAGTGTTTGAAGAAATGCTTAGATGCAAATGTAATAGTATAGTAGTGGTTTGTGGAAAATGTAAAAGTATGGTAATTGTTTGAAGAAAATTTTATTTTTTTCTTGGATGGGATAATATTGTAGTATGATAATATGGATGTAGCTTATCTATGCCTATTTTCATGCAAAGAATTTGAAGAGTTGCATGTAGGGAATTTGAAAGGTTGCATGCAAGAAATTTGAAAATTTGCATCTAAGGAAATGAAAAAGTCGCATGTTTTTAGTTATTATGTTACAAGTGAAATAAGTGCAATGTTTTTGACTTAGTCTCATACAAATGTATGAGAAATGAAAATCAATTTCATTTCAGGTGTGGTTAAATTTAATAGAGCTTTGGAGATCCCATTTCCATAATTGGACATTGGATATCAAGCCATTATAGTAGCTTCTTCCTTCTACCTTAGTGTGGACCATGGATAGTAAGGGGGTATGCTTATGGGCTATTATATTGGTGAATGTTGATTTCAAATTAATAGACACGATGTCTTGATTTTTGGAACATGTGACTGACTGTATATGAATTATATGTCGCTTACATGTTGATTTCATGATACCTACTTACATTCTTGTATGTTAGGTAACATTTTGGAATATTTTGATTACATGTATCAGTCTTGTAGGTTTATTACAAGAATTGATCTCTTATGTTCGACTTCATGCATTTATGTGTTGGTGTAGTTGATTTGGCATTGCTTGTGCATACTGTTGGTTGCATGTGGCAATGTTTACAGTGGAGTAATGGTTGTTGTCATGCATGTGGTCATGGTTTGTGTAGTTGATATGGCCATGCATTGATGACTCAAATGTAGCTGGAATGAGGTGTATATGGTTTGGTACTGATTTTTTATGTGTGTATATGCAGTTGTTATGCATGTATGGTCTTGGTTATGATTATGCATGTATAGTAGGTCAAATATGCCTTGTGAACTCATTGTATGCAATTTAGGTCATCATGATGCTATTTGTTGTTATCATGCTAATGAGCTAGTTGAGATACAACAAGGGATTAAGATCATCATAATGAGGTCGCAGCATTAGAATTTGGGATAAGAGAAGATTGTCATACATGTAGTGTATGTTTGGTAGCAGGTATGTAAGTTAAGGATTATTATATTCCTTAGGGTTATATAAATCAGGTTCATGAACATGTATTTGATGTTATGGTTACATTCATGATAGATCTTACATGATTAGTGTGGTTATATGCACATGTGTCAGATAGTCAAGAATGATAATAACTTGTAGTTGTATGCATTTCTATTGTTGTTTTATATTAGATAACCTGATGATTATGCTATATGTTGCTGATGAATATGTTATACGTTAACTTGTTGATTGTTATAGGACAGTTAGCTTGACAATTCGGTTTTATGCTGTTGATGAGCATGATATATAGCTTATTGTTGTTATATGCTATTAACTTGATGATTAGGGTCATTTCATTGATATATTGATGTTATAATTTGGATTCGTCATATGCATGAAGGTTATGTTCATTTACTTGATGATCTTGATGTTATACATATTGTGCTAACCTGGTTTGACCTGTGCAGATGGTTATGGTTGCGATATTCAGGTATGAACTACATATTTCTGAGATTGTGTCATACTAATCTAGATTGACTTTGTATATGTATATGAGTTTACGATGTGAACATGTTAATTATATATGGTTATGGATATCATGATCTTATGAGTGCTTGAGTTGATGTGTTGTAAAGTTATATCGTGATAACTAGATTGATTGTTCAGACAAGATCACCTCTCTTGACATACATTAAGGTATTAGTTTCTTATGTCATATATTTGGTGCTTGACTGTTGATTATGTAATCTAGTTGATTTATTTAACATGGTATGAATGTTTGACGAATTTCATAATATGAGTATGTGTTCAAATGATCTTGTTTTAAGATGATTGTACTAAAATATATGTGTTGAGACAGTTGATATGTACTTGAGTATAGTAGGTGATAGTTGTAGTATTATGACTGATGACTATGAGTTGACTATGGATTATGACATGATTGTTTGTAAAAGTTGATTTCAAATTCATAAATATGATTTTCTTGATATTTGGAACATGTGGTTGACATGTGTGAGCATGATGTAGGGAGTTGCATGGCAAGACAGGTTGCCATGAAAACTTGAAGATGGCTCAGGTTGAGCTTTACTTGGAAACCATGGGGATTGATTCATGGTGTCAGTCTTGTGATTTTGATCTTTTGAGCTTGATTTGTGGTTTTTTCTATGTCTGGTGCAAGGCCCTGCCACTTTGTTGAAGTGTCATATCGTTATGGGCTTTCGTGGTATTCTTCTTGGTTTTTTCTTGTATTCTCTTTTTTATGTTTTTAGTCTTGGGAATTGGTTGGGAAAGAGGAAAGTTGATGGAAATCAGGAGATATTTGTGGTACCCAACCGCTAATATAAGACCCAGATGAAGCTTTGTGCAGGAGTATGCGTAGCGAAAGGTAAGACTATGACAATTGTTTGGACTAGTTGGGTCCATTGTGCTAAATGGATAGTAGTAGCGCAGACACAAGAAAGGTAACTAGAAAAGGTAAAGTAAATGGATCAGCGGTGTCATATTCTTTGGATATGTTGGGAAATATTTCTCTCAATGCTTGTGCATAAATACGGAAGTTCTCTTAACCTAGACCTTATGTTATCTGATAATTATTTTATGATCATGATTATGTTGAATTTTATATATATGTATACATGTATGTATGTATGTCATTGTCTGACAGGATCATGATTGTTTTATGCTAACATTTATATATGTAGGTATGTATCCATGTATCTATGTTACTATCAAATAGGGTTGTCATGGATCATTCTTGTGGAGGAATGATTGCTTATGTAAGAGAAAAACATGAAGAGGTTCCTGGTCTTACGGGGAATCAATTGGGAAGAATAGTCATGAAAAATATATGAGGTCAGTATCATGTGGATATGATTTGATATTATATACTTGTACTATGCCTATGTCTATGTTATAACAGGTAATGTTGAAGGATACATCAACAAAGTGAAAGCAGTGTGGTTTGTGCCATGCTAGGATAAGCATGGATGAGATACCGGAAGAAAGGTTTCTTCGTAAGGACAATATGGTTTTGGATGTGTGGTAGTACTGTTGTGCATATACTGTATATGTTGTACATGTTTCATATATGATGTGTGCAGATACGGTGTTGTGTATATATAGTGTGTGTACATGTTGTTTATGTAGTGTTATGTACATGATGGTACATATAGTGTATGAATGTTACATATTCAATACTAGGTAATGGTACATATAGTGTATGAATGTTACATATTCAATAATGGGTATAGATGGTGCTATGTACATGTTGGATATGTGGTATTGTGTACATATTGTACTATGTTCATGATGGATATGCGGTATTGTGTGAATATGGTGCTATGCGCATGTTGGATATGTAGTGTTGTGTATAGATGATGTTATGTACGTGTTGGATACGGAGTGCTATGTACAACTAGTGTTGCATTCATGTGGTGCATTGGTACTACCTACATATGGTGTGGTTTGCATGATTGTACAAGTGGTTTCGTGTGCGTGTGGTGTTGTGTACACATTGTACAAGTAGCACTATGTGCATGTGGTGTTATGTACATGTCATGCATATGATGCTATGTACATGTGGTGTCACGTACATGTCGTGTGTGTGGTACTGTGTACATGTGGTATTGTGTACGCATTGTATAATGGTGTAGTGTACATGTTGTGCAGGTGGTGCCATGTACATGTGATGATGTACACACATTGTGCAAGTGGTGTCATGTACTGGTGGTACTCTGTACATGCTGTACATATGTTACTGGTGTACGTGTGGTATTTTCTGCATGTCGTCGATGTTGTGTTATGGGCATGTGGTATTATGTATGTGCATCATATAGTCATGGTATTATGGCATGTTTACTTGTTGTGTTGTACTCTGTGTACTTACATGTATTGGGTGGTATTGCACATCTGGTATAGATGATGGACTGTGTTGTACACTGTCTTTAGGTGTATGAGTTGTATGTCAGGTGTAAGTGCATGTATTGCATGGTGTTTTGTGTCAGGTGTCGTTGTATGTGTGTGATGCACACTATGTGTCTATGCACATGGTTGAGGAGAAGGCACTGAGTGTTTGTCTTGTGTAGAAACTGAGCCTGAGTGCGTATGGAATAAAGACAAAGGTAGAAGCTACGGATTGATGGAAGGATAATTATCAACATTTTATTTTGAGTTTTATTATGCATGTGATTTATGACTATGGTATATGATGATTATATGTGATCTACGATTTTGGTTTATGATGGTTACATGTGATTTATGATTTTGATCTATGCTGGTTGTGTTTTAGCTAACTTGATGTGATATCTTTATATATGTTGATTTGGTCAAATATGCTAGTTTGACTTGTTGTGACACAAAGCGAACATGATTGCAAATGCTCCTTATTGACAAGCTACTAATGAGGTATGATGTGAATTTATTTCAATTTATTTTAAATCTAATGGAAGTTATGTGCTTGGTACAGGAATGCATGAAATTCTCGATTGGGTAGTTGAAATCAACAACAAGAATTAATAGCTTGGTATGGTGGTTTGGTGGTTGCTTATGGTGGTTTGGTAGTTTCTTTATGATGGTTTAGTATTTTATTTATGTTGGTTTAGTATATCTGTTATGTTGATTGATATATGCTTTATGATGATTTGTTATGTGCTTGATGTTGGTTGATACATGCTATATGATGTTTTGATATATGCCTTATGATGTTTTGATATATTCTATATGATGATTACTGTATGATTGATGTATGTTTGTTATATTATTTGGCATATTTTTTGGTATATATATTTTGATGATGTTGTTATATGTACACCCGTGTATGGATGTAAATACTGTAACGAGCTATGTTATAAAGCTCCACTATACGGTATGGTTGTAATGCTATTATGTTATCATGTGGTTATGTTATCATGATGTTATGATGTCATATGAGTTTTCTTAAGTTGAATGATCATTGTAAATACCGTAATGAGCTATGTTATAAAGCTCCACTATGCGGTATGTTGTCATGTCGTTATGATGTTATGGCTTGAGAAAATCTTTCATTGTAAATACTGCATCGAGCTGGGTTATAAAGCTCCATGAGCAGTATGTCTTCTTTCAGCAGGCTGCTGAATGTGTGATTGAACACTGAGGGCAGTGTTCCTCCAAGGGGGAAGGTTCTGTAACAACCCTCGTGAAAATTCCATGTAAAAATATATAAATACCACGAATGACTGGGACACTTATTCCAAGATGAATGTTGGGCAAGGCATCCTAAGGGGTGTCCATTTGGTTGTTTATGGCTAAGGAAATTGGAAAAGGCAATGGTTAAGGAATTAAAGAGTCAAAAAGGTATTTTGGCACATTTATTTATGAAAATAATGGAAATTAGGAGAAAAGGAAGCTGAAAGGTCACATTTTTGCATGTGAGGAGGAAATTGAAGGAAAATAATGGAAAATGAAGAAAATAGAGGCCTCATTAATAAAAATGCTTATGAGGATCAGTGGGCAAGACCGGGTCAGTTCAGTTTTAGAGCTCTCTCATTATTCTCTCTCTCTCTCTCTCATACTCTTCGAGACTTAGAGTTTTCTTGGAACACTACTGGAGAGTGTGGCATACTTGGATTCTATTATGAAACCAGCTCAAGAAAAGTAGAAAAGATAGATCAACGCCTTAGAATTCAGCGTCTTCGAGGGGGAAACCTCCTTTACATTACATAAATGAACAATTCTTGGATGATACAAATGAAAAAACCTCCTTTCTATATATAGGAGTCTAAGGAGTCACAATATAATCCAGCCGACCTAACAATAATAATATAGAGCCACAAAAATAACAATAGAGGGATTCTATGGGGCACAGAAATAACAACATGGGGGTAATAGGGGCACAACAATATAAATAAGGGGTATAACTACAATAGTAATGGGGTAATCACTAGTATTATAGGGACCCAAAATGCCCCTCTCCTTCAAAAAAGTGTTGTCCTCAACGCTTGAGTAGTTCTGGATACTTCTGCATAAAATTCTCATCCTCCCATGTGGAATCTTCAGCGGATAAGTTCTTCCACTTGATAAGATACTCTGAAATTGATCGATTTCGTAGCTGTCGAGTTCTTGTTTCTGTGACTGCTTCCGGTTCCAATATAATTTTTCCTTCCTTGTCAAGTTCTGGCAATATTGTTTGAACTGGGAGCTTGTCACCTATAACCTTCTTTAAACATGAAACATGGAAAACTGGGTGCAAACGAGAAGCTGCAGGAAGCTCCAATTTGTATGCCATAGTACCAATCTTTTGCAACACCTTGTACGGACCATAATACTTTGGTGATAATTTATTATCCTTCTTAGCTTGCTTTAGGGACATTTGCTTATATGGTTGTAGCAGTAGGAATACCCAATCACCTACATCAAAACTTCTTTCACTGCGATGTTGATCTGCCTGTTGTTTCATTCTATTTTGTGCCAACACGAGGTTATCCTTTAAGAGTTGGAGGACTTGTTGTTGATGTTCGATGTGATGTTCCACTGCTTGAACCTTAGAATTTTCTCTTAAATATGATGTGATGGACGGTGGTTGATACCCATAAAGTGCCATAAATGGGGTCATTTTTGTTGCTGTATGGAAGGAAGTGTTATACCACCATTCAGCCAGAGGCAACCATTTGACCCATTGTGTCTGTTTATCAGAAACAAAGCAACGAAGATATCCTTCCAAACATTTGTTTACTATCTCAGTTTTCCCATTAGATTGAGGATGATAAGATGAGCTATGAGCTAACTGAGTACCAAGACAAGAAAATAGTTCTGTCCAAAAATTTCCAGTGAAAATGGGATCTCTGTCACTTACAATAATCTTTGGGTTTCCATGTAGCTTTTGAATTGTTTCCATAAATGCAGTAGAAACTGTACTGGATTTAAATGGATGTGATAATGCACAAAAGTCTGCATACTTGGTAATTCTGTACACTACCACCATGATTACACTCTTTCCCTCAGACTCGGGTACACTTGTGATAAAATCCATTGAAACCTCCTCCCAACGTTGGCTTGGAATTGATAAAGGTTGTAATAGACCCGGTGTCTTAATTGTTTCAACTTTATTTTGTTGGCAAACCAAACATTCCGCCACAAACTTTTGAATATCTGATTTAAGGCCATCCCAAAAAAATTCCTTCTTAACCCTATGGTAAGTTTTTAAAAATCCTGAGTGCCCTCCTAAGGGAGAAGTGTGCAATTCCATAAGAATCTTTTGTTTTAGCTGGGAATTCTTACAGAGGTATAAGCGATCTTTGTACCATAACAAATCATTTTGCCAGCTAAATGTATTAGACGTACTGGAATCTTGTTGTAGCTTTCGAATAAGTGCCCACACTTCTTCATCATTCTTCCATTCCTCCCTTGCTTCGTTTATCCAATTTGGTTGGATAATAGAAATGGCGCACAACAATGCTTCCACATCCTCATCCTTTCTTGAGAGTGCATCTGCCACCACATTTTGCTTCCCTTTTTTGTAGATGATTTCAAAGTCATAACCCAACATCTTTGTGACCCACTTTTGTTGCTCTTCAGAGGATAATCTTTGTTCTAAAAAGTATTTAAGGCTATCATGATCCGTTTTTACCTTGAAGTGTCTTCCCATTAGGTAGGGTCGCCATTTCTTAAGTGCATGGAGTATTGCCAACATTTCCTTCTCATAAATAGCTTTGCTTAAAAACTTTCCCTTGATTGGACGACTTTCAAAAGCAATGGGTCTTTCATCTTGCATTAGAACAGCACCAATTCCATTTCCTGAAGCATCACATTCCACAATAAAGGTTTTTGTGAAGTTCGGTGTAGCTAAGACCGGTGCTTGGCACATTGCCTCTTTAAGATGTTCAAAGGCCTTTGTTGCTTCCGGAGTCCATGAAAATACATCTTTCTTCAATAATGTTGTTAGAGGTGATGCTATTCTCCCATAATTCTTAACAAATTTGCGATAATACCCTGTCAACCCAAGAAATCCTCGCAGATGCTTTATGGATGTGGGGATTTTCCATTCCTTAATGGCTTTAATTTTGCTAGGGTCTACCTTAACTCCTTCATGAGATACAATATGACCCAAATATTCCACCTCCTGGACTCCAAAGAAACATTTGGATCTTTTTGCATATAATTATTTCTCCTCCAATAGTTGTAGCATCTTGTCAACATGTTCAACATGATCCTTCCAAGACTTGCTGTAGATTAGTATATCATCAAAAAATACTAACACAAATTTTCTAAGGAATGGTTTGAAAATTGAATTCATCAAACCTTGAAATGTGGAAGGTTCATTGGTAAGGCCAAAAGGCATGACCAAAAATTCATAATGACCCTCATGAGTTCTAAATGCCGTTTTCGGAATGTCTTCAATCTTCATTCTGATTTGATGATATCCTGAACGAAGATCCAACTTGGTGAAGTAAATTGATCCATGCAATTCATCCAGTAATTCATCAATGACAGGATTGGGGAACTTATCTTTAATAGTGAGCTTGTTGAGCTCCCTATAATCCGGACACATGCACCATGATCCATCCTTCTTGTGCACCAATACTACTGGAGCAGAGAAAGAACTTTGACTTGGTTGAATTATACCAACCTCTAACATTTCTGTAACTATACATTGAATTTCACTTTTTTGGACATAGGGATATATATACGGCCTGATGTTTTGAGGAACACTTCCTGGAATCAGATGAATAGCATGATCATGATCACGCATAGGTGGGAGACCCTTGGGAGTCTCAAATACCTTGGAATGATTGTTTAGGACTTTTTGGAGATCTGGAGAAATAGATGATTCCAATGTGGAAACATCTAGCGAGCATAATTGTGCAATTACACCTCTTTGCTCCTTTTTTAGAAGCTTTGTCATACCATGAGAGCTGATTATCTTTCCTGGTTTCCCTGCAATACCCCTTAATTCAACTTCCTTTCCTTCCATAGAAAATTTGATGAAAAGTTCTTGAAAATTAAAAGCTATTGTACCCAAGGATTGTAGCCATTGGACTCCTAGTACAACATCAGCACCTCCCATTGGAATGGAAAGCATTGGGCTAGTCAACACATATTCTCCCATGGATAGCTTGATATTATGGCACCTTCCAGAGCAATTTTTTGTTCCTCCATTTGCAATCATCACTTGACACTTTGGTGCTGGATATAGGAAGCAAATCAATTCTTTTTCTACCCTACAATGAATAAAATTGTGGGTGCTTCCTGAATCAATCAACACTATTACCTTTTTCTTCTTGATTTGTCCTTCTATCTTGATGGTTTGAGGAGTGGTAATTCCCGCCAATGCATTACAAGATATGGTCCAATTTATTTGTTCTTCAGCTAGGCTTTGTTCCTGGAGTATATCTTCTTCTTTTGACCTTTCTTGCTCCTTTTCTTCTTCCTCTTCATAATCTATGTAGAATAATTTCTTCTTAGCACACTTATGACCTTTAGTGTATTTGCTATCACAACTGTAACAAAGACCTTTTGCTCTTTTTTCTTCCAATTGTTGTGGTGTCAACCTTATATGTTGTGGAAGACTAGGGGCAACAACACTTCCGTCTTTATAGTTGTGAGTGGTATGCTTCCTGGTTGCCATAATTTTTCTTTCCATTTTTCTTGCTAACCTGAATGCCTTCTCTAATGAATCAGGTTCCCAAAGGCGAACATCATGTTGGATATTATCCTTTAAAGACCCTATGAACACATCAATCCTATGCTCCTCTTGTTATAGACATTTTTGTGCCTCGCATCATGGAGCATGGAATGTCAATAATTACAGGGATCCTCAGTCCCTAAACATGTTGTTCTTACCCCTAAAAGAACAAGGTCATCAAACAACAGCACTTCCAAACAGTTCTCCACCTGAAAACACTTCAAAACAGGCTTATTTTGGATCATGTCAGCTGCCTAACTGAGCAACTGCGCTGAATGTCAACTGCTCCTCTTTGTACCTGCGCTGGAAGTCAAATCTAATGAAGGCTACCTGCGCTGGGCGAGATTGGCCAAGTGGCACAGTCATTCTGCAAGGTGTCAACTGCCCAGGAAGCTTCCAAACTGACACTTGGTTCATGAGATTCGCCCTGTGATGAGTAAGAGGTACTTGATCACCATGTGTAAGCAAGGATCTCCAAGTGGACTCAAGAACTGAAGATTAACTGAAGAGGGAGAGGACACAAGGCAGCTTCATGTCAGTCTCAAGCTGACTCATCCTTTCTTCTTCTCTCCTATATATAGAGCTCTTCTATGAGGTCTAAGAAGGCTGGAATTTTGTGTAAAGCAAGGAGGTGCTGTTGGATTACAGTTAGAGCTATTGGGTGATTGTTTTACTAGAGGTGAAGAGGAGAGTTCTTGCTGCTGGGGAGGTGCTGCTGGATTGGAGCCATCATTGGTTGTAACCTTCTCAGAACCCTGTTACTTCTATAAATAAAGTTTTGCATGTTCTCCTATATACTTGTATTGCATTGATGTATTGTATTTACATGTATATTTGATTCACTCTAATCCATGCATCAGTTATGAGTACATGTATCTTGTAGTTTCCTCTCTTGTTTTGTGCAGGATCTTGTGTGTAGCTGGACCGGCAAAGAGAGCAAGGAGCTGGGAACAAGAAACAAAGAGAGAGGACAAGGATCAACTAAGCGAAGGACACCAGGTTGGTTAATCTTTTCATCCTTCTCTCTGTACTTTCATAAAGGAAAACATCAAAGCTTTACTTTCAGTTGTTGCTAAAGACTGTCACCTTTAGAGTAGGGATAGGGTCATCCGCATCGGATACTTTTCCCCACAACAAACTGGCGACTCCGCTGGGGAGCCTAGTATCTTGTTGGTGTTTGTAGTATTTTGCTATTCATTTCTTGAAGAAAAGAGTACCAAATCGAAAAGCTTTTGACTATATCAAAAGCGAAGTAGAGGGACTGCTACTCTTGCTCATTTGCTGAGCAAATTCAAGATTTGAAGAGCCTATCTACAAAAGACTCTTTACTCTTTGTGATAGATCTTCATCCTCTTGATCATCCCTTAGCCTGTACTTAACCTATAGCTTTTTATTTCATCAAAAACAGTGCATTTTTGAGCTTTTTATGACCCGGAATTCTTTGTAGACGAAACTCTCGTGAGTCAGTGCAGGCTGTACACAGGCAGTCTGCATTACAGCGCAGGTACTCCCTTCGGGAACTGCGCTGAGAGTGAAATTGGTAGATTAGAACCTGCGCTGGTCCAGTTAGCCCTTGTCTTGCTCAGTCTTCCTATTGTGTCTTGGCCCTGTTTGCACTTGTTTTTGGCTGATTGCTTGCTGGTTATTGTACTTGCTGTAAGCCACTTCTCCTTGACATTATTCCGCCTCAGTTGTGTGATGAAACTGTGAATGTTCTTTCAGTATTTCTTGTTGCAGTTACAGTTTCCCATTGTGAAAAGCGAACCAGTATAGCTGTGACCTCTTAGATCCTGAACTGTAAAAGTGTCTTTGAGATCTTAAGAGCTAGTTTCATTACTGTTCATGGCTGTTTGAGTTTGTTTGCTTTTCATTTCATGGTTTGAATCTAGACATTTCCTGTGTTTTTAAACAAGTCTATCATAAGGTGTCTTTTTGATTGTGGACAAGCTTGTTTATTTCTACTTGAAATTAGATTCAAAATTATACAACAGTTTCCTTTTTGTCTAGCATCAACATTAAGGATAACGAAAAGAAATACATGCATTGTGCATTTTGCATTTGACTGTATGCTTGACGATTTAAGAAGATGTGCATTTTAGTGTGTGTTCTTTGATCTGTGGAAAAAGTTGTGTCCTTCTTTTCCCTCAAGTAGATTAAGGTTTTCAAAGTTGAAAGATTGAAAAGATTTGCTTCTCATTCTTAGATTGCATATAGGAAGTTGTATATATACATCTCGTGGCGAACCTGAAAGGCAAACTGTTAAGAAAGATCAACATTAAAATAAACTCAATTTACATAACAACGCTTTGGAATTTAACGCAAACATCTAGAGGTCTAGGTAGAGACGTGTTCCGGCGTCGTTAAACATAGTGACTGTCGATCTCTACGAAGGTGGGTGATTCCTCCTGAGAGTCGGTGGCACTAACACGGACTTGAGCTCCCGCGTACCGTCGCGTATATTGGGAGACCCCTATAGGTTTTTATCCTTTATCCTTAGGAAACCGTGTCGGCCGCCCTACTGATCGCGATGCAGTGAACACAACATTCACGAAGATCGACCACCCGTACCGTAAAACGTATTCTGTGGTTTCGCGAAAGGTTTGGCACACCCTCTGCCTAGATCTCCAGAGCAGTTTCTTTTGGCCTTTTTCAAACTCTATAACTGAAAAAGTCCAACCGAGCATTTGTCACTTCGGGCTCGTTAATACATCGAAGGCGACTAGAGTCATCTTTAGCTTTTTCTCGACTCTTAAAACATGAAAAAGCAAGTTTGTGTCTAAAAGCGTCGTTAATAAAATTTATTTTAAAGCGGAACATAATCACCTGTTATTCCCACGTTGATCTTTCAGTTGAAAAGTATGGAGCCCACCAACCAAGGAAGTAACCTTGGCGGAAGTCCAAATCCCTTCTCCTCTTGGGGAGATGTTGGTGCGCCTCATATGGCTACATTGTCTCTTCCAGGATTGACAATTGGTCTCCCTGTATGGCTCTTTTCAACTAATGTAGTCCAGATCGCCACTAATCCTGAGCAGTCGAATCAACAGTCAGAACAATCTAGAACTACCCACCAGCCTTCCACTTCTTATGATACTTCCTCTGATCCTTCATCTTCGCAAGGTAGAGCCGGCAAAAGTCAGCCTCCCAAGGAGAAGAAGGAAAAGAAGAAGAAAGAAAAGAAGCAGAAGGAGCCTCTGGCGAAGGCGACTGGGGGCAAGAAGAAGAAAGCTGACAAAAACCCACACACAGCACCGACCGGGCCTAAATCGCCATGTGTCATTTGCAAAGGGATCCATTTCCATCGTGATTGTCCTTGTATTCCCCGGATACTAAGGGACTGGTCCCCAAGGTTGCACAATCCGGTAGCATCAACCTCTGGTTGTCAAGTTGATTGCATTCCGTCAACTAGCGGGAGTGAAGGACGAAGAAGGGGACCAAGATCACCCTGTCTATTGTGTGAAGGTCATCATGCCATTCACAAATGTCCATTCTTAGATGAGGCCAAGAGAGTTTTGGAAGATCGCCCGGTGTCACCGGTGCGACTTCCACCTGGATATCAAAAACTCGCGCCTAATCCCTCGATAGTTGAAAATCCGGTTGAACCACTCAAGTGGTCAGCTGAAGTGTCGGTCATTGAGAATGAACCTACTGAATCTAGACTAGACGAAAGTCTAAAGGTCGATACGGCAGTTGGCCCGGTTCTTCCTTCAGAGGTTCCATCGTACAATGACCCCGTCATTGAAGACCCGTCTTCAAATGACACCGTCGCCGAAGAGTCGTCTTCATGCGACACCCTCACTGATGAGAACAAGGATGACACCATCCAGGTTCTTTTCATCAGCACCGACTCCGATGAGCATCAGGGCAATGCGTCCATTCCTTTATCGCAGGAAGGAACGTCATCAGAGTCGTATCCGGCCGTATATTCGGTCCCACCGCCAAGCAACCTGGTTGTATCCTTTGATTGGAATCAACTAGGCAGACCCCGGTTACCAGCCAGTGTACCATTCAGAATCATTGTCCAGATCTATAGAATGATTATGGCAGGTACTATCATTGATGAAGGGGCGTCTGTGAGTATCCTTTCCTCTGTTGCTTGGAAAGCACTGGGTTCCCCGGCGCTTTTACCTGAGTTGAGAAATCTCTCAGGTTTTGATAAAGGAACCAGTCGACCATTAGGGATCCTCCCCGATGTACCTGTTACATTGAAAGGGAAGACCGTCAGGATGAACGTGTTGGTAGTTCAAGGACCCTTGGATTATAACCTACTCCTTGGACGCGACTATATTTATTGCATGGGAGCGATAGTCTCCTCACTCTTTAGAGTAATGTGTTTTCCACATGAAGGAAAGGTGGTCAAGCTCGTAGACCAACTTTCATTTCCGGGATCTCGCATCGCAAATAGTCAAATACCAATCCTAAATGGTCTGTTCACTCAAGATTCACCTCTGCCCCCGGTCCTCCTTCCCGATGAGTGCGAGTGATTCAGAAAGAAAGACTAGGACCCAGGGGGCATGCACCCTGGTCTGCTTCGGGCAGAAGAAACTCCGGGTATAAGACAAAATTTCCGCAGAAGAACATGACTAGTCCGTACCCCGTCCGTAGGAAGTGGGGTTGTTCTAGAATAATGATCTTTTGTTAAAGTTATGTGTTTGGGAATCATTCACCTTTGTCTAAAAAAGTGGGCAATGCCCAAGTAGGAATTCCCTTATTACAACAAGTAGTCACCATCTTTAAATTCAAGCCTCGCCCATCGAAACATATGTTTTGAAGGATAAGCAGGGGCAGTCTACTAAGAAGGAGACCGTATTGTTGTGACAGAGGGTAACCATCTTAGGACAACCCAATGATAGACACCGCCGAAGAAAGAGATTGATTTGCGGCAGCGAATAGAACCACTCTTCGGATAATAAGAAAGAGGCAAGCCTCCCTCAATAATACCAATGTTTTATCTTTGAATAGTGTTCTTCTATTGTCATAAATAGCTGTTTATTAAAAGTGGGCCGACGGGAAGCCTGAGTACTGCGTAAGACCCCTTAAAATAACGAGAAGACAAGTATCGTTAGCATTAGATTAGCAAGATGACAAATAAATGTGAACACCCAAAGAAAAGCAGAAGTAGGGGAGAGGAGGGGCAGCCTCGAAATTCTATCCTATACCTGGGGGCATGCAAACTTTCTGGAGTGCAAGCTAGGGGCGGTTATTTATCTGGTTTTAAGATTAGCCGTGTCCAAACTTGCATGAAAGAAAGCCTGTGGGGCAAAAGTAAAATTTGCTAAAAGTGAGCACAGCTGTGGTAAGGCATAAGCTCTATAAAAATTGGTCCTTACAAGAGGCGTTCTTCATATGACTGGTATATCGAGCAGTTTTAGCATATAGTTCATGCTCGTTAAAAAATAAACGCAAATCCGAGCAGTTTTAGGACTGAATTTATGCTCGTTAAAAAATAGAAAAGTGTGAGCAAAAGTTTCCCTCAGAGTTCAAGCTCACGGAAAAAATGAACCGGTAAATAACCTTTTGAGATCGTAAATTCATCAGCCATAAGAACCTTGATCGTGTTTTCATCCATCACCTCCACTGTTCATTTGGCCGATCATTCACTTCCATTTGTGTGTTTACCTCTTTTGAGAAACAGCTGCGAAGAGTGATTTCACCTAGCCATTCTTGCGACACTGCCGTGATTGGAAAATTCCAACCTGTACCTGGAATCTGTAGCTATCCCTGTTTATCACTCGTTCCTCAAAAGACGAGTCTTCTTTCAGCTCTTTTCACTGACTCGTAAAATATGAAAAGTTTGCCGAGTTTTGGCCTTCCAGCTCGTTAAATGACCGGAACGCTATCCCTCCTCTAAATTTTAATCTTTTTGGACCTGAGGGATTATTGCACAAAAGGATCGAGCGCTTGTCTTGTTCGGCTCGTTAAAAGTACCGAACAGCCATCCCTTCTGTATTGTTTTATACTTTTTCGGACTTAAGGGATTTGCTGATGAAAAAGGAATCATGGAGTTGACTTTCTGTACCTTTTCAGACTCTCTAAAAATGAAAAGGACCGAGTTTTCCTTGTCGTTAGACTCGTTAAAATGATTAAATAGCGACAAACTTGTCTTTAGACGAGAACGAGTTTCCCTATCGCTAGGCTCGTTAAATCATAGCGATGGGCTTGCCCGAAGGGCAGGTTATAGAACAAGCATATGTTATCCTCCTCAAGCTTGACAAAAATAAAGAGGTACTGGTCAGAAATGACTGGGGAAAAATTGGGAGAACATTCAAAGTTTAATGGTAGCAAGTCACTCTTGAACATGACACTTTTCCTCCGTATCACATCGGGTTGGGTTGTTTCATTCACCGGTCTCATCACCATGGTCCTCGCCACACCATCCATGTTTGGGGTAATGCTACCGATCCATCGCATCAGTGTCGTTATATGTTCAAGAGGGGTCATTCTGAAAGTGTCAACCGTGTCCCATCCACTGCCATACATTATCCTTCATCCATTCATGATCGCCACCCTGAATCATATGTCACAGTTTGTTTTCACCTCCACTAAAGTCATTAGCTCCGTTCCGTGTCATTGATGTGAGATTCATTAAGGCCCTCCTTTGACGGATCGCTTCTTGTCGACTTCAACTCATTATCCAAGAAGTTGATCTAGGAACAACCCCCATCAGTACTTTGAAGCTTGCATGCCTCAATGGAAAGTTTCTCACTTCCGGCGACAGGTATACATCAATGACCTTCGACCAGAAGATTTTGCGTGGCGTTCGACGCCAAGTCCTTTATTCACGCCACGTGAATTGTACTGCAGTACCTTGAGGGTCATCGTCATTATTGGTGATTCCTCTCGCGCTTGTTAACGGTTTACATTATTGACCGGTAATCAAGCGATGTCTTTCCATGTTCGACTTCAGCGCAATTCTCACATGGATCGACTTGTACTTAGAGTGAAGATCGAACGAGTTTGAAGACCCCGGATCTAGTTTCATCCATCCGGGCTGCGATATATATTCAGGAAATATAAAAGCATTTGCCATGTACATCATTGCACAGATGATCATCCTACTCAAAGGATGATAATTTCAGCAGAAAATTATCAGTCTATCTTCAGACGATCGTCTGTCATATGTACCAAAATGTATTTATAAAAAGCTGAGCATGGGAATGCCCGCCTCAGCTAGATCATGAGAATAATGATGAATGAAAAATAATGTATTGTATTGTATTGTATTACAGGGCACTCTCCTCAGCACTGGAACGAACTTCGGATCCTCTAGATAAAGCATTTCACCCGATAAACGGCCTCATACTTTAGGGGGCAACTGTTATAGACATTTTTGTGCCTCGCATCATGGAGCATGGAATGTCAATAATTACAGGGATCCTCAGTCCCTAAACATGTTGTTCTTACCCCTAAAAGAACAAGGTCATCAAACAACAGCACTTCCAAACAGTTCTCCACCTGAAAACACTTCAAAACAGGCTTATTTTGGATCATGTCAGCTGCCTAACTGAGCAACTGCGCTGAATGTCAACTGCTCCTCTTTGTACCTGCGCTGGAAGTCAAATCTAATGAAGGCTACCTGCGCTGGGCGAGATTGGCCAAGTGGCACAGTCATTCTGCAAGGTGTCAACTGCCCAGGAAGCTTCCAAACTGACACTTGGTTCATGAGATTCGCCCTGTGATGAGTAAGAGGTACTTGATCACCATGTGTAAGCAAGGATCTCCAAGTGGACTCAAGAACTGAAGATTAACTGAAGAGGGAGAGGACACAAGGCAGCTTCATGTCAGTCTCAAGCTGACTCATCCTTTCTTCTTCTCTCCTATATATAGAGCTCTTCTATGAGGTCTAAGAAGGCTGGAATTTTGTGTAAAGCAAGGAGGTGCTGTTGGATTACAGTTAGAGCTATTGGGTGATTGTTTTACTAGAGGTGAAGAGGAGAGTTCTTGCTGCTGGGGAGGTGCTGCTGGATTGGAGCCATCATTGGTTGTAACCTTCTTAGAACCCTGTTACTTCTATCAATAAAGTTTTGCATGTTCTCCTATATACTTGTATTGCATTGATGTATTGTATTTACATGTATATTTGATTCACTCTAATCCATGCATCAGTTATGAGTACATGTATCTTGTAGTTTCCTCTCTTGTTTTGTGCAGGATCTTGTCTGTAGCTGGACCGGCAAAGAGAGCAAGGAGCTGGGAACAAGAAACAAAGAGAGAGGACAAGGATCAACTAAGCGAAGGACACCAGGTTGGTTAATCTTTTCATCCTTCTCTCTGTACTTTCATAAAGGAAAACATCAAAGCTTTACTTTCAGTTGTTGCTAAAGACTGTCACCTTTAGAGTAGGGATAGGGTCATCCGCATCGGATACTTTTCCCCACAACACCTCTGGAATATCTTTTACCCTTATGTTCAATTTTTGGAACTCCTCAATGTGCTCCATTACTGAACCCTTTTGTTTGAGACTTATCAATTGGCTAAAAAAAGTGTTGCTTTTTGTATCTTCATAATGTGCTATCAATTCTTCCGTAAAAATTTCCCAAGTGATAAATTTTTTACGAGAGCAAAGCCATTGATACCATACAAACTAATTTGGTTCCAAATATATAGTTTCCATACGTACCTTTTGTGTGTTTTGCACATTATTGAGATCGAAGAACTGCTCCATCTGTAATATCCATGTGGCGGGATCCTTGCCATCAAACTTCCTCATATCGATTTTTGGAATATGGTGGGTCTTCGATCCAACATTAGAGTCTATGGAATCATGATTAACATTACCTTTGTTCACATCATGAGTTTCCTTTACAACCTTTTCACTATTAGTAAGTATTTCTTGTAGAAAATTTGTCAAATCTGTCTTCAAATCTGCCATGTCTATCTTCAAATCTATCTTCAAATCTGCCATGTCTCTCTTCAAATCTGTCTTCGAATCATCCATCTTAGCTTCCATGCCTTTTATCTTAGATTCCACGCCATTTATCTCAGATTCCACACCATTTATCTTAGATTCCACGCCATTTATATTAGATTCCACGCCATTTATCTTAGCTTCTGTTAGCTTTTGTGAGCGTGACATTTGTTGCACTTGTTCTTGTAATTTTGATATATCATGTAGCATTTCTTCCTCTTCTTCATGAGTCATGCTAGAGCTTTCTGGTTCCTTACTAGGTGTTTTCATTTTCTTTCCTCGGGGCATTAGTTACCGATAATAATTCTTTACTATGCCCTTTGAATTCCTTCAAACCCAGCTTACACAAAAATTAAAAAAAAACTACACACCTTTTTTCACTTTGTAGAAGCCTGATATTGAATCTGATGTATCTTTGTAATTCCAGATCCTCCAATTCTGAAATTGCGACCTGTAGTAGCCTTCTGTGTCCTCTTTCCAATGCCACAAGTTTGACCCAATTTGGATTCTCCAAGGAAGAGTTATGTGAAATCTCCCACAGTGACTTGACTATAGACTAGTTCAGTAGAGCGAACTTGTACAACGTGCCACGAGTCACTGTTTCGACCTATGGATCTGAAAATTTCATACAAGAAACTATAGTCCGTCCTCTTTCTGTACCTTCTTATGAAATTTAAATCCGATCCCCAGAGAGAAAGTTATGATGATTTTCCCCAGGTCACCTGTTTTGAATGTAATTCAGGAGTCTGCAAAAAGACCAACTTCCTCAGATCATATCTCCACAAATATCGCGCAAAAAGCTCTAAAATTCGGACCCAAGGTTCAGTGCAATTTCTTCTCAAATGCGTATTTTTTGCGACTTCTGAAATGTCACAGAAAAAAGTTATAGCGAAAATGCCACGATGACCTGTTTGGAACAGCAAAACCCTAGAATCCAAAGCTCTGATACCAAATGTTATGAAACCAGCTCAAGAAAAGATAGAAAAGATAGATCAACGCCTTAGAATTCAGCCTCTTCGAGGGGGCAACCTCCTTTGCATTACATAAATGAACAATTCTTGGATGATACAAATGACAAAACCTCCTTTCTATATATAGGAGTCTAAGGAGTCACAATATAATCCAGCCGACCTAACAATAATAATATAAAGCCACAAAAATAACAATAGAGGGATTCTATGGGGCACAGAAATAACAACATGGGGGTAATAGGGGCACAACAATATAAATAAGGGGTATAACTACAATAGTAATGGGGTAATCACTAGTATTATAGGGACCCAACAGATTCTTAGAGCAAGAAGGCAAAGGAAGAATATGAAAGAGCAAGAAGGCATTGACATCAACAACAACATCAGATTTTCTTATAGGTATCGAGTTGAATGTATGATTTATTCACTAGTTTTGGCATGCATGGCACATGCATGTGGTTTCTTGGTTGTGATCTATCATTGGCATGGAGGATTGCCTGGATCGATAGTGGATTGCATAGCCTTGCCATTTCCTGGATAGCCATGGTGATTGTGGGTTTACTTTCATTGCTTTGTTTTTGTTGGTTCTCATGTTTCCTTAGCTTGGGTTGAGTTATTAGTCCTGGAAGCCCTGGTTGAATAAACACTCTGGAAGCCCTGTAATAGTTTGGGTTGACTTACTAGTCCTGGAAACCTTAGTTGAACAAATGCTCTGGAAGCCCTGTAATAGTCTGGGTTGATTTACTAGTCCTGGAAGCCCTGGTTGGAGAAATGCTCTAGAAGCCCTTGGTGGGTTGACTTACTAGTCCTGGAAGCCTTGGTTGGACAAACACTCTGGAATCCCTATATAAGTTGTGGGTTGAGTTACTAGTTTTGGAAGCCTTGGTTGGACAAACGCTTTAGAATCCATGTATAAGTTGTGGGTTGAGTTACTAGTTCTAGAAGCCTTGGTTGGAAAAACACTCTGGAAGCCCTGGATGGCTTGGATGGAGATCAATCTGATGATGGTTTTTGGTGATGTCTGACCGTGAGGTGGAATCACTGTTTGATGGGTTGAGGTGGGTGGCCTCTGGAAGCCTTGGATGAGTTTTGATTGATGTGTTCTATGAGATCCCACATCCATTCTTGGAATATGGAACGGGAGTGATTGGCTGAAGAGAGACTTGGCTCAGCCAATCTATTGTTGGGTGGAACGTGGTAGTCCCATCACTTGTTGATTCATTGCATTTATTAATGAAAAATTTATTCCCTTGATTTTCATGTGCAAATGTACTAATATATATATGGATTTTGATGGCTGATATGTTTATTGTATTTATATACCTATTATGTTTTTTATGAAAATTTACCCCAAACTGTGTTACATCAGGTCCAGAATCTCACATCGCCAATTGCAGTCAACGACAAACTTGCCTGGTAGAATATACGACTGCTTCCCCTTTGTGAACTCCAATTGCAATTGAGATATATTGCATCACAATCTGGATTTCTCCATGTGCAAATTCTTCAACCTTTCCCTTTTGCGATGTGCAATTTCGATTTATTGCATTGCAACCATGACTTGCTTGGGGTTGATTTTCTTTAAGCCACGACCTCTACCTATGGCAATATACGATATGCAGGACCAATGGGGGCCTGCCACTTGGCGCTTCCCCATTCACTAAGAGTGTCTACCACGTCATCTCCTCCTACCACCTATCCAAGTCAAACATAAAATTTTACTTGTTGTAACTTCTTCATATGAACTTGGACTTGACTACCATTCACACCGCTGGAATCGGGATGATGAACACTTCTATCCAATGCTAAGTTTATAGAGGTTTTGCCACTTTGAGTTTTGAGGATTTTTACCATGCTACTGTTACTTTTTAAAGATCCACCTGGATTATCTAGGGATCCATTAGCTTTAACCTCAATAGGTGAATATATTGCACTATGTCATCATAGTCTTAGGAACACAAGTGAAAACAAGATTCAGATTCTTCACTTAAGGAATATGTTGCTAGGTTTGAAAGATGTTGATTTGGATTTCTATCACTTGGGTTTATGAAAAACATAATAGAGTTAGACTTCTTAGAGTTGGGAAAGAAAATAAGAGTGAAAATTTATATCTTGTGTATACAAATGTGTGCTAATAGGCTTAGGTATCATCTCTTAGTGTCTCTCCTTATTATGTTACTTTTATCGATGATGAAACTATAAAGTGTAGGGTTTATTGTATTCAAAATAAATCTAAAGCCTTTGATACTTTTGAGAAATGGAAATTTATGGCTGAGAATGAGACATGAAAGAAGCTAAAGTGTCTTAGATCATATAATGGATTTTTGTAGTACAACTAGGAGTTTGATAGATACTATTCATACCATGGAATTCATAAAGAGAAAAGAGTTATGGGAACACCACAAGAAAATGGCGTGTCAGAAATGATGACCATGACAATCCTGGAGCATACAAGGTGTATGAGATTGCATGGACGATTACCTTTACAATTTATGGCATATGTTATAGGTATTGTAGTTTATATAATAAATAGATGGCCTTCAAGTTCCTTAGATGGTTGTATTCCATAGGAGACATGGACAGGTAAGAAGGTAAACTACTCATTTCTAAAGACTTGTGATTGTGGATCATTTGTCCACATTAATAAAGAAAAAAACCAAAGCTTGAGGAAAAATCAAAGAGAGGAGAAGGTAACGGTTGCTTTCTACGTTTGGAAATAGATCGAGTGTGTGTACGAGAGGAGAGAAGGCCACTAGATGCTTGTTGGGTTGGTTAACCTACCCAATGTGTATAGAGAAAGAAGTGAAGAAAAATTCAAATATTAGTATCTGTGTTTCATTTGATTTCTTGAATTTTTAAATTAGGAACATAATTTGATACGATGATTTATGATGGTTTGGTTTATGGGATAAATTAGGTTGTTGTGACAGAATGAAAAATAAAATCACAAGTTTCACTTCATGGATAAGATGCTAATGAGGTATGATTCCAAGTTTATTGGAATTCATTTAGGACAAGTCTCATGAATATTTGTCTTCCATGAAATAGGAAAGCAAGGAAAACTACCCGAGTTGGGTGAATAGACTTAGATGCAAGGAAAATATTAGCATCTTGAAGATAGAAGAGTTTGTTGTGGAACACCGGTTAAATGTTCTAGGATCAGGGTCGTTGTGGGACACTAGAACCCAAGAGTGTCCACTAATTTCCATGAAGCATGCCATGACTAGTATGAAGGTATTGAGGTAGGAACATGCCTCAGTTATGAGAGTCTTTTGATGCAAGGAAACCTTTTGAGGAATGGATCACCTGATGATCCAAATGGATCCTAGAACACTCTCTAATTCTTCATGAACTCCTTGAAAATTATGCCAAAGATTCAAAGTCTTATAAAGATCAAGCTATCAGAGGGAATCCTTAGACGGTTGCAATGGTTATCAACGTGGATCAACGAGGGCTATCGATCTAGCACGTAGAGTGGCGCACCATGGTAACGCGCACTAACACTAACCAACAAATGCAAGGTCAAATTTAAGCAATGGAGGTAGTTTCCGATATGCGATTAGCGACAAGTCACTAATCTCATATCGCAGGGAAAACCTCGCAGTGAAGAGAAGCCCTAAGCACCCAAACCCAAAATAATTATAAAATGTGGAAAATATTATTTCGGTTCCGTCGAAGCGGGATTCCACAAAATCGGCAGGATATAGGACGAGCTTCGAGTAGTAAGCGATTTCAACCGAGTTCCACCCGATGCCATACAGCGATTGCCACGCGTCCCGACAAAAGAGAGAGAAAACCACTCACATCAGACGGGTAGAAATCATGTTATTCAGCCACTTGATATGGACGACAACCATAGGATCTGGGGCCCCCAGATCAACGGCAGAGATGGGTTCCAATGGATGACCGGATTTGACAAGATTATAAAGCAGGATCACATAGGATTTGAAGTCCCATATGGACAATGCGTTGGCAGAAGGTCATGTTTCGCGAGCATTCTCGGAGTTAACGGAAAAAATGACCATTTCAAATATGTCAAAGAGAACTGAAACTCATCCCTTATGACATAGGTGGTCACCTCCCTGTGAGGCGTTATACAGTAACTGATTATGAAAGATAGAGGGATTCGAATGGATAGAGGGGGGGAACCAGAAAGCCAGGAAGCGGAAACGAACAATCAGGGAGCACACTGGCTTTAAAGCCACAAAATGAGAGAGAGTAAGAGGGGAAGAAGGAGAGGCAGTAAGCCAGAGATAGAGAGAGTCAGAGAGTTTGTGTACTCTAGAGAAGGCTTGAGAGGTTCAAGTGAACTCCTCTGCACACCTATCATGTATTGAGTCTCAGATTGGCCTCATACTATCATAATCAACAAAGGCGGAGAGCCAGTAAGGAGAGCCTGTGTACTCAAAAGAGACTTGGGGGATCCAAGTACAGTCTTACTGATTTGTATCTGTTGTGTGAGACTCAAATTGAGCTCACTATTGTAAAAACTCTGCTATGAAGACATAATAGAGAGGCCACCACTGAAGGCTGGACTAGGAGACGTAGCCTAGGAGTATTGGGTGAACTCCTTATTAAACTTGTTGTGTTTATATGTGTTGCCTATTATGTTTTCTTTTACTACTTCATTGCCTGTGTATTTCACAATCTTATCGATCTGTTGCACAAAATAACACGGGCACATCCATGCACATGAGTCTGTAATACCTTATTAATAGTCTTAGATCAAATATCAGATCAAGTAGTATTAGAGCTTTAGGTTGCTAAGGTTAGACAAACTTGTGCTGGACTATTAGTGAATGATAACTAGATCAAAGCTTAAACTAGGAGGAGGAGAATTGGCTGAATTTAACCCAGAAATTGGTGGTCTATACTGGCAAGAAAATGTCAGAAGAGATTCCCTTGGAATCAGACCCTCAGTTCATGGATAGTTTCTTGACTATGAGAGCCATGGTAGAGGAAATGTATAGAGAAATTAAAAAAGGTCAAAGTGAGGATTCTTCAACTTCCCAGCATAACAAAGGAGCAGAAGAATCTCTCCTCAATGACCATTCTAAAGGCAAAGGGAAAGAAGAAAAGCTTCCCACACGTCCTAATAGCCCTGAAAATAAAAAGAAAACATCTTTGATTAAATTAGATGTTAAATTTGATTTTCCAATATATGATGGAGAGTTGAATGCAGAGAAGCTCGATAATTGGATTAGACAGATTGATGTGTATTGCAGGGTGTAGAGCATTGACTCAGACAGAAGTAAGATTCAGGTGGCCAGCCTATGCCTTGGAGGAACTGCCTTGGTATGGTGGGAAGGCAGGACACAAGCTGACATGAAGGAGCGTGGTAAAATCATTTCTGTCCGAAGTGAGTTTGTTTCTGCAATTAAAAACCAATTTTATCCACTAGCTTATATGCAGCAAGCTATGATGAGTTCGCAAACTCTTCACCAATTGAAAGGGAAAAGCGTACAAAGTCACACCCAAGAATTTAGAAAAAGAGCTTTGATTCTAGGCATTTCTTTAGAATCACCTGAAACTTTGCTGAAGTATATAGGTGGTCTACATAGTTATTTGAGACATACCATTCTCATGTTTAATCCTACTAGCATAGATGAGGTATCTGTTCAAGCTACACATCTAGAGGCTAGGGGCAAGAATGTGAACCTAGAGGTTGGGGGATCATCAAAACGCAATGCAAGAAAGAACAAGGAAAAGAGAAAGCAAAAATGGAAAGAGAGGAAGGAAAATGCTATAGAAAAGACCAAACCTTCATGCACTCACTGTAAGAAAGATGGGCATGATGATGAACACTGCTGGATTTTTCATCCAAAGCTGAAACCCAATAAGTTCGGTGGAAAAAATAAGAAGAATGTTGTAGCTATTCAGAAGGATTAGGGGTTAGACTCAGGGGATGAAACAACAATCACAACCACAGGTATAAAAGGTAAAAATTTTGAAGCATCTACTAGTAATTCTGCACAAACTATTGATAGTGAAGAAAATGAGAGAAGAAGACATGAGATTTTTCATATTAGAGTTATTTCCAAGCATCAAAAGATTGATACTTTATTTGATAGTGGTTCACAAGTAAACTTAATTTCTGAAGCAATTGTAAAGAAACTGGGATTACTAACCACACCTCACAAGAAGCCATATCCATTGGGTTGGTTATGTGATAAAACAAAGCTACATGTGACTAGACAATGTAAACTTAGGTTTTCCATTGGTTCATCATTTGTAGATGAGGTTGAGTTACATGTAATTCCCTTGGACATATGTGGAATTGTTTTGGGAAGTCCTTAATTGTATGATAGAAAAGCAATTTTCTATAGAGCTGAAAATAAGTATCAACTCGTTAAAGATGGAATTGAATATATTGTAAGAGCTCATAAACTCAAGAATAATTATACTCTTATAAACTAAAGGCAGATGAAAAGAATTGTCAATTCATGCAAACAATTTTTACTGATGGTTGTAAAGGAAAAGAAACATGATAAAACCAATGTATTTAAAGGCTGTGATGCTAAACATCAAGCTGATTTAGAAAACGTTGTTTTAGAATGTGATATGCTATTTCAAGAACCTAAAGGTTTGCCACCCAAAAAGGAAATAGTACATGATATTAATTTGCAGCAAGATGTTCCATTGCCTAACATCGGAATGTACAGGTTATCTGCTTTAGGGAATGCAAAAATCAAGAAGCAGGTACAGGAGCTGTTCGAGAAAGGGTTCATAAGACCTAGCACATCACCATGTGGGTCTCCAATTGTCTTGGTGAGAAAGAAAGATGGCTCATGGAGAATGTGCATTGATTACCGAGCACTGAATAAGATAACAATAAAAAACCGTTATTCGCTTCCTCGCATAGATGATCTATTAGATCAGTAGAAAGAAGTTGTTTACTTTTCCAAGTTGGACTTGCTTAGTGGCTACCATCAGGTCAGAGTCGCAGAGCAAGATGCATGGAAGACTACTTTCAAAACAAACCAGGGACTGTATGAGTGGTTAGTTATGCCTTTTGGCTTAACTAATGCTCCTACCACTTTCATGAGAGTAATGAATGATGTACTCAGGACTTTTATTGATGATTTTGTCATTGTATATCTAGATGACATTCTTGTATTTAGTAAAACATGGGAAGAACATTTGAAGCATGTAAAGTAGACTCTAGATGTTTTGAAAAGAGAAAATATTTATGTTAAGCTATCAAAATGTGTTGAATTATTTGGGTCATATTGTAGGGGGTGGTGAATTGAAGATAGATCCCTCTAAGGTTGTAGTCATTGTAAACTGGCCTCAACCCAAATCTACTACAGAAGTTAGAAGCTTCCTAGGAGTAGCACAGTATTGCAGAAAGTTTATTGCTAACTTTTCCTTGATTGCAGCTCCCTTACATGCTTTAACGGGATTGAACAAGGTGTTTCAATGGGGAGGCAAATAGCAGAAAGCCTTCGACACCTTAAAAGAAAAGATTAGTACAGCACCAGTACTAGCATTTCCCGATCTTCAAAGACCATTTGAGATTGAAACTGATGCCAGTGACTATGCCATGGGAGCAGTGTTGATGCAGCATGGTAAACCCATATGTTATCATTATGAGACATTTAATTCTGTAGTAGTTAATTATCCCACATATGATAAAGAATTATATGCATTAGTACAGAGTGTGAAAAAGTGGAAACATTATCTAATGGAGAAGAGACAGTTATACCTACTGATCATCAACCACTTCAATATTTACACTCACAAACTAAGTTGCAACACTCAAGACACTATAAGTTGATGGATTTTCTACAACAATTTCATCTTTTCATCAAATATAAAAAGGGCATACAAAATAAAGTTGCAGATATGTTGTCTAGACCAATCATAAATGCATCTACTATACTTAAGCATAACTCAATAATGCATGAAACCTACATTGAACAATATGCTCAAGATATAGACATTAAAGATGTATATGCAACTTTAAGTCATGGAAAACAAGTAGAGGAATTGGATTATCATGTTAAGGACCAACTCTTGTATCATTTTGGAAAATTATGCATTCCTCAAACCGAAGGAGTAAAGATAATTCGAGAAGCACACACTTCTCTAATATCAGGTCACTTTGGTGTAAGTAAAATAGTGGCACAGCTGCAAAGATTTTGTTATTGGCCAAAAATGCATGAAACAATTTCTAGATATGTAAGAAAAGCAAGCCCAACAATAGAAAACTAGGCTTGTACACTCCACTAACAGTTCCTTCTCATCCTTGGGAAAGTGTTTCCATGGACTTTGTTGGGGGATTGCCTAAATCTAGAAAAGGTCATGACTATTTATATGTTGTTGTGGATAGGTTCAGCAAAATGTGTATTTTAATACCTTGTAACAAACAGATTACAGTCGAAAAAACAACAAAGTTGTTCTTTCAGCATGTATGGGTTCATTTTGGATTACCCACTTCCATTGTATGTAATCGAGATTCTCGATTCGTTGGGAAATTTTGGTCGAGTCTGTGGGAATTGATGGACACCAGACTGAATAAGAGCACAGCCTTTCATCCACAAACAGATGGCCAAATAGAGGTGGTCAACCAAACAGTGATCCAATTGCTCAAAGTCTATTGTAGCAAGCATCCCAAGCTTTGGGATGAACATTTTTTTATGTGCAACATGCTTACAACCGGGCTAAACATTCTTCTACACAGAGATCTCCTTTTGAGACCTGTTTTGGTTTCACACCAAGGTCTCCCTTGGATTTTGTCTTTGGTAAAGACATAGCAGTTGATAGACACAGTGATGTGGACAAAGCAACCAAGTTCATTGAACAAATCCAAGAGATTCACTAGGAAGTACAGGAACAGCTAGAAAAGAGCCAAGCCAAGTACAAGGCAAGGCACGATAAGCATCGGACTGAGCATAGTTTCCAGGTTGGTGATCAAGTTTGGTTGTATATCAGAAAAGATAGAATGCAAGGAGAAGGTAAGAAGCTGAAGCCAATAAGGTATGGACCTTTCAGGATACTTGTGAAAATTGGTGAGAATGCTTTTCACCTTGATTTGCCAGCTTACATGCACATCTATTCAGTAGTTAATGCAGAAAGCTTGAGACTGTTTGAACCTTCATTGATTGAAGATCCCAAAGAGCAGAGCCAGTTGCCTTCTATTGATGATCTGTTGCCTGAATATCTCAATGAATTGCAGGAAGATACAGTTCTAGACAAGAAGGTGAGAACTACGCACAAAGGGGATGTTGAGTACCTTAGAATTGGACTCAAAGGTTCAAAACCAAGCAGTGCAAGATGGATAGAAATTGGGCAAATGAGGAATCTATATCCTCACTTGATTGATGCTTAAAAACCAACCTTTGGTGGTCCAAAAGCTTTTTCAATGGGAAGGCGTGATCCAAATGGATCCTAGAACACTCTCTAAGTCTTCATGAACTCCTTGAAAATTATGACAAAGATTTAAAGTCTTATAAAGATCAAGCTATCAGAGGTAATCCTCAGACAGCTGCAATGGAGATCAACGTGGATCAACAAGGACCATCGATCTAGCGTACAGAGCGGCAGACCATGGTAACGTGCGCTGACACCAACCAATAAATGCAGGGTCAAATTTAAGCAACGGAGGTAGTTTCCGATATGCGATTAGTGACAAGTCATTAATCGCATATCGCAGGGAAAACCTCTCGGTGAAGAGAAGCCCCGAGCACCTAGACCCCAAATAATTACAAAACGCGGAAAATATTGTTTCGGTTCCATCGGAGCGGGATTCCACAAAACCGACAGGATATCGGATGGGCTTCGAGTAGTAAGCAGTTTCATCTGAGTTCCACCTGATGCCATACAACGATTGCCACGTGTCCCGGCGGAAGAGAGAGAAAACTGCTCACATCATACGGGTAGACATCATGCTACTCAGCCACTCGATATGAATGACAACAATAGGATCTGTGGCCCCTAGATCAACGACAGAGACACGTTCCGATGGATGACCAGATTTGACAAGATTATAAAGCAAGATCACATAGGATTTGAAGTCCGATATGGACGATGCATTGGCAGAAGATCGTGTTTCACAGGCATTCTTGGAGTTAATGGGAAAAACGGTTGTTTCAAATATGTCCAAGAGAATTGACACTCATCCCTTATGAAATAGGTGGCCACCTCCCTGTGAGGCATTATACAATAACTGATTACACAGGATAGAGGGATTTGAACGGATAGAGGCAGGGGAACAGGGAAGCAGGGAAGCGGAAATGAATAGTCAGGGAGTAGACTGGCTTCAAAGCCACAAACTAACAGAGAGTAAGAGAAATATTTGTCTCTTCCCATGGAATGAAGAGGAAATAATTTCTATGCACCCAAAAAGAGCCACAACTTCACACACCCAAAAAGGGGAAGCGTTGAAAATAAGAAGGCACGAAAAGACAACTATTTAAGATATGGGTGATGGGAAAGGCAAGGAAATTTATTTTCTTTTATGAATTATAGGAGAAATTCATTTGGATAGAAAGAGTTCATGTTATAGAATTAAATCTAATCAAACCAATATGTATGGCTTGATCATTGTTAAATAATTTATAAAGAAATGCCTTGACTTGTGGCTGATGAAACTGTTGTGAGTGGCTTACCCAAGGTCTGAAGAATATTCCCATATTTTAAAGGGGTTCTACTTTTGATATTGAGAAAGAAACCTCTATGCCAAAAGGAATCTCAGAATCGAGGCTGACTAACATAATAATCTCTATTATGTATAAGCTGGGAGCTATTGAGAAAGACTACAAAAAGTAAACCTTTCTTGCTTGTATTAATTTTTTATTACCTGATGTGTGAAGGTGGTTTAGCTTTTGGAGATATTCATCTATGGTATTTTTTTAACCCTAAGTACTCATTCTCGTGCTTTGGAATCCACCTCAAAAGTGAGAGTTTCAATTAAGATTAGCTGCAACTTATCTAAGGTTATATTGAGAGTTAGACTCCCAATCTCAGTGTCCACATTCATCATTATAAGATAAGTATTTCTTATGTCTGGTATTCCAATTGAATGCATAGAATGGTTATCTCTTATAAGAGTGATAATGTTGCTTACTATGAAATTTTTTGATGTTAAATTCTATACAACTAATGGAGAATGGCTAAATCTTGTATGTATGATATGTTAAAGCTTGGTCATTTTTTCGTGTATTGAATCTTACATATTGGGTATGGGGATATTAAATTGCTTATATTACCATTAACAAATGAGTTTTGTTAATAAAAGGTAGATGCTTCATTTCTTGAATATTTTCTAACGAATGGTTTATTAATGTGTTAAATCTAAGTCTCCAATTTGTCTAAATGATATAAGTATGAAGGAGATAGGAAAATGTCTATTAAGTAGTTTAAATGTATGCATTAAAAATGACTTAAATGCTAGGCCAAGGTTTATTTATAAGCTCAGGAATATATTCCATATGATCAAAAGGTAAGGGCATCCAACCCACGCATATGAACATACATTCATATAAAATATATATGTATTGCAGATCAGGGGTCCTCCATTTTAACCTACATTATCGATGAGTTGAAGGTTAAGCGTAAGAGACTGGTATTATCTATGGTTAAATCAGGTCGGATTGGTCTAGTTGAAATTATATCACTATACATGAGCTTGTAGAGGACAAGGTAAAGTCATATACATGCAAGTTGGAATGTAACCAAGTTACCAACTTAACGAAATCCATACCAAGTTATCTTTTTTTAGAGGTTGCAAAAGATCACGATTTTCAAGCTGATTTTGAAAAGTGTTGATATAACATCAACCTTTTCTTTTACTGTATTTTTGACACTTCAATTTTCTTGTTAATTATGTATATACATTTTTCCTAAGTGTTAGTGATTTTCATGTCGATTTCAAAAAGTGTTGATTCAACATCAACCCCCTGTTTGTGTGGGGGGGGGGGGGTGTGGGTCCGGGGGCAGGGGGCCGGGGGGGGGGGTTGGCGGCGAGGTCTTAATTTTTACACTTTCTATTTTCTTTTGTATGTAATACAGATATTTATTTTTTTAAATGTTAGCGATTTTCCTGTGGATTTGGAAAAGAATTGATGTAGCATCAACCCTTCTTTTTTTTCAGGGGCATATTTTTTATACTTTATATTTTCATGTCCTATGTGTGCATTTTTTTTTTTTAAATGTTGGTTATTTAGCCATTTTTCATGTCGTCTTATTCATGTTCTTCTTTTTTAAATGTTTTTCAAGATTTTGTTTTTGTTTTTTTTTTGCAATATTTTTTTATAATGAAAATTTTAATATTTTTGAAAACTAAAAAAAACAATAAAATTAATGTTTTAAAGTTTATATTTTTTGTATATTGATATATGGATAGTTAATACTTCAATACACAAAAAATAAATATCACTAAGAAAATAATAATTTTAAACACTTGACAAAGAACACACACTTTGCATATAGATATAACAAAAAATTATGCACTTTGAGACCTTTTTGCTAAAAATGACATATTTAGTAAGGGATTATTTTTGGAAAATATTAACAAAAAAATGTTTAAAAATAAGAAATGTTGTGTTTTTTTATTAATTTTATGTTGAAAGATAAAACGATTTGAATTTTTTTTTTCCAAAAATAATAATTCACATAAAACGTTCACTTATATATGAATGCATTTAACATAAAAAAAAATAATGTTTCAAAAACAATATATATATATATATATATATATATATATATATAACACAAATTGGAATAAAAATAAAATAAAAGTATTTAAAAGAATAATCGAAAAATAAATAAATAAAGCAATATACACTAATTAAAATCAAAATTTATTAAAAAAGAAAAAAAAAAACTAAGATTGAAAAAATAAAATTATAAAACAAACCATTTAAAAGAAACTAGAAACATTAAAACATTACTAAAAAATTAGAAATAAATTTAAAATGAATAAAAAAAATTATAATTACAAATTAAAATAGCTAAAAATATACAATTTTAAAAAAAGAAAGTTAACAAACAAATTAATTATATAAATATTTTAAAAAATAATTTAAAAATATATATTAAAAAAATAATTTAAAAATACAATGAGAAAAAAAACCTAAAAATAAATATAAATAACTTAAAAGAAAATCTTAGAAAAAATAAATAAATAAATAAATAATTGGTGAAGGGGCCACCTCGCTCGACACCAATGAGCAAGCGAAAGAGAAAATGTGATCTTGCAGAGTTTATATATATATATATATATATATATATATATATCTTCTAACTCTAGAAAAAACCACCACCTCCGACTCAAGTAGGGTTAGCACAAGGATGCCTAGCCTTGGACTGAATATTGAGGGTTAAAGGAGCATATCATCTTGGAGAATAAAAATAATATTAAAAAAATTAGGTTACATCCAAATTTAAGGAAAAGTTGTGCGATGATAAGGAGCTAGAGGGGAAAAGGAGGCTAAGGTATTATAAGGAGGTGATCAACCCCACTATCACTAACCAAAATTATCTTTTTGTCTTGACCAATTTTAAGAGGAGAATGAATATTTAAAATATAAGAACTAACTCCATTGAGCTTCCAAGTGAAAATGGGCATTGGTCTATTCCCAAAACACCTTGGGAATTTATTTTTTTATCAGTTGTGTGATACTAAGAGGATAAAAATGAGAAACGTTTTCTCTTGGATTTCCCATCTCCTACTCACATCTACTCTCATATCCAAACCATCTGTCATACTACCAACCATCTTGGCTTGTTCGGTGAGGAAAACTATAGTGATCTAGGAACATTTCGTTCCCTTCTATTTGAACATAGAAATAAAATATAAAAATGTCTCAATTAATCTATTTTCTTCATGTCCAATAGACCTTATTGGTATTAATGGACATTAATCATCATCATCGTGAGCATCATCATCAATATAATTTTATTTTTTTAAGCTTCTTAAATTTATTTATTTATTTTTAATGTTATTTTTTAAATATATTTTATTTATTTTCTCTTAATTTATTTTGTAACATATTTATATTTTAATTTGTAATTAAAAAAAAAAAAACAAATTTTTAAGATTATGTTTAATATCTTTTTAATCTATTTTGTATTTTTATTTGAAATTTTTAATTTTTTAATTTTTTTTTTCATTTAATTTTTGTATTTTTGGGCTTAGATTTCTAATTTTTTTGTTTAATTATACTTTTTGGCTACTTTTTTCTTTTTTTTTTCTTCCTCTCTTATGGGGGATATATATATATATATATATATATATATATATATTTAAGTTTGAACCAATTTTTTTTGAATTTTTTTTTACTGTTTTAATCTATTATGGTTAATTTTTAAGTTTTCATTGCAATGGATCAAGGTCACCACCACCGCTTTTCAATTGGATAGATTATTTTTATATTTTAATTGCAATGTATCAAAATGTCTTAGGCTAATATTTTAAAAGAGGTATACTTTCAGCATTAAAAAAAGAAATTACTCTAAGTATAATGACTCTTTGATTTAGGTCTTCAATTTTAAGGATTTTTTAGTCACAAAATTTGGTTTTAATTTTATAGCTGAAGTTTTTTGAATTTTTATGGTTTTTTTGGATCATGATAATTTTATCCCATGGTTGAAAAATGTTAAATTTTCAAATCAAAACCATGACATTACACCATGGTTGAAAATTATTGTAATTTTTAAGTATTTTACCATTGTAATAATTCATATCCAATGTTATCATTGGAAACTACTAGGAGCCGTCATAATTGTTAATGTCGTTTCTAAAAAAATATTGGAATATTATTTTTTCATGTTGTTTTTAGCAAAAATAGGGGTTTTATGAACTAGAGTTTTTATTTTGAGGATACCATTTTTGTTAATATGGTAACTTTGTTAATATGGTAACTTTGTTAGGTTAATAATTCCAATTTCTCGAGCATGAGCGAAATTCCAAGTCTGAGGACGTTAGAATAAAGTCAAATTCAAGGCAAGTCCATTAGACGTCAGTCATGTCTCGACTTTCATTGCAAGGTCATGATTGTCGAGGATGGAAGACTCGGGGTATGGATCCGAGAATGTTCGTAGGGAAGACTCCCGTACTGACTATTCGTTACAACGGAATCACGCCAAATTCGACAATGGGATCTATCAGTTTAGGGTGACGTGAGTTAACTAGAACCAGAATTCGAATCAAGTTCGCGCTTGAATAAGAAGTGTAGCGAACTTAGTCGAGTCAGACTGCTAGTCAATGGTCCAGCAAGACATGGCCCCTCTAGTCGACGCGCAAGTGAGTCAAGGTCGGGTGAGTAAGCCAATTGGACTCACTAGTCGACAATTGGATAAGTTGTGGTCAAGTGAATGAGTCGAAAGGACCCGCTAATCAACAGTGGTTGTGTGAGCCAGTCATTCCAACCCGCTAGTCAGGGTTGAATATGATCAATACTATTGAGTGAGATGGAGATGTTAGGTGGTCAGGTGAGTCGACCATTCAGATTAAATGTTATGTTTTCTGTTTTCCGATGAGAATGCAAACTTTCGACTATATACGGTGGAACGCACCCAATTCATGACTATGTATCCATAGTGGCAGAATGGCCATGCAAGTGTCATGCGAGATGTTGCATAGCGTTCACCGTTAATCTGGAAAGATTTTATCGGCCAAACTTTATATGGCCATATCTCTTGATCGTAAGTTGGATCGGGGTGAATTTTAGATCGCTGGAAAGGTCTCTGCGAAATGACCACGGTGGCAATGTATACCTTGACTTTTGAGAACGGTCGGAAAATTTAAAACCCCATTTCCATAACTGCACTTTGTAAGTTAGGTTATGATAGTAATACCTTCCTTCTATCTTGATATGAGCTAGAGATGGTAGGGGTATGTTATGGTAGTATACTTACCCTTCACATGCTTGGTATAAATTACCTATTATATCTTTGTTTCCCATCTTTCTAGTGCATGTCCATTGTTTTTCTAAGTGGCCTTTTCCTCCTCCTTTCCATTTCAACCCTTTCATTTTCAACACTATCTCCCTTTATGGAATCTCACAATGTTTTTGTCCTTAACATCGTTGAACTTGCTCATTTATCCCTCTATTTTGGTTCTTCTATGCTCCTACACTTTTTGGAGTGCTTCTCTTCAACCTATTGGCCTTTACTAACCTTTCCCTTCTCTCCGCTCTAATCCACTTGCCCTCCTCCCTCCCTATGATCAACCATTATGCCTCATCATCGATGTTTCTATCTGATAATGGTGGAAATAACATAGTATAACCTCCCCACACCATAGCCCAAGCCAATTTAGAGGCCTCTTCCCATCTATACTCTGAATGCAACTTGTAGTCTACTCGGGATGAAACATATTTGGCATAGAAAGAAACATTTAATCTATAGGTGTGTAGAAACATTTAATCAAAAGAGACTCAATACATGCAAATGGTTGATTTATATTAATAGGTGAAAACATCAATGAACAAAGTCATGGTTAGGTACAATGGAACTCATTGATATTAAAGTGTGGTTTTTGTCTAAAAAATTCTACAATTTAGACTTCTATAGTAATAAGTAAATAAAAAACACCACCTCCCATTCAAATAGAATGTCATATACAATAATCATGATACACTCTATAACATTTTTGTATTTTAAGAAGGATTGCTCAATTCTCTAACTTACTAAATAATTGAGGATAATATTCTCTAGATTACCACTAGTTAAGAACTCTATTATCTAAATCAATATCACCAAACACTTGGAAATAATTTTCCTAATCTCAAACTGATTATTATGTTATTGTTATAATTTTCTTAATAATTAACCAATAATTATAAATATACATTACTTATATTCAATAATATCAATTCTACCTAAAGTTAGCAACCCCCTCACGCCAAAAATAGAGAAACTTCAAACCTCACAAATTCTAAAACGTCCATTTATATATCGAAAAGATCGTGCCTAATTTTCATCCCGTCCTCTGTGTTGGCTATCTTCAAGGGAGAAAATATAACCAGACAAATACACGACCTTGCTGGTGTGGGCCATATACTGTCATCAAATTTAAAAGTAATTAGTAATTCAAACCCGTCGACAGTATACCGCCCACCTATGCGTAGCCCACAGGTCCAGCCCAAACCAGACATCCACAAACACGCGTCAGCACTTTATGGACATCAAACTACGTACAGTAGTATGGTCTGAGGTATTCAACGTACGTAGAGTACTACGGTCTGTGGGCACTTAATTTCATTTTTATATGCAATTGGGTTCCTAATCCTTCACTCCAATCGTTATCACATGTTTAGTGGATCTATCCTACTTTATCACACATATGTGAACGCAGCGTCGTCGTCATATGGCTTTCTATTCAGAGGTAAATTGTATTAGTAGACAGCGTGTTTTTGACTCTAATGTGTTCGTGTCTTGACTCTAATTTATTTAAAATGACAAAAAAAAATATGATTATTTTGGAGATAAATTTCAATTTTGATTCGTTAATATTAAAATTTTTCTAAAATATTTCATATAAGTTAAATCTCTATTATTCACTAAATAGTTAAATTAAAATTCTCAAATACTTTTTAAAAAATAGACATCCCTATTAATATAGTTAATATATAATTTAATAAAATTTATATGTGAACAAAACATTAAAGAAATGAAATATTCAACATATATAAAGGGGAATGAATGAAAAAAAAATGATAAATGTAGTGTTTAGTCTATATAATATTGAGGCAATCTTAATGTCATGTACCTTAACTAATTTTTTTTTTCTCTCGAATTATTCCATAATCACAATCTTATTAATTCTTAAGGGGTTTTCCTAACATAGATATTTATAGTAAATTTATGTAAGGAATAGTTTCGTACATTTGTATTTTACTGCTCATACAACTTTGATCACCATAACTCTTATGCACTCTACTTGTAATTTCCTTTTCCCAACCTATTTCTATGTACACTCTTCCATGACTATACTTAACAAGCTTTATATGGTGAATGTGTTTTCCCAAACCCTCATAACTGAATATACTAAGAATATGCTAACAATAGGTTCAAGGGTATACGTTTTCCCCTTTATATTGGAACATTTGATTTGTTACATTTTATTGTTGTACTCCCTTAATTATAATTTAAAACTATATGATTTATAAAAGGTTTCCCCTCTCTACCCTTACCATATGTGCATTGAATGGATGTTCAGTCTGCCAGATACTTTTGGTAAATAAAACGTACATGGCCCATGTGAACTAACCCTCCACGCGTACCTAACTTCTTTGACTGATGGCGCGTTGGTTGAATTGACATCAAGGGTGGTGATCGTCTGGTGTAGATCAACGGTTCACAATACACTTTCCAACCGTAAGTGTAAGAAACCCTTGATCCTTACCTCATTTCCATCGTTGTCTGTTGCAGTTGTGTGGGTTGCAAAGGGACTATTTGAGATTTCATTCTTTGCATTCAGGGTCGGGCTTCCCAAAGCCAAAGGTTTAAGGGAACTATACCAAGTTTCATAGCGATTCTTTGTTCGAGAGACGTGGTGGCGCAAGGTTTATATGCTCGCCCTTCATAACTTAGTTCTCTATGCCTACGAGGTTTGAAGGTATTATGGTTCCTCCCTAACTACGGTAATGGTTACCACTATGGTTTTCTTTTTGTGAATACAGTGATTTCTATATATTCATTCCTGTAAGATTCTTAGACATCTTTTGTTTCTCCTCTCTACAATATTTCTTCTGGGGTCGAACTTGGAAAATGCAAGTGCCTCACTTGCCAGGGCCTTTGCCCTTGTACGTTGTGAGATAGTTTAACTTGTTGTTGACCCCTCTACGTTTTTTCTTCATATCATTTTCATTTATGAATTGACACTCATCAAGCCAAGGATGCTTACAGGTACCCTTTCCAGTGAATGGTGGTCTTCAATCCCTTCAAAGGTATTCTCTAACTTGCTGAGTTCCTCTATAGTTCAATTTCTTTTTTTTCTATCATAAGTTATTGTTGACTTAATAGTGGGGAATGTCATATGGTGTAATGACACGTAACTTCCGACCTCTAGGGATCCCTATAGCATTTTCTAAAGGCATTCTCCTCTTATCATAGAGCTAATATTATGTTGTGCTCCTCTACCAGGTCAGTCCCGGATTCTGTAGCTCCTCTAATGGCTTCTGTCCTGGTTGAAATTCCTACCCATTTTGTTATGGCTGCCCTCTCACAGTGCCATTTGTTACAGTCTAAATAGTTTTATTTGTTATGGTCCTGGGGTTTTCTCTTAACGGGATATTCTACTTCCTGTAGAAGTATTTATATTTGTAATTTGTTTCGACATTTATCTATTCCCTCTATTTGGTAAGGATAACCCTCACCCGGTTGGGTTTATGAGGTGGGTACAACCCTACTGTACCTCGACGATGATATTACCTGAGTTATATGATTATTGTTATACATATTCTACTGTTGATTTATTCAAGTGTATTGTAGCTTGAAGACGATACTGCTACCTACACTATATGAACATATTTTTATATATGATTAGCTTTAAAAGCAGTTATATTGGTTAATAGAACTTGTTTTTCTTTACTTCATATTCCGATGCATGAATTTTGTTCTAACATATGAACATTTGCTATAAATTGCTACTCTGTTTCCTTTCCCTTGCTACAGTAAATATTTCTAGAGCTATTAGGGGTTATGGTTATGAATGTCCTGTATCGTTATAAATGTTAGGTATTTTTCTCTTTTCTCTTGGGTTTCTTGTGATTGAAATAGGGGAATGCATCAAAGTGCTCAACTCCAGAATGCCCTATTTTAATATTTTAATTGCTATGCTCGTGTCCTAATTTTAACTTGCAACATCTACCTTTATGATTTTTGTCTCCCTTACCTTCATGTTATGTACTTAGAATACTTTCTTTGGATGTGCGTGTATTGTGACCTCTTTATAAAAGCATTTCCCTATGGATTTACTTGATTTTTCTAGCTTTCTTAATTTATTTTATACCGGTGAATCTTTGTAGTCAATTTCAATTATACTTTTACTCAGCTTATTTATGCTCAATATCTTGTTACATACAGATTCATAAATTCTTCTTCCGAGTTGAGTCCTCATTGATATAAATGTATCTAGAGTCCCTCTAGTTTATACTGTTATATTAGTATGTATACAAGTCATAGTATGGTCACTAATTTCATAGGGTGATCTAGGTGGATATTGGTGGCTAGTTGCCAATTCCACGTAGAGCCCCACCATTGTTTCTTTCTGTTTTTTAGTTTCCTTAATTGTAGCACAGTGTACTATTTTTAGTATTTTTTCGGGTCCTAAACCTCCGAAGCCATTTTGAGGCCCTAAACGATGTTTTTTGGCAATCTTGTACTAGCGATTTTGTAACTAAAACCATTTTTTCCGTCATAGTCCTTAGAGGAATCTTTCCAAAGGGGTATCATGTGCCTCAAACAAAGATAATATGACCAAGTCGTGACCCCGAGAAGTTGGCTATCCAACTAACCCCAACGGGGCCAATAAACTCTTGGTGTTACATCTCCTCAGGTTAGGGTTTTGGTTGTTTAGGGTTTGCTCTTATCGTTCAATAATAAAAAGGCCCTTGAGCCTCATTGTAACGGAGTTCAGAGGCAGGTAGCCGCCAAATCTCTTCTCAAAGATAAGCTACCATCGCTAGAGCTAGTCTTATTTCCATTCTATTTGTAAGAATATTTCAGTATTTGATATTAATGAAATGAAGTGTTATTTCTACTGCATCTTTGTATTTATGGTTATATCTGTAATTTTTTGTGTTCTTATTTAAATCCGGATCATAGGGCATCCCTATTCTCCATACTTAGTTCTGGAAGGACACTTACAGTCTCCTATCGTCATAGTTATTTCTGCTCCACTTTCGCAAGGAGTAACGAGGATCGATGTAGGATACGGTGGCCTACAACCCTCTGTTGACTTGAGCAGAACTCAAGTTCATAAAATATTCCTTGTTTCAGTCTCATTGCTATATATTAATCTTTTATTGTTTTCCTACCCTTTCATGGTTTTCATACTAAACATGTCTTAAATAAATTGTGTCTTCCATTGAGTAGTCTTAGTAAGCATAAGTTAATAACAATGATTTTCATTGCATGAATTGTTCAATAAGCATGCTGATTTTAACTGCATATTCATTAGAAATAAAATGCATGTTTTAACCCAGTGAGTATACTATGTGTCAGTTCATAATATCGAAGTCCAAATGCAATATTTGTTTATGTACAGTAATATGTTCCATAATACCTACAAGGAATTTACTTAATCATGATTTCTTAGAATTTCATATTCCTTCTGCTCAGTAAATCTACAGATTTAACCATAATAACAAACACACCATCATTATTTCTACTTAGTAAACATCCAACTTTCGATATGCATGACTATTAAACTCCACTGTAGAACAGACACAGAATATAATCTTGTAACATAATTTATAACATAATCAAAGCAGGTGAATGGGTACGATGTTACGAGAACTTTACTTTCTGTAACCGTTCTGTGACTGAATCACACTGGTAATAACAATTTTCCTCCCAATCATGAATAGTTTCTGTCGGTTCCCCCCGAGCTTAGATCGAACCTTTCCCCCAAAATCAACAACCACTATTGGTGTGGTATAGGTTTTATTTATATTTTTCTTTCCTAGCAGAATTTCTAAAACGACGTCCCATTTTTTGGGAATCTGCTTATCCTCATAGCGTAGGATTGTTTTTATGAGAAAATGATTATTTTTTTCCTATTTTTTCATCCTTTGAAGACCGCTCTTATCTACTACGATGCTTTTCCACCCCTTCCAATGTTGTTTCCCCACCGCACTGGGTGATTTTCCTAGATTCCTTTCTCTACTTATCCAAAAAATCACCTAGTTCTACTCCAAGAGGATTTTTCTTCGAAGTGACTTCGGAAAGTTCAGTGTTTTTTTCTGCTTTTCCTAATCTTGTCCCTTCTCCAAGACAAAGGATCAGGGTAATTATCTTAATATTCTTTTTATCTTCCCAACTAATTCATTTCAACAATCTTTATTATTATTTCCACATAAATAATTACATTATCATAAACATGACTTGGCCAACCTGCAATTATTACTAGTATTTTCACTACTAATTATACTTTCTTAGCCATTATGACTTTACAAAACACAAGAAAAAGGGGGATATTACAGTTAATTAAAAATTCTTTAGTAAAAATATAAAGTAAAAGTTGAAAATTTGTATAAGATATTTTTTTTGTTTGCTAGGTTGTATGAGTTGGTTTGAGAAACCACCGAAGGGCATCTAAGCTCGATCGCACTCATCCTAGGTCACATCAATCCTTAAAATGATTAAATTTTTGCCCACAAAAGCAAATGAGTTTCACATCACAAAATATCTTATTATTATGCCTCATCACCATCTATTCCACCTAGGAAAAATTATAAAAAATAATTATATTTATGTATGTAAAGGATAAAAAAAATTAACCAAATTACTAAGTAAAAAATCCATAAAACAAAGCAAAAGATAAATATATAAATAAAAAAAAACTAATGCAATACTAAAATAATAAAATAATTTATAAAACTAAATAAATAAATTAGATATTTTGCTTCTAAATATATAATGTATTATAAAAAATATGCGTTATAATGTGATTTTATGAAATGTTATTACATTATTAACGGATTTTGAACCAGTTTTTCTCTTATCAAAAGATACGTGGGGCATTTCAAATAGCTTTACTCAGAGCAATACATAATCGACCTTTTAACATACGAACTTCCTTTATTAAAACTTCTTTAAGTAGATTGTTATTTTTTATAATAATTGAAAAAATAATATATATATATAAATATTCGAACATATAAAATCATTGTTACCAAATGTTTACAATACACTTCGTAACGAAGAAATTCATTATGCATAGAGAATAGATACATTTAGTGCAAAGCATTATATATATATATATATATATATATATATTTTTTTTTTGAAAGATTATAAATATCATTAATTTCTTTTATTAAGGTTGGCAGACCTTCTTTTCTTATTTATAAAGCACAAGTTTACACCACATATGTGAGATAAGTGGTCTCAATTTGCGTAGTGGGAAACCAAGCCTGTTGGCCACTTATCATCATTATAAGCCATCCATAAATAATATAGTATCAGTCGTTCTACCCAAGCTATATACGTATCAGTATGATGATAACAATCTATAAGTCTATCTTTCATAAGCATGCAATTGTAAAATAAATGCTACCCGCAAGAAACAAAAAAACATCCAAGGAACTAACTAATCTTGTTGTCCATCTGAGGCAAACTCAACCGGAGTCGGGTCTTTGGCTGAGTTGCTAGGCATATTAGCTTGCTCAATGATGCAAGGGATGTGCCTTTGGATATGGTCAAGGAGGATGTCCTGCTTGCACAACTGAAATTGGATTGTCTGCAAGTATTTTTTGTAATTGGGCATATCCTGTAGGGTCATAGCCATCCCCACTGAAATTTGATCCATTGCCTTCCCCAAAAGGCTCTTCATGAGCCAGTACAGATAGAGCGTCTGTTTAAACTGGGTGAGTCTATCCTTGGTATTCCCATGATCCGGTAACACTGCCCGCCAATTCTCCATCTCCTCTTCAGATTCATCCTCCTGTTTTATATCTTCCTCCCATTCATCCAAAAGCTTATGGATGCCTGCATTCGTTCCATCCCTGTAGGCTTCCGCTGCTTCACTAATGAGGCATTCTACGGGCTTCCTCCCAACGTGTAGGTTCTGAACTGCTTGGGTCTGTGGTTCGAGTCGATTCCCTCCCCCTTCTGTTGCATCCTCTTCCATGTGCAGGTCGGGCTATCTCTTCTCTATTCCCGACCTGTTCTCAAGAAAAATGAGTTAGCTCTCTGGACATGGTCTCATGCCTCTCCATCTTGTTACGAATGCCCCTCCCCTCGTGCTGCCCATCACAATTGTCTCTGCCCAAGTACCCCTCTACCCCAAGATGCAGTGCCACTCCTCTGCCTAGTGTAGTTGCGCCACTCTTCTGCCACTCACTTAGCTTTCTCTCCTACCTTGCATTTTCCTCACCACCCCCATGTTTGTGCCAATGATCACACCTATGCATAGGAGTGGTTTCAAGATGCCAAACCGAGTTTATGCTCACGGCTCTCATAGCCAACTCATCGAGTCGGATTACCATCACTCCCAATTGCAATGCCTTCCCTTGCCCCTCTTCCCATTGATGTTGCATCACTCCTCTACCCAGAAGTGTTGCCTCACTTCTCTCCCCTCCCGCGGCTATCGCTCATGCTTAGCCTTAGTCTCACCACCCGCATTAGGATACCAACTATCTCACTCACTCACATGAGGGGTCTCTAGTTCCCAGCCCCGGGTTTCTATCATGGCTTTCACCTCCGGCCCAAGCACGATCACCATCACCCCCAACATACGCTGGTCTCCCTAGCCATCCCCCCAATTTCCCTCCCCTATCATCTCCCGCACCCCCCAGCCATAAATCAACATAGTTTCCATAGTAAGGGGCTTGAAAGGCCAAGATACATACCCGAAAGTACGCTGCTCAAGCCGTTGTTGATAGCTTCGTAGACTTGTGCCCTCACTCCTCCATTGATCCGCAGTCTCAACAATATTCCTCTCTCTATCCCGAATTCTTTCATATTCCCATTCAACCTTGCTCTATCACATCACCCATCTTGCCTTAGTCACCTCACCTTTTCTCCATCCTGGCCATGCCTGCCACTTCTCTCATCTCCTCTGTTAGGTAGCATGCGGGAGGCCACCACACCCATCTCCATGAGCGTGCGGGGGGCAGTTGGTGGTACCCTGTCTTTAAACATCGTAACTACCATATATGTCCCTTGTCCTCTTCTACCTTGAGCACGCACCCGATCAGGGGTATTGTTGTTTGGATTCTCAATCTCCTGGCTGTGTTGGGAATCTTGCCGAAGGATGTCCTCCAGGGCTTTAAGTCTATCATCACTAGGCTGTATTGGCCATAATTTTTCCATTAGACCATGTTACTGATCGCAGCCCCAGTTGGCCAAGAAATATGCTGCTTTATTCCCTTCCCTTCTTACATGTCTAATCATTAGGTAATTGAACTTGTGTATGAGCTCCCCTATCTCCTGGATAAGTTGATTTGTCCTACAACTTTGGCTCAGTTTGTCCCATGACGTGCCATTGTTTAGTTTCCTCATGGTGTTTATGACCAAGCTGGAGGCTCCTTCCACCACCACATTTTTGTATCTCATTCTTACAGCTATTCAATGTGCCTGTCTAGTTGTTGTGAATTCTGCCTCATTGTTACTTGTGATTCCACACGAGTCTGCATATATGAGCCACATGTTTTCTTGGTTATCTCTGAATATGCCACCTAGTCCTACTACACCCGGGTTCCCTTTTGATGCCCCATTAAAGTTCATCTTGATGAATCCTTCTCCTGGTAAAGTGAAGTGCATCGGGGAATCGATATTCATCCTTCCCTCTTTCCAAACATTAGGGGCTACCATTTCCTTGGTTAAGTTTAGACGACGAAGTACTCTTGCTTCATGAGGAGGAACTTGCCAGTCTTTTGGACTCCATTGTTCTGCTAGAATCATTTCCTTGATGTTTCTTACTAATCCTTCCCACACCTGATCTTGTGTTGAGGTTTTGTTTTTGAAAATTCTGCGATTATGTTCTTTCTAGAAGGCCCAAATGTTGAATCCCAAGGCCAGTCCCCACAATCGATTCAGGACAGGGCTTGAGAATATGTTTTTGTGCATTATCAGGATCATTGCCATAATGCTTTCACAATTCTTATTCATCCTTCCGAAGACTCCTTGTATTTGGCCCCACTTCTGGTTCACAAATGGGCACAAGTTCATCATGTGATCTATGTCCTCTCTGTCATGCCGACAAATCTAGCAAAAGGATGGACCTTACATTCCTTTCTTTTGTAGCTGGTCCCAAGTAAGGATTCTCCCTTTATAAACTACCTAGAGGAAATGTGCTACCTTAGGCCACCATCCTCCCTTCCAGATTTCTTTCCAGAGCAGTGCTTGGCCATCTTGTTCTTGTTATGATCTTAACTCGTAGGCATCTTTGATGGTGAAGGTTCCTTTTGTTGAGTGTCCCCATCTTAGGATATTAGGGCCCGTCCTCATCATTATTTTGCTTGTTCTCATTTCCTTGTCGAACTCTGTCCATTTCTTTATCTCTATACCCTGAGCCCATTCTTCTATCTTTTTCCATTTTCTCCAATTTCCTGTCCCTTGCCCTTCGGTCCAAAATTCTCCTACATATTGAATATTTCTATCATTAATGAATCGATAAATATCTCTAAGGTCTTGCTTGTCTATTAGTCTTTCTTTTTGTTACCATGAATCCTGCAAGAATTTAGCTATTCTGCCATTTCCAATTTCCCAGAAAGCATGTTGGGTAATGAGATCCCAGTTTTGTCTTGCTAAGTTCCATATGGCTGAGCCTTTGGGTGGATCCTTGTATCATAGGATTTCTTCCATTCTCTCTGGCATATTATACTTTCTTGTCCAAATTTGTTTCCATAGATCCCCTCCTCCCCCTAGCCATCTCCACCAAATTTTTGCTCCCATTACTTGATTTAAGGTATAGGGGTCTCTTAGGCCGAGCCCTCCTTCCATCTTTTTCTTTGTCAATCCTTGACAAGACATAAGAGCCCATTTTTTCTTCTGTTGTGCCCCTCCCCATAGAATTTTTTTGAAGATATCCACCATTTTGGTGCAGGCCCCCTTAGGGGCAGCCATACCTGACAGCTGGTAGATAGGAATTGACTGTAGTACTGCTTTTAGGAGGACTGTTATGCGTGCTAGATTTAGGGATCGAAATCCTAGTTTCCCAACCTTCCTTGAATATTTTGGATGGTTTGTTGCCATATTTCCAATTTTAGGGGGTTTTCCTATAGGGGCATTCCCAGGTACTTCGTGGGGAGGTTACCTGTATTGAATCCCATAATCCTGGCCAAGTAGGATTTTACGTTCCCTTGGGTATTGAAGAAGAAGGTACACGATTTTTAGTTGTTGATTTGGCTTATGTATGCCTGCATAAAGGTGTTCAAGATTTCTTTCATTCTTCTGGCTTCTCTAAGAGAAGCTTGGCAGAAGAGCATGATATCATCCATGAATTGCTAGTGTATTATTGCAAGGTCATTCCCCCAGCTCCTTAAGCCTTTGGTTCTGGACTCCTGAGCTTCCTTCTTGATGTATCTGCCCAATCCCTCTGCATCAACAATAAACAGGAAGGAGACAAGGGATCAACTTGTCTCAGACCCCGAGTGGGGTTGAATGTTCAGGTAGGAGTCCCGTTTAGAATAATAGAAAATACAGGGGTAGATATCATGGTTCTTATCATGTTAATCCATCTAGGGTTAAAACCATAAGCCCTCAGGATACTCCTTAGGTACTCCCATCTCAAACGATCATAAGCCTTTGAGAGATCCAACTTCACCAACATGCCTGCGACCTTCTTGACCTTGAGGGAATGGACCACTTCTTGGGAGGTGACCAGTCCATCTAGGATTTGCCTCCCTTCAACAAAGCCTGTTTGTTCTGGGGAGATAATATTAGGGAGAAGAGGCTTTAGCCTTTTGATGATAAGAGTGGCTATAATTTTGTAGATGACATTGCATAAGGCAATGGTTCTGAAACCTTGCGGGTCTTCTGAATTTGAATTTTTAGGAATTAGAGTAATAAAAGTGGAGTTAAGTCCACGACATACCTTTTGATTTTGTCTTGATTCCTCTACAACCTCCAGGATTTCTTTTCCCATGAACGGCCAAGTTCCTTGGAAAAATTCAACTGTGAACCCATCTGGGCCTCGAGCCTTATTCTTTTTCATTCCTTTAACAATTTCTTCCACTTCCTCTAGTGTTGTTGCTCTCATCAAGGCTAGATTCTGCTCTTGAGTGACCTTCTGGGGAATGTGTTGGGAGATTCTCTACGTTTCTTTTGTTCTATCTTCTTGAGGTTCTGTTAGGAAGTCTCTGAAGTGGTTTATGGGGATTCCCTCCAACTCCTCATGTTGCGTACTACGATTCCCTCATCATCTTTGAGTGAGAATATTCTGTTGCTCTGGCGATCTTGTATCATGGCCATGTGGAAGAACCAGGTGTTCCACTCCCCTTCTCTTAACCAATTCACCCTTGACTTCTATTTCCACAGAATATCTTCTTGCTTACTCCTTTCCTCCAGCTGGCTGATGATTTGTCCCTCTTTTGCTGTTGTCTCATTTGATCTCATTCATGTATTATTTTTTGTTGCGCTTCCATCATCTTTTGATTTAATTGTTATTGATCCTTCATAATGTGTTCGAAGTCTTCTTTGTTCCATTTCATTATTTCTTTTTTGATTACTTTGAGTTTTAGTTAGAATGTATGCATACAATTCCTCCCCTGTTGCTCACTCTGAGTCCACCATAGCTTTATTTTTTTTATGAAGCTCGGATCTCTGAGCCAAAAAGCTTCAAACTTGACGATTTTTCGGGCTGGCTTTCAGATCCACTTCCAGCCGGATCGGCGAATGGTCTGAGCCCATTCCAGGAAGAATCGTTGCTTCAAGGAATATATCTCTCCTCATCACCTGTTCTGAGATTACGAATCTATCTAATCTGGATGTAATTTGGTTATTCCCTCCTCTTCCATTTTTCCATGTGTGCACCCCGTTTATAATTTGGATATCGACTAGTCTTTGCTCGGCTATAGTATCCCAAAAAGTTCCAGATCCGTGTCTGTTCTCCTCATCCCACCCCTCTTTTCATTATAAATATCATTATTGTTTAAACATAATGCAATTAATTAAATAGTTTTTTCCATGCGCCCTAAAGAGTCGAGTATGGAAGCATACATGCAATAAAATTCATTTTAGATAAATTGCACATGATAGGGTATTCATCAAATCTTCTGTGATATATTAATCTGATAGATATATAAGAGATTAAATAAATTTATTTTCTTAATTAGTTTATTAAAAAATTGTTCTCAACGTTTATAATTTTCATACATTATTTTCAAATATTTATATAGTTATATATTCACAAACTATCATAGTGAAATTTAAAAAATTATTTATTTTCCTTTTAAACAAAATAATATATGATTAAAAAAATCATTTGAAAAAATAAATGAAGTACAAAAAAACTCGTTTTAATATTTTTACTATTTCTTATTCCAACCGTAAAATTACAATTTTGGTTTAAAAAACAATGAAAGCATAATAAACCAATAATTATTTTTTATATTAAAATTAAAATAATTAATAGAAGGATTTTTATTTTAATAATAAAAAAATCAATTCTTAAAATAATTAAAAATTATAAATCATTAACCTAATTTAAAATATTTTTAAATTATATTTATTTTGAAAATAATAATAAATTAAAATATTTTTTTAATCCAAGTGGATATCGAGGGAGTACAGGAGGTTGAGGGCGAGCCCGCCAACTCACATCTATGCAAAACATTTATGAGAGGGAAGCGTAGCTGGTCCCCTGCATGGATAAGTATGTGAGATTTCAATGATCATTTAACGTGATAACCCGACATTTTACTTTAGTGGTAATTTGTTAGGCACCTATACTACTAGTGTAATCCCTTATTGTTATTAGTATAACCCACTTATTATATTGATGTACCCATGTAGTGCCCATATTGTTACTATTGTGCCCCATAGAAGCCCACTATTGTTATTATTGTGCCTTTATATTATTATTGTTAGGTCGGCTGAATTATATTGTGACTCCGTAGACTCCTATATATAGAAATGAGGTTTTGTCATTTGAATCATCAAAGAATTGTTCATTTATGTAATGTAAAGGAGGTTGCCCCCTTGAAGAGGCTGAATTCTAAGGCGTTTATCTATCTTTTTTATCTTTTCTTGAGCTGGTTTCATAACATTTGGTATCAGAGCTTTGGATTCTAGGGTTTCGTTGCTCCAAACAGGTCATCGTGGCATTTTCGCTATAACTTTTTTTCTGTGACGTTTCAGAAGTCGAAAAAAAAACCCATTTGAGAAGAAATCGCGCTGAACCTTGGGTCTGAATTTCAGAGCTTTTCGCGCGATATTTGCGGAGATATTAGTTTAGGAAGTTGGTCTTTTTGCAGACTCCTGAATTACATTTAAAACAGGTGACCTGGGGAAAATCATCATAACTTTCTCTCTGGGGATCGGATTGAAATTTCGTAAGAAGGTACAGAAAGAGGACGGACTGTAGTTTTTTTGTATATCTTTTTAGATCCAAAGGTCGAAATAGTGACACGTGGCACTTCATACAAGTTCGCTCTTCTGGAAAGGTCTATAATCAGGTCATCTTGGGAGATTGTACATAACTTTTTCTTAGAGAATCCAATTTGGATCAAACTAGTGGCATTGAAAAGAGGACATAGAGGGCTACTATAGCTCACAATTTCAGAACTTAAAGATCCAAAAGTACAGAATTACAGTCGTTTCAAGGTCGAGCTCCTAAAATCAAGAAAAAACAAGATGAGGAAGTTTGATGGCAAGGATCCGGTAAATTGGATACTTCAGATGGAGCAATATTTTGATATATATGTTGTACAACTGTTACAAAAGGTATGTATTGCATCTTCATATTTAGAACCAGATCAATTTTTATGGTACGAAGGGCTTTGTTCTCGTAAACAACTTGTTACGTGGTCAATTTTCACGGAGGAAATGATAGCACATTATGAGGATACAAAGAGCAACACCTTCTTTAGAGAAACACCACAACAATTGGAAAGAGTAAAAGGGCTTTGTGACATAGTGGAAAGCAAAATTATGGAAACCAGGAAGCGTACCCCTCACAACTATAAAGATGGAAGTGTTGTTTCTCCTAGCCTTCCACAACCTACAAGGGTTACACCACAACAATTGGAAGAAAAAAGAGAAAAAGGGCTTTGTTACAATTGTGATAGCAAATGCACTAAAGGTCATAAGTGTGCTGAGAAAAAATTATTTTACATAGAATATGAAGAGGAGGAAGGAAAGGATCAAGACACATCAAAAGAAGAAGATATACGCCAAGACCCCACCCCAGAGAAAGAAGAAATGAATCAGACCATATCTTGTAAAGCATTGGCAAGAATTACCACTCCTCAAACTCTCAAGATAGAAGGACATATCAAGAAGAAAAAGGTGCAAGAAGTGAAAGATCATATCGAGAAAGAAGAAATGAATCCAACCATATCTTTTAATTCGTTGTTCCAAATTACCACTCCTCAAACTATCAAGATAGAAGGACATATCAAGAAGAAAAATGTTCAAGAAGTGAAAGATCACATCGAGCATCAAGAAATGAATCCTACCATATCTTGTAAAGGATTGGAAGAAATTACCACTCCTCAAACTCTAGAGATAGAAGGACATATGAAGAAGAAAAAGGTTCAAGTAGTGAAAGATCACATCGAGCATCAACAACACGTTCTCCAACTTTTAAAGGATAACGTCACTTCGGTGCAAAATCAAACGAAACAACAGGTAGATCAACATCGTAGTGAAAAATGTTTTGATGTAGGTGATTAGGTATTTTTACTGCTACATCTCAAGCAAGCTATTTATGAGAAGGAAATGTTGGCAATACTACATGCACTTAAAAAATGGCAACCTTACCGAATGGGAAGACTCTTCAAGGATGAGGATGTGGAAGCATTGTTTTGTGCTATTTATATTATCCAACCATATTGGATAAACGAAGCAAGGGAAGAATGGAAGAAGGACGAAGAAGTATGGCCACTTATTCAAAAGTTGCAAAAGATCCCAATTCAAACAATATTGCCAGAAATTGAAGAGGAAGGAAAAATCATATTAGAACCTAGAGCAGTCATAGAAACAAGAACCCGACAGCTATGAAATCGATCAATTTTAGAGTATCTCATCAAGTGGAAGAAATTACCCACTGAAGATTCCACATGGGAGGACAAGAATTTTATACAGAAGCATCAAGAACTACTCAAGCATTGAGGACAACGCTTTTTGAAGGAGAGGGGCATGTTAGGCCCCTATACTACTAGTGTAACCCCTTATTGTTATTAGTATAACCCACTTATTATATTGATGTACCCATGTAGTGCCTATATTGTTACTATTGTGCCCCATAGAAGCCCACTATTGTTATTATTGTGTCTTTATATTATTATTGTTAGGTCGGCTGAATTATATTGTGACTCCTTAGACTCCTATATATAGAAATGAGGTTTTGTCATTTGAATCATCAAAGAATTGTTCATTTATGTAATGTAAAGGAGGTTGCTCCCTCGAAGAGGCTGAATTCTAAGGCATTTATCTATCTGTTCTATCTTTTCTTGAGCTGGTTTCATAACATTTGGTATCAGAGCTTTGGATTCTAGGGTTTCGCTGCTCCAAACAGGTCATCGTGGCATTTTCGCTATAACTTTTTTTTGTGATGTTTTAGAAGTCGCAAAAAAAAACCCATTTGAGAAGAAATCGTGCTGAACCTTGGGTCTGAATTTCAGAGCTTTTCGCACGATATTTGCGGAGATATGATCTTAGGAAGTTGGTTTTTTTGTAGACTCCTGAATTACATTTAAAACAGGTGACCTGGGGAAAATCATCATAACTTTCTCTCTGAGGATCGGATTGAAATTTCGTAAGAAGGTACAGAAAGAGGATGGACTGTAGTTTTTTTTTATATCTTTTTAGATCCAAAGGTTGAAATAGTGACACGTGGCACTTCATACAAGTTCGCTCTTCTGGAAAGGTCTATAATCAGGTCATCTTGGGAGATTGTGCATAACTTTTTCTTAGAGAATCCAATTTGGATCAGACTAGTGGCATTGGAAAGAGGACACAGAGGGCTACTATAGCTCACAATTTCAGAACTTAAAGATCCAAAAGTACAGAATTACAGTTGTTTCAAGGTCGAGCTCCTAAAATCAAGAAAAAGCAAGATGAGGAAGTTTGATGGCAAGGATCCGGTAAATTGGATACTTCAGATGGAGCAATATTTTGATATACATGTTGTACAACTGTTACAAAAGGTATGTATTGCATCTTCATATTTAGAACCAGATCAATTTTTATGGTACGAAGGGTTTTGTTTTCTTAAACAACTTGTTACGTGGTCAATTTTCACGGAGGAAATGATAGCACATTATGAGGATACAAAGAGCAACACCTTCTTTAGAGAAACACCACAACAATTGGAAAGAGTAAAAGGGCTTTGTGACATAGTGGAAAGCAAAATTATGGAAACCAGGAAGCGTACCCCTCACAACTCTAAAGATGGAAGTGTTGTTTCTCCTAGCCTTCCACAACCTACAAGGGTTACACCACAACAATTGGAAGAAAAAAGAGAAAAAGGGCTTTGTTACAATTGTGATAGCAAATGCACTGAAGGTCATAAGTGTGCTGAGAAGAAATTATTTTACATAGAATATGAAGAGGAGGAAGAAAAGGATAAAGACACATCAAAAGAAGAAGATATACGCCAAGACCCCACCCCAGAGAAAGAAGAAATAAATCAGACCATATCTTGTAAAGCATTGGCAATAATTACCACTCCTCAAACTCTCAAGATAGAAGGACATATCAAGAAGAAAAAGGTGCAAGAAGTGAAAGATCACATCGAGAAAGAAGAAATGAATCCAACCATATCTTTTAATTCGTTGTTCAAAATTACCACTCCTCAAACTATCAAGATAGAAGGACATATCAAGAAGAAAAATGTTCAAGAAGTGAAAGATCACATCGAGCATCAAGAAATGAATCCTACCATATCTTGTAAAGGATTGGAAGAAATTACCACTCCTCAAACTCTAGAGATAGAAGGACATATGAAGAAGAAAAAGTTCAAGCAGTGAAAGATCACATCGAGCATCAACAACAAGTTCTCCAACTTTTAAAGGATAACGTCATTTCGGTGCAAAATCAAACGAAACAACAGGTAGATCAACATCGTAGTGAAAAATGTTTTGATGTAGGTGATTAGGTATTTTTACTGCTACATCTCAAGCAAGCTATTTATGAGAAGGAAATGTTGGCAATACTACATGCACTTAAAAAATGGCAACCTTACCGAATGGGAAGACTCTTCAAGGATGAGGATGTGGAAGCATTGTTTTGTGCTATTTATATTATCCAACCAGATTGGATAAACGAAGCAAGGGAAGAATGGAAGAAGGACGAAGAAGTATGGCCACTTATTCAAAAGTTGCAAAAGATCCCAATTCAAACAATATTGCCAGAAATTGAAGAGGAAGGAAAAATCATATTAGAACCTAGAGCAGTCATAGAAACAAGAACCCGACAGCTACGAAATCAATCAATTTTAGAGTATCTCATCAAGTGGAAGAACTTACCCACTCAAGATTCCACATGGGAGGACAAGAATTTTATACAGAAGCATCAAGAACTACTTAAGCGTTGAGGACAACAATTTTTGAAGGAGAGGGGCATGTTAGGTCTCTATACTACTAGTGTAACCCCTTATTGTTATTAATATAACCCACTTATTATATTGATCTACCCATGTAGTGCCCATATTGTTACTATTGTGCCCCATAGAAGCCTACTATTGTTATTATTGTGCCTTTATATTATTATTGTTAGGTCGGCTGGATTATATTGTGACTCCTTAAACTCCTATATATAGAAAGGAGGTTTTGTCATTTGAATCATCAAAGAATTGTTCATTTATGTAATGTAAAGGAGGTTGCCTCCTCGAAGAGGCTGAATTCTAAGGCGTTTATCTATCTTTTCTATCTTTTCTTGAGCTGGTTTCATAACATAATTCAAGTCCTGTCCAACATTTATGGTGGAAAAAACAAATGCCCTAGTTGCAAATGCGATTCGTTGAAGTTATCACTTGCAACAAGGGGCCATCTAATGACTACTTAGTTGCCCTCTTAGAAAATTATTTCCTGAGTTTCTCTGCTACAAGCCTGGTGATGCATGGCATTAACCGAGCAGTGGTTTATGTATGCTTAGTGATAGTTTAGATGCTTAGCTATAAAAAGTTTAGTGCTTGCAGAAATAACAGAGAGAAGGAAAAAACTTCAACATTGGCTATCTTTACGGTGTTTCTCTCTAAGTTTGGAGGGGCATGCATTTGATGGAAATTTTGAAGTTCCTTACCTTTTCTATTTTCTCCTTATTTTGTAATCTAAATGTCTTCGGTTTAGTCGAGAGCATTACAATTGATGGGTTTTGGTTACATGGTTCGTTCAAGTTGTTAGAATTTCGAAGAATTATCCAGTGGGTAGTGTGTGTTTGGCTCTCATGTTTCTCTTCTCCTTTGCTCGTTGTTGGAATCTTCACTTTAGGCGGTTGCTTTTTCATTTCTGTTTCCACATGGTTTTCTCTTGTAACTTATTAGCCATCTCTAGTGTAAAGTGTTTAGAACCTCGGTATCACCATCCTTGGTGCAACAGGGCTCCTGGTCAATGCGTGCAGAGGCCAAGGCTCCCAAAGTCATAATTGTGTCCAGCAAGAGGCCAAGGCTCCCAAAGTCATAATTGTGTCCAGCAATAGTCTCACTTTGTGGGAGATTCAACGAACTTACATAAATTTTAAAAATATGATTTACGTATCATGATATTTTGATCATTTAAGATAATCCCAATATAATTTATTAAATACTTTAAAAATATGATTGGTGTATTATGATAATTTGATCATTTAAGATAATCCCAATCTAATATATTAAATTAAAATAGATATATTAAATATATAAAAAAAATAAAAATTTATAAACATAATTTTTACTATAACTTTTTACATATAAAATAATTAAAATAATATAATATACTAAATACAAAAATAATATAATATACTAATTACAATTGAAAAATAAAAGAATTAAACCTGGGATTAAAATGTGAATTTATAAATAATTGAAAGATGATTTTTTATTATTTAAATTTAATAAATTAAAATGTGTTACAATAAAATTGAAATATAAAAGATTCTTTAATATACCATAAAGACCCTTTTAATATATAATAAAGATGTTTAAGAAATTTTTTTATTTTTCTTTACTTTCGAGCATTTTAATATTATAGAGATGATTCTTTAATATATAATAAAGACCCTTTTAATATATAATAAAAATGTTTAAGTTTTTTTTTTTTTTTTTTTACTTTCAAGCATTTTAATATGATAGAGATGATAAATTGTTTTAAGCAATAATTTTTTAAAAATATTTAAAGCTCTATTTTATTATGAAATTAATAAATATTTTATTATTATTTTTGCAATAATAATTTAACAAATAATTTTCTTTAATTTTTTAATCATTCTTATTAAATATAATATTCCTTTTTCCTTGAACATAATTTAAATAATATATTTAATATTGTGCAAATTCACATTTTTCTTAATTCCCAATAATTTTAAAAATATTAAGTCACAGAAAAAAGTGCATCCCCATCACTATCACCATGCTTCATCGGTACAATAAACTTTTCACTATCTATATATAGTTTCTTCACTATCCCTGTGAATTTTCAATAACCCCATTCACACAGGGTTATAAAAAGCAATTTTAAATGTATTTGGAAAAAACACTGCGTCGTCATCACTCTGACCGTGCTTCATCTGTAGAATAAACTGTTCTCTATTTATTATAGTTTTTTCAATGTGGCTATTCACACAGGGTTATATAAAACAAGTATAAATATTTTTATATCAAAATTCTTTTTACATGTTTATGAAGACGATCACGATATAAAATATCATTCAAACTATAAAGATTAAGATTAAAAGCCCCCAATAGACAGATACCTACCAGAAAAACATAAGTGCTACGTAAAATGTTCCAATCCCCCTATTAACATGTACATGCGAGAGGGAATACGCAGACAGCCAGAAGTAAATCCCACAATTAACATGTCCCTGCGAGAGGGGATACGTAGACAGCTAGTACATTATTAGAAACCCTTAATCTAAACTTCGCCGAACAGTGATTCAATTACCACTTCTGTAATTTTCTCCGACCAATTATTCAATTGGACAAACGAAACGTCAACATTGAGTAGACCTTCGAGATAAAGTAACTCTAGGTCGACCAGCCGTCTTTAACCTTTTTCAAGAAAGGAATCTCCAGATATGAACTCAGCTGACACGGAATGACCATGGCCACACAATATTGATATCAGTGACAAATATCTCATCCCTTATATCCAAACCTTCTCGTTTGCTTCCCTGATTTCCTAGACCAAGAGTCCAGAGGTTACAATTTTACATACGACAAGTCTGCAATTCAAAAGCGCGTGGATGCAGAATGATCGGGGATTCTCTATATAGTCTCGGCCAATTCACACGATTGAGAATGGAGGGTTTTTCATATGGAAAATCTAGGTATAAAGCTCTGTGATAAACCTGCACAGAATTGTTAGAAATTCTTACCAAATTTCGGACGTAGCCGATAAATATGGTGCAGGAGGTTTCTGAAGGAATACGTTCTAAAGCAGAACGCTGCAATCCAAAAAGACCCACAGCTAAAGCGGTACGGGTAGTCCAAATCTCAAACCCTACCATAGTCAAAACGAGCGCATCTGAATTTCGTGCTGTTGTTCAGTCCCTCACTGGACGAAAGCGGACTTCTGCGTCCGGTAATCAACATGAAGAAATGAATTTGTATTCGAATAATCAGTACAGCTCTCAAGTCAAGGTACCGAAGATTAAAAATGGATTGCAGAACTTGAATGGCAGGAAGACCTCGGTATCTGCAGTCATTCATGATAACGCCGCCGGCAGCAACTCCTGCAACGACAAAGATCATGGGGATTTTAGGATAATGGAGGACTTGGAGGTTCAGCCCATCCAAAACCCTCATTATTTGCCCTCGCAATATCAGGTGTTTGATATACTGGAAAACATTGGAGACATGCCGGATTTTGTGCTTGACAAATTCTGGCCAACAATTATATGCCGCGAGTCCCAGAGTTTAATGTAGTCGCTAGGCATGGGTTTTCAGTTAAAATAGTTTCATTGTTGCGTCTGACATTCGTGTATCCAAGGATTGTCAACTCTGTAACTAATAAAATTAAGTGGTATTCTCAGCAAAGACGTGGAAGATTTCCTGTCCTCGTTTCTGACCCATGAACCTGGGTTCTTCTTTTGGAATCTATACTCGTTTTAATGCTATATACGTTTGTATCTAGACATATGTCATTGGCAATTTATGTATAAATATATGTTGAGAAACTGCTCTCGGCCTGTTCTGATAACAGGTAGGATAGGCAACAAAATGGATGAATTCGGCATGCGTCCGTCTCCTGAGAATATAGCGCTTACACAGTGATGATCGAATCTCGTAGTGTAGGACAGCTTTTACTATTTCGATTTAGCCGTAGTCTAACGAGCCCGAGGAATTGCCATTTAAGTTATGGAAATTTTAATTATATTTAGAGAAAATTTGGCAAGGAGTTTTTGTAAATCTAAGTTAGAGTTGTTAAATCTTTTGTAAATCCAAGTTATAGTTGTTAAATTTCAAAATTTTCGGTGTCTTAAACATTTTTCATGGTGCTGAATCCATTTCCACCATAGCATAAAAACACTATCCAAACACTGTCTCTACAAGATTTTTTTAAATTTTTTTACCCAAATTCCAACCACTTTTAGAAATATGAACCTTCCTCCACCTCGATAGACAAATCACTTGATTATTGAAAGCTTTGCATCGCTTCTGCAATGCTGATCTACAGTTCTATTTATTATAAAGTTTTTATCTTTTTGTAACTCTGGGAAAGAACACTCCAGTAAACTATCTGTTAAAATGAAATTTTCCAGTGTTACCATTGAAGTAAGTGTTTTTATGTGTATTATTATGCTTTATCAGTATTAAAAATTTATGATTTACTACATATTTATAAAATTGTTATATTTTAAATATAATAAATTTAATTTAATTTATTAGAATATAATAAAAATGTTTTTAGTTTTAAATTATATAATTTTACATTTTATATAAAATTTAGTATTAGGCATTTACAATTGTAATAATTTATTTTTTGAATTAAAAAAATTGTAATAATTTATTTTTTGAATTGAGGCGATTTGTAAGACTCGGGATCTGATCAGAATCTCAACAACGATCTCCCAAGAGATCTGCACGATCTCGGCATCTACTATGTACAGAGACCCAAATATTACTCGACCCACACGATCCCTAATCCATGCGATAGATGGCCTTCAAAAACACGCTCGACAAGACCACCAATTCGATCACTTCGGGTCTTCGGCCGCCTCACCAGGCAAAAACCTCAGGCCCCTTCCACCGCGGTATCGGTCGCGCTGACTAAAAACTTTCCACGACGCCCTCGGTCGTCGCGCTAAAGAGAAAGTCTTTATGATCAGCGCGGTTTTGACCCTTAAAACCAGAGCTCATCAACACCTTTCACACTGCAGAGCCAGCGCCGATCAGCACTAGTTTGACCACCAAAACCTGCAGAGCCAACGCCGATCAGCACTAGTTTGACCACCAAAACCTGCGCTGATCACGGTTCCTCATCCAGCCAGGAAAGCTCTCAGCCAAGAATATTCCACTGCTCCTTCTCAGTCTCACTAGCCACTAAGGCACTGTAGCTTTCATACTATGTTAAATTAGCAATTGTCCCAAAAGGTATAAAGAGAGGCCGATAGGATTATTAAATTGGATTGTTGAATTTTTCTAGAAGAGTTAATTGGTTTGTGGAAAATTTTGTTTTCTTGCACTGGATCATTGTGCGATTACTTTTCTTTAGATGTTTTGTTTATATCTATATTACAAGGAACACATTGAATATCCTATTTCATTTTAGAGTAAGTTAATTACCCAAAATCAAGAGGTTAAGTTAATTACTCAAAATCAAGAAACCTCTATAGATGGCCAAGCATATACGAAGAATACATCTCATTCATATGCAATACCAAATCCATCTTTTCTTTTCTCTGAGTAAAATTTCAAAAGCATGAACACATGCCATTTCATATGCACAATAAACCCAACTTTTGAAATTTCAATGCTTGGATGCATCCCATTCATATGCTATAGTAAACCCATATTTTCCTTAAATTTCAATCCATAAACACATCCATTCATGAGCCATAACAGAACCACAAAAAACAAAACCCCCTGACCCGTTAATACATTATCTACTCAGAGAGAGGTAAGACGAAAGGACAACACTGTCTACGGATCCTCCATGTCTTCGAAGGAGATGAGGAGCGTATCGTGACCCATTAATGCATTGTCTTCTCAGGAGTGCGAGGTAAGACTAAAGAAAATCACTAGCTATGGATGTTTCATGTCTCCATAAGGCCTTGATAAATCTTCGTTTATTTTGTAAATACAATAATTTGATTACATTTTAATACTGTAAATACTAAAAATGAGCCCATAAAGAGCAGATAATCAAGAAAGAAACGCTTCAATCACAGACTGGAAATTAGGAATGGTGATTATTTTATAACGACCGAATCCACCTTCTAATAAAATCTTCTTCCATTCTTTCTCTGTTCTTTCCTTCCCACCAGAGCAGTGCGCCACCATTACGAGATCAAATACTAGAACTAAATTAGGATCCAGAACTGGCTTCTCTTTCTGGCCACCATTATTATTATCACCGCCTCTGTGATTAGAGTCCAGTGCCACTATGTCAACAATAATGAGCTTCCCCATCTCTGGGATCGCCTTCCTGCAGCTCTTCAGTATCTTGATATAGTCCTCGTCGCCCCAGTGATGCATGATCCATTGATGACATCGCACAAACAAATTGTATAGTCAAAACGTGCTCTTAGCTCATTCTAATTGAGTTTCATGACACCTCAGAAAGTTCAAGACTTACCTTCATGAATATGGTCAAAACGTGCTCTTAGCTCATTCTAATTGAGTTTCATGACACCTCAGAAAGTTCAAGACTTACCTTCATGAATATGGCGTCCGTAGAGGGCACGGTTTCAAACATGTCTCCACCCATGTGCTCCACACCTATTTATATACATGTATATATTTTTAACATTTTTTTACCATTAAGAATATTGAATTATATACATGTATGTTTGACTCAGGATGGATTTAAACTTTGAGTTTCATAATTTATATAATGCTTCATACAAAACAATTATCAATTAAATTTTCTCATAAATATTAAATAAATATATTTTATTCAAATTATAATTTTATATATTATAACATTATTCTTTTTAATAAATAACTTTTAATAAAATTTATAATAAAAAATATTTTTTATTACCTTATATGTAAAAATATCACTCTGCTCCCCCATCTAGTAAATAACTATAACAATTATCTGTACATTTAATCCATTATCATTAATTAATCAACCATATTTAATCCACATATTATTATTTTATTCATATAAACGTTAATTATATTTGGGCATTACATTTTCTTAATTATCAACTTGATTGTTTGACTTTCTTTCCCACCTTTTTGAAGAAATAAAATTCTTCACAACGCTTCATAACCCTTCACGCATAAACGGTGGTTTTCTTAAACAAATCAACCAATAAAAAAATATTAAAGTTGAAGATGCACATCGGTTGACCAGAGAAATAGAGCTCATTAATTTTTGGGCCACGTTTTTGAATTGGCTTTTCCTGGAAAAGCCAGATCTCGATTTTTTTGTTTGACGAATCCTGGAATTGGGATGTATGACAGCAGATCCTGATTTTTTTTTGGGATGGCAGATCTTGATTCCTATCTCTGCTATTGTTCAAGATATTATAACTCATTTTAGGAAGTCATTTCCCACGCAATTAATTTGGCCCAACAATACAGGATCTGTTTAGAAGGCTCGATCAGAATAAATCTTACAGTTGCCAATTGCCTTAATGCTCCGTGAATGGCAGATATCTCTGTTATGGGAGTCGAGATATCTCTGTTATGGAAGTCGTCTACCGAGGCGGAGGAATGGTCTGGATGGCCAAAAGTGGTCAGAATTTGGGCAAAAAAAATTTCAAAACATCTTGTAGAGGCAGTGTTTGAATAGTGTTTTTGACAGAGGAAATGGATTCAACGCCATCAAAAACGTCTAGGACTCCTCAAATTTTGAAGTTTAACAACTATAACTTGGATTTACAAAAATCCTTGCCAGAATTTCTCTAAATATAACTCTAATTTCCATAACTTTCTGGGCAACTCCTTCACTTCGTTAGACTACTCTCTGTTACTGTTCAAGACATTATAACTCATTTGAGGAAGCCATTTCCCACGCAATCAATTTGCTGGCCGTGACAGAGGATGTGCCGTTGTTGAAGACGTAGAGATGGGCGTCTTCGCCAATTGCTAGGGTGGGGTAAGCCCTAGCCGTTATGCACGCCTTTCCCCCTTCTGCAAAGCTCTCCACGATGGAATGATCAACCTGTTATTTCATTTCATCGCCATTGTAACGTTATCTGGACCTCCATTTTCCACAACCACAAAAAATTGCCAACAAATTAACCAATATTATGCAGCTTACCAGGATTCGCAGTGAAAGGGTCTGCCCCTTGAAGGACCCCACATGATTCACGAAGGTACCATATGTTGTCTTATCAAGGTCGCTCGCTAAAGACGATCTGCAAGCATTAACACAATCTGACAGATTAATGTGCTTTTCTTTTTCTTTTTCTTGGAATGTTCAGCAGATTAATAAGTTACAGTGTTCATGAATTTATACTTGCTCTGGTCACTACACATTAATATCTTCAATTCGTTTCGATAGCGAACGATCTGAAAAAACACAGCAATGCGTTCATTCAATTCCTTGGAAGCCAAAACAAGCAACCCAAATGGCCCAACAACAGTCCTGGCAGCTGAGCCAATCCGGCTGCACAGATTTTGAGCTGTCAAATTCACTCCCATCTCTTCTTCGAACTCTGTGATTTCCAGCCTTGGGAGATCGAAGGAGACCTCCACGTCAGCCTAATAACAAAGACAAATTCACCGAATAAGTTAATAAAACGAAACCACAGCCACAGAAAAAGGAAATAATTTCTTAAAATCTGTTTAGTCATGAAAGTGATCTTTGGTTCAACTAAGGTCATAGACGGCCTGTCCGATTTCCCTCCTATAAGAATCTTAAAAACCAGCAAAAGAACTACTAACTCGATACCTAAAATCAATATTGGGACAATTAATTAGCTTAAACATTAAAAAAAACCATTGAGATGTTCTGAGCAAACAATTGTTAGGTAAAATGTACTGAATTAAAAGAAATTTATTGGTGTAGTAAGTACCTGCGCTACGTTTATGCCTACAATTTCAACAACGGATCCACTGCTGAGGTCAATGTTTTTTCTAAAAGTTTTGTTTCAACGAAGGGATTCTACTTCGGAAACTGGCCACTGCAAAAGTTGTGTTCTAGTGATGTTGTCTAGCCAGATGGTTCTTGGAATGGCCTTAACAAAACACAAACACATGCATCAAGAAGTAGAAGAAATAAAAAATGTAAACAACATATAAGACTAATAGGTGTGATCAGACTGACTTTACCTGAAGACCGGACCAGCCCTTGGTAATATCATCGGAGACGTTGTCTGATTCATTCACCCATCCCCATAGAATTCACCGCTGCTTATATTGATCAAAAAAGGACTTGGAGGCATAGAATTTTCCATAGTCATATCTCAACCCATTTTTATCGTCGCTGCTGGTGTTGTCGGGCACGTATCGATCCTGACCAGAAAAGTAAGTTCCCACTGTATAATAATCGATCATGTTATCGCCCAGACTCGCCTTCAAAACATGTTTGAGAGAGGGCCTAATTACGGAAGTGTTTAGCCATTTCATCCCAGAAAGAGGAACAGGGTAAAGATCAGGACACTCCCACATTCCTGTCAAGTTCGACGAATGTAAAGAATGCTCAGCCTTCACCCAATTGACAAAATCCTCGCTTTCATATAACAGAGCCACCCACTGCGATTACTCTTATTTCCAACTACAATCCTCCATTTGTCGTCCGTGTCCAGCCATCCAGTGGTGGGATCCCTAAAGAAAGTCCCATTAATTCCATCGCTTGGAATCAGAATAGGATTCTGAGGTATCTTCACCCATTCCCTCAAAAGAGGATCGTAGATATTCTTAGGAATGGCCACATTTTGCACCTGTTGGGATGAATTGGCCCATCCAGTATAAAGAATTACAGGCTTGTCTCCAGGCAGTAACGTCGCCGAACTAGACCAGCAGCACTTTATATCATACCATTCACTCGGAACAATGGCAGGATCCAGTGAATGCCAGTTAATGAGATCCTCAGAAACAACATGCCCCCAAACAATATTTCCCCACACCGCTCCTTGAGGATTATACTGGTCGAAGAGATGGTAAAACCCTTTGTAGAACATGGGCGCTGCAAAACGAACCCAGTTCGATTTCATCACAAAGAGTTTTAAATCTGAGAACTATTGAATGAATGAATTGAAGAGGAAGGAAAAGGTCACCATTTGGGTTTGTTGGAGGTTTGCGACATAGTCATGCAGGAAAACACAAACATAACAAAACAGGGTTAGTAGATCGGCAGTAATGTCAAATACAGGGTTGTTATGAAAAATCTAGAATAATATGGACTGTACACACCATTCATCCAATTCTTTTGAGGCTGAAAATGGTAGGTCGTGCGATACCAGATTTGAACATTTGTTCCGGTTGTGTTGACAGTATGTTCTAGATGAGAAACCCACATAACAATGCAGATCCCTAAACAGAGCCCTGCCAGAGCTATGAGATAGAGCCTCGAACCCATGACCCCATTTTGTGACCAGAACCGAATACACCAAATGCTATCGTTCACATGCTCTTTTATTTTATAGCACTGGCCATTAGATTTGCAATCGAGTGAAGGATGAACGTTACTAATCCGTGCTTGCCAAAAGTCAGGGAAGAAGAGCAACAACAATTGGCAGGGAAAGAGCAGTAAAAATATCTTCAAGAGTGACATAAAAGAATGGGAAAAAGCAGTAAGGCAACTCAACCGATATTTTGAAAAAACAGTCACACTTCAAATCAACCGTCGAAAGTGTCTCACTTGATTCAACGGAGCAGGATAAAAGTGTTGACGATTGTTGATGCATAGGAAGGCCTATCGGCCTAAATATGGGGAGTTGATCTTAAATTAACAACTCACAGGTGAGCAAGTTGTATTTGGAAACTTGCCTAAAACAAATAACACTCTCTTCAATTAATCATAAAATCAAAAATCTATATGCTACACCAATTTAGGGAGATTACAACTGAGTCTTAAAAAATAATAAGAACTCATCTTAATCTAAAAATACTAGTACAACAAGTAAAAATACTAGTATAAGAAATAAACAAACTGTCTCTAATAATACAATATGCTTCATTAATTTGAACATTGTCAAAATATATGGCTTATGTAATCTATCCGATTAAAATATACCAATCCCACATATTTTAACATGATTTTGGTAATTTCCCACAAAATCAAAATCATCGTACATTCATTAGCAAATAAAAGTAGATAGATTTTTAGGAATAATATGAGATCATGCTTCTCTATGTCAAAATAGTTCAACAGAGACTAAAAAATTAAAGGATTTCACCAATAAAATGCTATGCCTCCGCTCGGTGTATCATATTCCCAAACTGTTGCCATAGTAGAACGATAGGTCAGGTCGGTCACTTATGAGTAGTCCCACTATGTTGGACCTAACCAAAGTCGGGTCCATCGACCAGCATGAGAAGATCGGTGAGCCTAGAAAGGTCAGGTAAGATGGTAGGATGAAGGTCGTCCATCTACACAATCCAATCACCGTCAAGGCCATCAAACCCTGCCTTGCGCACCCGACTCGCCCCATGGTGTTCAACCTTTTCTCTCGAGAAGGGTTTGGTCATAGAGCTCTCTATGTCTTGCAACCTAGAAGGGGACGACTTAACCTCTGGAATTCTAAATTAACATAAATGATTTTTTCTTCTAGTACGCTTTCTTCACATCAACGGAGAGTTTTACTAAAAACAATACTTTCTTCATGATAACACAAATGTTGGAAATAATAATCCCAAGCACCGCAATAAACAACCTGATAGCAGCCATACCTATCATACATATTTTTGCAGGTTGCGTCTCTGCTTGAAGATAGAATGATTGAAGTCAGACGCGAACCATTCAGAAACGAAAAGGCATTTAAAGAAGTTATGTACTTTGGTAAACAGATATGGGCAAGCATTCATTCAACGACCTTTGCCCACACTCCAGAAACACGTGCACGATTCTGAACACAGTCATATTAATTATTTTTCTCTGTTATGAATTAAATGTAAAAATTGTATGTTGAGTTAAATATGAATGTAAAATTCATTTTGACTGTGTAGTGAGGTTAGAGAGTAAGAGGTAAAAAAAAGAGTGCAAGTCAGTGTGGAGAAAATGGTGAAGCAATTTTTGGTGGGCACGTGAAAACAATAGTTACTCTGTTTTACTGTGTGTTATTCTGTGTAAGTTTAAAAAACTGTAAAACTTTTATTTTACTGGGTGAATGAGCCGCAGTCTCATGTAAATGTATTTTCATGTTTAAAAAATGAATACTAAGTTTTAGCGTGTTGCTCCAAACCTATCTTTATTTTCATGTTTAAAAAATGAATACTAAGTTTTAGCGTGTTGCTCCAAACCTATCTTGTTATTTTTGCTGTGAGTATTCATTAAGTCTCTGGAATAGCTTCGTTGTGAGCAAAATTCAAGTGCATGAAATCAGTGTCGTGTTGCGCGAAGATAGGTGCGCGAGCAGCTCTGCGATGTGCTAACCTAGCTTCACGAAAGTCAAAATACCTCAATCTTTGGAATAGTTCCACGGTGAGCAAAATTCAAGTGTGCGAAATCAACTTCGTGTTGCGTGAAATCAGCTCCACGGTGTGCGAACCTAGCTTTGCGAAAGTAGAAATACCTCTGCCCCTCCACGAAAATTAAAGTTCCCAAATATCTTTAACATGGTATCAGAGCGAGTTAAACTCTGTCAGTGTAAAAACAAGTGTTTTTACTAATAGTGAAAATTGTTTTTGAGCGCGCATTGTTTTTTAGCATATTTACCAGCAGGTAGACAATTTTTTTTTTACGCTCAGAAATGGCAACATGAAGCACAAGTTTGACTAATCCTCAAATACCTTAGTTTAATAGAAAAAATTATGAGTATTGGGCTATTACAATGAAGTTTGTGTTTTCTTCTCAAGACATTTGGGATTTGGTGGAGAATGGTTTTCAAGAACTAGTAGATGCAGCAGCATACAATGCCTTATTTCAACAAGAAAGAGATGTGTTAAGGGACAACAACATACAATGCCTTAGCTCAACAAGAAAGAGATGTGTTAAGGGACAACAGGAAGAAGGATTCAAAAGCCATGTTTTATATTTTCTAGGCAGTTCATGAAAGTATTTTCCCAAGGGTTGCAGCAGCAACGAAGTCTAAGCAAGCATGGGACACCCTCCAGAAAAAATACCAAGGCATGGAAAAAGTCAAAACAACAAAGCTGCAAATGTTGAGGAGAGATTTTGAAACACTTTGTATGAAAGAGTCTGAGAATATAGACTCATTTTTTACACATGTAAGTGGGCTGGTTACTCAAATTAGGTCTCATGGTGAGACACTTGAGGAAAGAATAATAGTTGAGAACATGTTGAGAAGTTTTCCAGTGAGGTTTGAGGTCATTGTTTTGGCCATAGAAGAGACAAAGGATCTCTCATAGTTCTCAGTGGATGAGCTTAATGTATCACTGATTTCTCATGAACATAGACTGAATAGAGCAGCAAGATCCTCATTGGAGCATGCCTTCAAGACACAAGTATCATTTGGTCAAGGTCGTGGCAGAGAAAGATCATATGCTAGAGGAAGAGGAAGAAGCCCACACAGAGGTCGAAGAAGTAGCCCTTCAAGCTCAAATGGAAGAGGCAACAATCAAAATCCAAGTCAAGGCCCTAGCCAAAATCAAGCACAAACTCAGAGGTATGATAAATCTTAAGTTCAATGTCATTATTATAAGAAATATGGTCATTATGAAAATGAATGTAGAAAGAAGCAATATGACATTAGTAACAAACCAAGTGTAAAGTTCACAAGAGAAAATAATAACCATGATAGCATGTTTTTAGCTTGTAATGTAGCACAAGAAAAACAGAGTGATATATGGTATCTAGATTCAGGGTGTAGCAACCACATGTCAGGAAACATAGACATGTTTTCTGATCTAGATGAAAGTGTGAAATCTGAAGTGACATTAGGCATTGATAGCAAAGTCTTTGTCATGGGAAAAGCTAAAGTTAATATCCTAACAAAGAAGGGGGAGAATAAATACATCTTTGATGTCTACTTTGTCCCCGGTCTTAAGCATAATCTCATGAGCGTTGGATAGCTCATGCAGAAAGGCTACAATGTCTTCTTCAAAAATAATGTGTGCACAATTTTGGATAGGCCTCCAAGAAGACAGTTGATTGCAAAGGTTTAGATGGCATAAAATAGAATGTTTCCCCTAAAAATAATATCAGATTTGCAGAAAGAAGGTGCACAAGCACAACTATCTATGAACTCATAAGAAGATAGAAGAAAATAGGCATCTGTCACACAAGTAAACCTTCAAGCAGAGGTAAAAGGTGAAAACTGGTTATGGCATTTGAGATTTGGACATCTCAGCTTTGGAGGTCTGAACCTACTGCATAGGAAAGGCATGGTGAAGGGTTTACCACTCATAGAAAAACTAGACAGCATATGTGAAGGATGTATCTTGGGCAAGCAACATAGAGAGACATTTCCAGCAGGACAGTCAATGAGGGCAAAGGCACCTTTGGAGATTGTCCACTCAGATTTATGTGGACCAATGCAGATACCATCAATTGGTCGCAGTCACTATGTATTGACTTTCATAGATGACTACACAATGAAGACATGGGTCTTTCTCCTAAAACAGAAAAGTGAAGTGTTTGATCACTTTCGCCAATACAAGGATCTTGTTGAAAAGCAAAGCGAACATTTCATCAAAGTCCTTAGGACAGACAAAGGTGGAGAATACATCTCAAATGATTTCCTTCGATTTTGCAAGGAACATGGAATTCAGAAGAAGTTTACAACAAGATATACACCACAGCAAAATGGTGTGGTAGAAAAGAAGAATAGGACCATTATGGAAATGGAAAGGAGTATGTTGAAGGCAAAGAATTTTCCAAATGACTATTGAGATGAAGCTGTTGCTTGTGCAACATATATCTTGAATAGGTGTCCAACCAAAAGCATCTAGAACATTGTTCTTGAAGAGACATGGAGTGGAAGAAAACAAAATGTCACTCACATGAGAGTTTTTGGATGTGTGGCTTATGCACATGTCCCGGATGAGTTAAGAAAGAAGTTGGACAATAAGGGGGAAAAATGCATATTTGTTGGATACAGTGATGAATCCAAAGCATAGAAACTCTACAATTCATTAACCAAGAAAGTCATAATCAATAGAGATGTGTAGTTCATAGAAGAGGAAGCATGGGATGGAAGTTTAGAAAAGACAGTCAATGTCAAAGCATGCATACCAAATGAGGACAGAGAGGAATTAACAGCAGCAACTAATTCCTCAACTCTGACTCCCTCTACTCCTATTCAAGCGCATCAAAGCAGACAACAAACAACTCCATCAACAAATAATAGGAAAACTTCGTGCAGCCAAGCAAGTGCTTCTCCAAGCACACCACAAAGCACGACACCAAATGACATATCAAACCCATCTTCAGCAAGCACAAGAAGGCCAAAATTCAGAAATTTAAATGAAATTTATGAGCAAGATGAAGTTGACAGTGGCGCAGGTCTGAATTCCTTATTTGCATTATTTTGTCATGTAGATGACCCAACCCACTTTGAAGATGCAGTGAAAGAAGAACAATGGGTTGCGACAATGGAGGAAGAAATAGAAGAAATAGAAAGGAATAATACATGGGAGTTAGTGAGCCTTCCAAAAGGAAAACATGTCATTGGAGTGAAGTGGGTCTATAAGACCAAAAGCAACATTGAGGGAAAGATTGAAAGGCACAAAATAAGGCTAGTTGTCAAAGGATACAAGCAGCAACATGGAAGAGATTACGCAGAGATGTTCGCGCCAGTCGCGCGGATGGAGACAGTGCGTGCAGTTGTGGCGATTTCTGCGCAGCATAAATGGACAGTGTATCAGATGGACGTAAAGTCAACGTTCTTGAATGGAGTGCTGAAAGAGGAAGTGCATGTCGTGCAACCGCCTAGTTATGAGAATGAAGGCCAAGAAAACAAAGTATATCGGTTGAAGAAATCTCTTTATGGGTTGAAGCAAGCACTGCGCGCATGGTACAATAGGATAGATGCTTACTTGTTAGACAATCGTTTCGACAAATGTGACGGTGAGCCTACTCTCTACATCAAAGAGAACGAAGGTAAGATTCTCATTGTCATCTTATATGTAGATGATTTGATCTTTACAGGTAGTGATGATTTATTCATCGCTGATTTTAAACAAGTCATGAAGAGTGAGTTTGAAATGACTGACTTGGGATTGCTAAGATATTTTCTAGGCATAGAAGTGAAGCAAACAAAATGTGGCATTTTTATCTCTCAAGCAAAGTATGTGGCAAAAATTTTGGAGAGGTTTAAAATGTAGAACACCAAGTCTGCACCAACTCCAACTGTCATAGGGTTGAAGTTGAGCAAAGAAGATTGCAGCAGCAATGTCAATCCGACATTATATAAAAGCATGATAGGAAACTTGATGTATTTGACCGCTACTAGGCCGGATATAATGTACGCAGTAAGTTTGGTGTCAAGGTTCATGGAGACACCCAACAAGACACATTGGCAAGCAATGAAAATGATTCCGAGATATGTGAATGGGACAAAACAATATGACATTTTGTACATAGCAACAAGTGATTTATGGCTGGTTGGTTACACTGATAGTGATTGGGCAGGCAATGTCGATGACAGAAAGAGCACGTCATGATATGTTTTTCATTTGGGTTTTGGAGCCATTTCATGGGCCTCTAAGAAGCAGCCAATAGTGTTACTGTCAACAGCAGAAGTTGAATATGTTGCAGCAAAAGCAGCAGCGTGTCAAGCAGTTTGGATGAGAAGGATGTTGAGGGATCTTCATCATGACCAAGAGGGCGCAACAACTATTTTCTGTGACAACACCTCAGCAATTGCATTGTCAAAGAATTTTGTCTTCCACAAAAGGACCAAGCATGTTGATGCTAAATATCATTTTATTAGAGAGTTGATTATCAATGATGAAATTGTGTTGCAGCACTGCAGGTCACAGGAACAATTTGCTGACATCTTCACAAAGCCATTGGCATGTGAAAGTTTTGTTTATCTTAGAAACTGTTTGGGAATTGCCAATGGCGGCAGTTGTGATTAAGGGAGAGTTTTGGAAATAATAATCCCAACCACTGCAATAAACAACTTGATAGCAGCCATACCTGTGAGACGTATTTTTGCAGGTTGCGTCTCTGCTTGAAGATAGAAGGACTGAAGCCAGACGCGAACCATTCAGAAACTCAACAAAGGCATTTAAAGAAGTTATGTACTTTGGTAAACAGATATGGGAAAGCATTCATTCAGCAACCTTTTCCCACACTCCAGAAACACCTGCGCGATTTTGAACACACTCAACAACAACATCATATTAATTATTTTGCTCTGTCATGAATTAAATGTAAAAATTGTATGTTGAGTTAAATATGAATGTAAAATTCATTTTGACTGTGTAGAGAGGTTAGAGAGTAAGAGGTAAGAAAAAGAGCGCAAGTCTCTATGGAGAAAATGGTGGAGCAATTTTTGGTGGGCGTGTGAAAACAACAATTATTCTGTTTTACTGTGTGTTCACGTAAGTTTAAATCACTGTAAAACTTTTTTATTTTACTAGGTGAATGAACCGCAGTCTCATGTAAATGTATTTTCATGTTTAAGAAATGAATACCAAATTCTAGTGTGTTGCCCCAAACCTATCTTGTTATTTTTGCTGTGAGTATTCGTTATGTATCTGGCATAATTCTGCGGTGAGCGAAGATAGGTGCGCGAAATCAGCTACGCGGTGCACTAAACTAGCTTCGCCAAAGTCAAAACACCTCCGCCCCTTAGCCAAAATTAAATTTCCTAAATATTTTTAACAAGAAAGAGGGATAGCGAAAAACTTAAACAGATTGAAAGAAATGATTTCCTTTGCGTCGTAGTCTGGGCTGACTCTCTTTTTGTCCATTTTTTCTGCGTGCTGTTTGTTATGCCTCTGGGATGCATCCTTATGATGGCTTCTAGCATTCAAGACTCATATTTTTGAACGCGCTATTATGCATTGGGATTCACCTTCTATGACTCCTCTGATATTTTTGACATAGCTCGGTCTATGCTGAGTATCAGTGTCCAGTCTTTCTTTTTGATGCTCTTTATCATAAATTGACAGAAATGTGCAGTAGGTCAGCCTTCTCACTTCGCAGAATGATGTAAGTAAATTCCTCCTTTTCATAATGAATTCAGGTTGTGTTTTTCGTTTGAACAATTGTATGAAGTAATACCTAGCAAAGGAGCGCCGATTAAACGAGAACGCCGATATTACAATGGCAATATGGTTGATACCGTTGAAGATAGTACACTGTATAAAAACAAATGGGTAAAAACGAGATCAATAGGACAAATGATACAGGAAGTACTATGAAGAAACCACTGAATCATAATCATAGGAAAAGAAGGATAGCATTGATGTTAAAGAAAATTTAATATGAACAAATTAATATTTTTGAGTGAAAATCATTTTTTTTTTTTTTTGAAAATCAACTTTAAATTTTTTTTTTTTTTTTTTTCTATGAACTTGAATTATTTAAATTAACAGATAATATTATACATCATACTGAGCTGGGCTGTAAAATAGATCTCTGGGCTCAATGACGATAGAAAAATCCAGTCACAATTTCTTCGCATTAGCCGAAATATCGATATGAAGTCAATTCGACTCCAAAATATCGTGGCACTCTTGGTGGTTGAAGGTATGACCTCAACTCAGGTAAAATGCACCGGTAACTCTTAGACTGAGTAACCTATATCCTCATACGTTGAATTTGCAAAATATTAACTTACATTGAATTTCTAATCATTAATTACCTATCATGGCATACGATTTCTAATATCCGTAACCTGCAATCTCATAATAGAATGTAAAAGTGAAGTTCCATGAATCACGGGCAATGCAAAAAATTACTCACTAGCTTATATCGATCATTTTAACAATATTGTTATAACTTTATTTCAAAAAGGTTTTAACATCCCAATATTCTCTTGCAAGATTTTCGTTCAAGGCATCTCTTGCAACACGAATGGCCGGATAAAACGTATTTGTAAGGTTATGAAGGAAGATAACGAACAAGGCTGCTTTGTTGTTGTTCTTCCGAGAAAACCACCAAGGAACAGCATTATCCGGGAAGGACATCTTTTTGTAAATAAGCTTAATAACGATAGCGACACTGTAGTTTTAAAGTAGATGAAGGAGAGATGGTTGTTATCCTGGGAAACAATGATTACATAAAGAAATTGGGGGATTTCCTCAGCAACAGTGGTGGCTATAAGAAGTTTAGTAGGAGTCCTCTTAATAATGTTTTGAAGAATATTTCCCGGGCAAGGTGGAAATTGAGCACAAGAAATTGATTATTAGTTTTCTCTCCACCCTTTACTAATTCACATGATTAAGAATATTAAACCAGACACAAATGAAATTTCATAATTTTTCATGCGGTCTAGAAGGATTAATATTGAAAGAATAGAGAAGTATTAAAAAATATATATATCACAAATGGCTTCAAGGTTGTATATGCCATCAAAAATGGCTTTCAACTGCAAGTGGTGTGATTTTATAGGAAAAGCCCTACAATCTACGTGTTCAGTCTATGGAGTCATTACAATCTATGGTGTCAATATAGGAGAAAAGACATTTCCCTTGTATAAAGAAAGATTTCAACGAGTGTAAACCTGAAGTAAGGATAGTCATTCTACATTAGGCAATGTTCATTGGAAATAACAATGATTCTACTTATACGGCCTAGAATGCATAATTAAACTTAAAAAATTAAAGCAAATGTGAAAGGCTTTCTATATGTAGTAGGGTATATACGCCTAGGGTGGAATTGAGGCACATAACATTCATTATACAATGAGCAAGACTTTTTCAATAGAGTACGGCTTCCACTTCCATGATGGAATTGCAGTAGAGAACATTCGTGTTAAACTGAGGAACGATTTTTCAATAGAGTGGACCTTACGCTTCAGGAGGGGAGCTTAAGTATCGAAATATCATTCTACAACAGGAAAGGTCTGAAGTAGGGCTTCTACTTCAAATGGAAAGATTATGTAGGAAAATGTCATCGTATCTTACATGGAGTATAGCTTTTACTGAGTAGGGAAAACTCATTTTTCCTTATGCAAAGTATGGAGTGGGGCATGAAAAGTGTTTTTTTTGTTTTTTTATATGTTAGAGCATGAATCACTAGGAAAAGATTTTTTTATTTTTATTTTTAATATATTAGAGCATGAATCAAATAATCGATATTCATAATCGATTGAACACTACTATAAACATTAAAGACAGATATCTTTAGGCTCTAAAAAGGTCTAAAATCTTTGTTTGCAATGAGGTTAAACCTAAAATTAAACCTCTGGCTGACTAGCGGAGATGTACCTGATGCTAAAGAACATAAAGATGAGCCTTAAAAATTATGGTTTAGGTTGACTGGAACCGCACTAGAAGCTCCTAGAGGATATGCGTAATTTAGAGAAGGTAATCATTGGTCAGACCATTAAGAAGAATAGAATTAGCAGGGGAACCATGCGCTAGCTGGTAATACCAAAGAGAGTGACGTGCCTATTCAATCTTAAGAAAATATAAATGACAATTAGTGTAAAAAAGTGTACGTGTATGATTTTGGGGGTGTTGCATGGCTGAACTTATCTCAGAATTTTCTTGAAGACAATATGAAAATCTTACCAGATATCAAGCCATAGAGGATAATGGGAAAGGTTGTGTTGGTGAAGAAAAAGGTGTCCCCTGCACAATATTAATACACAAGATGGTGTGATAACCAGGAATATTTGAAAAGAGGTGTTTGTGTCTGACCTTTGTATAGAACACTAGATGGTTAAACCATATGAAAAGCCTTTTGAATCATGTGTGAATAAAGTATGTCTAAAATAATCATTCGACATGTACTATTCTGATGTGTCAATTAGAAAGATATGTTGAGGCTATCAAGAATGCCATAAACTCTATATATCTATCTCACTTAAAAAAATACAACTAAATGGTTATAGCATAGATCATAGCGTGAGGTGTAGCAAGAGACTCTATGACATGCTTGGTACAATGAAATGGGTATTTTTTTAAACACCAATTAATTACGATTATTAATAATTATATAAATATTAACCACTACATTATTTATATATATTATATGAATATTATAAACTCCTAATAATATTAGTAATATTAATTAATAATAAGAATAACTCATAGATTATCATTATATTATTAAAAAAATATAATAATATAATTTTTTATATTATTATAATATAAAAATAATAATAATTATATTGTATTATTAATATAATAATAAAATATATTTATTATTATACAATAATAATAATAATAATATCTTATTATAATATTATAATAATATTATATTATCATTATATTATTATAATAATATATAAATATAATTATTATTCTAATAATAATATAATTATTAATATTATTATAATAATAATAGTGATGATGATGGTGGTGGTGGTGGTTAACGTCCACTGAGACCAAATTGGTCTATCGGACCTATAATTTTCTTAGTTCTCAATTGTCTTGCTTCTCTTCTTTCTTGGCGAGATTGGTGCTGTAGTTTTTTTTTTTCCTCTATGGTCTTCCAACTTCCTTTAGCATCTCCTTCATCTCTTCTGGTTCATAGGACATTGGTGTTTTAGCTTCGCGATCTGTTGTGTTCGTCCTTTTGAAGATAGTCGGAGAAGAAGTTTGGTTTGGGAGATCTGCTTTGTTGTTAAATGAATATTTATTTTGTGCGATATTCGAATCCTCATAACTGTTGATGCTTGAGGGGTTGTCAAGTTCAATTTTTTGCTGTTGGGCGGGGCTTCCCCCTGCTTGTCTTGAGAGTTGTTTCTTTCTTGCCTGATTTTTTGTGATTCAGAGTTTTCTCAAGAGTATTCTTCTTTGGTGACAGTGTAATGTTCTTTTTGTGCTCCTTCCCACCATGTAGATCTGTGATGATTCTTTCTAGTAGAAGTTTTCAGGGAGGCTTTCGGGCAATTTTTGGCTAGATGGCCTGTCTCAAAGCAGGATCGACATCTGAAGAGGACACTTTCATAATCGAGTTTCTAGTTCCACACATAGTCTTTACTTCTTAGGTTTATTTTAGCTGGGAATCCGGCGTTGAAGTCCATTTCCACACAGATGCATGCATAGGTGGTTCTGGCATATTCCTTTGTCTCTAGGCACCTGCAGTAAAATTCTCCAATTGCATTTCCAATGGCTTTTAGTGAGGAGAAATTCCAGTGATGCAAGGGTAGGTTTGGAAATCTCACCCAAACTGGTGTCGAGGTTATGACTATTGTTGAGGGATTAAATGATGGGTTCCATGGCTTCATGAATAGGCCTGAGTTTTCCCAAAACCAAGGGTCAAAATTTAGAATACATTGTCTGCTTTCATGGTTTTCAAAATCTACTATAAAGAAACCCCTATCACAGGGGTAGATATTAATTTCATCAGAAATGACAGCCTTCCATACCTCCGAGATCCAACTGTGAAGAGCTGTCAGCAGCAGCCAAAAACCATTGAACCGGCAAATTAAGGCACTTTCAGAAAACTTCAAAGCCTCATCGAGTGAGGCATGGACCACCTGGATAGTGGGAGCTAGGGCTTCACTGATGATATGGGCAGTAGCTTGCCCCTGAGAGGCGGATGGAACTGAGCCAGCAGCTATCTTCGCGAAGCTGGGAGCCATTTGAGAATGTACAGAAGAGGATTTGTCGTTAGCGAAAACAAACCATAGAGTTGGGAAAAGATCTACGAAATCGAAACACATCTCATTCACCAACGAAGTACGCAAGCCCAGAGAACGATCTTGCTAAAATTCATCCCACAGTCGGAACACGAACCCCTAAATAAAAATCCCTTCAACTCCTGTCTCTCGCTAAGGCATAGGCTGTAAATAAAATCAAAGTTCACCTGCGTGGAGGATTCCAACGCATTCACTAATAACTATATAATAGTTTAGATTATCTTCCGGATCCATCACATAAGGATTATTTTCCATCGACGTTTCGAACCAGCAACGATGGTTCATCTTCATTTTCTCACATCCTGTTGTTGCTGGTTCGAAACATCGATGGAAAAGAATCCTTATGCGATGGATCCGGAAGATAATCTAAACAATGATGAAACTCGCAGAAACCTCAAAGACAACTATATAATAACTACTATATTAATAATAATAACTATTATATTAATAATAGTATATCAATGTATAATAATTATTATATTAATAATAATAATAATCACAATTATATTGAATTATTATAATAATAATAATATTACCTCATAATAACAACCATGATCCAATAATAATTAGAATTGTGATAAGTGAATTATTATGTGTAATTTTTTAAGGACGAGCTATTTATGATAATTAATAACTATATAAATAATAACAATGATATTCTTATATATTTATATATTTATGATTATTATATTAATATTATTATAATAATATAAACTCATAATAATATTAGTAATAATAATTAATAATAATAATAATAATTATTATTATTATTCTTCTTAGCCTTTAGTAATTCAACCATGTTTATTTTAGTATTTTTAATATTTCTTTTATCGTTTGTATACATTGGGTTTATAATATTAGTCCCTTTTGTTTATTATTACCAAAGGGATTAATACTAAAATCCCAAGGGATTATGAACCAACAGGAATAATATTAAACAAAAGGGACTAATATTATAAACCCAAGGAACTAATAAACCCAACCTTTTAATATTATAAACCCAAGGAATTAGTGAACCCAACGGATAAATATTAAAAACTTAAGGGATCAAGAAGCACAAGGAAATTGATATTACAAACCCAAGAGATTAATAAATATGACCATGATTGATATTATATACCCAAGTTAATAATAAACCCCAAGGGATTATGAACCGAAGGGACTAATATTTAACCCAAGGGACTAATATTATAAACACAACATTGGTAAACCCTAATATAAATATTAGAAGGATTAAAATAAACATGGTTTATTTTCATGGTGAGACAATCCTTGTCACAATGTGACATTCAACCATGGTTGGCCATGCTTGGTTATGATTGACAATAGTTGACCATGATCGATATTATAAACGTAAGGGAATAATAAACCCAAGAGATTGATGTTAAAGACCTAAAGGAATAATAAAACTAAGGGATTAATACTAAAACCCCAAGGGTTTATGAACCCAAGGGAATAATATTAAACCTGTGGGACTAATATTATAAATCCAACATTGTTAAACCAAAATATAAACGCTACAAACACTAAAATAAACATGGTTTATTCTGATGGTGAGACAATCGTTGTCACAATGCGACATTCAAACATGGTTGACCATGGTTTGCTATGATTGACAATGGTTGACCATGATTGATATTCAAACACAAAATGAATAATAAAACGAAGGGATTAATACTAAAACCCCAAGGGATTATGAACCGAAAGGAATAATATTAAACCCATGGGACTAATATTATAAACCCAAATATAAATACTATAAACACTAAAAAAAACATAGTTTATTTTGATGGCGAGACAATCCTTGTCACAATGCGACATTCAAACAAGGTTGACCATGTTTGGCTACGATTTATATTATAAATCTAAGGGAATAAGAAACCAAAAGGTTTGATATTATAAACCCAAGGGATTAATACTAAAACCCTAAGGGATTATGAACCCAACGGACTAATATTATAAACCCAACATTCATAAACCCAAATATAAATATTACAAACACTAAAATAAACATGGTTTATTTTCATGGTGAGACAATCTTTGTCAAAATGTGACATTCAACCATGGGACTAATATTATAAACCCAAAATAGGTAAACCCAAATATAAATACTACAAACACTAAAATAAACATGGTTTATTTTGATGGTGAGACAATTCTTGTCACAATGCGACATTCAACCATGGTTGACCATGTTTGGCTATGATTGACAATGGTTTACCATGATTGATATTATAAACCAAAGGGAATAATAAACCCAAGGGATTGATATTATAAACCAAAATGAATAATAAACCCAAGGTATTAATACTAAAACCCAAGGGAATAATATTAAACCTAAGGGACTAATATTATAAACCCAACATTCGTAAAACCAAATATAAATATTACAAAGTCTAAAATAAACATGATTTATTTTCATGGTGAGACAATCCTTGTCACAATGTGACATTCAACCATGGTTGACCATGATTGATATTATAAACCTAAGGGAATAATAAACCCAAGGGATTGATATTAAAACCCAAATGAATAATAAACCCAAGGGATTAATACTAAAACCCCAAGGGATTATGAACCCAAGGGAATAATATTAAACCCAAGGGACTAATATTATAGACACAACATTCCTAAACCCAAATGTAAATATTACAAAGAACAAAAAAAACATTATTTATTTTCATCGTGAAACAATATTTGTCAAAATGGGACATTCAACCATGGCACTAATATGGTAAACCCAAATATAAATATTACAAACAGTAAAATAAACATGGTTTATTTTCATGGTGAGACAATATTTGTCAAAATGTGACATTCAACCATGGGACTAATATTATAAACCCAACATTGGTAAACCCAAATATGAATATTGCAAACACTAAAATAAACATGACTTATTTTGATGGTGAGACAATCCTTATCACAATATGACATTCAACCATGGTTGACCATGATTGATATTATAAATCTAAGGGAATAATAAACCCAAGGGATTGATATTATTAACAAAAATGAATAATGAACCCAATGAATTAATACTAAAACCCAAGGGAATAATATTAAACCCAAGGTAATAATATTAAACCCAAGGGACTAATATTATAAACCCAACTTTCGTAAACCCAAATATAAATATTACAAAGGCTAAAATAAACATGATTTACTTTCATGGTGAGACAATCCTTGTCACAATGTGACATTTAGCCATGGTTGACCATGGTTGGCTATGATTGAAAATGGTTGACCATGATTGATATTATGAACCTAAGGGAATAATAAACCCAAGGGATTGATATTATAAACCCAAAGGAGTAATAGAACTAAGGGATTAATACTAAAACCTCAAGGAATTATGAATAGAAGGGAATAATATTAAACCCATGAGACTAATATTATAAACCCAACATTGATAAACCCAAATATAAATACTACAAACACTTAAATAAACATGGTTTATTTTGATGGTGAGAGAATCCTTGTCACAATGCAACATTCAAACATGGTTGACCATGGTTGGATATGATTGACAATGGTTGACCATGATTGATATTATAAACCTAAGGGAATAATCAATCCAAGTTATTTACATTATAAATCCAAATGAATAATAAACCCAAGGGACTAATATTATAAACGCAAAATTTGTAAACCCAAATATAAATATTACAAAGACTAAAATAAACATGATTTATTCATGGTAAGACAATACTTGTGACAATGTGACATTCAACCATCGTTGACCATGTTTGATATTATAAACATGAGGGAATAATAAACCCAAGGGATTGATACTAAAACCGCAAGGGATATTGAACCAAATGGAATAATATTAAACCCTAGGGACTAATATTATACACCCAACATGCGTAAACCCAAATATAAATATTAGAAAAACTAAAATAAACATGATTTATTTTCATGGCGGGACAATCCTTGTCACAATGTGACATTCAAGCATGGTTGACCATGGTTGGCTATGATTGACAATGGTTTACCATGATCGATATTATAAACCTAAGGGAATAGTAAACCCGAGGGATTTATATGAGAAAGCCAAAGGAATAATAAAACAAAGGGATTAATATTAAAACCCCAAGGGATTATGAACCCAAGGGAATAATATTAAACCCAAGGGACTAATATTATAAACCCAACATATATAAACCCTAAGAAAAATATTATAAACATTAAAATAAACATGATTGACCATCATTGATTTTTATATTGAGACAATCCTTATCACAATTCCATGTTGGACCATGGTCGACATCATAATAAACCATGTTTGACTCAAGAATAATAAATCGAAGTGATTGATATTATAAACCCAAGGGATTAATACTAAAACCCCAAGGGATTATGAACCAAAGGGAATACTATTAAACAAAAGGGACTCATAATATAAACCCAAGGGATTGATATAATAAACCCAAAGGAATAATAAACCCAAGGGATTATTATTTATTTTCATGGTGAGACAATCCTTGTCACAATGTGACATTCAAGCATGGTTGACCATGGTTTGCTATGATTGACAATGATTTACCATGATCGATATTATAAACCCAAGGTAATAATAAACCCAAGGGATTAACACTAAAACCCCAAGGGATTATGAACTGAAGGGAATAATATTAAACCCATCAGACAATATTATAAACCCAACATTGATAAAACCAAATATAAATACTATAAACACTAAAATAAGCATGGTTTATTTTGATGGTGAGAGAATCCTTGTCACAATGCAACATTCAAACATGGTTGACCATGGTTGGCTATGATTGACAATGGTTGACCATGATTGATATTATAAACCTAAGGGAATAATAAACCCAAGTTATTTACATTATAAACCCAAATGAATAATAAACCCAAGGGATTAATACTAAAACCCCAAGGGATTATGAACCCAAGGGAATAATATTAAGCCCAAGGGACTAATATTATAAACCCAACATTTGTAAACCGAAATATAAATATTACAAAGACTAAAATAAACATGATTTATTCATGGTGAGACAATCCTTGTGACAATGTGACATTCAACCATGGTTGACCATGATTGATATTATAAACCCGAGAGAATAATAAAGCCAAGGGATTGGTATTATAAACCAAAATGAATAATAAACCTAAGGGATTAATACTAAAACCCCAAGCGATTATGAACCCAAGGGAATAATATTAAACCCAAAGGACTAATATTATAAACCCAACATGCGTAAACCCAAATATAAATATTACACACACTAAGATAAACATGATTTAATTTCATGGTGAGACAATCCTTGTCACAATGTGACATTCAAGCATGGTTGATCATGGTTGGCTATGATTGACAATGCTTTATCATGATCGATATTATAACCCTAAGGGAATAATAAACCCAAGGGATTAATATGAGAAACCCAAAGGAATAATAAAACGAAGGGATTAATACTAAAACCCCAAGGGAATAATACTAAAACCCCAAGGGGTTATGAACCTAAGGGAGTAATATTAAGCCCAAGGGACTAATATTATAAACCCAACATTTGTAAACCCAAATACAAATATTACAAAGACTAAAATAAACATGATTTATTCATGGTGAGATAATCCTTGTGACAATGTGACATTCAACCATGGTTGACCATGATCGATATTATAAACCTGAAGGAATAATAAACCCAAGGGATTGGTATTATAAACCCAAATGAATAATAAATCCAAGGGATTAATACTAAAACCCCAAGAGATTATGAACCCAAGGAAATAATATTAAAACCAAGGGACTAATATTATAAAACCAACATGCATAAACCCAAATATAAATATTGCAAACACTAAAATAAACATGATTTATTTTCATGATGAGACAATCCTTGTCACAATGTGACATTCAAGAATGGTTAACCATGGTTGGCTATGATTGACAATGGTTTACCATGATCGATATTATAAATGCAAGGGAATAATAAACGCAAGGGATTGATATTGAAAATCTAAAGGAATAATAAAACTAAGGGACTAATACTAAAACCCCAAGGGATTATGAACCCAAGGGAATAATATTACACCCATGGGACTAATATTATAAACCCAATGTATATAAACCCTAAGACAAATATTATAAACATTAAAATAAACTTGATAGACCATCATTGATTTTTATATTGAGACAATCCTTATCACAATTCCATGTTGGACCATGGTTGACATCATAGTAAACCATGTTTGACTCGGGAATAATAAACCCAAGCGATTGATATTATAAATCCAAGGGATTAATATTAAAACCCCAAGGGATTATGAAACAAAGGGAATACTATTAAACGAAAGGGACTAATAATATAAACCCAAGGGAATAATAAACCAAAGTGATTGATATAATAAAAAAAAGGAATAATAAACCCAAGTGATTATTATTTATTTTCATGGTGAGACAATCCTTGTTACAATGTGACATTCAAGCATGGTTGACCATGGTTGGCTATGATTGACAATGGTTTACCATGATCGATATTATAAACCTAAGGGAATAATAAACTCAAGGGATTAATATGAGAAACCCAAAGGAATAATAAAACGAACAGATTAATACTAAAACCCCAAGGGATTATGAACCCAAGGGAATAATATTAAATCCAAGGGACTAATATTATAAAGCCAACATATATAAACTCTAGGAAAAATATTATAAACATTAAAATAAACATGATTGACCATCATTGATTTTCATATTGAGACAATCCTTATCACAATTCCACGTTGGACCATAGTCGACATTATAATAAACCATGTTTGACTCGGGAATAATAAACCCAAGTGATTGATATTATAAACCCAAGGGATTAATACTAAAACTCCAAGGGATTATGAACCTAAGGGGATACTATTAAACAAAGGGGACTAATAATATAAACCCAAGGGAATAATAAACCGAATGGATTGATATAATAAACCCAAGGGATCAACACTAAAACCTCAAGGGATTATGAACCCAAGGAATTATTAATATTAAAAATTTGAAGAATGAAGAAACCCATGAATTTTGTATTATAAACCTAGGGAATTAATAAATCCAACAGAAAAATATTAGAAACCAAAGGGATAAAAAATAGCAAGGGATAAATATTAAGATCAGAAGGGATTAATAGGAATTAATTTTTTAAACCCAATGGATTGATCAACCCACGTGACTATGAATATTATAAACCTAAGGGATTAATAAACCCTATGTATTGTTAATCTTATGGAAGCAACACGTTAATAAATTGAAGGGATAAACATTGTAAACGTAAGGGATTAATATTAAACCTTAGGACTATTATTTAAACCTTAATATTGGGGATTAATAAACCAAAGGGAATAAATGATAAACCGAAGGAATTATTAATATTACAAACTTAAAGAACAAATAAACCTAATCATTTAATATTATAAACCCAAGGAAATGGTAAACCGAACCTAAACCCTAAATCCATGGCATCAATATTATAAACATAAATAATGATATAACACAAAACAATAATAAAAAACATAAACCAAAACCAATATAAGAACCACATTACAAACCGTAAAGCATTAAAACATGATAAATCATCATTACATTAATAATAACACATTTATATCATTACATTATAAACAATAAATAAAGTTTAAGCCATAAATACATTGATATCAATAAATGAATGTATTAATAGTATAAATCTCAAGAATATTGATATAAACACCTAGAACATGAAATCCAAACAATAATATTATAAATGTAAACAATATTTTCATTTATGAAGGAAGTGAACAAAGTGAAGGGATCCACATGAAAGACCACAACAATCACAAATTCAAGAGAAATATATAAAATAGTAACACTGCCATTGGAGCAAAGCAACATAAATGAAAAAGACAAATCTAAATTGCACACATTGGATTTAAAGAAGAACAACATAATAAGACATTTTAAGACTAGAGATATACAATTTTGTACATAAAAACAACATTAGTGTTTAAAAAAAGTCAATTTAACCAACATTGAAACCACAGAAAGAACATTGAGTCTTAACATATATTTTTTGTTTTCTTTACATCAAATAATTCCACTACAAAATTGAACTTCAAAAAATGTTTCAAAAGTCATCTATGGAGTTACCTCTTCCAAAACACAACTAGACCGATGACAAAAGTAGCACAAATTCAAATCAATAGGATAACGGTCGCAATAATTAACACTTTCCAACCAATTCCTTCTCATTCTCCTCCTAGACTCCCTCTGGTGCACATGTTTCAAGTATTTTACATGTGGCTTTTTTTTTATCTAGCTCATGAATATGATCATCACCAAATGCAGGATGGAACCCATGTTTTCTACCATACTTGTTCTGAAGATAGGAAAGAAAGCTTATAGCTCCAGCAATATCGTGTATTGTTCTGGAATATAGATGACATCATTATTGTCCATATTTTCATTTGAACGACACAAAATGAAAAGAAAAATCAATAAAGACATGCACAAATAAATAAGCACACACACACACACACACACACACACACACACACATATATATATACATAGAACATAACACCCCATTTGCATTTATGTTAAAAAACTTAATGTTATAGTGTTACATGAAAAGAAACAATCTAGTGTTACATGAATCAAATGATGTAAAAATTTCTACAAATATAAGCCTCATTTCAAAATACAATAGAAAAGACTGTGGTAATAGAATAAAATTGTGGCCAATATATAAAAAATGAATATTGGCCATGGTGACGGCCAATATTCAAAACCTCCATCTTTTCATTTCATGATGTAATATGAATCCACAATATTAATATCAATATGAACCAGTTATAAAAATGATTTTGAATGATTGGTTCATATAACTCATTGTTTATGCTTGAATGGTTTGCTGCAAAGAAAAGAGCAATAGGCACTTAAAAAAAAAAGTAAATTGAACAACATGAAAAGCGATGTAAGTAATATTTCTCAAATATTACTATGAATATGATGAATTTATTAATCTAATAAATATATGAAAATGATTATTATATTAAAAGTAAATCAAGAGGATAATAAAAGCAATTCAAAAAACAAACTATAAATAAGGTCACAATGTTATTACTTGTATGTCATAGTGATATGGACTTCAATCGCTCATCTTCCTTCTTCCTAATTGTAACATATGCATTATCTTTCATCTTGGCATAACGTTGAAAAGATTAAGGCGTGCAATGCGTAAACCATCTATTGATTTCACTCTTGATATGGCTGTGAAGGTAAGGCCTTGCTGCTCTTTATTCCCGATATCAACTCACGCTCATTCTAAAGTCAATCCCTATGACTTGTGGATTGTAAGAGCCCATGCTATCTTCAAAGGAATTTGTTTTCGATTTCCTCTTATCACTGATGTGATAGGGACAATGTTAGATTTATTGCATCAAATGGAACACCAACATACTTATCAAAAACAACAGTTGTGAACATTGGAAGTTGAGGTGGCTTAGAAGTAGGCAGATAAAATATATCCTTAACATAACCAAGTGCACCATTCACCAAGCTAGCTTCAACCCATAAATTACATGTCAACATAACACGCTGACCACGACACAACAAAACTTCACAGTCCAATTGATCATCATCAACACCACTGATTTCTGAACACCTTGAATGCTCAGCAACACATTGTGCAATTGGAGAATTTAATGATTTTAACATATGCCTATTATGGAAGGAGACCAAATTATTTGTTGGAAACATGTGAACTGCTGCATTAAATAAATCTCTTTCTCTAGGATGCAACCTCATATCAGCCCGTGACATAAGAAACTCCCAATATTCAAGAACAGGTTCTAAATTTCTTATGTTATTGAGGACTCTACGAAAACAAGATTGTTTCTCATTATTCCCTTGTTGGCGAAAGATTGTGTCAAGAGTGACAACAATGTTGAATTTATTCCACAAGACTTTCCCTATTGTATTACCTGCATACAAAGGCTTATCTCTCACAGGAGGAAATTGGCTAAGGTCACCCACAAGGATGATGGATCTGCCACTGAAAGGAAAAGTCTTTTTCTCTAGAAATTCTTCTCGTAATCGAGCATCTATTTGCATAAAAAATATTGATCCTAGAAAGCTCATTTCATCAATCAATATATATCTAACATGTCACATTTCTTCTTGGAATACAGCAAGTGACTACCCCTGTAGTTGCTGCATATATTTAATTGGAATTTTTAGAGTTGAGTGTATTGTTTTTGCATGTATATTAAAAGAATTTATTCCTCTTGGGGCAAGAAGAAGCAAACAGCTTCTTCCATTACTTAACGAATTAGAAAGAGCTTCAAAAATACAATGGATAAGGAAAGACTTCCCAATGCTCGAAGTGACCTGAATAATCATAAGAAGAGCTTCACGAATCTCATATTTAGCACACTGCCTTAAGAACATTTCAAAATCAAGTCATTGTTTTTACGACAAAGAATCTGGAGATGCAAATGTTCTATTTGAAAGGTCACCAATATCACATATTTATTTTGCATTCCTTATAAAATTAATAGCTTCTTCTGCAACATCATCAGAAATAGTTATACTTTCCCAGTCAAAGGATATATCAAAGTCCCTTCGACCAAGGGTGTGAAGTTCAAAAACACTCGCATCATTTGGTGGAACCAAGCGAGAGAAAATCTACCATTCTTGAAAATCATCTTCAAGATTCATTTCATGGTTAGAAAAATCACCATCTTCTTCGTCTTCAATATTTTCTATAATTGATGGATTTCGATCAACATGCCATGCTCGATATCAAAAATTCCTCCAATTTTCAATAATAATTTCAATTGAAAGGCCAATTTTTGCAGGAATGTCATGAAATTGCTTGTACAAGAGCAATTCTGTCCAGCAAAAGGTTTCAAATTCCTCTGAAGCCTCACCAGGAATAGAATAAAACTGTGGCCAAACTCGAACTATAGCATGAACATCTCTAGGCTTCCATGGATCTTGTTTACACTTGCTATCAAATGTCCAAGATCTTGTTGTTTCTATCGAAGATAGATGTTTAAGGAAAAAAGGTCTCTTTTGATAATGTTGAAAAAAAATATTCTTAGATGAACAATGCAAGCCATCCCTTGATATTTTCCTAAAAATATTTCTTTCAACATTTAAGGAAACAAATTTTTGACTACAAACAGCAATAGGTAGCTTAAGCAACATATGGCATGTTTCTTGAGCTCCAATGTCACGACCAACAATCATTTCTGCAAGAAGCTCTCTATATGCACATAAAGCATGATCTTCAGAGCCAATAGAATTTGAAATTCTAGTTAACATATGATGATAACTTTCACACCTTTTTTCTAATTTTGATGCATACTTAGCAATGCATTTCAACACAACATAGCGAGAAAGCACTGGCTGGAAATCAACATTTGCATGCCACATTGTTAGAAGGTCAATGTTATGTACATTAAGCCTGTCATCATTTCTTGTTGGCTCATATTTTTTTCTTCCTTGATCATCTATGAACAATCTTGATTCATCACAAAGATCCCATGGAGCATTGTACTGACATGTTAGAATAGTGCCCTTTTTGCGCAAACAAGAATCTACAGTACACTTTGTGTGCCTTTGGACATGGTTTAACAATTCTTCGTAATCATTATGAGGACCAGAAGAGAAAATATGACTAGTACCCAATAGGCACGGGTCATCATTGAGGCTTCGTGGAACCATTATGTTGTGACGATGTATGTCACACGGATTCCATGCAGTTACATATTTGTTGAAGAATATCTTTGCAAGTTGTACATCAGAACTATTTGACCAATCAAGTATTTCCATGTTAGGAGCACCTTCTAACCATAGGAAACCATGGATATGTGCTGATCCTCTATTTTGCCACTCATATCTGAAAAAATAATGAAGATATAGTTACTACAAACAATATAAATAGAATCATATTAAAAGTTCAAAAAGTATAGAAAAAAAATTGAACACAAACATGTACCAGAAGTCTTTAGCTTTAAGACATTTTTGGACAACTTCCTCTCAAAAGATATTGAATATGTGGTGGATAAATGTTACAACAATATGAGGGTACTGGATAACATTCTCAATTTTCATATGGTGCTCATTTTAAGAACGAGAATGTGAATGTATGGGCATGAGGTTATGCAACTCTAGCCACTTTGTCTTAGCTGCACTCAAGGTAGAAAATAAAGTGGACATCCTAACTGAGTAATCATGTCCATCAATTCAGATCGACACTTATTTTAGTATGCCCTTGTACCTCTCAGAGAAGAACCAAACCGCATAAGATGCTCATCCAACTTATTATCTGGTAATTCAGATAGTTGGTGACGCAACTCTTCAATTGTTGTAGGTGAGTTATCATGTAAATGTTTCTTTGAAAAAACTGTAGTAGTTGCTTGGCTCTAATGCCACATTATCATGTTTAATAGGTAATATCAAAAGCGAGGATGGCTTCCAAATCTCTGATCATAGTACCTAAGAAGATGCAATGCATACTCATGAAGTTCAACACTACAAATACGTGGTTTCAACCAGGCAGCATCACCAGTGGGGAACAATGTTTGGAATGCCATACCTAATAACCCCTCTGTATTATATTCATTCACTAGAGAGGTTCCAATACTGGGCCAATCCATGCCTTGAACATGTGAAGGATCAAAATTATCAAGAAATTCTCTAATTTCTTCGGCTTCTCTTTGTTCGTTTGGTAGGCGAGCAACGAAAGAGGAAGGATGAGAGGGAAAATGCTCAAAAGGAAACCATTCATTATTATTTTCATTGATCTTAGATTCTTGAATATCACAATCAACAAATTTAAGCCTAGAGAAGACATGTGTTGATCTTTTGGGCAGAGCATTCACTGGATCATAATCAGTTACAACATCTCGATAATATTGATCATGTTGGATTTTGAAAAGAAATGCAACCATCACTCGAGATATTTTGACATAACATTCATAATATTTAGACTGAGCAGTATGTCTCCTCAGAATTAGAAAGTCAATACCTTCAACATGTTGGGGAAGGCTATGTACAATTGTAGAAATATCTCAAGGAAAGCTAATTGTATGACCACTATACTTATATTTCCCACCTTGAGTACGTGTCACTTGCAAAATATGATTCACACGTGCTATTAGCATTTCTTCAACTTGAGTAATAACTCTTAAAATATGAGGTTGCTCACCAGGATCCATGTTATTATATCGACAAAAATGATGGGCTCCTATTTCACTCTTACATCGTCTGTAAACAGGTCCTTCAAAATGTTTCACAACATGGATTCTGGGATATGATTATTGGCAAATGTGGCACATTTGGACAACTAACAAGCTATCTATCTTTGCTCGAAATCTTTTATGCACTACAATCATGTTTTCATCAAAATGAATATGATCTCTATTGGCCGAACCATGTTGAAAACCATTTGGAAGAGTAAAATTTCTTCTAACATGTACTTCATCTTCAAGAACATGAGATTCCCTTCGCAAATTTGAAGCATGTGGAATGGATCTATGAGAATGTCTTTCCAAATTTATGGTGTGCATTTTGTGAACCTGAGAGGATGTAAAGGTATCTTTGTCATAAAAGACTTTAAAATTTAATTTCCAACTAATTATAAATGAAAAAAATGAAAAAGAATCAAATGCATTCAAAATTTACATTTGTGTCTTCATGTGGATGAGGGTTATGAGATGGTTTCTCTTGGATTCTAACATCAGTGGATGGAACATTTTGGGATGTAGTTTCTATGCCTCTATTCAAATGAATTGTTTCCTGTTTCAAAAAAATAAAATACGTTATAAAACTAAATGTCCAAAAAAGAAAGATTCAAATATTGAAAATAATTCAAACACATTGAACATCTACATTGGTTTTACAATTTGATGTTTTGGATTCCAATTCTCCAACCTAATGATATGAGATCATGGTTTCTCCATAAAATGTTACAAAAAAAAAATTCCAGGCAACTGTAAATGAAAAGATGAGAAAAATATCAAATGCACTCAACATTTACATTTGTTTAGTGATGTGGATGAACGATATGGGATGGTTCCTCTTCACTTCTAACATCAGTAGATGGAACATCTACGAAGTTAATTTGTATGCCTCTATTGAAATGACTAGTGTTTTGTTCAAAGAAAATAAAATACGCCATAAAATTCAATGTCCAAGCAACTAGAAATTTAAAAAATGAAAAGAAAATAAAAAACATTGAAAATTTACATTAGTCTGGCAACTTTATCGTTGAGGAGAATGCACAGGAAGGTTATGGCATGCTTCATATTCACTTCTCGGATTAGTAGATGGACCACTTTGTGAGTTAATTTCTAGACCTCTAATAAAACAAGTTGTATCCTATTCGAAGAGAATAAAATAACATAAGTTTAGTAAACAAAACTTTGTAAATATAGGAATGTAATAAAACAACCACTATTGCAGCGAAAATCAAAATATCATTGTGTTACCTCCATTATTACGCGCGAAATGCTATTAGGGATGACTAATTCTCTTGGTGGGACCAAATTACTTTGAGGAGTGGGATTTGAAGATCCGATGTTTCGAGCAACTGGATTCAAATTATCAAACAAATGGCCAAGTAAACTATCATCCAAATCATCAAGCAAAATTTCATAATTACCTCCACCATGGATGTTTTGCAACCTTTGGCCATCAAAACATGCAATTGGACACACGAAAGGGTTAGGGTGGACATTTGCATCCACATTATCGATATGGCATTCTTCCCGATTGCAAGATGTTTCCCAATGTTATGAACATTTTCAGGAGAGCATTGAACAACAAGATTATGCTGACGAGGAGCATATCCTGATAATGAACTATCAACAAGAAATGTTCTTTCCATTATATCATCCATAGTATGATACTTACGAGGAATTATAAAATCATTTTCAAGAGTGGCTTCACTCGTTTTTCTATTATATGTAGCTCTCCTATGCTCATTTATGGCATCCTTATTTTGTTGATACTGTAAACGACGACTTTCATTAGACCTCTCATGTGATTTTGGTGACAAATTTCGTTTTCTTGTACGCTTTCTTGTGCCTTCAGATGACATGTCTACAATGAATAATAAAATATTCATTATGGAATCATAAACATGGAACATAACAAATATCTAATATAAACAAACAAAAAAGAATGAAAAAGGCACAAGTTTTTTTTTGGAAATCGTAAAAAACATAAAAAGTGTATATGTTATTTTTTTCCAACCATATAAACTTATCAAAATGTATAAGGCTTTTTCCAAATGGCTAAAAACAAAAAACAAAAAATTTCAAAATGGCAAAAAATAAAAATGAATTCTTCCAAATGGCTTAAATAAAAATGTCTAAATTTCCATGTATCATATTAGAATCAAAATGAAACCCATACTATTGGGACACAATACTCTAAGAATTATATGAATTGGAAGTATATCTAAAAATTTGGAACTATATACTATCAAAATATAAATGTAAATATTAAAATGAACATAAACATATAACATTGTTTGAGAATCAATGACAAAAACCAATACAAATAATATGTATAACATAACTCATAGAAATTATAATTATACAAACAAATAAAAATGCATAACATCAAGAAACATTTACATGTAAATAATAAAACTTTAGGGAAACAATATGAAATATTTTACATCACAAAGATCGATACAAACATAATTTAAAAGTATTACCATAAATACCCATAGTATGTATAGAGACAAAAAAGGAAATATTTTCCACAATCATAGAGAGTATATAAAATGGAAATATTTATAAGAACTCCTAAGAATACTAATAGCCTAAGAATCCATATCCACATCCACATCCAATGGTAGAATCTCATCAAGAGAATCTATACAGGGAGAAATTGCAAAAACATTTCCATACTCAATCAAATCATTGCAATCCTCCAATGTTGGGTACCAAAACCAAGACATCTACTCATTAGTTGAATTATCAATATCTATTGGAAAACAGATGCGAGTCATCATGTCATATAATAGGAAAGGAACTTCACCACAGTTGCACATAAGAACCAGACAATGGACTGTTCGAAACAGAAGATAACCAGGACATTTTCTATTTATATTTGCAGAAATTTCTTCCAATAACTTCCATCTGAAACCCCAATCATTTTCAAAGTAGGCAATTCTTCGCTCAACACACGGTTGACCAAATTGGACATGATCTAATTCTTCAATTGACCATACAGAAGTGGAGCGATCATTGACAAGGCATATGATCTGATTCATGTATATTGCTAATGACATACACTGAATGTCACTGATTGGAACAAATGAAAAACCCCGCTCATTTTTTATTACGTCAAACCAGTAGATTGTATACCTGTACCAAGGATAATCTTCATACTCCTTGTCCAGATACAACCAAAACAATTTACTTTTATAAAGCACTACATTCTTAGGGGGTGAAGTGCCACCAAATGGAACAACAACCCTTTGCCATACCCTATCAAGACTACTGCAAACATAAGATTTAGACTACATTCTCTCATACATATGTTTTATAATAACTCAGTCATATTTTTTGTTGCTTACATTTTCCAATAATGAAAAGAATCATCAGTCTCCAATTCATATTGGCCCTATGTTTCTAAATGCCTTTGTAAATGGATTCGTTACAAAATAGTTGTGTGTTTGGTGGCACTCTGTTGGTAAGGATAAAACCACCATTGGTCCAACAATACACTCTACGTTGTATCTTGAATCTATAAATCACAAATTAAATTGAGATATGTGGCCATTCTGATTAAGGTATTGAGCAGAAAAGAATTGTCTTCACTATTGAGGAAAGGAATGAGAAATCCAAATTCGTTCGTAGAGACATTCTTGCAACATAAAAAGAAAGAAGGGTTTTGCAAAGCATTCTTCCATTTTTTACAAATAGTGCTAAAATTTATCACAAACGATAAAGGGAGCCACAGGAGGACAAGTTCAAGAACTTTGAACGGAAGACAACTCCAAATAGTTGGATCCATGATGAAACAATGAAATCACCTAAAGGTAAAAAAACGCATTTGATATCAACAAAACAATTTAATGTTGAATAAAATTAAAAGTAACATACATACATAATTTACCATACACAATTTTCCATTTTGTTAAGAATAAAAAATGTTAATGGTTGTGTAAGAGTGAAATTTTAACTAATAAAAAATAGTTGGGGCACAACTTGTTTTTTTTTCTAGATTTAAGATCACATGACTACCTGTTTTTTATAGTAGTGAATTTATTTTAGTTATATGTTTTAATTATGTATGTAATGTGAATCATAATTAACTATTTGTCAATTTTGATTAGTTGTAATAACCAACTAAATAAGGAGTAGTCTTTAAGGTGTAATAGCCAGCTAAATAATTTCTTGTTGGAATTTGACAAAAAAATTGACTCAATCATAATGAATAAAAAATATCAAATTAAAATTATATTACTAATTTTCTAAAACAAAACATTTGAATAGTAGATTGTTAATATCATAAGATAATCCTTGTAATGGACTGCATTAATATCACAAGTTAATCATTCTAATGAACTACATTAATATCTACATGATTATGATTATATCATATATGGAGGTTAAATTAATAAATATTAGGAAATTTAAATAATAAAAAGAATAATATGTTTGCAGTTTGTGAGATTTTTCAACATAATTTTATATATTTCTAAATTTTTTTAATTATTTGAATTTCTTAATATTTATTCATATAGTATTTCTTATTTAATAATGTAATTTTTAATCATACACTAATCATAATAATTATAGCTTAAATTTTCTTAACCATTAAGAAAATGTGTTTCTAAAACAATTAATTCTATAGGTCTCCATTGTTAAAACTGAATTATTATTTTTATTTTATGTGTTTATAAATATTTTTAATGGGTTGTCTAACACCTAGATGTTTAGGAATTTTTGGTTGGAACTAACTACATTTTTCGTTGACTCAATCTTAATTTTTATTGTTTACTCAAATTTACTTGTAATTCCAAACAATCTTTGCCAAATTTACTTGTAATTCCAAACAATCTTTACTCAAATTTAATTGTAATTTTTTAATTTTTTTTGAAGAAACAAATTTACTTGTAATTCCAAATCATCTTTTCCAAATTATAAACAATAGAAAATCTAACAACACATGAATTTAAACATATATTAAGTAAGGTGTTTAAAGTTTCTTTAAAAAAATTGAAAAGATTTGTTTTATTGAATTAATCTATTCTTATACATGTTTTTATTATACAATGTTTTTTTTGTAGTTATAATTTATGAAAGAAAAAAAAAAGAAGAAGGCTACAGTAAGAGATTTAATATAATTTTTTATAATATAATTTTATAAAATCCATATCTTACTTTTCTAACCTATTGTAATATATATGTAATATAATGAGAAGAGTTTTTTCATTATTCTCTTATATAATTATATTATTCTATTTCTTTCAAAAAAGTTAAAAAAATGTTTAAACAATTTTCAATCACATATTAAATACATTTAATTATTTAAATTAATACATTCAAGCTAAACACATATACATTATACAAATTTCTATAATATTAACAACAACCAATTACATTAACCATATTACACATATACATTATCCAAATTTCTATAATATTAATGACAACCAATTACATTTAAAACCCATATTTGTTCATTAGCCGATGATATTTTTATTTAGCAATACACATCTAAATATTCATAATTATACCTCACACCCTTTTATTGAATCCAACAAAATTTCCTCATTCAAGCAACCACAAACAAATTTGATGTTGTTCGAGAATCATGGCGCGACATCTTGTGTGCATACAATCTGGTCAAAAGTGGCTAGCTATGTTTAGGGTTACGATTTTTTTTTTAAAATATGAACAATGGATTCCATTAATCTATATATATATATATATATATATAAATTTATTTTTGGTATGGATTGTTCAACAAGACTTCAGCAAAAATGAACAAAGCCATTCCACATTAGAGTAATGAAAAATCTAGTTAACAGTGGCCATTGAAAACAAATCTAGGTAACAAATTATGCACCTTTCTTAGGAGATAGAAGCTCAGAGAAGCCCCTTCAAATCATTCCAGTAATCCTTACACCAATCGTTCCAGTAATCCTTCAACAATTCCAACAACCCAATCACTAAGAAAGGGTTCCTCAAATGCATCTGAAGGAAACCTGAAAAAATAATAAGTAGAGGAAAGGAAGGCTATGAAAGATTTTTTCACCTTTATTAGCAGATAGAAGACGAGAGAAGCCCACTCAAATATTTAGATTAATCCTTCCATCAATCGTTCCAGTAATCCTTCAACAATTACAACTACCCAAGTGCTAAGAAAGAAATGCAAATGCATGCATCCACGGAGCCTTTGATTATAATAGATGGAATGGCAATGAATAATAAGTACAATAAATATTTAATGACAATTTGAAACCCTCAAGATGGAGTGGTAGTGTTATTTTATTATTGCTCAAGGTTACAATCAGGCATGGATTGGGAGAGTTATTCTATTATTCCTCCACGTTACAATCAGAGATGGAATGGCAGAGTTATTATTAAGAGCATGAGTGGTGAAATAGATGGACACCTATATTTTTTGGAGTTATTATTTCCATTGTGAATTACTAGAACGATTGCTGGAATGGTGAAATTGATGGACACCTGTTTTTTGGAGTTATAGAGACACCTGTTCTTTGGAGTTATTATTAACAACATGAAAGGGTTAAATTGATGTACAATTAAATGAAACCACAGAAAACTGTTATTTCGAATTGGACAGGTCACCAATGGTTTGAAACAAATGATGATCTTATTGCCAGATAATTAAATATAAAAAAAACATATCCTATACTTTCATATCTAAATTTTAAAGTGGTAGAAAAATATTTATCACTATCACTATCATTATCACTATCCCTCTTTTCACTCAAATTTTTTAAATAATTAATAATATACACACTATCCCTCTTATCCCTGAAAATTTTTAAATAATTTAAAATATACACACTATTAACTTTAACTTTTGTTTTCATTTAATCTTACCCTAAATTAAAAAGAGAAAAGTGTTATCAAGGGTGTGCAATTCGTTGGAGTGGTGGTGTATATTCATGCAGGAAGCAACAACAAAAATATCATACCATTGGAAAAACAAAACTAAAATCACCAAAATTCTCATTTCTAGAAAATTAGTTAAGGTTGTAAAGCAAATCAACTTGAGTATAAAAATAATTATCATGTAGTGAATAAAGTTTATTGAATTACATAAAGTGTTTAATCTGTCAGGGACCAAATCACCGTATGGTGTTTGGTAGAGTCGTTTGATTAAAAAACAATTTTTTGAAAATAAATATTAAAATTATTTTAATTAAAGTTTATTTAAATCTTATTTTAATATATATATATATATATATATATATATATATATATAAAAATAAATGATATATATTAAGAGGAAGCAAGAGAAGTAAATAAAAAAAATGAATTATTTAATCAAAGAATATTAAGGAGTTTGTAGTATGAAATGGAGAATTAAAAAATGACATAATAGAAAATCTTCTATGTTTTTCTCAATCGCACATTGTAGACTAATTACATTAAAGGGGAATATCCAAGGAAAATCAATTAATTAGCAAACTAATTATTAATTCCGGAATCAAATAGAGAAAGAAAGGAAGATATTTATCAATATTTATTAATATATTAGTTCATCCATAAACTAAAAAATTAATTTGTCCTTCCTTTAAATTAAATTTTCTAACAACTTAAAAACTTCATAATCATTAAATTTTTATATATTGACATCTCATTATATATCAATATCTACATATGCATATTCAACACATTTCTTGATTATTTTATTCCAATATCTACATATTCACAATATTCCATCATTAGTTTATCTCAATATCTAATTATATTTTATACTATATATCAAGTAATTTTATAATTACATAATTTATATGCTCCAAATCATTTTATTATAAAGTAAACTATGAGAAAATAGTGAAATTTACCTATGTGTAAATAATGAAAATAGTGAAATTTACCTATGCGTGGATAAAGAAAGAATTCTTTCAATATAAGTACAAAAATATACAATAAGGTAGCTTGTAATAGTTGGTACAGTGAAAAATATAAGTTAACAGAAAATAAATTATTAAATGTCAATTGAAATGAGGGGATTCATAAAATGAGTGAATGCCAAAAAACTTATGCATACTGGGAATAATCATTCTTAAAAAAAATACAAATTAATTGGCATTGTAAATTTTCATCTTAAAAGAATGTGAATATAGTTACATTCACAAAGTTTATTTCTAGATAAGAAATTAAAGATTAAATGATAACATATGTTTTCTAGCTTAATAAGAAAGACATTAAGGAAATTTTCTCCTTTCTAATTAAATGTGTAATAGGTTATTTTACAAAGAAATTTAAAGAAGTGTTAAACATGTTGTTAAGACAAAACACCCTTTATCTTCCTAAGTTAGTTTTTAACATACCGACACCTGTTATTTAGAATTGGACACACGTTACCAATCGTTTGAAATGGATGGTCATCTTATTCGGAAATACACCTTTCCACTACTATGCCAAGTGTATGTGTAAGGCGTGTGTTACATTTTGTAGTCTTCCCATTATGGTTAATCCTGATAGGTGTCAATTAACAAATGGCATGGTAACTTTTTAAGGGAGCTTTGTAAAAAATTAATTTAAACAAGGTTTAATCATGTGATTTAGATATGCATAGAAGTTAGTGGTATGAATTCAATCCATTGATATTGTGGCAACGACAAGAATATAATGGCATCTTTAAATTTAAACTCTCTGATCAATTTTTTTGATTAGTAAAATCATTAAAGTGCCCAACTCCAAATAGTGAAATTTACCTATGTGTGGATAAAGAAAGAATACATTCAAGATATGTACAAAAATATACAATAAGATAGCTTGTAATAGTTGGTACAATGAAAAATATAAGTCAACAAAAAATAAATTATTAAATGTCAATTGAAATGACGAGATTCATAAAATTAGTGAATGCCAAAAAACTTATGCATACTCGGAATAATCCTTCTTAAAAAATAATACAAATTAATTGGCATTGTAAATTTTCATCCTAAAAGAATGTGAATATAGTTACTATTAAATGTCAATTGAAATGACGAGATTCATAAAATTAGTGAATGCCAAAAAACTTATGCATACTCAGAATAATACTTCTTAAAAAAAATACAAATTAATTGGAATGGTAAATTTTCATCCTAAAAGAATGTGAATATAGTTACATTCACAAAGCTTATTGCTAGGGAAAAAATTAAAGATTAAATAATAACATATGTTTTCTAGCTTAATAAGAAAGTGATTAAGGAAAATTTAACCCTTCTAACTAAATTTATAATAGGTTATTTTAGAAGGAAATTTAAAGAAGTGTTAAACATGTTGTTAAGAGAAAATGCCCTTTATCTTCCTAAGTTAGTTTTTAACTTACCAACACCTGTTATTTAGAATTGGACACACGTTACCAATGGTTTGAAATGGATGATCATATTATTCGGAAATACAACTTTCCACTACTATGCCAAGTGTATGTGTAAGGTATGTGTTACATTTTGTAGTCTTCCCATTATGGTTAATCCTGATAAGTGTCAATTAACAAATGGCATGGTAAATTTTTAATGGAGCTTTGTAAACAAATAATTTAAACAAGGTTTAATCATGTGATTTAGATATGCGTGGAAGTTAGTGGTGTGAATTCAATCCATTGGTATTGTGGAAACAACGCGAATATACTGGCGTCTTTAAATTCAAAATGTCTGATCAATATTTTTGATTAGTAAATTCATTAAAGTGCCCAACTCCAAATAGTGAAATTTACCTATGTGTGGATAAAGAAAGAATGCTTTCAAGATAGGTACAAAGATATACAATAAGATATCTTGTAATAGTTGATACAATGAAAAATATAAGTCAACAGAAAATAAATTATTAAATGTCAATTGAAATGAGGAGATTCATAAAATTAGTGAATGCCAAAAACTTATGGATAATTAGTGAATGTCAAAAAACTTATGCATATCGAGAATAATCCTTCTTAAAAAATACAAATTAATTGGCACTCTAAATTTTCATCCTAAAAGAATGTGAATATAGTTACATTCACAAAGTTTATTGCTAGGGAAGAAATTAAAGATTAAATGATAACCTCTGTAATTTCTCCTTACTAACTAAATGTATGATAGGTTATTTTACAAGGAAATTTAGAGAAGTGTTAAACATGTTGTTAAGAGAAAACACCCTTTATCTTCCTAAGTTAGTTTTTAACTTACGGACACCTATTATTTAGAATTGGACACACGTTACCAATGGTTTGAAATGGATGATCATCTTATTAGGAAATACACCTTTCCACTACTATGCCATATGTAAGGTGTGTGTTACATTTTGTAGTCTTCCCATTATGGTTGTCAATTAACAAATGGCATGGTAAATTTTTAATGGAGCTTTGTAAAAAATTAATTTAAACAAGGTTTAATCATGCAATTTAGATATGCACAGAAGTTAGTGGTGTGAATTCAATCCATTGATATTGTGGCAATGACGAGAATATACTGGCATATTTAAATTCAAACTTTCCAATCAATTTTTTTATTAGTAAAATCATTAAAGAGAAAGATGCCTATCCGTGTAAAAAAATAAATAATAAGGAGAATTCGATGAGGAAGGGAAACCCATTTGGGGCCTTAATTCATAAGTTAAATGTTGTTGCCGCAATCAAAGATTTAAAGAAGTCCATGTTTTATAACCAATGCAATCTCCAACCAATTATGGATCTCAGTTCTACATGTAAAGTTCTACATGTAAAGGTTACAATCTAGTCCTAAGATGCCATTTTGGAGAGAATTGTCGGTTGTCCTCAAGGAGAGTTGGTCGAAGAAAAAAATTAGACATCTTTGAGCATGGTTTCTATGAAAGTAGAAAACACTAATCGCAAAAGACAAGCTCTTAATGTGTGAAGTCATCCATAGACGACATCCTAGTGGCACTCAAAGAAGAGGCGATCATATCTTTCCTAAAAACCTTATAGAAACCCTATAGTTGAAATAGTTGAAATGTTGGAGTGAATATTTTGCATATAACAGAAGATTAAGAAAGATGAAGAAGGATCATAAATAATTTCACACACTAAAAATAAACTCTTACACATCTATATTAATATGTACATAAACAATAATATTAAGGATTCTTCACATATTCATGGTCTTCTTTTGAAGGAGTCAAAACAGTATTATGTTTGATATCATGTTAAAAAATAGATAGAGCACATTATGACACTCACAAATCACTTTACATATTTATTCATCACAAAAGTTACAAATATATAGGGCATAGATCATAGACTTGGATGAATCTAGATCCCAAGAAACTGGATCTATGACTGAGAAATAACACAATTACAACTGAGACATAGGTAACAACAATTTATAGATTAACACCTCTGACCTCACAATGACAACTTGTAAATCACATCATACACATGAAAACATTACTTCGAACATTATATTAAATATATTAATAAACCATATGATAAAACATTTTATTTTAAAATACTATATTATATTATAAAATCAAAGATACCATAACATAATAAAACTCTCATATAGAATAAAACATATAAACAAACCCACATTACTTATTGTATGGCATGTATATAGTACTTATTATCTATTACATAACAAAAGAATTAAAATTGCATGTTATTAAACATACTTAACACTTATATATATATATATATATATATATATATCAATCAGTATCAGTATGAACGTACTTTACATCAAACATTATACGCTATAAGCATTTTGCTCTTTTCTTTTTATCCATCGAGGGAGAGGGAAGAATGACCATTACTCCAATAACTCGAAGTTTTATGTCTCCATAAACCATATATCTTGACATAAACGGTAAAGTTAGTGCCTCGTATAAACCTACCCGCCAAATTAATAGACACTGCTGGAAATTTGAGTTTAAATTAATGCCCAAACGGAATTTATAATCGAAACCACAACAGAAGGTCTTGGGCAGCCACGGATATACAACAAACTTTATACCCAAAGTGGTATTTATTTTTGCCCTTTCAAAGTGCGCCAAGTACCAGATTCTTCCATTTATATTGCGCTAACATACATTCACTTGTCCTAAGTATCAGATTCTTGCATTTATATTGCGCTTACATACATTCACTTGTCCTCAGGGGCGTTCAAAGTCACCTGCTTTCAAGAAAAATGGTTTCGGCCTCAGCCTTAATTGCTTCACTTCTCTTTTCCGTCCAATATGTTCCTCTTATGGTTTTAAACGATAGCTTTGTTTGCAACAAAACTCCTAATAATAGTTCATGATTGTTTTGCATATGTAAAAAACAAGATTGTCACGTGCATGGACGATCTCAACTTTCTTCTTCTCTCATGATATCATGGAAAATGCAAGAGTACAGTAGGGAATATCAGTTTGCAAATGTTTTAAAATTCGTTGATTTAAGCTTGGATAGCACGTTTAACATTGGGAGTTCAACGATCCTATGTATACGACATCTTTCATGAAAACAAGAAGGCTCTGCCAAATCTTGAGATACATATGTGGGAACAAGATAGATAATAATTCAAATCATTTCAGAAGTTTGGGGTGAGGTTACAACGATTATCAGATTCTACTAGACAGGTTGCAAAAATGGAGAAATATGTCGATCTAGCTAGAGCTAGAATAAACTGATTACACAATCCATCCCTAACTCTGAACATATCGAATCAAGTAACCTGTTCCAGTTCACACTCACATTTAAAAATATGCCCAAAAAGAAAACAGCTACATGCTACCACCTTTACACATGAACAAAGCATCTGATAGACATGGCCATGTCCGTTGAATTCCCGAATATTCGGAGAATCTGCCATCGACTTAAAGATGCCGACTTAAAGATGCTCGGTTTGGATGAGATAGCGTGGAGCGGAAAGGAGGTAACGATATGAGAAAGTGGCATCAAGCATGCGGCCCGCTCAATTTCATTAGCACTTCCAAAAATATCACATTTGGAAACTTAGCAGAAGGGAAGCAGTGCCGACTTAGATCATTGAGGAATAGGTGGCAGTGGCATTATGTAAAAAGAGATTTTGTCGGAACGAATAATACAGATTGGTTGCGGTTGTTTGGAGAAAGTAATAGAAATGGCTACAAAGATCAACACGGTCACGGCAAAGAAAACACGATCATAGTTAAAATCTGGGCACGATAGAGAGAGGATTACCATCCCATTCCCAAAAGAATGGTTATTAGCTGATTTGTGAATTTCATTTAGCTTAGAATGGGCACAATAGAGAGAGGATTACCATCCAATTCGCAACAGAATGGTTTTTAGCTGATTTGTGAATTTCATTTATTTTAAAGGTCGTTGAGACTATGCCAGTTTCAATTTTAATTTAGTTTGAGTATTTGACTATTTATATCATTTTATTTGTATTTTGTTGCTTTATTTTCTTTAGTTTTTAAGTTTAATATGTGGTTTTTAACTTTTAATTTTAATTATTTTCATTTTGGTAGTGTTAGTTTTATTTATTTGTACTTATAATTTTAATTATACCAAAACTGTTCTCTATATTGAAATTATATTGAAATTAGACTTGAGGAATTTATATTTTTAATAAAATGAATGGTAGATATTGCAAGCCAAAGTAAATATTCTTCTTCTAATACACAATCCAATATGAAAAATGTTCTATTTTTCGGTATTAAAAAATAATTTATGAAAAATGTCTATTTTTATAATTTATTAAAAAATTATTTCTGAAATCTGTGGTTGCCATTTGGTTTCATTTGGTGTGGCTATTGAAAAGCAATTTATTAAACGCGGTGTTGGCGTTTGGTTTCATATGGTATGGCTATTGAAATCTAGGTTACATCACTATTTTTAATAATATTATTTATTATATTTAAAAAAAATATTATTAGTTAATAATAAATATTAAGTTTAATGTTAATATCATTAGATATTGATTTTAATATTAATATGAATATTAATGGTAATATTAATATAAATTTATTAAAATTGATTGGCATATAAATGATAGAAAATATTGCATTATGTATATATTAACCACATTTACCAATGTGATTGTGTTAATATATTTTCATTGTTTTAGTTATGCTTTCGATTTAGATTTATATTTTTGTTAACTTTTAATTTAATATAGTGATTTATTTCAGTTTGGTTTTTTATTTAATTTATTTTTTATCTTAATCAAAAAGTTTATTAAGTTATTAAAATTTTATTTTACGAATATATTTTAGATTTTAAGTAGATTTTAGTTTATTTCTTTTAGATTTAGTTTCAATTTCATTTTAGATTTTAATTTTATTCCTAATTTAGTTTTAATTAATTAAATTAATTCAGTTTACATACATTACTTTTAGTTACAGTAGTTTTTTTTTTTAATATAATTGTATTTTAGTTAATATGGATTTATTATTTAGATTTTAGTTTTGTAGATTATTTTTTTTATTTTTCATTTATATTGGTTTTAATTTTTAATTTTATTTTAATATGATTAGGCTTGATTATTTTAGATTTTTAGCTTTCACAATTTATTTTAGATTTAATTTATATTTAAAGAAATGGTTTTCTAATTCTAAGTGGAAAATGGACATTTTGGAGCATGAAATCAAAGAGGCCAAACAATGTCAAGGAGATTCTAAAAAACATAGCAATACACTTGATTTGGGGGTTCTAGATCTAAAAATTATAGGGGAAAATAGAGATTGTTAATTACACTATTGTAATAGAAAGATTTCTCTCTGATAAAACGCTTTTTGACTTTCTAAAAAGATGAGGCTATGCACTTTAGCAGAAGTGATTCTGGAAGAAATTTAGGATCTCAAAGGGTTGTAGAAAAAATTTGGAGCTAATGATAATAAGTTCACATTTATTTGCACTATTGGATCAAATTTGAAGACTTGATTTTATTTCTTTAATGGTTATTCAATTTTGGCTTAAGTTTTATTACAATTACTATATGAGTACTTGACATTATCATTATTGTTAATCTCAATTATTTTATGGTAATAGATACTATGTGTTAAGTTATCTTTGCATAAATGAACATAATGTAAATCGTAATTTGATAACGAATTCAATGGGACTTGCTTGTAATGGCTATTAACTATTTATTAGTCAATTACTATCTTGTCTTGAATTAATTTCTATTGAATTAAATAATTGTTTCTTTAATATCATAGTAAATCTAACATCAAATTCATTTATAAATAATTGGATTAATGTATATGCACAAGATGATTTTGATAACTATTTACTAGAATAATTTTATCTAACACTCTCTTCTTGATGTAAATATTTCTATGGTTATATGTTTTAAAAACTAGGGTTGTAACCGGCTCAGGGGCCACCATAAAGAAAAACTGAATGTAGAACAGATTTTTTATAATAAATAATTGAGATGTTAAGTTGGAAAATGTGGGAAAGGCAAGCTTGTGAGGCTGAAAATTAGATATTCAGATAATTATCAACTCGGTTGAAGATAAATATTGAGCGAATAAAGCTATAGGAGAGAAAATCATATTTCTGAGTTGTTCGAGAAAAAAAATAGAGTTTCATCCTTTCAATAAGGAAAAGAGGAAAAGACCTAGGCTAACGGGATAAGAAGACCCCTCAAAGGCACGACATTGCCAAAGAAACATATGCAAACAATCATGTATATAAGACATGAATTTGTAATCAAGAAGAGGTGGTTGAAGGAAGAAAGCAAGCTTCTCAGCTCGGGGGGAACCACAGAGCACTTGGTTCATGGTTGGGAGGAAATCCGTTTCCCAGGTCACATTTCTAGCGATTTCATCGGTTAGACGTTACTGTCATGATTGGTTATATGTAATTTTCATTTTATAAGTAGGTTGTAAATAAAAGTTTTGAGATGGATTTCTTTTGCATGGTATGAATTATGGATGCATGCGATTTAAAAAAAGAAAAAGTAAAGAATAGGTAATCATGTTACATGTTATTTCGTACGGCTGTAAATGTTCAAAGAGTGATCCATTTAGGAAAATGAACGCTATTGATTTGTATTGAATTGTACTATAAATTACCTTCAACATAACTCGAATCTTTTCATTTTATTTTATATAATGTTCCAGTGTTAAGCTGGCTGTTAATTTAATTTCACATGAATGGTTTGTGAGTGTCCAAGCCAAAGGGTATGTCAAAGGTAAAGTAGAGTTAACAAGGAAAAAATCTGAAATTGATTTATTAGAATAATTTATGGCTCGTAGTAGTAAATTGTCAAGACTAATGATTAAAACATAGATGAATTTATATTATGAAGTTATACAATGAAAAACATATAGATAATCCTATTCTTTGTAGTTATATAATAAATATTATAGACAGGGATCCTAGGATGCCAAATCCTTCATTCAGTACCTCCTCTTACCATTTGGACAGTTGGCTTAAGGCATGTCATGCTAGCAGCACCAAGCTCATTGTCCAATGGCGATGGGAAATGAAGATTAGGAAAAAGTCACGTCTTAGGACCAGAACTGGTAATGTCAGAAGGGAGTATGGAAGAAACAAAAAAAAATTCGATTGTAACGTGTGTAATAAGAAGAGTGTTACCATACAGTCAACTAGGACTCACTTTCACTCAGAATTGGTTTTCCTGGAAGGAGGTCTCGTTGTATGATTACTGGCAAAAAGAAAATAAAAGTTAACATACATAGTGGACCAAATTCCATGGTAATCGAATGTAACCAAAGTATATAGAAGTCACGAGATATTAGTCCTACTTAACAGGAGCGAAAGTCAGTCAAAACAATATGAAACTAATACCATTGTTAAATTGTAACAGATATGAATTGGTAGCATGACAAAACAATAATTAATTACATTATCATCACTAGATAAAATTAGTGAATACTCTAGTTTCAGGAACCAAAAGGTAAATGAGGGAATGTACAATACTATGAAGCCATGAATAGTACAAATGCATGATAATTTAGCTGTGTTTATGACAAGCAATTTTATTATCTATTACATGTAAAATGCTAAATAAGAACTTATATTCATCACAACGAATCCACCAGAAATTTTAATCGTATTTTAAAGAACACATTACTCTATAAGAGGAGTATCAAAACTACATGGAAGTTCCCATCTCATCACACACTATAAATAATCGAAAATGGTGTGACCCAAAAAGAGAAATGAATTCATAAACTTCAACTCTCACAAATCATGCTAGAGAAAATAGGCATTAAGCCTTTTAACTTAAACATTTAAAAGTTCAGGACTAAAGTCCATCATAGGTACTAGTAGCATAAACACCACAGTAGCATACGGTTACATCAAAACTAAAGAAAATTTCAAAACAGAAGTCCAGCTAACACTAAGTGGAAAAACGATGAGATTCATAATACATATAGGGCTAGGGCAAGGAAATTGCCTCTTAGAAAACCCTTTAAAATGAGGAACCCAACTACAAGTCTCCAATGCATATTATGGCAACCACAAAAATCCTAGATTGAAGTCTAGAAGGAACCAGAGCCATGATAGTGCACCAAGATGTCTAAGACAGTAGGAGTCGTAGTAGACAAGAAAAAATTACTTTGAGAGCGGACTATGTTAAGGGTACTAACCCAGGAAGAACTAACAGGCACATGAGGACCTAGGGTATGCTACTCTACAGAAAACCCATAGGGAAGGAAGAGTCGAACTGTTACCCGACAAACCCAAAACTGACAAAAGTTAATAAAAATAACTCGAGCAAGGGTATAAACCCCCCTATAATTCACAAAAAAACTATGCAAGAAAGTGACCATTATTGACTACGAGTCCTATCCAGAGGGAAATGATCCTTCCTCATATCTTAGGTTGAGCCACCACATCCAAACCTAAAAATCAAAAATGTTGCCCAAGAATTGTATTGAGGGCTTGAGTAAAATTCTACTAAGAAGGTTTAAGGAAAACAATTTTACCTATGCCCACAAATGATTATTACACCCCAGTTCGACAAAGTTCACTAGGCCAAGCACTATCGAGGAAGGGGAAACCTTGTTTTCCTACAAAGAAAACCAACCATGCCTCAATAAGATAGGCGTATAGGTGCTTGGAAACAAATAAAACAATAGAGTTGGGAGGGTCTTGCAATTGACATACCTCATAAGTGAGAGAAGCAACCCCGCAAAAGAGATCCATCGGCATTTCATCTCTGTGAGGTCTTGCACTACAACGAAAATAGAGAAGAATGAATCAAACCCTGAAACTCATAAAAATGATAATAATTCAAACCCAAATATATAAATACAATCTCAACAAAAATCACCCTATTACTTGAGAAAGGCAACGTGCCCTGAGGACACTCACCGAAAGAGCTAGGGATGCAGAGAGTGTGACCTCCATAGCCTAGTAGAGGCGAGGTAGCCAAGGTGTGCCTCTTCTCGCCACAGCAAAATAGATTACCTTGTTCAATGCAAGGTATAAGACCAAAATAGGGTTAGGGTATAAGAAAGGATACGAGGACCGTGGATCTGGGTGTAGGACACAAGCACTGTCGATCTCGTTAGCCTCGAGAAGACGGATGAGGCAGAGGAGGAGCGTAACATCCACGTGAAGGCCACGACTTGGAAAGCGTTGAATGGTTGAGAGATAGGTGAGGAAAGGCAGAAGCGAAGGAGGGTTTAAATCCTTAGAAACATAGAAACATATCCACCTTGGGAGCGCCTACACCTAACGCCATAAGATTCATAAAATGATGGTATGGTTAGGGAACCAAACTAATAGCATTAGAATGACATATATAAAATAAACCAAGGATACAATTGAAGGATGACCATGATAAAAATGAAAATAAACATGCACGTATGCATCCATATACTTTAATAGAAGGTACACTACCAATGGAAAGAAAAGAAAAATGTTACTTTTAGAACTATGGCAAGTTCATGATTTATAGGAGTATTTAGAAAAGGAGGCATGGAAAATGGTATCAAATCCCAGATACTACACTAGTCCTTGAGGGCATCATCTCTAAGGAAACATATTTAGAAAAAATAATTTATATATATATATATATATATATAGATATACAGTATAAGCGTAGACCATGTAAGATTTTAATGGCTCTAGTTTGGTTTATAACGTACCAATGATTAGAGCACTACAAGATAATGGAAGATACTCCTCCAACAAATAGGTGGCACGGGGAGTTGTATATTGTGTTAGGGGAAGGAAATACTTCACTTCCTTCCTAGCTAGTGGATCTCGTGAAAAGTTTTCAATAGGAGAAGATGAATCGAGAATGGAAAGAGAAATCCAGTCACAAAAGTGTCGAATTGGAAGGGAAAAAGGGAAAAAAAAAATAGGAAACAGATTCGAAGAAAATAGAAAGTGGAGGAGAGTTAGGTAAGATATCTCCAAGAGCACAAAATGGAAAGAAAAAAGTGGAGTTACATGTTGAATTTAGGAGGATTAAACCCCTTACCTTTGATGGGGAAAACGAAGAATATGCAAAGGCTTGGTTACTAAACAAGATCAAATATTATCTATTGTATGATATGAAAGTAATTTGAAGGCTCGATAGTCCATTTGTCAGCTGCAAGGGAAGGATACCTTGTGGTGGGAAGAGGTTGAAAGCGTACATCAGTTAGAAGAGAATATTGTACCCTAGGAATAATTTCCAAAGAATTTTAAGGCTCGTTATCTAATTGAACATTATTATGACAATCGTGTCAAAGAGTTCCATGAGCTGAAGATGGGACAAATATCCATGGATGAATTTGTGCCAATGTTCACTAATTTTTTGTGCTATGTACCATATATTAAGGAGGAAAAGGCTAAAATACAATAGTTTTTGAACTGTTTACAAAATTCATATAAGAAGAAAATTGAGTTTGATCAGCCAAAAACCATGGACCAAATGGTAGGGAAAGATAGGTTGTGTTACAAATTGTTTAGGAATAGAAATGATCATGGAAAGACTTTGCAGAATAAGGATAAAAATAAGATAGCATGGAGTTTTAAGAAGCAGAAGCATCCTTACCTAAAAAACTTCGGTAAATATCACCAAAAGAAGAAGGTTGGCCAAGGAAATGTCACTCTCCCAACACAGTCTTATACAGGATCGAAGCCTATGGAGTTAAATAGTAAGAGGAATGGTGGTACCAATGTGTGGGAACCATTAAAGTGTTAGGGTTGTGGGAAGCCACACTTACTCAGAGACTGCACACATAACACCATATCGGTGCATAATACTCATACCATTTACGAAGCATCAACTGTTAACGACATGGCTAGTAACATTCCAAGAATCAGCGCAGAATTGGAAGATAGGAAACCTGAACATGAGTCCACCATGATTGAAATTAAAGGTACTATTTTGAACCATATTGTCTCTATGTTAATAGATCTCGTAGTTAGTCTAAGCTATATTGGCCTGCAAATTGTAGAAAAATGTTATCTAAAAACTAAAATATTCAGGAATGCTTGGCTAGTCCAGTTAGCAACTAGTACTAAGCGAAGAGTCACAAGTCAAACAAAATAGTGTTGTATTAATATAAATGGTTATTTCATAGTAATGGATCTAAATATTATTCCTTTGGGATCATATGATATACCAATAGGCATGGATTGTTTAGAAAAGAAGGGTTCTCTCATACACTGCCTAGAAAATATAGTTCAATTTGTAGATTTAGAGGGACACAATTGGTTAATTAGAGGGAAAAAAAACTTGTATCAGTCCATCAAATCACAGACTTACAACTGAAAAGGAGTGCTAGGAAAGGATGCCAACTATATTCAGTACAAGTAGAAACTAATGAACAATTGTCTAAAAGAGAAAGGTTGAAATAGGTTACCTATGATTAGGGAATTTCTAGATGTTTTTTCGAAAGAAATTCCAGGATTACCCCCACATAGAGAAATATATTTTACCATTGACCTAGTACCTGGTTCAACTCCAGTACCTAGAGCACCCTACAGAATGAGTACCTTAGAATTAATAGAATTAAAAATTAAGTTACATGAATTACTTGATAAAGGGTATCTACGACCTAGTATCTCAGCATGTCAGACACCAGTACTTTTTGTTAAGAAGAATAATGGTACCCTATGAATGTGTATTTATTATTGTTAGTTAAATAAGTTAATAATTAAGAACAAATATACACTACCAAGAATAGATGATTTGGTTGGATCAGGTGAGAGGGGCAACTATCTTCTCTAAGATTGATCTGAGAACTTGTTATCACTAGTTACGAATAAAGAATGAACACATATACAAGACAACTTTCAGAACTAGATACAGTCATTATGAGTTTGTGGTGTTGCCTGTTGGCCTCACAAATTCACCAATGATGTTTATGTGTCTCATGAATAATATACTCCATCCCAAATTGGATAAATTAGTACTAGTATCTATAGATGCCATACTTATTTATTCCAAAAGTGAGGAATACCATAATGAACACTTGAGAATAGTACTCCAAACCTTAAGGGAGCATCAATTTTATGCCAAACTCAACAAGTGTGAATTTTACCAGGATAGAATTCAATATTTGGGGCATATTATTTCCAAGGAAGGATTAGTTGTGGATCGAGAGAAAGTCAAGGCTATTATGAATTGGTTAGTACCCAAAGATGCATCAGCAGTGCATTCCTTTATGGGTATTGTAGGTTACTACCGTCGATTTATAGAAGCTTTTTCTAAACTAGCACATCCCATCACTTTGTTATAGAAAAAGGGGGTGAAGTTTGAATGCATAGCGAAGTGCCAAGAGAGCTTCGATAGGCTGAAGGTATTGTTTACCACAACCCCTATACTTAAAATTACATATCCAGATTAACCATTCACATTATGTATAGATGCATGTTTGGGGGGGTTGGAAGGAGTGTTGGTGCAACACAATGTGGTAATAGCTTACAGATCCAAAAAACTCAAAGTACATGAGCATAATTGTGTCGTGTATGATTTGGAATTAGCAGCAACAATACATGCACTTAAAAAATGGAGACATTACCATTTGGGGGGGAATTTTACCTTGGTGACTGATCACATCAGTCAAATTTATTTATTTATTTTATTTTATGTTATTTTATTTTATTTATTTATTTTTATTTTTATTTTATTTTTATTTTTTATTTTTTAGTTAGTCGTATTTAAATTCAAGACAAGCAAGGTGGTTGGCATTCCTCAGTGACTTTGATTTTGAGATCAAACATATTCAAGGGAGGGAGAATAAGTTGGAATATGCCCTGAGTAGGCATGCACATCTAGTGTTGGGAGTGACTATCAGATATAGAAATTTTGGAACAAATTAAGTAGGCTATACCCCAAGATCCTTAGTATCAGGAACTTCAAAAAAAATGCAACAAAGAGGGCTATCTAGGTATGCAAAATCTGCAGAAAAACATGCCAAAGTACGATGTATGTACCTAATGAGAGTACATTGAAACATACAATATTATATGAGTACCATATTGTACCCTATGTTAGCCATCCCATATACCAGAAAATGCTGACTGCATTAAGAAAAAAATTATTTTGGCTGGGCATGAAAAGGGATGTGGCAGAATATTTAAATAAATTCATGGAATGCTAGTAGGTTAAAGTGGAACATCAACATCCTATGGGATTATTGAACCCTTTACCCATACCAGAGTGGAAGTGGAAAACCATTTCAATAGATTTTATTATTGGGTTACCCAGGACAAAATGTCAACATGACTCTATTATGGTAGTAGTAGATGTGTTGATGAATGTATCTAATTTTATACCTATACAATCCACTTTTGCAACCATTCAAATAGCTAGCATTTTTATGAGGTACATTTTTCAACTGCACAGAGTACCAAAATCTATTGTATCAGACAGAGACCCAAACTTTACCTTCAAGTTTTGAAAGGCTCTCTTTGGGGGACAAGGTATACAACTAAAATTCAGTACCGCATATCACCCGCAAACAGATTGCCAAACACAAAGAGCAAATCATATCCTTGAAGATATCCTAAGAATGTATTTCATGCACCAGCCTACGAAATGGGAAGATTTTCTACATTTCGTAGAGTCTGTGTGTAATAATAGCTACTAATATAGCATTAAAATGAGTCCTTTCAAAGCATTGTATAGAAACAAATTCCATACACCTCTTAGCTGGAACCAACCAGAGGATAGGCTACTATTAGGACCAGATTCATTACAGGGGATGGAACACTAGGTGAGGATAATATGCCAGAATATAAAAGCAGCTCAAGACTCACACAAGAGTTATGTAGACAAGGAAAGGGTACAAAAGGAATTCAAAGTTGGGGATCATGTATGTTTGCGGGTAAAACCCCAGAAGAGCACACTCTGAAGCAGAACTTGTACTACACTATCTCTGTGTTACTTTAGACCTTTCGAAATCCTGGATAGAGTTTGAGTTGTAGCTTATCAGCTAGCTCTGCCCACTCATATTAAAGTGCATAACGTATTTCAAGTATCGTTATTGAAACAAATATGTCCATGATAATTCTCATGTGGGTGATTTGAATGTGATACAAGTGGAAGTTGAAGGAGACTTCCCACCAAAGCCACTCAATATTCTGGACCAGAGAGAGATTGTGCTCTGGAATCGAGTCGTCTCTCAGGTTAATGTACAATGGAAGTACTTTACCCCTGAGGAGGCTACGTGGGAGTAGGAGGATTCTATGAAGTGTACCCAAGGTTTGTTAAGAAATAATAGTTGGACATGTAATAATAAACTGAACACTAAAGGACGATGTTATTTTGAGAGGGGGAAATTGTAACACCCTCTTCTTCATGTAAATATTTCTATGGTTATATGATTGAAAACTAGTGTTGTAACTGGCTAGAGGTCACCATAAACAAAATTTGAATGTAGATCAGATTTTTTATAATAAATAATTCATATATTAAGCTGGAAAATGTGGGAAAGGGAAGTTTGTGAATCTGAAAATTAGATATTCAGATAATCATCCACTGATTTCAAGATAAATACCAAGGGAATAAATATGTGGGAGAGAAAAGAAGATTTTTGAGTTGTTCAAGAAAAAAACAAAGTTTCTTACTTTTAATAAGGAAAATAGGAAAAAACCTAGGCTAAGGGGATAAGAATACCCTGAAAGGCATGACGTTGCCAAAGAAACATTTGTTTCCAATCATGTATATGAGACATGAATTGGGAATCAACAAGAGGTGGCTGAAGGAAGAAAACAAGCTTCTCAACTCGGGGGGAACTAGAGATCACTTGGTTCATGGTTTGGAGGAAAGGATTTTCCCACGCCGCATTTCCAGTGATTTCATCAGTTAGATGTTACTATTATGATTGGTTATCTATAATTCTCATTTTATAATTAGGTTGTAAATAAAAGGTTTGAGATGGATTTCTTCTGCATGATATGAATTATGGATGAATGCGATTTTAAAATAAAAGAAGTAAATAATAGGTAATCCTTTTACATGTTATTTGGTATGACTCAAAATTTTCAAAGGGTGATCAATTTAGGAAAATGAAAGCGACTAATTTGTATTGAATTGTATTATAAGTTACCTTCGACATAACTATAATATTTTTATTGTATTTTATATAATGTTACATTTTCATGTTTCCTGGTAATTTAATTTGAGATGAGTGGTTTGTGAGTGTCCAAGCTAGCATGTATGTTAAAGGTAGAGTAGAGGTAATAGGAGAAAAGAATCTGAATTTGATTTATTAGAATAATTTATGGCTCGTAGCAGTAAATTGTTAGGTATAATGATTGAAACATAGATGAATTTATGTTCTGAAGTTATACAATGAATAACATATAGTTAATATTATGCTCTGTAGTTATATACTATCTATTATAGAGAGGGCATCCTACAACCCCAAATCCTTCACTCAGTAGCTCCTCTTTCCATTTGGGAAATAGGCTTAATGCATGTCATGATAGCAATGTCAAGCTTGTTGTCCAAAGGTGACATGAAATGAATATTAAGACAGACTTTCATCTTAGGACCATAACCGGTAATGTCAGAAGGGAGTGTGGAAGAATCAAAACAAATGTTAATTGTAATGCATGAAATAAGAAGGGCATTACCATACAGTCAACCAGGACTCACTTTCACTCAGGATTAGTTTTCCTGGAAGTAGGTCTCATTGCATGACGACTAGAGAAAGTGAATTACAAGTTAACGTACATATTTAACCAAACACCATGGCAATCACATGTAACCAGAGTATATAGAAATCACAGGATATCATTCCTACTCAATAGGAGAAAAGGTCACTCAAAACTATATGAAACCAATACCATTATTAAATTGTAAGAGATAGTAATTGGTAGCATGAAAAAATAGTAATTACTTACACCATCATCACCAGATAAAAACAATGAATACTCTGCTTGTAGGAATTGAAAAGTAAACGAGCGAATGTACAGTATCATGAAGCCATGAATAATGCAAATGCATGATAATCTAGATGTGCTTATGGCAATAAATTTTATTATCTATTACACACAAAACGCTAAATAAGAACTTATCTTCATCACAATGAATCTACGAAAAATTTTAATCTCATTTTACAGAACTCATTACTCTACAAGAGGAGTATCTAAAATCCATGGAAATTCCCATCTCATCATAAACTATAAATAAATGAAAATTGTGCGACCGAGAAAGAGAAACTAATTCATAAACTTAAACTATCACAAATCATGCTAGATAAAAGAAGCGCAAAGCCTTTTAAATTAACCATTTAAAAGTTCAGGACTAATGTCCATCACATGTACTAGCAACATAAACACCAAAGTAGCATACGGTTATATCAAAACTAAAGAAAATTTCAAAACAACAGTCCAATAACGATGAGTGAAAAAGTGGCCATACTCATAATACATATAGGGTTAGGGCGAGGACATCGCCTCTTAGAAACCCCTTTGAAAAGAGGAACCCAACCACAAGTCCCCAATGAATATTCAGGAAACCACAACAAGCCTAGACCAAATTCAAAAAGGATCCAAAGCCATGATGGCACACCAAGATGGCTAAGGCAGTAAAAGCCATAGTAGACAAGAAAAAATTACTTTGAGAGTGGACCATGTTATTACTCTAATTATTTCTTTGAGGTAATAAGAAAGAAAAATCAAAGGTAGCCACAAACCACTTTTGGAGATCAGGACCTAGCCTTCCTGATGCTTAGAGAGGGCTCTCTCTTTAAAATTTAACTTTGTTTTAGTGAAGATGCTTTTAGGCTAGTTATGATTGTTCAAGGGGTTTTTGATTTGTATTTGAGATTGGGTGGTGGGATCTTCTTAGAAAGATGGATAAATTGATGTCTTTTAGAGCATTGGGCTATGGAGTCAACTAATAAGGGAGAAAAACTGGATTAACTCACTAAAGGGGATGTTTCAAGGGCAAGATAGCATAGTGTATTTCAGATATTTGAGATAGAGGGGTGAAAATATTTCACTCGGGGTGAGAGAGCAGTTAAGGGTTCTCAGACCAGGATAATGAATGATGAATGAAGGGGTAATCAAAGATCAAAGGGAAATTAAGAATCCTTTAACCTGGATTATGATTTGTTCAATCTAAACCAAAGAGAAATTAAGAATTCTTTAATTTTAATATCCGAAGAAAACATTCAAATGCATAACTGTTAAGACAGAGCGTAATCAAACAAGTTCTGAAGTAGTATTCTAGTTATAACATTTATATTGAGAAACACATATAAGATTATGAATAACTTTGAGAAAAATGACAATAACACATGAAACTACTTGTCTGAAATTCACTCAACACATGAATCCTTGGAAAAGTCTGATATTTATTTATCAATCCAACTTGTTGGCTCATCAATTGACACAATAACCTTCTGGGTATTCTTGATCAAAAGGTCTATAGAAATGTCTAATAACATCCACCCTACATACTTCAAATTGTGAAGTATTTATACAAAAGTTTATTACAAAATATCTTAAACTAGTTCAAGATTTACTCTAGGAAAGAATAATATCTTCTTGCAAAAAGATAGAGAAAGCTATTGAACTGTTTCATGTCGTCGCTTTTATTTTGGTACTATTGTTTGATCTTTCATGCTACAAGCTTCATTTACTTTAGGCTTTCATCTGAACCATTTTGACTCTGATACACTTTGACTCTGCTAATTTGTCTTCATCCTTTTACCATGTTGTTTTACTTTCATCGTACATTAACCTTTTTATTGCATATTTCTATAGTAAATCAGTTAATTTTCCCATGTTTCAGCATCAGGTAATTGGATTTTTAGCATTCTCCTATATATTTCATCTGCCTCAGTGTATTTGGAAAAAGTAGGCTTATTGATAAACAAGTGTTTTACCTCATGCTGGAGGTAAAACAAGTTTTGAAATGTTTGGTAGAGTACTTTGCATGTTGGTAATGATTTTATAGATGATGTATTTACCTGATCCTTGGCTACCTCTCTAATTTTATTGTTGTAATCCTCCTGTGTCATGAGTTTGTCATTTATCACTAAGGGGTTGGGTAATCCCTTTTCTCTCAAAAATTGGAACTTAGCCATAAATCTGTCAATGGCTATCTGCATATTCTAACACTTTTCCTCCAAGTTTTGCATCAAGTTCCTCTTGGAGAGGACCTTTCTGACCTCCAAAATTGTCTCTATTCTGTCCTCTATTTCCAATTCTTGAAGTTCATACTTATTCTTGTTGTTAAAGAATTGGATAATTTTGGTAGCCTCTTCTGGCATTTGTCCTAATTCTTCTCTTACTTTCTGGATGGCCTCTGTAGCTAGCTTTATCAAATCTATTTCCTCAAAAATTTACTTGAATGGATGGCCAAATATCATTGACATAGTCAATGATATTGGCCCATAGTTGTTCCTTAGCCTACCAAAGGGTTTCTTTTAGTGTCAAGTCCTTTTCCAAGGCTTTCAATCTCTCACTCAATCTGGTAGCCTTTTTCACTTCTTATTTTTGCATGATTTTGGCAAGCTTGTAGTCAGTTTCCAAGCTTGTCACTTTCTCTTTGAGCTTATTCATCTTTGTTGTTTGTATGGACAATTCTTCCATCGATTTAACCAACTTTTTTGCTTCATCACCTGATTCACCTACTGCTAATGATGACGCTGTAGAAACCGACTGTGATTTGGCCATTAGAGTTGTGGGAGCCAATGAGGCTGCCAATGTGGGAGGAATAGCCGTGGTAACTATTGGGATGACATTCGCCGAGGTAGTGCCAAGATCAGTTTGCTTTAATTGGATTAATTTGTCCAATTCCTTTCTGTCTCCCTCAACTGATCATTTAGTTTAAGGACTAAGTCCATCAACTCTTCATGCCTTGTTTGGTTTTCCAAGACTTCCTGTGTCCGGGGGTGCTGCAGTTGAGGTATATTCAACTATTTCTTGAGTGTTGCAATGTCATCATTATTCTTTTTTATTAGTTGTTAGTAGCCTTGATGTCTTTGGGATCATGTCCCAATTCAATTATCAAGTCTTCCAAAGACTTTATTCTGGTGTCTTTGGCATGTGAGGAGGCCTTTTCCAACTGATACTGGGATGAGATATTATTCAATGAATTCTACAACTGATGGGTAGCTATGGCTTTTCGTATAAGTGTAGAGTAAATCAGTTCTCCAACCTATTTGTGAAATTCAATTTGGTCAATGGGATGAATATCCCTTGACAATACCTCAAAATCAATCTTCTTGAAATTTTCTGATATTCTTGGTTGTTGTATAGTTGGCTTTATGAAGGACATTTGCATCTTTCCTTCCTTGATGTCAAAAGGTGACATCAACCTAGTTTGATTGGTGGGTGTAGGTTTGAGATACTGTGCATAGGAATGTACCTTCAATTTCTCATTTCTCATTTTGATTTCTTTGAACCTATCCCTAATGTCCCTATCTCTATTAGCAGGTTTATTAAATGAGGAGACTTCTACACTGAGCTGCCTTTCTAAAATTTGAGTCTGTGATGTAGATGGCTCTTGTGTTTCTCCAGATGGAGTTGTTCCCTTGCTCATGTCTAACTCAGTATCAGTTATTTCTACTGAGCCTTCTGTGCCTTCATGTTGTGAAATAGGATTGAGCCTTGGCCTTTTGCTCTAACTGGTTTCATACTATACATTGGATGTGTCCATACCTGGACTGGAGGATCCCTCTCTGTTTCTTTTGGGATTAATTTCCTCATTCTCAGGAGTCTGCAAAATAGTAGGGGTACTCATGGTTCGTTCTTGCTCTGGTACCTGTAGGAATGAGCTTTCATCAAGACGTCTCTCTAAATCAAAAAAGGTATTTTCAACATCTACCTTTGTACTATCCCTGTCTATGAGAGTGTTTTCCAACCACTCAGATTGATTGGCATATCTCTCTATTTGGACTATATTAAACTGTCTAATTCTTTTCATTTTCCTTCAATTGTTCATTCAACTTAAGGACTAGGTCCATAAGCTCTTCCTCCTTCTGTGTTTCCAATACTTCAGTTGTTTGAGGATGATGTAGAGGAGGAATTTTGAGTTTCTTCTTCAGTGCAGCTATGTTGTCACATCCTTTGGATCATGTCCCAGTTCTATGACCAAGTCCTCTAAGGACTTTATTCTGGTGTCTTTGGCCTGTGAAGAGGCATTCTCCAACTGGAATTATGCTGATATATTATTCAGGGAATTCTAGAGTTGGTGGGTTGCAATTGCTTTATTGGTCAAAGTCAAGTAGACCATTTGACCAGTTTGCTTATGTAACTCATTTGGTCAATAGGATGGATATCCTTTGCCAGTACCTCAAAATCTATTTTAAGATAATTTTCCATTGATTTGGGTTTCTATGTGGTTGGCTTCAAAAAACTCATCTGAATTTTCCCTTCTTTTATATCAAAGGTTGACATTAGCCTTGTATGGTTTGTTGGAGCCATTTTCAAGTAATGTGCATAACTTTGAACTTTTAATCTTTCATTCCTGGCCTTGATTTCTTTATATTTCTCTTTGATATCTTAGCTCTGGCCAGTAGGAGCCCTGAAGGAGGATACTTCCACACTTTGTTGTCTTTCCAACATTTGAGCCTGTGAGGTGGAAGGTTCTTGTGTGCCTCCTGAAGGAGTGGTATGCATGCTTTCTGTTCTCTCTACACCTGTAGTTCTTGCTGTCTCCTCAGTATACTCTTGCTCTGAAAATGGATTCAGCCTTTGCCTCTTAGCATAGGTTTGGGCAACAGGTCTGCTGGAAGGAGTGGCCTCCTCTCTATCTCTTTTGAGGTTCCTCTCCTCATTTAGAGGAGTCTGCAAAATAGGAGGATTGCTCATGATTTGTTTTGGCTGAGCAGGTTCCTTTGAAATCTTAGGTTGTTCTGATTCCCCTAGTTGCTTTGAAGGCTCTGCTTGCTCTCATGGCCCTTCTTGCTCTAATGTTTGCCCACTGTGTCCCTATGATTGCCTTTGAGATTGAACCTGTACAAATGAATCCTCATCAAGTCTTCTATCTAAATCAATCAAAACACTATTGAAATCAATTTTTGTGCTATCCCGGTCTACCAAAGTGTTTTCCACCCATTCAAGCTTATTTGCATACTGTTCAATTTCAGGGATTCTATGGTGGATGTAAGGTGATAATTTATTCTTTTGTCTCCTATTGCAAATGAAGTCTAACTGGTCATAGTTCCAGATAAAACTTTGTTTGAGTCTCAACCTTTGTAGGATTTCCTCTACTTCCTTTCCTGCTTCCCTACTATTACATATGAATGGGCCAAGATGATCCTTTATCCTAAGTTGAGCCTTCTTCTTGGATTTCACAAAATGCACCTCATCTGAATTGATCATTTGCCTGTAGTACTCCAGAGAAAACAATCTCATGGGGAGGTATCTAGGAAATTTGTAGGGAGCCAACTCACATCCATAGATTCTGATTTTAGTGTGGTTTTGGTACAAGTACCAATCCCCCACTTTATATTTCTTAGACAACTGTAGGACCCTCTTGATATCTGCACTAATTCTCGGGGGAGGGCTTCCTAGTAGCATAGTTGTCACAGGGTACACAAAGAGATCTATGAAATTGGTATAAGAATGTTGAAAGTGAAATTGATGGATTAATGAAGTCCAGAAGATCACTGATCTGGGGTTGCCTTTGGTATCAAGCTTTTGGAAGGTGTTGGGTCCCTATAATACTAGTGATTACCCCATTACTATTGTAGTTATACCCCTTATTAATATTGTTGTGCCCCTATTACCCCCATATTGTTATTACTGTGCCCCATAGAATCCCTCTATTGTTATTTTTGTGGCTTTATATTATTATTGTTAGGTCGGCTGGGTTATATTGTGACTCCTTAGACTCCTATATATAGAAAGGAGGTTTTGTCATTTGTATCATCCAAGTATTGTTCATTTATGTAATGTAAAGGAGGTTTCCCCCTCGAAGAGGCTGAATTCTAAGGCATTGATCTATCTTTTTTATCTTTTCTTGAGCTGGTTTCATAACATTTGGTATCAGAGCTTTGGATTCTAGGGTTTCACTGCTCCAAATAGGTCATTGTGGAATTTTCGCTATAACTTTTTTTTCTGCGATGTTTCAGAAGAAAAAAAAAAACGCATTTGAGAAGAAATCGCACTGAATCTCAGGTCCGAATTTCAGAGATTTTTGCGCTATATTTACGGAGATATGATATGAGGAAGTTGGTCTTTTTGCAGACTCCTGAATTACATTCTAAACAGGTGACCTGGGGAAAATCGTCATAACTTTCTCTCTGAGCATCGGATTGAAATTTCATAAAAAGGTACAGAAAGAGGACGGACTGTAGTTTCTCATATATCTTTTTCATATCCAAAGGTTGAAATAGTGACTCGTGGCACGTTGTACAAGTTCGCTCTACTGAACTAGTCTATAATCAGGTCATCTTGGGAGATTGTGCATAACTCTTCCTTGGAGAATCCAATTTGGATCAGACTAGTGGCATTGGAAAGAGGACACATAGGGCTACCACAGATTGCAATTTCAAAACTGGATGATCTGAAAGTACAGATATACATCAGAGGCAATATCGAGCTCCTACAAAGTAAAAAAAAAGGTGTGTAGATTCTTTTAAATTTTTGCTTAAGAATGGTTTGAATTTTTATTTTGAAGGAATTCAAAGGGCTAGTAGAGCATTATTATTGGTAACTGATGCCTCGAGGAAAGAAAATGCAAACACCTAGTAAGGAACCTGAAAGCTCTAGCATGACTCATGAAGAAGAAGAAGAAATGCTATATGATATATCAAAATTACAAGAACAAGTGCAAAAAGTGTCACTCGCACAAAAAGCAACAGAATCTAAGATGGATGGTTTAAGGAAAGATGTAGAAGCTAAGATGGATGGTTTAAAGAAAGGTGTAGAAGTTAAGATGGATTGTTTAAAGAAAGGTGTAGAAGCTAAGATGGATGGCATGGAAGCTAAGGTGAATGGCATGGACGCTAAAATTGACGGCATGGATGATAAGATGGAAGAATTGAAGATAAATATGAATAAGTTGCTACAAGAAATGGTCACTAATGGTGAAAGGGTACTAAAGGAAACTCATGATGAGAACAAAAGAAATGTTAATGATGATTCCATAGACTCTAATGTTGGATCGAAGACTCACCATATTCCAAAAATCGATATGAGGAAGTTTGATGGCAAGGATCCCGCCACATGAATATTACAGATGGAGCAATTCTTCAATCTCAATAATGTGCAAAACACAAAAAAGGTACGTATGGCAACTTTATATTTGGAACCAAATTAGTTTATATGGTATCAATGGCTTTGCTCTCGTAAACAATTTATCACTTGGGCAATTTTTACGGAAGAATTGATAGCACATTATGAGGATACAAAAAGCAACACTTTTTTTAGCCAATTGATAAGTCTCAAACAAAAGGGTTCAATAATGGAGCACATTGGGGAGTTCCAAAAATTGAACATAAGGGTAAAAGATATTCCAAAGTAGCATAGGATTGATGTGTTCATAGGGTCTTTAAAGGATAATATCCAACATGATGTTCGCCTTTGGGAACCTGATTCATTAGAGAAGGCATTTAGGTTAGCAAGAAAAATGGAAAGCAAAATTATGGCAACCAGGAAGCATACCACTGACAACTATAAAGACGGAAGTGTTGTTGCCCCTAGTCTTCCACAACCTATAAGGTTGACACCTCAACAATTGGAAGAAAAAAGAGCAAAAGGGCTTTGTTACAGTTGTGATAGCAAATACACTAAAGGTCATAAGTTGTTTTGAGAAGAAATTATTCTACATAGATTGTGAAGAGGAAGAAGAAAAGGAGAAAGAAAGGTCAAAATAAGAGGATATACTCCAGGAACAAAGCCTAGATGAAGAACAAATAAATCCGACCATATCTTGTAATGCATTGGCGGGAATTACCACTCCTCAAACCATCAAGATATAAGGACAAATCAAGAAGAAAAAGGTAATAGTGTTGATTGATTCAGGAAGCACCCACAATTTTATTCATTGTAAGGTAGCAAAAGAATTGAATTTCTTCCTATATCCAACACCAGAGTGTCAAGTGATGATTGCAAATGGAGGAACAATAAATTGCTCTAGAAAGTGCCATAATATCAAGCTATCCATGGGAGAATATTTGTTGACTAGCCCAATGCTTTCCATTCCAATGGGAGGTGATGATGTTGTACTAGGAGTCCAATGGCTACAATCCTTGGGTACAATATCTTTTAATTTTCAAGAATTTTTCATCAAATTTTCTGCGGAAGGAAAGGAAGTTGAATTAAGGGGTATTGTAGGGAAACCAGGAAAGATAATTAGCTCTAATGGTATGACAAAGCTTCTAAAAAAGGAACAAAGAGGTGTAATTGCATAATTATGTTCGCTAGATGTTTCCACATCGAATCATCTATTTATCCAGATCTCCAAAAATTCCTGGACAATCATTCCAAGGTATTTGAGACTCCCAAAGTTCTCCCACCTATGCGTGATCATGATCATGCTATTCATCTGATTCCAGGAAGTGTTCCGCCAAACATTAGGCCGTACAGATATCCTTATGTCCAAAAGAGTAAAATTGAACGTATGGTTGCAGAAATGCTAGAGGCTGGTATAATTCAACCGAGTCAAAGTTCTTTCTCTGCTCCAGTAGTATTGGTGCACAAGAAGGATGGATCATGGCACATGTGTCTGGATTATAGGGAGCTCAACAAGCTCACTATTAAAGATAAGTTCCCCATTCCTGTCATTGATGAATTACTAGATGAATTGCATGGATCAATTTACTTCACCAAGTTTGATCTTCGTTCAGGATATCATCAAATCAGAATGAAGACTGAAGACATTCCGAAAACAACATTTAGAACTCATGAGGGTCATTATGAGTTTTTGGTCATGCCTTTTGGCCTTACCAATGCACCTTCAACATTTCAAGGTTTGATGAATTCAATTTTCAAACCATTCCTTAGAATATTTGTGTTAGTATTTTTTGATGATATACTAATCTACAACGAGTCTTGGAAGGATCATGTTGAACATGTTGACAGGGTGCTACAACTATTGGAGGAGAAACAATTATATGAAAAAATATCAAATGTTTCTTTGGAGTCCAGGAGGTGGAATATCTGGGTCATATTGTATCTCATGAAGGAGTTAAGGTAGACCCTAGCAAAATTAAAGCCATTAAGGAATGGAAAATCCCCACATCCATAAAGCATCTGTGAGGATTTCTCGGGTTGATAGGGTATTATCGCAAGTTTGTTAAGAATTATGGGAGAATAGCAGCACCTCTAACAACATTATTGAAGAAAGATGCATTTTCATGGACTCTGGAAGCAACAAAGGCCTTTGAACATCTTAAAGAGGCAATGTGCCAAGCACCGGTCTTAGCTACACCGGACTTCACAAAAACCTTTATTGTGGAATGTGATGCTTCAGGAAATGGAATTGGTGCTGTTCTAATGCAAGATGAAAGACCCATTGCTTTTGAAAGTTGTGCAATCAAGGGAAAGTTTTTAAGAAAAGCTATTTATGAGAAGGAAATGTTGGCAATACTCCATGAACTTAAGAAATGGCGACCCTACCTAATGGGAAGACACTTTAAGGTAAAAACGGATCATGATATCCTTAAATACTTCTTAGAACAAAGATTATCCTCTGAAGAGCAACAAAAGTGGGTCACAAAGATGTTGGGTTATGACTTTGAAATAATCTACAAAAAAGGGAAGCAAAATGTGGTGGCAGATGCACTCTCAAGAAAGGATGAGGTTGTGGAAGCATTGTTGTTCGCCATTTCTATTATCCAACCAGATGGATAAACGAAGCAAGGGAGGAATGGAAGAATGACGAAGAAGTGTGGGCACTTATTCGAAAGTTACAACAAGATTCCAGTACGTCTGATATATTTAGCTGGCAAAATGATTCGTTATGGTACAAAGATCGCTTATAGATCTGTAAGAATTCCCAGCTAAAACAAAAGATTCTTATGGAATTGCACACTTCTCCCTTAGGAGGGCACTCAGGATTTTTAAAAACTTACCACGGAGTTAAGAAGGAATTTTTTTGGGATGGCCTTAAATCAGATATTCAAAAGTTTGTGGCGGAATGTTTGGTTTGCCAACAAAATAAAGTTGAAACAATTAAGACACCGGGTCTATTACAACCTTTATCCATTCCAAGCCAATGTTGGGAGGAGGTTTCAATGGATTTTATCACAGGTTTACCCAAGTCTGAGGGAAAGAGTGTCATCATGGTGGTAGTTGACAAACTTACCAAGTATGCACACTTTTGTACATTATCACATCCATTTAAGGCCAGTACAGTTTCTACTGCATTTATGGAAACAATTCAAAAGCTACATGGAAACCCAAAGATTATTGTAAGTGACAGAGATCCCATTTTCACTGGAAATTTTTGGACAAAATTATTTTCTTGTCTTGGTACTCAGTTAGCTCATAGCTCATCTTATCATCCTCAATCTGATGGGCAAACTGAGATAGTAAACAAATGTTTGGAAGGATATCTTCCTTGCTTTGTATCTGATAAGCAGACACAATGGGTCAAATGGTTGCCTCTGGCTAAATGGTGGTATAACACTTCCTTCCATATAGCAACAAAAATGACCCCATTTATGGCACTTTATGGGTATCAACCACCATCCATCACATCATATTTAAGAGAAAATTCTAAGGTTCAGGCAGTGGAACATCACATCAAACATCAACAACAAGTCCTCCAACTCTTAAAGGATAACCTCATGTTGGCACATAATAGAATGAGACAACAGGCAGATCAACATCGCAGTGAAAGAAGTTTTGATGTAGGTGATTGGGTATTCCTACGGCTACAGCCATATAAGCAAATGTCCCTCAAACAAGCTAAGAAGGATAATAAATTATCACCAAAGTATTATGGTCCATACAAGGTGTTGCAAAAGATTGGTACTATGGCATATAAATTGGAGCTTCCTTCAGCCTCTCGATTGCACCCAGTTTTCCATGTTTCATGTTTAAAGAAGGTTATAGGCGACAAGCTCCCAGTTCAAACAATATTTCCAGAACTTGACGAGGAAGGAAAAATTATATTGGAACCGGAAGCAGTCACAGAAACAAGAACTTGACAGCTACGAAATCGATCAATTTCAGAGTATCTTATCAAGTGGAAGAACTTATCTGCTGACGATTCCACATGGGAGGATGAGAATTTTATACAGAAGTATCCATAACTACTCAAGCGTTGAGGACAACACTTTTTTGAAGGAGAGGGGCATGTTGGGTCCCTATAATACTAGTGATTACCCCATTACTATTGTAGTTATACCCCTTATTAATATTGTTGTGCCCCTATTGCCCCCATATTGTTATTAATGTGCCCCATAGAATCCCTCTATTGTTATTTTTGTGGCTTTATATTATTATTGTTAGGTCAGCTGGGTTATATTGTGACTCCTTAGACTCCTATATATAGAAAGGAGGTTTTTTCATTTGTATCATCCAAGAATTGTTCATTTATGTAATGTAAAGGAGGTTGCCCCCTCGAAGAGGCTGAATTCTAAGGCGTTGATCTATCTTTTCTATCTTTTCTTGAGCTGGTTTCATAACAGAAGGTGATTGGAAATCTATCAGCTTGATAATACAAGAATAAATGATATAGAACTGAAGAATACTTAAACACTCTTTCATTATCCAACCTCATGAATTGGTCATGCATTTTATCAGCAATGAACTTAGCATAGTTAAACAGGATGGCTGGTGGTTGTCCAACAGAGTAGATGGACATAAAGGCTATAATGATTTCATCAACAAACTAACTTGTAGTATAGCCTAGCACAGTGGATATCATGTCTATGATGTCTCAGCCAAGGTTAGAGAATATAGTCCACAGATAAGGGGGAGAGTCTTTTGGGGTGTATTGTTCTTCTCTGATGAAGGCCTGGTATAACCCAACAAGTCTAATTGAGGTAAGTGTAAGGTATCTATTCAACATATCTCCAATAGAAAGAGGAGTTAGGCTTTGGCTTGGCTATAATTGTAGCATTTCATTAATGGACTTAGCAGTGATGGTGAATAGTAGAGAGTGGTCAGGGGTTCTTACTGCCCTTTGGATGGGATCACAATTCATGTGGCAGTAATGTACAATCTCTGGGAAGATATGAACTCTGGGGAACTGGTATTTGGGTAAAACTGATTCCCAAAGCCCTATATAATCTGCATGGTTCAGGTACTGGTCTCTGTACCTGTAGAATAGCTTCAAAGGGGATTGTGAGACAGAGGTATCTTTAATCTGGAAATCTTTGTCTGCAAGTGGGAGATGGTCTAAATCCCTGTGAGGAGTCATAATTGGCATGACATTCAATGCAATTGGGGCATCCATCCTTGGTTCTTGTGGATTCAAGGACGAGGGCAAAGGGTTTCAGTGAAATTGGGAAAAACTAGTCTATTTCAGGGTATTTTAGAGTCACCAGGCAACTTATTTTACTAAATTACTTAGTATTTAAAGCAATTTAGTTCAGGTTTGGTAAGAAAATAGGGTTTCTCAGTGAAATTGGGGTAAATACTTGGTTTCGTCTTTTGAACGGAGTAATGGTGACTGTGCCCTGTTTGCAGGAAGTGCACGTAGTTGAAAGGTGGTCAAGAATTTTAGTAGGTTCAGTAAGTTGACGGTTGGTAGCAGGTTGACGGTTGCACGTACTTCTGTGCTTGCATGGAGGTCAAAATGTTCTTTTTTCACGATAAAACGAAAAACTATAAGTTTTTTGGTTTTATTCGTAAAGTCAATGACTTTGGCGGGTACATTGGGAAAAGGATAGTTGGCGCCAACGGGGGATGTGACATTTTGGCGTGTAGCAGAGGTGGTAAATAGAATTCATCACACTGCTTTTTGGGATAAAGTGGTTTTGGGGGGAGGCCGACTGATGCCATTCATCGGGTGCCACGTAGTGGCGGGGTGAATAGTGAAACCACTTACATCGGGTGGGTAAAGGTTGGCCTTTGGAGGCTGCCCAATATGAGTGTCGACCGTTGGATCTGACAGGGTCAGATCGCACGGTGATTGGGGCGATGATTTGATCTGAGATTTAATGGAGGGGCTCGATGCGGTTTTAATGAGCGAAAGGATTAATTAACTGTGAATTAGGGAGGCTTAATGACATTCGGGGTGATTTGATTAGCGGGGACAGATTATTAATTAATGACAAATTGATTAATTAATCTCGTTAACTTGGTGGTGGGTCATGGTTATTAATTAGTCATTGATCGACTTAATTAATCCCTTTAATTGGTTTATTAATAAGGTTTATGTTTCAAACCTCGGGGCGGGATATTAACATATGGGTTTTAATAAAATATACGGGAAAGGGTTTATCTTTGGGAGTTAATAAATATAATTAAAATTAGGAGTTAATATGAAATGAAAGTGGAAAAATGGATTTTGCGCTAAGTATAATGTGTATGAAATTTATTTACATTTTCACATTTAAACATTATAACTTAGGCTTAATGCATATTTGTTGGTTTTTGGGGAAAAAGGGGTTTTGTATGGGGGTAATTACTTTCCCTAGGCAAATGGTGATTACCTTAGGAAAAGGGATTTTTTAGATGAAATGAATGAATTATGGAGGGGGTGAATGTTGGTGAGGTGGCTTTAGTACTTAGACCCTATAAGTTACTGGGCTGAGTTTCCGGTCACTCCAGAAGTCAGAGAAATGCTCTGATCCCCTTTAACTTAAGGTTTTAGGTACTTTTGACTTTGCTTATGGGAAATTAATAAAATTAAGGGTAATATGAATGGGGAAATTAATCACTTGACATTGTGTAACTGCTCAATTATCATCCATAATTTAGCAACTTGATGATGAAAGTAAATGATATGATCTTAGCTAATCATTCATCACAATTCTACAACCATTCAACTACTTACCCATCTACTCATCCTACCATTTTTTCTACTCTTTATTTGGGTGCACTTAAGCTGGCAAACCCTTATCAAAACCTTTCTTTTTTCTTTACAAAAGTAATCTATCTAAGTCTATCCTTATTACATCCAAGGGCTCAGATTAAACTGTGGAGCTCCTCTTATTCACTCTACCTAATCTAATTATCTGCCAAGTTTAAACAATTTGGTTAGATCTTATTCTCTATCTCTAAACATGAAATTCAAAACATGGAATAACCAAGATTAAATTGTTTTCTTACCATGGATTGTGGCATGAATAACAAGTTGCACACAATCATTACAAAAAAGTAAATAGTAGTGGCATTTGGACTTGCACACTTTCATGGTCTTTTTATTTCTTGGGGTTCATTTTTTCATCTTTTTCTGACCCTTTTTAATCTTTTTTTCCCTTGATTTTTCTTTTGAGACATACCCTCTTTACATTTTTTAATTTTTTTGATTTTTTGAATATGGAAAACATTTGCAGAAAGCAAAGGTATGTACATATTACAGATTTGACCTTAGCCATTCAAAAATTATGACACCTATTGGTATAGGAACATAACAGTGGCTCCACTTGGGGATGGCATTTCCATGTCAAGAACTAGTAGATCAATGGCCATTCTGAATTACCGTGGTTTTACTCTGCAACTTTCCCTTTTACTTTGTTGCTTTATTGATACTTATTGATAGTGAAACTTTTGAAGCTTAGGGCCTTCTCTTCGAGCTTCAACTCCACAATTTACCATCCAATCAACACTAAACTTTGTGAAGGATATATTATGTACAAGTGATTAGTGAAATCAGTGACTATGATCTATATAGTGCTTAAGCATCCAACCATTGAATGGTCCTCCTTCTACTTCTGCACCATCCAATTCTTTGAGGAAATAAGTATTATTACCTCTGAAAGCATAAATAATGTAACAACCTTTCCATAGGAAGTCAAACTTGCCATGTTTACCTTTATCCTCCCTCCTTGAGTCCCACTTCAAAACTTTATCTCCTAGATAGAAATCTTCTGCCTTGGTTCTTTTGTCAAAAGTTTTTTTGATTCTCTCCTACACAATCTGGGATCTGATATACACCTTCTCCCTAGTTTGTTGCAAGTGAATTGTCTGATTGATCCTCCTTTGAATATCATTTGGCTCAATCTATGCTTTTGGAGTAATTTCATCACTAGTGTTCCAAAAGAAGATGGGAAGACAACCTCCATTCCATAGACTAGCCGATAGGGACTGGCACCAATGGATTTCTTTGTGGTTAGCCTGTCTACCCACAAGGCATTTACTAGTCCCTTATTCTAGGTTTTCTTGTTATCTTCCAACAGTTTTTTGATGATATTCATTAATCTCTTATTGGAAGACTCTGCAAGTCCATTTTCTTGGGGATAGTAGGCCATGGAGTGACCAAGGGTTATGTGATATTTGTTGCAGAAATCAATCATCCTCTTTGATTTAAAGGTTGTTGCATTGTCTGTGATGATTTTGGTGGGGCAACTGAATCTGGACAAAATGTTGGCCTCAAGGAAACCTATTATGACAATATCAGTGGCTTGTCTTGAGGGTATGGCTTCTATCCACTTTGTAAAATAGTCTGTGGCAGTTAAGATCCATCTATGTTGGGTAGAGGAAGGGGGATGAATTTCACCAATGAAGTCAAGACCCCACTGTTGAAATGGTGTTTCAGTAGATATAGGTTTCAAAGGTAATGGCAGTAGTTTTCTTTTTCCTTCAAAAATCTGACATTTGTGGCATGAGGTTACAAACTTCTTTACATCAGCAAATAGAGTGGGCCAGTAAAAACCAGCCCTTAAAATCTTATCAGCTGTTGTCTTCCAATAAAGATGTCCCCCACAGTCACCTGCATGAAACTCTTGCAATATTTTGTCAGATTCTTCCTTTAACAAACAATTTAAGAGGATGCCTTCATGATTTTTCCAAAATAAAGCATTGTCAATTATGCAAAACTTCAAAGATTTCATTTTTAAGAACCTACTTTTAGTCCTGGATAACTCTGGAGGAGCTTGAAGATTTTGTAGAACGTATATTATGTCAACATACCATGGTGAATCTGTAAAGGCTTGGCTGATTTGTGGAGTCGCCATCTCCTCTTTGTTATCCAATTCTGCAGTGAAGTTTATGTCTAGGGCTTGGTAGTTTGATTTAGCCATGAGCTTGGCTAAACCTTGGCCTTTGATCAATTTTGTAGGTTTGATTTCTAAATCATACTCTAATATTCTAGCTATCCACTTCCCTCTCTTTCGATCAGGTCCATCCTGTGTTAGAATGCCTTTGACTACAACATTGGGAACATAAGCCACTATATGAGAGTACAAGATATAAACTCTAAAATATTTAATAGCTTTAACTAGAGAAAAAGCCTACTTTTCCATTATATTATACTTTTAAGGTGCATCTCTTAGGGCTTTACTAAAGAAGGCTATTGGTTGTTCAAAACCCTGATCATTTTTCTGCAGTAGGACTGCAGCAATTGTGTGTTCTGAAGCAAAAGAAAATATGATGAAATCCCTATCAAACATTGGACTGATGAGAACTGGTGTCTGTGTTAAGGGCAGTTTTATATCTTCAAATGACTTTTTAGCCTCTAGAGTCCATTTAATAGTTGAATCTTTCTTTAACATGTTGTTCAGTAATCTAATTAACTCAACTAAGTTAGAGATAAACATTCACAAAATGTTTATTTTGCCTAAAAATGCTTGAAGTTATTTCATGTTCCTGGGATGTGGTATCTGTAAAATGGTTTCAATTCTTGTTGGGTCAATTCTGATACCATCTTTGGAGATAATGTGGCCTAGTAATTTCCCCTCTTCCAACCGAAATAAATATTTTTTAGGATTCAAAGAAATTCCATACTTCCTACACTTAGTAAAGACCTGCCTAAGATGATCCAGGTGTTGTTGATCTGATTTAGAGAATACTGTGATATCATCAAGGTATATTACCAAGAAGTCATGGATTTCCTTAGCAAAGGCTATGTCCATTTCTCTTTGAAAGGTGGCCCCTACAATTTTTAACCCAAATGATATTTTCACATACATGAAAGTTCCCCATGGGGTAGTGAATGCAGTCTTTGCATGATCATCTGGGTTGACTAGGATTTGGTTATAACCAGAGAACCCATCTAGTAGTGAGATTCTGGTGGAACCTACTACCCTCTATAATATGTGATCCATTTTAGGAAGAGGATAGTTATCCTTAAGTGAAACTTTATTCAAATTCCTAAGGTCAACACACAGTCTAATTTTGCCAGTTTTCTTTCTTGTAGGTACCAAATTAGAAACCCAATCTGAGAATCTAATTGGTGCAATAATCTTAGCTTCATACATTCTTTTGATCTCCTTTTTGATAGAAGGTAGTAGAACAGGGTTGATCCTTCTAAGCTTCTGTCTAAAAGGCTTTTGGTTTTCTTTTAATGGAATGGTGTGTTGTATTATGCTGGTATCATAGGATTTCAGGTCCTCATAATTCCAGGCAAAAACATCTTGGAATTCCTTTAGAAGTTCCATATATTTCACTTTTTCATTGGGAGGTAATGTTTTTGAAAGTTTTATCAGTTTTGGATCTTCTTCAGAACCTATGTTACATTCCTCAATGTTTGATTTCAAGGGTTCCATTTTAGGGTTTTTAGGAATATCATTTGAATCAAATAAGTCCTCCAAAGGAGTTAATACTTTGGGTAAAAAATTGTCTTTAAGATTAATGACTTTAGATTCTTCATCAATTTCCATTTTTTTTAGGTTTTTGATCTGATTTTGTAAACTTTGTGGGATGAAATCTATCTATCTGATCATATTCTACTTTGTTAATTTCTACTTCATCAGTGTAATCAAAATCTAATGCTATGTCTGTGTTTATGTTGCTATTTACAAATTCCTCATCTAAAGTCAAAAAATTGTTAATTTGTTTATCATTCTCAAATACTTGCCATTTCTTTAAGTTGTTAGGAATGCCGGGTCTATTCCTAACCTCAATAATGTACTGATGGTTGGGCTGAAATGGCAACTGCAAGTACTAGCAAACATGGCTAAGTTGTGAGCTTGCATGTTATGTTTTATTGGGATGACAGCAAACTTGGTTTCTAAAAAAGTATTTAGTATTTATACAACTATTCCTCTATAAAATCCTAACCTAGGATCCCTAGTCATGTAAACAACATTAATTTGTTTTATTACCAACTCAGAATCTCCCATAATAGAGACTCTTATGGCTCCTAACCTTTTGACTAGTTTCAGACCTAACATGAGTGCTTCATATTTGGCCATGTTGTTTGTACATTTAAAGTTTAATCTGTAGGCATGGCCCTCTAAATGATCATTTTCTAAGTTGTAAATCCATACACCTGCTCTTGCACCTAGTTTGTTTACTGACCCATCAAATTCAAGATGCCATAGGATTGCATCCTCATAATTTTCATTGTCTGGGGGAATGAAATCATTTTTGATTAAGGTATCTAGGTCATCTTTTTTATCTGAAATCTCATGAATTTGGACATTTTTATTTTCTTTTAATACTGTAATTTCTTTTGGTTCTGCTGTAGTGCTGTCTAAAGTATCTTCTTGATTAGATTCAACATTATAAAGTATGAAAGAATCAATATCAGAATGTACTGAATATATAGGAAAGTTTTGAGGCCTCTCCTGTGTACTCACTACATACCTCATTAGAATCTCTCTATACAGTTTCTTGGGATGTCCAAAGACTGATATGGTAGCATACGGCATGTCAAGTTGGAGAGATCCCTAGAGCTTGGCACCCCAAGATCTGGACAACAGCATACCATACGTAGGTGGTATATTAGCAACAACTATGTCCATAAGTATGGTCTTGGCAGGGTACTGAACTAGGGAAACACACAAATCTTTTATAAGTCCTAAGCACATTATTTGGCATCAATAAAAGGAAAACAAATCCTTGTAAGGCCTAGTGATATCCAAGTTTAGCTTCTCCATAACAGACTTGGGCATAAGATTATGTGAAGCTCCAGAGTCAAGCATGGCATTATGTAGGATTTTATCGTGGATGTTAAGGCTGGTATTCCTCCTTCCACTAGATTTCCATTAACATCAGGTCCGAAAATTAACTTAGGTTGGTCATCAAATAGATTCACAGAGTCTTGATTCTCAACGAAGTTTAAATATTTACTTATTTGGGATATGTAAGTTTCATGTTTAACCAGTTCTGTCAGAGGCACTGAGATTTTGAGTTTAGCCACCTCTGCTCCCAAATTGAAAGGCAGAGGGGATTTGTCTATTTGAACATTTGAAATTTTAGCACCAATATTCTGAGTAGTCTTTTCTTCTTTTTCAGTGTTTGGAGTGTTTTTAATTGGATTTTCTAATATGATTTCTGGAGGTTGTTCCATAGTTCCCTTAAGGGGGACTGAAGTGGAAGGTTTCTCATTAGAAGGTTGGTCATCGATTGCATCTTCAATGGTGGGACTGGGAGGGTTTTGATGAGGTCTAGAGAGGATTTGTAGGGTTTTTGTAACTGGAGGATTCTAATTTGCCACTTTTACTTTCTTAGGCTGATTAGGAACTGCTTTCTTGTTCTGATCTAGAACATCAATGTCCTTTTTGCTTCTCAAATTGTACTGTTTATGCACTTCAAAAATAGCAGAGTCATACCCTTGCTTATAGTCAAAAGATTCTCTAGTTTGAGTCTGTAACTGTTGAACCATGTATAATTCTTGATCATCCTGAGTAAGAAAGACACAGTCTTCATCATCTAATCCCATTAGGTTGATTTGGGTGTCTATCTCAGGGTCTTCTTGATGGGAAGTTTCAACATAATTTTCTTGGAAAGGTGGTCTAATGTTCTGATCAAGCCCGTTTTTACCAGTGTTTTGGTTCTGGTTTTCTCTAAAATTTGGATTCCTAACTGGAGGTACTTGTTGGTTATCCCAGTGAGGTTTCCTTTCAATGAGTTATATCCTATCCATCAACCTTTCCATTCCCTTAGCTAAAGCATCAATTTTTTGATCAAAGGGTGAAGTTTCATCTTTTTCTAACCCTAGCCCTTTTGGATAGCAGATTAGCTTCTACACTAACTGCTACACTTTGCATATCTTCTAGGGTTGGGAGATTCCTTTATCTAAGTTGAAAAGCCATATCTGTGTCAAATCCATCTGGAAACTTAATCAGGGCTAAGCCAGGTGGAGGCCTAAGGTAAAGTGGGATTGTGTTATATACATTGTTAAACCCAAGGATAATTTTAGGGGCGAATGTTCGCCCTTTGGCGAAATTAAGGGGTTTTAAATTTTTAGTGGGTGAATATTTTGTATCATAGTACATTTTTACAAATCACCTCAAATAGCCCACCTTATTTTAAGGGAGAGGGTAAAAAAGGTAAATTTAGCCCTTGAAATTAGGACTTACAACCTTCCATTCGCCCATTTTCAAGAATAGGTTTTATTTAAGTGAATCCATTCGCCCATTTTCAAGAATAGGTTTTATTTAAGTGAATCCTATGGGCCAAATACCATATTTATAAAAGAGGTATGGTAAATTAATAAAAATATAAATAAATGAGAGGTATGGTAAATAAATAAAACATTTTTTATATTTACTCCATAAGTCACCTTATATACATGTAAGAGTGTAAACAAATAAAAATATAAGTAAAGTGGAGGTATGGTAAATAAATAAAACATCTTTTTATACTTACTCAAAAGGTATGGTAAATAAATAAAAATATAAATAAACTAGATGTATCGTAAATAAATAAAACCTCTTTTTATATTTAGTCCATAACCCTCATTCTATTTATGAAGGCTCAAGAAAGAGGTTTTATTTAAGTGAATCCTATGGGCCAAATACCATATTTGTAAAAGAGGTATGGTAAATTAATAAAAATATAAATAAACGAGAGGTATGGTAAACAAATAAAACCGTTTTTTATATTTACTCCATAAGTCACCTTATATTTACGAACACTCAAAAAATGGGTTCTATTTAGGTGAAACCTATGGCCAAAATACTATGGGACAAATGCCATGGACTAGATTGTTATTAATACCATGCAAAAAACCATTATTAACCCTAATATTAGAATTAATAAAAATAAAAATGGCACATGGTATTGACCCATGGTATTCACCAAAATGGCACATGGTATTGACCCATGGTATTCACCAAAATGGCACATGGTATTGACCCATGGTATTCACCTGGAATGTAGCCTATTTAAATGGGGGAATTAAACCAGCATGTAGCCTATGCTAAGATTCACTAGGACTTTACAAAGTTTTATTATTTAGTGAAAGACTCGCCAAGATCTTACAAGATTTTATAATTGAGTAAAATATTCGCCATGCCTGGTGAGAGATTCGCCAAAAAATTATATATACATATTATATTATTGATAAAATCGCCTTCCATTTTTCCTATATACCATGGAGATTTGCCCATTTATTATATTTATAAATTTAGGGGGGGTTCTTAAAATTTTCCCTGGTTAAACCTAGTACAGTAGTCCCGAATAGTTTCGTTTGGTCCCCTTTTAAGGTTTTCGTATTCAGAAAGAATTTGAATGGGGGTTATTTTTCTTCTCCCACCTATTTAAAAATTGCTGGTAAAGAACTTCTAAACTATCTATACTCTGAGGAGTTAAAGATCTAAACCATGTTCTCACTTCTCCAGCTAGAGTCTGGACAAATATCCTCATTTGGACATCTCCTATGTCAATTTCATGCAGTTCGAAATAATCTGTCATTTTTTTTGTGTGCTGTTGTGCTGTGTAAGTTCCAGTGCCATCAAATAAGGTAATTTTACTCTGATAATCTGCTAGTAAGGCACTTTGAGGAGCAGGCATCACAAGGGGGGCATATCTAAGTGCCATAGATCTAAGTTGGACAGGATTGAGAACATGAATTGGGGTAACAGGAGGATTTGGGACAACAAGGGGAGTTGGGGTAACAGGGGTAATGGGTACTTGAGGGGTAGTGATGGGTTGATGGGGGAGTGAAGGTATGAATGGAGATGAGGGATGATCTTCAGAGATGTGGGGAAATGATGGTGAGCTAAAAGATGTTGAAGTTGTTTCAGAAAGTTCAGGGATTCTATTAGTGGTAAGGGATGACTAAGGGGAGTTTAGAAGGTACTGATCAATTGACAAGTTGGCTCGTTGGACTTCAAGTTCTCTTGTGAATTTTGGATCTAGGACTGTGTCCTCAAGTTCACTCTCAGACTTGGTTCTAAACAGAGAAAGGTCAAAGTACTCGTCAAAAGGGATGTCTTCAATGAATAACCACTCAGCAGGGCAGGAATTGGATCTAAAAACACGTCTAGGGCTTACTAAACTTTCTTGTCTTCTGATTATTCTGAGGATAAGGTTGGGATTGTCAAATACAGGGGGAGGATTTGGATCAGGGTTGGCCCTGGTATAGTGAGTTCTCGCCGAAGCCAGATTTCGACCTTTTTCTAATTATTTTTATTTTTTATGAATTTTTGAAATAACTTCTAATAACCCTTTAAGAGGCTTAAAAATAAAAATTTCAATTTATAAAAGGTTTATTAAGACTGAGGGTTTTGAAATCCCCAGTATGGTCGCCACTATGTTATCACTCAAATTTTTTCCTTAGAAGTTATCAAAGAAGGAATAGTCTGAGGTAACCATAAACCTAATCTTTTATACTCGGGTTCTAGCCAACGTAAGTCCAGAGAGGGTTCTCTCTTTATAATTTAACTTTGTTTTGAATAAGATTTCAGGCTAGTTCTTAATGTTCATGATTATTTTGTTTTGATTGGGTGGTGGAATTAAGGAAACAGATGGGCAAAGCAAGTATTCAGTCCACTGGGCTATGGCGTCAATCAAGAGTGGCTGAACTGGATCTGATCAATCACTAAGGTAAGAATTCACAAGGCAAGCTAGCACAACAAAAGAAAATTTGCAGGTTCAAATGGATGATGTAGTCCTAACCAGGGCAAAGGGCAATGAAGAACCCTTAACCTGGATTAAGATGAAGAAAGGAAGGATGATTAGTAGCAAAGGGAAATGAAGAATCCTTTACTATGGACGAAAGGGGGGGTAAACTATGGAAGTAAGGGAGCAATTAAGAATTCCCAGACAAAGATAGTTTAGTAGAAAACATATTAGAAGTAAACAGTTAAAACATAGAGCATTTAAGCTAATTCTAATGATATCATTCCTTGTTTACTTTTAGATTTCGTAAGAGACACATATGAATATTTATAACATGAAGAGAAAAAAATATTTAAACATGGAGAGATCATACTTATTTGTTCCAACTGTGCATAAGAATCCAATGAAATGTCCTTAGCTTTATTTCATTTCCAGTAAAATGAGTCCAATCTTGAGTACAATAGCTCCTTGGCTCAAAAATAAGATGTCTACAGAAATGTATTTTAATCCACACTAATTACTTCAATTTGTGAAGTATTTATACAAAAAATGATACAAAATATCTCATAACAATATGAGAACTATTCTAGGAAATAGAAAATATCTTCAACACGAAGATAGAGACAGATAGAGAACTGTCTTCTTGTTGTCCCTTTTATTGTGACTGTGTTGGCTGTTGTAATTTGGATTTGGCTCTTTCAGTTGCTTTGTAGTTATGTGCTAGAATCACTTTCTATCTTCGACCTAATAATACTCTTTACCTATTCTACTTTGACCTTGTATTCCCTATTTTACTTGGCAGCCATGTTTTACCATATAGATTTACTATAGTAACTTTATAGTAAATCTATAAGTTTTGTCCACCATTCACTGTCAGGTAATTTCATCCTTATCATTTTCCTGTATATCTCATCAGCTTCTGTATACTTAGCAAAATTTGGCTTACTTGTAAATAAGTGCTTGACCTCATGCTCTATGTAAAATAGATTTTCAAGGCCATCATATAGTACTTTTCCAGTGGGCAAAGATTTCACCCCTGAAGTACTAGCTTGGTTTCTGGCTAGCTTGTTTAATATTTCAATGTAATCTTCCTGGGTCATCAACTTGTCATGTATTACCATAGGACTAGGAAGTCCTTTTTCTCTTAAGATGCCATACTTTGTCATAAAACTGTCAATGTCTACTTGGATGCTCTGACATCTTTTCTCCAAATTGAGCATCAGGTTCCTCTTGGTAAGAACCTTCTTTATTTCAATGATGGTGGCTGTTCTATCATCAATTTCTAGTTCATCCAGCTGGTACCTGTTTCTGCTATTCAAAAATGTGATCAATTGATTGGCTTCTTCAGGTTTATCTCCCAATTCTTCCACTATCTTGTGGATTGCTTCTGTGGCTACTTTGACTAATTCAGTCTGTTCAAAAATAACCTGAATAGAAGGCCAAACATCATTGATGGAATCAATGATGTTGGCCCAAAGAATTTCTTTCATGTCTCCCAATGGCTCTTGCAATGTTAAGTCCTTTTCAAGGACTTTTATCCTTTCTACCATCCTTTGGTTCTTCTGAGCTTCTTCTTTCTACTGTATTTGTGCAAGTTTACAATTGGTCTCTAAACTTGACACTTGTTCTCTAAGTTTCTTAAGCTCAGTGGCCTGGATACTCATTTCCTCCATGGCCTTGATCAATTCAGCAGTCTTTTCTGTTGGTGTCCCTGTGCTTGTTGATGTACCTGTGCCTACTGATGTACCTGTTACTGGCAAAGCTGTCGCTAGTGGAAGTGTGGGTGCTAATGCAGCAACCAAGGTGGAGGGCACTGCTATGGAAACCGTAGGAATTACAGTCTGAGGAGTGGTGGCCAACTCACTCTATTTGGACTATATTAAATTGTCTAATTATTTTTCAGTTTCCTTCAATTGTTCATTCAACTTAGTGACTAGGTCCATAAGCTCTTCCTCCTTCTGTGTTTCCAATACTTCAACTATCTGAGGATGATGTAGAGGAGGAATTTTGAGCTGCTTATTCATGCAATTATGTCGTCATTTTTCTTCTTGATAAGCTTCTCTGCAACTTTCACATCCTTCGGATCATGTCCTAGTTCTATGACAAAGTCCTCTAAGGACTTTATTCTGGTGTATTTGGCCTGTGAAGAGGCATTCTCCACCTAAAATTGTGTTGATATATTATTCAGCGAATTCTGGAGTTGGTGGGCTGCAATTGCTTTACTGGTCAAAGTGGAGTAGACCATTTCACCAGTTTGCTTATGTAACTCAATTTGGTCAATAGGATGGATATCCTTTGCCAGTACCTCAAAATCTGTTTTAAGATAATCTGCCATTGATTTGGGTTACTGTGTGGTTGGCTTCAAAAAACTCATCTGCATTTTCCCTTCTTTTATATCAAAGGCTAACATTAGCCTTGTTTGGTTTGTTGGAGCCATTTTCAAGTAATGTGCATAAATTTGAACTTTTAATCTTTCATTCCTAGCCTTGATTTCTTTATATTTCTCTTTGATATCTTGGCTCTGGCTAGTAGGAGCCCTGAAGGAGGATACTTCCACACTCTGTTGTCTTTCCAACATTTGAGCCTGTGAGGTGGAAGGTTCTTGTGTGCCTCTTGAAGGAGTGGTATGCATGCTTTATGTTCTCTCTGCACCTGTAGTTCCTGCTGTCTCCTCAGTATACTCCTACTCTAAAAATGGATTCAACCTTTGCCTCTTAGCATAGGTTTGGGAAATAGGTGTGCTGGAAGGAGTGGCCTCATCTTTATCTCTTTTGAGGTTTCTCTCCTCATTTAGAGGAGTCTGCAAATAGGAAGATTTCTCATGATTTTTTCTGGCTAAGCAAGTTCCTTTGAAATCTTAGGCTGTTCTGATTCCTATGGCTTCTCTGAAGGTTCTACTTGCTTTGATGTTTTCCCACTGTGTCCCTTTGATTTCCTTTGAGATTCAGTTTCTCTTGGCACTTGTACAAATTAATCCTCATCAAGTCTTCTATCTAAATCAATCAAAACATTATTGACAACAGTTTTTGTGCTATGCCAGTCTACCAAAGAATTTTCCACCCATTCAAGTTGATTTGCATACTGTTCAATTTCAGGGATTCTATGGTGGATGTAAGGAGATAATTTATTCTTCTATCTCCTATTGCAAGTGAAGTCTAAAGGGTCATAGTTCCAGATAAAACTTTGTTTGAGTCTCAACCTTTGTAGGATTTCCTCTGCTTCCTTTCCTACTTCCCTACTATTACATATGAATGGGCCAAGCTGATCCTTTATCCTAAGTTGAGCCTTCTTCTGGGCTTTCACAAAATGCACCTCATCTAAATTGATCATTTGCCTGTAGTACTCCAGAGAAAAAAATCTAATGGGGAGGTATCTAGGCAATTTGTAGGGAGCCAACTCACATCCATAGATTCTGATTTCAGTGTGGTTTTGGTACAAGTACGAATCCCCCACTTTATATTGCTTAGACAACTGTAGGACCCTCCTGATGTCTACACTGATTCTTGGGGGAGGGATTTTTAGTAGCATAGTTGTCACAAGGTACACAAAGAGATCTATGAAATTGGTATAAGTATATTGAGAGTCAAATTGATGGTTTAATGAAGTCCAGAAGATCACTGATCTGGGGTTGCCTCTGGTATCAAGCTCTTAGAAGGTGATTTTAAATCTATCAGCTTGATAATACAATAATAAATGATATATAACTGAAGAATACTTAAACACTATTTCATTATCCAACCTCATGAATTGGTCATGCTTTTTATCAACAATGAACTTAGCATAGTTAAACACGATGGCTGGTGGTTGTCCAGGAGAGTAGATGGACATAAAGGCTATAATGATTTCATCAACAAACTCACTTGTAGTATAGCCTAGCACAATGGATATCATGTCTATGATGTCTCAGCCAAGGTTAGAGACTATAGTCCACAGATAAGGGGGAGAGTCTTTTGGGGGGTATTGTTCTTCTCTGATGAAGGTCTGGTATAACCCAGCAAGTCTGATTGAGGTAAGTGTAGGGTATCTGTTTAGCATATCTCCAATAGAAAGATGAGTCGGGATTTGGCTTGGCTGTAATTGTAGCATTTCGTTAATGGACTCAGCAGTCATGGTGAATAGTACAGACTTGTCAGGGGTTCTTATTGCCCTTTGGATGGGATCATAATTCATGTGGCAGTAATGTACAATCTCTGGGAAGATATGAACTCTGGGGAACTGGTACTTGGGTAAACCTAATTCCCAAAGCCCTCTATAATCTACATGGTTCAGGTACTAGTCTCTGTACCTGCAAAATAGCTTCAAAGGGGATTCTGAGACAGAGGTATCTTTAATCTGGAAATATTTGTCTGCAAGTGGGAGATGGTATAAATCCCTATGAGGAGTCGTAATGGGCATGACATTCAATGCAATTGGGGCATCCATCATTGGTTCTTGTGGATTCAAGGACGGGGGAAAAGGGTTTCAGTGAAATTGGGAAAAACTAGTCTATTTTAGGGTATTTTAGAGTCACCAGACAACTTATTTTACTAAATTACTTAGTATTTAAAGGAATTTAGTTCAGGTTTGGTAGGAAAATAGGGTTTCTTAGTGAAATTGGGGTAAATACCTAGTTTCGGCTTTTGAAAGGAGTAATGGTGACTGTGCCCTGTTTGCAAGAAGCGCACGCAGTTGAAAGGTGATTGAGAAGTTTAGCAGGTTCAATAAGCTGACAGTTGGTAGCATGATGACGGTTGCACATACTTCTGTGCTTGCATGGATGTCAGAATGTTCTTTTTTCATGATAAAATGAAAAACTATATGTTTTTTGGTTTTATTTGTAAAGTCAATGACTTTGGCAGGTACATTGGGAAAAGGATAGTTGGCGCCAATGAGGGATGTGACATTTTGGCATGTAGCGGAGGTGGTAAGCGGAATTCATTGCACCGCTTTTTGGGATAAAGTTGTTTTGGGGGAGGCCGCCTGATGCCATTCATCGGGAACCACGTAGCGGCGGGGTGAATAGTGAAACCACTTACATCGGGTGGGTAAAGGCTAGCCTTCGGAGGCTACCCAATATGAGTGTCCACTGTTGGATCTGACAGGGTCAGATTGCATGGTGATTAGGGTGATGATTTGATTAGAGATTTTTTTTTTTTTTTTTTTTTTTTTTTTTTTTTTTTTTTTTTTTTTTTCTGAATAAGGCTACTTCTATATTAATACAAAAATATTTTACACCGAGGTTGTGACCTTGTAGAGCTAGCCCAAAATTGCGGCATGATTACAAACAAGGCATATCTGTATGCTGAAGTGCAGTAGAGTAGTGCCCTTAAGAACTGTGGAGAGCCTGTTCATGAGTGAGGCAAAAATACAGAAAACCCCATAATAGTACTTAGATAAACCGGGACTATACGACAGCCAAAACTTGGAATTGAGAAATAAACCAGAGCTATACGACAACCCAGACAGTAAAACTAGACTTGGTAGCTGTGAACAGCTACACAACAACCCATAACTATAAACATAGGTGATGGTGACTGCGACCAAAATTGGAAAATGTAGGCTGGCAGAATGCCCCTTTCGAGTGAAAAACTGGCAGTGTGAGCTAATGCATTTGTAAACATATCTAAGACAGTGATGAGTGAACCTTCTCGAGCTGGCAGAAATCCATGAAACCAGAAAGAACCAACCTGCTTAAGCATCAGGAGAGGTGTCAGGCGGCTCCTCGGTGATGTGACATCCATATTTGTAGTCTTTGTCATCATCAGAGGAGCTCACCTGAAGCTTCATACTTTGAGGAGCTTTTCCTTTACCAGAACCTGAGGCTTTGCTCTGATCGAGGTTTGTCTGGATGGGGCCTGGTTCTTCTTCCACCTGCCTGTCCGAAGTCGCTCTGAAGGAACCAGCCCCTTGACCTGAATTGAGCTCGCTCATCTCGATTGTAACCGTGGCCATAAAGGAGGAGGAGCCGTGACTGCAGGGGAAGCGTAAACGAGCGGTGTTTGTCATGGATTGGAAGGAGCTCAGTGCTGTTATCTGTAATCCTCTGCCCCTACCCCGTCCACTCCGAGTAGCAGGGTACCTGTCTGAGCGAAGGTCCGGGCTTGAGGTTGAAGAGTCTATCGGGGAGGAGGCGGCCTGGCACCCAGTTTGCCCACGTGAGCTGCCCCTTTTGCAACTCATACGCTGTCGCAATTTCTGCATTGCTGGAAGGGCGTGATAATCCTGGCTTCAAGGAAGACAAAGGAAGTAGAGAAGGAAAATGACAAACTTGGCTTCAGAGCTCAGGGCATCGAGCGGAAGGTGGACTAAGGAGCAGGGGAAGCAGAGGATGGCTTGAAGGCAAAGCCAGAAGCTCCGCCAGCAAACCAGAGCCCGGTTAACTTCTGAGAGAGGCTGAGAACGCGTCACTGCAACTGCAATGGAGGAGGAGCCAGAGCGGAGAGGATAAGCACGATTATGGCGAGTTGAGAGCGCCATGATCAAGAAATTAACTGGCGTAGGTGAGTGTACAGGTAACATTAAAGTCGCATTAAGCTGGAGTAGAGGCAGATTAATGTCGAGAGCTGCGTGAGGGTGTGTGGCATTGAAGATAAACCACGCGCTCAACCATACCTCTGGCCACGTGCCTCCGATGCTGTCAAACACCCAGATCTGGGAGATTTGATCAGAGATTTAATGGAGGGGCCCGATGGGGTTTTAATGAGCGGAAGGATTAATTAACTGTAGATTAGGGAGGCTTAATGATGTCGGGGGTGATTTGATTGGTGAGGATAGATTATTAATTAATCACTGATTGATTAATTAATCTCTTTAACTTAGCGATGGGTCATGGATATTAATTAGTCGTTGATCGAATTATTTAATCCCTTTAATTTGTTTGTTAATAAAGTTTATGTTTCAAACCTCTTTGCGGGATATTAACATATGGGTTTAAAAATAAAATATATGGGAAAGGGTTTATCTTTGGGAGTTAATAAATATAATTAAAATTAGGAGTTAATATGAAATGAAAGCAGAAAAACGGATTTTGCACTAAGTATAATGTGTCTGAAATTTATTTACATTTTCACATTTAAACATTATAACTTAGGCTTAATGCATATTTGTGGGTTTTTGTGGAAAAAGAAGGGGTTTTGTATGGGGGTAATTACTTTCCCTAGGCAAATGGTGATTTTACCTTAGGAAAAGGGATTTTTTAGATGAAATGAATGAATTATGGAGGGGGTGAATGTTGGTGAGGGGGATTTAGTACTTAGACCCTATAAGTTATTGGGCCGAGGGTCTGGTCCCTCCAGAAGTTAGAGAAATGCTCTGAGCCCCTTTAACTTAAGGTTTTAGGTACTTTTGACTTTACTTATGGGAAATTAGTAAAATTAAAGGTAATATGAATGGGGAAATTAATCACTTGACTTTGTGTAACTGCTCAATTATCATCCATACTTTAGCAACTTGATGATGAAAGTAAATGATATGATCTTAGCTAATCATTCATCACAATTCTGCAACCATTCAACTACTTACCCATCTACTCATCCTACCATTTTTTCTACTCTTTATTAGGGTGCACTTAAGCTGGCAAACCCTTATCAAAACCTTTTTCTTTTATTTTACAAAAGTAATCTATCTAAGTCTATCCTTATTACATCCAAGGGCTCAGATTAAACTGTTGAGCTCCTTTTATTCACTCTACCTAATCTAATTATCTGCCAAGTTTAAATAGTTTGGTCAGATCTTATTCTCTATCTCTAAACATGAAATTCAAAACATGGAATAACCAAGATTAAACTGTTTGGTTACCATGGATTGTGGCATGAATAACAAGTTGCACACAATCATTATTATGCAAAAAAGTAAATAGTAGTGGCATTTGGACTTGCACACTTTCATGGTCTTTTTCTTTCTTGGGGTTCATTTTTTCATCTTTTTTTGACCTTTTTTAATCTTTTTGTCCCTTGATTTTTCTTTTGGGACATACCCTCTTTACATTTTTTAATTTTTTTGATTTTTTGAATATGGAAAACATTTGCAGAAAGCAAAGGTATGTACATATTACAGATTTCATACATTAGAATTAATCAATCAAAACCAATCACAGCTTTAGTTATTAACATGACCAAATTTCACTAGGGTTAGTTACAAACCCTAGATTTTTCAATCAAACATCAATCACAACTAAAACTTAGATTTTAACAATCTTACACAAATCCCAAATTATCACATTGTCATCATACATCAGATATTTTCACTTATACTAAGGTTTAACTCCAAAACCCTACAATTTCACAAATACTATCATGCTAGAGAAACAAACTTTGACTAGGGCTTAGTTATAAACCCAGGGATTCATGATCACCGATAAATAGGTAAACTCATACATATAGGACTTCATCATCATGCATAGGAATTTCATATCATGTGTTAGTCAATCACAACTTCACAAAATATCAATAAGAGTTAGACATACAACAAACTTGATTGGACTAAGGTTTGACCAGACAAACACACATTCCAAGGAAATCAGTTCTAATACATTAAAAGGGTCTAGCTTAGACATTCCACCAATCCCTAATGAGTTAAGTTTTCAATATAAGAACATAGAAAATCCAAAATTACCAATACTTTAAAGCTTTGGGATTTTAGACTTTATCATTCAACCCTTACAGGTTAGGTTTTCCGATCATACCAAAATCAAAACATGACATCATCAACAAAATATTCAAATATCACATCTCAATAATGCTAACCAGTTTAGGGTTTCCGAAATTAACATTAGCATAACCTTAGGTTAGGGTTTTATATAAAACCTTTCTAGGGTTCTATAAAATTAGTTAAGAACATGAGTGGGGCTCGATTTAGAAAGTGATGAATCACCCAAAAAAAGAATCATGATGATTCACTATAGCTAGATAGAACAATGTTAGCAATAGATTGCAAATGAATAAATATTTATGTTAAACACACACATGGCAGCAAAAAAATAGGAAAGATAAATAAGAGATTCCACTTATTATTAAAAAATGATATACATTTATAGTACATGGTGTGACCCTTGGATTCATATTCTAAGTGGTCTCTTGGACTCCTTTTGGCTGTTCAGCTTCCACACCAACCCTTAGAGGATTAGGTGTCCAACATTCCCCCCCTTAATCTAATGGGTTATGTATGAGTCCAAGAAGAGAGTTGTAATACAAAATGTGCAAAAAATGCATGGTAGCACTAGGCTGAATGTGCTCTCTAAAATGTTGGTATAAGGGCGGTGGTTTAAGGATGACCACCAACACTGGAACGCTTAGTGCAGTTCCCAGAACTCTTCCAAGTCTGGCATGAAGCTCAAGTCTTCTACTACAGGAATTGCTCCTGATGTTTTGAAGAGGGAAACCTTCAACCATGAAAGGGAGGTCTCACCCCGCATAAAAGGGAGAACCTCAAACTGAAAAGGGAGGTCTCAACCTATGATGGTTTAAGGATTAACACCAACTCTGGAATGCTTAATGCAATTCCCGGAACTCTTCCAAATCTGGCAAGAAGCTGAAGTATTTTGCTAAAGGAAGTGTCCCCAATTCCTTGAAGAGGTAGCATCGAATGAAGGCATGCTTAGGGGCATCTTTGTCTCTGGCTACAACTCTGAATCTGGTGTGGAAGGTTGTGGCTCAGGATCACTTGATGTGACTTTGAAGATTGTAGATGACCATCATTTCCCCCCTATCAAGATACAAGGTGAGAAGATGAAGAAATATCAACTGCAAGACTATTCAATACTCTAGAACAAGTTCTGACCTATGACTGGAATATCTTCTTGGATATTTATGCCCATTGCTAAGAAGCGATCCATCCAAGATGAATCTTTGTTCTTGCAGGAGTTTTGTTTCTGAAGCATCTTTTTGAAGAATGACTAGTTTTATGACAGTGCTTACATGGATGAATATCAAAACAGTCATCTTTCAGATGGAAAACTCAGTCACAGTGTTGGCATTTCACAATCTATTGTTGTTGTTGTTGTGGAAGAGGAAGAGAATCTGGAACAGCTGAAGGTGAACTGTCATGAGGAGCAGGTGAAGATGAACCGTCCTGAAGAAATCCAACACTTTGAAATTGGATTGGTTTGGAGTAGTTTGGAATATGAAAGGACATGCCCTTGTCATATCCAAGACTAGTTCTATTCTTGTTGTGGACAAGCTCTTCCAAAGGCCTGATGATGGGCTTGGGAAATGCAGAATGAATTTCTACATCTGCATGTACAACTGCTGCTTTATTGGGCACTGGATTTGAATCAATTGTAACATTATTGTCTTTTTGTTTATGGGAATATGTTTCAATCTTCTGAATGGAAACAGGTTCAGAATGATGACTCCACTACTGTAATTCTTCTTGTTGTAGTTGAGATTCAAGCTGCAAAAAAGCAATGTTTTCTTGTGCATGTTGTAAAGATGTTTGAATATCTCTGAGAGTGTCTTTGCTGACTTTAACTGTGCTTCCACCAGTAGATAAGATTAGAGTGCTTAATAACTCTAATAATCCATGAATTTTCTCCATTATTCAAACAATCAAATCAATAAATGACCATAAATGCATTTGTAGAAACAATAATTGTTTTAGAAAATTAATTTGCCAAATTTTCAACACAAATTAATTTGCACTAATGTGTTCTCATGTTCTCACTTCACAATGCCTTGTACCTCAATTTCTACATAGCAAGCCTAATGTTTTTGCCTTAACAGAATGTCCAGCTCGACAAGTTGGCAGCCCACAGGCTCTTCTTTTCCAGCAATAACAAGACCCCAACAGAAATGAGATTAGCTTCTATATTTCATCGAACATACACCATATAACATTAACACCCGTGCACAATAGCCTTCAATGTATTCAAAGCAGCATACAGTAGTTCCAGGTCATGGAATTTCAACTGCCCCCATTCAATTTTGAACAATACAATGCCAAAGAGATTGCCTTATTCAATGCTCAATGCTCAACATTCAAATGTTGATGTCAATGCACCAATAACCTAAACAACTCCAAATTATTTAATAGTTGGATATTTCCTCTCAAACAACACAAACAATTCACATCAAGTGAGTAAAATATCAATGGACAAATAATAACAACTTCAACATTGCATTCAACACAGACTCAAAAGGTTCAGTAATGGTATTCCGGTAACTGGCAACATTGGTGTTCTGGTGAGGGATAACTCTATAAATTTTATGAATAATTTCTCATCGTGCTTCAAATCGTGTTTTCAATGTATTATGTCTTCTTCAATGCTTGGCATCACATCCTTATACTAGAAGCCTTTTGCTCAATGCTCATATACCTTTATATCTATATCCTTTGTAAACACTATCAGCAAGACACGACCATTTGAATACCTACGGCTTACCAACCTTGAAGTGATTGCCGCACTTGTGAAGGTGGATGATATGAATGTCGTCAATTTTCTACTCTCTATGGACTATCATAAATTCTAATTTTCGATTTTTCTTGTGAACAATGGAGATGGGAAGTAAACTGTCAAAGACAATGGTAACTTTTATCGTCCAAAAAATACTCTTGGATGATGTTGGGTTAACATATATTTGTGCAACAACATAGCACTTTTTTTTTGCAATAGGTCACGTATTGGCAACCATGGTTTCATCACTTGCATAACAACTGCCCATGTGATTTCTTAAACACATAAGTTGTTGCTATCTTAGGCTTTCTGAAAATCAAAGGGCATCTGAAGAATTAAAGAATTTCTTGCTTGATATTCTGCGGGATGTAACCTTTAGCAATTCGTAAGAAAAAGTGTCGAGAACCCTGCCACCACAACTCCTCAGGGTTTGAATTCGTAACCTCACGTGAGTTGTAGCTAGAGCAAAATGGAAGCTTGACAGGAGGATGCCTCAAAACATGGACTTGGAAATCAAATTTCAAAGAAAACACCTTTTGAGAGCCAACGGTGTAAGCGGAGGCGAACATGGAAAAACAAGCAGAATTACTGAAGCCAGATGGGAGTTGCTAGCTACGTATATGTGTGGAGAGCCAACGGTGTAAGCGGAGGTCCAATTGTTGGCTGTGTATATTGGGAGGTATGAGCAACCGGAGGTCTGGCAACGGAGACCAATGTGGCAAGGTATTTGAGAGTGCCTTCTTTAGAATCCCTCGACTATTCTTTCATCTGCCTAAGAATAGTCATTGTTCAGAATATCCAAACCTGCCAAGAAATTTTGGACAACTATTTCAGTTTGTCCATCTATGAGGAGATACACACATGGGATGGTTGCTAGAAAATTCGATACATTATAGACATAATTCAACATGACAAACCCGAATTCTATCTTTTTGTTAAGGATCTCGAACGTGAGATACAGCTAAGGATGGACGAGTGATCTAGGGAGCCACACTCAAGTTCTGGTCCTCAATTGAGGGTGTTATGCCTGTAGGAAATCAGTTGGTATGGGTGGCAGCGTACCAGTTGAAGTAGCATTTTAGAGAGAAGTTTATTGGGGCCAATACAAAGACTGTGCATAGGGATCCATCATTCAACCAACCCCACTAATTATTAAAGACACCATTCAATAAAACTAATGTAGAGGATAGAAAATATGGTAGAGAAATATGACATGAGTTACACTAACTAATTTGAGACTTGCACTCTGACCAGTGCAGATAGATTTTGGAATATTTTAGACAACGCTCAGATCAAACACATAGAGAAATACCACAAAAAATAGTGACTCAAATATGAGCAGGGAAAGAAATCGTCTGCTTTGATACCAGGTTAAACACACACATGGCAGCAACAAAATAGGAAAGATAAACAAGAGAGTGCACTTATTATTAACAAATGATATACATTTATAGTACATGGTGTGACCCTTGGATTCATATTCCAAGTGGTCTCTTGGACTCCTTTTCGCTGTTCAGCTTCCACACCAACCCTTAGAGGATTAGGTGTCCAACAATTTATTATAGAGAAATCAATGTTTTTTAGTTTAAGGCATACCTTTGTTTCTTGACAAACCTTGTCTTGGGTGGATCTCTTCCATACTCCCTGAGGATATAGTAGATGTTTTCCTAATCAAGACAATATAGGGAGAATGGTGATTTGTATTTAATATAATCAAAACTTAAATAAGTACATCAAACAAAAGACTGAAAGCAAGTGAGATACTTATCTTTGGGAGATGTTGGGGGCTCCCTTCAAAGATTTGAGGGATACCTATAAACTTATGAAATCAAAAGATAATTTTTTTTCCAAAATGTGTTAAAAACCTATAAATTCTAAAACATCAAAAATACAAAATAGGATATCTAATACTACAAGGAAAGGACTTAGTAGTGTAAGTCCCTTATGTCAGATACTTTGGGTTTGGATTTCTTTGAGTCTTCTTCTTCAGAAATGTTAGCATGATATTTTCCTCTCTTCTTATTATTTGGATTGTTCAGAAAGTCACTCTTGTAGTGACCCTTCTTATGACATTGATATCATTCTACCTTGGACATGTCTACTTTCTTCCTTGGTACTTTTGATTTATTTCCTTTGTGTTGAGTGGTGTAGGAATTTGAAACTCATTGAGGATTGGAAACTAGTGAGATCCTTAATTCTTCTTGACTAAAGGAAGTTCATAGTTCTTCAAAAGTGGGAGCTTCCTTCCAACATTTGAGTCCTGTAGAAAATGCACCCCAAGTAGGTGGTAATCCTAATAGACTAGTGATCATGAGTTCTTTGTCTAGAACAATTTCATAAATGGCCAAAATATCATCTCTGGTTCTTTATATATTCACAAAGAAGGAGGCCAATGTGTCTTCTTTAGGAATCTTTTTGTTCCTTATTTCATTCTTCAATATTTATACTTGAACAATGTTCTTAATACTGAATAACATTGACATGGCCTCATACATTTCTTGAGCATGATCAAGGTTGGCTATCAATAGGACAAGGTTGTCATTTATTCCTTCTACCATTGGGGTCATGGCCACTAATTATAATTCTCTGAATTTTAATTTATCATCATTACTGGAGTCATATTTAGGTCTATTTACATTTCCTTTGACCAAGTCTAGAACCTTGTTCTTTTCAAGGATGAGGTCAATCCACTTCTTCCAAGATTTGTAGTTTGAGGCTCCTTCAAGTTTGTTCTCTCCCTTGATTGTCTTAGACATTGTCCTTGAAGATAGTAGACTTATTCCCTTGAATAATTATTATGAAATATTCCTTTATTAAGTGCTTGTGACTACCTTTTTATTCTTATTTTAGCAAATCTTTGAAACCATGTTGGAAAATCATAAATGTAGAAAGATTTTCTTATCCTTGATAATTACTTGTGATGTTCTTGACTTCTTATTAGGTTTCATTATATCTTCTTTATTTTAGTTCATCAAGAACTACCAAATAAATAGCACGTAAAACAATGGACACTAGATATAGGCTCATAGTCAAGGAAAAACCCCTCTTTGGGAAAAACCCCAGTCAGTAATTCTTCCTTCAATAGTTTTCTATAGATATTCCAAGCCTCTAGATCTTGACACAAACTTTCTTCCACACCAAGTCAACCTTCCTCTCCTCTTGTAGATGATCTTACTTGACTTAGAAATAGGAGCAAGAATAGCATCACTTTCTTTAACCGACCAACTTCCAATTTTCTTTGGAGACTTTGATCTTCACTAAAATACTTTGGTCTTCACATAGGAACTTCAAGATTGGCCCAATACAAATTCTTGAGGTAACAACACCCAGCACTAGAAACTTTGACCTATACCTTGATATGGCATCAACAACATGTGGCAACTCGCTACTCCATCAACAAGAGAACTTCAATCTTCCAAACCAGGGCATGAGAGAGAGAGAGAGAGAGAGAGAGAGAGATAGATGCACCAAAATTTCCATCTTCCTCCTTCTCTTCTCCTACACCAAAATCACACTTCCTTTTCTTCCTTCCTCTATTTCACATTTTTTCCATCTTCGAGAGATATTGAACTAGCTTGTTGAGTGAGTTCTTCAAATGGAATTCAAACTGCTCCATTTACAGTCCTTTAGTGAGGTTGAATAGCCCTCTTTGAGGCTGACTTGATCATCTTAGTGCTGACTTGGTGTGGGGTGTTGTAGCATCTATTGTTATTTAAAATTCATTCTGTAATTTTATAAAATAAAAAAATGAACAAAAATAAAAATAAGATATTATATTCTAAACATCAAAAGAGAATGAAAAGTTCAAAGAAGTTATTTATTGATGACGACATTCAAAGCCGATGTAAGGTGGGCCCCGACCCATATTAAAGTACGAGCAGTATCATAAAATCTAAGTGAGCATGGGATCGAGAGGCAGATAAAGTGCTCTACGGGGGAGCAACGAGCATGAGTTTTAACTCAGGCTCAACCCCCACAGTTGACCATGACATCAAGCTGGTTGACCAAGATCTATGGCCCAAGATTACTGCGAGGGTTCAAACCCGATGAATATCCCGTACACTCCCTACCCCCGCAATGGGCCACCCTCATCGCTTCACTCCATCTCATCTCCTCCACGTCATCCGCCACCCTCATTCATTATCAACTGCTTCATCCACTATTCCCCATCACCTCACCTGTCATTCCATTAATTAAGTTCATTAATTATAGTTTTTGTTTCCCCCCGTTTGATTATTTTATATATAAGAGATCAGCAAAACCCCGTTGTTTTAGCCTTGTTTTAATATTAAGTAGTCTTGTAGCCAGTTCAGCGAATCCAAGTCAGCAACTGTGCCAGTAACTGTCATCAGTATCTTTCACCTACAGTCATCATGGCCCAACAAGTAAGTTCCTCATCAGTTATTCACAACCTCTTAATGGATGTTGAGAGATATTTCTGATACCCTTTGTACAATTAAACATCTTTCATTATATCAAGAAGTCATTCTGAACCATAAGAAGTCTCCTATATTCATGGAAATGGTTAGGTCAGGTGTTCTGGCCACTTTTGTTCCTAGAACTCATTTATTTTCTGAATTTATTTAATGGCTAGCCTTAGCAATGTACCCCAAGAAATGTTTTGTAATGAATCACTCTGGAGAAAATGTTTTTCAAGTAACTTCACAGTTAAGACACCAAGCTTTGAATAAGCCTGTTTCAGGAATTTACACCACCTTTACTCAGGAATCCCTAATTTCCTATTATGATAGCATGTCTCCTCAGGAGCTTTCTCATGTCACTTCTTTCTTAGCTCCTAAATCTAGCCAATTCTCCTTAGATGGCAATCTTTTCTCTTTAGAAATGTTTGCAGTTGATATAAGACTTGTGTTGTAAGTAATTGCTAAGATTCTACGGAAAGAAGACTCCAAGCAGGTAGATAAAGTTGTTTTGGGATTTTTCTCCTTAATGATGAAGCTTGAGGTAGTGCTAGACAACCCAACATTCTGGGTAGATGCTGTCAATACTCAATTTATGACTTTGCCTCTCACTGGTTCTTTCAAGTTTCCTTCAGTCATTACTTATTTATTTTTGTACCAGAATGCTGAACATTTCTTTGGTTTGGGGTTAAATGTTGTTGATATCAATAAAAAGAAGCAATCAGTGGTATTCTGGATAGACCTAATAAGGGGTGATCCAGGAGATAGTGGTTTATTTGAGTTTATTTCCTTATTTCTTCCAGTGGCTTATAAAATTTTGAATGGAAGCCTACCCCCAACTTTCTTTCCTAAAGCTCAAGAGTGTCTTCAATTGAGTAAGGATGTGAGATGTGGGGATTGGTTCATCTTTGAAGAGCATGCAAATATTAGGCTTTATGGAGCCTCTGTCAAGCCTTATAGATTACCTAAGTTTGTGCTAATGACGCTTTTTGCCCTAGAATTTATAAGGCAAAGCTTAAATGATGATCAAGTTCATTTTTTCCCTATGAGGAAAGGATTTTTCTTCAAGTTGCCTAAAGTAGTGGGACCCTTCTTTGTAAACACCAGATAGGCTTCCTAGGAAGTTGAAAGATTGTTGAATGATATGTGTCTTTTACAGGAGGTTGAGTGGGCTTATGACCCTCACCAAATTATTTAAAAGAGAAGATTGGAGAATGGCTATTCATATTTTATACATGAAAGTAGACCTGAGACAGAAAAATTGGTAAATGGAGGCTTGTAAAACACTCAAGGGATAGAGATTGAAACTCCTAACATTACAGAAAAAGGGGTCAAGAGGGCTAGAGAGGAATTTATTGGTCTGGATGAGGAGGAATCTGAAGCAACAAAAAGGATCAAGCTTCATGATGCAATGTCTTTGGCACAACCTGGTTTGATTATTCAGTTAGCAGAAACACAAGGTGCCCCTGCTTCCCCATCCTCCAAAGAACCTGTTCATGATCAGGTTCCTTTAATTCAAAGTATGTTTGCTCAAATAGTTGAGAAAAATCAGAAGATGAAGTTAAATATGGAAGCTCAGGCTGAGTCTCAGGTAACCCCTGAACAAACAAGATTGCTATCTACCATGGATTTGGAGAAGAGTCAACTCAAAATTGCTTTTTCTCATCCTACAGAAATATCAGTGGGATCTTCTAGCAATTTCAAGGCTGTAAATTTCACTGTTAACACTCACAAGCTTCTAATGCTTGACAAGGTCAATCTGCATATGCAAACAGGACAATTTATTGTAAATGATCTATATAAGACAAATGCAGCAGTTGCCAAGGCAGAGAAAATTCTAAATAAAGTGATTCAACAGCTAAAGATGGAGAAAGCTAACTCTAGAGCTTTGAATGCCCAAGTTGAAGAGCTAAAGAAGATTATCATTAAAATAGGGGTCAATCCTGATGACCAACCTGCTATTCAAAAGTTGTTGCAATCTGCTAAATCAGAGATTGGAGCTTTGAAAAAGAAGTTGAATCTACCTACATGTGAGAAACCCTTAGCTGCAGGGATAGCTGAAGTAGAAAATGAAAAAAAAAAGCTCCTACAAGATGTGTTGCAAAATACTGAAGAAGTTTCTTTACTTAAAGAGACTCTGGACAAGCTACAAAGATAGGTAGACACTCATATTTGTACAGTGGTAATGCCAGCCAACACAGATGATACAGTAGCACAAGTTCTACAATTTGGCACAGAGCTTAAAATGGATGAGCATGATGTGAAGAAATCTCAAAGAGAGTTAGAAACAGCTTGCAAACTATTGAATTTAAGTGAAGAAGAAGCAATAAGGGAAAGAGATAATTCCAAGAAATACAGGGAAGATCTCCTGAGGGCTGGAGATGAAATCAAAAGGGTAAAGGAGAAAATGAAGGGCAACATGTCCTTAATTTAAGCCATAGAAATCCTATGGGATGTAATTATTTAGGTTATCAGAGGTATTTGGGAGTTTTTGGTGATTATATATGAAGAAAAAACACTAATTCGGGATATGGAGAAGGTGGTGATTAAAAATAAGCAAAAAGATCTAGACAGATCAAAGTTTTCAAAGAGGATGATAGACTTCGTTAACTCTAAGTCTACTGCAGAGTTGAAGAAGCATGACATGCCAGACAGAATAACATATCCAATTGATTTCAATAAAATGATTTTCAGAAACATCTACAGGATTATTGTTGAGAAGAAGATAAAGGAGATAAAGGAAGCAATTTCAAAGTTTAACATCTTGTTTGACAAAAGGGTTAGTGTTGGACTTCCTTCGTACTGGGATCTTCAGGGAAACTAGCTGCCATGGAAAACATATGAGACTTTTCTGGTTGAGGCAAAAAGCAAATTTGATAACACTCATGAAAGGACAGTAGTATTAAAAGGAACTAGCATTACGAATTTTCTGAACAAATATTTCAAACTTCTCTGGATGGTGAAGACTCTATTTTCTGACAAAAATACATATGGTAGGATTACAGCTTGCAGAATAGCACTCAGCAGGTTAGAGGAAGCACCAAAGTCAAATGTACAATTATGGAGAAAGTGCAAGGAATGGACGATAGAGCAGAACAAAGATACATTAGCAGGACCACATACTCAGGCCACAGATCCGAACAACAATCAACAATTACCAATCATACTCTGATTTTTGCCACTTTTTATTTTCTTGTTTTCTTAAGAAGAATGAGGTGTCTTTTACCCTCCATGTAATATTTTGTAATGACTGCTATGAAACAAGCTCAAGAAAAGATAGAAAAGATAGATCAACGCCTTAGAATTCAGCCTCTTCGAGGGGGCAACCTCCTTTACATTACATAAATGAACAATTCTTAGATGATTCAAATGACAAAACCTCCTTTCTATATATAGGAGTCTAAGGAGTCACAATATAATCCAGCCGACCTAACAATAATAATATAAAGCCACAAAAATAACAATAGAGGGATTCTATGGGGCACAGAAATAACAATATGGGGGTAATAGGGGCACAACAATATAAATAAGGGGTATAACTATAATAGTAATGGGGTAATCACTAGTATTATAGGGACCCAACATGCCCCTCTCCTTCAAAAAAGTGTTTTCCTCAACGCTTGAGTAATTCTGGATACTTCTGCATAAAATTCTCATCCTCCCATGTGGAATCTTCACCGGATAAGTTCTTCCACTTGATAAGATACTCTGAAATTGATCGATTTCGTAGCTGTCGAGTTCTTGTTTCTGTGACTGCTTCCAGTTCCAATATAATTTTTCCTTCCTCGTCAAGTTCTGGAAATATTGTTTGAATTGGGAGCTTGTCGCCTATAACCTTCTTTAAACATGAAACATGGAAAACTGGGTGCAATCGAGAAGCTGCAGGAAGCTCCAATTTGTATGCCATAGTACCAATCTTTTGCAACACCTTGTACAGACCATAATACTTTGGTGATAGTTTATTATCCTTCTTAGCTTGCTTTAGGGACATTTGCTTATATGGTTGTAGCCGTAGGAATACCCAATCACCTACATCAAAACTTCTTTAACTGCGATGTTGATTTGCCTGTTGTTTCATTCTATTTTGTGCCAACACGAGGTTATCCTTTAAGAGTTTGAGGACTTGTTGTTGATGTTCGATGTGATGTTCCACTGCCTGAACCTTAGAATTTTCTCTCAAATATGATGTGATGGATGGTGGTTGATACCCATAAAGTGCCATAAATGGGGTCATTTTTGTTGCTGTATGGAAGGAAGTGTTATACCACCATTCAGCCAGAGGCAACCATTTGACCCATTGTGTCTGTTTATCAGATACAAAGCAACGAAGATATCCTTCCAAACATTTGTTTACTATCTCAGTTTGCCCATCAGATTGAGGATGATAAGATGAGCTATGAGCTAACTGAGTACCAAGACAAGAAAATAATTCTGTCCAAAAATTTCCAGTGAAAATGGGATCTCTGTCACTTACAATAATCTTTGGGTTTCCATGTAGCTTTTGAACTGTTTCCATAAATGCAGTAGAAACTGTACTGGCTTCAAATGGGTGTGATAATGCACAAAAGTGTGCATACTTGGTAAGTCTATCAACTACCACCATGATGACACTCTTTCCCTCAGACTTGGGTAAACCTGTGATAAAATCCATTGAAACCTCCTCCCAACGTTGGCTTGGAATGGATAAAGGTTGTAATAGACCCGGTGTCTTAATTGTTTCAACTTTATTTTGTTGGCAAACCAAACATTCCGCCACAAACTTTTGAATATCTGATTTAAGGCCATCCCAAAAAAATTCCTTCTTAACCCTGTGGTAAGTTTTTAAAAATCCCGAGTGCCCTCCTAAGGGAGAAGTGTGCAATTCCATAAGAATCTTTTGTTTTAGCTGGGAATTCTTACAGAGGTATAAGCGATCTTTGTACCATAACGAATCATTTTTCTAGCTAAATGTATCAGAAGTACTGGAATCTTGTTGTAGCTTTCGAATAAGTGCCCACACTTCTTCGTCATTCTTCCATTCCTCCCTTGCTTCGTTTATCCAATCTGGTTGGATAATAGAAATGGCACACAACAATGCTTCCACATCCTCATCCTTTCTTGAGAGTGCATATGCCACCACATTTTGCTTCCCTTTTTTGTAGATGATTTCAAAGTCATAACCCAACATCTTTGTGACCCACTTTTGTTGCTCTTCAGAGGATAATCTTTGTTCTAAAAAGTATTTAAGGCTATCATGATCCGTTTTTACCTTGAAGTGTCTTCCCATTAGGTAGGGTCGCCATTTCTTAAGTGCATGGAGTATTGCCAACATTTCCTTCTCATAAATAGCTTTGCTTAAAAACTTTCCCTTGATTGGACGACTTTCAAAAGCAATGGGTCTTTCATCTTGCATTAGAACAACACCAATTCCATTTCCTGAAGCATCACATTCCACAATAAAGGTTTTTGTGAAGTCCGGTGTAGCTAAGACCGGTGCTTGGCACATTGCCTCTTTAAGATGTTCAAAGGCCTTTGTTGCTTCTGGAGTCCATGAAAATGAATCTTTCTTCAATAATGTTGTTAGAGGTGCTGCTATTCTCCCATAATTCTTAACAAACTTGCGATAATACCCTGTCAACCCAAGAAATCCTCGCAGATTCTTTATGGATGTGGGGATTTTCCATTCCTTAATGGCTTTAATTTTGCTAGGGTCTACCTTAACTCCTTCATGAGATACAATATGACCCAAATATTCCACCTCCTGGACTCCAAAGAAACATTTGGATCTTTTTTCATATAATTGTTTCTCCTCCAATAGTTTTAGCACCCTGTCAACATGTTCAACATGATCCTTCCAAGACTTGCTGTAGATTAGTATATCATCAAAAAATACTAACATAAATTTTCTAAGGAATGGTTTGAAAATTGAATTCATCAAACCTTGAAATGTTGAAGGTGCATTGGTAAGGCCAAAAGGCATGACAAAAAATTCATAATGACCCTCATGAGTTCTAAATGCCGTTTTCGAAATGTCTTCAATCTTCATTCTGATTTGATGATATCCCGAACGAAGATCCAACTTGGTGAAGTAAATTGATCCATGCAATTCATCCAGTAATTCATCAATGACAGGAATGGGGAACTTATCTTTAATAGTGAGCTTGTTGAGCTCCCTATAATCCGGACACATGCGCCATGATCCATCCTTCTTGTGCACCAATACTACTGGAGCTGAGAAAGAACTTTGACTCAGTTGAATTATACCAGCCTCTAGCATTTCTGCAACCATACGTTCAATTTCACTTTTTTGGACATAGGGATATCTGTACGGCCTGATGTTTGGAGGAACACTTCCTGGAATCAGATGAATAGCATGATCATGATCACGCATAGGTGGGAGACCTTTGGGAGTCTCAAATACCTTGGAATGATTGTCCAGGACTTTTTGGAGATCTAGAGAAATAGATGATTCCAATGTGGAAACATCTAGCGAACATAATTGTGCAATTACACCTCTTTGCTCCTTTTTTAGAAGCTTAGTCATGCCATTAGAGCTGATTATCTTTCTTGGTTTCCCTGCAATACCCCTTAATTTAACTTCCTTTCCTTCCGTAGAAAATTTGATGAAATGTTCTTGAAAATTAAAAGCTATTGTACCCAAGGATTGTAGCCATTGGACTCCTAGTACAACATCGGCACCTCCCATTGGAATGGAAAGCATTGGGCTAGTCAATACATATTCTCTGATGGATAGCTTGATATTATGGCACTTTCCAGAGAAATTTATTGTTCCTCCATTTGCAGTCATCACTTGACACTCTGGTGCTAGATATAGGAAGCAATTCAATTCTTTTGCTACCCTACAATGAATAAAATTGTGGGTGCTTCCTGAATCAATCAACACTATTACCTTTTTCTTCTTGATTTGTCCTTCTATCTTGATGGTTTGAGGAGTGGTAATTCCCGCCAATGCATTACAAGATATGGTCAGATTTATTTGTTCTTCATCTAGGCTTTGTTCCTGGAATATATCCTCTTCTTTTGACCTTTCTTGCTCCTTTTCTTCTTCCTCTTCACAATCTATGTAAAATAATTTCTTCTCAGCACACTTATGACCTTTTGTGTATTTGCTATCACAATTGTAACAAAGCCCTTTTACTCTTTTTTCTTCCAATTGTTGTGGTGTCAACCTTGTAGGTTGTGGAAGACTAGGGGCAACAACACTTCTGTCTTTATAGTTGTGAGTGGTATGCTTCCTAGTTGCCATAATTTTGCTTTCCATTTTTCTTGCTAACCTGAATGCCTTCTCTAATGAATCAGGTTCCCAAAGGCGAACATCGTGTTGGATATTATCCTTTAAAGACCCTATGAACACATCAATCCTATGCTCCTCTGGAATATCTTTTACCCTTATGTTCAATTTTTGGAACTCCTCAATGTGCTCCATTATTGAACCCTTTTGTTTGATACTTATCAATTGGCTAAAAAAAGTGTTGCTTTTTGTATCCTCATAATGTGCTATCAATTCTTCCATAAAAATTGCCCAAGTGATAAATTGTTTACGAGAACAAAGCCATTGATACCATGCAAACTGATTTGGTTCCAAATATACAGTTGCCATACGTACGTTCTGTGCGTTTTGCACATTATTGAGATCGAAGAATTGCTCCATCTGTAATATCCATGTGGCGGGATCCTTGCCATCAAACTTCCTCATATCGATTTTTGGAATATGGTGATTCTTCGATCCAACATTAGCATCTATGGAATCATGATTAACATTTCTTTTGTTCTCATCATGAGTTTCCTTTACTACCTTTTCACCATTAGTAAGTATTTCTTGTAGAAAATTTGTCAAATCTGTCTTCAAATCTGCCATGCCTGTCTTCAAATTTTTGTTCAAATCTATCTTCAAATTGTCCATCTTAGCTTCCATGCCATTCATCTTAGCTTCCACGCCATTTATCTTAGCTTCCACGCCATTTATCTTAGCATCTGTTAACTTTTGTGAGCGTGACATTTGTTGCACTTGTTCTTGTAATTTTGATATATCATGTAGCATTTCTTCCTCTTCTTCATGAGTCATGCTAGAGCTTTCAGGTTCCTTACTAGGTGTTTGCATTTTCTTTCCTCGGGGCATCAGTTACCGATAATAATGCTCTACTATGCCCTTTGAATTCCTTCAAAATAAATTTTCAAACCAAGCTTAAGCAAAAATTTAAAAAAATCTACACACCTTTTTTCACTTTGTAGGAGCTCGATATTGCCTCTGATGTATCTCTGTACTTTCCAATCATCTAGTTCTGAACTTGTGACCTGTAGTAGCTCTCTGTGTCCTCTTTCCAATGCCACCAGTCTGATCCAAATTGGATTCTCCAAGAAAGAGTTATGCACAATCTCCCAAGATGACCTGATTATAGACCTTTCCAGAAGAGCGAAGTTGTATGAAGTGCCACGTGTACACTTTTTGATATTTGGTTCTAAAAAAGATACACAAGAAACTAAAGTCCGTCCTCTTTCTGTACCTTCTTACGAAATTTCAATCTGATTCCTAGAGAGAAAGTTATGACAATTTTCCCTAGGTCACCTGTTTTGAATGTAATTCAGGAGTCTGCAAAAAGACCAACTTCCTCAGATCATATCTCCGAAAATATCACGCGAAAAGATCTGAAATTTGGACCCAAGGTTCAACACAATTTCTTTTCAAATGGGTTTGTTTTGCGACTTCTGAAATGTCACAGAAAAAAAGTTATAGCGAAAATGCCACGATGACCTGTTTGGAGCAGCGAAACCCTAGAATCCAAAACTTTGATACCAAATGTTATGAAACTAGCTCAAGAAAAGATAGAAAAGATAGATCAACGCCTTATAATTCAGCCTCTTCGAGGGGGCAACCTCCTTTACATTACATAAATGAACAATTCTTTGATGATTCAAATGACAAAACCTCCTTTCTATATATAGGAGTCTAAGGAGTCACAATATAATCCAGCCGACCTAACAATAATAGTATAAAGCCACAAAAATAACAATAGAGGGATTCTATGGGGCACAGAAATAACAATATGGGGGTAATAGGGGCACAACAATATAAATAAGGGGTATAACTATAATAGTAATGGGGTAATCACTAGTATTATAGGGACCCAACAATGACCCTTTGCCTTAGACAGTTAGGAACATAACTAAACAGTTTGACAGTTTTGGCGGTTACCAACTGCTCTGTGATGTATAAAAAGAGGCAAAATTATAGAAAGAGGGTTCGAATTTTGAAGGACCTGGCATACACTACTATATTTTTTATATGAATTGATGATTAATGAAGGAATCAGGAGTTTTCCACACATTGTTGGGTATGATTTTGTAATTTCTCTATTATGTGTCATCATGTGTCTTCCTTTCTTTAAATATGGTAATGAAGTTGCAGGTCTTTGTTTACTTATGTGAATGAAGTTAAAATCCCTTAAAAGAGCGCTCCTATATTTAAAGTTCCTACTTCTACATTTCCTCTAAGTTACAGATAATAGTTTTTGTGAAAAGCAACATATTGTCTCTAACTTCTCAAAGCATTCTTCACTCAGCATTTATATTCAGCAATCAAATGGCATTCTGAGACTTTCATGTCACCTAAGTATTGAGGATTAAAAATCAGGTGTTTCAGGTTCTTCATTTGAAAGTATAACATACAATTAAGTGACCACTAAGTGACATAAACAATAAACATTAATGTCTTAAGCACAATTTCTACACAGCTAGGAAATTGGTTTCTTAAGGGACAACATGGGGGAAACATAATTAATCTTTGATGCAATACTTCACCTTTTTACATGATTTAAAATCCCAAGAAGCGTCTCTTTAAAAGTACAATGACTCTATTAACTCAGAATAAATCCTAGAAGTCCTCAATGGGGATTTTGACCTAAAACATTATGACCCAACCACGAAACCCATGCTTTAATATGTCATAATAATATTAATAATAATTTATTTATTTATTATTTTGATAGGTACATTACAATATGACTCAAATACTTAAAGAAGACCGAATCTAGTTACATCTTACAATGCAATTAAGCCTCTCACTGGAGTTAATATTAAACTGATTGTCTGAATTTAAATAAAGTGCAAGTAATTTTTCAGATTAGTTAATAGGGGATATTACTATACTTTAACACTCACCTCATTCTCAATTTCTACATTTATAACACTAACAATGTGTAAGTGCTCTCTCTGGAACTCAAAAGCAATTATTCCCAATGGGTTGGTGAAGATATATGCTTACTAATTTCTAGATCCACATAATTGAAGAGATACATCCCCATTGTTGACAGTGTCGGAAATGAAGTGATATCTGATATCAATATATTTAATTTTTCAACGAAACACATGATTTATGGAAAAGTGAATAGCTTAATTATTATTTAAAAAAATAGGAGTTTGCTCCTTTTTATTTTCATGTTCAAGATCACCTATGACTCTTTTTAACAAAACTACTATGCATTCCGCTTTTATTAATACTACATACTTTGATTTTGTTGATGAAAGGGAAAGAATAGGCTACTTATGAGATTAGCATGAAATTACTCTTGCACCTAGGTGAAATGCATGGCCAAAGGTACTATTTTTGTCATCAATGCTTCGTCCAAAATATATGAAATTCTAATTGTATTGTTCGTACAATATACTTAATATCGTTTTTTCTTCTTTCCAGTGACTTTCTTTTGGTTACTCAATTAACCTATTGTTGTGGCCACAACACTTCCCTTAATTTTCAAAAAATTATTGGGCCCTCCATTTAACTTGGTTTATGCTAGTTTTAACCTGCCTTACTTTGGTCTGGGTGTTTTTTTACTTATTTTTATTTTATTCGCTCATGACTCCATTATGTTTGTCTTCTTCCTCACTTTATGATCATTGATATTTCACAAAAATCCATTGCACGGTTTAAAAGCTTCATTTTGTCAAAATTGGTCACTTTTTGCAAATGTAAATATGTTTCTTACTTTTTATTTTGTAAATTTTAAAAATATGTAAAATATATAAATATTAATTAATTAAATGTTATTTTATTAATTTTATTTTATTTTATTATAATTAACTATAAATATTATAAATATATTAAATAAAATATATTTTAAAAGGGAAACCCCAAAACAACATATTCAATCACTACATAGTATTTTAATACCACACTTACAAATACATAATTGTTAGAAAAATAGAGAGAGCACATTATGACACACACAAATCACCTTATATATTTATTTATCACAATAGTTACAAATATATAGGACACATATCACAAACTTCGATGAATCTATATCCTAATAAAGTGGCTCTATGACTCGGAAATGACATAATTACAACTCACGCATAGGGGAATACAATTTCTATATTGACACATTTCGACTCACAATGACAACATTTAGATCACATCATGCACTTGTAAGCATTACTTCCAACACCCTCACTTAATTCTTACATGAAAAAAATAGAAGCACACATTACAACAATAAATGAATCTATGTCAAATGGCTCTTCATCAACACTCACATCCACTCTGGAATCTCACAAACACTTCTCTTTCACCACCACATCTCCGAGTTGTCACTTTACCTCAATTTAAAATGTAACCGCCTTTGACCATCATCCATGAACTCTGAAAGATCAACAATGTTGACACCTCGGCTCGTCGGGGCTTTCGCGATAAGAATTTTGAAGTAATGAACCATCCTATTGACCAACCACCATCTATCAGATATTTCACTTTCGAGTATCCATTTGTTTCTAGGATGGAGATTTGGATAGTGAATGTGTTCAAAATTTGATCAAACAACTTTACCTTAGTAACACAAGAATTGATGTTTCGGACATCGGGTCTTCTAGTTTAAGAACCAGCAACCCTTTTTATAACCAGAATTAAAAGAAATATAAAATTACTTGACAAATATATCTCACAACTACAAACACAATAATCATCAAACTATCAGTTGTCATCCATGCATAAACAAATCACCACATCCCTCCTTAGCATAGGTCAAAAGTTGTTCATCCAGTTCAATATTTATCTTGGATTTTTGTCATCTTCACAAATCATTTGTTAGAGTTCTCATTTCCAACAAACTTACACTCACATATTGAGTTTACCAGACTCAATATGTTTAAAATGAAAACTCCAAAATTTGAGATTGGAACAAAATTGCAACAAAAACATTTTACGCATAGATCTCTTCCCCACAAGAAAAAAATTGAGATATGCCTCAGTTTTTAACACTTTTGACATATATTGCTAGCCACTTGAAACTCCTTCACACCATATCTCAGATCCATATCTCAAGTCTAGATCCGTGCAATAGCATGTACAGTTTTTGGGCATAATTTTGAAGATTTATAATATCGGAGTGTAGAAAATTTTGATAAAACCATCTAGGCATGAATTGAAGTCCTTTTCAGGTTCTGAGCAGATAAACACATCATAATTTCATTGAGGGGTACGTGGAATACATCATGCACAGAAGTTCGTGACTCACAAAAGATTGAGAGTGAGATACTATTGACCCTCCCTATTCAAGGATACAATCTTGTTGTCTGAACCTATCCAGAATCACAGATATTTGTAGAGAAGCAAAAGCTTCAACCTTTTCCATCAAGGCCAATCAATGTTCAAGTTCCTTTCCAACAATGGGGATTGTATTTTTTCAAATAGATGGGTCCAAACTTGAGTGAGAAACACAAATACATTCTCATGGCCACTAAATATTTTACCAAGTGTGTGGAAGTCATTCCGACCAACAAATTCGATGAGAATGTTATCATAACATTCTTGGAGGACAATATTCTTGCAATGTTTGGATGCCCCAAGAATATTTTCATTGAGTACAATGCTCAAGGTTTAAAATCCTTCAAGGTGATGAAGTTTTGCCAAGATTACAACATAGAATTGGTGCACTCTACAACGTACCATCCTTAGGGAAATGGTATAGGAGAATCAAAAAATAAGAACTTGGTGAATATTATGAAGTGAATGTTGGGTAAAGAGAAGAAGAATTGGGATTTAAATCTAAAATATGCTATGCAAGAAGATATGATTAACACTAAACAAGTTATAGGTACTTCCTCATATCAACTAGTGTATGGGATAGATATAGTATTTCCTATGAACCTCAGGGTGCCAGTGATGCAGTTATTAGAATATGAAGCTCCAGATATCAATCTAGTAAAGAGAAGGATCTATCAGATGACAGAAGCCTAGCAGCAGAGAGAAGAAGCCCTGACCAAAGTTTAATCTCACCAATGAAAGGTAAAGGCTAAATTGGTTAAGAAGTAAAAGGAACGAGACCTATAGATAGGGGATCTCATATGAAATGGGACTCAATTATAGGTGACAAAGGCAAACATAGTAAGTTTGATAATTTATGGATTGGTTTGTTTTAAGTATAGGAAGTCCATGACAAAAACACTTATCAGTTGGCAACACTGGATGGATATTTTCTCGAGAGTCCTGTCAATGGCAGGTTCTTGAAGAAGTTCTTCACCTAAAAAAAAAAAAAAAATCTTCCTTATTTTATGCTTTGATTTTCAAACATAGTATTTTGAATTTACTTTTAAGTAATGCATGAGAAGAAAATAGGAAGTTCTCTCGATGGAAAAACTACATATTCCAATCTGAAGAACCCATTGGAACTACAAAGTTCTCATTATACCATAGGCACCTGTTGTCCCCCATGGAGCCAATGTTGGTGTTCAATCGCAACACCCTATAAAATTTGAGGCCAAAAGAAGTCATTTAATGGCTTACCTCCAAGCGTATCCACGTGGTTATCCCTAGGTGTTGGCAAATGTTTGGATAGAGGTGCATTTCCATGGGGCATGTTTCACCACAACATTGGGAATTGGCCACTGGTGGGAAAACGTGGGCATGGAAACATCTGGGCCATAATGAACAAGGTCAGTGGGCATAGGGGCATTGGTAGAAGTTGTGCACAACCTAGATCCAATGGAAGGGAAACTCATAAATCAGTTTTTGCACTACATCTCATGTTGCCAATTTTCCTTCATCGTAACACTTGGATTTCATGTGTAGGAGGTCAAGTTTGAGAACCAAAGGCCTCTCCTATGGCTCCCCAACCTTCAAATCCCATTGTATACCCACCACAAGATGCATCCATGTGTCCCACCCACATCACCGTGGCTTACTGCTATGCGATACCACCTTATCATCGCCACCGATTACCTTTCCAGCCTCCATGTGGATCCCTTATACCCTCACCTCTATATCCACCTCATACACCATGTCATCTACCACATCATCCCATCTCTACACTCTGCTCCCCTGTTACCTCCCAGATGTCCTAGTCCTCACGATACTCACGGATCAACCTGATGCCAAAGAGGCCTTGGAATGCATAATATGACGACAGAGGAGATAACCCATCTCACGGATACAATGATCTTCACACCAGTGGGTTGCATGATAGTTAGTCATGATAGGGCTTATAGAGAGAGACATGTGTCTGCTCCTCGTTTCCTCTACACCACCTCAAGGCCTTCCATAGTTGGGAGCTTGATGATGCGAAAGCACACCATGTGTCCTCCAAGACCAATTAAATTTTGCACATGTGCCACACCTACTCTGTTCCACACCCTACCCATGGAAATATGATGTCATCGGCCTGTCTTTCGAAAGATAATTTATATATGTGGTAGGTTGACTATAAGTGCACATTAAAGGGGAATAGTGACTCATTTTTTATAGTAAATTTGAATGCCCTAAACCTCTAAAGCTATAATCTAGGTTATGGATAAATTGCACCAGTAATTATTTTCTCCAAATACTTTTCATTATTTCTCCTAGGTTAATCGTGTCATCTCCTAATTTTTGTCCTCATGAATAAACGAAAGCTTATGCCCCTTCAAGAAGCCTCACACTAGGGAAAGATCATATCATTCATGAAGGGATAACATTTCCATGGTAGGGTTAGGTTGAGATAGCTTCCATACCTTTAAAATCATTTCAATCAGGTATAAGCCCTAAAGTCTACTCTTGCCAACCGAGGTTTTTCCTTGGAAATATTGCCATAAATGCTGGTCAACATCCACTCTATGGTAATAAGACATATGGAACTTCATTTCTTGTCTCTAAAAATCCAACATTGACCTATCCAATGGCCTCCTTTTCTCCCTCTAGAGACCGTGCAGATTCTAAAGGGGAAGGTGACACAAGTCAATACATTAGTATTGATATCGGGACTATGGGAATTCTGCGATTTCCTCTCACACTAAAGGAATTCTCCATGGATTAATTGAATGGATGAACATACTAGGTGTGGATCTAGAATTCAAAGGGCTCCAGTTATCATCTCTAGAGTTGAGGAAGAATTTGCAGAAAATAGAAGCAAAGCTTCGTTGAGCAAAAGAATGCATTAGGAGATTGGAAATCCACTCATACCTACAGGAAAAGGATGATTCTAGAAAATTCTCTTTCAAAAATGCCATGGAAATCAGTTGGGAGAAGATAATTAAGCTAATAGGAAAGCACTAAGAATAGTTAGAGCCGGTGGAGGAGAATATCGAGATGATTAAGATAACTCATAAATAAGTAGAGATGCTTACAGAACATGTTGAGGTAACTCCATGCAAAGTCAAGGTAATATCCAATTTCTTAAATCATATAACTAAAGAAGAAGTGAAGATGGAACTTTGACTTCTCTCGCTTGATTGGTAAAGTAGCTCACCTAGAGAGGAAACATAGGATGATAGTGAAAATATAAGAGAAATCCGATGGAATGGTTGAAAAGGTGGAGAGATGGTGGGATCCAGTATTGCATCAATGATGTTGAAACTCCTGGGACTCCCTTCTTTACTTTTATCAACCCGGTAGTTCGTAACAAACTTGGAAGCGACGGTGCTATATGCACAAGTACTAGTTCTTGCCGCAGGCTGTCACTTGATCAGCTGACACAAGTTTTCTAGGAGCTTAAGCCAACCTCTATGAGCTCTTAGAAGAAGCTTTTAACTGTGATGGATGAAATCTAACTCAAAGGAGGCTAATCTACTTGCAGAAAGAAGCTGATAGATGAAAGGAAACGCAAACCCTAGCAAACCCTAGTTTTACTGACTAACCCTACTGGTGCAAGAAAAGAGATGAAAGCTATTGAAATGGATGGCATTGACTTTTGGAAAGCTAAAATGCATGTGAATAAACTACTTCTGAAGTAAAATCTGGAAAAAGCATCTTTTTGTATTTTTGAGTAAGTTGGCAGAATTATTATACATGTGCTTTAACTGTTTTAACTATGCAGAGGTTGATTGGCGAAAGGAAATGGAGTGGATGTGTGAAGGAGGTTGGGAAGGTGAGAAGAGGGCCTAAGGGGTCCCTAGCACCCTTCCAGAGAGTTTCACAGTGATCAGATCTCAAGAAACTACTCACCTGATCTTCTACAGGAAGTCTGCAGGGGTTCTACAGGATGTTCTACAGGAAGAGCCAAGAGAGGCGTTTTGAGGGTTGATGGAGGGAAAATGGTGGGAAAGTGAAAATGGAGGATGGATGAGGCTGTGAAGAGGTCTAGGACCTAGTAAATGAGACTAAGGAGTGATGAAGACGGTTGGATTTTCTCAAGGATGGAGGGAGCAATGTTGCACAAAAATGAAGAAATTAGGTAAAACTGGCAAAGTGTGGCAACTGAAGAGAAGGAATCCAGAATTTGGGGTTGAAGCAGGTTGTTTGAGGAAGGAAGGATAGGCAAGGATGGATTACAGGTGATCTGCACACTATCTCTCAAAACTAATCAAAGAAAGACAAAAAAAATCAGAGATCTCTCCACTTTGACCTAATCTGACCTAGAAACCAGAATCATGATGAACAACAAGCTATGCATAGGAAATCATGCAAGAGAACTATGGAAACCTAAGCAAGAACAGATCTAAATATGCAAGCAAGACTGGTATCAACTTTTCCATCTAAAAATCAAACACTTGCAATTGCATTGAAAGGCAAAACAGTGTTTTTGTGGCAGCAAGTATGCCTTGGTCTCAGCTCATGGTCCCAAGGAGGGAGAGGTGAGATCATGGGTTGCTTGATGGCATTTTTTGAAGTAATTTTCTGTATTCAAACTGTCAAGTCGACCTGAAGCATGAAAATATATTTTAATCATCAAAAGAAACCTAAGTAACAAAGCAAGATCTTAACCTAAATAGCAGAAACTATTCTACGAATGCAAAGAAAACACATAATAGTACATAAAGGAGGTACTGGCACTTGGGTTGGGCCCAACCCCAAGAGCTACAACCTCCTAAGAGAAGCTTAGAGCTAGTGCAAAGTGAAATTTATCTCCATTACTCAAAAAATAACCATGTCACAGAAATGTTTACAGCAAAAGCTCGAAAATGAGCTGAAAGGCGGAGCAGCACCAAAGTGCGAAAAAAAATATTTAAGAGCTTAACTACCAAGGCTTGAAGCCTTCCTTGTTATGCACCACGAGGACCTCCAACAGCCCTCCTTAACTTGAGGGGCTTGGCTGCTCAAAACTGCAAGTAATCAGCCACTTCACAAAAGCTGCTCGGCTGCCCTTGGAAATCATCTTTGGTGGGCTGCTGAACTCCGAGCTGATGGTGGAGAACTCAAGGAAGGGGCCATTTAGTGCAGGAGACACCCTTCCTACTAATCCTCAGCCTTGTTCCCTCGTATTTGGCTGTCAACTGGCTCATAAATTCTTGACCTTGGTCCAAAAGATGTCCAAAAATCTGCAATAAGCACGTATTAGACTTCATGGTCAAGTGACTATCCTCATTCATTCAATTAACATAAATATATTCAAAAGCATGCATAAACTATGAAGAATGGTGGATTAATCGAGAATAATAGGCAAAATGAGCCCAATAAGTTACCCATTTTTGGGGCTCATCATCACCCCCCTGCTAAATGTGTTGCTCATCCTCTGAGCAACTAATCTAGCTCATCATCTTTGATTTATTTGACTGCCTCTCTAACATCCCAAGCTTCCGAGGTGATTTCCTCTTCCTGGTCATGAAACCCTGCTTTTCGCTCTACTTCCTCCCATTGCTTGTGCTCTTCTTCTTCTTTGACCCCTTCCAATAGTCCTAAAAGAAATGGAGGACTAAACTTTAGGCTGATCCAGTTGGCTTGCAGATTTTGCATTGACTGATTATAGAGTGGTATTCTTGCCTCATTCTTGTTGGGGAGTGGTATTCTCTGATTTTCAGACCGTGGGACAGTATGTTCCATCTCTTTGTGCAAGCATGAATGCAGTTATCCCCCAACAGTCTTTCCATGTCCTCAAAGTGAGCAATGGCCTGAGCTTGTCTTTCAATGTAGTTTGGGTGAACTTGGGGGTTGTTGGCGAGGTACTGATGGGAAGATACTAAAGCAAAGGGATCTCCTGGTTCTGCTCTGATCATGAGTGGCTCCTATCGCTCCCTGTCCATAACATTCCGAATTTTTGCTGCCCTCTTTTCCTCATGGTTTAACCAAGAGGCCATGGCCATGAGTTGCACATCTCCCAATGAAGCATTGGGGTCCCACAGATTCATGTTTGGAAGGGCCAAATTGTGTAAATAGAACTCTGATAACTTGGCCTTATCTTCGGCTGAGCTACTGTCACACAAGTCTATAAACTGATGGTAATTCTGAAATGGAATGTTTCCCCTCTGGGCCAAGGTGTTAATTTGAAATTGCGACCATTGATCCTTAAGATATAAGACATATGACTTGGCAGGTTGCCTACATTGTAAGGCTTCTACTGCCCAGTTGGCCATGTAGGCCATCTGGGCATCTTTTTCTTGCAACTGTTGTTTTAAACCCTGTATCTTTTCTGCTGCCTGAGACTCCCGTTCTTGCAACAGTTTTGTGAGCATCTCCACATTAGCTTGTAGCTCTGCCTCCTTCTGTTGTTTCTCAGTTGTGTCCTTGTCTGTTGGAGGTCCTTCTTGATGCTGTTGCCCTCCCAAAATGGATGGGCTACCTTCCTTGTGGACTTCCTGTAGCTGCAACTGTTTTCTTAGCAGCTCATTCTCCTCCTGCAGCTAGGCTCTTTTGCAGCTTTCTACATGCCTGACCATGGCCAGTTCTCCTCTTAACTCTTTTAACTTCTCCTCCATGTGGCCTATGTCCTCAATTCCCTTAGATTTGGAAATTTTCATCCATGTGTGTGTTCTGATCCTCTCCTGTTCCAATGCAAAGAAGAGTGGCACAACAAATTTCTGTGGGATGATTTTCCCACCCTCTAACAGGTTGTAGTATGAACCCAAGCTAAGCAGAGGGCTTCATTCCAGTATCTCCTTGGTCTTTTCCTCTCCCTGTGATGGTTTGGATGCCTTTTCCTCCAATTTCTCGGTCTCTTTTAACTTAGCCAGAGTTTCCTGTAGAGATGTCTCGGCTTCCTGTAGAGCTGTCTTTGAGTCCATCATCCTAGTTCTCTCGCTCCAGGTGGAGGATTTTGGGCTTCCGCGTTCATAGGTGATAGACATCTTTGAAGGAGACTCTTATTTTGGTTTAGTTGTTGTGTCCTCAATGACAATTGGCTCCTTTGACTGTGGCTGGGGTCTACCCACTTTTATCCTTGTGCTTCTCCTTGCTTTAAAGTACAGGGAGGTTTGCCTCTTTCTCTTCCCTTTTTGGTTTGGAGGTGTGCTTAAGGTAGCAAGCACAACTGCTGCCTCCGTTGCCAATATCTAAGGTGATTTCTCCTCTTGTTGTCCTTTTTCCTTGCTTCCTGTAGAAATCCCTGTGTCAATTGTTTCTGTTTGTGTTGCTGAGATTTCAGGGTGTGTCTTTTCCTTTCGTTTCTGTGTGCTTGCTTTGGCTGTGGCAGCCTTCATTTGGGCATTTTGAGCCTTCTCTATTCTATTCTCCATCCTCTTTTCCCTTGGTGTTTTCGTTGTTGTTTCTTCCTCTGTCTTAGGCTCAACAATCTAGCCCATTTCCCCTTTTTCTTTCTGTTCTTTCTGTGCTTGAGTGTCCTGTGTTCCTTCATCATTGTTTTTCTCAGGGGTGATGTTTTTGGCCAAATTTCTAATGTTGTCATCCCTGGACATGTTTTGAAAGATTTCCCAAGATATGGGAACAGTGTAGGTGTGCAAAGCATCTTCCACCAATAGTTTGATGAACCCATGATGGGAAAACTGATCTGGGATCCCCTCATTGAGCTTTGTACCACATTCAATTAGTGACTGAAGAAGGAAATAGGGGATGCTTAGTTTCTTAGCTTGAGGCAACTCAATCCCATGCCTTAGTTCACACAGCATCCTAAAATGATATCCATAGATGATGCTAAACCTCCCTTCACATGTGATCTACTTCATAATTTGGAAATTGACTTCACTCGAGAGAGGAGGCAAGCTGGTTCTTCTAACCCCGTTTTTGTCTTCTACAGGATGCTTCGTGGGCAGAAAGAATGACTTCTTAGCAATTTGGCCCAATGATCTCTCTTCTTTGCTCCAAGGGAGCCCCAATGGTAGACCAATAACTGCACTGATGAGCTCAGGGGTGAGTTCTAGGGTCAAACCCCTAAAACTAACCATGGCATGTGTTTCTGACTGTGGTCTTAGGGACATTAAAAGCTCTTAATTTATTTCCTCATCATGAGCCTGAATTTTGTCAAAGAAGGATATCCAATTTGCTCGGGTGAAAAGGTCCACCACCTCAGGATGCTCGTGCAGTTTGCTAGAGTCTGATGATTCCTTCCTTATGAATCCTCCTGGCATGGTGAGAGTGATTTTTATGTTTTAATCAGAAAAGGAAATGCTCAGGCAACCAAACAACCAATCTGAAATGGAGGATAGCTGAGTTTGGTTTTCCCTGAACTCAAGAAGGAATTTCTCGTGTTCAATATCAACTAGCAACAATTCCCTTGTTTGAAAACCGCTGTCACCTAGAACTCGATTGTCTGTTTATGAAAGGAAGAATTTTGTTTTTACAGACATAGCACAAGGATCAGGTTCCCTTCTCAACACACACTTAGATATGCAAAAAAAAAAAAAAAAAAATCACACACAGGCTGGCCCCTACGATTGTATATATCTTCCTTACAGGAGAATTTAAAAAGAAAACGTGGAGGAGATTTTTGATGCAGAGGAATTGGGGAAATTCAGTGCAATATGTACGCAAACGTTTTACTTCCAATACACAGGCAGAATTTTCCTCTGTTTTTCAATCTGATGTCGTTCAATTCACCACCTTGCACAAACACACCATGCATAGAGGGGTTTTTTCGAGCCTACCTCATTTGGAGCTCCGAATTCAATGAAAATCCCAGGTTTTCCTGCTCCGTAAAGCTGTTCTGCCTTTCCTGTAGAATCCTTCCTGTAGAAGGCCCCTAGTTCCTATAGAATGCCACTGTGCCTCTGAGCGAGCCCGATATGTGGGAGATTTTCGAACACAGGCAGAAAAACTGGTGGAGGACGACTGGTTAACTATTTTTGGAAGTGGTGGACGCGTACTCCAGTCGAGGACGTTGTAAGTGCAGAGTGAACAGAAGGTGGTGCATGTTTCGGTCGGGCATCTTTTAACTGCGGCGTGATTCGTGGTGAGGGGATGAGGTGGCTGGACTAGACCGTTGGTTCGACGTCACAACCATAATGGTTCAGCGTGTTTCTGACTGCCATCATCTCTACTCTGCCATTATCCGCCGCCACCACTACTAGTCCCGGCGATTTCTCCCTAAATGGACACTCCACATGTGTTGGCTGCACATCTCGTCGGCAATTTTGAATGTAACGGGGCTCGTTTGGATACCACGAGAATATGTAACTGGCCAAGGGTGGCCAGTTGACTGGCCAACGATTCCACTCAATCCGAACCATTCCCATAGGCATGCATCTTTTAAAATATGATTTATGCAATTGACGAACGAGTTTAGGCACTTACCTGCATGGTCACGACTGTGTTATGTAGATTTCGGATTTTGGAATCCATTCCTTCGTGTGTTGTTGCCGCATGCACAGGTTTTGGAACCCATTCCTTTGTTTGTTGTTGCTGCATGCACGCTATATGCTTGGCTTTGGCTATTGCTGATATTCTGACGTTCAAGAAGAGCTCTTTGCATGTCCCTGTTGCCGTTCTTGGTTGTGCCTATCTCCAGAGTATATCTTCCAGAGGGATCAGCTGCTACATGATTCCTGTAGGATTTTCTGTAGCTACTTCTCCTCTGCGAATGCAAACTAGAATGAGTAGGGCTATATTTTTGACGAGGGTTCCGGCTGTTGAGGGGTCGAGATGGAGATTGACAGGCATGGTGAGCGAGAAAACTGTTGCTTGATTTGTCAATAAGAGTTTTTGCTGGCAATATGAAGAAAACAGGGTTTTCTGTGTGTGACTATGCAGGAACAAATAAAAATGGGTGCAATGGAGGTGCAAAGAGATGGAAGAGGGTGACGTATGGCGATGGACGGAAACGGGGATGTTTGCAGGGCTCATAGGCAAATTCCCAACCTTCGGATTCCCTTCTGAGACCAATTTTGCTCGTTTGTGGGTTCTACAGGATCTTCCTGTAGAAGACACAAAACTTCCTGTAGAAGACATAGAACTTCTTGTAGAAGACACAGGACTTCTTGTAGAAGGTGAAATTTTGGCCCAAATGAGATCAAATCTTACGAAATGGTAGGGGTCATGGAGGAATTGATTGTGAGGGATGCTTGAAGCCTGGTGCTGACCTCTGTCCTTGTTTTGTGCGAACCTCCTAACCTGCAATGTCCTTCCTGCAACCTGCAAATTGTTCAACAGAAGTCAGGTTTACTTTTCTATGTTTTTTCTTTCTTTTTTTCTTTTTTCTCTTCTTCTTCTTCTTCTTTTTTTTTTTTTTTTTGAGATAGCCGGGGGGCCTCCAGGAGGTTTTCACACTCACTGCCTGCCCTGGGCACCTCCACGAGGTTTTCACCCAAGGATCTTTTATTCTTTTCTTGTTTGTTTTTTTTTTTGGTGCTCAGAATGTGCATGGGGTGGAGACAGGGGCCCGCTCCACTACCAGCACTGATTTATCCAGAGTTTCAATGAACTCCTGCTTAGAAAGGGGTTTCCTGTAGATCTTCAATCGATGCCCATTGACGAGCATGGGGATGGCTTCTTCATCAATGGTCCTGATAAGGACTGAACCATTGTCGTTACATTTCTCCATTGTATATGGTTCCAGCCATCTTGTCCTCAGCTTCCCTTTGAAATCCTTGTATCTTGAATCATATAACAGTGCCCAATCTCCTGGCTGAAATTGCTTCTCTTTAAGGTGTCGGTCATGCCATATTTTTCTTTGGAGTTGGACCACCTCTGAGTGGAGGAGGGCCTGCATTCTTTGTTCATCTAGTCCATTCAGCTGAAGCAGTCTTTCCTGTTGTGCATGGCTGAGATCTAGGTCTAGCTGAGCTGCCAACCTCAATGTGTTGTATTCAAATTCTATGGACAACAAAGCCTTCTTCCCGTAGACCAGCTCATAAGGTGTGAAACCTGTTGTAGTTTTCCAAGTAGTGTTGTAGGCCTAGGTGGCCTCAACCAAGCGATCTGCCCAATCCTTTCTGCTGCTGCTCACCACTTTAGTCAAGATCTCTTCCAAAGCCCTATTAGTGACTTCCACCTGCCCATTTTCTTGCAGATGATAAGGGGTGGAAGTTCTGTGCTTAATCTTGTGATGAGCAACTAGGTCTTCAATCAGGCTAGAGGTAAACTAGCTTCCTTGATCTGTGACTAATTCCCTTGGGTAGCCAAACTTATAGAATATATTTTCCCTTAAAAACTCAGCCACTTTTTCTTCTGTTGTTGCCTTGATTTCCATTGTTTCTGCCCACTTTGTCAGGTAGTCCATGCGCACAATGATGTAAGACTTTTATCTTGAAGGAGGGTTGATAGGACCCACAAAGTCCATGCCCCACTTCTCAAATGGCTCGAAAGTCACCTGAACTTGGAGGGTCATTTCATCCCTTGGAGTTGGTTTCCCCATCCTTTGACATCGGTCACATTGGCTGATGTATCTTTTGACATCTTAATGAAGAGTGGGCCAATAGTAGCCTACCTGTAGAATTTTGAAAGCAGTTCTTTTTGCTGCAAAGTGGCCTCCACAGGGTCCATCATGACAGGTCAAGAGGATGTCAAAAACTTCCTCCTCCCTAACACAATGCCTCAAAATTTGATCTGGGCCAAGTTTGAACAGGTTGCCCCCAATCTAAGTGAATGGGGCACTTTTCCTCACGATCTTTCTCTTCTCTTTTGAGGATAGGTGTGGCGGGAATTGTGCTGAAACCAAGTAATTTGTTATATCAGAAAACCATGGTGAGAGTACTGAAATAGAAAACATGTATTCATCTAGCAGATGATCATCCACCACCCCTTCTTCTCCTGCAGGCAAATCTAGTCTAGACAGAAAATCAACAACAACATTTTCCTTACCTGACTTGTCAACAATGGTTAAATCAAATCGCTGCAATAAAAGTAACCATCTAATGATACGAGCATTTACATCAGGTTTATTCATCAAATACCTAACTGCAACATGATCAGTGTGTGCGAATGTTTGATAACCAGTGATGTAGTGTCTGAACTTGTTTAGGGAATGGACTATAGCTAGGAGCTCTTTCTCGGTTACAGTATAGTTTAATTCTACCTTGGACAGGTTTTTACTGACAAAATATATGGCATATGGTAGCTTCTCTTCAACTTGTCCTAAGGCTGCTCCTATAGCTTTGTTCGAGGCATCTGTGTGAATGTGGAAAGGTAGGGCCCAGTTTGGACCTCTCAAGATTGGGGCAGTTACCAGCTTATCCTTCAACACATCTAGAGCCTCTTGACAACTGTCAGTCCATATAAACTCAACATCTTTCCCCAAAAGACCAAACAATGGAGAGGCTAGCTTACTGAAATCTTTAATGAACCTTCTATAATATCCCACTAAGCCTAAAAAACTCTGAACATCCCTTACCTTTTGAGGAGGTGGAACCCTTTGGATGATAGCAATCTTGTTGGGATCCACCTGTAAGCCTTACTGAGAAATTGTATGACCTAGCATGGTCCCTTCAGTCATTAGGAATTCATATTTCTTAGGACTAAGGGACAGGTTCATCTCAATATACTTGGTTAAAATTTTTCCCAACTTAGTCAGTGCTTCTTGGAAGTTGGACCCATAAGGAGTAAAGTCATCCATATAGATTTCCACCGAATCATGAACCAGCTCAGTGAATATGCTCAGTACTGCTCTCTGGAAAGTGGCAGGAGCATTGCATAACCCAAAGGGAAGGACCCGGTAGGCAAAGGTACCCCATGGACAAGTGAAAGTGGTCTTATCTTGGTCTTCTGGGCTGATTTGGATCTGATTATACCCGCTAAAACCATCTAGGAAGGAAAAGAACTTCTTCCCTGCTAGGCCATCTAACACTTGATCTATGAAAGGAAAAGGGAAATGGTCCTTCTTGGTAGCTTTGTTAAGTTCTCGATAACCTACACAAATTCTTCACTTTTCGTTTTTCTTGGGCACAAGCACCAGAGGAGAAACCCACTCACTGTCAGAGATGGGGTAGATGAATCCTGCATCCAATAACTTTTGCAATTCTTCTTTAACAATGTCCTTAAGGGTTGGATTCATTAAGGGTTGACTCCCTTCATCTCCTTGTAGCTCCAAGCAAAAGCATCCAAATGGCAGTTCAATAAGCTACACAGCTCCTTCTATTGAGAGGGAGATAGGGATGAGTTGATCTTCAAGGTTCTTTTAGGGCCAAATTCCACATTCTTAACTCAGGAAGAGGTCGGATCAACCACACAGAGATCCACTAAAGCACTGGCTTGGGTGTCTCCTACCAATTCTTCTAATGGCAGCACACTGGGAGGTGGATTTTGGATTAAATTCTCAATAAGGTCATCCTCGGTTTGAGGACCCCCCCTAGTGGCTTCCATGGTGCACACAAGTGTAGAGTAGACTTCATCCTCATCTTCCTCCTCTAACCAAAGAGGTAAGTCATGTTCGAGTAAAGGTTGGGCAGGAGGATACAGGACTAGCTATTTGGACATTGGCCCATTCTTAATGGTCATGCTCCCAGCTTGACAACTGATGTAAGCATCTGTAGTAACTAACCAAGGCCTTCCCATAATGAGGGAGTATCCAGTGAGTTTTTCCTTTGGCTGAAGGACCAAAAAGTCTGCAGGGTACTCCCAAGAATCAACAGAGACCAGGACATCTTCCATAATCCCTTCGGGAGTCACGGTGGAGTGATCTGCTAACTGCAGTACTGTTGCGGTCTTTCTCAGGGAACCCTGAAGGTTAAGTTTGAGCATAGTGTCCCTGGTCATCACATTAATGGCAGCCCCTAGATCAATCAGGGTATGGGGGATTATGGTGCCATTGATGTGGACATCCACTATAGGACTCCTAGGGTCCAAATATTTTGGATAGATTACTTGTCCCAACATTAGGTCAGACAATTGTCCTATGACATTGATAGTTGGGGCATCTCTCTTGCGCCTGCCTGGGTGCCTGAAACACTTCTCTTTGATCAGTTTGTTGTATATTGGTACATCTTTGATGGCCTGGAGAAGTGGTATTTTTACACACAGCTGTTTAAGTTCTCCCAGAAGTTCAGTCTCTTCTGGGTTTGGTTGCGTGTTTCCAGTTAGTCTCTCAGGAAAGGGTGGAATGGCTTTGGGTTCACTTTCCTGTTCCTCTACTTCATCCTCCTTAGGAGGAGGTTGGCTATCTGGGAGGACCTTCCCAGATCGAAGGTTGATCTCCTGAATCTCCACAATGTAGGTAGGGCATGTTGTCTCTCCAGTATATACCTGTTGGGTCTGTTTTTTATTGGGGTTCGGGTTTGGTTGAGCAGGCATCTGGGGTTGTCTTGGAGGAGCAGGAGGTAATGGTTGTGGTTGAGCAAGTGGTGGAGGAAGAATGGCGGGAGGAGATTTGTATTGGGGCCTCCACCCCTGTTGTGGTGCATTCCACTGAGGTTGTGGCTGAACATGAGAATGAAACAAATGAGCAGCACGTTGAGTATGGTATTGAGGTGGATATGACCAAAGAGGGGGTGCGGACCAGGAAGGATGAGCAGGGGGACCCCAAGAAGGTATGTGAGTGGATTGGTTGGGGTTGTAATATGTTTGTGATGTCCCTTGCATCCCCTACTAGTAAGGTCTGGATCCATGTGGCCTCCTTTGGTTGAGGAAGTAGAGTGGTTCAGTGGCTCCCTCAGCCCCTTGGTACACAGCTTTAAGTCCGGGTAAGGTTGGGCACTGGTTTATAGGGCAGTCTTCCTCACAAACAAAACATACCTCTACTGAGTGCAATGGACACTCATTCTTAGGATGCTTCCTTGTGCATCTGGGACAAAAGATGGCCAAAGCCCTCTTAGCTTCCTCTTTCTTCTGTTGGATTCGGAAAGTATCCAGTTGCATGGCAATGGTCTGTCTCACCTCACTTTTAAGGTCTTCCATCTGATTTGTAAACTCATGTTTGGAGAAGGTTGCACTAGCTGAAAGTGGATTCCCCCTACCTCTTTTTCGGGCTACCCTAGAATGGTTTCTAAACACATTCTTTATGTCATCATAAGGTAGTTGGTAGATGTCTCCTCCAGCTAGCAAATGGAGGGTATCTAGAAGGTCTTCAGGGACTCCTCAGAGCAGAACCAGCTTCAGAGATTCGGGGTCAAGTGTGCACCTGGCCCTTTTATAACTGAGTTGGAACCTTTCTTCATAGTCTTCTAGAGACTCATCACTTCCCATGGTCATTCAAAAGATTTCTCCGTTCGTTTCCTTTAACCTACAGTAGTCCCGATATTTGTTGTTAAAGGCTTGCTGCATTTGAGCCCAAGTTGTGATACTATTTCCAGGTAACCCCATGAACCAGCGTAGTGCTGCATCCTTGAGGGTAGAGGGAAAGAGTTTGAACTTTTTCTCATCTTCTGCATAATCATAAGTTCGACAAAGGACAATAAACTCAAACAAGAAGGTATCAGGGTCTTCAGTGGTCAATCCATGGAAGTGAGGTAAAGCTGAGGGACTTATGTTTTTCATTTTTGTGTCCCCATTCGTCTCTCTGATGGGAAAGGCACCTTCTATTCTCTCTTCATTCCCTACACCGTTCTTGTGTTCAGCCATGGTCTCAAGAGGAACATTTTCTTGCTCTTCTTCTGTTATAGGATCTTCGTATATCTCTGGAGGTTCACCTATAGGTTCTTCTGGATCACTGCCACCGAAGAAGAGAGAAGGGTGACTCAGTGATGTGGTGGGGGTGTTGGGTAAGAATTTTCTTGTATGGTCTCTGTTCCTACGAGGCATGAAATGAAATATTTTTGGTTGATTTTTGCTTTTTTCTGCTTGTACCTGCAAAACTGAAATAGATTGAACTGCAACTAACTAAAATCTATCTTGCTGAAATGAAAATGCAGAATTGAAATGAAAGCAGGAAAGGACTAATCTATGCTGCTAAAATGAAATTGCAGAAAGGAAATGCTAATTTACGCTTGCGGAATTGAAATTGCAGAATGGAAATGCTAATTTACGCTTGCGGAATTGAAATTGCAGAATGGAAATGCTAATTTACGCTTGTGGAATTGAAATTGCAGAATGGAAATGCTAATCTATGTTTGCAGAATTGAAATTGTAGTCTAGGAAAGTAGGAAATGTATAACCTACTTTTGCAGAAATGAAATTACAGAATGGAAATGAAACAACTACTCTACTCTTGCTGAAATAAACTATTTAGCAGAAGGTTGTAGTAGAAAATAGAAGAAAAGTAGCAATCACAAATACTCTGACGCTTCCCCAGCAATGGCGCCAAAAAGATGGTGGGCTCCAATATTGCAGCAATGATGCTGCAACTCCTGGGACTCCCTTCTTTACTTTTATCAACCCGTTAGTTCATAACAAACTTGGAAGCGACGGTGCTAGATGCACAAGTACTAGCTCTTGCCACAGGCTGTCACTTGATCAGCTAGCACAAGTTTGCTAGGAGCTTAAGCCAACTTCTATGAGCTCTTAGAAGAATCTTTTAACTGTGATGGATGAAAGCTAACTCAAAGGAGGCTAATCTACTTGCAGAAAGAAGCTTAAATCTGAAAGGAAACACAAACCCTAGCAAACCCTAGTTTTACCGACTAACCCTACTGGTGCAAGAAAAGAGATGAAAGCTACTGAAATGGATGCCATTGACTTTTGGAAAGGTAAAATGCATGTGACTAAGCTACTTCTGAAGTAAAATCTGGAAAAAGCATCTTTTTGTATTTTTGAGTAAGTTGGCAGAATTATTATGCATGTGCTTTAACTATTTTTAACTGTGCAGAGGTTGATTGGCGAAAGGAAATGGAGTGGGTGTGTGCAGGAGGTTGGGAAGGTGAGAAGAGGGCCTAAGGGGTCCCTAGCACCCTTCCATAGAGTTTCATAGTGATCAGATCTCGAGAAACTGCTCACGTGATCTTCTACAGGAAGTCTGCAGGGGTTCTATAGGATGTTCTACAGGAAGAGCCAAGAGAGGATTTTTGAGGGTTGATGGAGGAGAAACGGCGGGAAAGTGAAAATGGAGGATGGATGAGGCTGTGAAGAGGTCTAGGATGTGGTAAATGAGACTAAGGAGTGATGAAGACGGTTGGATTTTCTCAAGGATGGAGGGAGCAATGTTGCACAAAAATGAAGAAATTAGGTCAAACTGGCAAAGTGTGGCAACTAAACGGAAGGAATCCGGAATTTGGGGCTAAATCAGGTTGTGTGAGGAAGGAAGGATAGGTAGGGATGGATTACAGGTGATCTACACACTATCTCTCAAAACTAATCAAAGAAATACTAAAAAAATTAGATATCTCTCTACTTTGAACTAATTTGACCTAGAAACCAGAATCATGATGAACAGCAAGCTATGCATAGGAAATCATGCAAGAGAACTTTGGAAACCTAAGCAAGAATAGATCTAAATATGCAAGCATGACCGGTATCAGCTTTTCCATCTAAAAATCCAACACTTGCAATTGCATTGAAAGGTAAAACAACGTTTTTGTGGCAGCAAGTATCCCTTGGTCTCAGCTCATGGTCCCAAGGAGGGAGAGCTGAGATCAAGGGTTGCTTGATGGCCTTTTTTGAAGAAATTTTCTGTATTCAAACTATCTAATCAACCTGAAGCATGAAAAGCTATTTTAATCATCAAAAGCAGCCTAAGTAACAAAGAAAGATCTTAACCTAAATAGCAAAAATTATTCTATGAATGCAAAGAAAACACATAATAGTACACAAACGAGGTACTGGTACTTGGGTTGGGCCCAACCCCAAGAGCTACAGCCTCCTAAGAAAAGCTCAGAGCTGGTGCAAAGTGAAATTTATCTCCATTACTCAAAAAATAACTATGTCACAGAAATGTTTACAGCAAAAGCTCGAAAATGAGCTGAAAGGCATAGCAACACCAAAGTGCGAAAACAACTATTCAAGATCTTAACTACCAAGGCTCGAAGCCTTCCTTCTTATACACCACGAGGACCTCCAACAACCCTCCTTAACTTGAGGGGCTTGGCTGCTCAAAACTGCAAGTAATCAGCCACTTCACAAAAGCTGCTCGGCTGCCCTTGGAAATCATCTTTGGTGGGCTACTGAACTCCGAGCTGATGGTGGAGAATTCGAGGAAGGGGCCATTTAGTGCAGGAGACACCCTTCCTACTAATCCTCAGCCTTTTTCCGTCGTATTTGGTTGTCAAATGGCTCATAAATGCTTGACCTTGGTCCAAAAGATGTCCAAAAATCTGCAATAAGCACGTATTACACTTCATGGTAAAGTGACTATCCTCATTCATTCAATTAACATAAATATACTCAAAAGCATGCATAAACTATGAATAATGGTGGATTAATCGAGAATAATAGGCAAAATGACCCCAATAAGTTACCCATTTAAAGTAATCAACCTCTTGAGAAGAAAACCAACATGAAAACATAACAAACATAACATCATAATGACATGACACCCATACCATTTATTGGAGCTTTATAAAATAGCTCATGGAGATATTTAAATCCATATACATATGTATATATACTAAACATCACCAAAACACCATACCAAAACTGCTTTCCCTCAACCGACAAACAACGAAGGATACATAGCCCACATATGATCTTCCATCTCCCATGTAGCTTCTTCAGGCCCAAAGTCCTTTCATTACACTTTAACATGCTCAATTTCTCTATTCTAAAGCATGAGCACCTTTTTTTGTAATACACACTGAGGCTCCGACTGGAATTCTCCATCTAGTTCCGCCTGCAATATAGACCGGCAATCACATGATCAACATTCTTTAACATACTTCGTAAGAAATGACACATGGAAAACATCATCTACTTTCATTGTCGAAGGCAGTGCAAGTTGATATTCTACTAGCTCAATCCTCTCAATGATACTGAAGGGTCCACAAAACTATGGTGCTAGCTTGGCACATCATCCAATCTACAAAGAGCTCTTCTTCGGTTTGATGTTCCCCAACTAGGAACTCCTTGAACAACTTGTTATGATTTGCATAACTCTTTTGCCTATCTCGTGCTTCCTTTAAATTCTTCTTTATACCCTACATCTCATGTTCCATGTCTTCCAATATGTCTGGTCCAATCAACACCTTGTTAACTAGATCACTCCAACTGATAGGAGTATTGCAACTCCACCCATACAATGCCTCAAACAAACTCATATTCAAATATTCTTGATACCCATTATTGTAAGTGAACTCTAACAGTGGAAGGTAATCTTCCACCTTTCATTGTTGATGCATCAAATACATCCTCAACATGTCCTCCAATATCATGTTTACCCTCTTTGTTCATCCATCTCTCTGCAGATGAAAAGTTGTATCGAAGGCCAACTCTCCGCCCAAACCTGCAAATAAATCCTTCCAAAACTTGTAAGTGAAATTCGATTCCTTTCTGACACAATCTTATTTGGAAAACCATGTAATCTGACCACATATCTAATGAATACTTGTGTTACATCACTAACTGAGAATGTAGACTTCACTGGAATGAAGTGCACAACCTTTGTCAACCTGTCCATGAAAACCATGATGGAATCATGTTGTCTCACTGTCTTCAGAAAACCTGTGATGAAGTCCATGGAAATGACTTCCCATTTCCACTCTGGAATCACAATCAGTTGTAGCTATCGACCTAGATGTTTACACTCTGCCTTCATGTGATGACAATCAAAATACCTAGCCACAAACTCTACTACATTCCTCTTCAAGTTGGGCCAATAATAAAATATCTTCACTATTGTCAATGTCTTCTGATAACCTGGGTGAACCAAATATGGTTTCGCATCAAAGTCCCTCAAGATCACCTTTTTGAGCTCACTATTGTCTGGAACATAGATCCTATCTCTAAATCAAACCAATCCATCTGTTGTAAGGAAATAGTCCACATCCTCTACACCTGAACCTATACCTATGCATGTACCACTACCTATACATGTACCTATACCTCCACCTGCACCTCTACCTGTACTACCACATGTACCTGTACCTGTACTTTGCTGCAACCTGTGCATAATCTCCATATATCTAACATCTTGTTGACCTACCTGTAAGACCCTAACCTGTAATTTTGTCCCATAGGATCTCATAGATTCAAAGTGATTTACCTATACCCGTCTAATAAGAGCATCTACCATTTTGTTCTCTTTTCCTTTCATATACCTAATCTCAAAATCTAACTCACTAATCATAGCTAACCACCAAGCCTTCCTACCATTCAAATTTGGTTGGTCAAATAGATATTGTAAACCACTCTAATCACTCATCAATGTAAACATCCTTCCTAGAAGATAGTGCCTCCACATCTTCAATGCATGTATGATCACTGCTAGCTCAAGATCGTGCGTGGGATAGTTCTTCTCATGCTCATTCAGTTTTCACGACTCATAGAATACCACCTCTCCATCTCGCATAAGGACTTCACCAAGTCCTTTATTGCAAGAATCTATGCATACTACAGAAATTTTGTTCGAATCTTCAATCTTTAACACTGGTGCATGTGTCAACAACTGCTTGAGCTACTCAAAAATTCCCTCATGCTCCTCTTTCTATTCAACCATATTACCTTTCCTCTACAATGATGTGATAGGATAAGCAATCTATGAGAAGTTCCTGATGAGCCTCCTATAATAGTTTGCCAACCCCAGAAAAGATATCACCTCATCTACATTATTAGGAGATACCCACTCCATGATGGTCCATATATTTTCTAGATCTACTGCAATTCCTTCCTTGGAGACAAAATGCCCCAAGTAATGTACCTCAGTTTGAAAGAAACTACAATTGTTGAGCTTAGCATACAACTAATGCTCTCTCAATAAACTCAACATTTTTTATAAATGCTTGGCATGCTCTTCCACATTTTTAGAATATACGAATATGTCATCAATGAATACAATAACAAATTTATCCAAGTATGAATGCAACACACTACTCATCAAGCACATAAATGTAGTTGGAGCATTAGTTAAGCCAAATGAAACTACAACAAACTCATAATGCCCATACCTAGTTTGGAAAGATGTCTTGTAAATGTCCTGATCTTTGATGTGTACCTGAAGATACCTGGATCAAAGATCAATCTTCAAGAACATTGTTGCTCCTTTCAACTAATCGAACAAGTCATCAATCCTCGACAATGGCTACATGTTCTTGCTGGTCATTTTGTTCGGCTCCCTGTAGTCAATGCATAATCTGAGAGTACCATATTTCTTATTTATAAACAAAATCGGTGTGTTGCATGGTGATAGACTTGGCCTAATTTATCCCTTGTTCGACACACCCTTCAACTGTAGGTTCAATTCTACCAACTGAGGTTTCCTCGTCTTGTAAGTTGGTTTTGGTGGTGGAGCTGCCCCTGACACTAAATCAATAGAAAAGTCTACTTCCCTGTGAGGTGGAAACTCTGAAATATCCTCAGGAAATGCATCCTTGAACTGTTGTAAAATTGGGTACCTTCTCAACACATCTTCCTCCTCGAATTCCTTATTTGTGTCACTAGAAATGTGCACTGCAAATAATGTACACCCTTTCCTATAATTTTCGCTTTGCCTACATAGTTGTCACCATCCTAACTGATGTGGCTTTCTTCTTACCCTATAACACTCTTGGTTCCCCATTTTCATCCAGACACTCAATGGCTTTGTCATAACAATCTACCTTGGTTCTATGAAGATACAACCAATCCATGCCCAACAACATATTGTATGATCCCAGTGGTAATACATTCAAATGTGTTGTGGTAGGCATACCATTCAAATCAAATGCATAAGCTCTTACCCAATGATGAACTTCCTTCTTTGTACCTGTAGCTAATTACACTAACCAAGATTTTGCATGCAATTCATTACTCAAACCACACTTATCGACCAAGTGAGGACTAGCATACCTATAATTAGATCCAAGGTCAATCAAAATAGAAATAACTTGATCACAAAGCTTACGGTTCATCTCAATGATATATGCATGATGGTATACCTATTTGTTATCCAAAGTTGCATAAATATGAGGAATGCTTTGACCAACATCCCCAATAGTATATGTGTCATGTGCACTATATATCCGAGCGCTACCACCCTCATATTGTGGACAATCTCTTCTGCGATGATCACTTCCACAAGTCCAACACTACATGGGCTCCTTATTCTTCTCCTTAGATCGATGTCCCTATCCTCTATCTGATGCATTGAAATTCTTAGGTGGTGCAACATTCTCTTTATTATCTGTACCTTGAGGTATTTCTCCCATTTTCCTTTGTTCCTTGCATTTCCTTTCCAATTTGGCTTAGTCTCTGATTTGCACTTCGATTGTTCATAGAAATATCTTAACTTTCGAATGGCATCCTCCAATGATCTAGGCTCATCGAACTCAATCTTATCCTTGAATGAAACTAGTAATCCACTAATGAACCTCTGAATCTTGGCCTTTTCCTCTGTGAGATAAAGCATATACCTCAGTGACTCAAGAACCTTCTAGTGTACTCATCATCTGTCATGGATCCCATCTTTAGCTCATAGAAGTATTTTTCCATGTCATTAGAGTATCTCTCTAACAAATACTTATTCTTGAATAACCACTCAAACTCATGCCAAGTCAATTATTCCTCATGAATACATCTATCATTCTTCATGTCTTCCCACCAAATGTATGTTTTACCTTTGAGACTGAATGTAGATACTCTAGCTTTCGTGTTTTCTAAATAGACATGCTACGTAAAGAACTTCCTCATGCCAAGCAATCATGCCTTTGAATCCTATGGTTTCTTCTTCTCTGCATCAAAAGTAGGTGGCTTTGCTTTCTTAAACTCATCTGGCAAGTATCCCCTATCACTCTTCCTGTAAGGATTATAACGATGATGATCATAGTGTCTATATGAATCAAAACTATAATAATACATGTGTCTATCCCTTTGCCTCTCCAGAGTGTCCAACAATCTACCATCTCTAACCATGTCATCTATATCTGACCTGTGACCACCATGTGACCTACTACCATATGCCCCATTAGTTCTTTCCTCCTACTCATAATTGATCCAACATGGTCCCTATCATTGCAAATCTGACAAGCTCTAAAGTATCCCTAGATTTACCTCTACTTTTTTCTCCTGTGCCCGCATGATTCTGTCAGTATTTTACTAAAAAATCCTTATTTATTCCTTTAAGATTCTTAGTGTATCTGCCAAATCAGAAGCAACCCCATACTGTTCTTCTGATTCATAGGGAGAGTCTTTGTAGTTTACCATCTTGCTAGCCATTTCATATTTCTTCCTACAAGGTATATCATGTCAGCTAAATCAAATCACAATAAACTAATGTACCTGATTATAGCTCGGGGAGGATACCTTATCTACAAGATCAAAATATTAGCATGATACATGTATAACATAATCGTGGCAGCATATAGAAACATAACACATAATCATATAACCTACAACCATCATTTTAGCTAGGCTCCTGTCACCAATGGATGGCCTTATCAACCACACAATTTGTGACCTCATGCATGAAAACAATCATTACATCATTGTACACTTGACTGGATGCAAACATGAACATGCATTAGCAATGTGTAACCAACCATACACAATCATAAACACATGTAATCAAGCATAAATGAAAAATACTTGTAACCAAACCTACAATAATGATACATGTAACCAAGGATAAAAGAATGTAACCAAACATACAAGAATGTAACCAAGCATACAATAATGATACTTATAAGCAACCTATAATGAGATGTAACCAATCATACACTCATGACAATGCATCTCACAATTAAAAAATCAACTTCCACAAGACGACATCACTACAACCATGATAAACATTATGCAAATGCAACAAGCACATGGAATGCAAGTGTAAGAGACACACATTCAACTAAAATTCATGCATGAAAAACAAATAGCCCATCCAATCTAAGGGGTGAACCACGCGCTGATACCACCATGTAGCACCCTCCTCCCACATCTACCCAAACAAGCGACCAGTCAGGGTAAACATGTGAGGAGAGGCCACTATGATATGGTTTGACCTCCTAATTCACGTTAAAGAAGTGGAGCCGATGAAAACACGCCATACACACATTCAAAATCCGCATTAGGATGCTTAGGAACCAACCCAACCATTCTACAAACGAACCGCTAGGCCCCAATAACATTTTGAACCACTTGACCTCTGGATGCTCTCACGCTATGGGCATGCCACCATTGAGGGACCTATGGACACTCTCACAAGCCTACAAGCTAGCATCCAAGGACTATTTTGCTCAGTTTTATGATAGCATCCCTGGGATTTAAGCCACATTTTCTAGCCCAGAGCCTAGGTCACTGCCCAAAATTGAGTGACACCATCAAAACAACAAGATAACATGGAAGTAACAATACTAATGCAATTACTTGAATAAGACCTTCAATGGACCCCTACTAGCCATGATAGGAATTTTGTCAAACATATCACGAATATGTAATATAGAGGTGTAAATAATAGATCTAAGCATAAGGGTCTCATACTTATCGAATATTCATTATGACACATTGTTTCCACGTTCCACTTGACCATATAATGATTGAGCCAAATCTCTCTTCATTCACTCACCCCTGTGCCATATTTGAAGCATGAATGTGGGATCTCATAGAACACATTTATCCAAAACCATCAAGGGCTTCCAGAGGACATCCACCTCAACCCATCAAATAGTGTTTCCACCTGATGGTCAAAAAAAAAAAAAACCATCATCGGATTGGCCTGTATCCTAGCCATCTAGGACTCCATATCATTTGTTCCAAACAAAGCTCCAGGACTAGTAACTCAACCCATAGTTGCCGTCATGCTCCAGAGAATTTGTCCAACCAAGGCTCCAATACTAGTAACTCAACCCACCATGGGATCCAAAGCATTTAACTAACTAAGGTTGTGAGACTACTAACTCAACCTAGGTTGTTACAAGGCTCAAGAGCATTTGTCCAACCAAGGCTCCAGGAACTAGTAACTCAACCCAAGCTAAGGAAACATGAGAACCAACCAAAACAAGACAAGAAAATAAATCTACAATCTCCATGCCTATCAAGGAAATGGAAAGGCTAGGAAATCCACTGTCAATCCAGGCAATCCTCCATGCCAGTGGCAAATTATGACCAATAATCCACATGCATATGCCATGCATGCCAAAACTAGTGAGGAAAACATACATGTAACTCATTACCTGCAAGAAAATCCCATTATATCTGATGATCCCAATGTCCTCTTGTGATTTCCTGATCTTCCTTGCCCTTCTTGTTCCAAGAATCCAAGTATGCCACACTATCCAATAATGCTTCTAGAAAAATCTAAGTATCTAATAGTGTGAGAGAGAGGTAATAATGAGAGTGCTCCAACACTGAACTGACAAATTGTTACCAATCATCCATAGAAGCATTTTTATGAATGAGGCCTCTAGTTTCTTCATTTTCCATTATTTTCCTTCATTTTCCTCCTCACATGCAACCTGTGACCTTTCACCTCCCTTTTCTCCTAATTTCCATTATTTTCATAAATAAATATGCCAAAAATTCCATTTTTCCTTTCCAAAAACTTAGCCATTTCCTTTACCAATTTCCTTTGTTAGTAATCAATCGCAAGTGATCCCCATCACTATAATTTTTCCCAACATTCAGCTTGGAATAGGTGTCCCATCAACCATGGTTATTGTTTTTCCTTTATTAACTTTTTTTACATGGAATTTCCACCAGGGTTGTTCCATATTTAATGATCAAGGAAATTTGCCTTCAAGGGAGATTTTCATGGAGAGCCTATATCTTACCAAGAATAATGAACTAATGTTGAAGATAGGGATCACATCATGCAGGAGGAGGACCTTGCAAGACTATACAAGGATCACTTTCAACTTGTGTTCTAGTTAAACCAAATTTTCAAACAACAGGCAAATATCAACTACTAACATATAGTAGAGGAATGGAATCGTACATGGAAAATATATTGATCAGTGGTATATGCAAGGTCAACGTCAGGACCAAAGGTGACTTCTATGCTAACAGGTCACAAAAAGAAGTAACTTCGGCCATATTTCTAGCAGCATGTTTACTGGAACGCTCAAAGTGTTCTAGCACCTGACCAAATCAATAACCAAGAGAGAGAAGGAAGGCATCACCCAACCAAGAGAGAGAGTGTTGCTGCCAAAGCTAAATCACAGGGACCCACTCTACAATTAGCATATTTTTTAAGAAAGCTTCAAGAAGTGAGTTACAATACAGCTGGAAAATTTTTAACAAATTTTGAGTGGTTTTTAAAATACCACTAGTGGTTTAGTGTAGGGCGAAGCTCTTTGAGCACATATATATAGGCCTCATTTTGAAATTTAAATGGGGATAAATCATGGTTGTATTGGAAACTACAAATTTTTTTGGTGAATTGCTAGGATGTCTTGAAACAATTTTTGGAAAGAATTCTAAAGTATCTCTTGGGCTGTATTTTCTCTTATTATGTATGTTTCCAAACCATCTTACATTTTTAAGTTTGCTACTATGAAATACAAGTTTATGTAGTTTTCATGGAATTTTAAGTTTTGAACTTGATATGTTGTGAAAATTGTTTATAATTATCTTAAGATCATTGGATGAAATGAATTTTGTCATCAACATAATGGTTTTTTTAATTTTTTCAAGATCTATCAAGTTAGTTTGAGGAATATTTTTACTTTATTGATAGTTTGTATAAGGGTTTTGAAAGGAAATAGTAGGTTTTAAAATTGTATGTTTCTAATGGTTTAATTCTTCATTTCTCTGTCATCCACAAGGCCTAATTTGACTTAAAGGAATTCTTAATTTCTCATTTCAATTGGGTAGGGTTTGATTCTCCATATTTCATCGATTTTGTTTTTCAAAGTTTTTATGTCCAACCCGAGGGTTATGAATCCTCGCACTGAAAATCAACATAAATGAGACTCAACAAGAGAAATTAATGCATGGTGTTTGTCACCCAACCTTCATTGCCAAAAAACTATCTATTTAATAATAATATTAAACATGATTTGAACATAATTTGAAGTATTTTCTCTTATGTGTCCTATTGACTTGAAAATTGTCAATGAGGGTCGAATTGGATATGAATAATTTTCTGGGTTATTTTTTATTTCGATTCTCTTCATTTACTCACTCTCATCTCATTATTCAAAGAAATATATGTACATAAAGATTTAACCTAATGGCTATGATAAAAATAATCTTGTAATTACTTTTTTGGTGACATTAAAAGGGGAAAACAGAATACATGTATATTGAATGTGAAAGAAAATGTTGTCATACCAACTAATTCAAATTTGAATTTCATAGTCATATTCATAATTGATTTACATAAATCAATTAATATATGGATTATCTACTTATTCAAAATCATCGTATTTAGACTATCACTAGTTGAAGAACGTTAGCCAACACAACATAGTATGAGTATTTTAAATAGAAAGAGCATCTCCATAATGTTTAGATGATCATTGATTAGATTCAGTTTCAAACATTTTCTATTAACCTAATAGAAGGTAGAACCACACTTAGATGTTCCCAGGCTCTGCATTGTAACACAATGTAGTGTGACTCTGGTGGTCCAAGATCTTTTACTTATAGATGCATCAGAATTACATGAAACAAATCTTATTAACCATGGAACTTAAAAGAACATAAAACAATGTGGAAATAATAGATAAGCAAGAAACAGTGACAAAAAGATTTGATTATGAAGTTCGTCCAATTTGGACTACGTCTTCGGGCCCTGCTTAATAGTGGGGAGGCCTTCTTTTATTAAGTGGTATAAAAGAGATAAAAGTACAAGCAACATTCATTTACAATCCTTATACCTCCAAGATGGAAGATGAACGAAGAATGGAGAGCCCAACTTCAGAAATAGATAGCACCACCGAAATCCTAGTGAAAAATTGTACAAACACACCTATCTCAACACCCAATTCAAATAATCGGGCTTTTTGCACCCTCTCGGAACCTCCCTACTGCTCAAGGCAAGGTTCCTGCCCCTGCTACCGAGTAGGGTTACTGTTGCATACAATGTTTTGAACTATCGTCCAGTCTCCCCCTTTTTCCTGTGCATATAGTCCTTTATATAAGATGGCAGCTAATCTCCTCAATTCTCGGGCAGTTCTAAAAAAATGACAAAGTTTAGCAGGCCGGTTTGTTTTAAGGAAAGATTCTCGAGTCCAAAATTGTATGTGGAAAAAAACCTTTCAAACATGGAAAAAATTCCTTAACCACACATTTCAACCCGATGACTTTTACTATCAGCATTTCCCATCAGCGTTTCCAATCGAAGGACAAACCCAATCCATTACAACAAGCGCCCTGCTATAACCATGGACCCGACTGGCTATTAAACACAATATATAATATATTGAGTCTGGAAGCTCACATCAGAAATCGCATTCGGTGGGAACCTTGGTTGGTACAATATGCGATTGCTTCCCTTTTGCAAACTACGATTATGATATCACAAATCACAACCTAATTTTTTGATTGCGATATATTGCATCGCAACCTAGATTGCTTTGGGGGTTGATTCTTTAACCTTTCCCTTTTGCGATGTGTGATTTCGATTTATCTCATCACAACCATAAATTTCTTGTGGCTGATTTTCTTTAGGCCGCAACCTCTTCCTTCTACGACATGCGAGAGAAATGGCGGCCTACCACTTAACGGTTCCCCTTTCAATGAGAGTGTCTGTTGTGGAGTACTGAAGAAGGTATGTTTTTACTGTTTATTTTGTCACCTTTTCTTTAAAACTCATAACCTCTTTGCATCATGAACTAGGTAGATAATAAGAAATTATGAAAAAATCTATGGGATTTATATGCAACGCAAAACAACTAATAATTGCGATTTTCTTATGAAGAAAAAGGAGAAAACGAAAGATTGCCATCCCAAAGGAAAAGACAAGACAAAGTTAATTGTTGTCCCTTTGGCAGGGAACAGCATGCAAACAAGACGATCCAAATTGGAGCGTATCAGCCTAGAAAGGGAAAAGGAGATATCAAATCGGTGCAAGAGAACAAATGGATAACTGGGAATTAACAGTTTGGTGAATCCCTCAGGATCGTTTGATCCTGAGGGATCACTATCTTAACTATTTTTGCATCACTGACATCTCCGCTTGGCTGTTATAAGAAGGGCCAGAACTGCTAGCTCGGGGGATGACCTGTTGTTATTTTTATGTAATTCTCCTTTGTTAAGTGATCCACTGAGTTGCAGTGGATCAAATGAAAGAGTCTTTTCTAAAAAATATCAGGATTATTGCAGGTCTAGAGAGTTAAAAGATGAAATATTTCAGATGGTAGCTAGACCAAATGAAACATTAGAAGAATATGTTGAGCATTTTCAGTATAATCTTCAAAGATCTCCTTATGCATCATTACCCTTACCTGATAATGTATTAAAAACAACATTAATTACGGGAATGAAGGAATAATGGATTGAAACACTAAATATTATGGGAAAAGGAGATATTTATCAGGAAAATTTTGCTAACATTATTAATTTATGTATCAGAAGCTCGAGAGGCAGCACAAGACTGAAACCAGCGGAACATGACAGGTTTATAAGGGAAAACAAGATCTCTGCAAAGGGAGTAACTTGCACAGAAATTGGAAATTTATTAGAAAATTTTAAAACTGGCATATTGGGGACACTGACAACACAACTTGATAATATGCAGGCTAAACAAAAGCAAGCAGAGGCAGAACAAAATTTGGCAATCTTCTGTCCTAGATGTAGAAAGAAACACAACGACAAGGAGTGTCCATTAGATGCAGTTCAAGTTTGTGCCATTTGTACAAAAGACCACTCTACAGAGAGTTGTCCCTCACTTCTTGGATTGAAAGCAGTATATAAGGAAGTAGAAGAAGAGCCAGAACCGGTGTACCTACTCAATCAGCACCGTCAATGGCAACCGCGACAATCAGGTATGTTCCCAGATCCAACTTCTTCTTTTTAGCCTCCACAATATCATGCTCAACAATATAATACAATGTGGAAAAATCAACCTCCCTTCTCGAATTGGTCACAGCAACCATTTCCTTCATCATCACCATGGCCAAACCAAACAAGTCAACCCAGTTGGCCAAATTTTCCCTATACTCCACCATATTGGCAAAAAAATGTATATCTAGCACAATGGTCCCCTCCTACTTCATAAAGTCAAGCCTAGCAGACAAACTGGCAAAGATCGATGAATCAGCGAGTAGGAACCATTCCGCTCCCTCAACCTACACTGCCAACATTACAACAAAACCCCCAGTCTAACTTAAGACCGCAACTCCCAACCCAACCCAACCCTAATCTGAACAATAGACCGGTCCAATCTATTCAAATAATTGAAACACCAGAGATAGGAACTGATCTAAGGGAGTGTAATGACCTTCAATTAAGATCGGGGCGCATCATTGAAACAGAGGGAGATAAAACCGCTCAAGTTGAAAATCAGTTACCTATAGAACAACCGCCACAAGAAGAGGATGTGACCAGACAACAAATTCATGATCAAGCAACCACATCTTCTCCCCCATTCCTAGAATGATTAATTATACCTCGACCTATACAACATCCTGATTTTGACATTCTAGGAGAACTAAAAAATCTGTACATAAAAATCCCACTCCTCCAAGCCATTCAAGACATCCCAATATATGAAAAGACCATCAAAGAGCTATGTATAAAAAAACCAAGGAGGAGAATAACAAATAACCCAAAAGTCCAAGTAGTTGGTACCTTATCCGACCTATTATCAGGAAGAGAAACACCCGTTAAATATGAAGACCCAGGAAATCCAATAGTAACCGTACAAATCAATGGACAAACCTTCTCCAATGCCTTAGTTGATCTAGGAGTTGCAATTAACATCTTAACAACCACCACTTGTCAAAAACTGGGCATTACATTAGTAGAGCCGACCTCCACTTTATTAGAACTAGCTGACCGATCCATGGTTAGGCCAGAGGGCACACTGCATGATGTCATGATATCCATTGATTCCTAGGAGTATCTTGCTGATTTTCTGATAATAAACCCCAAAAACCGACTTGATGGACATCCATTGATTTTAGGCAGACCTTGGCTTGCAACTGCTAATGCTTATATTGGCTGCCGACAAGGTAGTATGACCATAACTAGGGGAGCTAATATCAAGAATCTAGCTTTATATCCTCCAGCCCAGCCAAGTGTCACAATAATAAAAACTAACAAACATCCTATATCATACCTTACCGAAAATATTAGATCTCCATTAACCATAGAAGAGGCCCTCGATTTCAAAGACCAAACAAAAGATGATGCCATTAACAATTTTATTAGCCAAGCTGAATCCAGATCCCACATACAATGTCACATGATAGAAGCAACATTTGATAATGAATTAGAAGAAGATCCTCTTAAAGATACTCATGATCAAACAATACCTACTACTTCTGTCTCAAATAGAAAAATTATAGAAATTGAGCCAGGAAAGACTTTAAACATTAATGCCAACCTGACTTCCGAACAAGAAGAGAAGCTCATCCAACTACTAAGTAAATACAAAGAAGCATTTGCATGGGACTATCTTGACATGAAAGGAATTGATCCACAGTTATGTACACACCACATTTACATAGAGAAAGATGTGAGACCTGTTCGCCAACCATAAAGGAGACTTAACCCTCATCTAAACGACATTGTAAAAGCTGACCTTCAAAAAAATTTAGATGTGAACTTCATCTATCCTATCTCCGATAGTAAATGGGTCTCTCCACTTGTTGTGGTGCCAAAGAAGAATGGAAAGTGGAGGATTTGTGTAGATTATAGAGAGCTAAATAAAGCAACACAAAAAGACCACTTTCCCCTTCCATTCATTGACCAAGTATTAGAAACTTTGGCAGGAGAGAAATTCTTTTCTTTCTTAGATGGCTTCAGTGGATATAATCAGATTTAGATTGCCCCTGAAGACCAAGACAAAACTACTTTTACATGTCCTTGGGGAACATTTGCCTACAAATTTTTACCTTTTGGCCTATGCAATGCCCCTAGGGCTATTCTCAGCATCTTTTCAGACTTAATAAATGATGGGCTCGAAGTATACATGGATGATTTTACACCATATGGATATGATTTCGACCCAGCATTGGACACACTGGAAAAAGTGCTCTAGCATTGCATTGCCACCAGGCTCTGTTTGAGCCATGAAAAATGTTATATGATGATGATGGAAGGACTTATTTTAGGACATTATATCTCAGTAGCTGGCATACAAGTAGACTTGGCCAAAATTCAAATAATTTTGCTAATTCCCACTCGTACCACTCAGACAGAGGTACGTAGTTTTCTTGGATTTTCTGATTATTATAGAAGATTTATAGAACATTTTTCTCATATTGCTACACCTCTATATGCACTGACAGGCAATGTTGACTTTCTTTGGACAGAAAAATGCGACTATCCTTCCCAAGATTTGAAAAAGCTTGTGTCAATAGCCCCAATCCTTAGAGGTCCAAATTGGGACCTGCCATTTCAAATTTCATCAGATGCTTCAGATACAACTATTGGAGCAGTCCTTGGGCAGGAAGAAGATAAAAAGCCATATGCAATTTATTATATTGGCAAGAGTTTATCTCTTGCTGAATTGAATTATACTGTTACTGAAAAGGAATTTTTAGCTGTAATACATGCTATCAATAAATTCAGGCATTATATTACTGGATATCCTGTTATCTTGTATACAGATCAATTTGCCATAAAATACTTAGAAAATAAACCAATCACAAATGGTAGAATAACCAGATGGATGATTTTATTGCAGGAATTCGATATCACAATCAAGGACCGACCTGGAAAAGAAAATCCTGTAGCTGACTTTCTCTCGTGAATGCCAAAACCAATGGACACAACAACAGTTGAAGATCAATTTCCAAATGAGCATATGTTTGTTGTCACTGTTAAAACACCCTGGTATGTTGATGTTGCAAATTATTTAGCAGTAGGAAAATTACCAAAACATCTTACCCCTAATGAATGAAAACAGATTGTCTAGCGAAGTACTTGATTTTCTTGGATTGGGGGCTACCTGTTTCATACAAGGGCAGATATGCACATCAAGAGATGTGTCCGCGAAGATGAAATTTTTGACATTTTGAAAGCTTGTCAGGATGGACCATGTGGCGGACATTTCGCCGATTGAAGAATTGGTCACAAGGTGCTGAAAACAGGGTATTATTGGCCCATGATCTTCAAAGATGCAAAGAAGTTTGTTCAAGCTTTTGATAGATGCCAAAGAGCAGGATGCCCTGGACAGTCTGACGAAATGCCCCTGAATCCACAGCTAGTTATTGAACCATTCGAGCAATGGGCCCTCAATTGTTTTGGTCCAATTTACCCATCCTCGAACCAAAAAACATATATTTTGGTAGCAACAAAATATGTCACCAAATGGGTTGAAATAGAGGCATTGTCAAGAGCTACAGAGGATTCTGTCATACAGTTCCTGTTCCATATATTTGTGTGATATGGGCTTCCAAGAGATATAATTACAGATGGTGGACCACAGTTTGTTGGTAACAAGATTGCTGCAACACTAAAAAACTATCATATCCAGCATAAAATTACTACTCCATACCACCCACAAGCAAATGGTCAAGTAGAAAGCAGCAATAAAATAATAGAAGCAATCCTAACAAAAACCATTGCATCACATAGACACGATTGGGCTGCAAGATTACCAGAAGCCTTGTGGTTTTACAGAACAACATGGAGAAACACTACCAGCCATTCACCATACCAACTGGTATTTGGAAAGGAACCCATCTTCCTGATAGAATTTGAGATACGAACACTACAAACAACACAAGAAGTCAGTCTAGATTTAAATGAAGCACATATTAATAGATTACAGCAGATCAATGAGCTAGATGAAATTAGGCTCTTTGCCCTTCAACACACTGCATTGATCCAACAGCAGCGAGCTAAATGGCATGACGCTCTCATTAAAAAGAAAGTCTTTCGCAAAGGAGATTGGGCGCTCCTATATGATTCCAGGTTTCAGGATTTTCTCAGAAGCTTCAGACTCATTGGCTGGGGCCATACAAAATCCAGAAGGTACATGATAATGGCACCCTTACTCTAATCACCATTGACAGATCTGGACATACCTTCAAGGCAAACTTCCACTGAGTTCGACTATATCGCAAACCACTTACTCGGGAATCCTTCTACCAACAACTCTGCGAAGACTCCGACATGCAAATTTTGGAGGAGGAAGATAAATCTTCCTCACCTCTAGTTCATTAAGTGATTCAACTGTTCTTACATTCTGTACATAATTCCTTTGTTTTGTTAGCATAAATTATTCTCTGTAGATATTTTTTTTTGCATTTGCACTTTACTGTTCCTTTTAGGAAGAAACAACATTCTCACCGCCTTGCTGTTCCTTTTTCAAGGAACAACACCTCTGCATTTTGTTATTCCTTTTTTTAGGCTCAGCAGTTCCATCGTTTTTGTTGTTCCTTTTCCCAAAGGAACAACACTTGCATTTTTCTGCTGTTCCTTTTTTCCGAAGGAACAGCACTATCGTTTTTGTTGTTCCTTTTCTGAAGAAACAACACTTGTGTGCACTCTTGTTTTTCTGTTGTTCCTTTTTTGAAGGAACAACACTTTCGTTTTATTGAATTGAGACTTCTGTGATCCATATCAATTTTTTGAAGAATTCTTGTTGGCATTATGATACATATGTTGTACTTGATGGCAACCCACTCATCTCAAATGATAAATTATAGTGTAGCAAAGTTCACACACTTTCATGAAGATAAAAGTTTATTTCATGTAGAGAAAAGTTCACGCACCTTTATGCAGAGAAAAGTTTATTTGATGTAGAGAAAAGTTCACGCACTTTTATGCAAAGAAAAGTTTATTTCATGTAGAGAAAAGTTCACGCACTTTTATGCAGAGAAAAGTTTATTTCATGTAGAGAAAGTTCACGCACTTTTATGCAGAGAAAATTTTATTTCATGTAGAGAAAAAGTTCACGCACTTTCATGCAGAGAAAAGTTCCTTTCATGAAGAGAAAATTTCACGCACTTTCATGGTTGGCTCATGGTATTAGTCCAACAGTTTTTGATCCTATGGTTTTGGTCCGTGGTATTGCATCCAAAAGTGTTGATCTCACGCACTTTCATGGTTGGTTCATGGTATTAGTCCTATAGTTTTTGATCCTATGGTTTTGGCTCGTGGTATTGCATCCAAAAGTGTTGATCTCACGCATTTTCATGGTTGGTTCATGGTATTAGTCCAACAGCTTTTTGATCCTATGGTTTTGGACCGTGGTATTGTGGAAGGCCTAAGACTATAAAAGAGGAAGGAGATCATCTGGCAAAGGATCATCGAATGAATTGAATATCTAATAAGTGCTAGATCTGAAATATTTGTGATTGGGTTATGGTGCAGATCTGGATCTGAATGGAGGAGGAACCTTAGCGCATAAAGAAGGATAAGTTCTTTTGATGGGTCATAATCTTTATGCTTGAATAATAGTATCTTTGCATGATTTTGATATGTTATATGAGGCGCATGCTTGATCTATAAATCTGACAATCTGGGTTAATTAGTGTCTGAATATTTGAAAGAAGGAATTATCCTTTATAGATCTACACGCAGATTTCAGGTTGTTGAAGTAGCGTATATCTTCAAATTATGATCTAGCTGCCTCTGTCTATTGCTGCAGTATTCTGGGTTCATAATTTGGTGTGTGGTTACTGTTACTGTGTTCTGGGTACAACTGTCAGAGAAATGTTTACTTGATTCAGTGCTAATTGGGAAAGGAGATTGTTTGATGCAGATATACTTGATGATTAATTGATGTTCATGGATCCAGTCTGAAAATTTATGAAACGTGGTCCCTGGAAGAAAGAGAAGGTTGTAGCCTTCAGTAGGCCAACACCTACGTACTAGTATCTTGGCTAGTACAAGAGCTAAGGGGGTTGTAGCTCCCTTCCAGGAGAAGCTGGAGAACGAGAGAGGGTTGTAGCTCTCTGCATGTTGTAGCCTGCGTACTGGTAAAGGACTACACCAGTACAAAATCATTGTAAAATGAATTTCTAATTGAAAGAAGATAGAGACATATTGTAGCAGGTGGTTTTCACCCACATTGGGTTTCCACCTTATATCTGGTGTTCTTTTGTGTGACTATTTGCTTTTCTTGTTCCTGCTCATTATTTTATGATACTGACATACAAAGTAATGATCAATATTTGAAGAATTATTCAAAGTATAAATAAGGAAGATAGATTGATAAGAATTTGATAATACTGATTCACCCCCCCCCCCCCTCTCAGTATTATTTCCAACAATTGGTATCAGAGCCAGGTTCTTCTGAAGAAGCTTGATCGCTTGAAGGAAAATCTAACATCATGAGCAACTACGAGAGGGAAGCATCAATCAGGCCACCGATTTTTGATGGAACAAACCTCGTATATTGGAAGGTAAGAGTTACTGCCTATCTTCAATATTTGGGTACAGAAGTATGGGACATTATAGAAACAGGGTATACTTTTCCATCAGCTACTCCTACAGATTCAGCTGAGAATAAGAAATATGAAACAAATGCAAAGGCGGTTAATACTCTTCTAGGATGTCTATCTCAATCTGAATTCGTGAAGGTTATGCAATATAAATCCGCAAAAGAAATATGGGACAAGATTGTTTTGAGCTACGAAGGAGATGAACAGGTAAAACGTGCAAAACTTCAAACCCTCAGGATTCAGTATGAGAATCTCAGAATGTATAATGATGAAAGTGTGGCTAACTATTTCCTTCGGGTAGATGAGATTGTTAATTGTATGAAAAACTTGGGTGAAGAAATAAAAGAGGCTGTTGTGGTTGAAAAAGTCCTAAGATCATTGTCCCCCAAGTTTGAATCTAAAGTGTCTGCAATAGAAGAAAAGGAAAATCTACGAACTCTTACTATGTCTCAGCTACACGGAATTCTAACTGCTTCTGAAATGAGAAAAGGAGGTCCATCAGACAGGAGAGAAGCTGCTTTTAAGGCTTCAGGCAAAGGAGACTACTATGAATCAAGTCACGTGCCAGAAGAAGAAGAAGAATCAAATTTTGTCAGAAATCTTCAACGGGGTACTGGAAGGTTCAGAGGTAAGCTACCTTTTAAATGTTTTGCTTGTGGAAGAGTAGGTCATTATGCTACCAAATGTCCTCATAAGGATAAGATTGACAAAGGAAAGGAACTTGCCAGATGGAACAAGAAACAGAATGCAAATAAGAAAAGCTACTACACTCATGAAGACAGTGATGGTCTATCAAATAGTGATGAAGATGAACGAGGTAATGACTATAAACTTTTAATGGCATTTGAAGATGATGATTACATGGATGCTATAGATGTGGATAGGTTTTATGAAGAGATTTCTAGACTTAAGACATGTATAGAAGAAAAGAATATGATCATTGATACTCTACAATTTCAAATTGATGAAAAAGAAAAATATCTTGAAAAGTTAGAAGGTGAAATTGTTGGCCTTAGAAAAGAAATTGAGAAAACAAAGGCTATTAATCTTAAGTTTGTCAAAGGATCTGAAACTCTAGATGAGATCATCAATGTACGGCGTTCTCCGCTAAACAAGACAGGTCTGGGGTATAATGGAGAAACATCTCAAGCATCCACCTCAAAGAGTTATCTTGATGCAGCAAGAAGGAATGAGCAAAAGCACAATGGAGATCACCAGGTAAAGCAGGGACGAATTACATCAAGAACGAACAAAGACTATCAGGTAAACCAGGGGCAATCTGTCTTAAGGATGAACAAAAGCTACAACCAGCCACAGGTAAAATCTTCTCAATTTGCTTCAAGAATGGATGACAATAGAAATTACAATCATTTGGTCGGTAGATTTGATAATCGCAGAAGTTTCTTCAATGGGCAATGTTTCTCTTGCCATAACTTTGGTCACAAAGCAGCTCAATGTGTTGCATATAAAACAATCATGACTAGAGAAGCTCAAAAACAAAGAAGTATGATCGGGATTACAAAAAGGACCTATAACAACCTTTCGGCTCTTGAAAATGAAGTTGAATGTTCTATTTGCAATAACTTTGGTCATGAAGATTCTGAATGCAGGAGCAGGTTTCAGCAGACAAAGGAACAAGCCTCAAGCACCAGAACATGGAGAATAAAGGAACCACAAACAGAAAGATGTGGGATAGCATTTTATGCAGAAGGACAAGAAAATCTATGGTACATTGACAGTGGATGTTCGAAACATATGACAGGTGATAAAGAAAAACTTGAATCATATTCTGCTTTAGAAAAGGTAAAGAAAGTCTCTTTTGGAAATGATACTCCTGCAGCTATAAAAGGAAAAGGCACTGCTCAGTTAAAAGAAAAGGTCAAAGCTGGAAATGTTTTGTATGTTGATGGATTGAAGCATAATCTTCTAAGTGTCAGCCAGATGTGTGATCAAGGAATCAAGGTGATATTTAGATCAAACAGATGTCGTGTTCGTGATCTTGATACAGGTGAAACAGTGATCAAAGGTAGAAGAACTCCAAATAATCTATACATATTTGAAGAAGGACAACAACAATGCTATTTGAGCAAGGATGATGAACACTGGTTATGGCACCGGAGGTTGGGGCATCTAAGCTTTTCACAAATAAGGAAAGCATGCAAATATCAGGCAGTTCGTGGTCTTCCAGATATCAAAATTCCAGACAACACCATATGCAAATCATGTCAGTTTGGAAAGCAAACCAGAACTAACTTTCCAGAGAAGGAAGGATCAGCTAGCATGCCTCTTGAGCTAGTCCATACAGATGTATGTGGTCCATTTAGGAAAAGGACACCTCGAGGAGAAGAATACTTGATATTATTCATTGAAAATCTCTCTAGGTTTGTTTGGTTAGGACTTATGAAGCACAAAGACGAAGCATTCGAGAAATTCAAATCCTTCAAAGCCTTGGTTGAAAATGAATCAGGTTACAAAATTAAGTGCCTCAGGTCTGACAGAGGTGGGGAGTTTACCTCAAATGAATTTTTCGATTTCTGTGAAGAACATGGGATAAGAAGAGAATTCTCTACAGCTATAACTCCTCAGCAAAATGGAGTGGTGGAAAGGATGAACAAAACAGTCCAACAAATGGCTCGTGCTATGCTGGATGAGTCTGGAACTCCCGCAACTTTCTGGGGTGAAGTTGCATATGCTGCGGTTGTTATTCTCAACAAAACAAATGTCCGAGTGAACAGCACTCAAACTCCTCATGAGCTCTGGTATGGTGAGACTCCTTCGGTAAAGCACTTCAAAATCTTTGGGAGCAAATGCTATATTAAGAATACTGATAAGCAACTTGGCAAACTTGAACCTAGAGCAGATGAAGGCATTCTTCTTGGTTATTCTCCACACAGCAAAGCATATAAGTGCTACAATAAAAGACTTGGAAGAATTGTTGACAGCATTGATGTAGTGGTTGATGAAAAGGGATACATTCCTAGGCAAGTAAATCATGAAAATATCGAAGAAGATGAAGACTACCCTCAAAGACAGAATGATGAAGAAGAAGAACCTCAAGAAGCACCAGAGGAACATATAAGAATAGAAGAGAAGACTCCATCCCGGAACGTTCAGAAGAATCATCCAGAATCTCAGATTTTGGGGCAGAAAGAAGCAGGTGTACAAACAAGAAGAACAATTGCAGAAGCTTCAAGCTATTTGGCATTACTCTCCTCCACTGAACCACAAAATGTAAAAGAGGCATGCAAAGATGAATGTTGGGTCAAAGCAATGGATGAAGAACTTGAGCAGATCGAAAAGAACAACACTTGGGAGTTGGTTCCTAGACCAAAGGATAAGAATGTTCTAGGGACAAAATGGGTCTTCAAAAATAAGTTGAATGAAAATGGGGAAGTAATTAGAAACAAGGCAAGACTTGTTTGTAAAGGGTATGCGCAGCAAGAAGGAATAGATTTTGAGGAAACTTTTGCTCCTGTTGCAAGACTTGAGGCCATCCGAATGTTCCTTGCTCTCTCAAGCTTTCAAAAGTTCAAAGTATTTCAAATGGACGTGAAATCAGCCTTTCTGAATGGAGACTTAGAAGAAGAAGTATACATTGAGCAGCCAGATGGGTTCATTCTTGGAAATGATCCAAATCTTGTATGCAGACTGAAAAAGGCTCTCTATGGTCTTAAACAAGCTCCAAGGGATTGGTACTATCGTTTGGACAAATATCTTCATCAACAAGGTTTTTCAAAAGGATCAGCAGATAGCAATCTTTATATAAAAATTGAAAATGACAAATTGCTAATACTTGTTGTGTATGTAGATGACAGTATCTTTGGCAGCAATGAAGAATCTATGAGTCAAAGCTTTGCCTTGGTGATGCAGAAAGAATTCGAAATGTCCTTGCTTGGAGAATTGACATATTTTCTTGGCCTGCAAATCCAACAAAAGGAAGGAGGGATCTTCTTGTCTCAAACCAAGTATCTCAAGCAGATTTTGAAGAAATATGGCATGGAAGATGCAAAACCAGTATGTACACCCATGGTCACAGGATGTAGCCTCAGTGCAAATGATGAATCAGCAGCAGTACATCAACCAACCTACAGATCTATGATTGGAAGTCTACTTTATTTGACACGTACCCGACCAGACATCATGCATGCAGTGGGAATAGTTGGAAGATTTCAGGCAAATCCAAAGGAAACTCATCTTCAGGCAGTAAAGAGAATCTTCAAATATCTTCAAGGGACTCAAAATTATGGCTTATGGTATCCTAGAGATACAGATCTCACACTTCATGCTTATACTGATGCAGATTGGGCCGGAAGCGTGGATGACAGGAAGAGCACAAGTGGTGGTGCATTCTTTATGGGTTCCAGATTAGTATCTTGGTTCAGCAAGAAACACAGTTCGATTGCCTTGTCTATAGCTGAAGCAAAATATGTTGCTGCTGCATCTTGCTGCACTCAACTCCTTTGGATGATGCAGACCTTGCAGGATTTTCAAATCACCTGTACACCACCCATCTCCATCTTATGTGATAATACAAGTGCAATCAGCATTTCAAAGAACCCAGTCATGCATTCAAAAACCAAGCACATACCAATCAAGTATCACTTTCTCCGGGAACAAGTGCTTGAACAAAAGGTCAAGTTGGAGTATGTTCCTTCTAAGGAACAGGTTGCTGATATACTCACCAAACCATTGCCTAGGGAGACCTTTGAATACCTCAGGCAAAAGCTGGGGGTTGTTGATGCATCATCTTGTTGTTGAATCTCTTCTGATTGTTGGTTGTACGCAAGGTTCATCTGAAGTATATGCGTACATTTGCTGGGTTGCGGATTGGTCAAAGATCAAATGGCACAGGTTCAGGGGGAGCATATCATGCATTGTTGGCGTTATGGAGGAAGTACATAAGGAGATCATGGATGCTGGTCTGAATATTGCTGCAATACGTCTCTATCTCTTTCATGGTCATTTATTGTGTTTGATGGATTATGGTTCTTCTTTGTAGATCTGGTTTATAGTCAGGGGGAGCATAACCCTTTTCCCTTGATGTCAAAGGGGGAGAGTGATTGGTTGTTGTTGCCATCAAGTCCAAAGGGGGAGATTGTTGGCATTATGATACATATGTTGTACTTGATGGCAACCCACTCATCTCAGATGATAAATTATAGTGCAGCAAAGTTCACGCACTTTCATGAAGATAAAAGTTTCTTTCATGTAGAGAAAAGTTCACGCACTTTTATGCAGAGAAAAGTTTATTTCATGTAGAGAAAAGTTCACGCACTTTTATGCAGAGAAAAGTTTATTTCATGTAGAGAAAAAGTTCACGCACTTTCATGCAGAGAAAAGTTCCTTTCATGAAGAGAAAATTTCACGCACTTTCATGGTTGGCTCATGGTATTAGTCCGACAGTTTTTGATCCTATGGTTTTGGTCCGTGGTATTGCATCCAAAAGTGTTGATCTCACGCACTTTCATGGTTGGTTCATGGTATTAGTCCTATAGTTTTTGATCCTATGGTTTTGGCTCGTGGTATTGCATCCAATAGTGTTGATCTCACGCATTTTCATGGTTGGTTCATGGTATTAGTCCAACAGTTTTTTGATCCTATGGTTTTGGACCGTGGTATTGTGGAAGGCCTAAGACTATAAAAGAGGAAGGAGATCATTTGGCAAAGGATCATCGAATGAATTGAATATCTAATAAGTGCTAGATCTGAAATATTTGTGATTGGGTTATGGTGCAGATCTGGATCTGAATGAAGGAGGAACCTTAGCGCATAAAGAAGGATAAGTTATTTTGATGGGTCATAATCTTTATGCTTGAATAATAGTATCTTTGCATGATTTTGATATGTTATATGAGGCGCATGCTTGATCTATAAATCTGACAATCTGGGTTAATTAGTGTCTGAATATTTGAAAGAAGGAATTATCCTTTATAGATCTGCACGAAGGTTTCAGGTTGTTGAAGTAGCGTATATCTTCAAATTATGATCTAGCTGCCTCTGTCTATTGCTGCAGTATTCTGGGTTCAAAATTTGGTGTGTGGTTACTGTTACTGTGTTCTGGGTACAGCTGTTAGAGAAATGTTTACTTGATTCAGTGCTAATTGGGAAAGGAGATTGTTTGATGCAGATATACTTGATGATTGATTGATGTTCATGGATCCAGTCTGAAAATTTATGAAACGTGGTCCCTGGAAGAAAGAGAAGGTTGTAGCCTTTAGTAGGCCAGCACCTACATACTAGTATCTTGGCTAGTACAAGAGCTAAGGGGGTTGTAGCTCCCTTCCAGGAGAAGCTGGAGAACGAGAGAGGGTTGTAGCTCTCTGCAGGTTGTAGCCTGCATACTGGTAAAGGACTGCACCAGTACAAAATCATTGTAAAAGAAATTTCTAATTGAAAGAAGATAGAGACATATTGCAGCAGGTGGTTTTCACCCACATTGGGTTTCCACCTTATATCTGGTGTTCTTTTGTGTGACTATTTGCTTTTCTTGTTCCTGCTCATTATTTTATGATACTGACATACAAAGTAATGATCAATATTTGAAGAATTATTCAAAGTATAAATAAGGAAGATAGATTGATAAGAATTTGATAATACTGATTCACCCCCCCCCCTCTCAGTATTATTTCCAACAATTCTTCGGCGAAAATCACATGGAGAAATTTCTGTCGACGCGTTTCGAACCAACCAGTGTGGTTCGTTTTGCTGTTCCTTTTCTGAAGGAACAACACTTTTGTTTTTCTGCTGTTCCTTTTCTGAAGGAACAACAATTTTGTTTTGTTGTTACTTTTTTAAAGCAACAACACTTTTGTTTTTCTATTGTTCCTTTTTCCAAAGGAACAACACTTTTGTTTTGGCTGTTCCTTTTCCACTTTCGTTTTGTTGTTCCTTTTCCGAAGGAACAACACTTTTGTTTTTCTTTTTTGAAATTCCTTTTTCCTAAGGAACAACACTCTCACTTTTTGATGTTTCTTTTCTAAAGGAACAACACTTTTGGTTTCTGCTGTTCCTTTTTTCCGAAGGAACAACACTTGTATTTTCTACTGTTCCTTTTTCAAAGGAATAGCACTTGTGTTTTTCTGTTGTTCCTTTTTTTTCTGAAGAAACAACACTTGTTTTTTTGTTGTTCCTCTTTAAAATGACAACATGCTTGTTCTCCTTGTTGTTCCAATCAAAAGACAATTGCTATTCCTCTCAATATACACTAGTTTCAAGTTTTTTCTTGTGATATGGAGCACAGCTATACACTTATGCGATGGATACAAAACTAGAGCACATTGAAATTAGTAAATTACATAAAATCGCTATTTTTATAGGACATTTGATCCAGGTGGATGTTGGTGGCCACCCACCTATCCCATTTGGACCCCCACAACTGCCTCTTTCAGTTTTTTAGTTTCCTTAATTATAGCACAGTTTACTATTTTTAGCAGTTTTTCGGGTCCTAAACTTCCGGAGCCGTTTTGAGGCCCTAAACGACGTTTTTTGGGAAATCCACCGCCAGCGATTTTTTTGATAAAAATCGTCTTTTTTGTCGTAGTCCTCGGAGAGATCTTTCCAACGGGCTATCATGCGCATCAAACGGAGATAGTACGACCAATTCGCGACCCCGGGAAGTTGGCTGTCCAACTCACCCCAAAACGGGGCCCACAATTTGGCGTTTCATCTTCTAGGGTTAGGTTTTGGAATGTGAAGGGTTTTCCATTGTTTCTCAATAATAAATAGGCCTTCGAGCCTCATTGTAAAGACAGTTCGAAACAGTTCAGAGGCATGTAGCCGACACATCTCTTCTCAGAGATAAGCTACCATCGCCCTAGCTGGGTTATTTCTATTTGTAAGCATATTTCAGTATTCTCCATTAATGAAATGAAATATTATTTCCGCTGCATCTCTGTTTTTATGGTTATCACATCTCTGTATTTATGGTTACCTCTGTAATCTATTGCATTCCTGTTTAAATCCGGATCAGTGGTATCAGAGCGGTCTGTTTTTTTCTCTGTTTTTCTTTGCATGTCCCCAACGAGGTCGGGATATAAGGAGTTAGGGCTTGAATTGGTCAAACCTTTGCAATACCAGCCTCGCAAATCTCAACGACCTCCCATGGCGGATGAAAAGAAAGACGAGGGGGCAGGAGATCCTATCAGAATCTTGCTCGAAGAAGCCCTCAAGTGGCAAAGGAACGCGATGATGGATAGCTTTGCGCAGATCCTTCAATGGCTACCCAGAGGTGACGCATCGGCTTCCAACAGCTACTCTGGAAACGCCACACCATTTAAGGTACAAGTTAATTTTGAAATCCCCATATTCGAGGGTCAAATAGACGCAAATGCCGTAGATAAATGGTTAAATCTGCTAGATGGGTATTTTTCTGTTCATGAATTTTCAAGTCGGGAAAAGATTGTTTTTGCTCTTCTCAAAGCAGCCCCCCACGTCAAGGACTGGTGGGAAACATACTGCGAGCAGAAGGATGAAAGTACAGGCTCACTGTTTTCAGCCGCACCCACTTGGAATGACTTCCGGGATGCCATCAAGGAGCAGTACTACCCTGTCGGAAGCTATGAGGACAAATACATCAAATGGACCACACTGCGGCAGGGACGAGACCAAGATGTGCCAGAGTTCACAAATATTTTCCATACCCTTCGCACACAGTTGGGTATCAAAGATTCTGAGCTGCATCTGGTACTCAAATACCGCGGCTGCCTACATAGATACATCCAGGAAGAGATGGAGTTCTTGAACATCTCCTCACTCGGCACAGCATACCGATACGCTGTTAAAATCGAGCAAAAGTTCAAACAGAAGAAGTGAGACTTTGGATCTGCAAATCCGAAGCCCAAAGGACAAAGCCAAGGCGGGGTGACCCAAGACAACTCGTCGAAGCCACAAGAAAAGAACACCACCATGAAGCCGAGGAAGGACACAGGAAAGTGGTGTGAGTTCCACAAGAGTCCCACTCATAACACAAGTGAGTGTCGGACCAAGCAGTCGCTAGTGGCCGAGTTGAAGGCTTCCGAATCAGATGCATGTTCCGACTCTGAGTCAGAACCTGACAAGGAGAATGACAAAGGGAAGCAGATCATTGATGTGGATCCCAGCGCCACTGTTGCTACTGCCAAGATCCAGAAAAATGAGCTTGAAGATCCAGAGGAGGGGGAACGTCTTTTCCACTCACAGATGTGGGTGAAGGGTTCGCCGCTGCAATTCATTGTCGACAGTGGCAGCCAAAAGAACCTCATTTTAGCAGAGGTCGTGAAGCGGTTGGGCCTACCAACTACACCACACCCACAGCCGTACAGTATCGGTTGGCTTCACGAAGGACGAGATCTCAAAGTTCGCCAGCAGTGCCGCCTTCCCTACAGCATCAAGCCCTTCACAGACGAGGTATTGTGTGATGTTACACCTTTGGATGTTTGCGATGTACTATTAGGCCAGCCATACTTGTGGAGGCGACATGCTGTGTATGAGTCAAGGCCTCGTGCTGTCATTATTTCTTTGGATAATTCATTATACAGGATACCGGAGGTAGCCCCACCTACCGCCACCTCTTTGATCACTGCCAAGAAAGGAAGCAAGCTCATCTCCCAGACTAGGAAATTCATTTTCTGTCTGGTTCACTCCCAAAGTAAGGGGAAGATCGTTGCTACATCCATGACCCCCGCAAAGGGTTCCTCCACACAACAGCAGTAGCAAAGGGATACGGTCATGACAGAACACAGGAACAACTTCTCCTCACCCACAGGGGTACCACACAAGTTTCAGGTGGGCAACAAAGTTTGGTTACATCTACAAAAAGAACGCCTTACCAGAACCCATCAGAAACTCAGACCACTCCGACATGGTTCTTACACCAGTAACAAGGCTACGGGCAACAATGCTTTGAAGCACAACATTCCTCCATTCCTTCGCTTGCACCGAGTGTTCAATGTGGATCGTCACCGACCATGCTCCCCCACCATTTTTCTAGATTCAAATTTCATCGATTCGAGAATATGCCAACAACCACGCCAATGCTTCAGAGACCATTTCTAGACACATCAGAGATTGCAAAACAGCTCACCAGAGACCCAGCTCAGTAGAAGCTTCCTCATCTCAGGGAGGAACTCAACGCAATGGGGACCATTGCTTCCTAAGGGGGGAGGAATGATCCAGGTGGATGTTGGTGGCCACCCACCTATCCCATTTGGACCCCCACAACTGCCTCTTTCAGTTTCCTTAATTATAGCACAGTTTACTATTTTTAGCAGTTTTTCGGGTCCTAAACTTCCGGAGCCGTTTTGAGGCCCTAAACGACGTTTTTTGGGAAATCCACCGCCAGCGATTTTTCTGATAAAAATTGTCTTTTTTGTTGTAGACCTCGGAGAGATCTTTCCAACGGGCTATCATGCGCATCAAACGGAGATAATACGACCAATTCGCGACCCCGGGAAGTTGGCTGTCCAACTCACCCCAAAACGGGGCCCACAATTTGGTGTTTCATCTTCTAGGGTTAGGTTTTGGAATGTGAAGGGTTTTCCATTGTTTCTCAATAATAAATAGGCCTTCGAGCCTCATTGTAAAGACAGTTCGAAACAGTTCAGAGGCATGTAGCCGACACATCTCTTCTCAGAGATAAGCTACCATCGCCCTAGCTGGGTTATTTCTATTTGTAAGCATATTTCAGTATTCTCCATTAATGAAATGAAATATTATTTCCGTTGCATCTCTGTTTTTATGGTTATCGCATCTCTGTATTTATGGTTACCTCTGTAATCTATTGCGTTCCTGTTTAAATCCGGATCAACATTGCTTTTCATTGATAGGAGGAAAGAGGAAAGGACACAATTATTCATTGCTTTGTTGTCATTATTCTACTAATACTGGTATGATTGGTTATCTTTATCATGGTGGTTATTTTTAAATTTCCATAATCTTCTTTCATCATTATTAAGGAATAAGAACAAAGGGTATATTTTTCTATTGAGATGTTCAGACTTCTTCCGCCATTCCTACTCTTAAGGAGTGTTGAACCACCCTTTGTCTATAAAAAGGAAAGTACTTTATAAAAGAGAAAAAAGAGAAAATGTTTATATGATTTGCTAATATGGGTTGTCAAATGAAGGATGTGGGTCTCATCAAGAACCAACCTACCATGATCATAAGGAAGAAAGTGAAGTGGAATTCCCACTATGGCTACCACACTAGGGATATGATCCAAGAGGCACATCAGAAAAAAGTAAAGTGTCCTTGGAATAGGAGGTCTCATCACAAGCCGACCTACCCACCTTTCACTCCTTCCTGGTGAATGGAATTATGGTTTAACTAGTTACCAAGCCAGCATAATGACCTCCATTTTGACATTGCACAACACTTCCTAAGCATACACAAAGGATCATGGTTCCATGGGTGAAACAAACAACTCTGTCAAGGTTATGGACACTTGTGGGCAACAGAGCTATGTTAATGGTATTGAAGTCACATTCCTTATACACCAATAGCAATCATCAAGACCCTTCTTTGTCTTATACCTTTGTAATAGGTCGAATGAGATTATGTATATCACTTCCCCAAACCTTTCAACACATGAAAATCTATTATAACCAATCATAACGGAAAAGTTGATAATGACTGCATTAGACTTTTTGTGCACGTCAGCTGTCCTATCCTCCCAGCCTCACATCATATCATGACATTCTCTTATTTGTTAAGCGATCCTATTATACACCTCGATTTCGGCAACCTGCTCCTTTTGTAAACATGGCATTTCGGTATACACTGTTCCTTTATGACTCTATACCATGGCAGTTCGGCACGCTGCTCCCTCATTCGACGGTCGAGGACAGCCTATCACATTGCAGGGGGGAAGTAGGTGACCTCGTAATTTGTTGGTATACGTGTCAGACCATTATTCGAAGAATTTTCACTTGGGAATAGCAAGGGTTAACGATATATCATTTTTCAATTTGCATGGCTTGTTATTCCTAAGCTATTTCCGTATTATGCTCTGCAGCAATTAGTAAGTGACTCAGGATTTGAACAAGCCTTGTTGTTTCATTATTTTCTCTGTATTTCCAACAATTTGAATAACTCGCTGTTCCATTCTCGTCTCTGCGTTTTTACAGTGTGCTAAAACATGAGAGGAAGATCAATTCAGAGAGAACCACAAGTATTGAAAGTTTCTGATGCTGCATGGGAAATCCTGCCAAGGGCAGGATGGCTAGTTTATCTCAATCGTTTACAAGAATCCAATGAGACCGTAGCAATATAATTCTTGCAGAACTTGCAAGAGTATCACTCCACGATGAGAGGGAGACACATAGCAGTCACCGATGACATCATTGCAGAGGTCTTGGGACTACCAGCCACTGGACCTGTGTGGACTCTAAAGAAGGAGAGACTGCGAAAAATCATAAAAATCTTCCAAGATGAAGGCCAGAACCTAACAGTAAGAGGAAAGGGAGTTCTACCAGCAGCATTAGGAGAGTCGTGGGCAGAATTGGCAAAGATCATTCAGAGCTACATCACCTGTGAAGGTCGGAAAGACGTGGTAAGAACACGACACCTTAAACTTTTAGCCGTATTAAAATAGAAATGCTCTGTGAATTTGCCTGCATTTTTAAATTCTTTACTACATGATGTTGCCCGAAGCATGAAAAAATCACGACACGTAGAATCGGTAGTAAGTCACCATGGGCTGATACGACTTATAGTTAGTCACAGTCTTGCTCAGCAACAGAGCAGTTGGGAAGAACTAATTGCCACGATAGATGGGGGACTGACTCTGCCAACCCCAAAACGAAAACATGCTACCAGTACATCGAATAGACCATTGAAATGGAGGAAATCAGTCAGATTGGCATGGATCAGAGGGAGGCTGGAAAATTCCCAAGGGAATACTAGCCAACCAGTGGAGATAGATGATTCAGGGGATGAGCAACCCCCGCAATTGGAAGGAGAGGAGAATGAGAAAGAGATGGAGGAAAATGAGGAAGGAGAAACAGAGGAAGAGACTGAGCAGTCTGGGCAGGTAGAGGAAGAGACAGAGAAATGCGAAGAGAGCCCATTGCAAAATCCATTGTAAGAGGACGAATTGGCCCAAATTCTGGTCAATATGGGAGAATATGCTTAGCCTCTCAGCCCGCTAGACCTCCATATCAAAGAAGAACCAAAGGAGCATTCTGCTCAGGACAAAAGTGCATCTGAAGAATTGTGTGACGAGGAAGAAGAAGAAGAGAATCATTCTGTTCATGATGAAAGTATATCTAGAGAGAAAAGTGATGAAGATACAGAGGAGGAACAATCTGCTCCCAGCTAGATTACACTGGAAGAATTTCATGGAGAAGAAGGGGTGGAAAAAGAGGTCACCCAGGAAATAACAGAACCAGTCAGGGTTTTTAATCCTGGGCAACCTTCAGAACAACGAAGGAGCACCCTAAGAAGAGAACCAGGGAATTGGCCAAGACAACAGTCCAGGCCCGAGTAAACAGACAGCTATTCTTTCTAAGAAAATAGAAGAAATTAAGAGATTACGAAAACAATAGAAAATACTGCTGAATGTGATAGCACAACTTTAACAACAAATCAGGGTTTTGAAAATAGGAAAGAGTGCATTAAGGACCTTGCCATTGCAGCTGCTAAGTTTCGATATCAGACCTCTAATCCGAATATCCAACTCAGGGAACCATTTAACTATGAGAACTTTAAGTTAGCCACTGATCACTTGAGCCTCTATGGTGAACTTATTTTGAGGGAAGGGCCATCTTGGTTAGGTTGTAGGTTCCGCAGTTTAGTTATTTGGCACCCTACACCTGGATACCAAGCCTTGTATGAGATGCCTGAGGGTCAGACAGGACATCTTTTTGAACACCTAGCTAGGCATCATGGCTGTAGACCACCATATGAGATCTCGTCTCCAGCCTACTCTCTTACTACCTTACATGTCAACTACAATGTTTTCATGAGGGCATGGAAAGGGGTAAGCAGGGGGGTGTATGGAGTACTGAAGAAGGTATGTTTTTATTGTTTATTTTGTCACCTTTTCTTTAAAACTCATAACCTCTTTGCATCATGATCTAGGTAGATAATAAGAAATTATGACAAAATCTATGGGATTTATATGCAACACAAAACAAATAATAATTGCCATTTTCCTATGTAGAAAAAGGAGAAAACAAAAGATTGTTGTCCCAAAGGAAAAGACAGGACAAAGTTAATTGTTGTCCCTTTGGCAGGGAATTGCATGCAAACAAGACGATCCAAATTGGAGCGTATCAGCCCAGAAAGGGAAAAGGAGATATCAAATCGGCGCAAGAGAACAAATGGATAACTAGGAATTAACAGTCTGGTGAATCCCTCAGGATCCTTTGATCCTGAGGGATCGCTATCTTAACTATTTTTGCATCATTGATATCTCCGCTCGGCTGTTATAAGAAGGGGCAGCACTGCTAGCCCGGGGGATGACCTGTTGTTATTTTTATGTAATTCTCCTTTGTATTTGAAACTTTGATCATCGACTCTCGTTGAGAAGTGATCCACTGTAACTCTGCTTTGATGTTTTAATATAAATCTGGTTGTCGTTCCATCTTTGATTCTGGAGTAATCTCAAGCGGTGTGTCCCTGGAGGCTAAGGGCCCGACCCTGGTGGAACACTTGCTCCTGTATATTATCTCTTTCGTGTGTGGTTTTCATTATTAGCTCTGTTTGGTAATCTGATGTGTTTTGCTATTTTACATCACGGTTCTGTTATATTTTGTTTATGCTCAAATGAGTAATGTTGCTCTCTGTGACAGGAATGCTGTGTTGTTCATTCTGACTTGTAACGCATTGTTGTTCCTTAAAGAATGCTATTGCTGTTCAATTACAGAGTAACAGTGCTATAACATTCATAAGTGGGTATTACTGTATTCATCTATGGTTTACACTTAATCGCGATTGTTGTTCAACTGAAGTTGCTATTCCATTACGAATTACAATCGTTGCTCTTTATAATTGAGATTGATACCTGTTGTATCGAAGTCAAATTATTGTTTCTCTTAATATTAAGCGTGCCACGTGTGTTATTTATCTTGGTTCATTGTACATTGATATTTGACTCTAGTTTCTGTTCTATATTTCATGTCTGATTAGTTGTCGTTCTATTTCTGTTTGCTGTCCGATTTATCTTTGGAGTGAAGATTGCTATCTGAGTCCTATAGGATACAATTTCTGTATTTATTTCCGTAGATTAAGGTTTTGTTGTTCAATCTTGTTTAGAAGACTGGTTGCTGTTCCATTTCCTGTTATTTGTATTATCATTACTTTGGTGTGCAGAACGATATGAGACTGTAGTGAGTATTGACATCTATTTCCTAGCTCCTAGATTGATGATCTTTTCCTTGGTTATCTTTAATTACATCAGTTTACAGAGGGATGAGTTACTATTACTGTACCCTTGACTAATAAATTGCTATAGTTTTCTGAATGCATGATTTGAGTCTTAAGGAGCTTTTCTATAAGTAGATCTTGTTTTAAGCATCCGTTTACTCTTGTATTTAAAGCACTATACTACTAGCATTACTCTGACAAATGACCGCCTCAAACTGAGTACACTCTTTGAGATAAAAAATCGTTCCTGGATTGATAAGTTAATGTAGGGTAAATAGAGGTGACAAAGACCCTTTTTACTGCTTGACATCTACCACGTCATCTTCTCCTGCCACCTGTCCAAGTCAAACATAAACTTTGACTTTCTCTAACTTCCTCATATGAACTTGGATTTGAGTGTCGTTCGCACCATTGGAATCAAGATGACGAACACTTCTATTCGATGCAAATTTTATATAGTTTCTACCACTTTGAGTTTTGAAACTTTTTACCATTCCATTCATACTTTTTAAAGATCCACCTAGATCAATCCTCCCAACCTAGAGCTTTTGGACCACAAAAATCCCTTTCAATCAATTCACAAGTGAGGAAATTGCTCCCTCACTTTTTCTTTCTCCATCCACCGAGCTTTACTCAGATTCATTCCTTTGAAGCCAACATTAAAGCACTCCACATCTCCCCATCATGAAGCTCTTATTTTCTTGTCGAGTATGAGATATTTGGGCAAATTGTCTAGATATTCTAGTGCAACATTGTCCATTGTAGGAATTTGTGCATCCTCTTCGATATCCATAATCAATGGAGGTTCATAAAGCTTCAGGTGTTCAACATTTACTATTGAGTACATTTGCAATCATATACAAACAATATATGACTCAAACAACACCAACTTGCCAAGAGTTTATAGCACACACTCCCTTTGGTCAAGTTTTACATGATAGAAACCAATACCCAAACTACTCACAGAAGGCCTAAAAAAAATCATCGTTGTGCTTTTTAGTGATCAGAAACACATCATCACTTTTAGATTTATTTTCAATGCATGACCTACAAACAGTGGCAATAGCAAGCTACTACATATAAAAAAACAATATTTGACTCAATAAAGATGACCACCATGAATGTGGTGGATTCGTTTGTTGAACATTTTCACCCATTGGCTTCTTTATCGATTCTTTCTCACCATGGAGCATATTACATGTGGCTCCCTAATGTCCCACCTCATTGCAGTGACTACAACGATTATTTCTCCTCCAAAATTTTTGTTTTATCTTGGAGCTCTTAACCCTAGTGTTCCTCTAATAAGTCTTCATCAAGCACTCACTAGCACTGGAATGAGGAAGTTATCTCATCATCCGTCGTTGGTTGCTCACTGGTTGTTTTGGAGCATTCCCCAACTTCCTTCCTGACATACCCAAGTCCTACATGATGACGCAATTCCTCTACTTTGATGGGGTTTATGGTGCCTTGGCCATTAATGTGAAGGCCCTTCCTCTCATACTCTGTTCTCCTTAACAGTTTAGAGTTGATACCTATAGTATTTTTTTCAAAAGCAGCAAAATCATCATCAAGAAAGGTACATGAAATCACTACTTATTTTGGTTATTTTGTAGCTTTTCTAAGGCTTCTTCCTTGGCTTGCAACTGGCTTAGCAACCTTTGTTTCTCCTTTTCTGCTTCCCGTAGGAGTCTCCTTATCTAAGCATTCTCTACTTCAATGCTTTGGTTCATCTCCTCAAGTTCTTGGAGCCATGCCACATTAGGTGTCCCTTTCATCTTTGGTACAATATCAATTTAAAATTTTGTTTCATCACCTGAATCAGAACCCAAATCAACAGGTGCATCTGCTAAGATCCCAAGAGTTGCAATCTTCCTTTCATCACCGAAATCTGACCCTAGGTCAATTGGTCTACCTTGTGTAAATCTAGCAACTGTGACCTTCTCTTCTTCCTTTGATTCAGACTCATGATCTTGTTGCATCGTGGAAGTTGTCTTCTACCTCTCCTTTCTGTCATTCCTCTTAGGTCCCAGCTCAGGGTGCAATTTCTAGTAGTTCTCTTCGTCGTGTCCCTCTTTCTCACAATGTGTACAAGAGGGCTTTTCCCCTGTTCTCTTGGTTGTTGTGGCTCTTCTTGGCTGGTCATTTTGTTCAAGCGTTGCCCTTCTTTGAAGATGCATGGCCTTCACACTGGCCTCATTGATAGTAGCAGGCTAAAACAATAATAATGAATGTGTTATGTAAATATGTAAATAACCAATATAATTAGTTACAATTTCCGGTGAATCTAATGGAATGCTCAAATTCAATGCTTGTTTTTCTAAATTCTTCGATGAAGTTTTGCACATTTTTCCCCTGGCTTTGCCTTAGGTGTTTCCATTCCATTAATTCTTTTTGTTTATATCCCAAAGGGTAAAAATGGTTCTTCAATGCAGAACCAAAATTTGACCATGAGGAGAGAAGGTTACGCACATTTTCTTTGCCTTGTAATCTGCTCTCCCACCAAACGAGAGAGGTGCCACTCAGTTGAAGGGATGCCAACTAGATCTTTTCTTCATCTTCCTTGATCTGTTGAATCCGGCAATAGACCTCAATTTGCCTAATCCAATTATTTATCTTTTCTTCATTACATTCTCCAGCATACATAGGAAAGTCAAAATTTACATCTATTTTAAAGAACAATTTCTTAGATGTCTGTCTATGACGTCTACGAGAATGATGAGAAGAAGAAGCGGAAATGTCACTGGAAGATGGAGAGGGTGGGGGATCTTCTCCACCCCCTTCATGATTTGCTAATCTATTGGCATTGACATCTTTCTTCTCATGCCCAAGTTCCTTCTCATACTATGAAAATAGCTTGTCCACTTTCTGTGCCATATTGTAGAATACCTTGCGGAAATTGTGTTCCTCTTCCTAATGAGCTTCTTCATTTTCCATGTTTCTTCTTCGTTGTTCACTTCCTGCTTCAAGATTAAAGTACTTAAGCTTTCCCTTGCCTTTTTGCAGCTTGTTCTGGGTTAGCATATACTAATGCAATTCACATCGACAAAGACCTGCTCTGATACCAAACTTGATCCAAGATCTTTTGCTTATAGATGCATCAGAATTACACGAAACAAATTTTATTAACCATGCAACTTAAAAGCACATAAAACGATGTCGAAATAATACGATAAGCAAGAAACCATGACACAAATATTTTATTATGGAGTTCATCCAATTTGGACTATGTCTTCGGGCCCTACTCAATAGTGGGGAGGCCTTCTTTCATTAAGCGATATAAAAGAGATAAAAGCAATAGCAACATTCATTTACAATCCTTATACCTCCAAGCTGGAATATGGACGAAAAATGGAGAGCCCAGCTTTAGAAATAGATAGTACCACCGAACGCCTAGCAAAAACTTGTGCAAAAATGCCTATCTGAACACCCAATTAGGATAATCAGGCTTTCTACACCCTCTTGGAACCTCCCTGCTACTCAAGGCAAGGTTTCGGCCCCTACTTTTGGGTCGGGTTACTGCTGCGTACAATGTTCTGAACTATCGTCCAGTCTCCCCCTGTTTCCTATGCGGATAGTCCTTTATATAAGTTTGCAGCTAATCTCCTCAATTCCCGGGTAGTTCTAAACAAATGACAAAGTTTAGCAGTCGGGTTTGTTCTAAGATGGATTCTCGGGTCTAATATAGTATGTGGAAACAAACCCTTCAAACATGGAAAAATTTCCTTAACCACACATTTTAACCTGACCTCTTTTACTATTGACATTTCCAATCAGCGGACAGACCCAAGCCCTTACAACAAGTGACCTATGATAACCGCAGACCTTATGGGCAATTAAACACAATATATAATATACCGGGTTCGGAATCTCACATCACCAATTGCAATCAATGGGAAACTTGGTTGGTAGAATATGCGACTACTTCCCCTTTGCGAACTCCAATTGTGATTGCGATATATAGCATCGCAATCTAGATTGCTCTAGGGGAAAATTCTTTAACCTTTCCCTTTTGCAATGTGTGATTTCGATTTATCGCATCACAACCATGACTTTCTTGGAGATGATTTTCTTTAAGCCACGACCTCTTCCTATGGCAATCTGCGATATGCGGGACCAATGGTGGCTTGCCACTTGGCACTTCCCCATTCACTAAGAGTGTCTGCCACATCATCTCCTCTTGCCACTTGTCGAAGTCAAACATAAAATTTTACTTGTTGTAAATTCTTCATATGAACTCATACTTGAGTGCCATTTGCACCATTGGAATGAGGATGATGAGCACTTCTATCCAATGCTAAGTTTATTGAGTTTCTACCAATTTGAGTTTTGAGGTTTTTTACCATGCCACTGGTACTTTTTGAAGATCCACCTGGATCATCTAGGGAGCTAGTAGCTTTAACCTCAATAGGTGAATATGTTGCACTATGTAATCATAGTCTGGAACACGAGTGAACACAAGATTCAGATTCTTCACTTAAGAAATGTGTTGCTAGGTTTGAAGCATGCTGATTTGGATTTCTATGACTTGTGTTTATGGAAAACATAAGAGAGTTAGACTTCTCAGAGTTAGGAAAGAAAATAAGAGTGAAAATTTATATCTTTTTCATACAAATGTATGCTAATAGGCTTAGGTATCATCTCTTAGTGTCTCTCCTTATTATGTTACTTTTATCGATGATGCAACTAGAAAGTGTAGGGTTTATTGTATTCAAAATAAATCTAAAGCCTTTCATACTTTTAAGAAATGGAAAGCTATGGCTGAGAATGAGACATGAAAGAAGTTGAAGTGTCTTAGATCAAATAATGGATTTTTATACTACAACAAGGAGTTTGATAGTTACTATTCATACCATGGAATTCATAAAGAGAAGAGAGTTATGGGGACACCACAAGAAAATGGTGTGTAAGAAAGGATGAACATGGCAATCCTAGAGCATACAAGGTGTATGAGATTGCATGGACAATTACCATTACAATATATGGCATATGTTATAGGTATTGTAGTTTATCTAATAAAGAGAGGGTCTTCAAGTTCCTTAGATGGTTGTATTCCATAGGAGACAAGGATAGGTAAGAAGGTAGACTATTCATTTCTAAAGACTTACAATTGTGGATCATTTGTCCACAATAATAAAGAAAAAAAACCAAAGGTTGAGGAAAAATCAAAGAAGTGTACCTTTGTTAGATATGGTGTTAGTGTTCCTTTTTATCACTTATATGATTATGAAAACCATAAAATAATTAGGAGTAGAGATGAGGTATTCAATGAAATGATCTTGCACAAAGATCAGTTGTAGAGAAAGAAACAAGAAAAGGAAAACACAGAATACATAATGTTTAACGAGATCAGACCAAAAAAAAAAATGATGTTCTATAAAATGATAATGATCAGCATAAACAATGACAACATGCACCTCAAAATCCTTCCAGTGTTGTTAGAATATATACAAGGTTAAGTATTCCCCCTGAATGATACTCTCCTTAATTATATTATGTATTTTTGATTGGTTCTAGTGAACAACAAGGATGTGAAGAAGCAATGTAGGTAGAAACCAAAAAGAAATGGGAGAAAGCCATAAATGAAGAGACAGAATCATTGGTAAATGGCCAATCTTGGGACTTAATCAAGTTTCCTGCAAGTAAAATAACATTGCAGAATAAATGGGTTTACAGGTTGAAGGAAGAATATGGAAGAAAAAAATGTTTAAGGCTAGACTTATTATGAAGGGGTTTTCATAGAAGAAAGGTATAAAATTTAATGAAATATTTCCTCTTGTTGTTAAAATGACTTCAATAAGAACTAGTTTAAGTCTACTGGCAACAAAAGATTTGCATATTGAAAAATTAAATGTAAAGACAACCTTTCTCCACAGGTATTTGGAGGAACACATTTATATGAAACAACCACAAGTGTATGAGGTAAAAGGGAAGGATAAATTAGTGTGCAAGTTGAAGAAGGGCTTGTATGGCTTAAAACAAGATCGAAGGTAGTGGTATCTAATATTTGAGATGTTTATGTCTGAACAAGGTTATACTAGATGTCATTATGACCACTATGTTTATGTTAAGAAAGAAAATGATGGAAACTATATTATATTTCTATTGTGTGTAGATGACATGCCTATTGAAGGGTTTAACAAGTAGGAAATAAATGTGTTCAAAAGAAAATTGGCAAATTGATTTGCAATGAAGGATTTAGGTGTTGCAATGAAAATCCTTGGTATGAGAATAACTAGAGATAGGACGATTGCAAACTAACATTGTCTCAAGGTGAGTACATAGAAAATTTGTTGGAAATATTTAATATGAAGAATGTAAAATGAGTTACTACACGTCTAACTAGCCATTTCAAAAATAGTAAGGAGATATGACCCAACACATAGGAGTATATAGATTATTTTTCTAAATTTCCATACCCATCGATAGTTGGAAGATTAATATATGAAATGGTGTGCACATGGCATGATATTGCATATGCAGTGGGAGTTGTGAACAAGTATATGAACAATCCAGGAAAAGAGAATTGGATGGCATTAAAGTGGATTCTCAGTTATTTGAGAGGTAGCACTAATCAAGAATTGTGTTTTGGAGGTTCAAACATTGTTCTATATGGATATTTTGATTTAGATATGGAAGGTAACAAAGATAACAAGAGGAGAACCAAAATATTTGTTTATTATATGTGGAACAACATTAAGATGGGTTTCTAAAATGCAAAGGATTGTTCTGTTTTCTACAATGGAAGTATAGTATGTTGCTCCTACAAAGGGTAGTAAAGAAATAATTTGGTTACAAAGGTTTATGGATGAATTGGTAAAGAAGGAGACTGGAAATTTATATAGCGATATTCAATCTGCAATTCATATTACAAAAAACTAAGAATTTCATTCTAAGACTAAACATATAAAACTTAGGTACAATTTCATATTGTCAGTCTTAGAAGATGGAAAATTTAGGCTGGAAGAGATATAGACTAGCGAGAATCTTCCAGATATGTTAAAAAAGGTAGTAAATAGGTAGAAACTATGTTTATACTCAATTTAAATTGCCCTTCAAATATGATGGTAAAAATGAGAAGTGGCCAACCCAAGTAGAAACATTGTCCAGAAAGTGAAGCAGTTATGGAGCTATTATAACCAGTCTCCAAGTGGAAGATTTTTGGGTGTGGAGAATCATTATCTTCTTGATTTGAAGGTCTTGTTTCAGGCATGTTTGGATTCCAACCCCTAATGGGGGTTATGTTGGTGCTTACTCCCCCACTAGTATTGCACCGAACTCTAGGGGGGAAGAAGCAACATTTGAGCTCTACCTGGAAGAGGTTCGGGGGTAGCTCCCCCAACATTTTTATTTATAGAAAATTTCCTTATAAAATATTTTAATTTCGTAGTCAATCTAGACCATTCATTACGTGAAAAATGTGATGTAGAATTTATGTTAAATTTTGGTGTTTTCCCCTAGAAGGAAACCATTGGTTTATCAAAGGGAATTGTATTGTGACTTTATGTTATTATGTGATAAAATTAGAGGAGATTGTGTGAGAGAAAAGAGGAAGTTACATCATATGTGTTGTAGGTTGTATTCATTTAGTTTGATGGATAATATAAAAGGAAGGAATGGTTGTTTCTCTATGGAAATATCATATATTGGGTGAACCATATATAGTTCTATCTCTCTTGTTTTATGTTTTTCTATGTTTCATTTCTCTGTTATTTAATTTCGAAAAAATTATAGTAGATGGAACTTCTAGATCTTAAAATGATTCTTTATACTCAAAGTGGAAACTGGTCCAATATACCAGTCAAATGTTACCATCCCAAATGAAGATGAGTCAAATATGGACATGTGATCAGGTTTCATCCCTTCATTGATGGAGTTCGAGCAAAATTCATATTCTACCCATAAAAATAAATGACACTAGAGGGACATCCTATTTATAATGGACTGGAAGTATTCTTCTAATTCTCTTGGTAAGTTTGAGCTTAAAAACTTTTAGAAGTTTAGAATTGTGAGAGATGAATGGCTCATACTGAAATTGTTAGAAATATAGTGCCAATTTCATCCTATTTTCTGCATTCACTTACACCCCCCTTGCCTGAAGTCCAAACTTTGACACAATTATGATGACACAATTCCTCTGGTCATACTCCCAAACCTATGAATCCTCAACTTGTTCTTTTAATCCAAACCCTTTAATGAATCACTCGTGTTATAGTTCATGAACAACAGATAAAGCCTATAGAATATATTTGGAAGGATTAGCAAGCAGTACCAAAGTTGTATATTTCATCTAGATCCTTGAAGAGTGATACCTAAAATTTCTTATTTGTGGGCATCCCATTGAGTGTTGATATATTTAAGATTATTGGTTAGAGATATTATTGGTTAGAAATTCCAGTCAACCACCCTGTTTACCCCATTCTCCATGCTCATCATCTCTTGATTTTCTTTACACTCATTCTCCTTTCGAGAAATATCCACCTCATTCCCCATTGCTTCATCATCACAATATGGTAAAACCAATTATGGCCAATAGCCTTTGGCTAGCTCAATATGCCATTGTAGTTCCTAGACATGAAAACCCACAATATAAGCATTCAAAGAAATTCCTCCCAAAATTTGATCTAGAAAAATGTGATGCTCTTGATGATCACATTAAAAAAATTAGGTTAGAAAGGTAAATAATGAATGTAGAGTATGAATATGTAGTTTTCCAATTCTTCCCATATACTTTTGAAGGGAAAAATTCCTCTTTGTACTTCTCTTTAACCCCTGTGACAATTTTGAGATGGGATCAAAATTTTGATTCTATCTTTCATGGAATTTTCAGACAATATAAGACTCTTGCACATCTTCTGTAGGATTCATCTCAATGAAAATGTGCCATAAGAATAAAGTATAATATTTTAATCAGAATTTTTAGATACTCCAAAATAATATTTCCCAATCCTCCTAGCTTACGAATAAAGTTTCCATCAAACTTTACACCTCTTCCTTGGTGTCATCCTGTTTTGGAGAATTTGGTATCTACGGATAAATACTAATTCCCTAGATAAGTAGCCATATCTATAACAACAATTTAAATTATTTTAGTGTCTCCCTATAAGCAATATATAAGATGAGAATATGAGAAGACCTATTTGTAGTTATGCTTTCCTCTCGTCTCCTTTGTATCGATCTTGTCGCTCCTTCCCATACTTAATACACTTGAGAAGTACCTGTAAACACAAATAGAAAAAAAAGAATCGATCAAAGAAAAAGATCTATTTGATATAAGTGAATGGAATCGAATACATTTCACACATATAAGCATTATAAGATAATACAAACATATGGGAGAAATTTTCAAATACTTTATTGAATAGAAGAAGGAAATACAACCATTGTGTCTGATTCAAAGTCATTCCTCCAACTTGGATCCCATCCACATCACATCAAAAGCATGGCAAACTTGTAGAATTACAGTACTTGCTTCAAAGCCAATTCTCATAGCAACATTATCTCCTTACATTTCAACATAATCTAGCCCCTAATCACTTAGATGAGTGGTCAATTTATAGGGAGATGAAGGAGGTTTTGTCATAAATGGTGGCATTGAATGGACTTCCATACTTAGATTTAGCTCCATGGAGGAAGGAATGAGAGGATAGGATGCATCTTAACTCATTCCTCATCCATTTTCGAGCTCATAGGAGTTGATAAGTGAGGGAACCTTCTAGATGACTCCAAAAGATAAGAATATTCGCCAAACCCTATGTGAATTTCACTCAAACTCACCCAGCGCAAGTGAAAGTAAGCCTAAGTGCTCTATAGAGCACCCTGGCATGCACTTAACTGCTTTGCAGCACACCCTTACATGGGCCTACCTGCGTTGGTCCCTCTAGAGGCCATTTCTAGATGTGTTCAAGTCATGAAACTGTCTGGGAAGGAGGCATTCAAAGGGGTGACTTGTTTAGGGCATGTAGCAACTGAAATTAGGGTTTGATGAGGCCTAAAAACACTAATCTGGATGATGGTATTGATGTGACCAAATGGATCTATAATAGATGCCCCCTAAAGCATGAATTCAGAAAAATTCCAATGCCGAATGAAATGCTTTACGATGTGATGAGGAGGTATCGAAGTGGAAGGTGACCTGCATCAATTACAATACATATATCATGATTTTTTATTTTTACATGAATTGCTAAGGGAAGGCATACCCATGCTTAGCTTATAAATTTTCATTACATGTACATAAATAGTCGTCTACAGATATAGACCGTGATTGGAATGACTATCAATGTAAAGCCATTGTACATATGATTTAGTACTCCTAAAATCGCAGCCTGGATGGATGAAACTAGATCTGGGGTCTTCTATCTCATTCAATCATTCACTCAAGTACGATTCTAACCATGTGAATATGTGATATGAAGTCGAACATGGGAAGACACCATCTGATTACCAACCAATGATGTAAGTTGTTAACAAATGTGGGAGAAATCACCGATAATGGTAACAATCCTCAACGTACTGTAGTAAATTCTGCATGGTATGAATGGAGGATTTGATGTCGAACACCATACAATGTCTTTCATTCAAAGGCCATTGATGTCAACCTATCGCCGAAAGCGAGAAACCTGCCATTGATGTATGCAAGCCTCAAGCTACTGGAAGGGTGTTTCTAAGTCAACTTCTTGGATAATGAGCTAATGTTGACAAGAAGTGACTCGTCGGATCCCACATCAACGACACAAAATGAGTGTAATTATTTTGGAGATGAAATTTGACTGACGACACAAGGTTCAGGAATGGAGGTCATGAAAATGAAGGTTTATGGTATTGCAAAGGATGAATTTTGATTGAATGACTTCTCTTGAACATGTCGATGACACTGAAATGAATTGGTAGCATTGACCCAAAACAAGACGATGGATGGTATGATAGACCAATGGTGTGATAACCATCAAGCTAATAACCCAACCCAAATAGTCATGGTGATGGAGTGAAAGTGTCATGTTCAAGAGCAACATGCTACCATAAAGTAGTTTTCCCCTTTTTCCCATTTTCCCTAGTCATTGTTGACCAGTACCTCTTTATTTTTTATCAAGCTTGAGGAGGATAACATATTCTTGTTGTATAATTTCACCCTTCGGGTGAATCCATCGCTATGTGATGTTTTAACGAGTCCAGAGAAGGTGAAACTTGGTCTTGTCTAGATGGACAAGTTTGTCGCTATTTGATGTTTTAACGAGTTTAACGAGAAAGATAACTCGGTCCTTTTCATGTTCAAAGAGTTTGAAAAGGGACAAAAATAAAACTCCACAGGTTCTTTTTCGTAGATTTGTCTCTCAAGCCCGAAAAATCGTAAAACAATACGAGAGAGAACCTATTGACCATGTTCGATCAACGTATTCCTTTTTTGTAAGTAATCTATCTCAGTCCGAAAAAGGGTTAAATTTATATTGAGTAGATGTCATTTCCAATCCGTTAACGAGCTGAAAAGGATAAGCACTCAGTAATATTTTCATATTTCAAGAGTCTGAAAAGATCTTAAATAGGACTCCACTTTGAGGAACGAGTGGTGTCTAGGATAACAACTGGTTCCGGTGATGTTGGAACTTCTAAAAACATGTTGATTTATGTGAAGAGGCTGGCTAATAAGACCACTAATTGCAACTGTTCCTGAAAAAGGGTAAAACAACCAAGTGAAAGTGTATGATCGGCCAAGCAGATAGTGATGATGGAGGGAGAAAAACCAAGGTTCATCTGATGGAAGAGGCTGATAGAATGCCAATCACAAGAGTTAAAATGGAAATGGGTTCATTTTTAGACAAGATTGAACCATAGGGAACTATGGTTGGATTTAGTTTCATGTTTACACAAGTTTGAAATGAAAAACTATGCTTGGAACTAGTTTTCATGCCCCCAGCGTGATGAAAGGGAGAGTCTCCTGTAACCAAATGGAAGTCACTGCGGTGAAGCAGGACGGTTATCCAACACCTTCTTGGCTTTGTCCAGATAGGGACAAAGGTGAATGGGGTGATTCCCTTCACATAACCTACATCGAAACTTAATGTTACCACTACGTGCATGCTGCCCAAGCTTCATTACATTCACTTAAGTAGACTACTCGTGGCTATCAGGTGGATGGCATGAAGTTTCGTTTACGAGATCAAGTGAAAGACTCGACTGGAATTTTACGAGATCTACTCAAAGACTCGAATTAGAGCTTTGCTCCAGGGGACCTTGTTTCATTTTTTAGTGAGCTTGACACAAGACAAGGAACTCATCTCAGATTCCTTGTTTCATTTTTTAACGAGCTTGACACAAGACAAGGAACTATCCTCTGATTCCTTGTTTCATTTTTTAACGAGCTTGACACAAGACAAGGAACTCTACTCTGATTCCTTGTTTCATTTTTTAACAAGGTTGACACAAGACAGGGAACTATCCTCATATCCTTAGTGTCATTTTTTAACGAGGTTGACACAAGACCAGGAACTATCCTCATATCCTTGGTTTCATTTTTTAATGAGGTTGACACAAGACAAGGAACTATCCTCACACTTGTTGTTTCATTTTTTAACGAGGTCGAAAAAAGATAAGGAACTCTCCTTATAGGAGTTGTTTCATTTTTTAATGAGGTTGACATAGTAAAAGAACTATCCTCATACTCCTTGGTTTAATTTTTTAATGAGATTGACACAAGACAAGGAACTATCCTCATGGACCTGTTTCATTTTTTAACAAGGTTGACACAGTAAAAGAACTATCCTCATATCCTTGTTCACGACGCATAAGAGGTCATGACTTCCAAGAGATTCTCATCAAATGGGAGAAAATTTCTCTGGAAGGAGAGATCTGGATCCAATGCCCCCAGTACATAATGTACAACATCACTGAATTGACTGTCAATTAATGTAGGCATGGAATAGGTTGCCACATAATTAAACCGTGGTGGGGATGATACCATTGGTACAAAAGGACCGTTTAGGGAAGATGGTTGACTGGATGCCATATTTGGACCGGGAAATGAAAACTGGTCAACGGTGACAATTCTGCCTTCAAGCGGGAAACAAATCACTCAAAAGAGTGTTGAAACAATAGCTCCCATGTCATAAACATAGTCATGCCCAAGAAGTAAATTGTAATCTAAAGGGCTTGGGATTACCATCACATTTAGATAAATGATTTTTCCTCCCAAAGTAGTAGGCAACTGAGGAAGGGTCCCTAATGGTTGACTAGTTCCTCTGCTAAAAGCCAATAGATTCTGGGTAAGAGGCACAAGTGGTGGCGAACCGAGCACTTGCCAACCAATAGAGGAAAGGATACTCACAAATGCACCTTCATCTATAATAGTGCCAGATACAATCATATTACAAACATGTACTATGATCTGGAAAGGCACATAAGAAGGAAGATGACATCCTACGAGTCGATTCTAATCAAAGGAAGTGACCAGACTACTTGGAGGGGGTATCGTAAGAATGGGGGAATTATCCCCTTGAGTTAGGAGAACGAGAGGATTTTCCTCTTGTCTTGATGGAACAAGAGGATTGCCCCCAAGATCATTCGAATCTCAAGAAACGAAAAGAACCTGAGTGGTATCATACTCACTCTCTTCAAGAATGGTACGATTAACTGAAGGTGAAATCGAATCAACTCTTACCTTGACCTGTTGATTTGAGTCAGGTATAGACTCATAGGATTCACTTTCAGAGAGAGGGGGTTTGACCGACGGTTGATTTGAGTCACTCAATTCATCAACTAGTGAAGGATTAAGGGAGAGTCTCCTGTAACCAGATGGAAGTCACTGCAGAGAAGCAGGATGGTTATCCAACACTTTTTTGGCTTCATCCAGATAGGCACAAAGGTGAATGGGGTGATTCCCTTCACATAACCTATAGGGACACTTAACTTTACCCTTCTTTCCATGAACTTTACTACCACTATTTGATGATGTGTCACTAGCATGATCTCTAGAAGTTGATGACACAGGATGACGTGAACGAAAAGACCATTCTTGCAAGATCTAAATAATATCAGGACAATTTTGAAGAAGATGGTCTCCCGTACAAAGTTTGCATGGATATCGAACTTTGTGAGGGTTGACGGATGGTTTCTCATGAGATGTTGCATTCAAAGCAATGGTAGCTTGGTTTCCCCTCTACTGAATTTGCTTCTTCTTCTTCTTCTTCTTGCCTTTCATCTTCTTCTTAGCCACCTGGTTACTAGTACCAATACTTTCACGAGGCGAAGAGGAAGAAGAGGAGGAAGAAAAAATCGAGGAAGAAGGCAAAGGGTCAACTTTAGGATCAACTGGAGGTTGATTTTGTCCAGTTGGAGGTGTAATTGATTGCGGAGAAATCACGACATTTTGAACCAAGGAGGTTGAAAACAACCATACTGGTAAACCAATGGTAAATCCCTGTACGGATAATATAGCCATATAAGGAGCACCAATATTTCGGAAAGTAGGAAAAGGAATAGGATTCCCATCAAAAGGAATTCCTTGATCGGTGGACTCCAGATTTGTCGCCATATGTTTCAACCTAATATCAACTGAGGAGTGAGCATGGAGGATGTTATCCGCGGTCAATTAACTTTATTTTAATCAAAGTCACATAAAAAAAACAAAAGAGGGATAATCTAGGAAAAATGTTTACCAAGCAACTGTGAACTGCAGAATACCTCCCGACGAACCAAGAAGTACGGGTAGGCAATATCCCTAAATGTTGTGTTTGGTGTATCACAGTGTACAAGGTAGCCAACTCGGTTACCTAAGGATGGATAGCAAACTAGTGTTGTCCTCCCATATATACCCGAAAGTACGTGGAGGCCCAATCTGTATTAGCGTTGTCTAATGCAAAACTGCACAGTGAGAGCATTCCCATATACTTTACATACTATAACACCACCCTATATACGCGAAGGTACGTGGATGAGCTACAATATACTCACGTATGTGGAATGAGGTATCACACTCGGGATGTATTGCAGACAGGTTAGCGGCAGCTACTATGTTTTACGATTGCGGAACATGTCTCTAGCCTAGACCTCTAAATGTTTTTCGTTAGGTGAGAATGCTCCATTAGGTAAATTCAGATAAATTTTAAGTTGATCTTCTTTAGAATTTTCCTTTAAACGTTCATCATGTGATGTATGTTTGCAATTCCTAAAATGAAACTAATATGATAAGCATTCTTTCCATTCAATTTAACGATGAAAATCCTAGCTACTAGGGATAAAGCAATCAAATTTCTTTCGATCAAAGAGCAAAGTGCAGAATCTAATGTAATTTCCCTACACTATTCCCATGAACACACACAAACATTTTTCAATGCAACATGCATGTATTTCTTTCCGATTTCCTTAATGTGAATATGAACAAAAGGAAATATGCACATACAATCAATCAATATTTAACAAGAACGAAGACTTTTATGATAGTTCTGTTTCGAAGGAAAAGAAGACTTTATGACACTTTCTTTCGAACAAAGTTTAATAAACTATATTCTAACTTTGACTATAGACTAATAATGATAAAGAAAACATTTAAGAAACATTAATCAATCAAGACAAAGTAGGGCTAGACAAGGAGATAGAAACTTGTTCTCTCAGCCATGAATGGGAGATAGTTCACTTCAGAGCACTGTCCCTAATCCAAGGGTGCTATGCAGTGCACTGTGTCTCTCACAAGCTTGCGCTGGTGACAATGAGCCATTTCAAAAGGCAATTTGACATAGTTTTGACCAAAATTTCAATGCAAAAGAGCTGAAATACAATCAATGAATAGAAGTAGGGTCTGCAAGGATGTCCTAAGAGATGGATAAGCTACTGGGAAAGAGAATCTTCCACAATGGAGTAGCAAATTTGTTTTGGAGAATTTGGTATGATAAATACTAATTACCTAGATAAGTAGGCATATTTAGAACAACACTTTAAAGTATTTTAGTCTTTTCCTATAAGTAATAGATAATATGAGAATATGAGAAGACCTACTTGTAGTTCTGCTTTCCTCTCATCTCATTTGTATCAATCCTATCGCTCCTTCCCGTACCTAATACACTTGAGAAGTACATGTAAACACAAACAGAAAACAAAGAATCAATCAAAGCAAAAGATCTATTGAATATAAGTGAATGGAATCAGATACATTTCACACATATAAGCATTATAAGACAATAAAAACATATGGAAGAAAGGTTCAAATACTTTATTGAATAGAAGAAGGAATTACAACCATTGTGTTTGATTTAAAGTCATTCTTCCAGCTTGGATACCATCCACATCACATCAAAAGCATGACAAACTTTTAGCATTGCAATACTTGCTTCAAAGCCAATTCTCATAGCAACATTATCTCCTTACAATTCAACATAATCCAGCCCCTGATCACTTAGATGAGTGGTCAATTTATAGGGAGATGAAGGGGTTTTTGTCATAAATGGTGGCATTGAATGGCCTTCCATACTTAGAATTAGTTCCATGGAGGAAGGGATGAGAGGATAGGATGCATATTAACTCATTCCTCATCCATTTTTGAGCTCATAGAGTTGATAAGTGAGGGAACCTTCCAGATGACTCCAAAAGATAAGAATATTCCCCAAACCCTATGTGAATTTCGCTCAAACTTGCCCAGTGCAGGTGAAAGGAAGCCTAAGTGCTTTGGAGAGCACCCTTGCATGGACATAACTGCTCTACAACACACCTTACATGGGCCTATCTGCGCTGGTCCCTCTAGAGGCCATTTATGGATGTCTTTAAGTGACAAAATTGTCTAGGAAGGAGGCATTCAAAGGGGTGACTCATTTAGGGCAGTAGCAACTGAAATTAGGGTTTGATGGGCCCTAAAAGCACTGATCTGGATGATGGGATTGATGTGGCCAAATGGATCTGTAACACATTCATGGCCATGTTCCTAAAACAAGTTGGAAAGGCCACATTATAGGAAAAATTCAAGGAGGTCATTAAGGTTTAAAAGTATCTTGTCATTGTTCAAGGGGAAATGTTTGTGGATGAAGAAGAAGAGGGATACATAAATTGGGTAAGAGACTAAGGTCCCACCTTTAAAAGCTAAGGTAAAATGTGTTGTGTAATGTGATAGGACAAGTAGGTATGGGACTGTCTAGGCCTATTTTAGGATAGGTAGACTACCCATAATGGGGGTTTCCTGGGCTTGTGAAGGTGTGGATTAAATATATATTCCTATCAATAAAATTCTACCAAGATTGGTAGTGCCCCTACTTACAGTGAAGCAAATGGGCTTATTTATATTTATCTAATACTAAATGCTTGCCTTGGGGCTAATAAACCACTTAGCAAATTTGAAGTCAAAGAAAAGAAAAGTGAAGAGAAGGAATTTAACAATTGTCAATATTAGAAACCAATCCAATATGTGTACGAGTCAAAGAGAAGTGAAGACAAGGTGTTGGGTAATTTCCAGGTTTGTAAATTTATCTAGTGTGTGTATGAGGTCAAAGAGAGGAGAAGGTAATGGTTGCTTTCTACGTTTGGAAAAATATCGAGTGTGTGTACGAGAGGAGAGAAGGCCACTAGATGCTTGTTGGGCTAGTGAACCTATCGAATGTGTATAGAAAAAGAAGTGAAGAAAAATTTAGATATCAGTATCTCTGTTTCATTTGATGTCGTGAATTTTTAAATTAGGAACATAATTTGATACGATGATTTATGATGGTTTGGTTTATGGGATAAATTAGCTTGCTGTGATAGAATGCAAAATAAAATCACAAGTTTAATTTCATGTATAATATGCTAATGAGGTATGATTTCAAGTTTATTCGAGGTCATTTAGGATGAGTCTCATGAATATTTGTCTTCCATGATATAGGAGAGCAAGGAAAACTACCGAAGTTGGGTGAACAGACTTAGATGCAAGGTGAATATCAGCGACTTGAAGATACAAGAGTGTGTTGTGGCACACCGGTTAAATGTTCTAGGATCATGGTCGTTGTGGGACACTAGAACCCAAGATTGTCCACTAATTTCCATGAAGCATGCCATGAATAATAGGAAGGTATTGAGGTAGGGACTTGCCTCAGTTATGATAGTATTTCGGTGCAAGAAAACATTTTGAAGGAATGGATTGCCTGAGGGACTTAGAAGTAGTGAAGAGGATTCGTGAACTTGAAAGGTGTGTGACTATAAAAAAGAGGGATCGGATAACCCGAGGGACTGGGAATTAGAGAACGTGATTTTGGAAAATAATTTTATTTTAAGAATGATCATGGGAATGGGTGATTGGAATTGGGGACACATTAACGGAGTTCCAAGAATAAATGGGTCGGGGATGTTCGTTGAGGGAACAAAGAGCAAAAAGGAAAACAATGCTCGCTCGATATTGGAGCCAAGAACACTCCTTGAAAACGACAAAGCTACCAAGTCGGATTAGGTGCAGTAAAGGCACCGAGAAACTACAAAAAATCCACTGAAAGTTCGTCGAGTTGATAAATTTTTATATTCATTGAGTTGTTGGGAAATCAATTATGTATGTAAATTTAATTGAAAATTTAGTTGCACTTTTAAAGTTCACTGTGATTTTTTCTTAGGACAAGCATGATTTCTGCTTGGTTTAAAGAATTTTTGTAAAACATCATGTTCAAATATAGAACATCAGGGATAGTGTTACTCCAAAGGGTTTGGGTTTGCAACATCCCCTATGAGTTAATTCCCCTTGTAATCATTTAAAAATAATTCCTTATAAGTATGTAGCCATAAAATAAAATGAATGTGAAATTTAGACACAGATTCTAGAGTTTGAGGAAGGATATTTTATTGAGGGTACCTAGTTGATATTAATGCCATATTGTGTGCTTCAATGAATTGTTTACACAATAAATTGAACCAAAAATGGAATCTTTGGGAAGCATACTAACTCTCTAGAAAATCTAGAAGAGAGAGAATCATAATTAAATAGAAGTATGATTGCACTAGCATTTTGACAAGGGCAACAGAGAGGGTGCACCCACATAACCAAAAATGGTGGGTAAATAATCTAGTGGGAGGGATTAATGCAGATAAATATTTGTCTCTTCCCATGAAATGAAGAGGAAATAATTTCTACGCACCCAAAAAGAGCCACAACTTCACACACCCAAAAAGGGGAAGCGTTGAAAATTAGAAGGCACGAGAAGACAACTATTTAAGATATGGGTGATGGAAAAGGCACGGAAATTTTGTCTTCTTTTATGAATTATAGGGGAAAGTCATTTGAATAAAAAGAGTTCATGCTATAGCATTGAATCTAATGAAACCAATATGTGTGGCTTGATCGTTGTTAAAGAATGTATAAAGCAATGGATTGACTTATGGATGATGAAACTGTTGTGAGTGGCTTACCCAAGGTCTGAAGAATATTCCCATATTTTAAAGGAACTCTACTCTTGATATTGAGAAAGAAACCTCTATGCCAAAAGGAAGCTCAGAATCAATTTTGACTAAGATAATAATCTCTATTGTGTACAAGGTGGGAGAGATTGAGAAAGACTACAAAAAGTGAATATTTTTTTCTTGTATTAATTTTTTATTACCTGGTGTGTGAAGGTGGTTTAGCTTTTGGAGATCTTGTTTCATCTATGGTATTGTTTTAACCCTAAGAACTCCTCCTCATGCTTTGGAGTCCACCTCAAAAGTGAGAGTTGCAATTAAGCTTAGATGCAACTTATCTAAGGTTAGATTGAGAGTTAGACTCCCAATCTCAATTACCAGATTCATCATTATAATATAAGTGTTTCTTATGCCTGGTATTACATTTCAATGCATAGAATGATTATCTCTTGTAAGAGTGGGAATGTTTCTTACTATGAAATTTTTTGATGTTAAATTCTATGCAACTACTGGGGAATGGCTAAATCTTGTATGTGTGAATGTTAAAGCTTGGTGATTATTTTGTGTATTGAATCTTACATATTAGGTATAGGGATATTAAATTGTTTATATTACCATTAACACATGAGTTTTGTTAATAAAAGGTAGATGCTTGGTTTCTTGAATATTTTCTAAGGAATGGTATATTAATGTGTTAAATCTAAGTTTGTAATTTGTCTAAATGATCTAGATATGTAGGAGATAGGAAAACATCTATTAAGTAGTTTAAATGTATTCATTAAAAATGACTTAAAGGCTAGGCCAAGGTTTATTTATAAGCTCAGGAATATAGTCCATATAATCAAAAGCTAAGGGCATCCTGACCACACATATGCACATATATTCATATAAACATATATATGTATTGCATATCAGCGTCCTCCATTTTAACCTAGATTATCGATGAGTTGATGGTTAAGCAAAAGAGACTGATATTATCTATGCTTAAATTAGGTCGAATGGGTCTAGTTGAAACTAGATCACTATCCATGAGATTTTAGAGGACAAGGTAAAGACATATATGTGTGATACATGCAAGTCGAAATGTAACAAAGTTACCAACTTAACGATATCTATACCAAGTTCTCTTTTTTTAGAGGTTGCAAAAGATCATGATTTTCAAGCTGATTTTGAAAAGTGTTGATGCAACATCAACTTTTTTTTTAGTGCATTTTTGACACTTTAATTTTCTTGTTAATTATGTATAGACATTTTTTTAAAGTGTTAGTGATTTTCATGTCGATTTTGAAACGTGTTGATGCAACATCAACCCCCTATTTGTTGGTGGGGGGGAAGGGGTCTTATTTTTGACACTTTCTATTTTATTTTGTATTCAATACACATATTTTTTTTTAAATGTTAGTGATTTTCCTGTGGATTTTCAAAATAATTGATGTAGCATCAACCCTTCTTTTTTTTCAAGGGCATATTTTTTATACTTTAAATTTTTTTGTCCTGGGTATGCATGTTTTTTTTAAATGTGAGTTATTTAACCATTTTTCATGTTGTCTTATTCATGTTCTTATTTTTTCCTAAGATGTTTGATTTTTAAGGGTTTTTCAAGATTTTGTTTTTGTTTTTTTTTGGGAATGTTTTCTTATAATGAAAATTTTAATATTTTTGAAAAGTTAAAAAAAAGTAATAAAATTAATATTTTGAAGTTGTATTTTTTGTATATTTATATATCGATAGTTAATACTTCAATAAACAAAAGATAAGTGTCACTAAAAAAATAATAATTTTAAACACTTGACAAAGAACACACATTTTGCATATAGATATAACTAAAAAAAATTGCACTTTAAGACCTTTTTGCTAAAAATGACATATTTAATAAGTGACTACTTTTGGAGAATCTGAAAAGAAAAATGTTTAAAAAATAAGAAATGTTATGTTTTTTTATTAATTTTATGTTGACAGATGATACGATTTGAGTTTATTTCCAAAAATAATGATTCACATAAAACATTGAGTTATATATAAATGCATTTAACATAAAAATTAATTAAATGAAAAAATAATGTTTCAAAAATAGATTATATATATATATATATATATCTTCTAACTCTAGCGAAAATCCCCACCTTCGACTCAAGCAGGGTTAGCACAAGGATGCCTTGTTGTCGATCGAATATTGAGGGTTAAGGGAGCGCATCATCTTGGAGAATAAAAATATTATTAAAAAGATTAGGTTACATCCAAATTTAAGGAAAAATTGTGCGATGATAAGGAGCTAGAGGGGAAAAGGAGGCTAAGGTATTATAAAGAGGTGAACAAAGAAATAAAATATTAAAAAATATCAATTAATCTATTTTCTTCATGTCCAATAGACCTCATTGGTCTCAATGGACATTAATCATCATCATCAATATATTTTTTGTTTTTTTTTTTTATTATTTATTTATAGCTTCTTAAATTTATTTATTTATTTTTAATGTTATTTTTTAAATATATTTTAATTATTTTCTCTTAATTTATTTTTAACATATTTTAATTTTTAATTTGAAAAAAAAAATTAAGATTATGTTTAATATCTTTCTAATCTATTTTGTTTTTTTATTTGAAATCATTTAATTTGTTTTTTCATTCGGTTTTTGTATTTTTTTTGGTTAGGTTTCTAGTTTTTTTTTGGTTTAATTTTTTGAAATTTTTTAATTTGTTTTTTTATTTAATTTTTTAATTTTTTGGTTAGGTTTCTAGTTTTTGTGTTTAGTTATGTTTTTTAGCCAGTTTTTTTTGTTTTTTTTATTTATTTTTGTATATTTTGTATTTTTTTCTTCCTTTCCTATGGGACATTTATGTTTTTTTTTCTTTTTTTTTACATTTTTATAAGTTTGAACTTTTTTTGTGATTTTCTTTTAATGTTTTAATCTATTATGGTTGGCTTTTAAGTTTTCATTGCAATGGATCAAGGTCACCACCACCACGTCTCAATTGGACCGTTTATTTTTATATTTTCATTTTATTTTTATATTTTCATTGCAGTGTATCAAAATGTCTTAGGCTAATATTTTAGAAGTGGTATACTTTCAACATTAAAAAAGAAATTACTCTAAGTATAATGACTCTTACTCTAAGTATAATGACTCTTTGATTTTTTTTTTTTTCTTTGTAAAGACTAATTCTATTAAAAGAAGGAATGATACAATAAGAAGTTACAGTCAAGAGAGGCAAGAACACAGACTACCGGAAAGGATAGGATATCCATCTCGGCCCCTAGAAAGAAAAGAGAGGGAAGCTGCGCAGAGCAAGAAGAGACAAGAAGAACAGAGGAGAAAGAGCAGAACAGAGGATTCTACCCAACATGTGTAGAATCAGCTATTCGGCACTTTTTTCCTTTCTTTTTACCAACTTTGACCCAGTCAAGAGGACTTTGCTGAGCCGGCATGATTTGCAGATTGGGCTGTGCTGACGGGGAGGACTCCTTGTCTGAATCCGAGGGGGAGGATTCATGATTCCTTTTCTGTGAGATTGGAGGGACAGACAAATCCTCAGGAACGGCCAAGGGAGGGTCCTGTGCCATCTTTGCTGCCATTCCTTCCTCAACCTGTTCCTCTTCATCTGAGCTGAAATCAAAGTCGTCCATGGGGGGGAGATCATGAGGCTTCCAGCTCTTGGATTTCTGCTTAGGACTGACTTTCTTCTTTTGGGCAGGTGTCGAGGGACAAGAGCCCTTAAGGTGCCCTGTGTGATGGCAGTTACGGCAGTGGAAGGCTGTGTTCTCATAGTCCAGGATCTGAGTCCAATGGAAGTCTCCAATTTTGCGATTGATCTGGTCAGGGAGACCTTTGCTCATGTCTATTTCTGCACAGATTCTGGCAAAGGTGTAAATTCCTTTTTCCCCTCTAGAGACGTCTGTGTCTAGAAAGCGACCTAGAGAATTTCCAATCCCTTGGAATACTGCAAAATGCCATAGATGCGCTGGGAGATTTGGAACCCTGACCTAATGACTCTTTGATTTAGGTCTTAGTTTTTAATGATTTTTTTAGTCATGAAATTTGGTTCTAATTTTATGGCTGAATCTTTTTGAATTTTTATGATTTTTTTGGAGCCATGATAATTTTATCATTAACACCATGGTTGAAAGATGTTAAATTTTCAAATCAGAATCATGATATTACACCATGGTTGAAAATTATTATAATTTTTAGGTATTTTACCATCGTAATAATTCATATTGAATGTTATCATTGGAAACTACTAGGAGCCATCATAATTGTTAATGTCGTTTCTTAAAAAATATTGGAATATTATTTTTCAATGTTTTTTTTTTTTTGTTGGCAAAAATAAGGGTTTTATGAACTAGAGTTTTTATTTTGAGGAAACCATTTTTGTTGATATGGTAACTTTGTTAGGTTAATAATTCCCATCTCTGGAGCATGAGCGAAATTCGAAGTCTGGGGACTTTAAAATAAAGTCGAATTCAGGGCAAGTCCATTAGACGTAAGTGTCTCGACTTTCATTGCAAGGTCATGATTATCGAGGACGGAAGAGTCGAGATATGGGTCCGAGGATGTTCGTAGGGAAGACTCCGGTACCGACTATTCGTTACAATGGGATCACACCAAATTCGCTAATGGGACCTATCAGTTTAGGGTCGCCTTAGTTAACTAGAACCAGAATTCGAATCAAGTTCGCACTTGAATAAGAAGTGTAGCTGACTTAGTCGAGTGAGACCGCTAGTCAGTGGTCCAGCGAGACATGGTCGGGTGAGCGGGACAGTCGGACCCTCTAGTCAACGCCCAGGTGAGTAAGCCAGTAGGACCCACTAGTCGACAATTGGGTAAGTTGTGGTCGAGTGAATGAGTCGAAATGACCCGGGTGGGCCAGTGTGAGCCAGTCATTCCAACCCGCTTCAAGGTTCAATATGATCAGTACTATTCAGTGAGATGGAGTTGTTAAGTGGTCAGGTGAGTCGACCATGTTGAGGTCGGGGCTCAGATTAAGTGTTATGTTTTGTTTTTTCCGATGAGAATGCAAACTTCCGACTATATACGGCGGAACGCACCCAATTCATGACTCTGTATCCATAGTGGCAGAATGGCCATGCAGGCGCCATGCGAGATGTTGCATGGAGTTCATCGTTAATGTGGAAGGATTTTATTGGCCAAACATTATATGGCCATATCTCTTGATCGTAAGTTGGAGCGGGGTGAATCTTTTTTATCGCTGGAAAGGTCTCTACGAAATGACCACGGTGGCAATGTATACCTTGAGTTTTGAGAAGGGTCTAAAATTTTAGTACCCCATTTCTATAACTGCACTTTCTAAATTAGGTTATGATAGTAATACCTTCCTTCTTGTATGTTACCGTAGTATGCTTACCTTTCACATGCTTTACAGAAGTTACTTACTATATCTTTGTTTCTCATCTTTCATGCGCTGTTCATTTAAGTGGCCTTTTCCTCCTCCTTTCCATCTCAACCTTTTCATTTTCAACACTATCTACCTTTATGGAATCTCACAACTTTTTTGTCCTTAACATCGTTGAACTGCTCATTTATCCCTCTGTTTTGGTTCTTCTATGCTCCTACACTTTTTGGAGTGCTTCTATTCAACCTATTGGCCTTTATTAACCTTTCCCTTCTCTCCACTCTAATCCACTTGCCCTCCTCCCTCCCTACCACCAACCATTATGTCTCATCATTGATGTTTCTTATCTGATAATGATGGAAATAACATAGTATAACCTCCCCACACCATAGCCCAAGCCAATTTAGAGGCCTCTTCCCATCTATACTCTGAATGCAACTTGTAGTCTAGTCAGGATGAAAAATATTTTGCAAAGAAAGAAACATTTAATCTAAAGGTGTGTAGAAACATTTAATCCAAAGAGACCCAATACATGCAAATGGTTGATTTATATTAATAGATGAAAACATCTATGAACAAAGTCCCAGATGGGTGCAATGGAGCTCACTCACATTAAGGTGTGGTTTCTTCTTAAGAAATTCTACAATTTAGACTTCTATAGTGATAGATAAATAAAAAAGCACCACCTCCCATTTAGATGAAATGGCATGTACAATAATCATGATATACTCTATAACATTTGTGTGTTTTAAAAAAAATTATTCAATTCTCTAACTTACTAGATAGTTGAAAACATTATTCTCTAGATTACTACTAGTTCAGGACTCTATTATCTAGATCAATATCACCAAACACTTAGAAATCATTTTCCTAATCTCAAACTAAGTATTATGTATTATGTTATGGATGTAATTTTCTTAATAATAAACCAATAATTGTAAATATACATTACTTATATTCAATAATATCAATTCTACCTAAAGTTAACCACCCCCTCACGCCACAAAAAGAGAAACTTCAAACCTCACAAATTCTAAAACCTCCATTTATAAATCGAAAAGATCGTTCTTCATTTTCATCCCGTCTTCTGTATTTGCTATCTTCAAGGGAGAAAATATGATAACACAAATACACGACCTTGCTGGTGTGGGCCATATACTGTCATCAAATTCAAAAGTAGTTCAAACCGGTCGACAGTATACCACCCACCTATGCGTAGCCCACAGGTCCAGCCCACACCAGTACTATGGTCTAAGGTATTCAACGTACGTAGAGTACTACGGTATGTGGGTAATAAATTTCATTTTTACATGCAATTGGGTCCCTAATCCTTCACCCAAAACGTTTTTTCCAGAGCAGAAAAAGCATAATATTTTTTATATAAGAAATATAAAAGACTCCAAATATACATTCAGCCCGGAGATAGTATTGTTCCCAAGATAGAGAAACTGTGACATCAGAGAAACCATGAGCCGATTAAAACTAGATGAGGCCAGAGAGGCAAAACGTTAGCACATGTTTAGTTGATCTATCGAACTTTATCACATATATGTGAATGCAGCGTCGTCGCCATATGGCTTTCTATTCAGAGGCAAATTGTATTAATAGACAGCGTGTTTTGACTGTAACGAGTCCACCGTCACGCCCCTATGTTTTGAATTGGGGGTCAACCTATGTTTTGAATTCGATTGGAGGGGTCAAGCTTTACGTTCAAAAGCTTCACCCATCGCGTGATTCCCTTTCATGTTTCGATCAATGAAAATAGAATTCCGCGTCAAGTCCCCGCGGTGAAAAGTAAGGGAGCATCGTTAAATTCTTTAGAGGGTAGTATTAGGGAAGAGATTGCCATTGCATCCAGTAAAATAAAGCTGCATTATCCAACTTACTGAGGACTTCCTATTCTATTCTGTGTGTCAAATTTCTTTTTATGCGTTTTAATTGTAATTTTAATATATGATAGTTTTAATTAAAATAAATATGTTATGTAAATTGAATATTGGTTAAAGGTCATATAGTTGGGAGGATTTCTCATGTTTTAAACTAAATCAAAGAATTTTAGAGGAGCTTAGTATATAATGAGGGTAAATGTAGAGACATCAATCATAACCAGAATATTGATTTTAGGATATATATTTCTAATTTTAAAATTACAAAAATCATAATAAATTAATAAATAATAATTTTATTTTAAATTATTATTAATATAAAATATAATAAATATATATATATATATATATAATAAAAATATGATTCTTAGCTTTAAATATTTTTAGTAATTTTAATATGGGTTTTGTTACAATGATATAGATTATTAATACCTTATTTTCAAAAGTCTATAACTCATTAAATATGACACTTGTTCATATCATATTTTTTTAAATTGATCAATTTATTTAAAATGACAAAAAGACATAACTACTTCAAAGATAAATCTCAATCTTGATTTGTCAATACTAAAATTGTTCTAGAATATTTCAAATAAGTTAAATCTCTATCATCCACCAAATAGTTAAATTAAAATTCTGAAATACTTGTTCAAAAATAAACATGCCTATTAACATAGTTAATATATAATTTAATAAAATTTGTATATGAACAACACATTAAAAAAGTGAAATATTCAACATATATAAGGGTAATGTATGATCAAAATAATAATAGGTATAGTATTTAGTCTATATAATATTGAGGGAATCTTAATTAAAAAATTTTAAATAAAAATATAAAGTGAAAGTAGAAAATTTGTATAAGATATATCTTTTTGTTCGTTAAGTTGTGTGAATTGGTTTGAGAAACCCTGACTCAAAGACATGGAAGTTGGATCGCACTCATGTTGGGTCAGATCAACCCTTAACATGAGTAATTTTTTACCCAGAAAATTTCAAGCCAATAATTTTCACATCACAAAATGCATTATTAATATATCTCATCACCATCTATTTTAACTAGATATAAAAAGTAATTATATTAATATATATAAATAATAATAATAAATTTAAAAAATTACTAATAGATGAGAATAAAAATCCTTAAAACAAAAAAAATATATATATAAATAAGAAAAAATAACACAATACTAAAATAATATAATAATTTATAATTAATTAAATAATTTAAAAAAAATTTAAAAAAATTAATTAAACATTTAGCTTCCATACATAGTCAACTTTTTAACCTAAGATCTTCCTTTATTATAATTTCTACAAATAATTTTAAAATTTTATAACAATCTAAATAATATATATATACTTTTTTAATGTGTTTGGTTTCAATGGACGTTAACTATCATTATTTATATATGAATTATAAAAAATATTTAAATATATGTTTACAACACCTTTTAATAATACATATAAAATAATTTGTATTAAAATAATTTTAATAAACGCTTTGTAACAAAGCAATTCATTTTACATTGAGCATATATACCTTTAGTGTAAATCGTTTTAGTTATATATATATATATATATATAATTTTGTTTATTTAAATATTTAAATAATATTAAAAGATTATAAATACCATTATTAGTTAAACATATTGGAATTAATAAAATATTTTTTATGCGCCCTAAGGAGTCGAGTATGGAAACAAACTTGCAGTTAAATTTAGTAGAATTTCTTTATGTTGATAATTATTTTTACATAAATTGCACATGATAGAGACTCGGGTATATTTATCAAGTCTTCCATGATATATTAATCTCATAGATATATAAGAGATTAAATAAGTTTATTAGTTTAACTGGTTTACTAAAAAATGGTTTTCCAACCTTTTATAATATATAAAATATTCATGTTTATAATTTCCATACATTATTTCCAAATATTTACATTGAACACTATAGTTCTATATTCACAAATTATTATAGTGAAGTTTAAAAAAATATTTATTTATTTTTTAAATAAAATATTATATCATTAAAAGATTTATTTGAAAAAAAAAAGGGGAGTACGAAAAAGTTTTTAATAATTTTTTTCATAAATATTTCTTATTCCAATTGTGCTATATAATTATTAACAGTAAAATTACAACTTTGGTAAAAAACCAACGAAAGTATAATAAACCAATAATTATTTTTTATATTAAAATTAAAATAATTAATATAAAGATTTTGTTTTTAATAATAATAAAAATTTGAATTATTAAAATAACTAAAAACTATAAGTCATTGACCTGATTTGATTTTTAAATTTTATTTGTTTTGAAAATAAAATTATTAAAATAATAATAAATTAAAATAGGTTTCTCAATCCACGTGAACATTGAGGAATACAGGAGGTTGGGGGCGAGCTCGCCAACCCACCTGGATGCAAATCATTTATGAGGGGAAGCATAGGTAGTCCCTGCATGCATAAGCATCTGAGATTTCAATGATCATTTAACATGATAAGAGTTTAGTCGGCATTTTACTTTAGTAGTAATTCAAGTACTGTACAACATTTATGGTGGAAAACACAAATGCCCTGATCATGGGATTTGTTACTGGCAACAAAGGGCCATCTAATGACTACTTGGTTGCCCTCTTAGAAAATTATTTCCTGCTTTTCTCCGCACCAAGCCTGGTGATGCATGGCATTCATCCAGGGATGGTTTCTGTATGCTTCAGTGATGATTTAGATGCTTAGCTATAGAAATTTTAGTACTGGAAGAGAGAAGACAAAACTTCAAGATTGGTTATCTTTAAGGGGCTTCTCATAGGCCGATGTGCTTCTCTCTAAGTTTGGAGCTAAATGTACCCGAAATTATCTATCTACTTTATCATCACTGCAGATAATAAATGAGTCGAGGAAGGGCATGCATTTGAGGGAAATTCTTAAGTTCCTTACCTTTGCTATTATCTCCTTATTATGTAATCTAAATATCTTTGGTTTAGTCGAGAGCATTACATTTGATGGGTTCTAGTTACATAATCTAAATATCTTTGGTTTAGTCGAGAGAAGTATATTTGATGGGTTCTAGTTACATGGTTGGCCAAGTGTTGTTTGAATTTCGAATAATTATCTAGTTTATAGTGTACGTTTAGCTTTCATGTTTTTCATTGGTTAGAATTTCTAATAATTATCTAGTTTATAGTGTATGTTTAGCTTTCATGTTTTTCATTCTTTTTTGGCTCAATATCGGCATTTTGAGTTTAGGTTACCTTTTTTTCATTTTTGTCTATATGGTTCTTTCTTGTAATGTAAAGTGTTCATAACCTTGGTATCACCATCCCTGATGCAATATGGCTCATTTCCTTGTCAATGCAGGCCAAGGCTCCCAATGTCATAATTGTCCCCAGCAAGAAACACAAAAAGTTTTGAAGATGTTTCACTAAGATGTCCCTCTTCAAGTTCAAAATGAAATCCAATAGTTAGAATTTGGTATTCTAGTAGACCATGAAACATTTTTAGAGTAAAACATTCTTGACGAGGTAGCCCACTTGGAAGAGATAAATGGTACCTACTTTATTTCTTTATAGTAAAAGATGAAAACCCTCTTTGGACTGTTCTAAAAGAAAAGCAAGAGGAGCTCCCATATAGTCTCACATTTGATTGATATCAAATGGGCATTGTCTTTAGTGCGACTTTTTGGAAGCTTTTCGGGTCTAATTTCTCTAAAATCCAATAGGAATTATTTGAAATCACAAGATTGATGGGTAAACCCTACACAATAGAAGTGCCCTAGGGATTTTTCATGGTGTTGAATCCATATATACATTCAAAAAACTAGTTTAAATAACACAAATCAAGATTTGACATCAAAATTTTCACTGAATGCACCAGAAACTCCAAAAAATCGCACTATAGACAACTCCTATCAAATGTACCTCACATCATCATTAGGTATGCCGAAAAGACTACATGTCATAATAGCTCATCTTGAAAGCCACCTCTAATGTGATGTAATTATTCCAACACCTCTACAATCCAATGTCAAAATCCGTACTCCATCATATCTTATGAATCCTAATTTTTTTTGTTAGACTTACAATAAATTTTTGAATCATAGCTTCTAAATCCTAATTTTTTGTTAAGCTTGCCATAGATTTTTGAATCCTAACTTCTTAGTTGATACGCCTCTTTTGCATCAAACAATTTCTTTTTAAATAGTGTATTTTTTTAGTATGTTATTAAAACATCGCCTCTAACTATGAGGGAGATTCAAACAACCTACATAAACTTTGAAAATATAATCTGTGTATTATGATATTTAAAATAATTCCAATATAATATATTAAATTAAAACAAATATATTAAATATAATTTTTATTATAATATTTTATATATAAAGTAATTAAAATAATATAATATAATAACTAAAATGGAAGAATAAAATAAATTAAATGTAAGATTAAAATGTGAATTTATAAATAACTCAAAGATGATCTTTTATTATTTAAATTTAATAGATTAAAATGTGTTACAATAAAATTGGAATATAAAAGATTCTTTAATATATAATAAAGATGTCTGAAATTATTATTTTTTGTTTTTACTTTCAAGCATTTTAATATTATAGAGATGATAAATTGTTTCGAGTAATAATTTTTTAAAAATATTTAAAGCCCCATTTCATTATGAAATTAATAAAATAAATATGATGTCTCAATTTTCTTAATTTTATAGTTATTTTTGTTAAACATAATTTTAATCATCTTTCTTAAACATAATTTAGATAATATATTTAATATCGTAAAAATTCACAATTTTGTTAATTGTCAATAATTTTAAAAATATTAATTAAAAATAATAATTTAACAAATAAATATGATGCCTCAATTTTCTTAATCCTATAATTATTCTTGTTAAACATAATTTTAATCATCTTTCTTAAACATAATTTAAATAATATATTTAATATCTCAGAAATTCACAATTTTGTTAATTCTCAATAATTTTAAAAATATTAATTTAGAAACACTTGTGCTTGTTAAACATAGTTTTAATCATTTTTCTTAAAAATAATTTAGATAATATATTTAATATCGTAGAAATTCACAATTTTGTTGATTCTCAATAATTTTAAAAATATTAATTTAGAAACACTTGTGCATCCCATCACTATCACCCTGCTTTATATATAGTTTATTCAACATCCCTATTCACACAGGGTTATTAAAAACAATATTAAATATATTTGTAAAAACCACTTGTGCGTTCTCATCACATAGTTATTTCAATATCACTATTCACACATGGTTATAAAAAACAATTTTAAATATATTTATATCAAAATTCTTTTTTACATGTTTATGAAGATGATCATGACAGATACCTGCCAGAAAAAATAAAGTGCTACATAAATTGTTCCGATTCCCCGATTAACATGTACCTGCGAGAGGGAATACGCAGACAGCCAGAAGTAAATCCCCCAATTAACATGTCCCTGCGAGAGGGGATTCGTAGACAACTAGGACATTCTTTTAAACCAATTATGTAAACTTCTCCGAACAGTGATTCAATTACCACTTCTGTAATTTTCTCCCACCAATTATTCAATTGGACAAACGAAACGTCAACATTGCGTAGACCTTCGAGATAAAGTATTTCTACGTCGACCAGCGGTCATTAACCTTTTCTAAGAAAGGAATCTACAGATATGAACTCAGCTGACACGGAATGACCATGGCCACACAATATTGATATCAGTGACAAATATCTCATCCCTTATATGAGCTTCTTCTCCAAACCTTCTCGTATGCTTCCCTTATTCCCTAGACTAAGAGTTCAGATGTTACAATTTTACATACGACAAGTCTGCAATTCAAAAGCACGTGGATGCAGAATGGTCGGGGATTCTCTATATAGTCTCGGCCAATTCACACGATTGAGAATGGAGGGTTTTTCATATGGAAAATCTAGGTATAAAGCTCTGTGATAAACCTGCACAGAATTGTTAGAAATTCTTACCAAATTTCGGACATAGCCGAGAAATATGGTGCAGGAGGTTTCTGAAGGAATAAGTTCTAAAGCAGAACGCTGCAATTCAAAAAGACCCACAGCTAAAGCGGTACGGGTAGTCCAAATCTCAAACCCTACCATGGTCAAAACGAGCGCATCTGAATTTCGTGCTGTTGTTCAGTCCCTCACTGGACGAAAGCGGTGTTCTGCGTCCGGTAATCAGCATGAAGAAATGAATTTGTATTCGAATAATCAGTACAGCTCTCAAGTCAAGGTACCGAAGATTAAAAATGGATCCCAGAACTTGAATGGCAGGAAGACCTCGGTATCCGCAGTCATTCATGATAACGCCGCCGGCAGCAACGACAAAGATCATGGCGATTTTAGGATATGGGAGGACTTGGAGGTTCAGCCCATCCAAAACCCTCATTATTTGCCCTCGCAATATCAGGTGTTTGACATTCTGGAAAACATTGGCGACATGCCGGATTTTGTGCTTGACAAATTCTGGCCAACAATTATATCTCCGTTTTACAGAGTTTAATGTAGCAGCTAGGCATGGGTTTTTAGTTAAAATAGTTATACTGTTTAAGTCTCTGGAATTTTGGAATTCTCTGGAATTTTGATGTTTGGAATAGATTTGCAAAAAATTTCACCCATCTGAAATTCGCGTCTGAAATTCGTGTATCCAAGTATTGTTAACTCCCTACCTAATAAAATTAAGTGGTATTCTCAGCAAAGACGTGGAAGATTTCCTGTCCTCGTTTCTGCTCCATGGACCTGGGTTCTTCTTTTGGAATCTATACTCGTTTTAATGCTATATACGTTTGTATTTACACATATGTCATTGGCAATTGATTTATAAATATATGTTGAGAAACTGCTCTCGGCCTGTTCTGATAACAGGTAGGATAGGCAATAAAATCGATGAATTCGGCATGCGTCCGTCTCGTGAGAATATAGCGCTTACACAGTGATGATCGAATCACGTAGTGTATAATAGTTTTTACTATTTTGATTAGCTTTAGTTGATAAATTGTTTGGAAAAGCAGAGAAAATGACAAGTCGATGTTTTTGATAATGGTCATCCAAACAAAGATGATATGATCTAGTTAATTATCTTACGTTTCTAAAACCTTACTGTTCCATTCGTTCGTCTTTCTTTTTCTTTCCTTTCTTTTATAATATATGGGAGGTTTCTCTCTCGTTCATATTTCTTTTTCCTTCCTTTTTATTATAATATGTGGGAGGTTTCTCTTCAAAAACACTTATTCAATATTAAATTATCTTTTGTGTTTGTTCAATATTAAATTATCTTTTGTGTTTGCGTTTAAAATCAAATGATCTACTTAAATAATAACTTAGCTATGCAATTTTGTATTTTTTTAAGGTTTTGTGTTTATAGTAATAGAAAATATTTAAAGGAATTTCGAAAATATAATTTTTCTTTGTCTTAATTGTGATGGTTTCTAATGAAAGGAGCTTATTCCTATTTTTTAGGAGTTGTTTAGATGATTTCTAGATTAGTGTTTAGTCAAACGATGACTCAACTAAATGACTATGTGATTACCATAAAATTTCTAATGTAAAGTGTGATTTTGATATAAAATTAATTTCTTAAATTGGTATTAGAGTTGGTGGCTCTCGGGTAGCTCCCTCGAGGGAGGGCCTACCTTGAGGGCCTATGAATACGAGAAATATTTAGGATTATTTGATTTTATATAGTGTGGGTGTGTGGGATTAGAGTATTTTGTCAATGTTGCGCTACTAAGAGTTGCATAGAGATTCACAACGTTGTTGAGCTTCATGTAGACATACGCACAATGAAAAAATTTGCACATAGTTCAGTTATGTTTAATACAACCTTCGTAATGAATAAATTGGGTTGACGTGTAAGTGTTAAAGCAGGCCCACAAGCTGAGATTGGATGAGAGTGGAGCTGCTTCAACTGATCATAAAGCTCCGCAGTGCAATCTTTCCTTCTTCTTTTCTCATTTATTGTCGAAATTATAGAGGAGCAGGAAAAAGGATGGAAATTGGAGGTCAAATTATTCCATTGCGTTAATGGAGGAAATATAATAGATTGAAGGAAGTGTGAATAAACTTCTAGTTTTCAAATGGTAATGTAGGTTTTAAGTAGTTGTTATGTTGCCCACTTGCCGTGCTCCGTGCCATTGGATCTGCTCACTATATTTGGACAAAGTACTCAAACATGACGCAGAGTGTCACTGCAGTTGAACATTTTTTGAAACTAGTTTCATCGATGAAAAAGTAGTGGAAAAGATTTTTCCTTGCACGAGGTTTAGACCCTGATTGGGCACCAATCACAAGGGAAACCATAAAGGCATCTGTTCACTACTATGTTGGTTTGATTGTAAATTCTATGGGATCCAACGCTTATGTTTTGTAAGCTAAACTGAGTCCTTTGTTCAAGCTCAGCTTGATCCTCAACGTCTTTGAGTTTATATTGAATACTCTTCAACTAAGAAATAACAACGGTAGTTGCTTTTTTATCAAATCATGGCAGGAGAAGTGAAAGAGTGAAGCAACCTATTATGAGAAGGGACCCACCCGAAGTGAACAATGGAGTGCCACTTTCGAAAATGAGTGCAGGTCATATTACTCTGAGCGAGAGATAATTTTTTTATGAAATATTTTCAATTTGGATTAGTATTATTTTGTTTGTACAATAATTGATGAAACAGAAAATCAATCACAGTCTTGTCCAAAGCATATGGTCCAAAACACTTGCATCATTATAAGATCCAGGTAAAAGCTTAATATGGATGGTTTTCCAGATAGTTTGACAGTTGTAGATCTAGCGAAGGATCCCTCCTTTGTTGAATACATGCTAGTGGTCTTCTGATGAAGTTATGAGACACCTTGGGATGTTGTTCAGTAATTGAATTTGCGAGATCCATGATTCGGGAGTTCGAGAGTGGAACTAGGGAATCGAGCTTGCCGACTACACCTTTCCAAAGGTTATGAGACATCTTGATGGAGTTAGTAGTTGAGAAGGTTTCAAAATTAATAATGATGGATATGTATGTAGTCATAATGGTTGGCAGAACCATTTATGTGAAGGATATCCTAATAGACTCATAGTGGTGGATGCTTTTTCATTTATATGGACATCGACCTATTCTTCTTTATGTTTGTAAAGACAACGACCACAGATAGACTCTGTTGACAAAGATTGTGACAAGTAGTCTTTAAGGGGGGGACTTGGAAAATATAATTCCTAGTCTTAGTTATGATGGTTTCTAAGTAAAGGAGTTTGTTCATATTCTTTAGAAGTTATTTGGATGATTCCTATATTAGTGTTTGGTTCAAAGATTTGATCAACTAAGTGATTGTGTTGTTAAGATATAAGTTTTATCTTCAACCAATAATTGATTTATTAAAATATGTGATTAATCTAATTTAATGTATTATTTTTCTATGCAATTGGTTTCTCAAATAAGAATAAGCCCAGTTTAATGTTTTAACTCTTGTATTTTCTAAAAAAAAAATCTTGTTTTCTTATTTGGTGTTGAGGATAACAAATATGTTTCATCTCTTTGTAGCTTTGAGTAAGTTATTTATTTCTAATGTGTAAACATATACGGATAGAATATATTCTAAAATTAACATAAGAATTTTAAAGGCATTGTTAACTAAACAATAACACTTATTTAAAATGATTCTTTTTCACTTAGGGAAAGAGATAAAACAACAATGGTTTTAACGTGCCACTTTGCTAGAAAATTGGAGGACCAATAAATAGGATTGACACAATAAAGCTAGAAGATTGAAGTGAACTATCACAACAACAAAAATGGAGAATATTTGTTGAGGTTTCTCTAATTGGATCATGCAATGACATTGATTTATTAGGAACTAGAGATACATATAGGAACAAGGAATATCCCATACATAGTATGATCGAAGCTGAGATAGATACATCAATGTGGGGCATTTAGGTTTTTCAAGTACATCTCAAGACTGAAGCAAATATACACTTGTGAATGATAAAGGTTGGGTTAGGATATTATATTAACATGGAATTAGAATTTTTGTGTAAGCTTGTAGTACTTTTATAGGCGATTTCATCTTATAGCAATTTTCCATGTGCCAAATTCTTAGGCCCAGATCATGTTTTATTGGAGATTTTCCAAGATAGTCTTCCCACTTTCATGTATATAGAAATAATAAAATGTATGCTTGAATTTTGGAATATATCTATTTATCTTCTATATATGGACAATTCTAGTAGTTCATAGGTAGGATTGGAGTCCAACCTATTGACTACTTATGCTATGGACAACTCTTGTAGTCCATAGGCAGGAATTCAATCCAACCTAAGGCCTATCTGTGTTACGTTATATCTCTGTGAAAGTTTGGAATGTAATATGACTCCATAAGTGCTTTAATTATAATTCACAACCTAAAATGCACTATATAATTATTTGAATATGCTTCCATTTCTCCTTTTACTTTTCCTCTAGATCTTATTTGAAACACTTCTATTGTCGTTCCACCCACATGAATTGGCATATTGACTTCTTTTTATGTAGTTGTAATATCAACCCTTCTTAGAATTATGGTGAAACTCTTTAGATGTAGTTAAGATAGTAGTATATTTACATTAGAAGTGGTTGTGATCCAAACTTAAAAAGGAACGCAAAAAATTACAGATATAACCATAAATACGAAGATGCAGCAGAAATAACACTTCATTTCATTAATATCAAATATTACAATATGCTTACAAACAGAATGGAAATACAACTAGCTCAGGCGATGGTAGCTTATTTCTGAGAAGAGATGTGATGACTACATGCCTCTTAACTATGTTACAATTAGGCTCAAGAGCCTATTTATTTTTCAACATCAAGGGAAAACCCTAAAAAATCATAACCCTAAGCTCAGGAGATGGAACGCCAAGAGTTTTTGGGCCTCGTTGGGGTTAGTTACGCAGCCATGTTCTCCGGGTCATAACATGGTCATATTATCTATGTTTGATGCATATGATACCTTGTTCGAAATACCTATCTGAGTACTACAGCATTTGAGGTACATCATGACAATATCTCGGACCTCCAAAAAACACCATTTATGGGATCAAAACTTCTCTAGTAGTTCATGACCCGAAAAACTGCTAAAAATAGTAAGTGTTGCAATAAACAAGGAAAGAGATGAAACCGATTAGAGGTCTAGGTGGAATAGGTGGGTAGCCACCAATATTCACCTGTATCAGTCCTCCCTCCTTAGGAAGAATGACCTAAAATGATCATATGTTAAACTGAAGTAGAATTGATTATTTCCATTAGTGAACTAAATGTTAACTTAAAGTGCTTTAACCGTGAGAGCTGCTTGAAAAGGAATGAATTTACGACAGAATTGAAACATAAGAAAGACGAAAATAGAAGTGAAAAGAAGCAAAAATATAGAAATACCAGATAGTAAGATTGATTACAAAGCTCGTCCATGATAGACTACATCTCCGGGTCCGCTTTCAAGATGGGCATCTGCTATATTACGATTGAAATCCGAGGAGGTCGATTACACAACAAATTAACCAGAATGATTGTGCATGCAAGAACTATTGGTCACTGTCGCAAGAAATCTCTCTAAAATATCTTTCCAAATCTTGTCACGATTCCCAATTCTGACTCTGAATGCTCTTGTTACACTGAAAACAAAACAACCTATATCCTCCAGAATCTGCATACAAAATTTCATAACCACTCTCTCCCTCCTTCAATGGTCGAATTGAGGATTTATAATGTTTTGGATGCATTATAACTTCTTATGACCTAGATTGGCATGAACTGGCTCTAATTTTGGGCTCAAGTGCTTGGTCTTGTCATGAATTTCCACCTAGGGATAAGCTTGCATGGTCTTCGAATTAGTTTAATGTCAAATAACAACCAAAAAACCAAAAATACCATAGTTCACCCTAGCGGTCAACAAACAACGCGCGCTGGCTAACTGCCCATGTGAATAGGTCATGAGCTAACCATAAATGGACACCGATGCAAGTTTGCTTGAGCGGTTTCAGAATCACTTGCTGACTTTGCATATGACAACTACCTCCAGCAGTTACGATGAACTATGAACCCTCTCTAATGTAGTCACGGTCTATGTGTTCACATGCTCTTAGTTACGTTTTCAATATTCGCTATGGTTAAAGTCTATCATCTCTACCCAGTTAACTATTTGTTCACATGTCCACCTCTAACCTCGACGATTACAACTGATATTTGAGCTACGGTCTAAACTACGGTGATTGCGTGGTGTTCACACATTGTGGTCCAGTTGTGGTTATGACCAACGGTTTGTATGTATATTATAATGTTACATTTATTACAAAGCCTTTGTAATGTTTTAATAATGGGTTATTAATATAGTTTGTTTGTAATGTATTTTAACATAGTTTTGTATGTAATGTAATGACCCAAGAGGGTTAAAACGTAGGATTTAGCTTAAGGTTTTAGGTGTAGGTAAGGGTTAGGTCATTTTGATACAGGAATTTTGATTATGGTTTGGAATGTAGGCTTTAGATGTTTATATCTAAAACAAACCCATGTAAACTTCTTTTGTCACAAAGCAACATTTTCAGCAAACATCACATGATGACAACCCATTTCGACAACCAAACCCTACAAAATGGATGACAAACCAACATCGACAACCAAATCCTACAAGGCGAACGACAGACCCATGTCGACGACCAAATCCTGGCGAAACTGACGACAACCACATGTCGACAACCAGGTACAAAAACATATCATCATGAAACCATATCAACTATTGACATTACCAAACAATGATAACATTATTGTCGAAGCTAAAGATACCGGGCACTGAATGTTGACAACGAAACTGAACCTGTGCGACTGATTTCACAAGATCCTCCTGGATCAGTCCCCTCCACTTGAAAGATTTTGGACCACAAAAGTTTGACTTAAACAGATAGTAAATGAGCGTAGAGCTCTCTCACTCTCCACCTTGCCCTGATGATGTACCAATACATTTGATCAGCCAACTGAAAGTGATGACCCTGATGATGCCGATCATGGAACATTTTGAATCTGTGAACTGTTCCATCCATCTGTAGTATGCAAAACTTACGAATATGGTTAAACAACATGTTATGAACATGTCAATTGACTTCTTTCCATGAACTACCATGAATTAGAGATTCATAAAATTCTTTGAAAACAATCTCTGCAGAATATTGTTCAATACTATTAACATGTACTAACAATCTATTTTGCAGAATGACAGAAACATTCAAATACATTCTTGACATCACACCAGCTACTTGACTTGATATAATTTCCTGATTCCTGATTACTAAGTGAACTTGCTGCAATAAACCCATCAAACTGTAACGTGAAAACTGTTGCAACTTAGTTTGATTTTGAAAGTATTGAAATGTTAGATGATTTATTTGAATCATTGTTTCCATATTCATTAAAAAATGTTTCAATTGATTAGCAATTTCTCCTGATGGATAAGTTTCCCTTAGATGTATTGGATAATTTGACGCTGCTTTAGAAAAGGCTTTGATTTGAAAACAAATGGGCTTCCTCTCCACTAGAAAAGAGGCTTCCAAACTATTTGAAACATGAAATGGTGGCACAATACAAGAGAATTTAGCACTAACTTTCCCAAATATTGTCTTGCATCCCTGTAACTAATAATTCCCAAACTTGGATTGAATTGATTCATTCTGACATTAGGAAGAGGAGATTTGGACATCAACTGTAACTCATGTTCCATTCCCTACTTATGAATAGGATGTTTTGTTTCTTTAAATAGAACTAAAAAATTCTCTACCCCTTTGATCAAACTATCTTTAAGATGAGACTCATAACCTGAACAAACATCATGTCGATTCTTATGTTGTTCCTTTACGCACATGATTACAAATCTCTTATTTGAACTTATTAATCACTTCATCTGATTAGCCACAACTAAACTCAAGTGATTTTTACTTTTATGTTCCCTGGTAATAAATTCGACCCCATCTTCCTTAACGTGCTATTTATGCTCTCTCCTATAAAATAATTCATCATGATCATAAGAGTAAGGACTTCCTAAGACAACGCCTCGTATGTCTACTGGAACCACATATAATTCCACTTCATCAATGTAATTAGTTGTAATGGAAAATCTTAATCGACACTGTTTTATGACTTTTAACTGAGTTGATTTATTCAGCCAACCCAATGGGTATGGTCTTGCATGAGTCCGTGTCTCCAAACCCAAGTTCTTAACTAAATATTCAGATATTAAATTTGCCTGTGATCCACTGCCAAACATTGTATCTATCTTTGTGTGCTTAGAGGTTATCCTTATATTAAGTAATTCAACTCTTTTATCCTCATTTGAAGGATTTATGTTTTATGAAGATGAAATAGTATTCGAACTTGAACTAGTGTTAGAAGTTTTACCTGTCGAAACTATGGCAGTTATCCTCCTTTCATCACCTGAATCAGAACCTAGATCTTGCTAGATTGCTGCAATTGCTTTATTTTCATCCTTCTCCTTAAGGAATTTTTTCGACTTAAGTTCTGGATGAAGTTTCCAACACGTGGATTCATCATGATCGATTCTATGGCAATGAGAACAAGTAGGTATTTCCTTCTGACATGTAGCTGACTTCTTTCTTTCATTGGAATACTTGATTTCCAACTCTTTGGATGATTGCGGTGAAAACTTGAATTGTCTTCCACCTGATTCAATATTTATGGCTTGAACACACACTTCATCAAAATCATCAGGATTAAACATCAATAATGTATATTGCAAATATGAATGTAAATTGTCAATGTATTTTAATAAAGTTTCACATGTATCCAATGAAATACCAAGCGCCAATTCTTTCTTTCTGAACTCCTGAGTAAACTCCTGAAGACTCTACCATTTACCTTGCCTCAAGTGATGCCAATCAATAACGACTTGTTGCATGTATCCTAAAGGATAGAACTATTTCCTAAGAGCTTTTAAAAACTTAGACCATGAAGAGATGACTTTACCTTTCTGCTTTACATCTGTTTGAGTTTAAATTTCCCACTGGATTATAGTTGTTCCCCTCATTCTAAGTGTAGCTAACTGAATTTTCGTTTTATCTTCAGAAATGTTCTGAATATGACAATACACTTCTAACTGCTTAATCTAGTTATCTAGCTTTTCGGGATTCATTTTTCCATCATAAATAAGTAACTGAAATTTTGCACCAAGTTTCAAAAGAGATGTTTTCTTAGGTTTATTTTTTTTATTAGATTCTGCACTGGATGTTGAAGAAGAAGAAGATGATGATGGATATGATGGAGGTGAAGGAGGTTTATCACCCTTACCTTTACCTTTGTCCTTCTTCGACGTCTTTGAAGAAGAATCTGCATCTCTCACCTTCTTCTCTTCGTAAAGTTCTCCCAAAATCTGTTGCATGCTCAACAATTCTTACTGAAACTATTCCTCGCTCATCTTACCTTCTGGAGTTTCACCTACATCAAATGCTGTCATGGTCGACTTATGAGCGACTCTTCGCTTTCCAATCTTTGGATAGATCTCCTCGACGATTCCTTCTCTAGGTTCTGACTTTCACCTGGTGAACATTCACTGGAAAAATTCTACAAACGCAACCTGCTTTGATACCAAATGATATGATCTGAAATGATCATATGTTAAACTGAAGTAGAATTGATTATTGCCATTGGTGAACTGAATGTTAACTGAAAGTGCTTTAACCACGAGAACTAATTGAAAAGGAATGAATTTATAACAAAATTATGGAAGAATATGGAAGAAAAAAATGTTTAAGGCTAGACTTATTATGAAGGGGTTTTCATAGAAGAAAGGTATAAAATTTAATGAAATATTTCCTCTTGTTGTTAAAATGACTTCAATAAGAACTAGTTTAAGTCTACTGGCAACAAAAGATTTGCATATTGAAAAATTAAATGTAAAGACAACCTTTCTCCACAGGTATTTGGAGGAACACATTTATATGAAACAACCACAAGTGTATGAGGTAAAAGGGAAGGATAAGTTAGTGTGCAAGTTGAAGAAGGGCTTGTATGGCTTAAAACAAGATCGAAGGTAGTGGTATCTAATATTTGTGATGTTTATGTCTGAACAAGGTTATACTAGATGTCATTATGACCACTATGTTTATGTTAAGAAAGAAAATGATGGAAACTATATTATATTTCTATTGTGTGTAGATGACATGCCTATTGCGGGGTTTAACAAGTAGGAAATAAATGTGTTCAAAAGAAAATTGGCAAATTGATTTGCAATGAAGGATTTAGGTGTTGCAATGAAAATCCTTGGTATGAGAATAACTAGAGATAGGACGATTGCAAATTAACATTGTCTCAAGGTGAGTTCATAGAAAATTTGTTGGAAATATTTAATATGAAGAATGTAAAATGAGTTACTACACGTCTAACTAGCCATTTCAAAAATAGTAAGGAGATATGACCCAACACATAGGAGTATATAGATTATTGTTCTAAATTTCCATACCCATTGATAGTTGGAAGATTAATATATGAAATGGTGTGCACATGGAATGATATTGCATATGCAGTGGGAGTTGTGAACAAGTATATGAACAATCCAGGAAAAGAGAATTGGATGGCATTAAAGTGGATTCTCAGTTATTTGAGAGGTAGCACTAATCAAGAATTGTGTTTTGGAGGTTCAAACATTGTTCTATATGGATATTTTGATTTAGATATGGAAGGTAACAAAGATAACAAAAGGAGAACCAAAATATTTGTTTATTATATGTGGAACAACATTAAGATGGGTTTCTAAAATGCAAAGGATTGTTCTGTTTTCTACAATGGAAGTATAGTATGTTGCTCCTACAAAGGGTAGTAAAGAAATAATTTGGTTACAAAGGTTTATGGATGAATTGGCAAAGAAGGAGGCTGGAAATTTATATAGCGATATTCAGTCTGCAATTCATATTACAAAAAACTAAGAATTTCATTCTAAGACTAAACATATAAAACTTAGGTAGAATTTCATATTGTCAATCTTAGAAGATGGAAAATTTAGGCTGGAAGAGATATAGACTAGCGAGAATCTTCCAGATATGTTAGAAAAGGTAGTAAATAGGTAGAAACTATGTTTATACTCAATTTAAATTGGCCTTCAAATATGATGGTAAAAATGAGAAGTGGCCAACCCAAGTAGAAACATTGTCCAGAAAGTGAAGCAGTTATGGAGCTATTATAACCAGTCTCCAAGTGGAAGATTTTTGGGTGTGGAGAATCATTATCTTCTTGATTTGAAGGTCTTGTTTCAGGCATGTTTGGATTCCAAACCCTAATGGGGGTTATGTTGGTGCTTACTTCCCCACTAGTATTGCACTGAACTCTAGGGGGCAAGAAGCAACCTTTGAGCTCTACCTAGAAGAGGTTCGGGGGTAGCTCCCCCAACATTTTTATTTATAGAAAATTTCCTTATAAAATATTTTAATTTCGTAGTCAATCTAGACCATTCATTACGTGAAAAAATGTGATGTAGAATTTATGTTAAATTATGGTGTTTTTCCCCTAGAAGGAAACCATTGGTTTATCAAAGGGAATTGTATTGTGACTTTATGTTATTATGTGATAAAATTAGAGGAGATTGTGTGAGAGAAAAGAGGAAGTTACATCATATGTGTTGTAGGTTGTATTCATTCAGTTTGATGGATAATATAAAAGGAAGGAATGGTTGTTTCTCTATGGAAATATCATATATTGGGTGAACCACATATAGTTGTGTCTCTCTTGTTTTATGTTTTTATATGTTTCATTTCTTTGTTATTTAATTTCGAAAACATTATAGTAGATGGAACTTCTAGATCTTAAAATGATTCTTTATACTCAAAGTAGAAACTGGTCCAATATACCAGTCAAATGTTACCATCCCAAATGAAGATGAGTCAAATATGGACATGTGGTCAGGTTTCATCCCTTCATTGATGGAGTTCGAGCAAAATTCATATTCTACCCATAAAAATAAATGACACTAGAGGGACATCCTATTTATAATGGACTGGAAGTATTCTTCTAATTCTCTTGGTAAGTTTGAGCTTAAAAACTTTTAGAAGTTTAGAATTGTGAGAGATGAATGGCTCATACTGAAATTGTTAGAAATATAGTGCCAATTTCATCCTATTTTCTGCATTCACTTACACCCCCCTTGCCTGAAGTCCAAACTTTGACACAATTATGATGACACAATTCCTCTGGTCATACTCCCAAACCTATGAATCCTCAACTTGTTCTTTTAATCCAAACCCTTTAATGAATCACTCGTGTTATAGTTCATGAACAACAGATAAAGCCTATAGAATATATTTGGAAGGATTAGCAAGCAGTACCAAAGTTGTATATTTCATCTAGATCCTTGAAGAGTGATACCTAAAATTTCTTATTTGTGGGCATCCCATTGAGTGTTGATATATTTAAGATTATTGGTTAGAGATATTATTGGTTAGAAATTCCAGTCAACCACCCTGTTTACCCCATTCTCCATGCTCATCATCTCTTGATTTTCTTTACGCTCATTCTCCTTTCGAGAAATATCCACCTCATTCCCCATTGCTTCATCATCACAATATGGTAAAACCAGTTATGGCCAATAGCCTTTGGCTAGCTCAATATGCCATTGTAGTTCCTAGACATGAAAACCCACAATATAAGCATTCAAAGAAATTCCTCCCAAAATTTGATCTAGAAAAATGTGATGCTCTTGATGATCACATTAAAAAAATTAGGTTAGAAAGGTAAATAATGAATGTAGAGTATGAATATGTAGTTTTCCAATTCTTCCCATATACTTTTGAAGGGAAAAATTCCTCTTTGTACTTCTCTTTAACCCCTGTGACAATTTTGAGATGGGATCAAAATTTTGAGTCTATCTTTCATGGAATTTTCAGACAATATAAGACTCTTGCACATCTTCTGTAGGATTCATCTCAATGAAAATGTGCCATAAGAATAAAGTATAATATTTTAATCAGAATTTTTAGATACTCCAAAATAATATTTCCCAATCCTCCTAGCTTACGAATAAAGTTTCCATCAAACTTTACACCTCTTCCTTGGTGTCATCCTGTTTTGGAGAATTTGGTATCTACGGATAAATACTAATTCCCTAGATAAGTAGCCATATCTATAACAACAATTTAAATTATTTTAGTCTCTCCCTATAAGCAATATATAAGATGAGAAGATGAGAAGACCTATTTGTAGTTCTGCTTTCCTCTCGTCTCCTTTGTATCGATCTTGTCGCTCCTTCCCATACTTAATACACTTGAGAAGTACCTGTAAACACAAATAGAAAAAAAAGAATCGATCAAAGAAAAATATCTATTTAATATAAGTGAATGGAATCGAATACATTTCACACATATAAGCATTATAAGATAATACAAACATATGGGAGAAATTTTCAAATACTTTATTGAATAGAAGAAGGAAATACAACCATTGTGTCTGATTCAAAGTCATTCCTCCAACTTGGATCCCATCCACATCACATCAAAAGCATGGTAAACTTGTAGAATTACAATACTTGCTTCAAAGCCAATTCTCATAGCAACATTATCTCCTTACATTTCAACATAATCTAGCCCCTAATCACTTAGATGAGTGGTCAATTTATAGGGAGATGAAGGAGGTTTTGTCATAAATGGTGGCATTGAATGGACTTCCATACTTAGATTTAGCTCCATGGAGGAAGGAATGAGAGGATAGGATGCATCTTAACTCATTCCTCATCCATTTTCGAGCTCATAGGAGTTGATAAGTGAGGGAACCTTCTAGATGACTCCAAAAGATAAGAATATTCGCCAAACCCTATGTGAATTTCACTCAAACTCACCCAGCGCAAGTGAAAGTAAGCCTAAGTGCTCTGTAGAGCACCCTGACATGCACTTAACTGCTTTGCAGCACACCCTTACATGGACCTACCTGCGTTGGTCCCTCTAGAGGCCATTTCTAGATGTGTTCAAGTCATGAAACTGTCTGGGAAGGAGGCATTCAAAGGGGTGACTTGTTTAGGGCATGTAGCAACTGAAATTAGGGTTTGATGATGCCTAAAAACACTAATCTGGATGATGGTATTGATGTGACCAAATGGATCTATAATAGATGCCCCCTAAAGCATGAATTCAGAAAAATTCCAATGCCGAATGAAATGCTTTATGATGTGATGAGGAGGTATCGAAGTGGAAGGTGACCTGCATCAATTACAATACATATATCATGATTTTTTATTTTTACATGAATTGCTAAGGGAAGGCATACCCATGCTTAGCTTATAAACTTTCATTGCATGTACATAAATAGTCATCTATAGATATAGACCGTGATTGGAATGACTATCAATGTAAATCCATTGTACATATGATTTAGTACTCCTAAAATCGCAGTCTGGATGGATGAAACTAGATCTGGGGTCTTCTATCTAGTTCAATCATTCACTCAAGTACAATTCTAACCATGTGAATATGTGATATGAAGTCGAACATGGGAAGACACCATCTGATTACCAACCAATGATGTAAGTTTTTAACAGATGTGGGAGAAATCACCGATAATGGTAACGATCCTCAAGGTACTGCAGTAAATTCTGCATGGTATGAATGGATGATTTGATGTCGAACACCATACAATGTCTTTCATTCAAAGGCCATTGATGTCAACCTATCGCCGAAAGCGAGAAACCTGCCATTGATGTATGCAAGCCTCAAGCTACTGGAAGGGTGTTTCTAAGTCAACTTCTTGGATAATGAGCTAATGTCGACAAGAAGTGACTCGTCGCATCCCACATCAACGACACAAAATGAGTGTAATTATTTTGGAGATGAAATTTGACTGACGACACAAGGTTCAGGAATGGAGGTCATGAAAATGAAGGTTTATGGTATTGCAAAGGATGAATTTTGATTGAATGACTTCTCTTGAACATGTCGATGACACTGAAATGAATTGGTAGCATTGACCCAAAACAAGACGATGGATGGTATGATAGACCAATGGTGTGATAACCATCAAGCTAATAACCCAACCCAAATAGTCATGGTGATGGAGTGAAAGTGTCATGTTCAAGAGCAACAAGCTACCATAAAGTAGTTTTCCCCTTTTTCCCATTTTCCCTAGTCATTGTTGACCAATACCTCTTTATTTTTTATCAAGCTTGAGGAGGATAACATATTCTTGTTGTATAATTTCACCCTTCGGGTGAATCCATCGCTATGTGATGTTTTAACGAGTCCAGAGAAGGTGAAACTTGGTCTTGTCTAGATGGACAAGTTTGTCGCTATTTGATGTTTTAACGAGTTTAACGAGAAAGATAACTCGATCCTTTTCATGTTCAAAGAGTTTGAAAAGGGACAAAAATAAAACTCCACATGTTCTTTTTCGTAGATTTGTCTCTCAAGCCCGAAAAATCGTAAAACAATACGAGAGAGAACCTATTGACCATGTTCGATCAATGTATTCCTTTTTTGTAAGTAATCTATCTCAGTCCGAAAAAGGGTTAAACTTATATTGAGTAGATGTCATTTCCAATCCGTTAACGAGCTGAAAAGGATAAGCACTCAGTAATATTTTCATATTTCAAGAGTCTGAAAAGATCTTAAATAGGACTCCACTTTGAGGAACGAGTGGTGTCTAGGATAACAACTGGTTCCGGTGATGTTGGAACTTCTAAAAACATGTTGATTTAAGTGAAGAGGCTGGCTAATAAGACCACTAATTGCAACTGTTCCTAAAAAAGGGTAAAACAACCAAGTGAAAGTGTATGATCGGCCAAGCAGATAGTGATGATGGAGGGAGAAAAACCAAGGTTCATCTGATGGAAGAGGCTGATAGAATGACAATCACAAGAGTTAAAATGGAAATGGGTTCATTTTTAGACAAGATTGAACCATAGGGAACTATGGTTGGATTTAGTTTCATGTTTACACAAGTTTGAAATGAAAAACTATGCTTGGAACTAGTTTTCATGCCCCCAGCGTGATGAAAGGGAGAGTCTCCTGTAACCAAATGGAAGTCACTGCGGTGAAGCAGGACGGTTATCCAACACCTTCTTGGCTTTGTCCAGATAGGGAAAAAGGTGAATGGGGTGATTCCCTTCACATAACCTACAACGAAACTTAATGTTACCACTACGTGCATGCTACCCAAGCTTCATTACATTCACTTAAGTAGACTACTCATGGCTATCAAGTGGATGGCATGAAGTTTCGTTTACGAGATCAAGTGAAAGACTCGACTGGAATTTTACGAGATCTACTCAAAGACTCGAATTGGAGCTTTGCTCCAGGGGACCTTGTTTCATTTTTTAGTGAGCTTGACGCAAGACAAGGAACTCATCTCAGATTCCTTGTTTCATTTTTTAACAAGCTTGACACAAGACAAGGAACTATCCTCTGATTCCTTGTTTCATTTTTTAACGAGCTTGACACAAGACAAGGAACTCTACTCTGATTCCTTGTTTCAATTTTTAACAAGGTTGACACAAGACAGGGAACTATCCTCATATCCTTAGTTTCATTTTTTAATGAGGTTGACACAAGACCAGGAACTATCCTCATATCCTTGGTTTCATTTTTTAACGAGGTTGACACAAGACAAGGAACTATCCTCACACTTGTTGTTTCATTTTTTAACGAGGTCGACAAAAGATAAGGAACTCTCCTCATAGGAGTTGTTTCATTTTTTAATGAGGTTGACATAGTAAAAGAACTATCCTCATACTCCTTGGTTTAATTTTTTAATGAGATTGACACAAGACAAGGAACTATCCTCATGGACCTATTTCATTTTTTAACAAGGTTGACACAGTAAAAGAAATATCCTCATATCCTTGTTCACGACGCATAAGAGGTCATGACTTCCAAGAGATTCTCATCAAATGGGAGAAAAATGCTCTGGAAGGAGAGATCTGGATCCAATGCCCCCAGTACATAATGTACAACATCACTGAATTGACTGTCAATTAATGTAGGCATGGAATAGGTTGCCACATAATTAAACCGTGGTGGGGATGATACCATTGGTACAAAAGGACCGTTTAGGGAAGATGGTTGACTGGATTCCATATTTGGACCGGGAAATGAAACTGGTCAACGGTGACAATTCTGCCTTCAAGCAGGAAACAAATCACTCAAAAGAGTGTTGAAACAATAGCTCCCATGTCATAAACATAGTCATGCCCAAGAAGTAAATTGTAATCTAAAGGGCTTGGGATTACCATCACATTTAGATAAATGATTTTTCCTCCCAAAGTAGTAGGCAACTGAGGAAGGGTCCCTAATGGTTGACTAGTTCCTCTGTTAAAAGCCAATAGATTCTGGTTAAGAGGCACAAGTGGTGGCGAACCGAGCACTTGCCAACCAATAGAGAAAAGGATACTCACAAATGCACCTTCATCTATAATAGTGCCAGATACAATCATATTACAAACATGTACTATGATCTGGAAAGGCACATAAGAAGGAAGATGACATCCTACCAGTCGATTCTAATCAAAGGAAGTGACCAGACTACTTGGAGGGGGTATCGTAAGAATGGGGGAATTATCCCCTTGAGTTAGGAGAACGAGAGGATTTTCCTCTTGTCTTAATGGAACAAGAGGATTGCCCCCAAGATCATTCGAATCTCAAGAAACGCAAAGAACCTGAGTGGTATCATACTCACTCTCTTCAAGAATGGTACGATTAACTGAAGGTGAAATCGAATCAACTCTTACCTCGACCTATTGATTTGAGTCAGGTATAGACTCATAGGATTCACTTACAGAGAGAGGGGGTTTGACCAACGGTTGATTTGAGTCACTCAATTCATCAACTAGTGAAGGATTAAGGGAGAGTCTCCTGTAACCAGATGGAAGTCACTGCAGAGAAGCAGGATGGTTATCCAACACTTTTTTGGCTTGATCCAGATAGGCACAAAGGTGAATGGGGTGATTCCCTTCACATAACCTATAGGGACACTTAACTTTACCCTTCTTTCCATGAACTTTACTACCACTATTTGATGATGTGTCACTAGCATGATCTCTAGAAGTGATGACACAGGATGACGTGAACGAAAAGACCATTCTTGTAAGATCTGAGTAATATCAGGACAATTTTGAAGAAGATGGTCTCCCGTACAAAGTTTGCATGGATATCGAACTTTGTGAGGGTTGACAGATGGTTTCTCATGAGATGTTGCATTCAAAGCAATGGTAGCTTGGTTTCCCCTCTACTGAATTTGCTTCTTCTTCTTCTTCTTCTTGCCTTTCATCTTCTTCTTAGCCACCTGGTTACTAGTACCAATACTTTCACGAGGCGAAGAGGAAGAAGGGGAGGAAGAAAAAATCGAGGAAGAAGGAAAAGGGTCAACTTTAGGATCAACTGGAGGTTGATTTTGTCCAGTTGGAGGTGTAATTGATTGCAGAGAAATCACGACATTTTGAACCAAGGAGGTTGAAAACAACCATACTGGTAAACTAATGGTAAATCCCTGTACGGATAATATAGCCATATAAGGAGCACCAATATTTCGGAAAGGAGGAAAAGGAATAGGATTCCCATCAAAAGGAATTCCTTGATCGTTGGACTCCAGATTTGTCGCCATATGTTTCAACCTAATATCAACTGAGGAGTGAGCATGGAGGATTTTATCCGCGGTCAATTAACTTTATTTTAATCAAAGTCACATAAAAAAAACAAAAGAGGGATAATCTAGGAAAAATGTTTACCAAGCAGCTGTGAACTGCAGAATACCTCCCGACGAACCAAGAAGTACGGGTAGGCAATATCCCTAAATGTTGTGTTTGGTGTATCACAGTGTACAAGATAGCCAACTCAGTTACCTAAGTATGGATAGCAAACTAGTGTTGTCCTCCCATATATACCCGAAAGTACGTGGAGGCCCAATCTGTATTAGCGTTGTCTAATGCAAAACTGCACAATGAGAGCATTCCCATATAATTTACATACTATAACACCACCCTATATACGCGAAGGTACGTGGATGAGCTACAATATACTCACGTATGTGGAATGAGGTATCACACTTGGGATGTACTGCAGACAGGTTAGCGGCAGCTGCTATGTTTTACGATGGCGGAACATGTCTCTAGCCTAGACCTCTAAATGTTTTTCGTTAGGTGAGAATGCTCCATTAGGTAAATTCAGATAAATTTTAAGTTGATCTTCTTTAGAATTTTCCTTTAAAGGTTCATCATGTGATGTATGTTTGCAATTCCTAAAATGAAACTAATATGATAAGCATTCTTTCCATTCAATTTAACGATGAAAATCCTAGCTACTAGGGATAAAGCAATCAAATTTCTTTCGATCAAAGAGCAAAGTGCAGAATCTAATGTAATTTCCCTACACTATTCCTATGAGCACACACAAACATTTTTCAATGCAACATGCATGTATTTCTTTTCGATTTCCTTAATGTGAATATGAACAAAAGGAAATATGCACATACAATCAATCAATATTTAACAAGAACGAAGATTTTTATGATAGTTCTGTTTCGAAGGGAAAGAAGACTTTATGACACTTTCTTTCGAACAAAGTTTAATCAACTATATTCTAACTTTGACTATAGACTAATAATGATAAAGAAAACATTTAAGAAACATTAATCAATCAAGACAAAGTAGGGCTAGACAAGGAGATAGAAACTTGTTCTCTCAGCCATGACATTCATTGATTAATCAACAAGGAAACAAGCAAAGAAAAATTGGCAAAAACACATTCCAAAAGTGGGAAACTAACCCTAGGAGGATCAGCACAGCCATGAATGGGAGATAGTTCACTTCAGAGCACTTTCCCTAATCCAAGGGTGCTATGCAGTGCACTGTGTCTCTCACAAGCCTACGCTGGTGACAGTGAGCCATTTCAAAAGGCAATTTGACATAGTTTTGACCAAATTTTCAATGCAAAATAGCTGAAATACAATCAATGAACACAAGTAGGGTCTGCAAGGATGTCCTAAGAGATGGATAAGCTACTGGGAAAGAGAATCTTCCACAATGGAGTAGCCAATTTGTTTTGGAGAATTTAGTATGATAAATACTAATTACCTAGATAAGCAGGCATATTTAGAACAACACTTTAAAGTATTTTAGTCTTTTCCTATAAGTAATAGATAATATGAGAATATGAGAAGACCTACTTGTAGTTCTGCTTTCCTCTCATCTCATTTGTATCAATCCTATCGCTCCTTCCCGTACCTAATACACTTGAGAAGTACATGTAAACACAAACAGAAAACAAAGAATCAATCAAAGCAAAAGATCTATTGAATATAAGTGAATGGAATCAGATACATTTCACACATATAAGCATTATAAGACAATACAAACATATGGGAGAAAGGTTCAAATACTTTATTGAATAGAAAAAGGAATTACAACCATTGTGTTTGATTTAAAGTCATTCTTCCAGCTTGGATACCATCCACATCACATCAAAAGCATGACAAACTTTTAGCATTGCAATACTTGCTTCAAAGCCAATTCTCATAGCAACATTATCTCCTTACAATTCAACATAATCCAGCCCCTGATCACTTAGATGAGTGGTCAATTTATAGGGAGATGAAGGGGTTTTTGTCATAAATGGTGGCATTGAATGGCCTTCCATACTTAGAATTAGTTCCATGGAGGAAGGGATGAGAGGATAGGATGCATATTAACTCATTCCTCATCCATTTTTGAGCTCATAGAGTTGATAAGTGAGGGAACCTTCTAGATGACTCCAAAATATAAGAATATTCCCCAAACCCTATGTGAATTTCGCTCAAACTTGCCCAGTGCAGGTGAAAGGAAGCCTAAGTGCTTTGGAGAGCACCCTTGCATGGACATAACTGCTCTACAACACACCTTACATGGGCCTATCTGCGCTGGTCCCTCTAGAGGCCATTTATGGATGTCTTTAAGTGACAAAATTGTCTGGGAAGGAGGCATTCAAAGGAGTGACTCATTTAGGGCAGTAGCAACTGAAATTAGGATTTGATGAGCCCTAAAAGCACTGATCTGGATGATGGGATTGATGTGGCCAAATGGATCTGTAACACATTCATGGCCATGTTCCTAAAACAAGTTGGAAAGGCCACATTATAGGAAAAATTCAAGGAGGTCATTAAGGTTTAAAAGTATCTTGTCATTGTTCATGGGGAAATGTTTGTGGATAAAGAAGAAGAGGGATACATAAATTGGGTAAGAGACTAAGGTCCCACCTTTAAAAGCTAAGGTAAAATGTGTTGTGTAATGTGATAGGACAAGTAGGTATGGGACTCTCTAGGCCTATTTTAGGATAGGTAGACTACCCATAATGGGGGTTTCCTAGGCTTGTGAAGGTGTGGATTAAATATATATTCCTATCAATAAAATTCTACCAAGATTGGTAGTGCCCCTACTTATAGTGAAGCAAATGGGCTTATTTATATTTATCTAATACTAAATGCTTGCCTTGGGGCTAATAAACCACTTAGCAAATTTGAAGTAAAAGAAAAGAAAAGTGAAGAGAAGGAATTTAACAATTGTCAATATTAGAAACCAATCCAATATGTGTACGAGTCAAAGAGAAGTGAAGAGAAGGTGTTGGGTAATTTCCAGGTTTGTAAATTTATCTAGTGTGTGTATGAGGTCAAAGAGAGGAAGGTAATGGTTGCTTTCTACGTTTGGAAAAATATCGAGTGTGTGTACGAGAGGAGAGAAGGCCACTAGATGCTTGTTGGGCTAGTGAACCTATCGAATGTGTATAGAAAAAGAAGTGAAGAAAAATTTAGATATCAGTATCTCTATTTCATTTGATTTCGTGAATTTTTAAATTAGGAACATAATTTGATACGATGATTTATGATGGTTTGGTTTATGGGATAAATTAGCTTGCTGTGATAGAATGCAAAATAAAATCACAAGTTTCATTTCATGTATAATATGCTAATGAGGTATGATTTCAAGTTTATTCGAGGTCATTTAGGATGAGTCTCATGAATATTTGTCTTCCATGATATAGGAGAGCAAGGAAAACTACCGAAGTTGGGTGAACAGACTTAGATGCAAGGTAAATATCAGCGACTTGAAGATACAAGAGTGTGTTGTGGCACACCGGTTAAATGTTCTAGGATCATGGTCGTTGTGGGACACTAGAACCCAAGATTGTCCACTAATTTCCATGAAGCATGCCATGAATAATAGGAAGGTATTGAGGTAGGGACTTGCCTCGGTTATGATAGTATTTCGGTGCAAGAAAACATTTTGAAGGAATGGATTGCCTAAGGGACTTAGAAGTAGTGAAGAGGATTCGTGAACTTGAAAGGTGTGTGACTATAAAAAAGAGGGATCGGATAACCCGAGGGACTAGGAATTAGAGAACGTGATTTTGGAAAATAATTTTATTTTAAGAATGATCATGGGAATGGGTGATTGGAATTGGGGACACATTAACGGAGTTCCAAGAATAAATGGGTCGTGGATATTCGTTGAGGGAACAAAGAGCAAAAAGGAAAACAATGCTCGCTCGATATTGGAGCCAAGAACACTCCTTGAAAACGACAAAGCTACCAAGTCGGATTAGGTGCAGTAAAGGCACCGAGAAACTACAAAAAATCCACTGAAAGTTCGTCGAGTTGATAAATTTTTATATTCATTAAGTTGTTGGGAAATCAATTATGTATGTAAATTTAATTGAAAATTTAGTTGCACTTTTAAAGTTCACTGTGATTTTTTCTTAGGACAAGCATGATTTCTGCTTGGTTTAAAGAATTTTTGTAAAACATCATGTTCAAGTATAGAACATCAGGGATAGTGTTACTCCAAAGGGTTTGGGTTTGCAACATCCCCTAAGAGTTAATTCCCCTTGTAATCATTTAAAAATAATTCCTTATAAGTATGTAGCCATAAAATAAAATGAATGTGAAATTTAGACACAGATTCTAGAGTTTGAGGAAGGATATTTTATTGAGGGTACCTAGTTGATATTAATGCCATATTGTGTGCTTCAATGAATTGTTTACACAATAAATTGAACCAAAAATGGAATCTTTGGGAAGCATACTAACTCTCTAGAAAATCGACAAGGGAGAGAATCATAATTAAATAGAAGTATGATTGCACTAGCATTTTGACAAGGGCAACAGAGAGGGTGCACCCACATAACCAAAAATGGTGGGTAAATAATCTAGTGGGAGGGATTAATGCAGATAAATGTTTTTCTCTTCCCATGAAATGAAGAGGAAATAATTTCTACGCACCCAAAAAGAGCCACAACTTCACACACCCAAAAAGGGGAAGCGTTGAAAATTAGAAGGCACGAGAAGACAACTATTTAAGATATGGGTGATGGAAAAGGCACGGAAATTTTGTCTTATTTTATGAATTATAGGGGAAAGTCATTTGAATAAAAAGAGTTCATGCTATAGCATTGAATCTAATGAAACCAATATGTGTGGCTTGATCGTTGTTAAAGAATGTATAAAGCAATGGCTTGACTTATGGATGATGAAACTGTTGTGAGTGGCTTACCCAAGGTCTGAAGAATATTCCCATATTTTAAAGGAACTCTACTCTTGATATTGAGAAAGAAACCTCTATGCCAAAAGGAAGCTCAGAATCAATTTTGACTAAGATAATAATCTCTATTGTGTACAAGGTGGGAGAGATTGAGAAAGACTACAAAAAATGAATATTTTTTTCTTGTATTAATTTTTTATTACCTGGTGTGTGAAGGTGGTTTAGCTTTTGGAGATCTTGTTTCATCTATGGTATTGTTTTAACCCTAAGAACTCCTCCTCATGCTTTGGAGTCCACCTCAAAAGTGAGAGTTGCAATTAAGCTTAGATGCAACTTATCTAAGGTTAGATTGAGAGTTAGACTCCTAATCTCAATTACCAGATTCATCATTATAATATAAGTGTTTCTTATGCCTGGTATTACATTTCAATGCATAGAATGATTATCTCTTGTAAGAGTGGGAATGTTTCTTACTATGAAATTTTTTGATGTTAAATTCTATGCAACTACTGGGGAATGGCTAAATCTTGTATGTGTGAATGTTAAAGCTTGGTGATTATTTTGTGTATTGAATCTTACATATTAGGTATAGGGATATTAAATTGTTTATATTACCATTAACACATGAGTTTTGTTAATAAAAGGTAGATGCTTGGTTTCTTGAATATTTTCTAAGGAATGGTATATTAATGTGTTAAATCTAAGTTTGTAATTTGTCTAAATGATCTAGATATGTAGGAGATAGGAAAACATCTATTAAGTAGTTTAAATGTATTCATTAAAAATGACTTAAAGGCTAGGCCAAGGTTTATTTATAAGCTCAGGAATATAGTCCATATAATCAAAAGCTAAGGGCATCCTGACCACACATATGCACATATATTCATATAAACATATATATGTATTGCATATCAGCGTCCTCCATTTTAACCTAGATTATCGATGAGTTGATGGTTAAGCAAAAGAGACTGATATTATCTATGCTTAAATTAGGTCGAATGGGTCTAGTTGAAACTAGATCACTATCCATGAGATTTTAGAGGACAAGGTAAAGACATATATGTGTGATACATGCAAGTCGAAATGTAACAAAGTTACCAACTTAACGAAATCTATACCAAGTTCTCTTTTTTTAGAGGTTGCAAAAGATCATGATTTTCAAGCTGATTTTGAAAAGTGTTGATGCAACATCAACTTTTTTTTTAGTGCATTTTTGGCACTTTAATTTTCTTGTTAATTATGTATAGACATTTTTTTAAAGTGTTAGTGATTTTCATGTCGATTTTGAAACGTGTTGATGCAACATCAACCCCCTATTTGTTGGTGGGGGGGAAGGGGTCTTATTTTTGACACTTTCTATTTTATTTTGTATTCAATACACATATTTTTTTTTAAATGTTAGTGATTTTCCTGTGGATTTTCAAAATAATTGATGTAGCATCAACCCTTCTTTTTTTTCAAGGGCATATTTTTTGTACTTTAAATTTTCATGTCCTGGGTATGCATGTTTTTTTTAAATGTGGGTTATTTAACCATTTTTCATGTCGTCTTATTCATGTTCTTATTTTTTCCTGAGATGTTTGATTTTTAAGGGTTTTTCAAGATTTTGTTTTTGTTTTTTTTTTTGGAATGTTTTTTTATAATGAAAATTTTAATATTTTTGAAAAGTTAAAAAAAGTAGTAAAATTAATATTTTGAAGTTGTATTTTTTGTATATTTATATATCGATAGTTAATACTTCAATAAACAAAAGATAAGTGTCACTATAAAAATAATAATTTTAAACACTTGACAAAGAACACACATTTTGCATATAGATATAACTAAAAAAAATTGCACTTTAAGACCTTTTTGCTAAAAATGACATATTTAATAAGTGACTACTTTTGGAGAATCTGAAAGAAAAATGTTCAAAAAATAAGAAATGTTATGTTTTTTTATTAATTTTATGTTGAAAGATGATACGATTTGAGTTTATTTCCAAAAATAATGATTGACATAAAACATTGAGTTATATATAAATGCATTTAACATAAAAATTAATTAAATGAAAAAATAATGTTTCAAAAGTAGATTTTATATATATATATATATCTTCTAACTCTAGCGAAAATCCCCACCTTCGACTCAAGCAGGGTTAGCACAAGGATGCCTAGTTGTCGATCGAATATTGAGGGTTAAGGGAGCGCATCATCTTGGAGAATAAAAATATTATTAAAAAAATTAGGTTACATCCAAATTTAAGGAAAAATTGTGCGATGATAAGGAGCTAGAGGGGAAAAGGAGGCTAAGGTATTATAAGGAGGTGAACATAGAAATAAAATATAAAAAAATATGAATTAATCTATTTTCTTCATGTCCAATAAACCTCATTGGTCTCAATGGGCATTAATCATCATCATCAATATATTTTTTGTTTTTTTTTTTTTATTATTTATTTATAGCTTCTTAAATTTATTTATTTATTTTTAATGTTATTTTTTAAATATATTTTAATTATTTTCTCTTAATTTATTTTGTAACATATTTTAATTTTTAATTTGAAAAAAAAAATTAAGATTATGTTTAATATCTTTCTAATCTATTTTGTTTTTTTATTTGAAATCTTTTAATTTGTTTTTTCATTCGGTTTTTGTATTTTTTTTGGTTAGGTTTCTAGTTTTTTTTGTTTAATTTCCTTTTTAATCTATTTTGTTACTTTATTTGAAATTTTTTAATTTGTTTTTTCATTTAATTTTTTTATTTTTTTGGTTAGGTTTCCAGTTTTTCTGTTTAGTTATGTTTTTTAGCCAGTTTTTTTGGTTTTTTAATTTATTTTTGTATATTTTGTATTTTTTTCTTCCTTTCCTATGGGACATTTATGTTTTTTTTTCTTTTTTTTTACATTTTTATAAGTTTGAACTTTTTTTTTGTGATTTTTTTTTAATGTTTTAATCTATTATGGTTGGCTTTTAAGTTTTCATTGCAATGGATCAAGGTCACCACCACCACGTTTCAATTGGACGGTTTATTTTTATATTTTCATTGTAGTGTATCAAAATGTCTTAGGCTAATATTTTAGAATTGGTATACTTTCAGCATTAAAAAAGAAATTACTCTAAGTATAATGACTCTTACTCTAAGTATAATGACTCTTTGATTTTTATTTTTTTTCCTCTGTAAAGACTAATTCTATTAAAAGAAGGAATGATACAATAAGAAGTTACAGTCAAGAGAGGCAAGAACACAGGCTACCGGAAAGGATAGGATATCCACCTCGGCCCCTAGAAAGAAAAGAGAGGGAAGCTGCGCAGAGCAAGAAGAGACAAGAAGAACAGAGGAGAAAGAGCAGAACAGAGGATTCTACCCAACATGTGTAGAATCAGCTATTCGGCACTTTTTTCCTTTCTTTTTACCAACTTTGACCCAGTCAAGAGGACTTTGCTGAGCCGGCGTGATTTGCAGATTGGGTTGTGCTGACGGGGAGGACTCCTTGTCTGAATCTGAGGGGGAGGATTCATGATTCCTTTTCTATGAGATTGGAGGGACAGACAAATCCTCAGGAACGGCCAAGGGAGGGTCCTGTGCCATCTTTGTTGCCATTCCTTCCTCAACCTATTCTCTTCATCTGAGCTGAAATCAAAGTCGTCCATGGGAGGGAGATCATGAGGCTTCCAGCTCTTGGATTTCTGCTTAGGACTGACTTTCTTCTTTTGGGCAAGTGTCGAGGGACAAGAGCCCTTAAGGTGCCCTGTGTGATGGCAGTTACGACAACGGAAGGCTGTGTTCTCATAGTCGAGGATCTGAGTCCAATGGAAGTCTCCAATTTTGCGATTGATCTGGTCAGGGAGACCTTTGCTCATGTCTATTTCTGCACAGATTCTGGCAAATGTGTAAATTCCTTTTTCCCCTCTAGAGACGTCTGTGTCTAGAAAGCGGCCTAGAGAATTTCCGATCCCTTGGAATACTGCAAAATGCCATAGATGCACTGGGAGATTTGGAAGCCTGACCTAATGACTCTTTGATTTAGGTTTTAGTTTTTAATGATTTTTTTAGTCATGAAATTTGGTTCTAATTTTATGGCTGAATCTTTTTGAATTTTTATGATTTTTTTGGAGTCATGATAATTTTATCATTAACACCATGGTTGAAAGATGTTAAATTCATATTGAATGTTATCATTGGAAACTACTAGGAGCCATCATAATTGTTAATGTCGTTTCTTAAAAAATATTGGAATATTATTTTTCAATGTTTTTTTTTGTTTTTTTTGGGGCAAAAATAAGGGTTTTATGAACTAGAGTTTTTATTTTGAGGAAACCATTTTTGTTGATATGGTAACTTTGTTAGGTTAATAATTCCCATCTCTGGAGCATGAGCGAAATTCGAAGTCTGGGGAATTTTAAAATAAAGTCGAATTCAGGGCAAGTCCATTAGACGTAAGTGTCTCGACTTTCATTGCAAGGTCATGATTATCGAGGACGGAAGAGTCGAGATATGGGTCCGAGGATGTTCGTAGGGAAGACTCCGGTACCGACTATTCGTTACAATGGGATCACACCAAATTCGCTAATGGGACCTATCAGTTTAGGGTCGCCTTAGTTAACTAGAACCAGAATTCGAATCAAGTTCGCACTTGAATAAGAAGTGTAGCTGACTTAGTCGAGTGAGACCGCTAGTCAGTGGTCCAGCGAGACATGGTCGGGTGAGCGGGACAGTCGGACCCTCTAGTCAACGCCCAGGTGAGTTAGGGTCAGGTGAGTAAGCCAGTAGGACTCACTAGTCGACAATTGGGTAAGTTGTGGTCGAGTGAATGAGTCGAAATGACCCGTGTGGGCCAGTGTGAGCCAGTCATTCCAACCCGCTTCAAGGTTCAATATGATCAGTACTATTGAGTGAGATGGAGTTGTTAAGTGGTCAGGTGAGTCGACCATGTTGAGGTCGGGGCTCAGATTACATGTTATGTTTTGTTTTTTCCGATGAGAATGCAAACTTCCGACTATATACGGCGGAACGCACCCCATTCATGACTCTGTATCCATAGTGGCAGAATGGCCATGCAGGCGCCATGCGAGATGTTGCATGGAGTTCATCGTTAATGTGGAAGGATTTTATTGGCCAAACATTATATGGCCATATCTCTTGATCGTAAGTTGGATCGGGGTGAATCTTTTTTATCACTGGAAAGGTCTCTACGAAATGACCACGGTGGCAATGTATACCATGAGTTTTGAGAAAGGTCTAAAATTTTAGTACCCCATTTCTATAACTGCACTTTCTAAATTAGGTTATCATAGTAATACCTTCCTTCTTTCTTGATATGAGCTAGGGATACTAGGGGTATGTTATCGTAGTATGCTTACCTTCCACATGCTTTACAGAAGTTACTTACTATATCTTTGTTTCCCATCTTTCATGTGCTGTTCATTTAAGTGGCATTTTCCTCCTCCTTTCCATCTCAACCCTTTCATTTTCAACACTATCTACCTTTATGGAATCTCATAACTTTTTTGTCCTTAACATCGTTGAACTGCTCATTTATCCCTCTGTTTTGGTTCTTCTATGCTTCTACAATTTTTGGAGTGTCTCTATTCAACCTATTGGCCTTTATTAACCTTTCCCTTCTCTCCACTCTAATCCACTTGCCCTCCTCCCTCCCTACCACCAACCATTAAGTCTCATCATTGATGTTTCTTATCTGATAATGATGGAAATAACATAGTATAACCTCCCCACACCATAGCCCAAGCCAATTTAGAGGCCTCTTCCCATCTATACTCTGAATGCAACTTGTAGTCTAGTCAGGATGAAAAATATTTTGCAGAGAAAGAAACATTTAATCTAAAGGTGTGTAGAAACATTTAATCCAAAGAGACCCAATACATGCAAATGGTTGATTTATATTAATAGATGAAAACATCTATGAACAAAGTCCCAGATGGGTGCAATGGAGCTCACTCACATTAAGGTGTGGTTTCTTCTTAAGAAATTCTACAATTTAGACTTCTATAGTGATAGATAAATAAAAAAGCACCACCTCCCATTTAGATGAAATGTCATGTACAATAATCATGATATACTCTATAACATTTTTGTGTTTTAAGAAAGATTATTCAATTCTCTAGCTTACTAGATAGTTGAAAACATTATTCTCTAAATTACTACTAGTTGAAGACTCTATTATCTAGATCAATATCACCAAACACTTAGAAATCATTTTCTTAATCTCAAACTAAGTATTATGTATTATGTTATGGATGTATTTTTCTAAATAATAAACCAATAATTGTAAATATACATTACTTATATTCAATAATATCAATTCTACCTAAAGTTAACCACCCCCTCACGCCACAAAAAGAGAAACTTCAAACCTCACAAATTCTAAAACCTCCATTTATAAATCGAAAAGATCGTTCTTCATTTTCATCCCGTCTTCTGTATTTGCTATCTTCAAGGGAGAAAATATGATAACACAAATACACGACCTTGCTGGTGTGGGCCATATACTGTCATCAAATTCAGAAGTAGTTCAAACCGGTCGACAGTATACCACCCACCTATGCGTAGCCCACAGGTCCAGCCCACACCAGACATCCACAAACACGCGTAAGCGGTTTGTGGACGTTAAACTACGTACAGTACTATGGTCTAAGGTATTCAACGTACGTAGAGTACTACGGTATGTGGGTAATAAATTTCATTTTTACATGCAATTGGGTCCCTAATCCTTCACCCAAAATGTTTTTTTCAGAGCAGAAAAAGCATAATATTTTTTATATAAGAAATATAAAAGATTCCAAATATACATTTAGCCCGGAGATAGTATTGTTCCCAAGATAGAGAAACTGTGACATCAGAGAAACCATGAGCCGATTAAAACTAGATGAGGCCAGAGAGGCAAAACGTTAGCACAGGTTTAGTTGATCTATCGAACTTCATCACATATATGTGAATGCAACGTCGTCGCCATATGGCTTTCTATTCAGAGGCAAATTGTATTAATAGACAGCGTGTTTTGACTGTAACGAGTCCACCGTCACGCCCCTATGTTCTGAATTGGGGGTCAATCTATGTTTTGAATTCGATTGGAGGGGTCAAGCTTTACGTTCAAAAGCTTCACCCATCGCGTGATTCCCTTTCATGTTTCGATCAATGAAAATGGAATTCCGCGTCAAGTCCCCGCGGTGAAAAGTGAGGGAGCATCGTTAAATTCTTTAGAGGGTAGTATTAGGGAAGAGATTGCCATTGCATCCAGTAAAATAAAGCTGCATTATCCAACTTACTGAGGACTTCCTATTCTATTCTGTGTGTCAAATTTCTTTTTATGGGTTTTAATTGTAATTTTAATATATGATAATTTTGATTAAAATAAATATGTTATGTAAATTGAATTATGATTGGTTAAAGGTCATATAGTTGGGAGGATTTCTCATGTTTTAAACTAAATTAAAGAATTTTAGAGGAGCTTAGTATATAATGAGGGTAAATGTAGAGACATCAATCATAACCAGAATATTGATTTTAGGATATATATTTCCAATTTAAAAATTACAAAAATCATAATAAATTAATAAATAATAATTTTATTTTAAATTATTATTAATATGAAGTATAATATATATATATATATATATATATATATAATAAAAATATAATTTTAGCTTTAAATATTTTTAGTAATTTTAATATGGGTTTTGTTACAATGATATAGATTATTAATACCTTATTCTCAAAAGTCTATAACTCATTTCATATGACACTTGTTCATATCATATTTTTTTAATTTGATCAATTTATTTAAAATGACAAAAAGACATAACTACTTGAAAGATAAATCTCAATCTTGATTTGTCAATACTAAAATTGTTCTAGAATATTTTAAATAAGTTAAATCTCTATCATCCACCAAATAGTTAAATTAAAATTCTGAAATACTTGTTCAAAAATAAACATGCCTATTAACATAGTTAATATATAATTTAATAAAATTTGTATATGAACAACACATTAAAAAAGTGAAATATTCAACATATATAAGTGTAATGTATGATCAAAATAATAATAGGTATAGTATTTAGTCTATATAATATTGAGGGAATCTTAATTAAAAAATTTTAAATAAAAATATAAAGTGAAAGTTGAAAATTTGTATAAGATATATCTTTTTGTTTGTTAAGTTGTGTGAATTGGTTTGAGAAACCCTGACTCAAAGACATGGAAGTTGGATCGCACTCATGGTGGGTCACATCAACCTTTAACATGAGTAATTTTTTACCCAGAAAATTTCAAGCCAATAATTTTCACATCACAAAATGCATTATTAATATATCTCATCACCATCTATTTTAACTAGATATAAAAAGTAATTATATTAATATATATAAATAATAATAATAAATTTTAAAAATTACTTGAGAATAAAAATCCTTAAAACAAAAAAAATAAATATATAAATAAGAAAAAATAACACAATATTAAAATAATATAATAATTTACAATTAATTAAATAATTTATAAAAAAAATTAAAAAAAAATAATTAAACATTTGGCTTCCATACATAGTCAACTTTTTAACCTACGATCTTCCTTTATTAAATTTTTACAAATAATTTTAAAATTTTATAACAATCTAAATAATATATATATATATATATATATATATATACTTTTTTAATGTGTTTGGTTTCAGTAGATGTTAACTATCATTATTTATATATGAATTATAAAAAATATTTAAATATATATTTACAATACCTTTTAATAATACATATAAAATAATTTTAATAAACACTTCGTAACAAAGCAATTCATTTTACATTGAGCATATATACCTTTAGTGTGTAAATCGTTTTAATTATATATATATATATATATATATATATATATATTTGTTTATTTAAATATTTAAATAATATTAAAAGATTATAAATACCATTATTAGTTAAACATATTGGAATTAATAAAATATTTTTTATGCGCCCTAAGGAGTCGAGTATGGAAACAAACTTGCAGTTAAATTTAGTAGAATTTCTTTATGTTGATAATTATTTTTACATAAATTGCACATGATAGAGACTCGGGTATATTTATCAAGTCTTCCATGATATATTAATCTCATATATATATATATATGAGATTAAATAAGTTTATTAGTTTAATTGGTTTTCTAAAAATGGTTTTCCAACCTTTTATAATATATAAAATATTCATGTTTATAATTTCCATACATTATTTCCAAATATTTACATTGAACTCTATAGTTCTATATTCACAAATTATTATAGTGAAATTTAAAAAAATATTTATTTATTTTTTAAATAAAATATTAATTTAAAAAAATATTTATTTTTTTTTTAAATAAAATATTATATCATTAAAAGATTTATTTGAAAAAATAAAGGGAGTACGAAAAAGTTTTTAATAAGTTTTTTCATAAATATTTCTTATTCCAATTGTGTTATATAATTATTCACAGTAAAATTACAACTTTGGTAAAAAACCAACGAAAGTATAATAAACCAATAATTGTTTTTTATATTAAAATTAAAATAATTAATATAAAGATTTTGTTTTTAATAATAATAAAAATTTGAATTATTAAAATAACTAAAAACTATAAGTCATTTACCTGATTTGATTTTTAAATTTTATTTGTTTTTAAAATAAAATTATTAAAATAATAATAAATTAAAATAGGTTTCTCAATCCACGTGAACATTGAGGAGTACAGGAGGTTGGGGCGAGCTCGCCAACCCACCTGGATGCAAATCATTTATGAGGGGAAGCATACGTAGTCCCTGCATGCATAAGCATCTGAGATTCAATGATCATTTAACATGATAAGAGTTTAGTCGGCATTTTACTTTAGTAGTAATTCAAGTACTGTACAACATTTATGGTGGAAAACACAAATGCCCTGATCATGGGATTTGTTACTGGCAACAAAGGGCCATCTAATGACTACTTGGTTGCCCTCTTAGAAAATTATTTCCTGCTTTTCTCCGCACCAAGCCTGGTGATGCATGGCATTCATCCAGCGATGGTTTCTGTATGCTTCAGTGATGATTTAGATGCTTAGCTATAGAAATTTTAGTACTGGCAGAGAGAAGACAAAACTTCAAGATTGGTTATCTTTAAGGGGCTTCTCATAGGCCGATGTGCTTCTCTCTAAGTTTGGAGCTAAATGTGCCCGAAATTATCTATCTACTTTATCATCACTGCAGATAATAAGTGAGTCGAGGAAGGGCATGCATTTGAGGGAAATTCTTAAGTTCCTTACCTTTTCTATTATCTCCTTATTATGTAATCTAAATATCTTTGGTTTAGTCGAGAGCATTACATTTGATGGGTTCTAGTTACATAATCTAAATATCTTTGGTTTAGTCGAGAGAATTATATTTGATGGGTTCTAGTTACATGGTTGGCCAAGTGTTGTTTGAATTTCGAATAATTATCTAGTTTATAGTGTACATTTAGCTTTCCTGTTTTTCATTTGTTAGAATTTCGAATAATTATCTAGTTTATAGTGTATGTTTAGCTTTCATGTTTTTCATTCTTTTTTGGCTCAATATCGGCATTTTTGAGTTTAGGTTACCATTTTTTCATTTCTGTCTATATGGTTCTCTCTTGTAATGTAAAGTGTTCATAACCTTGGTATCACCATCCCTGATGCAATATGGCTCATTTCCTTGTCAATGCAGGCCAAGGCTCCCAACGTCATAATTGTCCCCAGCAAGAAACACAAAAAGTTGTGAAGATGTTTCACTAAGATGTCTCTCTTCAAGTTCAAAATGAAATCCAATAGTTAGAATTTTGTATTCTATTAGACCATGAAACATTTTTAGAGTAAAACATTCTTGACGAGGTAGCCCACTTTGAAGAGATAAATGGTATTTATTTTATTTCTTTATAGTAAAAGATGAAAACCCTCTTTGGACTGTTCTAAAAGAAAAGCAAGAGGACCTCTCATATAGTCTCACATTTGATTGATATCAAATGGGCATTGTCTTTAGTGCGACTTTTTGGAAGCTTTTCGGGTCTAATTTCTCTAAAATCCAGCAGGAATTCTTTGAAATCACAAGATTGATGGGTAAACCCTACACAATAGAAGTGCCCTAAGGATTTTTCATGGTGCTGAATCCATATATACACTCAAAAAACTAGTTTAAATAACACAAATCAAGATTTGACATCAAAATTTTCACCGAATGCACCAGAAACTCCAAAAAATCGCACTATAAACAACTCCTATCAAATGTACCTCACATCATCATTAGGTATGGCGAAAAGACTACATGTCAGAATAGCTCATCTTGAAAGCCACCTCTAATGTGATGTAATTATTCCAACACCTCTACAATCCAATGTCAAAGTCCCTTCTCCATCGTATCTTTTGAATCCTAATTTTTTTTGTTAGACTTCCAATAGATTTTTGAATCATACCTTCTAAATCCTAATTTTTTGTTAAGCTTACCATAGATTTTTGAATCCTAACTTCTTAGTTGATACGCCTCTTTTGCATCAAACAATTTCTTTTTAAATAGTGTATTTTTTTAATATGTTACTAAAACATCGCGTCTAACTATGAGGGAGATTCAAACAACCTACATAAACTTTGAAAATATACTCTGTGTATTATGATATTTAAAATAATTCCAATATAATATATTAAATTAAAGCAAATATATTAAATATAATTTTTATTATAATATTTTATATATAAAGTAATTAAAATAATATAATATAATAATTAAAATGGAAGAATAAAATAAATTAAATGTAAGATTAAAATGTGAATTTATAAATAACTCAAAGATGATCTTTTATTATTTAAATTTAATAGATTAAAATGTGTTACAATAAAATTGGAATATAAAAGATTCTTTAATATATAATAAAGATGTCTGAAATTATTATTTTTTGTTTTTACTTTCAAGCATTTTAATATTATAGAGATGATAAATTGTTTAGAGTAATAATTTTTAAAAAATATTTAAAGCCCCATTTCATTATGAAATTAATAAAATAAATATGATGTCTCAATTTTCTTAATCTTATAGTTATTTTTGTTAAACATAATTTTAATCATCTTTCTTAAACATAATTTAGATAATATATTTAATATCGTAAAAATTCACAATTTTGTTAATTCTCAATAATTTTAAATATATTAATTAAAAATAATAATTTAACAAATAAATATGATGCTTCAATTTTCTTAATCCTATAATTATTCTTGTTAAACATAATTTTAATCATCTTTCTTAAACATAATTTAAATAATATATTTAATATCTCAGAAATTCACAATTTTGTTAATTCTCAATAATTTTAAAAATATTAATTTAGAAACACTTGTGCTCGTTAAACATAATTTTAATCATCTTTCTTAAAAATAATTTAGATAATATATTTAATATCGTAGAAATTCACAATTTTGTTGATTCTCAATAATTTTAAAAATATTAATTTAGAAACACTTGTGCATCCCATCACTATCACCCTGCTTTATATATAGTTTATTCATCATCCCTATTCACACAGGGTTATTAAAAACAATTTTAAATATATTTGTAAAAACCACTTGTGCGTTCTCATCACATAGTTATTTCAATATCGCTATTCACACATGGTTATAGAAAACAATTTTAAATATATTTATATCAAGATTCTTTTTTACATGTTTATGAAGATGATCATGACAGATACCTGCCAGAAAAAATAAAGTGCTACATAAATCGTTCCGATCCCCCGATTAACATGTACCTGCGAGAGGGAATACGCAGACAGCCAGAAGTAAATCCCCCAATTAGCATGTCCCTGCGAGAGGGGATACGTAGACAGCTAGTACATTCTTTTAAACCAATTATGTAAACTTCTCCGAACAGTGATTCAATTACCACTTCTGTAATTTTCTCCCACCAATTATTCAATTGGACAAACGAAACGTCAACATTGCGTAGACCTTCGAGATAAAGTATTTCTACGTCGACCAGCGGTCATTAACCTTTTCTAAGAAAGGAATCTACAGATATGAACTCAGCTGACACGGAATGACCATGGCCACACAATATTGATATCAGTGACAAATATCTCATCCCTTATATGAGCTTCTTCTCCAAACCTTCTCGTATGCTTCCCTTATTCCCTAGACCAAGAGTCCAGATGTTACAATTTTACATACGACAAGTCTGCAATTCAAAAGCACGTGGATGCAGAATGGTCGGGGATTCTCTATATAGTCTCGGCCAATTCACACGATTGAGAATGGAGGGTTTTTCATATGGAAAATCTAGGTATAAAGCTCTGTGATAAACCTGCACAGAATTGTTAGAAATTCTTACCAAATTTCGGACATAGCCGAGAAATATGGTGCAGGAGGTTTCTGAAGGAATAAGTTCTAAAGCAGAACGCTGCAATTCAAAAAGACCCACAGCTAAAGCGGTACGGGTAGTCCAAATCTCAAACCCTACCATGGTCAAAACGAGCGCATCTGAATTTCGTGCTGTTGTTCAGTCCCTCACTGGACGAAAGCGGTCTTCTGCGTCCGGTAATCAACATGAAGAAATGAATTTGTATTCGAATAATCAGTACAGCTCTCAAGTCAAGGTACCGAAGATTAAAAATGGATCCCAGAACTTGAATGGCAGGAAGACCTCGGTATCTGCAGTCATTCATGATAACGCCGCCGGCAGCAACGACAAAGATCATGGCGATTTTAGGATATTGGAGGACTTAGAGGTTCAGCCCATCCAAAACCCTCATTATTTGCCCTCGCAATATCAGGTGTTTGACATTCTGGAAAACATTGGCGACATGCCGGATTTTGTGCTTGACAAATTCTGGCCAACAATTATATCTCCGTTTTACAGAGTTTAATGTAGCAGCTAGGCATGGGTTTTTAGTTAAAATAGTTATACTGTTTAAGTCTCTGGAATTTTGGAATTCTCTGGAATTTTGATGTTTGGAATAGATTTGCAAAATATTTCACCCATCTGAAATTCGCGTCTGAAATTCGTGTATCCAAGTATTGTTAACTCCCTACCTAATAAAATTAAGTGGTATTCTCAGCAAAGACGTGGAAGATTTCCTGTCCTCGTTTCTGCTCCATGGACCTGGGTTCTTCTTTTGGAATCTATACTCGTTTTAATGCTATATACGTTTGTATTTACACATATGTCATTGGCAATTGATTTATAAATATATGTTGAGAAACTGCTCTCGGCCTGTTCTGATAACAGGTAGGATAGGCAATAAAATCGATGAATTCGGCATGCGTCCGTCTCGTGAGAATATAGCGCTTACACAGTGATGATCGAATCACGTAGTGTATAATAGTTTTTACTATTTTGATTAGTTTTAGTTGATAAATTTTTTGGAAATTGTTTGGAAAGTTGTGGAAATTTTAGTTATAATTTAAAGAAAATTTGGCAAGGATTTTTGTAAATCGAAGTTATAGTTGTTAAATTTCAAAATTTTAAGTGTTTTAGCTTTTTTTAGATGATGCTGAATTTATTTTTACCATCAAAAACACTATTCAAACACTGTGTTTACAAATTTTTTTAAAATATTTTCCCTAAATTACAACTTTTGTTTGGCCGTCCGCACAGGGCACTCGGTAGACGTCTCCTTTTGATTATTAAAAACTTTGCCTCGCTTCTCCAATGCTGATCTACAGTTCTATTTATTATAATTTTTTTATCTTTCTGTAACTCTAATCAAAAGCTTTGCATCGCTTCTCCAATGCTGATCTACAGTTCTATTTATTATAAAGGTTTTATCTTTCTGTAACTCGTTCTGTATGCTGTAATGTTATCATTTGGAAAGAACACTCCAGTAAACTCTGTTAAAATGAAATTTTCCAGTACTACCAATGAAGTAAGTGTTTTTATACGTATTATTATGTTTTATCAGTATTAAAAAATTATGATTTACTACATATTTACAAAATTGTTATATTTTAAATATAACAAGTTTAATTTAATTTATTAGAATATAATAGAAATGTTTTTTTGTTATTATTTTAAATTATATAATTTTACATTTTATACGAAACTTACTATTAGGCATTTATAATTGTAATAATTTATTTTTTGAATTAAAAAAGCTTATAATAATTGTAATAATTTAGTTTTTGAATTGAGGCGATTTGTAAGACTCGGGATCTCATCAGAATCTCAACAACGATCTCCCAAGAGATCTGCACGATCTCGGCATCTACTATGCACAGAGACCCAAATATGAGTCGATCGACACGATCCCTGATCCATGGGATAGATGGCCTTCAAAAACACGCTCGACAGCACCACCAATTCGAGCACTTCCGGTCTCCGGCCGCCTCAGCAGTCAAAAACATCAGCGCCCTTCCACCCCTCTATCGGTCACGTTGACTAGGAACTTTTCACCACGCTATTGGTCGTCGCGCTAATGAGAAAGTCTTTATGAATTAGCGCGGGTTTGACCCTTAAAACCGAGCTCATCAGCACCTTTCACACTGCAGAGCCAGCGCCGATCAGCGCTAGTTTGACCACCAAAACCTGCATAGCCAGCGCGGAACAGCATTAGTTTGACCGCCAAAACCTGCTATCAGCGCTAGTTTGACCACCAAAACCTGCATAGCCAGCGCGGATCAGCATTAGTTTGACCGCCAAAACCTGCGCTGATGACGGTTTTCATCCAGCCATGAAAGCTCTCACCCAACAATATTCTGTTGAAAATATAATTCCAACTGCCGCCCAGTCAAACAGCATTTAATTCAGCAAAACCGCCATGAGTTTATGGCATCGCTTTTCACAAGTTCGTGGTATTCTCTCAAACGCCCCTCATACAATCACCATTTGACGCATGTCTCCTGTACGTTTTGCAAAACAACTTTTTATCAGGACGTATTGTTCGTTTAGTTTGGACAAGCGATATTCGTCCGATTGCAAGGATGAATGATGTCTGTTGATTAAAGTCAAAGCTGCATACAGACTTGTAGCAAACACATTAAAGATAGGTATGGTCATTTTTTTGTTGTTCGTTGACTTTGTATTGAAAACATATTGTGAAAGGCACTAGCAGCGTGGAAATTTTGTGTGGAGCTCATGCATTGAAATGCATAGCAATGAAATGTAATTTTTTTTTAATCTCAATGTATGAAATGTAATAAGCGCAGTAGCGCGAGAAGAAGTTTTTTTTGGAGATTGAAATGTAATGTGAAGAATGGATATGTAAGAATTTTTTTATTTACAACAGTAAATGTAAATGAAAAATTTACACAATAAATTTATTTGTGCTTCCATGTGTTAAAGATCCTATGGAGAAAACAGAGCATTGTTTTCTGTTCTTTTGTGTTTGAAATTACCAGAAATTTCCAACATGGTTACTGCAGTAAAGTAATTAATGGTATTTACGTTGGTTCGTAGATTGTAAGTGAAATGTTTCAATTTTAATGTTTTTTTTTATGCACAGAAGTATGACAAATTAAAAGATAGGTATGGTCATTTTTTTTGTTGTTCATTGACTTTGTATTGAAAACATATTGTGAAACGCATAGCAGTGCGAACATAGAAGAACAGGGGGCAGCGTGGAAATTTTGTGTGGAGCTCATGCATTGAAACGCATAGCAATGAAATGTAATGTTTTTATTTTAATCTCAATGTATGAAATGTAATATGCGTAGCAGCCCGAGAAGAAGTTTTTTTTCGAGATTGAAATGTAATGTGAAGAATGGATATGTAAGAATTTTTTTATTTACAGCAGTAAATGTAAATGAAAAATTTACACACATAAGTGTACATCTTTTCAAAAGGAGACAGTAATTTTTTTTTTAAGTTCTTGGTGAATCATTCTGAGAGAGAGGAAGAAATATGTAACATGCAGTTTATTAATGAATAGAAAGTTTTATGTGTGTTGTTGAAACTCTGTTCTCTGGAAAAATTTATTTTTGCTTCCCTGTGTTAAAGATCCTGTGGAGAAAACAGAGCATTGTTCTCTGTTCAGTGATTTTGTTTTGGAATTTACCAGAAAATTCCCAACAGTGGTATCAGAGCAGATCCAGGCTCTTTGAAGGTGTCAAAGAAGCTGAAGGAAGGAGTTTTTTGCTGCAACAACTTCTGCAGTAGAGTGAAGTCTCAAGAAAAAGAATCCAAGGTATTTCTCAAAGTTTTTGTTGTTGTTGTTGTTGAAGACACTCAATGATTTTTAAATACACAGTCAAATATTTGAAGTATAGCTGAGAGTGCAAGGAATGCTTGGTTCCAACACCAGCACTAACATGGGTATTTTTAATACTCAGCTCCCACAGTTTAATGAGAAAAACTATGACTATTGGGCAATAACCATGAGAGCCCTGTTTGCCTGACAATATTTATGGGAACTTGTTGAATATGGGTTTGAAGAACCAGGAGATGAAGAAGAGTTTAATAACTTGACACAGGCAGAGAAAGAGCTATTGAAGAGCTATAGGAAGAAGGATTCAAAAGCCCTCGTATTTTTGTATCAAGCAGTGCATGAGAGTGTGTTTCCAAGGATAGCAGCAACAAAGACATCCAAAGAAGCATGGAAAACTCTTAAGACAGCCTATCAAGGCATGGAGAAAGTGAAGATAGCAAAACTACAGTTGCTGAGAAGAGATTTTGAGAATCTATGCATGAAGGAGTCAGACAACATTGACTCATTCTTCACACATGTAATTGGTCTGGTCACACAGATAAGGTCTGATGGAGAAACTCTTGAAGAAAGGAGAATTGTGGAGAAACTATTGAGGGTCCTACCCTCAAAGTTCAATGTGATTGTCACCACCATAGAAGAGACAAAGGATCTCTCAAACTTTTCAGTTGATGAACTACATGCATCACTGATAACACATGTACAGAGGTTGAGTAGAAATGAAAATTCATCTCTAGAACAAGCCTTTAAGACCCAGATGTCCTTTGGAAGAGGAAGAGGTCACGGCAGAGGAAAGAAAAGAGGAAGAGGCAGAAACCAAAACAGAGGTGGAAGGAACAGTCCAGCAAATGCTCAAGGAAGAGGCAGCAATCCAAATCAGAACCAAGGCCAACGCAACAGTCAACAAAGTGGACAACATCATGCTCAAGGACAAAGGTATGGAAAATCCAATGTCCAATGTTATTATTGTAAAAAATATGGGCATTATGCAAATGAATGTAGGAAGAAGCAGCATGATATGAATAATAGATCAAGTGCAAATATCACTAGAGAGAATATCAGCCAAGATAATGTGCTTTTAGCTTGTAATATGGCTGAAACAAACAGTGATGATATATGGTTTCTAGGCTCAGGTTGCAACAACCATATGACAGGAAACATAGCCATGTTTTCTGCTTTAGATCAAAATGTGAAATCACAAGTCACACTTGGGACTGATAGTAAAATTTCTGTTATGGGAAAAGGAGAAGTAAAAATATTTACAAAGAAAGGTGAAAAGAAAACCATAGCAGATGTCTATTATGTTCCTGTAATGAAGTGTAACCTCTTAAGTATTAGACAACTTGTTCAAAAGGGTTACAATGTTTTCTTTGAGAATGATGTATGCACCATCATGGATAGAAAACCTAGAAAATGATGTATTGCTGAAGTGAAGATGACGAGGAACAAGATGTTCCCTCTCAGAATAAAGACAGATTTGAAAAATAAAGAAGAAATTGCAGCAGTTACCCAAGAAGCTTTCCAAAGCGAACAAAAAGATGAAAATTGGTTGTGGCACTTGAGATTTGGGCATCTCAACTTTGGAAGTCTTAATTTGTTGAGCAGAAAATGAATGGTAAGAGGATTACCATTGATAGAGAAACCAGACAGCCTTTGTGAAGGTTGTATCTTGGGGAAACAACACAAAGAAAGTTTTCCATCAGGGAAAAGCATAAGGGCAAAAGCACCCTTAGAAATTGTCCACTCAGACTTATGTGGACCAATGCAAACTCCATCACTAGCAGGCAACCAATATTTTCTAACATTCATTGATGATTTTACTAGAAAAACTTGGACTTACTTTCTAAAGAAAAAATGTGAAGTGTTTGCAAAATTTCGGAATTTCAAAGCACTTGTAGAAAACCAAAGCGGGTTGCATATCAAAGTTCTAAGAACTGATAGAGGAGGTGAGTATATCTCCAAGGAATTCCTACGATTTTGTAGAGAAAATGGAATACACAAATAGTTTACCACAAGGTACACTCCGTAGCAAAATGGAGTAGCTGAAAGAAAGAATAGGACCATCATGGATATGGCGAGGAGTATGCTAAAGGCGAAGCATTTGCCAAATTATTATTGGGCTAAAGCTGTACACTTTGCAGTATATATTTTGAATAGATGCCCAACAAAAACAGTGATGAACAGAGTGCCGGAAGAAGCATGAAGTGGGAGAAAGCAAGGAGTCACCCACTTGAAAGTTTTTGGTTGTGTGGCTTATGCACACATTCCAGATCAGCTAAGGAGGAAGTTGGACAGCAAAGGAGAGAAATGTATTTTCATTGGTTACAGTGAGGAATCCAAAACTTACAGGTTGTATATCCCATCTACCAAGAAGTTTTTTGTGAGCAGAGATGTTCAGTTCATTGAGGAGGAAGCTTGGGATGGAAGCATAGAGAAAACAGTGAATATTAAAAACTATTCAAGTCTCATGATGAAAATGATGAGGAGATGGCTGAGATACATCCCCAAACAGCAACGCCAATACAAGGACAGCAAGAGACACCCTTGAGGAGAAATGAAAGTGCTTCTCCAAGCACACCACAAGGAGGAAATTCAAGTGCGTCTTCAAGCACTTGCACATCAAATGAAAGAGGTAAGAAATTCAGAAATTTAAGTGACATTTATGATGAAGGTATGAATTCATTGTTTGCTTTGTATTGTCATGTTGATGACCCAGTTCATTTCGAAGATGCAATCAAGGATAAGAAATGGATAGAAGCTATGGATGAAGAGATTAATGCCATAGAAAGAAACAAGACATGGGATTTGGTTGAACTACCAAAAGGTAAAGAAGTTATTGGAGTCAAATGGGTTTATAAGACCAAAAGTAATGCTGAAGGCAAAACAGAAAGACACAAGGCAAGGCTGGTTGTCAAAGGATACAAGCAGCAATATGGGAGAGACTATGAGGAAACTTTCGCACCGGTTGCTAGAATGGAAACCATGAGAGCAGTGCTGTCCATAGCAGCACAAAACAAGTGGAAAGTTTACCAAATGGACGTGAAGTCAGCATTCCTAAATGGAGTGTTAAAGAAAGAGGTTTATATTGAGCAACCTCTAGGCTATGAGAAGAAAGGCCAAGAGCACAAAGTGTGCAGAATGAAGAAATGTCTTTATGGGTTGAAGCAAGCACCAAGAGCGTGGTACAGTGGGATAGATTCCTATCTATTGGAAAATGGATTTGACAAATGTGAGGCGGAACCCACCGTCTACATCAAAGAAAAGAATGGTAAAATTTTAATTGTTGTGTTATATATTGATGATGTTATTTTCACAGGTAATGTTGATTATCTCATTGAAAGTTTCAAAACAATTATGAAAGAAGAATTTGAAATGACTGACATGGGTTTGCTGAGATACTTCTTAGGAATAGAAGTAGATCAAAATGAAAATGGGATTTTTATCTCACAGGCAAAATATGTTAATGAAGTGTTGAAAATATTTAATATGCAGGATAGCGAGGCAACAATCACTCCCACAGTGATGGGATTAAAACTCAGCAAAGAGGACAACAGCAAGGATTTTGATCCTAGTTTGTACAAGAGTATAGTTGGTAGCCTTATGTATTTGACTGCAACTAGGCCAAACATAATGTACGCTGTTAGTTTAATTTCCAGATTCATTGAGAGGCCAAAGGAAGCACATTGGCAGGCAGTAAAAAGAATTCTGAGGTATGTTAAAGGTATTAAAAGGTTTGGCATTTTATATACTGTCTCAGAATGTTCAGATTTAGTTGGATACACTGATAGTGATTGGGCTGGAAGTGTAGATGATCGGAAAAGCACATCCGGTTATGTCTTTCACATGGGTTCAGGAGCCATTTCATGGGCTTCTAAGAAACAACCTATTGTAGCATTGTCTACAGCAGAGGCTGAATATGTGGTAGCTACAGCAGCAGCATGTCAAGCAGTTTGGATGAGAAGAATGTTAAGGAGCTTGTACCAAGAACAAACAAAAGGAACGATAATTTTTTGTGACAATAGCTCAGCTATTGCATTATCTAAGAATTATGTGTTTCATAAGATAACGAAGCACATTGATACAAGGTTTCACTACATTAGGGAATTGGTAAGCAATGGAGAAATTGTTTTAAAACATTGCAGGACTCGGGAACAAGTTGCAAACATTCTGACAAAGCCATTGGACTAGAAAAGCTTTGAATTTTTGAGGAAATGTCTGGGTATGACTGATAACCCATCAGTTGAAATTAAAGGGGACTGTTGAAAATATAATTCCAATTGCCGCCCGGTCAAAGAGCATTTAATTCAGCAAAACCGCCATGAGTTTATCGCACCGCTTTTCACAAGTTGGTGGTATTCTCTCAAATGCCCCCGATACAATCATGATTTGATGCGTCCCCTTTACGTTTTGCAAAACAACTTTTTATCGGGACGTATTGTTCGTTTAGTTTGGGCAAGCGATATTCGTCCGATTGCAAGGATGGATGATGTCTGTTGATTAAAGTCAAAGCTACCTACAGGCCTGCAGCAAACACATTGCGTGAAATTTTTTTGTTTGACCGCCATTTACTACAGTAAAGTAATTAATGGTATTTACGTTGGTTCGTAGATTGTAGGTCAAATGTTTCAATTTTAATGTTTTTTTTTATGCACAGAATTATGGCAAATTAAAAGATAGGTATGGTCATTTTTTTTGTTGTTAGTTGACTTTGTATTGAAAACATATTGTGAAAGGCACAGCAGTGCGAACATAGAAGAACAGGGGGCAGCGTGGAAATTTTGTGTGGAGCTCATGCATTGAAATGCATAGCAATGAAATGTAATGTGTTTTTTTAATCTCAATGTATGAAATGTAATATGCGTAGGAGCACGAGAAGAAGTTTTTTTTGGAGATTGAAATGTAATGTGAAGAATGGATATGTAAGAATTTTTTTATTTACAGCAGTAAATGTAAATGAAAAATTTACACACAGAAGTGTAAATCTTTTCAAAATGAGACAGTGTAATTTTTTTAAAAGTTCTTGGTGAATCCCTCTGAGAGAGAGAAAGAAATATGTAACCGACAGTTTATTAATGAATAGAAAGTTTTATGTGTGTTGTTGAAACTCTGTTCTCTAGAGAAATTTATTTTTGCTTCCCTGTGTTAAAGATCTTGTAGAGAAAACCGAGCATTGTTCTCTATTCAGTGATTTTGTTTTGGAATTTACCATAATTTTCCCAACATATTCCACTACTGCCACTAAGGCTCACGAGCCACTAAAGCACTGTAGTTCTGATACCATGTTAAAATATGGGCGCTGAAACTTATAATTTTAAACTAGCAACTTACAGGTGAGCACGCTGTACGTAGAGACTTGCCCAAAACAAATAACATTCTCTTCAATTAATCATAAAATCAAAAATATATATGTCACATGAATTTAAAGAGATTACAATGACTCTTAAAAATTAACAACTAATCTTAATCCAAGGATACTAATACAACAAATAAACAAACTCTTTCTCATAATAAAATATTCTCCATTAAATATTCTCCATTAATTTGAACATTGTCAAAATATATAGGTTATGTAATATGTTTGATTGAAATATGCCACTCCCCCATATTTTAAGAGGATTTTGGTAATTTCCCACAAAATAAAAATCATCGTACATTCATTAGCAAATAAAAGTAGATACATTTTTGGGAAATAAAAGTAGATACATTTTTGGGAATAATACGAGATCATGCTTCTCTGTGTCAAAATAGTTCAGCGGAGACTTAAAAATTAAAGGATTTCACCACTAAAATGCTATGTGCTTACTAGAACCTCTGGAATTCTAAATCGACATAACAGATTTCTTCTTCTAGTACGCTTTCTTCACATCAACGGACAGTTCTACTAAAAACAATACTTTCTTCATCATGACAGAAAGACGGATAGCGAAAAACTAAAACAGATTGAAGGAAATGATTTCCTTTGCGTCGTAGTCTGGGATGACTGTGTTTTTGCCCATTTTTTCTGCGGGTTGTTTGTTATGCCTCTGGGATGCGTCTTTGTGATGGCTTTTATCATTCAAGATTCATATTTTCGAACTCGCTATTAGGTATTAGAATTCACCTTCTATGGTCCTCTAATATTTTTCACATAGCTCGGTCGATGCTGACTCTCAGCAGCCAATTTTTCTTTTTGATTCTCTTTATCATAAATTGACCGAGAAATGTGCAGTAGGTCATTCTTCTCACTTCGCAGAATGATGTAAGTAAATTCCTCCTTTTCATAATGAATTCAGGTTGTTTTTTTCGTTTGAAAAATTGTATGAAGTAATACCACGCAAAGGAGCACCGATTAAACGAGAACGTCGATATTACAATGGCAATATGGTTGATACCGTTGAAGATAGTACACTGTATAAAAACAAATGGGTAAAAACAAGATCAATACGACAAATGATACAGGAAGTACTATGAAGAAACCACTGAATCGTAATCATAGGAAAACAAGGATAGCATTGATGTTAAAGAAAATGGTTTCTCTCCGCATAGATTTATTTTAAATAAGGATATAATATGAGCAAATCAATATTTTCTAGTGAAAATAAATTTCTTTGCCTTTTTTTAAGTGAACTTACGATGAACAATGTTATACATCATATTATATTAAGTTAGGCTATAAAATAAGTCTAAGGAATCAATGACAATAGAAAAATCCAGTCACAATCCCTTCACATTAGCCGAAATATCGATATGCACTCAATTCAACTCCAAAATATCGTGGCACTGTTAGTGGATGAAGGTACGGCCTCAACTCAGGTAAAATGCACCGGTAACTTAGCCTGAGTAACCTATATTCTCATACATTGAATTTGCAAAATTAATATTAACTTACATTGAATTTGTAATCTCAGATGAATTACCTATCATGGCATACGATTTCTAATATCCGTAACCTACAATCTCATAATAGAATGTAAAAGTCAAGTTCCATGAATAACGGGCAACGCAAAAAAGTACTCACTAACTTATATTGATCATTTTGACAGTATTGTTATAACTTTATTTGAAAAAGGTTTTAACATCCCAATATTCTCTTGCAACACGAATGGCCAGATAAAACGTATTCGTAAGGCTATGAAGGAAGATAACGAACAAGGTTGCTTTGTTGTTCTTCTTCCGGGAAAACCACCAAGGAACAACACTTCTCGGGAAGAACATCTCTCTGTAAATAAGCTTAATAACGATAGCGACACTGTAGTTTTAAAGTAGATGAAGGAGAGATGGTTGTTATCGTGAGAAACAATGATTATATAAAGAAATTGGGGGATTTCCTCAGCGACAGTGGTAGCTATAAGAAGTTTAGTAGGAGTCCTCTTAATAATGTTTTCAAGAATATTTCCCGTGCAAGGTGGATATTGAGTACAAGAAATTGATCATTAGTTTTCTCTCCACCCTTTACTAATTATCTGGTGATACATTTCATATATTTTGTCAATATGATTAACAATATTAAACAAGACAAATGAAATTTCATAATTTTTCATGTGGTGTAGAAGGATTAATATTGAAAGAATAGTGAAGATTATATATAGATATAGATATAGATATATGTATATAGTGTTAGAAAAACTTATGAAATTTGATTTTCATTTTCGCGGAGGGGAGAGGCAGAGAGTTATGGCTTTTGAGAAGATACTTTCGCGAAACTAGGTTCACGCACCGCGAAGCTAAATTCGCGCAGCTACCTTCGCGCACCGTGAAGCTATTTCCCAGACTTGGATTTCGCGCAGACTTGTAAATAATATTTACGCACAGCAAAAATGAGGAGGTAGGTTTTGGAGCAACACAATAAAACTTAGTATCGAATTCTAAAACATGAAATACATTTCCATGAGACTGCCGCTCATTCACCAACTAAAATAAAAGTTACGGTGATTTAAACTTAAGCGGAATAACACAGAGTAAAATAGAGTAACTCACCAAAAATTGCTCCACGATTTTCTCCACAGAGACTTACGCTCTTTTTCTTTTGCCCTCTTACTCTCTCTAGCCTCTCTACTCTATTGTCAAAATGAATTTTACATTCATATTTAACTCAACATACAATTTTACATTTAATTCATGACAGAGCAAAATAATTAATGTGATGTTGTTGTTGAGTGTGTTCAGAATCACGCAGGTGTTTCTGGAGTGTGGGCAAAGGTTGTTGAATGAATGCTTGCCCATATCTGTTTACCAAAGTACATAACTTCTTTAAATTCCTTTGCTGAGTTTCTAAATGGTTTGCGTCTGGCTTCAGTCCTTCTATCTTCAAGCAGAGACGCAACTTGCAAAAATACATCTGACAAGTATGGCTACTGTCAGGCTGTTTATTGTGGTGGTTGGGATTATTATTTCCAACACTCCCCCTTAATCACAACTGCCGCCATTGACAATTCCCAAACAGTTTCTGAGATAAACAAAACTTTCACCTACCAATGGCTTTGTGAAAATATCAACAAATTGTTCCTGTGACCTGCAGTGCTGCAACACAATTTCATCATTGTTAATCAAATCTCTAATAAAATGATATTTAGCATCAATATGCTTGGTCCTTTTGTGGAAGACAGAATTCTTTGACAATGCAATTGCCGAGGTGTTGTCGCAGAAAATAGTTGTCGCGCCCTCTTGGTCATGACAAAGATCCCTCAACATCCTTCTCATCCAAATTGTTTGACATGCTACTGCTATTGCTACGACATATTCAGCTTCTGCTGTTGATAGTGACACTATTCGCTGCTTCTTGGAGGCCCATGAAATGGCTCTGGAACCTAAATGAAAAACATATCCTGACATGCTCTTTCTATCATTGACATTGCCTACCCAATCACTGTCAGTGTAACCAACCAGCCTGAAATCACTTGTTGTTGTGTACAAAACACCATACTATTTTGTCCCATTGACATACCTCAAAATCCTTTTTGCTGCTTGCCAATGTGTCTCCTTGGGTGTCTCCATGAACCTTGACACCAAACTTACTGCATACATTATGTCCAGCCTAGTGGCGGTCAAATACAACAGGCTGCCTATCATGCTTTTGTATAATGTCGAATTGACATTACTGCTGCAATCTCCTTTGCTCAACTTCAACCCTATGACAGTTGGAGTTGGTGCAGACTTACTGTTCTGCATTTTAAACCTCTACAAAATTTCTGCAACACACTTTTCTTGAGAGATAAAAATGCCATTTTCTGTTTGCTTCACTTCTATGCCCAAAAAATATCTTAATAATCCCAAGTCAGTCATTTCAAATTCACTCTTCATGACTTGTTTGAAATCAGCGATGAAAAAATCATCACTGCCTGTAAAAATAAAATCATCTACATATAAGGCAACAATGAGAATCTTACCTTCGCTCTTTTTGATGTAGAGAGTAGGCTCACCATCACATTTGTCGAAACCATTTTCCAACAAGTAAGCATCTATCCTGCTGTACCATGCACGCGGTGCTTGCTTCAACCCATAAAGAGATTTATTTAACCGATATTCTTTGTCTTCTTGGCCTTCAATCTCATAACCAGGCGGTTGCGTGACATACAATTCCTCTTTCAGCACTCCATTTAACAACACTGACTTTACGTCCATCTGATACACTGTCCATTTATGCTGCGTGGCAATCACCACAACTCCGCGCACTATCTCCATCCACGCGACTGGTGCGAGTGTCTCCGTGTAATATCTTCCATGTTGCTGCTTGTATCCTTTGACAACTAGCCTTGCTTTGTGCCTTTCAATCTTTCCCTCAATGTTGCTTTTGGTCTTGTAGACCCACTTTACTCCAATGACATGTTTTCCTTTCGGAAGACTCACAAACTCCCATGTATCATTCCTTTCTATTGCTTCTATTTCTTCCTCCATTTTCACAACCCATTTTTCTTCTTTGACTGCATCTTCAAAGTGGATTGGGTCATCTACATGACAAAATAATGCAAATAAGGAATTCAGACCTATGCTACTATCAACTTCATCTTGCTCATAAATTTCATTTAAATTTCTGAATTTTGGCCTTCTTGTGCTTGTTGAAGATGGGCTTGATATGTCACTTCATGTCGGGCTTCACAGTGTTCTTGGAGAAGCACTTGCTTGGTTGCGTGAAACTGTCCTATTATTTGTTGATGTCGTTGCTTGTTGTCTGCTTTGTTGCGCTTGAATAGGAATAGAGGGAGTCACTGTTGAGGAATTACTTGTTGTTGTTAATTCCTCTCTGTCCTCATGTGGTATGCATGCTATGACATTGATTGTGTTTTCTAAACTTTCATCCCATGCTTCCTCTTCTATGAACTGCACATCTTTGTTGATTATGACTTTCTTGGTTAATGGATTGTAGAGTTTTTATGCCTTGGATTCATCATTGTATCCAACAAATATGCATTTCTCCCCCTTGTTGTCCAACTTCTTTCTCAACTAATCCAGGACATGTGCATAAGCCACACATCCAAAAACTCTCATGTGAGTGACATTTTGTTTTCTTCCACTCCATGCCTCTTCAAGAACAATGTTCTCGACGCTTTTGGTTGGACATCTATTCATGATATATGTTTCACAAGTGACAGCTTCAGCCCAATAATCATTTGGAAAATGCTTTGCCTTCGACATACTCCTTGCCATCTCCATAATGGTCATATTCTTCCTTTTTGCCACACCATTTTGCTGCGGTGTATATCTTGTTGTAAACTACTTGTTAATTCCATGCTCCCTGCAAAATTGAAGGAAGTCATTTGAGATGTATTCTCCACCTCTGTTAGTCCTAAGGACTTTGATGTAGTGTCCACTTTGCTTCTCAACAAGAGCCTTGTATTGGCAAAAGCGCTCAAACACTTCACTTTTCTGTTTTATGAGAAAGACCCATGTCTTCCTTGTGTAGTCATCTATGAAGGTCAATACATAGTGACTGACACCAATTGATGGTGTCTGCTTTGGTCCACATAAATCTGAGTGGACAATCTCTGAAGGTGCCTTTTCCCTCACTGACTTTCCTGCTGGAAATGTCTCTCTATGTTGCTTGCCCAAGATACATCCTTCACATATGCTGTCTGGTTTTTCTATGAGTGGTAAACCCTTCACCATGCCTTTTCTATGCAGCAAATTCAAACATCCAAAGTGGAGATTTCCGAATCTCAAGTGCCATAACCAGTTTTCATCTTTTACCTCTGCTTGAAAGTTTACTTGTGTGACAACTTCCCCTTTTCTTCCATTTTCTTGTGAGTTCATAGATAGTTGTGCTTGTGCACCTTCTTTCTGCAAATCTGATATTATTTTCAGGGGAAACATTCTATTTTCTGACATCTGAACCTTTGCAATCAACTGTCTACTTGGAGGCCTATCGAAAATTGTGCACACATCATTTTTGAAGAAGACATTGTAGCCTTTCTGCATGAGTTGTCCAACACTCATGAGATTATGTTTCAGACCGGGGAGAAAGTAAACATCAGAGATGTATTTCTTCTCCCCCTGCTTTTTTAGGATATTAACTCTTCCTTTTCCCATGACAGAGACTTTGCTATACATCAATCCCTAATGTCACTTCAGATTTCACACTTTTATCTAGATCACAAAACATTTCTATGTTTCCTGACATGTAGTTGCTACACCCTGAATCTGGATACCATATATCACTCTGTTTTTCTTGTGCTACATTCCAAGCTAAAAAAATGCTATCATGGTTCTAATTTTCTCTGTGAAATTTACACTTGGTTTGTTACTAAGGTCATATTTCTCAATTCTACATTCATTTGCATAATGACCATACTTCTTACAGTAATGACATTGAACTTGAGATTTATCATACCTCTGACCTTGTGCTTGATTTTGGCTTGGGCCTTGACTTGGATTTTGATTGCTTCCTCTTCCATTTGAGCTTGAAGGGCTGCTTCTTCCACCTCTGTGTGGGCTTCTTCCTCTTCCTCTAACATATGATCTTCCTCTGCCTCGACCTTGACCAAATGATACTTGTGTTTTGAAGGCATGCTCCAATGAGGAGCTTGCTGCTCTATTCAGTCTATGTTCATGAGAAATCAGTGATGCATTAAGCTCATCCACTAAGAACTGTGAGAGATCCTTTGTCTCTTCTATGGCCACAATAATGGCCTCAAATCTTGCTGGCAAACTTCTCAAAACTTTCTCAAATATTCTTCTTTCCTCAAGTGTCTCACCATGAGACCTGATTTGAGTAACCAACCCACTTACATGTGTAAAAAACAAGTATATATTATCAGACTCTTTCATACAAAGTGTTTCAAAATCTCTCAACATTTGCAGCTTTGTTGTTTTGACTTTTTCCATGCCTTGGTAGGCTGTTTCGAGGGTGTACCATGCTTGCTTGGACTTCGTTGCTGCTGCAACCCTTGGGAAAATACTTTCATGAACTGCTTGAAAGATATAAAATAGGGCTTTTGAATCCTTCTTCATGTTGTCCCTTAACACATATCTTTCTTATTGAGATAAGGCATTGTATGATGCTGCATCTGTTGGTTCTTGAAAACCATTCTCCACCAAATCCCAAATATCTTGAGAAGAAAACAGAGCCTTCATTGTAATAGCTAAATAATCATAATTTTTGCCATTAAACTGAGGTATTTTAGGATTAGTCAAGGTTGTGCTCGATGTTGCCATTTCTGAGCGTAAAAACAAACTTTCTACCAGCTGGTAAATATGCTAAAAAACAATCCATGCTCAAAACAATTTTCACAGGTAGTAAAAACACTTGTTTTTACACTAACAGAGCTTAACCCGTTTAGATACCATGTTAGAAAAATTTATGAAATTTGATTTTCGTTTTCACGGAGGGGAGAGGCAGAGAGTTATGGCTTTCATGAAGCTACTTTTGCGAAACTAGGTTCGTGGATCGCGAAGCTGATTTACCGTAGCTACCTTCGCGCACTGCGAAGCTATTTCGTAGACTTCGATTTTGTGCACTGCGCAACTATTTCTGAGACTTATGAATAATATTTACTCATGGAAAAAATGAGGAAGTAGGTTTTGGAGCAACACAATAAAAACTTAGTATTGAATTCTAAAACATGAAATACATTTACATGAGACTGCCACTCATTCACCAAGTAAAATAAAAGTTACAGTGATTTAAACTTACGCAGAATAACACATAGTAAAATAGAGTAACTCACCAAAAATTGCTTCGCCATTTTCTCCACAGAGACTTGTGCTCTTTTTCTTTTGCCCTCTTACTCTCTCTAACCTCTCTACTCTATTGTCAAAATGAATTTGACATTCATATTTAACTCAACATACAATTTTACATTTAATTCGTGACAAAGAAAAATAATTAATGTGATGTTGCTATTGAGTGTGTTCAGAATCGCGCAGGTGTTTCTGGAGTGTGGGCAAAGGTTGTTGAATGAATGCTTGCCCATATCTATTTACCAAAGTACATAACTTCTTTAAATGCCTTTGCTGAGTTTCTGAATGGTTCGCGTCTGGCTTCAGTCCTTCTATCTTCAAGCAGAGACGCAACCTGCAAAAATACGTTTGACAGGTATGGCTGTTGTCAGGCTGTTTATTGCACTGGTTGGGATTATTATTTCCAACAGATATATATATATATATATATATATATATATATATATATATATATATATATATATAGATATATGGCTTCAATGTTGTATTGCCATCAAAAATGGCTTTCAATTTCAAAAGTGGTGTGGTTTTATAGGAAGAGCAGTGGAATCTACGTTTTCAGTATATGGAGTCAGTACAATCTTTGGAGTCAATACAGGAGAAAAGATATTTCCCTTGTATAAAGAAAGATTTCAATGAGTGTAAACTTGAACTAAGGAATAGTCATTCTACATTAGGAAATGTTCATTGGAAATAACAATGATTCTACTTATATGGGATTGAATGCATAGTTAAATTAGAAAAAATTAAAGCAAATGGGAAACGCTTTCTATATGTAGTAGGGTATATACACTTAGGATGGAATTGAAGCACATAACATTAATTTTCAATGAGAAAGACTGTTTCAGTAGAGTATGGCTTCCACTTCCATCATGGAATTGAAGTAGAGAACATTCATGTTAAAATGAGGAACGATTTTTCAATAGAGAGGACCTTCCACTTCTAGTGGGGAGCTTAAGTATGGAAATGTCATTCTACAATAGGAAAGGTGTGAAATAGGGCTTCTTTAAGTGGAAAGATTATTAAGGAAAATGTCATCGTATCTTACATGGAGTATAGCTTTTAGTAACTAGGGGAAAATCATTTTGCCTTATGCAATGTATGGAGTAGGGCTTCTACTTTTATTTCAAGTGGGAAGATTAAGTAGGAAAAAGTCATCTTACACTAGGAAAAGTGTTTCCTTTTTGTATGTATTAGAGCATGAATCAAATAATGGATATTCATAATGGATTGAACATTGCTATAAAAATTAAAGACAAATGTCTTTAGGCTGTGGAAAGGCGTAGAATATTTGTTTGCAAGGAGGTTAAACTGGAGAGTCCTAACACTAAACATTTGGCTGACTAGTGGACATGTACCTAATGCTAAAGAATATAAAGGATGAGCCTTACAAATTATAGTTTCGGTTGAGTGCAACCACACTGGAAAGATATTGATGCTGCCAGAGGATATGTGTAATCTAGAGAAGGTAATCGTTTGTCACACCTTTAACAAGAATAGAATTAGCAGGGGAACCATGCCCTAGCTGGTAATACCAAAGAGAGTGACATGCCTATTCAATCTTAAGAAACTATAAGTGATAATTAGCATAAAAAAGTGTACATGCGTATGATTTTGGTAGTGTTGCATGGTTAAACTGATCTCATAATTTTCTGGAAGACAATATGAAAATCTTACCAAATATCAAGCCATAGAGGATAATGGGAAAGGTTGTGCTGGTGAAGAAAAAGGTGTCTCTTTCACATTATTAATACACTAGATGGTGTGATAACGAAGAATAGTTGAAAAGAAGTGTTTGTGTCTCACCTTTGTATAAAACCCTAGATGGTTAAACCATATGAAAAGGCTTTTGAATCATGTGTGAATAAAGTAGGTCTAAAATAATCATTTGATGTGTACTATGCTGATGTGTTGATTAGAAAGACATGTTGAGACTATCAAGAATGCCGTAAACTCTGTATCACTGTCTCACTTAAAAAAAATACAATTAAATGGTTATATGACATGCTTGCTACAATGAGAATACAACAAGCAATCGACAATTCCACACCAGTAAAAAAATAATCTGGAGATGCAATTCGATGAGGAAGGGAAACCCATTTGGGGCATTAATTCATAGGTTAAATATTGGTGACAAAACCAAAGATATAAAGAAGTCCATAGTGTGTAACCAATGCAACCTCCAACCAATTATGGATCTCAGGTCTACATCTATGTTACCAGATACAAGAAAAGGGAAACGAAACGAGAAACGACAACGAGATGAGAAACGAAGTTTTGAGGTTTCGCATTCAAGAAACGAGGAGAGAGAAAAAACATTAAAATTACTTTAAAAACTCATTTACTAAAATACCAAGTATTCCAAACAGGGTACTTCTTCCTAGCAGTATTATTATGTTAACGAAAATTCAACAATATATTAATCAACTATTGGCTTTAGCATGCAACCAAACAAAACACCAACAACAAATTAACAATTTAATGAAAGTAACTAAATACCTAGAAATGCCATCTTCAATTTTAATTATATGTTGAGTGGGTATTGCTCTCTATTAGGAACCATAGGTTTGTGTATTTAGGTGGACAGATGGGGAAAGATCTATGATCAACTTGTACAGAGGATCGCTGATTATAATAAGAAGAAGTAAAAATCTCGGTTATAGAATGACCATCTGATTCATTCCAACCATCTAATTCATTCTAGAAAGTTGTTGGGGGTTAAATTCTTCGTTTTCTTCCATTCTACATACCTATTGGACTTTAAATGATTTTATTCAATAATTATCTAACATAATTAATAGCGCCCAACTGAGATTTTGTCATTAGATAGACATTCCAGATTTGCAGGTGTCATAGGTTTTCAGGTTTCATAGTTTCAATCAATGATCTATACAGAACAAAACTAAAGATATTAAACTCTTGACATCAAAAATATATACCAAATCATTACTTCAATCATTGAAGATTTATTCATCCTAAATTGTTCCTCTAAGCTGCGCAACTGGAAAATGAAACTAGTTGTCTATCTACATGCCGTGCATTTTGCGCAATGCTTTTTTTGGGACGAGAGTTAACCAGAGTTTCTAAGATGTAACTGAGGAGAAACTGGTGATGATAAAATTGTTGTAAGAAAAATGATCCATTTAAGAAAAAACAAATTTAGCACCAACAAAGACTAGAACAACATTGGGAACAACGTTTTCCGTACCATCTTGTTTCTAATGCATTTTTATGTAGAAACTGTGTTCGTCGTCTCGTTTCTAGTAACATATGTCTAGATGTAAAGGTTACAATCTAGTCCTTAAGATGGAATTTTGGAGAGAATTGTCAGTTGTTCTCAAATAGAGTTGGTGGAAGAAAAAAATCAGACATCATTGAGCATGGCTTCCATGAAAATAGAAGACACTAATCACAAATGACAAGCTATTAATGTGTGAAGTCATCGCTCGAGGACTTCCGAGTGGCGGTCAAAAGGGGATCAGATGCTTTCGAAAAACAATATAGTTGAAATGTTGGAGTGAATATTTTTCATAACACAAAAGACGAAGAAAGATGAAGAAGGATCACAAATACTTTCACACATTAAAAATAAACTCTCACACATCTATATTAATATGTACAGAAATAATAACATTGAGGATCCCTCACATATTCCTAGTCCTCCTTTGAGGAAGTCAAGAAAGTAGTAGCTCTGATACCATGTTAGAAAGATAGATAGAGTACATTATGACACACACAAATCACTTTACATATTTATTTATCACAATAATTACAAATATATAGGACATGGAACACAAACCTCGATGAATCTAAATCTTAAGAAACTGGATCTATGACTCATAAATGACACAATTACAACTCACACATAAGGAATAACAAATTATATATTAACACTTCTGGTCTCACAACAACAATTTGTAAATCACATCATACAGATAGAAACAATAAATCCCACCATAATATTACATTGAATATATTAATATAACTAAACCGTGTAATAAAACTTTTTATTTTAAAAGCCATGTATTATATTATAAAATCATAGGTAACATAATATAATAAAACTCTTACATAAAATAAAACATATAAACAAACCCACATTACGTAATGTATGGCATGTATATAATACTCATTATATATATTACATAACAAAAGAATTAAAATGGCATGTTATTAAACATACTTAACACACACACACACACACACACAGATATATATATATATATATATATATATATATATATATATATATATATCTTAGTTTACTTTACATCAAACATTATACGCAATAAGCATTTGGTTCTATTCTTTTATCCATCGCGGGAGAGGGAAGAATGACAATTACTCCAATGACTCGAAGTTTTATATCTCCATTAGTTTCTAGATCATTCCAGATCTCCATCTGAATCACATATAGGATTCCAGACCCGTCTTCTGCCTCTATAAATTTGTAATTTCTCTAGCCAAGCAAGCAAGCCAAGGCCCAAGCCTCTTATGTAATGCAAATTGATTTCTGTTCTCTGTTGGGTCCCTATAATACTAGTGATTACCCCATTACTATTGCAGTTATACCCCTTATTAATATTGTTGTGCCCCTATTGCCCCCATATTGTTATTATTGTGCCCCATAGATTCCCTCTATTGTTATTTTTGTGGCTTTATATTATTATTGTTAGGTCGGCTGGATTATATTGTGACTCCTTAGACTCCTATATATAGAAAGGAGGTTTTGTCATTTGAATCATCCAAGAATTGTTCATTTATGTAATGTAAAGGAGGTTTCCCCCTCAAAGAGGTTGAATTCTAAGGCGTTGATTTATCTTTTCTATCTTTTCTTGAGCTGGTTTCATAACATTTGGTATCAGAGCTTTGGATTCTTGGGTTTCGCTACTCCAAACAGGTCATCGTGGAATTTTTGCTATAAATTTTTGTCTGTGACGTTTCAGAAGTCGCAAAAAAAACCCATTTGATAAGAAATCGCGCTGAACCTTGGGTCCAAATTTTAGAGCTTTTCGCACTATATTTGCAGAGATGTGATCTGAGGAAGTTGGTCTTTTTGCAAACTCCTGAATTACATTCCAAATAGGTGACCCGGGGAAAATCATCATAACTTTCTCCCTGGGGATCGGATTGAAATTTCATAAAAAGTTACAAAAGGAGGATGGACTGTAGTTTCTTGTATGAATTTTTTAGATCCAAAGGTTGAAACAGTGACTCGTGGCACGTCGTACAAGTTCGCTCTACTGAACTAGTCTATAATCAAGTCACTGTGGGAGATTTCGCATAACTCTTCCTTGGAGAATCCAATTTGGGTCAGACTTGTGGCATTGGAAAGAGGACAGAAAGGGCTACTACAGATCACAAATTCAAAACTAGATGATCGGAAAGTATAGAGATACATCAGAGGCAATATCGAGCTCCTACAAAGTAAAAAAATGGTGTGTAGATTTTCTCAAATTTTCGCTTAAGCTTGGTTTTAAAATTTATTTTGAAGGAATTCAAAGGGCATAGTAAAGAATTATTATCGGTAACTGATGCCCCGAGGAAAGAAAATGCAAACACCTAGTAAGGAACCTGAAATCTCTAGCATGACTCATGAAGAAGAGGAAGAAATGCTACATGATATATCAAAATTACAAGAACAGGTGCAACAAATGTCACGCTCACAAAAGTTAACAGAAGCTAAGATAAATGGCGTGGAAGCTAAGATGAATGGCATGGAAGCTAAGATGGACAATTTGAAGATATATTTGAACACAAATTTGAAGACAGGCATGGCAGATTTGAAGACAGATTTGACAAATTTTCTACAAGAAATACTTACTAATGGTGAAAAGGTAGTAAAGGAAACTCATGATGAGAACAAAAGAAATGTTAATCATGATTCCATAGACGCTAATGTTGGATCGAAGACTCACCATATTCCAAAAATCGATATGAGGAAGTTTGATGGCAAGGATCCCACCACATGGATATTACAGATGGAGCAATTCTTCGATCTCAATAATGTGCAAAACACACAAAAGGTACGTATGGAAACTTTATATTTGGAACCAAATCAGTTTGTATGGTATCAATGGCTTTTCTCTCGTAAACAATTTATCACTTGGGCAATTTTTACGGAAGAATTGGTAGCACATTATGAGGATACAAAAAGAAACACTTTTTTTAGCCAATTGATAAGTCTCAAACAAAAGGGTTCAACAATGGAGCACATTGAGGAGTTCCAAAAATTGAACATAAGGGTAAAAGATATTCCAGAGGAGCATAGGATTGAGGTGTTCATAGGGTATTTAAAGGATAATATCCAACATGACGTTCGCCTTTGGGAACTTGATTCATTAGAGAAGGCATTCAGGTTAGCAAGAAAAATGGAAAGCAAAATTATGGCAACCAGGAAGCATACCACTCACAACTATAAAGAAGGAAGTGTTGTTGCCCCTAGCCCTCCACAACCTACAAGGTTGACACCACAACAATTGGAAGAAAAAAGAGCAAAAGGGCTTTGTTACAGTTGTGATAGAAAATACACTAAAGGTCATAAGTGTGCTGAGAAGAAATTATTCTACATAGATTGTGAAGAAGAAGAAGAAAAGGAGCAAGAAAGGTCAAAAGAAGAGGATATACTCCAGGAAAAAAGCCTAGATGAAGAACAAATAAATCCGACCATATCTTGTAATGCATTGGCGGGAATTACCACTCCTCAAACCATCAAGATAGAAGGACAAATCAAGAAGAAAAAGGTAATAGTGTTGATTGATTCAGGAAGCACCCATAATTTTATTCATTGTAAGGTAGCAAAAGAATTGAATTGCTTCTTATATCCAGCACCAGAGTGTCAAGTGATGATTGCAAATGGAGAAACAATAAATTTATCTGGAAAGTGCCATAATATTAAGCTATCCATGGGAGAATATGTATTGACTAGCCCAATGCTTTCCATTCAATTGGGAGGTGCTGATGTTGTACTAAGAGTCCAATGGCTACAATCCTTGGGTACAATAGCTTTTAATTTTCAAGAACTTTTCGTCAAATTTTCTATGGAAGGAAAGGAAGTTGAATTAAGGGGTATTGCAGGGAAACTAGGAAAGATAATCAGCTCTAATGGTATGACAAAGCTTCTAAAAAAGGAGCAAAGAGGTGTAATTGCACAATTATTCTCGCTAGATGTTTCCACATCGGAATCATCTATTTCTCCAGATCTCCAAAAAGTCCTGGACAATCATTCCAAGGTATTTGAGACTCCCAAAGGTCTCCCACCTATGCGTGATCATGATCATGCTATTCATCTGATTCTAGGAAGTGTTCCTCCAAACATCAGGCCGTACAGATATCCCTATGTCCAAAAGAGTGAAATTGAACGTATGGTTGCAGAAATGCTAGAGGCTGGTATAATTCAACCGAGTCAAAGTTATTTCTCTGCTCCAATAGTATTGGTTCACAAGAAGGATGGATCATGGCGCATGTGTTCAGATTATAGGGAGCTCAACAAGCTCACTATTAAAGATAAGTTCCACATTCCTGTCATTGATGAATTACTGGATGAATTGCATGGATCAATTTACTTCACCAAGTTGGATCTTCGTTCAGGATATCATCAAATTAGAATGAAGATTGAAGACATTTCGAAAACAGCATTTAGAACTCATGAGGGTCATTATGAATTTTTGGTCATGCCTTTTGGCCTTACCAATGCACCTTCAACATTTCAAGGTTTGATGAATTCAATTTTCAAACCATTCCTTAGAAAATTTGTGTTAGTATTTTTTGATGATATACTAATCTACAACAAGTCTTGGAAGGATCATGTTGAACATGTTGACAGGGTGCTACAACTATTGGAGGAGAAACAATTATATGCAAGAAGATCCAAATTTGTCTTTGGAGTCCAGGAGGTGGAATATTTGGGTCATATTGTATCTCATGAAGGAGTTAAGGTAGACCCTAGCAAAATTAAAGCCATTAAGGAATGGAAAATCCCCACATCCATAAAGTATCTGCGAGGATTTCTCGGGTTGATAGGGTATTATCGCAAGTTTGTTAAGAATTATGGGAGAATAGCAGCACCTCTAACAACATTATTGAAGAAAGATGCATTTTCATGGACTCTGGAAGCAACAAAGGCTTTTGAACATCTTAAAGAGGCAATGTGCGAAGCACCGGTCTTAGCTACACCGGACTTCACAAAAACCTTTATTGTGGAATGTGATGCTTCAGGAAATGGAATTGGTGCTGTTCTAATGCAAGATGAAAGACCCATTGCTTTTGAAAGTCGTCCAATCAAGGGAAAGTTTTTAAGCAAAGCTATTTATGAGAAAGAAATGTTGGCAATACTCCATGCACTTAAGAAATGGCGACCCTACCTAATGGGAAGACACTTCAAGGTAAAAACAGATCATGATAGCCTTAAATACTTTTTAGAACAAAGATTATCCTCTGAAGAGCAACAAAAGTGGGTCACAAAGATGTTGGGTTATGACTTTGAAATCATCTACAAAAAAGGGAAGCAAAATGTGGTGGTAGATGCACTCTCAAGAAAGGATGAGGATGTGGAAGCATTGTTGTGCGCCATTTCTATTATCCAACCAGATTGGATAAACGAAGCAAGGGAGGAATGGAAGAATGACGAAGAAGTGTGGGCACTTATTCGAAAGTTACAACAAGATTCTAGTACATTTGATACATTTAGCTGGAAAAATGATTCGTTATGGTACAAAGATCGCTTATACCTCTGTAAGAATTCCTAGCTAAAACAAAAGATTCTTATGGAATTGCACACTTCTCCCTTAGGAGGGCACTCAGGATTTTTAAAAACTTACCATAGGGTTAAGAAGGAATTTTTTTGGGATGGCCTTAAATCAGATATTCAAAAGTTTGTGGCAGAATGTTTGGTTTGCCAACAAAATAAAGTTAAAACAATTAAGACACCGGGTCTATTACAACCTTTATCCATTCCAAGCCAACGTTGGGAGGAGGTTTCAATGGATTTTATCAAAGGTTTACCCAAGTATGAGGGAAAGAGTGTCATCATGGTGGTAGTTGACAGACTTACCAAGTATGCACACTTTTGTGCATTATCACATCCATTTAAAGCCAGTACAGTTTCTACTGCATTTATGGAAACAATTCAAAAGCTACATGGAAACCCAAAGATTATTGTAAGTGACAAAGATCCCATTTTCACTGGAAATTTTTGGACAAAATTATTTTCTTGTCTTAGTACTCAGTTAGCTCATAGCTCATCTTATCATCCTCAATCTGATGGGCAAACTAAGATAGTAAACAAATGTTTGGAAGGATATCTTCGTTGCTTTGTATCTGATAAACAGACACAATGGGTCAAATGGTTGCCTCTGGCTGAATGGTGGTATAACACTTCCTTCCATACAACAACAAAAATGACCCTATTTATGGCACTTTATGGGTATCAACCACCATCCATCACATCATATTTAAGAGAAAATTCTAAGGTTCAGGTAGTGGAACATGACATCGAACATCAACAACAAATCCTCCAACTCTTAAAGGATAACCTTGTGTTGGCACAGAATAGAATGAAACAACAGGCAGATCAACATCGCAGTGAAAGAAGTTTTGATTTAGGTGATTGGGTATTCCTACGACTAAAACCATATAAGCAAGTGTCCCTCAAGCAAGCTAAGAAGGATAATAAATTATCACCAAAGTATTATGGTCCGTACAAGGTGTTGCAAAAGATTGGTACTATGGCATACAAATTGGAGCTTCCTGCAACTTCTCGATTGCACCAAGTTTTCCATGTTTCATGTTTAAAGAAGGTTATAGGTGACAAGCTCCCAGTTCAAACAATATTGCCAGAACTTGACGAGGAAGGAAAAATTATATTGGAACCGGAAGCAGTCACAGAAACAAGAACTCGACAGCTACGAAATCGATCAATTTCAGAGTATCTTATCAAGTGGAAGAACTTATCCCTTGAAGATTCCACATGGGAGGATGAGAATTTTATGCAGAAGTATCCAGAACTACTCAAGCATTGAGGACAACACTTTTTTTGAAGGAGAGGGGCATGTTGGGTCCCTATAATACTAGTGATTACCCCATTACTATTGCAGTTATACCCCTTATTAATATTGTTGTGCCCCTATTGCCCCTATATTGTTATTATTGTGCCCCATAGAATCCCTCTATTGTTATTTTTGTGGCTTTATATTATTATTGTTAGGTCGGCTGGATTATATTGTGACTCCTTAGACTCCTATATATAGAAAGGAGGTTTTGTCATTTGAATCATCCAAGAATTGTTCATTTATGTAATGTAAAGGAGGTTGCCCCCTCGAAGAGGCTGAATTCTAAGGCGTTGATCTATCTTTTCTATCTTTTCTTGAGCTGGTTTCATAACATTCTCTAGTGATTGTTTTATCTATTCCGTTGTTTCTGATTGAGTAATCATGTTATTTCTCCATTTGTCTGTCTCTGAAATTATTCCTTGCTATTTCCATCTAAGTCTCTGAGTATAAATTCGATGTGTGTTATGCATGCTCTGGTCTAACAACTGGTATCAGAGCTAGGGCCGAATATCCACTATGCAAGCCGCTTAGTGCCATCACCTTACTCTGGCAGTGTTCGTTAAAACGTTGGTTGTTACCCCCGGAGTTGTTGAAGGATCTGTCCATGGAATAGCTGAGGAACGCTTGAACTAAAAGATAGTTGCTGCAAGAAAAACAAGGTCGTGGATCTATGTTGAAACGTGTTGCTGGAGTTTGAAACGTGGAGATCCGTGGAGTTTGGAGTTGAAACATGGTGTTCTTACAGAGATGGAGAAGTTGAGCGGGGCTAATTTTTCCCTATGGAAATCACAGATGGAGGATATACTGATTTTAAAGGATCAATATTTGTCGATTGAGGGCACAACAAAGAAACCCTCATCGATGACAAATGAAGAGTGGAATAAGCTAGATAGAAAGGCGATTGCAACAATCCACCAATATTTAGCAAAGAATGTGTATTTCAATGTGTCCGGAGAAAAGACGGCTGAAGGATTATGGAAGAAGCTCCATGATCTATATGAGAAGAACATGGCATCAAACAAAGTGTTCTTGATGAAGAAGCTTTATAATCTCAAAATGAAGGAGGGTGCTTCAGTTGCTGAGCACTTGAATGCATTTAATATTATTACTAATCAACTTGCCTCTGTTAAAATCATTTTAGATGATGAAATTAGAGCCATATTGCTGATGTGTTCTATGCCAGACAGCTGGGAAAATTTAATTGTAGCTATGAGTAGTTCAACAACTACAGGGACCCTGATGTTTGATGATGTTAGCAGTAGTTTAATGAATGAGGAACTACGACGCAAGTCAATTGTAGAAAACCAGGGAGGAGAGGCTCTAGCTCTAGTTGATTGTGGTAGGAGAATGGATCGAGGCCGGCAAGGGAAATCAAGATCGAGAGGTCAATCAAAATCAAGGAGAGGTATAATCATTTGCTTTCATTGTGGCAAACCCAGGCACATGAAGAAAGAATGTCGATTCTGTAAGAAAGGACAAAAGGATCAGAGACCGTCCTGTACAAATCACAAGTCATCCAGCACAAATGAAGGTGAGACTACTGGTGTAGCCACAGATTATGATGTGTTGTTTACTGTTTCAGTAGAGGATGCATGTGTATATACATCTAGCAATAGCTTTGATTGGATCCTTGACTCTAGGGCATCTCACCAAATAACCCCATGCAAAGATAGTTTTGTTTCATATAATCCTGGTGATTATGGTAGAGTGCATTTGGGGAATAATCATTTTTGCAGTATTATTTGAGTGGGAGATGTCCAGATCAAGATGAAAGATGGACAACATATATTGTTGAAATAGGTCATGCATGTACCAGAAATGCACATGAGTTTAATCTCTATGGGACGACCGGATGATGAAGGCTATTCGATAAGCTTTGGAAAAGGAGGCTGGAAAATTAGCAAAGGTGCATTGGTGGTAGCCAAAGGACCCAAGACAGGAACGTTATACATATTGAAGACACTGATAGGAAAATCAGATTTGGCTGCTGTCACAAAAGAAGGAAATTCAACAGATCTGTGGCATAAGCATTTGGGTCACATGAGTGAGAAGGGCTTAAAAATCCTTGTTGATAAAAATTTATTACCAGGTTTGAAATCCTAAAATCTTAATCTTTGTGAGCATTGTATATATGGTAGACAAAGAAGGGTTTCATTCCTTAAAGGTGGCCATGACAAAAAGAAAAGTGTTAGAATTAGTACACTCATATGTGTTTGGGCCTGTTAACATCAAATCATTAGGAGGAGCATCATATTTTGTAACATTTATAGATGATGCATCCAGGAAGGTTTGGACATATCCTATGAAAAATAAAAGTGAAGTGCTTGGAATATTTCAAAAATTCCATGTTGCTATTGAAAGAGAGACTAACAAATTGCTGAAGTGTTTAAGAACAGATAATGGTGGAGAATATTGCTCAAATGCATTTAAGGAATATTGTAGCAAGTTTGGCATAAAGCATGAGAATACTGTACCTAGTACTCCTCAACAGAATGGTGTCACAGAAAGGATGAATCGCACTATTATCGAAAAGGTGCGAAGTATGTTGTCCAATTCCGGTTTGGAGAATAATTTTTGGGTTGAAGCAGTCAGCACCGCTTGCTACCTCATAAATAGATCTCCAACTACAGCCTTGGATGGCAGTATCCCTGAAGATGTTTGGACTGGTAAGAATTTGAATTATTCTCACTTGAAAATCTTTGGATGTGAAGCATTTGTACATATTCCTAAAGAAAATAGAACTAAGCTAGATGATAAATCTATGAAATGAATTTTTTTGGGATATGCAGATGAAGATTTTGGTTATCGTCTATGGGATCCAGTAAAACATAAAATCATTAGAAGCAGGGATGTTATATTTAATGAGTTAGAAATTTTCAAGAGGACTGTAGGTGAGTTGGAGGTCAAGAAGGTTATTGACAGGTTTGAAGAGCAGCAGGAAAACATCCCACCAATGCAAGAAAATGAACAACAAATTCAGGAGCATGAAGAACAACAAGTGGAAAATGATGAAAAAGAAGAAGGAGGAATCTTGTAGGAACCTTTACAGGAGATTCAAACTGATAATGCACCACCACAGTTGGTTCGTAGATCTTGTAGGCCTCATAAGCCTTCACAAAGGTATCCTCCTTCAAACTATATTTTGTCGACTGATGAAGGTGAACCTAATTGTTTTCAAGAAGCTTGTAAAGTCGAGCACAGTAAAGAATGGAAGAAAGAAATGGAAGAAGAAATGAACTCTTTGCAGGAAAATAAAACTTGGGAGTTGGTAAACCTCCCAAAAGGTAGAAAGGCTCTACAAAACAAATGGGTGTACAGGATTAAGCATGAAGGTGACGAAAAGAAGGAGAGGTATAAAGAAAGGCTGGTGGTGAAAGGTTTTGCCCAAAAAGAAGGTATTGAATTCACTGAAATATTCTCACTTGTTGTTAAAATGTCATCCATTAGAGTCATTCTTGGTCTAGTTGTTGCTTTAGACCTAGAATGTGAATAGTTAGATGTAAAAACTGCATTCCTTCATGGTGAATTGGAGGAAGAAATTTATATGGAGCAGCCAGAAGGCTGAATAGAAAAAGGCAAAGAAGGCCTTGTTTGTAGGTTGAAGAAGAGTCTCTATGGGTTGAAACAGGCACCTCGACAATGGTACAAGAAATTTGATTCATTCATGTTGGAACATGGTTTTTAGAGGTTGGAAGCTGACCATTGTGTCTATATCAAGAGGTGTGATCAAGGAAAGTATATCATATTATTGTTATATGTGGATGACATGTTGATTGTTGGGCATGATAAGAATAAGATCAATAGGTTGAAGAAAGATTTGGGTAGCAAATTTACAATGAAGGATTTGGAACCAGCACAACAGATATTGGGCATGCGGATTATGCGTGACAGGAAAAATAAAAGGTTGTGGCTATCACAAAGAAAAATATATCAAGAAGGTGCTTGACAGGTTTAATATGAAGGATGCCAAGCCAGTTGGTACACCCCTTGTAGCCCACTTCAAGCTGAGTACTGAATTATGTCCTACTGATGACAAGGAGAAAGAAGAGATGAGCAAGATTCCTTATGCTTCAGTAGTTGGCAGTTTGATGTATGCCATGGTATGCACACAACCAGACATTGCATATTCAGTGGGAGTAGTGAGTAGGTTCCTTGCCAATCCAGGCAAACAACATTGGCAAGCAGTAAAATGGATTTTGAGGTATCTCAAGGGTACTAGTCATTATTGTTTATGTTTTGGTCATGATGAGACTGTGCTTGAAGGATTTACAGATGTGGATATGGTTGGAGATATGGATACCAGAAAGTCCACTACAGGTTATTTGTATACATTTGCAGGTGCAGCAGTATCTTGGGTGTCAAGGCTACAAAGAATAGTAGCCCTCTCTACAACAGAAGCAGAGTACATAGCTGCAACAAAAGCTTGTAAAGAGATGTTGTGGATGCAGCGATTCCTAGGAGAGATAGGAATAAAGCAAGACAAGTATGTGTTATATTGTGATAGTCAAAGTGCCATTCACTTGGCGAAAAACTAGCATTTCATTCAAAAACCAAGCACATTGACTTAAGGTACCATTGGATCCAGCATGTGTTGGAGGAAGAAAAGTTATCCTTGGAAAAGATCCATACAAATAGGAACCCTGCTGATATGCTCACTAAGATTCTACCACGAAATAAACATGAGTTATGTAGAAGCATGGTAGGACTCGGTGTGACTTGATGACTCTTATTGGCTTCAAGTGGGAGAATGTTAAGTGTGAAGCCAGATTCACGCAGGATTTTAGATCCTTCTAGATCAGATCTTTCTAGATCTCCACGATTCTAGATCTTTCTACACCGCCATTAGTTTCTAGATCATTCCAGATCTCCATCTGAATCACATACAGGATTCTAGATCCTTCTTCTGCCTCTATAAATTTGTAATTTCTCTGGCCAAGCAAGAAAGCCAAGGCCCAAGCTTGTTATGTAATGCAAAGTGATTTCTGTTCTCTAGTGATTGTTTTATCTATTCTATTGTTTCTGATTGAGTAATCATGTTATTTCTCCATTTGTCTGTCTCTGAAATTATTCCTTGCTATTGCTATCTAAGTCTTTGAGTATAAATCCGCTGTGTGTTATGTATGCTCTGGTCTAACAACTAGCTGATTTGTGAATTTCGTTTAGTTTAGAAAGATTTTATTTTAAAGGTCGTTGCAGACTACGCCAGTTTTTAATTTTAATTTAGTTTGACTATTTGACTATTTATATCATTTTATTTGTATTTTGTTTGGGTAGATTTGGTTTTTTTATTTTTCATTTTCTTTATTTTTTAAGTTTAATTTGTGGTTTTTAAGTTTTAATTTTAGTTATTTTCATTTTTTAGTTTTATTTATTTTTACTTATAATTTTAATATTGAAATTGGATGTGAGGAATTTATATTTTTAATAAAATGAATGATAGATATTGCAAGCCAACCATTAATTCTTCGTCTAATACACAGTCCAATATATAAAATGAAAAATATTCTAATCATTTTTCAATATTAAAAAATCATATATCAAAAGTGGTTATCCTTGTAATTTATTAAAAAAATATTAATTTCTTAAAAATTCATTTATGAAAAGTGGCTATCTTTATAATTTATTAAAAAAATAGTAATTTATTAAAAACTTATTTATGAAACTTTCTGTTGGCATTTGGTTTCATTTGGTGTGTCGAGGGATGGAATTTGATGAGCAAATTGCACTGGGTGATTTGCTCAATCAATTTTTTTTCATAACCGTCAACATCCCTTGCTAAAATAACTTAAACAGGTGTTAGAGTTGTAAATTTTTTCATAGCCGTCAACCTTGCTTGTTAAAATAACTTAATCGGGTGCTAGAGTTGTAAATGTTTTCATAATAGTCAACATCCCTTGTTAAAATAACTTAAACAGGCGATACAGTTGTCTAAACCATCAAATTTGACGAGTGATCCAGATTTCAAATTCCTACGGTGGGTGTCGCTATTGAAAAGAAATTAAAGAAATTTATTACAAAATTATTTATCAATACTGGTGTTGCCCTTTGGTTTCATTTGGTGTGGCTATTGAAACATAGGCTTCATCACTCTTTTTAATAATGTAATTTTTCTATTATATTAGGTTTTAAAAAAATATTATTAGTTAATAATAAACATTAAGTTTAATTGTAACACCCCAGACTCCTTGAAAGAATTGTGGTTATTAAATTCAGCTTTATGATTTACTGCATTTATTTTCTGTTATGTTATGACAATGACGAGGCTGGAAAGCCAGATAACAAGTTGTCACCTAATTTATGGTTGATTAGGAATTGAGACATGTTAATTAAAACAAACTGTTTGCTATAATTAAAAGAAACAATTAACAAGAAACAGATAACAAGTTGTTACCTAATTTATGATTGATTAGGAATTGAGACATGTTAATTAAAACAAATTGTTTGCTACAATTAAAAGAAACAATTATACCCCTGCCCTGGAAAGGGAAATATAGAGGGGAAAAGATGGAAAATGGGGACTATCCTAGAGCTGCGGAAAGAGTGACCAGTGGGAAGTTGCTCATTAACAGTCGAATTAAGTGTAGGACTTGAGGCTGGACAATGGAGTCCTGAGGCCCAATGCACTGACTGTAGTTGGGACTTGAGGCTGGACAGTGGAGTCCTGAGGCCCAAGGCACCGACTGTAGTTGGATATAATCCAGTGCAAAACAGTGAAAGTGCTCAAGGGAGAGCCTAGACGTAATCGCTAGGCTCATGGTTGGGAGGAGAGACTTTCCAGATATCTTTGGGATTTTCTGCTAATAAATTAATCAGATAAGTAATATAGATTTCATTTAAGTGAGGATGATGATAGATTAATAGAGTAAATGTTTGCTTACAGTATCATGATAGCTCATTACAAGGTATGAAAATTATTCTTAAACTCATAATAGAATATGTTCAAATAGAGAATTTCTTTCTTAGATGAGTAAATAAATCTGATGCTCAGTACAAGAATCGAAAGGAGTTCATAGCACAAAAACAATTGTAAATGTATAGTAAAGTCGTAAGGCTAGTAAACCATGAAGTCCAAAGGAGCATTCGACTCCTACAATTCTATTTGTAAAATACAGATGTAAAGATGTAAAAATGGGTAGAAAACATTCCTGGTACTTCTCATGGGATAAAATGTAAATTTTAACCTTAAATGGAGTAAGGCTAGTAAACCATGAAGTCTAAAGGATCATTGGGCTCTTACAATTCTATTTGTAAAATACAGATGTAAAAATTGGTAGAAAACATTCCCATTTCTTCTGGTGGGATAAAATGTAAATTTTAACCTTAAACAGAGTATTTCCTTCTGTCATTTAGGACTGTTAAAGCTTTTGGTATTCAAGAAACAAAGATTCCGCACACATAGGGTACCACGAAATAACTTGGTGAATTCCTCAAAACATAACCATTAATGCAAATAATTAATAGAAGCATTAAATAAACAACAATGTAGATATCAACGAATTTGCTAAACAATCATATGGAGCAGTAAAACCCCTTTGGTAGGTGATAAAAAGGAAAAGTTGTATATTTATATACTGTATCATTAAAATAAGTAAGGTTTATGACCAAAACATTACTGCAGCAGAGTGCAAAGTTCTATTGCATTCAACCAAACAAAGGCTAAATCATTGTTCCATCGATTTATTATAATAAAACCCTTGAACTCTAAAGAACCCTTGACCTCTGAATACATCAAACATTAACTATTCCAAAGGAATTCTATACCCATAAATTACAAAACTAGAGACTGAACAGTCTTTCGAACCAGAAAGTAAAGCAACCTAAATCAACTTTGTAAATAATCGAATTGACATTAACTTTTTACACAGTCTTCCCACAAAAAGCTAAGACCCAGGTAGGCTAAAGCCAAAGCTAAGACCCAGGTAGGCTCCAGCCAAAAAACTCTTCCAAGCGATTTATCGTAGGCATCAAAACCTTAGCAAGTAAACTGGGTAAGTTTTGGTGAATAATTCCAACCTGTACAAAGCCGTGTATTGTATCAGTCCTCAGGATCTTGGAGGGCGTGAAATCAACTCCATATGAACCCAGGTAAGGGCGACACATTACCTGCAACAACCCCAACACACCATTAATTGAGGTATGTAATATATATATATATATATATATATATATATATATATATATATATATATATATATATATATAATTGGTGAGAATAGAACAGTCAATGGGAAAATTCACCTAAACATTGAGGGTTCCATCAGGATGCAGTCCACTTATATGATAAGAGAAAGACAACCTTAATAACCTGCGGATATAACTAAACCAAACAATGAAACTATGAAATGATTTCACAGAGTAAAATCTCACCTTTCTAGGCTCGGCTTTGAATTTCTCTAACCATTGATGAAGCAGAACAGTGTGGCGATGCCCCTGGACTTGGAGGTTTTCGTGTTGAACCATTACCATCCATGAGGATGTAAAATTCACAAAGGAAACAATTATTAGGCATACAATTGTATAAAACATTTTTTCACCATTACCTCACCGAGAAGACCTTCTAGCCGAGACCATGGCTCTCATCCAATAGTTTTAGGACAGATGGAAGACCTGGTAGCTGAACCTATTATAGAGTGGCCGAACAATAGGTGGGAGTAGTGTAGTTGGACCCAACCTAAAACTACTCCACCGTTGGATTGTCCCCAGGAAGATCAATGCAGGTAAGTGAGAACATGTGTCAAGCCAAAGTTTCAGCGGTGAATGAAGGCATGCCAGAGGATAGCCACAAATCGCGCCGCGTGGAGAATTGTACCCCGTGCATTTACACCAAAGCAGTGTGATAGGTTCCATGACTCGAACAAAGGGCTTAACGCAGACTGTGTATGTAATTAATATCACATAACAAAAATCAATCAATTGTACCAAACGAAAAGCTTCACCGCCTCGTAATCATAGCAATTAATTGATGTGATAGTTGGTAAGTTACGCCTAGTAAATTAAATTATTTTTTTATTGTCTTTTGTAATGTTTAGGGTGTTACAAGTGGTATCAAAGCTTATCTTTGTACACTGAGACTCTTTGGGATATATGTGTGTGTTTGTGTGTGCAATGACTGTGATTTCTTAAATCTAACTAAATAAAACACATATGTGAACACAGAGACAGTCTCTATACAAAGGGCAGAATGCAGAGAAGTTCAGGACTGCCCAATACTCCAGAACCAGCTTATGTGAATGCTAACCCTGACATTTGGATACAGCTGGGCGAGGAGACTCGTCAAGCTAATGCAATTTTACTCGAAACTGTTCAACAGTTACGTGTTGAGATGAAAAATTTAAGAACGGACAATGAACGATTACACCTGGAATAGGAGAGGATTCTCAAAAGTCTATCTAATCGACAGAACCAAAGACATCTAGACCCCAGTGCTGAGGATAGAGAAAAGACCCCAACAGCTTAGCATGGTGAGGAAAATGTTGAATCAGCCGAGAGACATAGGGAGGATGAAGAAGGACGCTCAGATAATGTTTCCGACCAGTGCAAAACAAAAAGACAAAAGTCGGAACTACAAGGAGAATTCAAAAAGATTAAACCATCACTCTTCAAAGGGGAATCTGAAGAAGCAGTGGAAGCTTGGTTAATTGATATGGGTAAATATTTTTAGATTTATGAATACACAGATAAGTTGAAGGCACATTTGGCAGTTTATCAGTTAAGAGGTAAGGCAACCCTGTGGTGGGAAGAAATCAAAACAGTAAGAAATATTGACGAGGAACAGGTGACGTGGAACGAATTCCAAAAACATTTTAAAGATAAGTATCTAACTGAGCATTATTATGATGAGAAAGCAAAGGAATTTCATGAATTAAGACTGGGGGCCTTAACTATGGATGAGTATGTGGCTTGATTCACCTCCCTTCTGCGCTATGTGCCTTATATGCAGGAGGAGAAAGCCAATATTCAACGTTTCATTAGTAGCTTACCCAATTTCATGAAGGAGAAACTTGAGTTCGACTACCCCAAAACAATGGATGATGCAGTACGGAAAGCCCACATATGTTACCAGCAAATGAAACAAAAAAATGAAGGATCTAAAGGAGGGATGAATAAGAAGGGAAGAAGTCTGATTCCAAGTAGACACCCAAAATTTTCTAATAGCAGAAATTTACAGCAAAAGCCTCTCAATAAATTCCCAGCAAGGAACCAACCCAAGGTTGTCTATTCTGAAAATAGGCAGTCAGAAGGGGTTAATAAATTCAGTAATGATCAACAGTCAAAACCGTCGCTGCAATGCTGGGGATGCGGAGAACCCCACTACTACAAAAATTGTTCGCATAAGGCGAGAACAGAACAACTTGCAAACATGCAGGAAGCATCCATTGTTGGAGAAGTGGTGAGGAACATACCCATAATTAATGCTTCCCTGGATGATCATCAAGAAGAGTATCATCCCACCATGATTGAATGCGAAGTTATGATTGCTAAGCAACCTATTTCAGTTTTATTTGATCCCCATGCTAGCTTAAGTTATTTAGTCCTAAAGTGGTGGAAAGATGTCAACTGCAAACTACTAAATTTCCAAAACCTTGGCTAGTTCAACTAGCCATTGGGGCAAAAAGAAAGGTAGTTGCCAAAACAGAACAATGTCCCATAACCATCTCAGGACAACCCATTCACGTGAACCTCAACATTCTCCCTTTGGGTTCATATGACGTTTTAATCGGAATGGATTGGTTGGAAAAATGGTGGTCCTTGGTTGATTGCAAGCATAAAACTATCAGTTTTATTTCAGAATCAGGACAAAGGAGGGAACTTCAAGGAATCAAGACTAATACCAAACTGCGCCCTATTACTGCTAGTCAGCTAGGAAAGTGTATTAGGAAGGGTTGTCAAATATATGTTGTTCAAGTGGGATTTACCAACTCCAAGAATAAAATGACCTCCTTGGAAAATATTCCTGTCATTTAGGAATTTGCTGATGTATTTCCTGAATCTATTCCTGGATTACCACCCAAGCGGGATATTGACTTCACCATTGAACTAGTTCCAGGTGCAACCCCAGTATCCAAGGCCCCTTACCGCATGAGCATACCTGAGTTGACAGAACTCAAAATGCAGCTTCAGGAGCTTCTAGATAAAAAGTACATCCACCCTAGTGTGTCCCCTTGGGGAGCTCCCGTACTATTTGTACGGAAGAAAGATGGAACATTGAGATTGTGTATCGATTATCATCAGTTAAATAAGTTGACCATCAAAAATAAGTATCCCTTGCCACGTATTGATGATTTATTTGATCAAGTGCAAGGAGCCAAAGTATTTTAAAAAATCGACTTAAGATCCAATTACCACCAGATAAGGATAAAGGAGGAGGACATCTACAAAATTATGGTCATTACGAGTTCGTAGTGTTTCCATTTGGCCTCGCAAATGGCCCAGCTACCTTGATGAGTTTGATGCACACATTTTCCAGACCTATCTTGATAAGTTTGTGTTAATTTTTATTGAAAACATTGTGATATACTCTAAAAATCAAGAGGAACACAAAGAACATTTGAGAATTCTGCTAAAAACTTTACAAGAGAACCAGTTATATGCTAAATTTAGAAAATGTGATTTTTTCAAAGATCAGATCCAATACTTGGGTCACGTTATATTAGCAGAAGGAATAGCGGTAGACCCGGAAAATATTAAAAATATTATGGAATGGACCGCTCCAAAGAATGTCGTTGATATCAGATCCTTCCTGGGTTTAGCCGGGTACTACCGTCGGTTCATTGAAGGGTTTTCAAAAATTGCTTTTCCAATGACTTCCTTACAGAAAAAGGGATGCACCTTTCAATGGATAGTCGAATGTCAGCAAAGCTTTGAAATATTAAAACACCTACTTACCACTACACCCATCCTAAAAGTAGTAGATCCGGAAAAGTCTTTTGTAGTTAGCAGGGATGCAAGTAAAGAAGGTGTTGGCAGAGTGTTGACACAAGAAGGTAAATTTATTGCTTAAGAATCATGGAAATTGAAGGATTATGAACAATGATACTCTGTTTAAGTGAGTTCGGTTTTGAAATGAAGCATCTTAAAGGGAAGGAAAATAAGGTGTCTGATGCATTGAGTTGTAAGGTACATTGCATTTATGAGGTTTAGATCAGTCAAGCATGCTCAAACATTCCAGAAATTATAAAGGAGGCATCGGTCAAAGATCCAGAATACACTTTTCTTTGGCAGCAGACAAAGGAAGCTCTGTTAAAAGGAGAAAAATCAGATTTCGAAATAAATCTTGATGACATCCTTACCTTCAAAAACAGAATTTATGTTCCTAACCAAAGCATTGTTAAACAATTAATAATGGATGAGTTTCATCGAAAACCTTGTGCAGGCCACCCAGGTTACCAGAAATTATTATCAGCCATCAAGAAAGGGTATTTTTGGCCCGGATTAAGGAAGGATGTCACGGAGTATTTGTCCAAATGTTTGGAGTGTCAGTTGGTGAAGGCAGAGCATCAGCATCCCACTGGTTTGTTGCAACCACTGCCCATTCCAGAATGGAAATGGGAGACCATATCATTAGTGTTGGCTTATTGGGCCCTGACCTAGGTTCAGAAGAGTTATTAGCCAAACAAATCCCACAGCTACCGGCCCTTTCGGAAACAGTCCGCAGAGTGCAGACTAAGGTCTCACCCGAGGTAGTAGGGGAGGGGTTGGAACTAGGTTTCCGCACACTTGGGATGTCTTGATGTGGTCTGGAGGGGTCGCAAACCATTCTGTGGCCTCGCGCCACTCTGGATTATTATCAGGATTTCGCGAAGATCTGCGTGGGTCTACTTTCTTATTAATGAAATTATTATAGATCTGATCTTCTGATTACAGCCTTTAAGCAAAAATTTAACAATAAAACCCAGTGCACGCAATTATAAAAAGATATAGAGTCATATAAAAGATGCATAAATCAGAACACAATAGATCCGTGATACTTCAAAAACCACTTATCTTTATTAAAATCTTTCGCCAATACAACCAGATCTGCCCTGCGCACTCAGCTGCAGGGGTCCGTGCACACAGTTGCGGACTCTACCAGGCCTCTGCGCACACAACTGCAGAGCCTCTATCTATCTACCAACACCCTTGACTCGGACTTACAGACGCAGATAATACTGTCTTCACAAACCCATAACACCAAGATCGACCAAAAACAAGAACTGCCTTCTACCCTTAGAGCCTCACTCTATTTATACATTCCCATGGTCTGCGGACCATGGGCAGGTTGACTTACTTCCTATTATTCTATATTATTTATGGGTGGAAAACCCTTTGACTCGACCTATTACATTTCGCGCTCCATGCATTTCGAAGATTTACAATATTATTACCCTAACTGATAGGCTTTAAGCACCACAACCATTACGCGGGGCCTCCGCTACCCAATAGGCCCCCAACACAATCATCGTGACTCGTCCGGATTCACTCGTCAGTGCAGCGATACGCGCTGCCTAGGCTCCGCGGTCACCTCCCTGTGAGTGACGCACTTCGTTCTGTTGCTCCCTCTTTGTCTCCTGCAATGCTTCTTCCAGCTCCTGCTCCATTGCCTCTACCAATTCACGCAACCAATAATGCTCATTCTGCTCTACTCGGTTAACACAGAACACCCCCTCATAGGATTTTAGCTCTAGCTGGGGTGCCGCATATGAGAACTCCTCACACCATAGCAGCAAATTTCCAACATCTGGTCTACTATATGCACTATCTGCTGTAGCTTGTGTTGCAATTTTGCAAGACCATTGCTTCTGTCTGCGAGATCCCAATCTTCAAGGTACACCAGAGACGAACTGTTCACGGAAATTTCATCATTTGTCTCCATATGTATAGTCTTTCCCTTATCGTTTATGGTTCGCTGACCAACCCATGGGTTAAGCAGCGTCATCTGGACCAGTTCTGCTTCGTGTCTAGGAATTTCTGGCATGTCCCCTACCATCGGTGCTAAACTCTGCAGCTCCATTGGCCATATCACAACCCTCGGGCTTACTCCTTGAGCGTAAATAATGAATAGTTCCATATCGGCTGGCAGGCACAATAGCTTACTTTTCTCAAAAGCGCAGCTCATTCAGCGGATGCCCCCCTGTAATTTATAAGCGTTTTGAAATTCAAATTCAGTTGTTCCCTCCAGTTCTGGTGCCGTAACGTTAAGCCTACGGCAGATCGGTTCGGATCTAGTTTGTACCTTGTCTCTTAATTGCCCGTTGCCCGCTCCTTTTCGCCATGAGTCAGACATCTTATCATGAATAGTGATAGCAACGGTCACCTCTCTGCTTGTCAATGCAGTAGCACATCCCCTTCCGTGCAACCGCGACCCTTGTGACAGACCAAATCTACGTGCACCCCGGTTGTCGCGCAGCCTCCCCCCAAACTACCTTACCGTCCCGCGCTCTCTTTCAACTGGCTGGAGCGGTGAGACTGTCCTTTAGGCGGTTAGTCAGGCAGTCAACCCACCCGTGTAGAGCTTCAGGCGATTGCCATTTACTCTTCCTGAGAAGGGGTCTCCATTAAGGTTGGCAAGCTGGACCGCGCTTCCATCTGTAACTTCTTTGACTACATAGGGTCCCAACCAATGCATTCAGAGCTTGCCAAGGAAATTCTTGAACTTGCTGTCATATAGTAATACTAGATCATTCTGCTTGAAAGTGCACACCTTGATACGACGATCATGCCAAGCTTTCTCTCACTGCTTCTGTACCTACTGATGGAATCCGGCCAAAAACCATTCCTCCTCAAGTTCCTCCAGTTGTGCGAACCGTTCTTCCAAAGCCCCGCCATCTGCCATGCCTGTCATTGCCACGATTAGCAAACTAGGTACAATGTATTCCATTGGCATTACGGCTTCCATTCTGTAGACTAACCAGAAAGGTGTCTGGCCCGTCAACTTCTTACACGTGGTTTGGTATGCCCATAGCACAACAGGGATGCGTAGGTCCCAGTCATTTCGCTGCGCATTACCTACCTTGGTCAACGCAGTCTCCAAAATATTATTGAATTCATTGATGATCCCATTCACTTGCGGATGGTATGGCGTACTCTGTTGATGATATATCTCGAATTCCTCCATGAGCGCGCTGATAGTCTCATTCAGGAAGTGCATTCCACGGTCACTGATTAGAATTTTGGGACATCCAAACCATGACAACACAATCTTGAATAAAAATTTCGCAGCTGTAGCAACCATGCAGTCCTTAACCGGTTGTGCTTCTGCCCACCGGGTCAAGTATTCTATCGTGGTGATGATATAGCGCACGCCCGTCTTCCCTTGAGGTGCGATAGGCCCCACAAAGTCGATTTCCCATTTTTCAAATGGTTGCAACATCATCTGTGGCTTGAGTGTCATTTCATCCCTCCGCGATGGTTTCCCAGTCTGTTGACATACATTGCAGGCCCGACAGTACGCTTTTGAATCTTGATGTAGAGTTGGCCACCATAGTCCGGTGTAGAGAATCTTCTATGCTGTGGCACGTCCTGCATAATGTCCTCCTGCAACCCCCCCATGTGCTTCGGCAAGGATCTATCCTCGCTCGAATTCAGGTACATATCTGCGTAATATTTCATCGTTACCCATCTTGTAGAGGTGCCCTGCAATAACAATAAAGTTTGCTGCGCGTATTACCAATTCTTTCTTTTGCTACATAGAATACCCTAGCGGCACGGTTCCTGTGGTTAAGAAATGGATTATATCCTCAAAGTGGCCATCCGCGATGTGCACGGCATAGAGCTGTGTGTCAGGTAGTCCCTCCTCTAAGTTTGTGGGCTCTTCACCGTTCTCAATTCGAGACAGGTGATCTGGGCCAGCATTTAGACGTCCCAGCTTTACGATGACTTCAAAATCATATTCCTAAAACAATAACAACCATCGACAAATGTGCGCCCCCAACACAAGCTTATTGACTTAATATTTTAACGCTGAATGATCAGTATACATCTTAAAGTGTCCCCCGAGAAAATAGTGGTGGTATTTCTGGAGCGCGTACACCATTGCCAACCCCTCACGCTCAGTGGTGGAGTAGTTCTTTTCAGCTTTGGACAATCATCGACTTGCGAACGTGATCGGGTGATCAATTCCTTCCACTCCTTCTTGTGTGAGTACCGCACCCAGCGCAATACACGACGTGTCAACATGTACGTGAAATTTGATGTCCATTTTGGAAAGACCAAAATGGGCGATGATGCCATCTTTTCCTTGAGAGTTTCCAAACATTTGTTACATTCCTCACTCTGACAATAAGTGGCGTCCTTTTTCAACAATTTTTCCATCGGTGTCGTGATCTGTGCATAGCTCTTGATGAAATTTCGATAGTACCCAATGTGTCCCAGCGTGGCACACAATTGTTTGACACTTCGCGGTGCTTGCAAATTGAGTATGATAGCGATCTTCGTCGGGTCTACCATCAGGCCTTGCCTGCAGACCACTTGATTGAGCAAGTTCCCGAAGGGGATGAGGAAAGTACACTTCTTTAGATTTAGTGCAATCTGGTGCCGTCAGCAAGTATCCAACATTAACCGTAAGCTCGTGACATGTTTCTTGACTAACCCAAATACGGTCCAATCATCATGATATACTTCCAAGGACTTATGCATAAATTCCTCAAATGCAGCTACCACAACTCGTGAGAATATCACCGACACGTTCTTCAGTACAAAGGGCGTCACAGTGTACTGAAAACAGCCCCATTCGGTGGCAAAAGATGTTTTACTCCTGTCCTCTGGCGTGATCTTGATCTGGTGATACTCCAAGAAACCGTTTGTGAAGGAGTAGGCTTCTTGTCCCACCACATTTTCTAGTGCCTCGTCTGTAAATGGCATCATAAAGGGATAGTTAACAAATGCATCATTGAGCTTCTTGAGATCCACGCAGATGTGAATTTCACCTTTCTATTTTTTCTCCTGTACAACCATAGGACTTACCCAGTCGGATTCCTCCATTGGTTCAATTATTCCTACTGCAAGCATTTTGTCCAACTCTTCACGGACCTTTGCTTTGTATTTTGGATTAAACCGATAAGGCCGCTATTTGACTGGCTTCACATCCGGTTTCAGAGTTATCTTCATTATCCCTAGGTCACCGAGGATTCCTTTTAACTCTGTGATTTTCATCGGGAATAAGTCTTGATATTCTCAAAGTAACTTGACGACCTTTTCCACCATGGCATCATCCCAATAGTCCCCAAGCGTTGCATACTTCGCTCCTCCTCTGTACCAGTGTTCACATGTTTTGTTTTCAGTGGCACGGTGATGTCGGGGTCATCGATCGCAGGTCCTCGAACCTCGCGGTTCCCCTCTGTTTCCAGAATATTGATGTTTTTGGGGTCATCCTCATCATTGTCTATCTACACGTTATAACATTCCAGGCCCTGGATCAACTGACGTGACCAATATGGCTTCACTACTTCTTCCGGTTCCAGTGGTACCTTGAAAATAGTGGCCTTCACAACTTGTAGTGCATCATCAATAGTATCCATCCATTGGTCCTCAAATAAGAATGTCAATAAGAACCCTTCACGCAAGATATCCCATTCGCCCGTACCATGTCGAAGTTCTGTTTCAGTATACCAGTTCCGTGGGATGACATCCAAGGTATGATAAAATAAGTGTACCCACTCCGGTTGGGGCTCTTCTCCATAGGCCTGGTTCCATCTAGTGAGGTGCATGCGTGGGTCATCATGTCCATCATATTTCTTAGTTATTCATAGTTCCGGCTTCCCAAACCTTATTTGCATCATCCGCCTGCAACCGCACCAGTCTTCAAAGGTTCCTTCATGTGTCCCCCACCAACGCACTAGCGTCACGTGCAACGCCCATTTTAATGCATCGAACCGATGGTGCTCTGGTACCACGGGTTCAAACTTGGTCAGAAATTCATCTACCACTGTCAGCCCATCATACATCAGCAGTTCTCGATCTTGAGCTTTTACGCAATATAGCGACCTAGTCATCATGTTGCAGTTTAACGTTGTTACCCCGTTTAACCGATTATGCCACCACTCGTCTTCCTCATCTGAATCTGCAGTGCAGGACTCTGCACGCTCCCACGATATTCCTCCTTCTACAGTCGGATTGACCCAATCTTGATTTCATGCAATGATCTTATAGATGCAATCTAGTTCATCATCACTTCCTTGGACAGGTTCCGTGTAGCACGCTCCTTCAGCCAGGTCTAGCGGAATAACTATGCGGAGTGACTTCTTCTCGAATATCATTTTCCGCTTCTTTAAATTAATGACCCCATTCATATCTATGGCCTAGTCTATCCCTAACAACGCAGGGTAAGGGCTATTGTCATCCATGATTTCTATTACCTCAAAGTTCGTTTGTGTGCTCGCGCCTTCTATATCTACTGTGATTCCATGCAGTCTCCCCATGGGCAAGATCTTCTGTTGGTTTTCCATCTGCAATTGAATAGGAGACCATTGCAGTGCGGGCTTGCCCATGTGCTCCCAAGTCTATTTAGGTAGCATGTTTGCATCCAAGCCTAAGTCCAGGATAACCTGATCCATCTCATAGGCGCTGATTTGCGTTGTTAACCGCATCTCCCATCTAGTACACGAAGCATGTTTCCCTAATTTTCGGACCACGTGGGGTTCACTTGACCCTGCACATCTAGTTATCAACTCTTGTAATCCTTTAACCGCCCTACTATTGCAAAGAAATTTCATGCATGTCTCTAAAAAGGTAGTTAGCATCAAGGGATCCTTTTCCGACTCTGATTGATCCTTACTACCTGGGGTAGAGACCTCCGCGAAGCTCTTCCTAGCTTCTAGATCTATCTCCTTACGAACCCCGACATCGTCCTTGGTTAATTTCCTCTTATCCTCCCCTGTGGCTATGCCACTTCTAAGCACCATGTTCACGTTGGGGTCTTCCTCGCACAGTTCGGCCCTCATCATTTGGACATTCTACATCGCCGTAGTTTGTGCTTCCCTCTTTTCACGTATCTGTGCTATCAATGTGGGGCAATATATCATTTCATGATCGGACTGCTCAGAGTAAGGGCACGATATTCTGGTCGGGTTGGTATAGCCTTGCACGTAGTGTCTTGGTCTGCCACAATTATAGCAGATTAGCTGCCTGCGGCCCCTTCCTGCCCCATTCCTCGTCCTCGTCCTCACCTCTTGAACCCACCGCGCGCCATCGCTGCAGCTGGATCCTGACCTCGCACCTTAGTTTGCATCCTGTAGGCAAGTGTTCAATCCATCAATAATTCATAAATTTGGTAGTCCCGTTCATCGTGGCCCACAGATCTGCAAAAAATGCAAAATAGCTATTGGGGGGTCTAGGTAAACTTTTGTAGTAGGTGACAGTGTTTGTGGTGTTCTTTCCCCCCACCTAACAGATTGCGCACCAGAGCGAGGGCGTCACGCTTGGCCCTACCTGTGCTTCTGGTCGTAATGGCATTGCACCCCCCCGCCAAACAATTCGCAAATATCGGACAATGATCCTTATCGTGACCCTGGCCTTTGCATTTCACGCACCAGACTTCTTCCCATGCTTCTGGGCGGGGTGCCTTTTCTTCTTTTAAATTCTACATTTCTGAACACAGGTTTTGTATTTGGACGTGGATTTGCTGAACTCCCAACCCTGGATCCTGTAATGGAGTTTCATGCAACCTCATCGCTGTCTCTAATGCTTCAGCCTGGGTTGAGATCTTTTGCTATGACAGCGCCGTCCTCAGATGTGATGTCAATGACGCTACAAACCACATACAGTGTTGCGCATCCGTCAGCGTCATGTTCGCCTCACGGATTGTACTTTTCAATCCTTGATATAGATCCCACAGGGTTTCACTAGGCATCATCGCGATCTCCTTGAACTCAATGATCGACTGCGTTTCTGATTTCAACCGGCTAGACTCTTTTTTCAATGCCTCCCAGATCTCCACTATTCCCGCATTCAGGTGATCGCTCAAGTGCTTTATATACCACGTCAACACGCGGTCCTGCAATGCGCTAACCAGAGTAGCCTTTTTGATGTTATCGTCTGTAACTCCGTGCGCTTCCCACACTGCCCTTACTACGAACCAAAACTGTTCTAGATCTTTGCTTCCTGCTCCTTTGAATACCGACAGCTTGATCGTGCTTGTTATTTTTAACTCCTGGTCTGTGCGCGAGTATGCTAGAGCCTATTATGACCTTGTACCACTTCTGATCCAAACAATATTCAATCTCTTTCTTCGTAAGGCTTCAAAATTCCACCATCAGACATCCCTTAGGCCGATCCCGGTCCCGGCAATGGAACCATTTGTTGGCTTATTGGGCCCTGACCCAGGTTCGGAAGAGTTATTAGCCAAACAAATCCCGCAGCTACCAGCCCTTTCGGAAACAATCCACGGAGCATAGACTGAGGTCTCACCCGAGGTAGCAGGGGAGGGCTCTAGAACTAGGTTTCCGCACCCTTGGGATGTCTTGATGTGGTCTGGAGGGGTCGTGAACCATTCTGTGGCCTCGCGCCACTCTGGATTATTATCGGGCTTTCGCGAAGATCCATGCTAGTGTACTTTCTTATTAATGAAATTATTATAGATCTGATCTTCTGATTATAGCCTTTAAGCAAACATTTAACAATAAAACCCAGTGCGCGTAATTATAAAAAGATATAGATTCATATAACAGATGCATAAATCAGAACATAATAGATCTGCGATACTTCAGAAACCACTTATCTTTATTAAAATCTTTCACCAATACAACCAGATCTGCCCTGCGCACTCAGCTGCAGGGGTCCGCGCACACAGCTGCGGACTCTACCAGGCCTCTGTGCACATAGCTGCAGAGCCTCTATCTATCTACCAACACCCTTGACTTGGACTTACAGATGCAGATAATACTATCTTCACAAACCCATAACACCAAGATCGACCAAAAACAAGAGCTACATTCTACCCTTAGAGCCTCACTCTATTTATACATTCCCATGGTCCGCAGACCATGGGCAGGCCAACTTACTTCCTATTATTCTATATTATTTCTGGGAAGACAACCCTTTGATTGGACCTATTACATTTCGTGCTCCACGGATTTCAGAGATTTACAATATTATTACCCTAACTTATAAGCTTTAAGCCCCACAACCATTACATGGGGTGTCCGTTACCCAACAATTAGACGTCATCACAGGTTTACTCCACATTAGGAAACAACATGACTCAATTATGGTTGCAGTAGACAAATTGAGTAAAACCGCACACTTCATACCTATGAAATCCACATACAAAACTATGGAAATCGTGGACATATTTATGAAGGAAATCTTTCTCCTGCACAATATACCCAAGGTGGTAATTTCAGACAGGGATGTGAAATTCACATCCACATTCTAGAAAGCCCTCTTTTTAGGTTTGGGTACCTAGATCCAATTTAGTATGTATTATCATCCCCAAACGGACGGGAAAATTGAATGGGTGAATCAAGTGCTGGAAGACATGCTACGCATGTTTGTGATGCAACAACCACATAAGTGGGAGGATTACCTCCACCTCGTGGAATTTTCATACAATAATGGACATCACGAATCACTGGGTATGAGCCCCTTTGAGGTGTTATATGGAAGAAAGTGCAGAGTACCCATGGACTGGAATAACCCTGTTAATAAGCTAGCATTGGGTCCCGACATGCTAGCAGAGATGGAGGAAGCCATTAAGAAAGTTTGACAAAATCTAAGGGTTGCCCAGGATAGGTAGAAAATGTATGCAGATAAAAAAAGGACATACAAAGAATTTCAGCCGGGAGATCATGTATATCTAAGGGTAAAGCCCCAAAAAAGTTCCTTACAATGGAGGGGTTGTGCTAAGTTAGCACCCCGGTATTGTGGACCTTTTCAAGTCTTGGAACGAATTGGACCAGTAGCCTATAAACTTGCGTTACCAAGCCACATTCGGGTCCACAACGTTTTTCATGTTTCGTTGTTAAAGAAATATGTGTACAACCCACAACATATAATAAATTGGGAAAATATTCAGGTAAAAAGTTAAAGGATTATATACATTTTTATAAGTTGTTTTGAGGGAATTATGATTGTGAATTATGTATGTGTAGGTCGAACCGGAAGGAGAGTTTCTGGCAGAACCTCTTCATATTCTCGATCGGAGAGAAACCACCTTGCGGAGAAGAGTCATCACCCAAGTTAAAGTGCAGTGGAAGAACTTTGGCCTAGATGAGGCCACCTGGGAAGAGGAATAATTTATGCGGGAATCTTATCCGGTGTTATTTTCTTAAATTAGAAAGAACACCAGGGATGGTGTTCCTCACATGGGGGGGGAGATGTAACACCCCAGGCTCCTTGAAAGAATTACTGTGGTTATTAAATTCAGTTTTATGATTTACTGCATTTATTTTCTGTTATGTTATGACAATGACTAAGGCTGGAAAGCCAGATAACAAGTTGTTACCTAATTTATGATTGATTAGGAATTGAGACATGTTAATTAAAACAAATTGTTTGCTACAATTAAAAGCAACACTTAACGAGAAACAGTTATACCCCTACACTGGAAAGGGAAATATAGAGGGGAAAACATGGAAAATGGGGGCTATCCTAGAGCTAGGGGAGAGAGTGACCAAAGGGAAGTTGCGCATTAATAGTCGAATTAAGTGCAGGACTTGAGGCTGGATAGTGGAGTCCTGAGGCCGAAGGCAACAACTGTGTTTGGATATAATCCAGTGCAAAACAATGAAAGTGCTCGGGGGAGAGCCTGGACGTAATCACCAGGCTCACGAATGGGAGGAGAGACTTTCTAGATATCTTTGGGTTTTTCTGTTGACAAATTAATCAGATAAGTAATATAGCTTTTTATTTAAGCGAGGATGATGATAGATTAATAGAATAAATGTTTGCTTACAATATCATGATAGCTCATTACATAGTATGAAAATTATTCTTAAACTCATAATAGAATATGTTCAAATAGAGAATTTCTTTCTTAGACGAATAAATAAATCCGATGCTCAGTACAGGAACCGAAAGGAGTTCATAACACGGAAATTTTTTTAAATGTATAGTAAAGTCATAAGGCTAGTAAACCATGAAGTCCAAAGGAGCATTCAGCTCCTACAGTTCTATTTATAAAATACAGATGTAAAAATGGGTAGAAAACATTCCTGTTACTTCTGGTGGGAAAATATAAATTTTAACCTTAAACAGAGTATTTTCTTATGTCATTTAGGACTGTTAAAGATTTTGGTATTCAAGAAACAAAGATTTTGCACGCATAGGGTACCATGAAATAACTCGGTGAATTCGCCAAAGCATAGCCATTAATGCAAATAAGTAACATAAGAATTAAATAAAAAACCACGCAGATATCAACGGATTTTCTAAACAATCATATGGAGCAGTAAAACCCCTTTGATAGGCGATAAAAAGGAAAAGTTGTATCTGTATACTATATCATTAAAATAAGTAAGGTTTACGATCGTTTCATTACTAAAACATAGTGAAAAGTTCTATTACATTCAACCAAGCAAAGACAGAATCAAAGAAGGGAACAAAACCCTCGATTTCTTATAATAAAACCCTTAAGAACCATCGAATTCTCAATACATCAATCATTAATTGTTCCAAAGGAATTCTATACCCATAAATTAGAAAACCAGAGACTGAACAGTCTTTCGAACCATAAAGTAAAGCAACCTAAATGAACTTCCCAAATAACCGAATTAACATTAATTTTTTACACATTCTTCCCAGAAAAAGCTAAGAACCAGGTTGGCTCTAGCAAAAACCTCTGCCAAGCGATTTATCGTAGGCATCAAAACCTTAGCAAGTAAACTGGGTAAGTTTCGGTGAATAATTCCAACCTGTACAAAGTCGTGTATTGTATCAGTCCTCAGGATCTTGGAGGGTACCAAATCAACTCCATATGAACCCAGGTAAGGGCAGCACGTTACCTGCAACAACCCCAACACATCATTAACTGAGGTATGTAATATATATATATACATAATAAATTAGTGAAGAATAGAGCAGCCAACGAGAAAATTCACTTGAACATTGAGGGTTCCATCATGATATTGTCCGCCTATATGATAAGAGAAAGACAACCTTAATAACCTGCATATATAAATAAACCAAACAATGAAACTAGGAAATGATTCTGCGGAGTAAATTCTCACCTTCCAGAGCTCGACTTTGAATATCTCTAACCATTGATCAAACAGAACCGTGTGGTGATGCCCATGGACTTGGAGGTTTGCCCGTCGAACCATTACCATCCATGAGGAAGTAAAACTCACAAAGGAAACAATTATTAGGCATAGAACTATATAAATCGGTTTTGCACCATTACCTCGCCGAGAAGAATTTCCAGCTGAGACCATGGCTCTCATCCAACAACTTGCAAGACAAATGGAAGACCTGGTAGTTGAACCTGTTACAGAGCAATTGAACCATCAAAACCCACCAAGTGCAAATGTCTCTCCATCCGGTCAAAGGCAGGAGTAGTGTAGTTGGACCCAACCTAAATCTTCTCTACTGTTGGATTGTCCCCAGGCAGATCGACGAACCTAAGCAAGAACAGGTGTTAAGCCAAAATCTCAGCATGTGAATGAAGGCATGCGAGAGGACAACCACAAATCGCGCCGCGTGGAGAGTTGTACCCTGTGCATTTACACCAGAGCAGTGTGACGGGTTCCATGACTCGAGTGAGGCCATGTGCCTCTTTAATGTCGGATAGAGGCCTTAATGCAGACTATGTATGTAATTAATATCACATAACACATATCAATCGATTGTGCTGAATGAAAAACTTCATCGCCTCGTAATCAAAGCAATTAATTGATGTGATAGTTGGTAAGTTAGGCCTCGTAATTTTTATTTATTTTTATTATGTCTTTTGTAATGTTTAGGGTGTTACATTAATGTTAATATCATTAAACATTGATTTTAATATTAATATGAATATTAATCTTAATATTAATATAAAATTATTAGCCTCATTTATTAAAATTGATTGACATATAAATAATAGAAAATATTGTATTTCATATATATCAACCACATTTATTGTACTAATTGTTTCAATTATGCTTTAGGTTTAATTTAAATTTATATATATTTTTTAATTGTTTCGGTTATTCTTTAGGTTTAGGTTTAATTTATATATATATATTGACTTTTAATTTACTATAGTGATTTATTTGTGTTTGGTTTTTTATTTAATTTAGTTTTTGTTTTAATAAAAAATCTATTAAGTCATTAAAATTTTATTTAATTAATAGTTTTTTAGATTTTAAGTAGATTTTAGTTTATTTGTTTTAGATTTAGTTTTAATTTCATTTTAGATTTTAATTTTATTCATAATTTAGTTTTAGTTAATTAAATTACTTTAGTTTACATATGTTACTTTTAATTTTAGTTTAGTTTTTTTTAATATAATTGTATTTTAGTTAATATGGATTTATTATTTAGATTTTAGTTCTGTAGATTAATTTTTTATTTATAATTTAAATTCGTTTAATTTCTTTTTTATTTTTTTAATATTTTAAGATGATTACGCTGGATTATTCTAGATTTTAATTTCGATTTTTAGTTTTCACAATTTATTTTGGATTTAATTTATATTTAACAAAATGGTTTTATAGGAGTTCTGGATTTAATTTATATTTAAAGGAATGGTTTTCTTATTCCAAGTGGAAAATGGATGTTTTGGATCATGAAATCAAGAGGCCAAACAAAGTTAAGGAGATTCTAAAAATGATTCTAAAAATAAATACTAACACCCATGAGTGAGAAGTTCTAGATCTAGAAACTATTAAGGGAAATTATGCATAGAAAGAAATATTGTTAATTACACTCTGGTAATAGAAAGATTTATCTCTAATAGAATAAGGAGCGTTTTGAGTTTCTAAAAAGAGGAGGCTATGCACTTTTGTAGAAGTGATTGTAGAAGAAAATTAGGATCTCAAAGGGTTGTACAAAGCATTCAAAGCTAATTATAATAAGTTCTCATTTCTTTGCACTTTTGTAGAAGTTATTCTGGAAGAAATTTAGGATCTCAAAGGGTTGTACAAAGCATTCAGAGCTAATTATAATAAGTTCTCATTTCTTTGCACTATTGGATCAAATTCGCAGACATGTTTTCATTTCTTTAATGGCTATTAAATTTTGGTTTAAATTTTATTACAATTAGTATATGAGTAATTGAAATTATCATTATTGTTCATCTCAATTATTTTATGGTAATTGATACTATGTGTTAAGCTATCTTTGCATAAATGAATAGAATGTAAATCCTAATTTGATAACGCATTCAATGGGACTTTCTTGTAATGGATATTAGCTATTTGTTAGTGAATTACTATCTTGTTTTGAATTAATTTCTATTGAATTAAATAATTGTTTCTTTAATATCATAGTAAATCTAACATAGAATTCATTTATAAATAACTAGATTAATATATATGTGCGAGATGATTTTGGTAACCATACACTAGAGTCATTTTATGTAACACCCTATCCTTCATGTAAATATTTATATGGTTATATGTTTTAAAAACTAGTGTTCTAACTCGAAGGGGGCACCATAAAGAAAAATGATATTTTTTTAATAAATAATTGAGATGTTAAGGTGGAAAATGTGGGAAAGGGAATCTTATGAAGCTGAAAATTAGATATTTAGATAATTATCCACTCAGTTGAAGATAAATACAGAGGGAATAAATCTATAGGAAAGAAAAGCATATTTTTGAGTTGTTGGAGAAAAAAACAGTTTTTCCTACCTTTAATAAGGAAAAGAGGAAACAAGCTAGGCTAAGGGGATAAGAAAACCCCTAAAAGGCAAGACATTTGAAAAGAAACATCTTCTGACAATCATTTATATGAGACATGAATTGGTAATCAGAAAGAGGTGGCTGAAGGAAGAAAACAAGCTTCTTAGCTTGGGGGGAACCAGAGAGCACTTGGTTCATGGTTGGGAAGAAAGGCTTTTCCCATGCCACATTTTCAACGATTTCATCAGTTAGATGTTATTGTCATGATTGGTTATCTGTAATTCTCATTTTATAATTAGGTTGTAAATACAAGGTTTGAGATGGATTGCTCCTGCATGGTATGAATCATGGATCAATGTGATTTTAAAAAAGAAGAAGTAAAGAACAGGTAATCATGTTACATGTTATTTCGTACGACTATAAATGTTCAAAGGGTGAACAATTTAGGAAAATGAAAGTGACTGATTTGTATTGAATTGTACTGTAAATTACCTTCCACATAACTGGAATCTTTTGATTGTATTCTATATAATGTTACAATTTCATGCTGAATGGTAATTTAATTTCAGATGAATTGTTTGTGAGTGTCCAAGCCAAAGGTATGTCAAAGGTGAAGTACAGGTAACAGGGAAAAAAATACTAAATTGATTTATTAGAAGAATTTATGGCTGGTAGCAGCAAATTATAAGGTCTAATGATTAACACGTAGATGAAATAATGTTCTGAAGTTATACAATGAATAACATATAGATAATCCTATGCTTTGTAGTTATATAATAAATATTATAGAGAGGGCATCATAGTACACTAAATCCTTCACTCGGTAGCTCCTCTTTCCATTTGGCCAGGAGGCTTAAGGCATGTCTTGCTAGCAACGCCGAGATCGCTCTCCAAAGGCGACGTGAAATGAAGATTAGGAAAAGGTCACATCTTAGGACCAGAACTGGTAATGTTAGAAGGGAGTATGGAAGAAACAAAAAAAGTGTCAACTGTAACGTGTGTAATAAGAAAAGTGTTATGATATAGTCAAACAGGACTCACATTCACTCAGGATTGGTTTTCCTTGAAGTAGGTCTCGTTGAATGATGACTAGCGAAAATAAAATACAAGTTAACATACATAGTTAACCAAATGCCATGGAAATCGCATGTAACGAGAGTATAAATAAGTCACAAGATATTAGACCTACTCAATAGGAGCAAAATTCAGTCAGAATGATATGAAAATAATACCATTGTTCAATTGAAACAGATAGGAATTGATATCATGACAAAACAATAATTAATTACAGTATCGTCACCAGATAAAAGTGGTGAATACTCTAGTTGTAGGAACAAAAAAGTAAACGAGGGAATGTACAATACTATGAAGCCATGAATAATACAAATGCATGATAATCCAGCTGTGCTTATGACAATAAATTTTATTATCTATTACATGAAAAATTCTAAATAAGAACTTATATTCATCATAGCGAATCCACCAGAAAGTTTAATCACATTTTACATAAGGCATTACTCTAGAAGAGGAATATCAAAACTACATGGAATTTCCCATCCCATCACAAACTATAAATAAACGAAAATTGTGCGACCAAAAAAGAGAAATTAATCATAAAATTCAACTGACAAAAATCGTGCTGGAGAAAAGAGGCATTAAGCCTTTTAAAGTAATCATTTAAAAGTTTATGACTAAATTCCATCACGCATACTAGTACGATAAACACAAAAGTAGCATACGGTTACATCAAAACAAAAGAAAATTTCAAAACAGCAGTCCCACTAACACTGAGTGCAAAAGAATCCATATGCATAATACATATAGGGCTAGGCCAAGGACATCGCCTCTTAGAAACCCCTTTGAAATGCAGAACCCGACCAGAAGTCCCTAATTCATATTAAGGAAACCACAATAAACCTAGACCAACGTCCAAAACAAATGAGGGCCACGATGTTGCAACAAGATGGCTAAGGCAGCAAGAACCATAGTATACAAGCAACAATTAGTTTGAGAGCATATCATGCAAAGGGTACCGACTTGGAACCTAGGGTATGCTACTGTACAGAAAACCCACACAGAAGGAAGAGTTGAATTGTTACCTGGAAAACCCAAAACCAACAAAGGTTAATAAAAATAACCTAAGAAATGGTATAAACCCACCTATAATTCACATAAAACTATGCAAGAAAGTGACCATTATTACCTGTGTGTCATGCTCAGAGGAGAACGATACTTCTCCATACCTGAGGTCCAACCACCACAGCCAAACCTAAAAATAAAAATTTTTGCCCAAGAATCGTATTGAGGGTGTGAGTAAAATTCTGCTAAGGAGGTTGAAGGAAAATGATTTTACCTATGAACACAAATGACTACTAAACCCTAGGTCGAAAAAGTTCACTGGGCCAAGCACTATCAAGGAAGGGGAAACCTTGTTTTCCTAATAAGAAAACCAACCTCACCTGAATAAGATAAGCATACAGGTGCTTGGAAACAAATAAAACAATAGAGCTCGAAGGGTCATGCAATCGACATACTTGAGAAGTGAGAGAAGCAACCCCGCGAAAAAGTGCCATCAACATTTCATCTCCAAGAGGTCCTGCACCATGACGAAAACAAAGAAGAATGGATGAAACCCTAAAACTCATAAAATTGATAATAATTAACCCCCAAAATATATAAATTCAATCTCAGTGAAAATCACCCTATTAGCTAAGCAAAGCAGCGTGTCTTGAGGATGCTCAATGAAAGAGCTAGGGACGCAGAGAGTGCCACCACTATAGCCTAGCAGAGGCGAGGTAGCCAAGGCGTGTCTCTTGTTGCCACAGTGAAATAGATTACCTTTTTTAACGCAAGGTATAAGGCCAAAAGAGGGTTAGGGTATAAGAAAGGATACGAGGATCGTGGATCTACAAGAATGCCACAAGCACTGTCGATCTCATTAGCCTCAAGAAGAGGAACAAGGCAGAGGAGGAGCGTGACAGCCATGTGAAGGTTGTGAGTCTAAAAGCATTGAATGGTTTAGAGATAAGTGAGGACAGGCACAAGTAAAGGAGGATTTAAATCCTTAGAAACATATACACCTTGGAAACACATATATCATGGAAAGACATACACCTTAGAAACATATCCATCTTGGGAGCACATACACCTGGAGTCATAAAATGATGGTATGGTTAGGGAACAAAACTAATACCATTATAATGAAATATATAAAATAAACCAAGGATATAATTGAAGGATGGCCATGTGAAAAAAGAAAATAAACATTGAGTTATGCTTCCATATACTTTAATAGAAGGTCCATTACTAATTGTAAGAAAAAAACATTGTTACTTTTAGCACTATTGCATGTTCATGATTTATAGGAGTATTTAGAAAAGGAGATATGACAAATGGTATTAGAGCCTAGATACGACACTAGGCCTTGAGGGCATCATCTCTAAGGAAAAATATTTAGAAAATATATGTGTGGGTGTGTGTGTGTGTGTGTGTTATGTCTCTATGTATGGTAAAAACGTAGACCATGTAAGTGTTTAATGACTGTTGTGTGGTTTATAAGGTACGAGTGATCATAGCACTACAAGATGACGGAAGATACTCCTCTAACGAATAGGGGGATGAGGAGTTGTATATTGTGTTGGGCGAACGAAGTACTTCACTTCCTTCCCAGCTAGTGGATATGGTGAAAACGCTTCAATAGGATAAGATGATCCGAGAATGGACAGAGAAATCCAGTCACAAAAGTGTCGAATTGGAAGGGAAAAAGGGAAGAAAGGGGGAAACAGATTCAGAGACATCAAAAAACGAAGGAGAGTCAGGTCGGATATCTCCAAAGGCACAAAAGGGAAAGAAGAAAGTGGATTTGCATGGTGAATTTAGGAATATTAAACCCCTACCTTTGATGGGGAAAGGGAAGAAGATGTAGATGCATGTTTACTAAAAATGATCAAATATTATCAGGTGTACAAATATGATAGTAATTTGAAGGCTCAGTTGTCCATTTATCAGCTGCAAGGGAAAGCTACCTTGTGGTGGGAAGAGGTCAAAATCGTACATCAATTAGAAGAGAAGACTATATCCTGGGAATAATTTCAAAAGCATTTTAAGGCCCATTATCTAAGCAAACATTATTATGAAAATCGTGCCAAAGAATTCCATGAGCTGAAGCTAGGAAAATTGTCCATGGATGAATTTTTTCCAAAGTTCACTAATTTGTTGTGCTATGTACCGTATATTAAAGAGGAAAAGGCCAAAATACAACGTTTTTTGAACTGTTTACCACATTAATATACGGAGAAAATTGAGTTTGATCAGCCAAAAACCATAGACCAAACGGTAAAGAAAGCTAGGTTGTGCTACAAACAGTTTAGGAATAGAAATGATAATAGAAATACTTGGAACAATAAGGATAAAAATAAGACAGCATGGAGTTTTAAGAAGCAAAATCCTCCTTACCTAAATTTTTTTGGTAAAGATCACCAAAAGAAGAAGGTTGGCCAAGGAAATGTCACTCTCCCAGTATAGTCTTATATAGGATCGAAGCCTATGGAGTTAAATTGCAAGAGGAATGGTGGTGCCAAAGAGCAAGAACCATTAAAGTGTTAGGGTTGTGGGGAGCCACACTTACTGAGAGACTTCCCACATAACCCCATATCGGTGTAGAATATTCAGACCATTCAGGAAGCATCAATTCTTAACGACATTGCTAGGAACATTCCAAGAATTAGCACGACACTAGAAGATAGGCAAGATGAACACCAGTCCACCATGATTGAAATTGAAAGTACTATTTTGAACCATATGGTCTCTATTTTAATAGATCCTAGAGCTAGTATGAGCTATATTAGCATGCAAATTGTAGAAAAATGTTATCTAAAAACTAAGATATTTAGGAATGCTTGGCTAGTCCAGTTAGAAACTGGTACTAAACGAAGAGTCACCAATGAAACAAAACAACATTGTATTAATCTAAATGGTTATTTCACAGTAAAATATCTAAATATTCTTCCTTTGGGATTGTATGATATACTAATACGCATGGATTGGTTAGACAAGTAGGGTGCTCTCATAAACTACCTAGAAAAAATAGTTCAATGTGGAGATCTAGAGGGACTGAATTGGTTAATTAGAGGGAAACAAAAACTTGTGTCAGTCTGTCAGATCACAGCCTTACAGCTAAAAGGGAGTGCTAGGAAAGGATGCCACTTGTATTTGGTAAAAGTAGAAACTAATGAACATCTAAATGAAAAATAAAGGTTGAAACATGTTACCTGTGATTAGGAAATTTCGAGATGTTTTTCTGGAATAAATTCCAAGATTACCCCCACATAGAGATATATATTTTATCATTGACTTGGTACCCCATGCAACATCTAGTCTCTAGAACACCCTACATAATGAATACTATAGAATTACTAGAATTAAAAATGCAGTTACAAGAATTACTTGATAAAGTATATATACGACCTAGTATCTCACCATGGTGGGCACCAATACTTTTTGTTGAGAAGAAGGACGGTAACGTGAGAATGTGTAATGATTACCGTAAGTTAAATAAGTTAATAGTTAAGAAAAAATATCCACTTCCAAGAATACATGATTTGGTTCGATCAGATTAGAGGGGAAAGTATCTTCTTCAAGATTGATCTTAGATCTTGTTATCACCAGTTACGAATAAATAATGAAGACATATACAAGACATCTTTCTGAACTAGATTCGGTCATTATGAGTTTGTGGTATTTCCTTTTGGCCTCACAAATGCACCAACAACATCTATGTGTTTCATGAATAGTATACTCCATCCCTATTTGGATAAATTTGTACTAGTGTTTATGGGCGACATGTTATATCTAAGACTTTTGTGATCCATAATGTAGATAGACGTCTTTCAGATTAATTACATTATCAAGATTTGGTCAAAAGTGAGGAAGAAGTTTGGGATACTGATTTATTCCAAAAGTGAGGAAGAACATAATGAACACTTGAGAATAGTACTCAAAACCTTAAGGGAGCATCAATTGTATGCCAAACTCAGCACGCGTGAATTTTACCAAGATAGAATTCAGTATTTGGGGCATATTATTTCCAAGGAAGGATTAGTTGTGGATCCATAGAAAGTCAAAGCTATTACAACTGGCTGGTATCCAAAGATGTATTAGGAGTGCATTCCTTTATGGTGATTGCAGGTTAATAGGGTCAATTTATAGAAGCTTTTTATAAACTAGCACATTCGATCACTTCCTTGTAGAAAAAGGGGGTGAAGTTCGAATGGACAACCAAGTGCCAAGAAAGCTTCGATAGGCTGAAGCTACTATTGACCACAACCCCTATACTTAAACTTACATATCCAGATAAACCATTCACCGTATGTACATATTCATTTTTGGAGGGTTTGGGAGGAGTGTTGGTGCAAGAGAATGCAATAATAGCTTATGGATATAGAAAACTAAAAGTACATGAGCACAATTGTGTCGTGTATGATTTGGAATTAGCAGCAGTAATACATGCACTTCAAACATGGAGAAGTTACCTTTTGTGGAGGAAGTTTACATTGGTGACTGATCAGCACAATCTAAAATACTTTTTCAGTCAGCCAGATCTGAATGCAAGATAAGAAGGTGGTTGACATTCCTTAGTGACTTTGATTTTGAGATCAAGCATATTCAGGGAAGGAGAATAAGTTGGAAGATGCCCTAAGTAGGCATGCAAATCTAGTGTTGGGAGTAACTGTCTGTAAAGTGAATCTAGAAAATTTGGAACAAATTAAGTAGGTTATATCCCAAGATCCTTAGTATCAGGAACTTCAGTAGAAAATTCCACAAAGAGGGGTATTTGGATATGCATAATCTGCGGAAAAATTACTTATATACCAAAATAGGTTATATGTATCTAATAAGAGTACATTGAAACATACAATATTAGACAAGTACCACAATACAACCTATCTTGACCATCCTGAATACCAGAAAATGTTGACTACATTAAGAAAAAAAATATTTTGGTCAGGCATGAAAAGGGATGTGGCAGAATATTTAAATAAATGCATGGAATACCAGAAGGTTAAAGTGGAATATCAACATCATGCGGGATTATTGAACCCTTTACATGTACTAGAGTGGAAGTGGGAAAACATTTCAGTAGATTTTATTACCAAGTTACCCAAAACAAAACTTCAACATGTTTCTATTATGGTAGTAGTAGATGTGTTGATGAAGGTGGTTCATTTTATACCTATACAATCCACTTTTGTGTCCGCTCAAATAGCTAGCATTTTTATGAGGGATATTTTTCGACTGCACGGAGTACGAAAAGCTATTAATTCAAACAATGACCCAAAGTTTACCTCCAAGTTTTGGAAGGCACTCTTTGGGGGACAAGGTACACAACTGAAATTCAATACCGCATATCACCCGCAAACAAATGGCCAAATAGAAAGAATAAATTAGATCCTTGAAGATATCCTGAGAATGTATTTCATTCACCATCCTACGAAATGGGAATATTTTCTAGATTTAGCAGAGTTTTCCTATAATAAAAGATACTAATCTAGCATTAAAATGAGTCCTTTTGAAGCCTTGTATGGAAGAAAATTCCATATAACTGTTAGCTGTAATGAACTAGAGGATAGGATACTATTAGGACACGATGCATTGCAGGAGATGGAACACTAGGTAAGGATAATATGGCAGAATACCAAAGCAGCTCAAGATTGACAGAAGAGTTATGCAGAGAACAAAAGGGTACATAAGGAGTTCAAAGTTGGGGATCATGTATTTTTGTGGGTAAAACCTTGAAAGAGAACACTCTGAACTAGAACTTGTGCTAAACTTGCCTTGCATTATAGTGGACCTTTCGAAATCCTCGAGAGAGTTGGACCTGTAGCTTATCAGCTATCTCTGCCCACTCATATTAAAGTGCATAATGTATTTCATGTATCATTATTAAAAAAATATGTCCACAATAATTCTCATGTGGTTGATTGGAATGTGATACAAGTGGAACTCGAAGGAGACTTCCCGCCAGAGCCACTCCATATTTTGGATCGAAGAGAGACTATGCTCCAAAATTGAGTTGTCGCTCAAGTTAATGTACAATGGAAGTAATTTACCCTTGAGGAGGCTACATGGGAGCAGGAGGATTCTATGAAGGAAGTGTATGCAGGGATTTTTTCAGAAATAATAGTTGGTCATGTAATAATAAATTAAATACTGGGGACAGTGTTATTTTGAGAGGGGGAAATTGTAACACCCTCTTCTTCATGTAAATATTTCTATTGTTATATGTTTTAAAAACTAGTGTTGTAACTCTAGGTTTTAACCGCATACAGAAATTACCTGCATACGAATTGTAAAACACAGAAAATAAATAATGCGAGAGCACAACACATAAAACACATATACAAAAATATTTTCCACTGGATCCCAAAACTAGGACTACCAGCTTGATTTTCCATTATGTTCCTTTCAATGTTACAATACATATTTATACATGCCGAAGCATCCAATACCATGGACCGAAAACCATCGCATCCAAAACCATGTGCAAAAACCATGCACAAAACCATAGGTAGTTCTACCCAACCTAATTGGCAGCAGAGAGGGGATACCCACCCCTCAAACCCCCTGGATAGGGGGGCTGCCGTCCCCCTTGTGGCCCCCCTGCTGCGCAATCAGCGCAACGAAGTGGGGGCTTCGCCCCCCCTCTAACCCCCGGTTAACTACGTAGGGTAATCGTGGAAAGAATATAACAAAACTCAACATTCTCCCACTTGTTTTTTCCTTTCCATAGGGGGGCGCAGGAGAGCTTAGTCATTTATCCAGCCCTGTAATGCCCATTGTTTCTCTACACCAAGAGAACTTCTCAGAGCTCACAGATTTTGTCAATGCATCTGTAGTATTCTTCAAAGTGTCCACCTTTATCAGCAACACCTTTCTTTATACTATCATATCCCTCACAAAGTGATACTGAACATCAAAGTGCTTTGTCTTTGAATGATAAGCATGGTTCTTTGCCAAGAAAATTGCACTTTCACTGTCACAGTCTATCCTTATAGCTCCCTGTACTAACCCCATACTTGAACACAATCTCTGCAACCAAACTGCTTCCTTGCTTGAGAGCTATTAGTCATACCTTCTACCATACCTTTACCATGAAGTATTCGAAGGCCCTTCTCTCCAATATGTCCAAGCCTTTGATGCCATAGCATGGTCTTTTCTCCAGAGACCACTAGACTTTCTGCTCCACTTTCAGGAACCACATAACTGTTGCACCCATCAATAACAGTGCTACCTTGGAGCTTGTACAGAGTTCCAATTCGAACTCCCCACATCAATAGCAGTTCTCCCCGAACCATCTTGTAGGTGTCTTTCTCGAACTTTATTTTTTACACCTGCATCATCCAGCCTGCTTACAGAAATCAAATTTCTAGCCAATGCAAGAATATGCAGAACACCTGGAAGTGTTCTAACTCTTCCACCTTGTAACTTCAACTTTACTTTTTCAGGACCAACAATTCTAGCCTTCCTATCATGCCCTAAAGAGCACCATCATATTTCTCATACTCGCAGAACCACTCGCTATGGGGAGTGAAGTGAAAAGATGCACCTGAGTCAATCAACCATTCCTCATGATCTACATGTGTACTTGAAGAAACCAAGTATACATCCCCACCTTCGTCTGAGGTGGTTTTCACCTCTGCAAAAGGAGCATCATCAGATCCCTTTCCTTTGTCAGGAACTTTAGATTTACAGTCCCTTTTGAGGTGCCCTTCCTTTCCGCATTTCTAGCACACCACCTTTACAGGTTTTCCTGGAGATTTATATCTCCCTCTAGATTTAGATCTCCCACTCGATGACTTATTTATGTTTCTGTTCTGGGACCATCCTCATACAGACAAGGCATCACCATTCTGGCTCTCCATATTTTTCTGTCTCATCTCCTCTGTCAGCAAGGATGAAACTATTTCATCAAACTGTAAGGCAGTTGCATTGCTACCTATTTCAATAACCAGACTATCCCACGAATCTGGTAGAGAACAAAACGAACTAATGCACTTATCTTGATCTAAAATTTTAATATCAACAGATAATAACTGACTTCCCACAATATTAAATGTGTTCAGATGCTCTGTCACCGAGTCTCCATCTTTCATCCTTAGGTTATACAACTTTTTCCATAGGAACAATTTATTCACTAGAGACTTATTTTGGTACAAAGTCCCTAACTTGTCCCACAAATCCTTTTCCATAGCTTCCCCTGATACATTCAGCAATACTGAATCTGAGACACACAATCGTATTGTGCTCTTGCCTTCTGATCCAACTTCTTCCATTCTTCATCGAACACTCCCGTTCGTTTAGTACCTGGATCTACCACGATCCACTGATCTTTATCAAAAAATAGATCCTCCATTTTGAGTTTCCATAACTCAAAACTATGACCATTAAATTTCTCGATCTCTATTTTTTCATTGCTCACCATCTTCTTTCACCACCAGAATCGATCTCGCAGATCTCCCACTGAACATGGTCTAACACGGGCTCGAGCGAAACGCCTTAGCAACAAAGGTATCCCCTTGAAGCCAAAACAACTCCAATACCAATTGTAGGTTTTAACCCCGTACAAAATTACCTGCATACAAATTCTAAAACACAGAAAATAAACAATGCGAGAGCATAACACATAAAACACATATACACAGAGATTTTCCCCTGCATCCCAAAACCAGGACTACCAGCTTGATTTTACAGTATGTTTCTTTCAATGTTACAATACATATTTATACATGCCGGAGCATCCAATACAATGCACCGAAAACCATCGCATCCAAAACGATGTGTGAAAACCATGCACAAAACCATAGGTAGTTCTGCCCAACCTAATATAGGGTCCAAAAAAATTTACCCAGGGTGCTGCCCTGGACCCATAGAGGGGGCCTACCCACCCCTCAAACCCCCTGGACAGGGGGGGCTGCTACCCCCTATGACCCCCCCCCACTGCGCAATCGGCGCAACGAAGAGGGGGCTCAACCCCCTCTAACCCCTCGGTTAACTACGTAGGCTAGTTGTGGAAAGAATATAACACAACCCAATGAAAACTTGCTCGGAGAAGCTATAAAACAAAATTGAATGTAGATCAAACTTTTTATAATAAATAATTCAAATGCTAAGATGGAAAATGTGGGAAAGGGATGCTTTTGAATCTGAAAATTAGATATTCAGATAATTATCCACTCATTTGAAGATAAATACTGAGGGAGTAAATATGTGGGAGAGAAGCATATTTTTGAGTTGTTGGAGAAAAAAAATATTGTGTTACTTTTGATAAGGAAAAGAGGAAACAACCTAGGCTAAGGGGATAAGCAGACCCTTGAAAGGCAGGATGCTACCAAAGAAGCATTTGTTGACAATCATTTATATGAGACATGAATTAGGAATCAACAAGAGGTGGCTGAAGGAAGAAAACAAGCTTCTCATCTTGGGGGGAACTAGAGAGCACTTGGTTCATGGTTGGGAGGAAAGGATTTTCCCATGCTGCATCTCCAGTGATTTCATCGGTTATATTTTCTTGTTATGATTGGTTATGTGTAATTCTCATTTTATAATTAGGTTGTAAATAAAAGGTTTGGGATGGATTTCTTCTGCATGGTATGAATTATGGATGAATTCAATTTTACAATAAAAGAAGTAAAGAATAGGTGATCCTGTTACATGTTATGTGGTATGACTCTAAATTTTCAAAGGGTGATCAATTTAGGAAAATGAAAGTGACTCATTTGTATTGAATTGTATTGTAAATTACCTTCAACATAACTATAATATTTTAATTGTATTTTATAGAATGTTACAATTTCATGTTTGCTGGTAATTTAATTTGAGATGAATGGTTTGTGAGTGTCCAAGCCAGAGGGTATGTCAAAGGTAAAGTAGAGGTAATAGGGAAAAAAATATGAAATTGATTTATTAGAAGAATTTATGGCTGGTAGCAGTAAATTGTCAAGTCTAATGATTAACACATAGATGAATTTATGTTCTGAAGTTATATAATGAATAACATATAGATAATCCTATGCTTTGTAGTTATATAATAATTATTATAGAGAGGCCATCCTACAACCCCAAATCCTTCATTCAGTACCTCTTCTTTCCATTTGGGCAGGAGGCTTTAGGCATGTCATGCTAACAATGCTGAGCTCGTTTTCCAAAGGCGACAGGAAATGAAGATTAGGACTGAGTCACATCTTACGACCATAATCTTTAATTTTAGAAGGGAGTATGGAAGAAACAAAACAAGTGTCAACTCTAACACATGTAATAAGAAGAGTGTTACTATACAGTCAATCAAGACTCACTTTCACTCAAGATTGGTTTTCTTGGAAGTAGGTCTCGTTGCATGACAACTGGAGAAAATAAAATACAAGTTAACATACATAGTTTACCAAACACCATGGAAATCGCATGTAACCAGAGTATATAGAAGTCACAAGATATCATTCCTACTCAATAGGAGCGAAATTCTCTCAAAATGATATGAAACCAATAACATTATTAAATTGTAAGAGATAGTAATTGGTAGCATGAAAAAATAGTAATTAATTACACTATCATCACCAGATAAAAGTAATGAATACTCTGGTTGTAGGAATAGAAAAGTAAACGAGGGAATGTATAGTACTATGAACACATGAATAATGCAAATGCATGATAATATAGTTGTTCTTATGACAATAAATTTTATTATGTATTACATGCAAAACACTAAATAAGAACGTATCTTCATCACAATGAATCTACCACCAATTTGAATATCATTTTATAGAACTCATTACTCTACAAGAGGAGTATCAAAACTACATGGAAATTCCCATCTCATCACAAAATATACATATAGGGCTAGTGCAAGGACATCACTTCTTAGAAACCCCTTTGAAAAATGGAACCCAACAAAAAGTCCCTAATGCTTATTAAGGCAACCACAACAAGCCTAGACTGAAGTCCACAAGGAACCAGAGCCACGATGGCATGCTAAGATGGATAAGGTAGTAAGATCCATAGTAGACAAGAATAAATTACTTTGAGAGTGGACCATGCAAAGTATACCCACCTGGGAAGAACCAACAGGTGCGTGAGGACCCAGGGTATGCTACTGTACAGAAAAACGGCAGAGAAAGAACAGTCGAATTGTTATCAGGCAATCCCAAAACTGAAAAAGGTTAATAAAAATAACCTGAGAAAGGGTATAAACCCCCCTATAATTCACAAAAATCTATGCAAGAAAGTGACCACTGTTACCAGTGATTCATGTCCAGAGGAGAACCATTCTTCCGCATACATGAGGTCTAGCCATAAGAGCCAAACGCCAAAATCAAAAACGCTGCCCAAGAATTGTATTGAGGGCCTGAGTGAAATTCTACTAAGCAGGTTGAAGAAAAAATATTTTACCTGTGCACACGAATGACTATTACACCCCAGGTAAACAAATTTCACTGGGCCAAGCATTATCGAGAAAGGGGAAACCTTGTTTTCCTGCAAAGAAATCAACCACACCTCAATAAGATAGGCACACAGGTGCTTGGAAACAAATAAAACAATAAAGTTTGGAGGGTCTTGGAATTGACATACCTGGGAAGTGAGAGAAGTAACCCCGCGAAAAAGACCCATCAACATTTCATCTTCGCGAGGTCCTACACCACGACAAAAAGTGAGAAGAATGAATGAAACCATGAAACTCATAAAACTGATAATAATTCAGCCCAAAATATATAAGTGCAATCTCAGCTAAAATCAACCTATTAGCTGAGGAAAGAGGCATGTTGAGAGAATTCTCACTGAAAGAGCTAAGGATGCAGGGTGTGCCACCTCCATAGCCTAGCAGAGGTCAGGTAGCCAAGGCATGCCTCTCGTCGCCACAATGAAACAGAATAGCTTGTTCAATGAAAGTTATAATTCCAAAAGAGGGTTAGGAGATAAGAAAGGATATGAGGACCGTGTATCTAGGGGAATACCACAAGAACCATTGATCTTGTTAGACTCGAGAAGCGGAATGAGGCAGAGGAGGAGTGTGACAATGACGTGAAGGTCATGAGTTGGCAAGCATTGAATGGTTGAGGGATAGGTGAGGACAGGGACAAGTAAAAGAGGGTTTAAATCCTTTGAAACATATACACCTTTGAAATACATATATCATGGAAAATCATATACTTTAGAAAGAAATCCACGTTGGGAGTGCAAACACCTAGCGCTATAAGAGCCATAAAATGATTGTATGGTTAGGGAACCAAACTAATACCATTATAATGACATATATAAAATAAACCAAGGATACAATTGAAGGATGACCATGAGAAAAAAATAAAATAAACATGGAGGTATGCTTCCATATACTTTAATAGAAGGGGCATTACCAGTTGTAAGAAGAACAAAAAATCGTTACCTCTAGCACTATTACAATTTCATGATTTATAGGAGTATTTCGAAAAGGAGGTGTGACATTTTATTACAATTTTTTTTTAATAGATTGGAAATTATATGAACTATTTCTTTGATTTGCAAGCTTATCTTAATCTTATATCCAATCTAAGACACTTCCCATCCATTTACCTCTCTCTTGATTTAGAGGGGGATTAATCCTTCTTTTAATCAAGATAGATTATGATTTTCTTTTATGTCTTACATATATGTTAGATGGAATTTTTCATATTAGTTTAAATACTTACATTTTCAGAAGTCTCCTTTCGTAATATCATCACCCATGTGACTTAGGTGAGCCATTATTTCAACTAATATGAAATATTTATTTTTTCAAGTGGTCACGAGAAGGCAAATCCTTCTCTTTGTCTATTAGTGCCAGCACAAAATATCATATATTAGTGGGTAGAGTATATTGATAGAACTAGGTTTGTACATATAGACTAGTTTAGACTCATTTTAGGAAAATGGTAACTGGACCCATTTAAACCAATTGGAACCACCATCCCTAATGGAAAAGAGTCTAACTTGGGGCTCTTACTAGGTGGTTTTCCTAATGCTGATGAGGTCATTTTTGGCCATTAATATTTCTGGTGCTAGAAGGAGGACCACTCAAGAGTAATCATTTTTAAAGTCTTGTTTTTAATGTTTCATCTATTTATAATTAATCCTTCCAAAATCTTAGTTGTAGTTACTTCTATGGACATCCACCTACTACCACTCCTTAGTTGTAGTTACTTTTATGGACATCACAGCCAAAAATTACTAAGAAAAAGAAAAAAAGAAAAAATCTATAATAAACCTTACAATCTTGAAATAAAAAGATAATCCATAAGCATAAGGAGTGGTAGTAGGTGGATGTCCATAGAAGTAAAGATAATTGCTTCATCTAGATGTGTTGCTAATTATTTTAGCCAGAACACTCCACTTATTTTTCAAAAAATTATGGACCCCTCCATTTAAATTGGTTAACATGAATTTTAACCTATTTTCAACTTGTTTGATTTTAATTGCATATGACTCCATTATGTTTGTCTTCCCTCTCATTTTCCAATGATTGAGATTTCAGGCAAACACATTGCACAATTTAAAAGTTTCAATTGGTTGAAGTTCCTCACTTTTTATCACCTGGACTTAAATAATGTAAATATATATTTTACTTTTTTTTTAAATTACAATGACTTGCAAAATATGTGAGTACCAATTATTTTAGTTAATTAAATATTATTTAATTTAATTTAATTTAATGTATTGTAATTAATAAAAAATATTATAAATATAATAATGTAAATATACTAAATAAAATATATTTTAAAAGGTCCAAAGACCAAAACCACTAGATCCCAGCACTACATAGATATAATATATATTTTAAAATCCTACACATTATATTATAATAAAACTTGGATCTAAAATAAAACATATAAACAAACCTACATTTTGTATTGTAAACATGAATATAATATCTATTATATTTTAGATAACACATTACAAAAGGCATATTATTAGCACCTTCCTTAATAGAGACTATATAATTAGCCTCACGGTGAAAGTGCATTGACTCTCCATTATTTGGTTGTGATGTTGCAATTTTACCAAAATTTTCACGAAAATGCTTAATATTTCTATTTTTGCATAAATTAAAAATTACTTTTTCTAAATTCAGAAAATTATATTTATAAATTTTTATTGCCCGAGGGAGCTGTGACGGGACATAATTCCCCTATGGCAGGGTGTTTTATTTTCAGCATCTTTCAGTTCCTAACAATTCATTGGTGAGTTCTCTAACACTGACATTGTTATGTTAGTGCTCTACTCAATGACGTGAGAATTCATGTGGTTACAGGCCCTTTGCATAGGCCCAGGGGGGTGGTGTGAGATGAACAAATCTACGATAAATATTATTATGTTTCCTTGTCGGGATATTTTACTATGCGGAGCACAAAGTATGAAAGGGAGAACGATGATCCTTTGCATAAGTGGGAGCGCTCTGAGGCTGATATTGTTTTGTTACTATTCTACTCAATGATGCCAAAATTGATGCAATTTTTGGTCCTTTGCATAGGAAGTGGGGCGGTGCTAAAAAAAAATCAAATTAATATTATTATGTTTCCTTGCATAAATATTTTATTGTGTGGAGGACAGAGTATGTGCAAGGTAACAAGGTCCTTTGGATAGGAAGGGGTGTTTTGACACTAACATTGTGGATGAAAGTGAATATTTTACTGTGTCAAGGATGGCGTGATTTCAAATCTCAGATGTCAAATTGTGATTTAGATGTCTTATCACTTTTGATGCATTATATGTAGGCCTCTTGGTTGTGAAAGTAATTTTTTAATGTTCATGTTGCAATGATTTTCAAAAGATTCATGGCTATATTCAAACTAATATCGAACTTTGATACAAAATACTAAGGGAAGTGATTTTATATTTTTCAATTGAACTTGTATTATGCAATACTAAATAAATTGTGTTTTCAATCCATGTGAGGAAGAAATGTTGCATGGTAAAATGAATATGTGATCCATACTACAAACAATTCAATTGAGTAACAATTCGTGTCATGAAATTTTTGGTGAACTAAAGAATGTATGAAGCACCCTCATGTTTCCTTGTATGAAGATTTTATTTTGTAGAGGATAGAGTACATTCCAGAGAATTTGGGTGTAGAGATGACTTTATTCAGGAGAGACAAAATTAATTTTAAACTTTTTTCTATTTAAAACTTTTACAAATATAGTTGTGTGGAACAATAATTGCATATAGTTGTGAGTGTGTGAAAAATAAAGGATGTGCAAAGGATAGGGTATGTATAGGAGAATGGGAATCAAAATACTGAGATAATATGTGTGGAGGATAGGGTATGTGTGGGAGAATAGTGGTGAAAAGATGGATTTATTCTATAGAGATGAAATTTATTTAAACTATTTTCCATTTAAAATTTTCACAGATCTAGCTATGCGGAAGACAAGTTGCACAAAGTTGTGTAGATAGTACACATGCAATTTTCTATGCCTCATTTATTACTATGGCTATCTCTATGTCATTAGGCACGCTTAATTTTTTTATTAGTAGATTTTGTGGAGAGTGGAGGTTTGGAAAATGAAAGCTTTAAAGCTTTGTTCACACTTTGACACAAGACCAGTGATTATTTTATTATTAGTAGATTGAGTGGAGTGGAGAGGTTTTCACAATGAAAGATTGAAATATTCCTTTGCAAAATGGATTTCATCTGCAGTTCCGCACATATCTTTTTGTCTTGGTTTGGAAAATATATGTTAGTTTTAATATTTTAATGCTTTGAAAATCATGCTTTTAGATTTGATATTTTAATGTTTGTTTGGTTTTCTCATTCTGTCTACGCACAAGTATGTTGATTAAACATGTGAAAAAATGCATAGTCAGTGAATTGAATGTTGAGAGGAATACTATTTACCCACGATAGTGTTTTCTATTAATCAGAGGATACACATCATGGCAATAAAAGATAGGAGCGAAAACTTTATTTCTAGAGAAATGAGTCTGCAAGCATTTGAAATAGCTAGTATAGTGAGGAAAATATGTTATTTGGAATGGTACAGATAACTCATTTTGTCTCGATTAAATTTTTAGAATAGTGAAATGTGTTCGCAATGTCATGGTCTTGTACAAAAACTTTCCATCTGAAAATTTATTTCGCACACATGTTCTTACTTTTTACATTAGTGAATTAAATATTAATAACAAGACATACATTTGGAGGATAAAAAGCGTTGGATGCTAGCTTTATCTTCGATATAAAGATTTTGTGACATATGTCAGACACAAAAACGTAATAGGTGGTGATTTATAGGGAAATGAGTTGCGAAGAATTTGAAATCATTAGTGGAGAAAGGAAAGAAACTATTTTCTCATATAAATAAAAGCCTTTTCTAATCGAATACGTATTTCAAATAATAGATCGTGTAACATTTTCTCTTTGCAAATTGTATTTAAAATATTGGATCATTGTGCAAGCTTTTGTTGCCTTACATAATTTTTTATCTCCGAAGATGAGGTGGCATAAAATTACATCCATGGCTTCTGTTATGAAACCAGCTCAAGAAAAGATAGAAAAGATAGATCAACACCTTAGAATTCAGCCTCTTTGAGGGGGAAACCTCCTTTACATTACATAAATGAACAATTCTTCGATGATTCAAATGACAAAACCTCCTTTCTATATATAGGAGTCTAAGGAGTCACAATATAATCCAGCCGACCTAACAATAATAATATAAAGCCACAAAAATGACAATAGAGGGATTCTATAGGGCACATTAATAACAATATGGGGGCAATAGGGGCACAACAATATAATAAGGGGTATAACTACAATATTAATGGGGTAATCAATAGTATTATAGGGACCCAACATCCCCCTCGCCTTAAAAAAAGTGTTGTCCTCAACGCTTGAGTAGTTCTGGATACTTCTGCATAAAATTCTCATCCTCCCATGTGGAATCTTCAGCGGATAAGTTCTTCCACTTGATAAGATACTCTGAAATTGATCGATTTCATAACTGTCGAGTTCTTGTTTCTATAACTGCTTCTGGTTCCAATATAATTTTTCCTTCCTTGTCAAGTTCTAGCAATATTGTTTGAACTGGGAGCTTGTCGCCTATAACCTTCTTTAAACATGAAACATGGAAAACTGGGTGCAATCGAGAAGCTGCAGGAAGCTCTAATTTGTATGCCATAGTACCAATATTTTGCAACACCTTGTATGGACCATAATACTTTGGTGATAATTTATTATCCTTCTTAGCTTGCTTGAGGGACATTTGCTTATATGGTTGTAGCCGTAGGAATACCCAATCACCTACATAAAAACTTCTTTCACTGCGATGTTGATCTGCCTGTTGTTTCATTCTATTCTGTGCCAACACGAGGTTATCCTTTAAGAGTTGGAGGACTTGTTGTTGATGTTTGATGTGATGTTCCACTGCCTGAACCTTAGAATTTTCTCTCAAATATGATGTGATGGATGGTGGTTGATACCCATAAAGTGCCATAAATTGGGTCATTTTTGTTGCTATATGAAACGAAGTGTTATACCACCATTCAGCCAGACGCTACCATTTGACCCATTGTGTCTGTTTATCAGATACAAAGCAACGAAGATATCCTTCCAAACATTTGTTTACTATCTCAGTTTGCCCATCAGATTGAGGATGATAAGATGAGCTATGAGCTAACTGAGTACCAAGACAAGAAAATAATTCTGTCCAAAAATTTCCAGTGAAAATGGGATCTCTGTCACTTACAATAATCTTTGGTTTCCATGTAGCTTTTGAATTGTTTCCATAAATGCAGTAGAAACTGTACTGGCTTTAAATGGATGTGATAATGCACAAAAGTGTGCATACTTGGTAAGTCTGTCAACTACCACCATGATGACACTCTTTCCCTCAGACTTGGGTAAACCTGTGATAAAATCCATTGAAACCTCCTCCCAACGTTGGCTTGGAATGGATAAAGGTTGTAATAGACCCGGTGTCTTAATTGTTTCAACTTTATTTTGTTGGCAAACCAAACATTCTGCCACAAACTTTTGAATATATGATTTAAGGCCATCCCAAAAAAATTCCTTCTTAACCCTGTGGTAAGTTTTTAAAAATCCTGAGTGCCCTCCTAAGGGAGAAGTGTGCAATTCCATAAGAATCTTTTGTTTTAGCTGGGAATTCTTACAGAGGTATAAGCGATCTTTGTACCATAACGAATCATTTTGCCAGCTAAATGTATCAGATGTACTGGAATCTTGTTGTAGCTTTCGAATAAGTGCCCACACTTCTTCGTCATTCTTCCATTCCTCCCTTGCTTCATTTATCCAATCTGGTTGGATAATAGAAATAGCGCACAACAATGCTTCCACATCCTCATCCTTTCTTGAGAGTGCATCTGCCACCACATTTTGCTTCCCTTTTTTGTAGATGATTTCAAAGTCATAACCCAACATCTTTGTGACCCACTTTTGTTGCTCTTCAGAGGATAATCTTTGTTCTAAAAAGTATTTAAGGCTATCATGATCCGTTTTTACCTTGAAGTGTCTTCCCATTAGGTAGGGTTGCCATTTCTTAAGTGCATGGAGTATTGCCAACATTTCCTTCTCATAAATAGCTTTGCTTAAAAACTTTCCCTTGATTGGACGACTTTCAAAAGCAATGGGTCTTTCATCTTGCATTAAAACAGCACCAATTCCATTTCCTGAAGCATCACATTCCACAATAAAGGTTTTTGTGAAGTCCGGTGTAGCTAAGACCGGTGCTTGGCACATTGCCTCTTTAAGATGTTCAAAGGCCTTTGTTGCTTCTGGAGTCCATGAAAATGCATCTTTCTTCAATAATGTTGTTAGAGGTGCTGCTATTCTCCCATAATTCTTAACAAACTTGCGATAATACCCTGTCAACCCAAGAAATCCGTGCAGATGCTTTATGGATGTGGGGATTTTCCATTCCTTAATGGCTTTAATTTTGCTAGGGTCTACCTTAACTCCTTCATGAGATACAATATGACCCAATTATTCCACCTCCTGGACTCCAAAGAAACATTTGGATCTTTTTGCATATAATTGTTTCTCCTCCAATAGTTGTAGCACCCTGTCAACATGTTCAACATGATCCTTCCAAGACTTGCTGTAGATAAGTATATCATCAAAAAATACTAACACAAATTTTCTAAGGAATGGTTTGAAAATTGAATTCATCAAACCTTGAAATGTTGAAGGTGCATTGGTAAGGCCAAAAGGCATGACCAAAAATTCATAATGACCCTCATGAGTTCTAAATGCCATTTTCGGAATGTCTTCAATCTTCATTCTGATTTGATGATATCCCGAACGAAGATCCAACTTGGTGAAGTAAATTGATCCATGCAATTCATCCAGTAATTCATCAATGACAAGAATGGGGAACTTATCTTTAATAGTGAGCTTGTTGAGCTCCCTATAATCCGGACACATGCACCATGATCCATCCTTCTTGTGCACCAATACTACTGGAGCAGAGAAAGAACTTTGACTCAGTTGAATTATACCAGCCTCTAGCATTTCTGCAACCATACGTTCAATTTCACCTTTTTGGACATAGGGATATCTGTACGGCCTGATGTTTGGAGGAACACTTCCTGGAATCAGATGAATAGCATGATCATGATCACGCATAGGTGGGAGACCTTTGGGAGTCTCAAATACCTTGGAATGATTGTCCAGGACCTTTTGGAGATCTGGAGAAATAGATGATTCTAATGTGGAAACATCTAGCGAACATAATTGTGCAATTACACCCCTTTGCTCCTTTTTTAGAAGCTTTGTCATACCATTAGAGCTGATTATCTTTCCTGGTTTCCCTGCAATACCCCTTAATTCAAATTCCTTTCCTTCCATAGAAAATTTGATGAAAAGTTCTTGAAAATTAAAAGCTATTGTACCCAAGGATTGTAGCCATTGGACTCCTAGTACAACATCAGCACCTCCCATTGGAATGGAAAGCATTGGACTAGTCAATACATATTCTCCCATGGATAGCTTGATATTATGGCACTTTCCAGAGCAATTTATTGTTCCTCCATTTGCAATCATCACTTGACACTCTGGTGCTGGATATAGGAAGCAATTCAATTCTTTTGCTACCCTACAATGAATAAAATTGTGGGTGCTTCCTGAATCAATCAACACTATTACCTTTTTCTTCTTGATTTGTCCTTCTATCTTGATGGTTTGAGGAGTGGTAATTCCCGCCAATGCATTACAAGATATGGTCGGATTTATTTGTTCTTCATCTAGGCTTTGTTCCTAGAGCATATCCTCTTCTTTTGACCTTTCTTGCTCCTTTTCTTCTTCCTCTTCACAATCTATGTAGAATAATTTCTTCTCAGCACACTTATGACCTTTAGTGTATTTTCTATCACAACTGTAACAAAGCCCTTTTGCTCTTTTTTCTTCCAATTGTTGTGGTGTCAACCTTATAGGTTGTGGAAGACTAGGTGCAACAACACTTCCGTCTTTATAGTTGTGAGTGGTATGCTTCCTGGTTGCCATAATTTTGCTTTCCATTTTTCTTGCTAACCTGAATGCCTTCTCTAATGAATCAGGTTCCCAAAGGTGAACATCATGTTGGATATTATCCTTTAAAGACCCTATGAACACATCAATCCTATGCTCCTCTGGAATATCTTTTACCCTTATGTTCAATTTTTGGAACTCCTCAATGTGCTCCATTATTGAACCCTTTTGTTTGAGACTTATCAATTGGCTAAAAAAAGTGTTGCTTTTTGTATCCTCATAATGTGCTATCAATTCTTCCGTAAAAATTGCCCAAGTGATAAATACTTTACGAGTGCAAAGCCATTGATACCATACAAACTGATTTGGTTCCAAATATAAAGTTGCCATATGTACCTTTTGTTTGTTTTGCACATTATTGAGATCGAAGAACTACTCCATCTGTAATATCCATGTGGTCGGATCCTTGCCATCAAACTTTCTCATATCGATTTTTGGAATATGGTGGATCTTCGATCCAACATTAGAGTCTATGGAATCATGATTAACATTTCTTTTGTTCACATCATGAGTTTCCTTTACAACCTTTTCATCATTAGTAAGTATTTCTTATAGAAAATTTGTCAAATCTATCTTCAAATCTGTCATGTCTGTCTTCAAATCTGTCCTCAAATCTGTCTTCAAATCATCCATCTTAGCTTCCATGCCCTTTATCTTAGATTCCACGCCATTTATCTTAGCGTCTGTTAGCTTTTGTGAGCGTGACATTTGTTGCACTTGTTCTTGTAATTTTGATATATCATGTAGCATTTCTTCCTCTTCTTCATGAGTCATGCTAGAGCTTTCAGGTTCCTTACTAGGTGTTTTCATTTTCTTTCCTCGGAGCATCAGTTACCAATAATAATTCTTTACTATGCCCTTTGAATTCCTTCAAACCAAACTTATGCAAAAAAAAAAAAAAAAAAAAAAAAACTACACACCTTTTTTCACTTTGTAGAAGCCTGATATTGAATCTGATGTATCTCTGTAATTTCGGATCATCCAGTTCTGAAATTTTGACCTGTAGTAGCCTTCTAAGTCCTCTTTCCAATGCCACAAGTCTGACCCAAATTAGTTTCTCCAAGGAAGAGTTATGCAAAATCTCCCACAATGACATGCTTATAGACTAGTTCAGTAGAGCAAACTTGTATGACGTGCCACGAGTCACTATTTTGACCTATGGATCTGAAAAATGCATACAAGAAACTACAGTCTGTTCTCTTTCTGTACCTTCTTACAAAATTTCAATCCGATCCCCAGAGAGAAATTTATGACGATTTTCCCCAGGTCACCTGTTTGGAATGTAATTCAGGAGTCTGCAAAAAGACCAACTTCCTCAGATCATATCTCTGCAAATATAGCGCAAAAAGCTCTGAAATTCGGACTCGAGGTTCAGCGCGATTTCTTCTCAAATGAGTTTTTTTTGCGACTTCTGAAACGTCACAGAAAAAAGTTATAGTGAAAATGCCACAATGACCTGTTTGGAGCAGCGAAACCCTAGAATCCAAAGCTCTGATACCAAATGTTATGAAACCAGCTCAAGAAAAGATAGAAAATATAGATCAACGCCTTAGAATTCAACCTCTTCGAGGGGGAAACCTCCTCTACATTACATAAATGAACAATTCTTCGATGATTCAAATGACAAAACCTCCTTTCTATATATAGGAGTCTAAGGAATCACAATATAATCCAGCCGACCTAACAATAATAATATAAAGCCACAAAAATGACAATAGAGGGATTCTATGGGGCACATTAATAAGAATATGGGGGCAATAGGGGCACAACAATATAAATAAGGGGTATAACTACAATATTAATGGGGTAATCACTAGTATTATAGGGACCCAACAGCTTCAATATTGTCTGAATGGTGTCTCTATTAATTCATGGTTGCTAGTAATAATGAAACAATACAGAAGATCTACAATACTCCCAGCTTTTAAACCAATTCCCCTTTGACGCTTTTATATTCACATTTATCATTGATAGTTTCTTAGTTGATTATCATGATCACATGTAGTTCGAAATTATATTATATGGTAAATTATTGTTTCTCATGACACCTACAACCATGATATTAAAGCAGTGGAAATGTGTGGAGTAAATGCATGCAATTGTAGATAGCTTATAGTTTTGACACAAGTAATAGTAGAAATTGCAAGAGAAAGGGTGTGCAAAGTAAGGATAATAAACCTTTCCATTGCAATGTATTGTATGTACATATGCATTCAATATTATTGAATTTCATAGTAAGAGGATGTTATTACAGGTTAACATTTGAAGACTCAAAACATTAATTTTTTAAGAATTCGGTAAACATAATATTGATAGGATCTTTTGCTTGTGCAGATCTTATAATGAAATTACTTATGTCTGGTTTGGATACATTGTAAATGATGGCTAGTTAATTAGCATAATGTATGCAAATATACAAATAGTTAGTTTTTGTTCCTTGAGTTGTCTAGTTTGATCAAAGTTGTTTATTTCTTGTTTCGAATGAATTCTAACGTTAAATGGTATTTATCCTCACTGTAGTAGCAATTTCAAATGCTTTCTTTTTTGTTTCCCTAAACAATACTACCTGCTATTATTTTGCGTCTGAAAAATGTTACAAAATATTTATATCGAAGATAAAGCTACCATTCATATTTATTATCATTTTGTTGTTTGTCCTCTTATTAACAGAAAACACCAATGTGGGTAGATATCATTCCTTTTTGCATTCAATTTACTAAGTACGTGTGTGTGCATGTCTTTATTCAATGTATGAATGCACACAAAATATCAACATTTCCCATCTTTGTTGCACACATATGTTCTCCTGCAGAACACTACTTGTTCACATGCATTAAAATGACACTTAATCTAATAATTCATAATATTAATAAGTATATAATCCACAAAATATTCATTATTTCTATTTTAAAATCACTCTCTCGAGTTGTGCTTATTACATTACGAATTAAAGTTTTTTTTTCTAGTAATTAAATTAATTTCACGTCTATGGAATAAAGTACCATGTGCACCTCGTCCTTTGCACATCTTTCACTCCACACTGATTCACAACTTTATGCAACTGCTCTTTTGCACATCTAAATCTTTATAGGTTTGACATGGGCATTTGATTTACAATTGTATGAAACTTTTAAAAATAATGTTATGAAAATAATAATAAATTAAAACATGGTACTCGATTTAGGTGGAGATCGAGATAGTACAGGAGGTTGGGATCGAGCTCGCCAACCCGCCAAAATGCAAATCATATATGAGGGGGAAACTTGGGTTGTCTCCTGCATGCACAAGTATGTGAAATTTCAATGATCATTTAACATGACAAGAGTTTAGCCAACAATTTTCTCTGGTTGTAATTCATGTCCTCTACAACATTTGTGGTGGAAAATGAAAATTCCCCCATCACAAGTCATATTTGGAAGGGGCCATCTAATAACTACTTAGTTACTCTCTTAGAAAATTCTTTCCTACTTTTCTTTACTACAATCCTAGTGATGCATGTCATTATCGAGCAATGGTTCATGTATGCTCGAGTGATGGTTTACATGCTTAGCTATGGAAAGTTGAATTCTTATAGAATACATAAAGAGAAATAATATACTTCAGCATTATCTATCTTTATGCAGTTACTCATACGCCAATGTGTTTTCTCTAGGTTTCAAACCGTATGTGCCAAGAATGATCTCATCTACTTTATCCTCACTACAAATAGTAAATGAGCCAAGGAGGGGCATCCATCCAAGGATAATTCTTAAGTTCCTTACCTCTGTTGTTATCCCCTTATTATTTAAGATAAAATTCTTTTGTTCAATCAGGAGCATTATAATTGATCGGTTCTAGTCGCATACCTAGTCGGGTACTGTTAAAATTTTGAATAATATCCAGTTTATAGTGCAGTCTCTTTGTCCCTCATGTTTCTCTTCTCCTTCGCTCGATGATGGAATATTCAGTTTGGGATTTCACCTTTTCATTTCTATCTATATTTGGTTCTCCTGTGTTTCCTGTCATCTATCTCTAGTGTACAATGTTTAGAACCTTGGTATCTCCATCGCTGGTGTAGCATGCCTCCTCAGAAATGCATTCACAACAGCCATGGAGGTGGAGGCCAACGAAAACTCTATATGAATAGAAGCACCAAGAGTGAAAGCATACATGTTTTTATCACTTTTATCTTTAAATTACTTAATGTTGTGTTTAGGTGATCGACGAGGTTCTACATATGCGTTTACCTCACAATCTAGTATGTCGCATTAGGTTTTTGTTCCTGACAAATTGCAACGAGTATTTAACTATTCAAGGCACTAACAGAGCGTTGAGTTGGGACTGCTTACGACATGGTCAAGTGCCAAAATTTTTATAGTGTTTTGATTGGTTAGTTAGTTTATTTTATTCGCTAGATTTAATTGTTGTATTCATTGAGTTGTTTTGTTTAATGCATTAAATAATTTCGTATTCAGTTTTGAATGATTTCTTGTATTCATAGTTTTGCTTCAATTATGTGTGACAAATATAATAAGTTATAACAGAATCACTGCTAATTTTTATTTATTATTTATTTTCGGGTCTCTCGACGTATGTGTGATTACATGAAATTCTAACATCATGATGAATATATCCTTTTTAGTGTATATGTTTATTAATTTTAAATATCTTATTTTAAGAAGGTTTGGTGGTTTTTTATTTTAAAAGGATTCCTAATGTATTACCTGCTGCGAAATTGATAATTAAAACATCTTTAAAATACTTTTGTAACCTAGAGGCTACTTTGAGCTTTCACTTAAGGAATTGTTGGGTAATTGTGGATCCATTAAGTCTAAGGTTAAGAAGTAAGATCCTTTGAATAAAACACCAACCTCCATGCACTTAAAGTAAGTCATTTAATAAGGAAAAAAGTTGTGTCCCCTATGTATATTGCACCAAGTCCTCATAAGTCTACTAACCTGGTTGACAATTAAAAGACAACATACAACTTGCAATATTAAAACATCAATTAAAACACTCATTAATGGAAAAATAATGTTTCATCACCCATCTATTATTTGTGGATGATGTTTTGATTTTTTATGATGGAGTCAGTCAAGACATGGAATTCATAAAGGAGGCTCTCTCTCTGTTTAAAATATCCATAAGTAATTAGGTAAATCACCATAAATCATCTCCTTCTCCTCTTGGTTTATCAAGGGATGAATTAATTAATGCACATAATCTCCTTCCATTTCAATCTAAAACTTTCGATGAAGGACTAAAATACCTAAGCTTTCATTGAAAACCTAATGACTACAAAAAGAGAGTTTGGCATTGGCTCCTTTCTAAGATTCATAAATGTTCAAAAGCTTGGATATTTTGGTGGTTTTATTTTCGTAAATGGTAAAAATTATGGATATTTTGGCTTTCTAGACTTCTCTATCATGGACCCTAAAAGGCATTTTGATGCAGGAGCATTCAGCTCAAGAAAAATATTTGTATTTTAGTAGACATACGGGGTCTTGTATTTTAAGGAAGTTGGCTTCCTAAGTGTCAAATTAATGTAATTATTTAGGCTTTTGAGTGTTTTAATGAAAATAGGAATTAATTAAGTATTGTGAGGCATATTGTAAATGTTCTCCAATGAAGGGAAACATGAGAGAATCATTATAGTTAAGAGTTCATAGGGATTGATATCTTTGGAAATTAATTGTAGATATTGAATTAGGAAATAGTTCATGATTTATAGGATTGAGAGGATTCTTAGGTTTTAGTTGAAATTATTAAGGATCTGAACCAGAAATTGGTTATAGAATCCTTTTGTATAAATGTAAGCCTAAAAGGCATAGTCAAGTTAGATAGTTAGTTGGTTAGCTAGTTAGAGGTTGTGAGTTAGAGGTTTGATTGTAAGCCTACGGGCAGGTAGGAAAACAAAGGCCACTAATTAGAATATTAGGCCAGAGAGAGAGAGATACTCTTATGTAAATATTTATTTATCAATACAGAGAATTCAATTCTAAATTGTGTGGTCTGTATTGATTAATGGAATTATGAATTGTGTGTGAATTAGAAGTTTATGCATAGTATATGTATGCAGGTGAGGTTCGAGCAGAACACGGAGAAGAAGGGGAATATGTAGGATCAAGGTTTGATCGATGAATCCAATCAAAGGATCAAAGTGAAGTTCAGGGATGGCAATGAATAAGAGTACATAGAGTTAAGCTCAGGAGGGAATTATGTTGCATAACAACCCAAATCCAGAAACCCTGAAGTAAGCCTGAAACCACAGAAAACTTTTAGAAACCATGTAAAGGCGAAGAAAGTAAATGCATGAAGGAAGGAAGTAAACATGCACAGGAGCCGTTGGATCAGCGAGATCAACGGACGAGATTGTTTATGATAAGCGGTCAGGATTAAGTCGCACAACATAAACTGAAAGAAATAAACTGTGGAGATTAAACCCAAGTGCTTGCGGAAGGTGAATCACAGAAATTGATCTAGATCGTTAGATCAATAGATCTGTTAGATCGACGGTTATTGTGTGGGTGAAATGTGTGAGTGTTAATGCGTAAGAAAAGTAGTTTCGTAGGTGGAAATGGTTTATCGGGTGGAGAAAAAGTGGTAAGTGGTAATTCATGGTAGTCACCCAATTCCATTAATCAACTGACACGTAGCACTGTGGTGGAGAGAGAAAACCACTTTATCGGGCGAGTAATCCTCGTTCAAGTGGTCTGTCCGATATTGTTGCTAATCGTTGGATCAAATGGATTTTTGATCATTGGTGGAGGATCACTGATTAGGTTTTTTGATCGGGTGAACCAACAACCGTCAGATTGAATGGTAAGGTCAACGACAGAGGTTGAAGCCGATAAGGCTTGGGCCTGAGCAGACCCGAGAAGTTTATCAACACAGGTTAATCTTGTTTGAGTTCCAGAGGATGAATGGAGATCGCACAACGGCCATTGATCTGGTGGAGTGAAATCAATGGTGGAGGTTGAACGTGATAAAGTGAGCATTGATAAATGTGCCAAGGTCGTGGATTGGTGGAAAGGTAAGGTTTACGTGTGCTTTGTGGAGTATTTCTATTATATAAGAATTATAATAGAAATAAATCAAATAAAGGTTTTATGGGTTAAGTTGAATATAACCAAATTTAAAGAGTGGGGTTTGGTTAATATGCACGGGGTATAGATTAACTAAAGTTTATGAAGTTGAATAAGATTCCACTGGAAAGGTTAATGAAGGGTTAGACTATAGAAAGTCAAATATAATGTTTCCACATAAAATTTAATTAAGAACATTAAACCTTATATTAAGAAAGTTTTCACCATGGATCAGGTGATTAAGGCCCGGGACCAGTGACATGCAAATTTTATTTATATAATGTGGGTATTGTCGACTTAGCCCAGCATCATTTGGTATCAGAGTCGAATAAGGAAATTCTGTGTAAAAGGTCTTTGAGAAATTTAGAACAGAGTTGTATTTTAAGGTGTGTATACAGGTGAATGGTGATGAAAGCAGGCAAGAGGAGATCAAATTTTAATCTGACAAGCAGTAGGCACATAGGGATAAAGTGCAGCAGAATTTATAGATGCAAGAAATAGAGAACAATCCATTCAAAGTGCAGGAGAATGGTAGAACAAGATCATGCAGAGATCTTGAAGGTAGCAGCATAAGAAGGTGAGAAGATTGCAGCAACCTAGAGCAAGGAGTGCTCAATTGGTTCCAGAGGAAAGAACCATAGAAATGCTAATAGACTGAGCTCAGAGGAGAGAAGCTTAGTGAGGCATATATAGCAAGAAGGAGACTTGTTACTGTAGAAGTATTGTTGCAACTCACAAAGGCAATTCCACAGAGGATGTGGGTAGAATTGCTAAGGGATAAAAGAAGTTGGTAAAAGTTTTTGAATGAAAGCAGAATGTGGCAGAACCTTGAGGAATTCCAACAGAGGTTGGATAAAGAGGACAGTTGTGTTCTTAAAAGGTGCAGATGAGTTGAAGCCTAGAAGGAGCAGAGAGAAGTGCTCAAAGAGGTTCCAGAGACAGAGAACCAAGTGCTTGCCAAAAGACCAAGTACAGAGGAAAGCTTGGTGAGGTAAGTGGCAGCAGGGAGGACTTGTTGTTGCAGAGGCTTTAATGTAGCTCATAGTGAGTGAGTGAAGAACTCATAGAGATGGAGAAGAAGATGACTACTGATAGTCATAGCAGAGGTTCTGAGGAAGACCATAGCAGAAGAAAAGTGAAGAAAGAGAATGCCAAGGTAAATGGCAAGAGGATGAGTCAAGAGGAAATTTGATAAAGACATTGTTGAGATGAAAGAAAAAATCAATGTATTTAGGATGATACTTGAGGAAAGCCAGACACTAGGTTGGGTCTTGAAGAAAAAGCCAGTGAAGTGGCATAAGTTACAGAGAAGGCTACAACAGAGGCAAGTGAAGAGCCCAGAGGAAGAAATCAGAGAAGCTGAGTTGGAAATGGAAGTTTCCATTTGTGAAAGGGAACAGGGTGAAGTTCTGGGTGAAGATGAAGACTTGAAGACTGAAACTTCAAGTGACACCAAAGGGTCACATGATTTTAAATCTGATAATTTGTGTATGTTTGCAGGTGAAAAATGTGACGAAGGACAATTTGCTGATATTGACATAAAGCAAGAAGAAGTAGAGAAGGATATCAAGCAATCAAGTGAAGGACTTGATGAGATTGAAGAGAGGACCATTGAAATATTTCTGAGTCATGTAAAGGACTTGGAACAACAAGAGGACTTGGTGATTGAATCATCAAATGAGATCATGCGGTCTTGTGGTTTTACAACTAACAAGTTGTGTGTGAATGCAGGTATTGCAAAAGACAAACCATCTTATGGAACTGGATTGAATGAAGTTGAAAGTTGCCAAGCAAAGTATGATGATGACTGTCTTTCAAATGAAGATCAAGTTGAGTTATTACAGTAGAAGGACTTCATAAATTCCTTGCTTAATGGAGGACATATCTTCAGTAGAGATGAGACAGTTATGTCTTATGATAAGGAATTTACTATTCATGAGAAGAACGAGGAATTGATTTTCTTAAATGGCCAAATGGAGAGTGATGGATAGACATCTAAAACTATCACAGAGATGGAGGATCAGAATTTTATTCTAATCAAGAATGAAGAAGTAGTGTCAATGTTAGGCCCCTATACTACTAGTGTAACCCCTTATTGTTATTAGTACAACCAACTTATTATATTGATGTACCCATGTAGTGCCCATATTGTTACTATTGTGCCCCATAGAAGCCCTCTATTGTTATTATTGTGCCCTTACATTATTATTGTTATGTCGGCTCTGATTATGTTATGACCCCTCAGACTCCTATATATAGAAAGGAGGTCTTTTCATTTGTATCATCCAAGAATTGTTCATTTGTGTAATGTAAAGGAGGTTGCCCCTCGAAGAGGCTGAATTCTAAGGCGTTGATCTCTCTTTTCTATCTTTTTGTGAGCTAGTTTCATAACATTTGGTATCAGAGCTTTGGATTCTAGGGTTTCGCTGCTCCAAACAAGTCATCGTGGCATTTTCGCTATAACTTTTTTTCTGCGACATTTCAGAAGCTAAAAAAAAAAACCCATTTGAGACGAGATTGTACTGAATCTCGGGTCCAAATTTCAGAGTGTTTTGAGCTATATTTGCAAAGATATGATCTGAGGAAGTTGGTCTTTTTGCAGACTCTTGAATTACATTCCAAACAGGTGACCTGGGGAAAATCGTCATAACTTTCACTCTGAGCATCAGATTGAAATTTCGTCAGAAGGTATAGAAAGAGGATGGACTGTAGTTTCTTGTAGATATTTTTCAGAGCCAAAGGTCAAAACAGTGACACGTGGCACTTCATACAAGTTCACTCTTTTGAAAAGGTCTATAATCAGGTCATCTTGGGAGATTGTGCATAACTCTTTCTTGGAGAATCCAATTTGGATCAGACTAGTGGCATTGGAAAGAGGACACAGAGGGCTACTATAGGTCGCAATTTTAGAACTTAAAGATCTGAAAGTACAGAGTTACAGTCGTTTCAAGATCGAGCTCCTAAAATCAAGAAAAAGCAAGATGAGGAAGTTTGATGGCAAGGATCCGATAAATTGGATACTTCAGATGGAGCAATATTTTGATGTACATGGTGTACCGCTGTTACAAAAGGTATGTATTGCATCTTCATATTTAGAACCAGATCAATTTTTATGGTATGAAGGGCTTTGTTCTCGTAAACAACTTGTTGCGTGGTCAATTTTCACGGAGGAAATGATAGCACATTATGAGGATACAAAGAGCAACATCTTCTTTAGAGAAACACCGCAACAATTGGAAGGAGTAAAAGGGTTTTGTGACATAGTGGAAAGCAAAATTATGGAAACCAGGAAGCATACGCCTCACAACTATAAAGATGGAACTGTTGTTTCTCCTAGCTTTCCACAACCTACAAGGGTTACACCATAACAATTGGAAGAAAAAAGAGAAAAAGGGCTTTGTTACAATTGTGATAGCAAATGCACTAAAGGTCATAAGTGTGTTGAGAAGAAATTATTTTACATAGAATATGAAGAGGAGGAAGAAAAGGATCAAGAAACATCAAAAGAAGAAGATATACGCCAGGACCCCACCCCAGAGAAAGAAGAAATGAATCCAACCATATCTTGTAATTCATTGGTCGAAATTACCACTCCTCAAACTATCAAGATAGAAGGACATATCAAGAAGAAAAAGGTTCAAGCAGTGAAAGATCACATCGAGCATCAACAACAAGTTCTCCAAATTTTAAAGGATAACGCCACTTCGGTGCAAAATCAAACGAAACAACAGGTAGATCAACATCGTAGTGAAAAATGTTTTGATGTAGGTGATTGGGTATTTTTACTACTACATCTCAAGCAAGCTATTTATGAGAAGTAAATTTTGGCAGTACTACATGCACTTAAAAAATGGCGAACTTACCGAATGGGAAGACTCTTCAAGGATGAGGATGTGAAAGCATTGTTTTGTGCTATTTCTATTATCCAACTAGATTGGATAAAGAAAGCAACGAATGAATGGAAGAAGGACGAAGAAGTATGGCCACTTATTCAAAAGTTGCAAAAGCTCCCAATTCAAATAATTTTGCCAGAAATTGAAGAGGAAGGAAAAATCATATTGGAACCTGGAGCAGTCACAGAAACAAGAACCCGACAACTACGAAATTGATCAATTTCAGAGTATCTCATCAAGTGGAAGAACTTACCCGCTGAAGATTCCACATGGGAGGACAAGAATTTTATACAGAAGCATCAAGAACTACTCAAGCGTTGAGGACAATGCTTTTTGAAGGAGAGGGGCATGTTAGGCCCATATACTACTAGTGTAACCCCTTATTGTTATTAGCACAACCCACTTATTATATTGATGTACCCATGTAGTGCCCATATTGTTACTATTGTGCCCCATAGAAGCCCACTATTGTTATTATTGTGCCCTTACATTATTATTGTTATGTCGGCTCTGATTATGTTATGACCCCTCAGACTCCTATATATAGAAAGGAGGTATTTTCATTTGTATCATCCAAGAATTGTTCATTTGTGTAATGTAAAGGAGGTTGCCTCCTCGAAGAGGCTAAATTCTAAGGCATTGATCTCTCTTTTCTATCTTTTTGTGAGCTGGTTTCATAACAGTCAACAAGAAGTTATACTTGTGACAAAGAAGAAGATAGTGAGTCTTGTACAGAGCTTTTAGGAGAAATTCCAAGTGAGATGGCAAATTTATGGCATGAGTTAAGTCTTTTGGAGTAAAGGCTAGAAAACCAAAAAGTAAGTTTTCAGGTTGTAAAATCAGAACTGAATGAGAATGAAGAAGTTTACTACAGTGGACAGGGACAAGAAGAAATCATTGAAACAGATGGTTTGGAGGAGAGACTAGCTGACAGTCTCGTGAATTCTTTTGAGAATTCAAAAACAACATACTGATGTGCTGGCAGAGGAGGAAGAATTAGAGAAGCAAGCTGAATTGTTGCCAAAGGAAGAAAAGGAACAGAAGCCTTATGATTTTTATTTTAACAATTGTTTTATGATTATAGGTTTTTTTGCAGACAAAGAGCAGAACTTAGATGTTGCAGAGGAAGATATCTACAAGGATATTCAGAAAGTTTGGGTGGAAGCAATATTTACAGCAGTACCTGGAGCAATATCAAGAGTAATAGCAGAAGTTGAAGTAGAAAAGTCTGAGGAAAGTAATCAGCAGTCTAAATATGAATGGACAATGTGTAGTAAGATGCAAGATATGAAGGTGCCGAAGTTAGTGGACAACAACAACGAAGCAGAGAGGAGGAGATAGCAGTAAATGGTAGAGTCTGGACCAGTCCAAGGATGTGCTGGGAAGGGAGATTGAAGAACTATGGTAGTTGATGATGAAACAGTCCAAGTTGAGGAAAATGATAGCAGGAAGTGTGATCAATAAGAATTTGAAACTGATTGAAGAGAGAAAAATTAATCAGAAGATAACAGATATACAACAGAAGCAAAGGTGCAAGGCATTTGGGCAATTACAAACTAAAGTTTGAGACCCTAGAGGTTTTCTATCAACATATGAAGACACATGATCAGGATATCATGAATGTTTTCTACCTTGGGAGTCTGATGCAGGAGCATTCAACTCAAGAAAAATCATTGTGTTTTAGTAGACATAGGCAGTCTTGTATTTTAAGGAAGTTGGTTTCCTAAGTGTCAAATTAATGTAATTATTTAGGCTTTTGAGTGATTTTAATGAAAATAGGAATTAACTAAGTATTGTGAGGCATATTGTAAATGTTCTCGAATGAAGGGGAACATGAGAGAATCGGGATAATTAAGAGTAAATAGGGATTAATAGTTTTGGAAACTAATTGTAGATCTTGAATTAGGAATTAGTTCATGATTTATAAGATTGAGAGGATTCTTAGGTTTTAGTTGAAATTATTAAGGATCTTAACCAAAAATTGGTTATAGACTCCTTTTGTATAAATGTAAGCCTAAAAGGCATAGTCAAGTTACATAGTTAGCTAGTTAGCTAGTTAGCGGTTGCGAGTTAGAGGTTTGATTGTAAGCCTACTGGCAGGTAGGAAAATAGAGGCCACTGATTAGAATATCATGCCAAAGAGAGAGAGAGATACTCTTATGTAAATATTTATTTATCAATACAGAGAATTCGATTCTGAATTGTGTGGTGTGTATTGATTAATGGAGTTATGAATTGTGTGTGAATTAGAAGTTTCTGCATAGTATATGTATGCAAGTGAGGTTCAAGAAGAACGCAAAGAAGAGGGGGAATATGTCGGATTGGGGTTTGACCGATGAATTCGATCAAAGGATCCAAGTGAAGTTCAAGTATGGAAATGAATAAGAGTACACAGAGTTAAGCTTAGGAGGGAGTTGTGTTGTAGAACAACCAAAAACCAGAAACCCTGAAGTAAGCCCGAAACCACAGAGAACTTTGAGAAACCACGTAAAGGCAAAGAAAGTAAAGGCACGAAGGAAGGAAGTAAATGTGCACAGGAACCGTTGGATCAGCTAGATCAACGGACAAGATTGTTTGTGATAAGCAGCCAGGATTAAGTCATGCAACATAAAGTGAAAGAAATGAATGACGAAGATTAAACCCAAGTGTTTGCGGAAGGTGAATCACGGAAATTGATCTTGATTGTCATATCAAAAGATCCATTAGATCAATGGTTATCGTGTGGGTAAAATGTGTGAGCGTTAATGCGCGAGAAAAGTAGTTTCGTAGGCGGAAATGGTTTATCAGGTGGAGAAAATGTGGTAAGTGGTAATTTGGGGTGGTCACCCGATTCCATTAATCAACCGAAACGTAGCACTCGGGTGGAGATAGAAAACCACTTTATCGGGTGGGTAATCCTTGTGCAAGTGGTCCGTCCGATATCATTGTTAATCGTTGAATTGAATGGGTTTTTGATCAACGGTGGAGGATTGGCGATTAGGTTTGTTGATCGAGTGAACCAAAAACCGTCGGATTGAATGGAAAGATCAACAACGGAGGTTGAAGCCGATAAGGCTTAAGCCTGAGCAGACCCGAGAAGTTTATCAATGCGGGTTAAGTTTGTTTGAGTTCCAGAGGATGAATGGAGATCGCACAACGGTCGTTGATCTGGTGAGGTGAAATCAACGGTGGAGGTTGAATGCAATAAAATGAGCATCGATAAATGTGCCAAGGTCGTGGATTGGCGGAAAGGTAAGGCTTACGTGTGCTTTGTGGAGTATTTCTACTATATAAGAATTATAATAGAAATAAAGAGGATAAAGGTTTTATGGGTTAAGTTGAATATAACCAAAGTTAAAGAGTGGGGTTTGGTTATTATGTGCGGGGTATAGATTAACTAAAGTTTATGACGTTGAATAAGATTCCACTGGAAAGGTTAATGAAGGGTTAGACTATAGAACGTCAAATATAACGTTTCCACATAAAAGTTAATTAAGAACATTAAACCTTAGTTTAAGAAGGTTTTCACAAAGGATCAGGTGATTAAGGCCTGGGACCAGTGACATGCAAATTTTATTTGCATAATGTGGGTATTGTTGACTTAGGGTGGCATCACATTTTATATTTTGTGTGCAAAATATGTTGTAGATATTTATGGGTAGGGAAAGACGATGGTAGGATTTTTTCCTAGGTAAAATGGGATAAAATATTGGTTTCAAAGGAATTGGGAGATGGGGATTAAAGAACATTCAATTATTTGCAAAGGCTCTAGTGGAAAAGGTGGGTTGGCATTTGATATTTACAAGAAGTCTCTAGATAGAAGTCATACATAAAAAAATATATCCATTCCTAGTCAATTTTTTATTAGGTATGATCCCAAAAAAAGAGCAGGCCTAATGTCTTGGTGATTTTGAAGGTTATGATACATCTTTCCAGGAAATTGAAAAAGGCACTGTCCGAAAAGTTGGAAACAAGGAACAGGTAAGGATTGATATTGATTCATGGATTGTTTGTGGAGAAAATTTTTGTTTGTTCCCTAGATTAATTGATTTTTAACACACAAATGGTAGGTACACACTGGCACAGATTCATAATCATAATAGGACTTCCATATGTGCTTAGGGGTAGTATGGCTTCAATTCATTATAGCTCTCATCTCATCTCATGCATACATCAGGGATAGAGTAGATTGGCTTGGGAAAATGCTCCTACTAGAGAAAATACTCTGAAATTGAGTTAGGTTTTTCTCATTGATGATAGAAAACTAGAAAATATTTGATGGTGGTGGAAGAATTTATGGAAAATTGAATTCCAAGCCAAAGAAAATATTTTCCAATTGTGCATATTCAAAAGCATAGTATCGATAGGAGACAATATGTATAGGAGAAGGATTATTGGCCCATGTTAGTGTCCTCTTTCCAATAAATCATATGAATCTACTAGACATTTTTTCCTTTCTTTCCCTTTTACACAAACTATATGGACATCAGTTATAACATCATTGGGTATCACAAACCTCTCTGAGGGGCATCCTATTTGAAGTCTTGGGAGGATTGGTGGAATAATACAAACGCAAAGAATAATATATGCTTTTCCCTTATTCTCTCTTTGGGAATATGGCTTGCATGAAATGATGAATTCTTCCAAGATAAACTAAACATACTTGATAGAGTGTCTTCCCAGACTATTGTTATCTTTTCCATGATATCAGATTATGCTCACCATACCTGGTCTCGTAACATTACTGTCGAATCCATTGATCAGTCTTTCCCTTAGGCATATTTCAACAGTGACTCCCTTGCTAGACGAGCATGTTGGGGAGGAGTTGTCCTATATTTAAATTATACTGATTTTTTCAAGCTGGAGTGTGAGATGGCACAAGTAACAATTAATTTTTATGACCTCATACTTCTAGATGTCAAATGCACACACTATGTCACATCATTGAGGATTTCAAATTTTTAAAGAAATATTTTGACTATATCACTTGCTGCCACATTTACATGGAATGAAGCTCAAAAGATAACACTCTATCTAAAGAAGGTGCTACTAAGGATTTGGGAACATGGAAAATTGCAAAGAAAATAAGTGGATAAGAGTACACATTTTTTAATATGCACTTCATAGAGGGCATGCATCCAGATCTTTAATACTACTATTTATGTCTAATTTTTTATTTCATATATCTATGTTATATGCATTGAACAATATATTTTTGTGATGACAATAATTATGTATCTATGGTTATGTATTTTCATAGAGGATTATGTATATCTACATAGCTTATACAATGCATATATGAGGGCTTAACAATACCAATTTTGGCAGGAAGAACCCAACTTTTGTTGGCAATTTTTGAGTACACATATATGCACATACAAAATGTATTTTCAATTTCAATGAAAATTGCAATTTTTTCTTCAGGAAAAAACATAAATTATAAATACGAAACTTAAATAGTTATAAGTTATTTTATTTAGAATTAATAATACTAAAAAACATCATTTTAAACAAATGTCTTCATATAAGGTTCCCATCCAAGATGGAGAATGAGGATTTCCAATGGTAGGATTTACTATGATTGGCTTACCATGATGCACTAGAAGTTGCTACATGATGACCCTAACTGCATTAAAATGAATAATGATTCTCACCCATTCAAACATCATGTCATTAGTAGTGGGTGCAATTTTACACTAGGGATGCAAATTATTAAATAGTCATGGTATGGTCTGAGTGTGGTACTTTAATCTATTGTAGTTTACTTCCCTAGCATATGCTTTGGATAAGTTACCTTTATATATTTGGTTCCCATCTTGCTTCTACATGTTTATTTATTTTTCATGTGGTATTTTCCTCCTTTCCCTCTCAAGCCTTTCATTTTTAGTATTACTTGCCTTGTTCCTCTCACGATTTGTTTCTCCTTAAATTCCTTTATCTTAAGTCAAACTTGTCCTTTTATCTCTGTGTTTGGGTGTTTCTATGCTCCTACACTTTTTGGAGCTCTTCTCTTTGGTGACTTGGAGTTGACCAACCTTCCCCTTGTCTACACTCCAATCCACTTCCCCTCCTTTGTTCCTATCACCAACCATTATGCCTCATCATGGATGTCTCTTCTCTGATAATGGTGCCAGTAGTATAGCCTCCCCACACCAGAACCCACCACATCCCAAGCCTATTTGGAGGCCTATTCCCATCGATACTAGGAACGCACTTTACAGTCCACTCAGGATGAAATAAATTTGGCAGAGAAAGAGGGTACTATAGAGCACAAGTTCCTTTCTGATGTCAAGGTGGTAGAGAGCATTGGACATTATATTTGTGACACAAGAAACATTTTATCCAAAGGGACCCAATACATGCAGATGGTCGATTTATATTAATAGATGAAAATTTTTATGGACATACTCCTAATTAGGCGTAATGAAGCTCACAAAGAAATACATATTTATATAGATACCCTATAGCAGCTTGTCAAATAGCTCAACACTAAGGTATAGTTTCTTACTAAGAACTTCTACAACATAGACTTCAATAGTTGTGGCTCCACCTCCCATTTAGGTGGATTCTCCTATAAATTAATCATGATTTACTCTGTAACAATTTTTTATTTTAAGATAGATTGTTCAATTCTAACTCACTAAATAATTCAAGACTATATTAATCTAGATCAACATTGCCAAACACTTAAACATTTTTCCTAATTTTCTTAATCTAAAACAAATTATTATGTTATTGATGTACTTTTCCTAATAGTAAATCAATAATTATAAATATATAATACTTATATTTCACAATATCAATTCTGCCTAAGTTAGCTGCACCCCTCCACATAAAAAGCAAATAAAGGAAACTTCAAACCTTACAAATTCTAAAACATCCACTTATATATCAAAAAGGTTGTGTTTCATCTTCATCCAGTCCTCTCTATTTGCTATCTTCAGGGGAGAAAATATAATAAGATAAACACACGACCTTGCTGGCGTGGGCTGTATACTGTTATCAAATTTTAAAAAATTCAAACCCTGGCGTAGGTGGGTGGATAGGTGTGGCCCAAAGACAGACATTCACAATCACGAGTAAGCACTTTATGGACATTAAACAACGTACAGTAATACGGTCTAAGGAATTCAAAGGACGTATAGTACAACGGTATGCGTGCACTTAATTTCAATTTTAAATGTAATTTTCTCCCTAATCCTTCACTCAAATCGTTATCCGTATGAGAAAGCAGCATTCGTCATATGGGTTGCTATTCAGCCGTCAATTGTTTTATTGTTTTAATAGACCACGTGTTTTGACTCTAACGTGTCCACGGCCGTTTACAGACTTGGGGTCAACCCATATTTTGAATTCGATTCACATTGCGTTAATAAGATTCACCCACCGCATGATCGCATCATTCCCCTTCATGTTTCGATCATTGAAAATAAAAGTCATCGTCAAGTCACCAAGATGAATTGTCACGGAGGATCGTCATTATGGACTTTCTTTTATATGTATCTAATTGTTTTTTATTTGTTTTAATTGTAGTTTTAATATATAATAGTTTTATTTAAAATAAATAATATAAATTAAATTAGGACATGTAAAAGGTGATATCTCTGGGAGTTCTGATTGTTCTAATAATGAAGAGAGGAAAGTAAAGAGAAAATTTTATTAGAAAAGATATCTCATTGAGATATTAGAAAGAGAGAGGCTATGAGATCTGGTTGAATTTAGTGGGTGCTGGCTAGAATGGAGAATGGAAAGGAGAAGCATCGGAGTGAAAGAGGGTTGTCAGGAAAAGTAAGAGGAGGATGATATTTTGAAAGTTTATAATATGAAGTTACATTGAATTTAATTTGACTGTAACTTTGAACATTTATGTTTAATTATTTGAAGTAAGAGTTTAACATTTTAGTTTTACATACAAAAATAATTCGTTATCTAAAATGATAGAAAATATGATTTTGATATTTAAAATTAATAATAAAAATATATTTTTTTTATGAAAAGTTATAATAAAAATTTTAATTATAAATATTTTTAATGTGGGTTTTGCGATAATATTATTGGCAAATAATATGGGTTATCAATATTTTATTTCTAAAAAATTATAACTCTTTTCATATGACCTTTGTTTATATCATATTTAATAGATTGTTTAATTTATTTAAAAAAACAAAAAAGGCATAACTACTTTGAAGATAAATTTCAATCTTGATTTGCTAATACTAAAAATATTCTAGAATATTTCATACACGTTACATCCCTATTATTCACCAAATAATTATTGATGATTAAATTGAAATCCTCAAACCCTTCTTCAAAAATAAACATTGTTATTAACATAGTTAACATATGCTTCAATAAAAAAATTTATATGAACAAAACATTAGAGAAGTGAAGTATTCAACATATAAGGGGGAATGAATGAACAAAAAAAAATAATAAGTATAGTATTTAGTCTATATAATATGGATAAAAATATTAATTAAAATTTACTAAATAAAAATATAAAGTAAAAGTTGAAAAATTGTATAACATATTTTTTTGTTAAATTGGGTAAGTCTTGAAATCACTGCATTCTTAACCTTTGGCTTGAGAAACCGCAACCTAGGGACATTGAAGCCATCAAAATCACCACGAAATCACACCCACCTTGTTCCACATCCACCTTTATCTTATTTTTGCCCACAAAATTTAAAACACCCCAAAATGTTTTATTAATATACCTCATTACCATCTATTCTATACCACTTAAAGAAAACTATATAAGATAATTATATTTATATATGTAAATCATAAAAATTTAAACTAAATTTCTAATCAGAATATTTTTTTTAAAACAGGTAAACGAAAAATGTAAATATATAAATATGAAAAAAAAATTAATACGATATTTAAATAATAAAACAATTTATAATTTAGTGAAATAATTGATAAAAATAAATAAAAAAAATTAAAGATTTGGTTTCAAAAAATATTATATTTGTAAAAATTATGCGTTATAAAGCGATTTGATGAAAAAAAATTGGCACTATTAACGGGTTCTGAAACAGTTATTTTCATATAAAAAAATACCTTGGTCATTTCCAATCACTGTATTTAAAACACCCCCATAATCACCATTTTGACAAACGATCTTCCTTTGTTAAAAATTCCAAATGTAAATTATTATATTTTATAATAATTCAAAAAGAAAAAAGTGATATCTATATAATAGAATTCAAAACATATTCGAACATATAAAATAATTGATCCCTAATTATTATAATACATTTTAATAATACATATAAAATAATTTTAACAAACACTTCGTAATGATATATGATGATGATGGTTAACATTTACTGACACCAAATTTTGGTCTATTGGATCAAATTTTGGTCTATCGGACCCACACATGGAATTTCAAATTCCCTCTGCCTGTCAAATGAAAATTTCATGACGTTTTTACATTTTATATGCCCTTCACTTTACGATTTATGCCAATAAACCACATTTCATACTAATAAACTAAACTAGTAACATTGGATCTTTCAGCATTTAACTCTTCTATGTAATAATCAAGAAATAATTCTATGTTTGTTCATAAAGCTTCAAAGTAGAGTCATATAGTTTTCACATAGATGTTAGTGAGCAGTGTACAACATCTGTAGTGTGAACATGATCGTCCAAGCCTCCAATGTGAGTATAATACTACAACATCCACAGTGTGAGCATGGTCATTCAAGCCTCCAATGTGAGTATAATACTAATCATCTTACACTTTATGAAGTTGAAAATATAGTGAAATTATGGTAATTTATTAAAAGTAACAGCTACTAGCATTTATTCATGCCTAACACAACATTCTTTAAACCAAATTACCCAAGTTGTGCTTATAATTGCAAACTTTCAGACTTCACGGAGATATATCTATCTCTAACAAAAACAAACTTTCAGATTTCACATAGATATATCCCTCTCTAGCAAAAATAAATGGCTGAAATATCAACTCCCTAATTTGGACAATCTTCAAGCAGCAGAACAAATATGGACAGTGTGGACTTTTAGTTGACCATTCAACTATAACGTTTCACCATTAAAGCAAGAGGATTGAACATTTACAAATCTTTCTCGTAAAATTATCTTTGGATTGACAATTGGATTATCCCAAATGATGTTAGAACATTAATTTAGGTTTTCTTTTACACACATCAAGAGTAGAGTTCAATTCATAAACAGTTCAATTCATAAATCCTTCTCATGCTTGTACAAACCAGATTGAAGCTATTTTCCTCATAAACTCTGGAAAAAGGAAGGGAAAATTCTAATCACGAACCTTTTTCATTCTTCTAAAAAGCTCGGAAAATTCTAATCACAGACCTTTTTCATTCTTCTAAAAAGGCTCAGAAAATTCAAATCACTCACATTTTTCATTCTTCTATAATATTTTATGTAGTTTTGATTCCGGCCTAAAGAAATATATTATTTAGTTTGATTTAAGATTTTATTACTATGCTCAAAAAGCTTGGAGAGAAGCCTTCCGAGCTCACTATAATTTTGATATTGTAAAAGGCTAAAATGTCAGCTTTATACATGTAGTGTAAAGCTCTTTATATATATATATATATAGATATAGATATATAAATTTATTTATAAAATAACTATTTATTGAGATATATAAATAATATTAAAATACTATAAATATCATTATAAATAGATTGCTATTTTATTATAAATAAATTATTTTGTTTAAAGAGTCGAGTAGGAAACAAACTTGCTTTAAAATTTACTAGAGTTTTCTATGTTGATAATTATTTTTACATAAATTGCACATGCTAAAGACGCTACTGTATATTTATCAAAGTCTCCTATGATATATTAATCTCATAGATATATGAGTGATTAAATAGATTTATTAGTTTAATAGGTTTATTAAAAGGTTGGTTTTCCAACCTTTTATAATATATAAAACGCCAATGTTTATACTTTTCATGGACCATTTTAAAATATTTATATTTTAGTTCTATATTCGCAAATTATCACAGTAAAATTCAAAAGAATAATTATTTATCTGTTAAATAAAATAATTTATGATTAATTAAAAAAATAATAATAAGAAAACTTATTTTAATGGCTTTTTCTCATAAATATTTCTTACACCAATAATCTTATATAATTATTAATTGTAAAATTATAGCTTTTAAATAAGTATTAATGGTTAAATTACAACCTTTTGGTAAAAAATATATTAAGAAAACATATTAAAACATTAATTACATTTTTTGTATAAAAAATAAAGTAATTAATATAAAGATTTTTTTTTTAATAACAATAAAAAAATTCAATTATTAGAAGTAGTTAAAAACTATAAGTTATCTATCTTATTATAAGATATTTGTATATTATTTTTGTTTTAAAAATATTGTTATTAAAATAATAATAAATTAGGACCTTTTAATTGATCTAGGTGGACATGGACATGGAGGCAGTATAAGAGGTTGGGGGCGAGCCCACAACATGTAAATCATTTATGAGGGGAAGCTTCACTAGTCCCTTACATATATGTTAGATTTAAACGATCATCTAAAATAACAAAGCGTTTTTCTCTGAAATCAACTTTTATCTTACCTGTCAAATTATGAACCATCTGATTTGAATCAAATGTCAGATGATTAAATATTTGACACCATTAATTAAAAAATGTGGTTATAACTGTTATAACTTCATCTCTTTCTTCCACCAGCGAACCTAATGGTAGAAGGACATAGCATGAGTGGCAGAGTGAAAGGTAGACCGCCATAGCTTGAGTTGCATAGTGAAAGGTAGACGGCCATGGCTTGCAATGGGCTTGAGTTGTAGAGCGAAGGTAGACCATCGTGGCTTGAGTTGTAGAGTGAAGGTAGACCATCGTGGCTTGCAATGGACTTGCGTGCAAAGTGAAGGTAGACCGTCGTGGCTTGCAATTGAAACTTGTGGTTTTGTTCACAGAAGTTCTCCTGCACATTGCTTATTGATAGTGATCTCCAATTTGACATTCCATATAATTAAGCTCATTCGCTACCTCTGGTAATGCCCTTTGGCAAGATGGCCATGCCCTTGTCTTCATTGTCATCCCATATTTCCCTTACTACCACACTGACTGGACCTCATCAAATCTCACTCCCAACGCCTATGTACTCAACACAATGCATTCCACGACTCTTCAGCACGCTCAAGACCGGAAGCAGTGCCACCAAACGGAGAAGCGTCTCCCTACAATCTAATACGCACACAATTTTAAGTTTATTTGTATGTTTATTTCCTGTTAGTTTTGATTCGACTTCGTGTCGGGAATTTCTGGTTATTCCAAACAAAATACAGTGGAAAAATCCTCTGTTTCCACTGCTGAGAATTTTCTGATAAATTCTGAAACAACAAAAATATGAACAGATAGCAATACTCTGTTTTCTGATAATTCAAAAACACTAGAACAGAGCATAAAATAATACTCTACTTTTCCTCAGGATCAAAAACTAATCAAAATAATACTTTGTCTTTGACGCAGAAAAATACTCTGTTTTTAACTCAGAAAAACAGAAAAATTCGTTCTCTGGAAACGGTGTTGCAGCAACACAGTTTTTTTCAGTTGCTGTTCGTAGTGTTGCAGCAACGCTGTTCGTGGTGTTGCAGCAACGTAAATTTTTTTCAGTTGCTGTTCGTGGTGTTGCAGCAACGGGGATTTTTGACGTCAAGTATTTTTCGACTTACGAGAAATTTTTGACAAAATAACTTTTGGTGAAACAGCAACGCACAGAAAGAAATTTCTATTTATGAAAATAAACCAACACATAAAACTAAGTCTTCCTCACGTAGAGGGATCTTCACAAAATATTATGCTAAAGAGCATCTTCCTCTTGACAGAGGGATTACAACAGGAACGCTTCAGTTCCACAAAACAACTATCTCAGAAAATTTCAGCACTGCTGTGCAATACAAAAAAAAAACTCTCTTGTTCTACACTGTTGTGTGTTACAAAAGGACTTTCAATCTATTTCCTCTCTTTTTTTTACTTCTGTTTCTGTTTCTATTTATAGTGCGGGAAAGGGTCTTCACCGCCTTAAATTACTGATAAAGTTTCTGCTGTTCATAATGAACAAATCTGATCTTTTGCTGTATTTCTTGAGTCGGTTGTGCTGAAACCCAAGACTGATAAATGCTGCGTTGGCTCGAGGCTGGTTCTTTTTCTGTTTTAGCCGTTCTGCTCATTAATGATGTAGTGCTGTATCTGATCTTCATCCTTCTGGAAACACAAAAATAATTAAAGAGTGAAAAGATGGTAATGGCGGTGACATAAAAAGATCGGGAGAAAATGTGGGGCACCGGATCACGACAAATGAATAAAGTAGTTACTGCTGCTGCACAGCAGTTGGAATTAATATTCCAACACTCCCCTTTTAATTTCAACTGCTGGGTTATCAGTCATACCCAGAAGTTTCCTTAAAAACTCAAAACTTTTCTGATCCAATGGCTTTGTCAGAATATCTGCAACCTGTTCCTGAGTCCTGCAATGTTGTAAAATGATTTCTCTATTTTTCACCAATTCTCTGATGTAGTGAAACTTTGTGTCTATGTGTTTTGTTCTCTTGTGGAATACAGAGTTCTTGGATAATGCAATAGCTGAGCTATTGTCACAAAAAATAACTGTTGATGTTGCCTACTCCTGGCATAGACTTCTCAACATTCTCCTCATCCAAGCCGCTTGACATGCTGCTGCTGTAGCTGCCACATACTCTACTTCTGCTGTAGACAATGCCACAATTGGCTGTTTCTTGGAAGCCCATGAAATGGCTCCTGAACCTATGTGAAAAATGTAACCAGATGTGCTTTTCCGGTCATCTACACTTCCAGCCCAATCACTATCTGTGTATCCAACTAAATCTGAACATTCTGAAACAGTATAAAATATGCCATACCTTTTTGTACCATTAACATACCTCATAATTCTCTTTGCTGCCTGCCAATGTGTTTCTTTTGGCTTCTCCATGAATCTGGAAATTAAACTAACCGCATACATTATGTCTGGCCTAGTTGCAGTCAAATACATGAGGCTGCCAACTATGCTCTTGTACACACTAGGGTCAAAATCTTTGCTGCTGTCCTCTTTGCTGAGTTTTAATCCCATCACTGTGGGAGTGATTGCTGCCTTGCTGTCCTGCATGTTAAATCTGCTCAACACTTCATTTACATATTTTGCCTGTGAAATAAAAATTCCATTTTTATTTTGATCTACTTCTATTCCTAAGAAGTATCTCAGCAAACCCATGTCAGTCATCTCAAATTCTTCTTTCATGACTGATTTGAAATTTTCAATGAGGTAGTCATCATTACCTGTAAAAGTCACATCATCAACATATAACACAACAATTAAAATTTTACCGTCTTTTTCTTTGATGTAAACAGTGGGTTCTCCCTCACACTTCTCAAATCTGTTCTCCAGTAGATAGGAATCTATCCTACTGTACCACGCTCTTGGTGCTTGCTTCAGCCCATAAAGAGCCTTCTTCAATCTGCAGACTTTGTGCTCTTGGCCTTTCTTCTCATAACCTAGAGGCTGCTCAATATAAACCTCTTCCATTAATACTCCATTCAAGAATGCTGACTTCACGTCCATTTGGTAAACTTTCCATTTGTTTTGTGCTGCTATGGACAACACTGCTCTTACTGTTTCCATTCTTGCAACTGGTGCGAAAGTCTCCTCATAATCTCTCCCATATTGCTGCTTGTATCCCTTGACAACAAGTCTTGCCTTATGCCTTTCTATCTTGCCTTCAGCATTACTCTTGGTCTTGTAGACCCATTTAACTCCAATGACTTCTTTACCTTTTGGTAGATCAACTAAATCCCATGTCTTATTTCTTTCTATGGCATTCATCTCCTCATCCATAGCTTCTATCCATTTCTTATCTTTAATTGCATCTTCGAAATGAACAGGGTCATCAACATGACAATACAAAGCAAACAGGGAATTCATTCCTTCATCATAAATATCACTTAAATTTCTGAATTTCTTACCTCTTTCATTCGGTGTGCAAGTGCTTGTAGATGCACTTGAATTTCCTCCTTGTGGTGTGCTTGGAGAAGCACTCTCATTTCTCCTCAAGGGTGTGTTTTGTTGTTCTGTTGTTGGTACTGCTGTTTGGGGACGTGTTTCAGCCAACTCCTCATCATCATCATCATCATGAGACAAACAGTTTTTAACATTAACTGTTTTCTCTATGCTTCCATCCCAAGCTTCCTCTTCAATAAATTGAACATCTCTGCTCACAGAAAACTTCTTGGTGGATGGGATATATAACCTGTAAGCTTTGGATTCTTCACTGTATCCAATGAAAATACATTTCTCCCCTTTGTTGTCCAATTTCTTCCTTAGCTGATCTGGAATGTGTGCATAAGCCACACAACCAAAAACTTTCATGTGGGTGACTCCTTGCTTTCTCCTACTCCATGCTTCTTCTGGCACTTTGTTCATCACTGCTTTTGTAGGACATCTATTCAAAATATACACTGCACAGTGTACAGCTTCAGCCCAATAATCATTTGGCAAATGCTTTGCCTTAAACATGCTCCTCGTCATATCCATGATTGTTCTGTTTTTTCTTTCAGCAACTCCATTTTGTTGCGGGGTGTACCTTGCTGTAAATTGCTTATGAATTCCATTTTCTCTGCAAAAACGTAAAAATTCTTTGGATATATACTCACCTCCTCTGTCAGTTCTCAAAACCTTGATACGCAGCCCACTTTGATTTTCTACAAGTGCTTTGAAATTTTGGAATTTTTCAAACACTTCACTCTTATTCTTTAGAAAATAAACCCAAGTCTTTCTGGTAAAGTCATCAGTAAATGTTAGAAAATATTGGCTGCCTGCAAGTGATGGAGCTTGCATCGGTCCACATAAATCTGAGTGGATAATTTCTAAGGGTGCTTTTGCCCTTATGCTTTTCCCAGTTGGAAAACTTTCTCTGTGTTGTTTTCCCAATATACAACCTTCACAAAGGTTGTTTGGCTTATCTATCAATGGTAATCCTCTTACCATTCCTTTTCTACTCAACAAATTAAGACCTCCAAAGTTGAGATGTCCAAATCTCAAATGCCACAACCAATTTTCATCCTTTGGTACACTTTGGAGAGCCTCTTGTGTCACTGCTGCAATTACTTCTTTATTTTTCAGATCTACCCTTATTCTGAGAGGGAACATCCTGTTCCTTGTCATCTTTACTTCAACAATACAACGTTTGCTGGGTAATCTGTCCATGATGGTGCATACATCATTCTCAAAGAAAACATTGTAACCCTTCTGAACAAGCTGTCCAATACTCAAGAGATTACACTTCATTCCAGGAACATAATAGACATCTGCTATGGTTTTCTTTTCACCTTTCTTTGTAAATATTTTAACTTCTCCTTTTCCCATAACAGAAATTTTACTATCAGTCCCAAGTGTGACTTGTGACTACACACTCTGATCTAAAGCAGAAAACAGGGCTATGTTTCCTGTCATATGGTTGCTGCAACCAGAATCTAGAAACCATATATCCTCACTGTTTGTTTCAGCCATATTACAAACTAACAACACATTATCTTGACTGATATTTTCTCTAGTGATATTTGCACTAGATCTATTACTCATATCATGCTGCTTTTTCTTACATTCATTTGCATAGTGCCCATATTTTTTACAATAATAACATTGGACATTGGATTTTTCATACCTTTGTCCTTGAGCATGATGTTGTCCACTTTGCTGGCTGCTGCCATGGCCTTGGTTCTGATTTGGATTGCTACCTCTTCCTTGAACATTTGCTGGACTGTTTCTTCCGCCTCTGTATTGACTTCTGCCTCTTCCTCTCTTGTTTCCTCTGCCTTGACCTCTTCCTCTTCCAAATGACATCTGGGTCTTGAAGGCTTGCTCTAGAGATGAGTTTTCATTTCTACTCAACCTTTGCTCATGTGTTATCAGTGATGCATGAAGTTCATCAACTGAAAAATTTGAGAGATCCTTTGTCTCTTCTATGATGGTGACAATCACATCAAACTTTGAGGGTAGGCACCTCAATAGTTTCTCCACAATCCTCCTTTCTTCAAGAGTTTCTCCATGAGACCTTATCTGTGTGACCAAACCAATTGCTTGTGTGAAGAATGAGTCAATATTGTCTGACTCCTTCATACGCAGGTTCTCAAAATCTTTCCTCAGCAACTGTAGTTTTGCTGTCTTCACTTTCTCCATGCCTTGATAGGCTGTCTTGAGAGTTTGACATGCTTCTCTGGATGTATTGGCTGTTGCTATCCTCAGAAACACACTCTCATGCACTGCTTGATATAAAAATACAAGGGCTTTTGAGTCCTTCTTCTTATTGCTCTTCAACAACTCTTTCTCTGCCTGAGTTAATCCAATAAACTCTTCTTCATTTGTTGGCTCTTCAAATCCATATTCAACAAGTTCCCATAAATCATGTGAGGCAAACACGACTTTCATGGTTATTGCCCAGTAGTCATAATTTTTCCCATTGAACTGTGGGAGCTGGGTATTAAACATACCCACGTTGGTGCTGGCCATTCTTGCAATACTTGACTGTAAAAAAATCACTTAATTGTCTTCAGCAGCTACACAAAAAAACTAATCTGAAAAATACCTTGACAGTGTTTTCGCTCTGCTGGATAATCTGCTGCAGCAACAAATCTTCTTTCAGCTTCTTTGATGTCTTCAAAGAGCCTGGACAAGCTATGATACCATGTCGGGAATTTCTGGTTATTCCAAACAAAATACAGTGGAAAAATCCTCTGTTTCCACTGCTGAGAATTTTTTGATAAATTCTGAAACAACAAAAATATGAACAGATAGCAATACTATGTTTTCTGATAATTCAAAAACACTAGAACAGAGCATAAAATAATACTCTACTTTGCCTCAGGATCAAAATCTAATCAAAATAATACTTTTTCTTTGACGCAGAAAAATACTTTGTTTTTAACTCAGAAAAACAGAAAAATTCGTTCTCTGGAAACGGTTTTGCAGCAACACAGTTTTTTTCAGTTGCTATTCGTAGTGTTGCAGCAACGTTGTTCGTGGTGTTGCAGCAACGTAAATTTTTTTCAGTTGTTGTTCGTGGTGTTGCAGCAACGGGGATTTTTGACGTCAAGTATTTTTCGACTTACGAGAAATTTTTGACAAAATAACTTTTGGTGAAACAGCAACACACAGAAAGAAATTTCTATTTATGAAAATAAACCAACACATAAAACTAAGTCTTCCTCACGTAGAGGGATCTTCACAAAATATTATGCTAAAGAGCATCTTCCTCTTGACAGAGGGATTACAACAGGAACGCTTCAGTTCCACAAAACAACTATCTCAGAAAATTTCAACACTGCTGTGCAATACAAAAAAACTCTCTTGTTCTACACTGCTGTGTGTTACAAAAGGACTTTCAATCTATTTCCTCTCTTTTTCTTACTTCTGTTTTTGTTTCTATTTATAGTGCGGGAAAGGGTCTTCACCGCCTTAACTTACTGATAAAGTTTCTGTTGTTCATACTGAACAGATCTGATCTTTTGCTGTATTTCTTGAGTCGGTTGTGCTGAAACCCAAGACTGATAAATGCTGCGTCGGCTCGAGGCTGGTTCTTTTTCTATTTCAGCCGTTCTGCTCATTAATGATGTAGTGCTGTATCTGATCTTCATCCTTCTGGAAACACCAAAATAATTAAAGAGTGAAAAGATGGTAATGGCGGTGACATAAAAAGATCGGGAGAAAATGTGGGGCGCCGGATCACGACAAATGAATAAAGTAGTTACTGATGCTGCACAGCAGTTGGAATTAATATTCCAACACTTCGTAGTATTTTTTATTATGCAGGTTCAAGCAAGATCATTGCTTTTATTAAGGAAGACTCGACTTCCCTTTCCAATCACTCTCATAAAAACACTGGTACGTTTATTCTCGCGCCCTCGGCCGAAAATAATTTAAATGTTTTCAACATGTTGCCAAGTGCTTAATTGCATTTTTATGGGATACCTTCACATTCGCTTTCTGCTCCTACACTAGCCAGGCCACAATTCCCACCGGGATTTTGGAAGGATGATATTATTGATTCTATACTGTCATCTAACAAGGTTGGAACTTGGTATTCTCAGCGAGTGCTGGTTAAATTTTTTGTTTGAAAAATGTTATGTTTGTCTCAGCCGATATTTTCTCAAATATCTTGGTTGACCTGTATTAATTTCAGGTGGCAGTAGGGGACGAGAAGCGTGTCGAGACATTAATATCTGATATTAAAAGTATGTTCAGAGGTATGGGTGATGGGGAAACAAATCCCTCTGCGTATGACACTGCTTGGGTAGCAAAGATTCCAGCACTTGATGGCTCTGACCACCCTCACTTTCCTCAACACTCCAATGGATTCTTCAAAATCAGCTGCAAGATGGCTCTTGGGGCGAAGAGAACCATTTCCTAACATATGACAGAGTACTCGCTACTCTTGCGTGTATTATTACCCTCACCGTATGGCGCACTGGCCAGATACAAGTGCAGAAAGGTTTGCAAACTTTATTTTTATTTAATAATAAAACTATGATAGACTCTGGTTTGTGTAAAAAGGGATGCCAGTTTCTGTACAATCCCTATTTATAGCTCTGAATGATATATAAATATCTTGCAGGTCTTCAATTCTTCAAGAAACACGCTAGAAGGATGGAGCATGAAGCGAACAATCACCGACCGAGTGGATTTGAAATTGCTTTACAAAATAGATACATCCACTCACGGGACAGAAATTGCAGCAGACTGCTGCAGCGTTGGCTGCTTCCTCCACCCATCTTAGGGACAAACAAAGTTTTTTATGAATGCTAAAGAGAGTGCAAGACCGGGTTAAATAGATTTGAATGACTTACATGAATGACGTCCACTTTCAATCCTGTGGCACCCACTCTGGCCAGATATGAATGCATAGAATTATAAAAATCAACAGCCTGATGAGGATCCACAAGGCCAATCCCAGCTTCAACAACCTTATCTACAGCCAAATCCTGCATCATACAATTTACAACTAGGGAAATATTGAAGGGTATGTGCTTTACATTGAGGTGTGTAGCTCCTGGCCTGACACCACCCCATCCACCGCATAGGGCATGCCAGAAATAAACAGCATCAAGGCCCTTGAACTCTTTCTTCAAATCATCAATAAATGCCTTGAGACCCATCTCTGTAACAGAGGAATTATCAGCACTAGTAATGCCAACTTCCCCATCTCCATTTTGAGCTGATTCTGTACTCTGACCTGGATCAACGAATAAGGACTTGGAACCATCAACACTTAATGATACATTATTATTAACAACAGAAAGCCTTGGAGACTTAAATCCTTATCATAGCTTTTAATATTTATCGGTATCAGTAATGCCAATTTGCCCATCTCCATTTTGAGCTGATTTTGTACTCTGACCTGGATCAACGAATAAGGACTTGGAACCATCAACACTTAATGACACATTATTATAAACAACAAAAATCTTTGGAGACTTAAATCCTTATCATAGCTTTTAATATTTATCAGGACTAATAATGCCAACTTCCCCATCTCCATTTTGAGCTGATTCTGTACTCTAACGTGGATCAATGAATAAGGACTTGGAACCATCAACACTTAATGATACATTATTATTAACAACAGAAAGATTTGGAGACTTAAATCCTTAAATCCTTATCATAAATTTTAATATTTATGAGCACTAGTAATGCCAACTTCCCCATCTCCATTTTGAGTTGATTCTGTACTCTCATGCCAACTTCCCCATCTCCATTTTGAACTGATTCTGTATTCTAACCTGGATCAATGAATAAGGACTTGGAACCATCAACACTTAATGATACATTATTGTTAACAACAGAAATCTTTGGAGACTTAAATCCTTAAATCCTTATCATAAATTTTAATATTTATGAGCACTAGTAATGCCAACTTCCCCATATCCGTTTTGAGCTGATTCTGTACTCTCACTTGGATCAATGAATAAGGACTTGGAACCATCAACACTTAATGATACATTATTATTAACAACAGAAAGCTTCGGAGACTTAAATCCTTAAATCCTTATCATAAATTTTAATATTTATGAGCACTAACAATGCCAACTTCCCCATCTCCATTTTGAGCTGATTCTGTACTCTGACCTGGATCAATGAATAAGGACTTGGAACCATCAACACTTAATGATACATTATTATTAACAACAGAAAGCTTTGGAGACTTAAATCCTTATCATAACTTTTAATATAAAGTTAATGATAAAATACTAACCATGGAATTGACAGATAATCGATGTAATTATGCTTACCCTCACTGTAATTGTTTTCATGTGAAAGGAATGAGATGAAGAAATTGAGCATACAACAAATTTCGACATAAATCATCCCACCAATACATTTGTGGAGGTCATATAGATGAAAGGAAATTATAAATAATAAAACTTCAAAAGCTCCCATCCCTCACATGAATGAGATGAAGAAATTGGGCATAGAAGAAATTTGGCATACAACAAATTTCGACATAAATCATCCCAGCAATACATTTGTGGAGGTCGTATAGATGAAAGGCAATTATAAATAATAAAACTTCAAAAGCTTCCATCCCAAACGCGAAGGCAGTATAGCTTCCTTAATGAGAAAAGAGAAGACAAAATAATTTCCTTAAAGGCAGGAAAGATACCAATACCTATTTCTCTCCCCTCCTTTAATTTGTAACATAATCTTCTCTGAGATCCATCTCAACCCTTGTATTTGATACGACATCAAGAAACATTAATCAATCATCAGATTTATTATTATACCACTTTTGTCGAAACTTCAAGAAAACTAAAAGATTTAATTTGCCTTTGGCAATATGCGGATGAAGTATGTGACAACTAAGAAGGATTGAAAGGATTGAATTCCACATGAAGGAATGGTTTCCAAAACCCCATATATATATATATATATATATATATATATATATATATATATATATATATATATATATATATATATATATGATTCCTTGCACCATCCAAATCTATCAACTATATCAGGGACCCTCTTCTCTTCCACCAATCTGAAGGTGCCAAGATGGACTCTCATGGTGGTGTATGCTTCTCTCATCAAGTCAAAAGGATTATCATTCATATGAACATAAACACAGGCCTTGAAGTTGGAGCCCTGGATGAGGTCTGACCCACTCTCAACCCCGACAACTATGTTGTCATCTGCTCCAGGATGCAAGGCTACTCTGAATTTTCCTTCCATAATATGCAGGATCAACACATATGAACTTATGTCTTCAATGTGCAGAAGAATCAACTGTCTCTATTTGCAGGTCCGAGCCATTTCGACCTGACAACATGGTAGCCCACCATATTTTAAAACGAAATATACTCATAAACTTGATATCCTTGAGCTTGCCCAGAGAATTCAACACTCTGCTGGATGGATTTTTTGCATCAGATCTAATAAAGGAGCCCTTATGAGCATTGACTGCAACATAAGGTAATAAAGGATCCCTTATGAGAATTGACTGCAACAGAAGGAAATGAAGCAATTGTATCACAGTTTTTACATATGATTGATGACAAACTAGTCAGAAAAACATTATCAGGAACTTCAATAAGGATTGAAGCTCCCTGCAAACACAACTTTCCATTTGATAAGCTAAAACAAGGCTCCTTAGACTCTGATTCTATGGATTCTACAAGAACAAGGGCACGGGAGATATCAGGAGCCATTTCTCATTATAATTCTAGAACCAGAAAATGGAAAACACACATATGGGTGAGTGTTTATAGGCCAGGCTCTCAATTTATAAGCATTTAGTGGATACAATATTTGAATGGGATACCAGTTTGGATTGGAAACAACCTCATGGTTTCTCAATTTTGGTCTTAAAACATCCTCTGGGTTCCACCATTTAATTGGAACAATTTTTTATTTCTCCTTTTAAAAGTGGATGATACCACCAAGGAAAATGGACAATGGGTTCATTGTCTAACACCAACACATTCTCGATGTTCTGGTACAATCAGAGCTTGTGGGGATGGTGACATGGGCGGTTACTGGCCACAGTCGGCCAGGGAAGCAAGAATAATTCAATAAATGAAGACTTTTTTCCATTTAAGAACTTTGTACCAGTTTTGTATTTAATAATTAAAAACAAAAAACCAAAAAACCTCCTAACAGACCTTTGGCATCCCACACAACCATTGACTTTAGGGATCTCTTTGGCACCTCACACAACCATTGACTTCAAGGAATCGTTATTATTATTTACTTCAATTAAATTAAGTACAAACTTAATATTTTCAAATATCATTTTTTTATTTGAATTGATTCTTTCAATTTATTATTATCTGCTATGATGGAAGAATCTTCTCAGGATAAGTGTCAACGTTATAATGGCATGAGCATAATATTTCAAAATTTTTTCTTTGCAATCATGCCGTATAGTTCCCCCACATGTGCTTCAAGATAAGTATGGGTATGGTGCAATGATTATAACCTTGCACAATGGTCATGTACTCATAATGCTTGATGGGTTGTGGGGGCCTTGATGTTAATTGGGAGTTATCTATTTTTTTTCTGGATGCGTTACTTTTTAGATTTCATCCACTCCCCCTTCAATATATATTGTAGAAATGTCTTTTTCATATATAGTGACAACTTGACATATTCAAGTTTTGTAATGCTTTGACTACAGTCTTAAATTTTATCCACTCCCCATTCAATATATATTGTAGAAATTCTTTTTTCATATATAGTGACAACTTGACATATGCAAGTTTTAGGCACCCTAAATAAACTTTAGTTTATACAACTTTAGAATTGCATTTCTACTACATCTCTGCATTTTATTTAAATTCACCCATTCCCATGTCACGATTGTTCCTCAATTTATGTCTTACGACGTTTCCTTTGTAACATCTGGTGTAAATGCTAGTTAGTGTCCTATGCAACATTTATGGTGGAAACTAAAAATGCCCCCATTGTAGGTGGGATTCATTGAGGTTTCCACTGGAAACAAGGGGCTATCTAATGACCACTTAGCTTCTCTCCTAAGAAATTATTTCCTATTTTTCTTTTCTACAATATTGGTGATGCATGCTATTAATCGAGAAATGGTTCTTGTATGTTCAAGTGATGCTTTAGATTCTTTTTTGTGGAAATTTTATTTCTTACGGAATACACAAAGAGAAGGAATAGACTTGACCATTGGCAATCTTTATAGGGTTTCTCATAGGCCTATGTTTTTCTCTCTAGGTTTGGAGTCGTGTCTTCCAAGAATTGTCTCATTTACTTTATCCTCAATGTCAATAGTAAATGAGAATTAGGGGCATCCATATGAGGGTAGTTCTTAACTTCCTAACCTCTCTTATAATCTCCTTATTATGTAAGATAAATTTATCGTTATTATGTAAGATAAATGTCTTTTTTTCTTTAGAAGGGATCATTATAATTGATGGGTTTTTGTCACGTGGTTGGTTGGGTACTATTAGAATTTTGAAGAATTATCCTATTTGTAGCGTCTCTTTGGCCCTCATGTTTCTCTTATCCTTCTCTCAGTGTTGGAATCTCTAGTTTGGGTGACCTTTTCATTTCTGTCTGTATTTTTTTACCTTGTTTGCAACCTGTATATCTCTATTGTACAATGTTTAGAACCTTGGTATCTCTATCCCTGGTGCAACATGACTCCTTAGCAATGCATGCACATCGGCTGGAGGTGGAGTCCGAGGCCCCCAAGACATAGGTGTGCCAACAATAGGAACAAGAAGATGTGGAAATATTTCACTTAGATGTTCCCCCTCAAATTCAAAATGGAATCCATCACTTAGAATCTTGCATTGCAGTAGACCATGAAAACTTTTGAAAGAAAAAATTCTTAAGGAGGTAGCTCATTGGGTTCCTAATCGTGGCAACACCAGGGGAAGACAGAAATAGTACATCGAATCTATTTACCTACACTAGTAGATTAAAACCCTCTTGGGAAGGGCTTTGAAAGTAAAACAAGACGAGCGATATGATATCTTCTCAGCTTTGAATGATATCAAGCATAGTTTTCTTTTGTAGGAAGTTTCATAGATATAAGTTTTATTGTCAATGTTTTAGAGTCACTATCCTCGTCCATTGTCAAGACTTGAGAAAATTATATGAAGAGATGATGTTAATAAATAATCGATAGGTATTTTAAGGGATTTTTTTACAACCAATTACGAATAATGTGAATGATAATATAAATATATAAATGATAAGGATTTTAAATATAATTAATTAATTAATTAATAGTGAATATGTAGAGTTTAATATTAATATAAGTAGAGTTCGATTATAAATACTAGTAAGGTTTTTAATAAATAAAAATGATTAATTAAATAACTATATATATATATATATATATATATATATATATATAGAGAGAGAGAGAGAGAGAGAGAGAGAGAGAGAGAGAGAGAGAGAGAGAGAGATTGAAATTGTAATGTTGTACTCTTAATTTAAAATATAACATTAAAGAAAACCCAATAAGGGTTTTTAGTAAATGAAAAAATTAAAACTTCTATTTATATGTATCTATATTTATTGATAGTGTAATGTTGTAAGGTAATTGCATATATAATATTAAAGATAACCTGAGGAGAAATAGATGAAAAAATAGAAAGGTAAGAAGAAAAGGGAGGGATGAGGGAGGGAGTGAAACAAGGGCAAGCGAAAGGGAAAAGAAAGGGAAACATAGAGGTTAATAAGATGTAAGAAAATGAAGGAAAAAGTATAATAGTAATAATAAAATAAAATTGACAGATTAGCTTTATTTATGGTTCAAAGTGAGCAAGGGAAACCAACTGCTATTGATATTCATGTCATTGTCTCTATTCAGTTGTTAGGGTGCTTTTTTATTTTAATGACATCTCCAATTCTACATTTGTAATAATGGTTTTATTTAGTGATGATTTTGGCATCTTCCAAACATATATGATGTTTAGTGGCCTTAACATGCTCTGCTAATGTAGAATTTTTTATACTTTCATGTTTAATATTCATGCCATGATTTTTATCCTAACTTTTAGTGATCATCTTATTTCACCTATAAAGGATTTACCAGAAGAGTGGTTCATTTTATAAAAACCTTAAAATTGGAAAGTTTCTATATAGTCCTTAAGATATTTCATATTCTATCTAATAATGTTGATGGGTTTAAAAGAAGTTATGATTTCTTTGTTCTTCAAAATTTTAGCAATTTTATTAGTGGTTCCTTTAAGATAAAGAATGAATGCTTTCTTTTGAGAGTTAAGTGTCTTAGTGTTGTTGTTATCAATGTGATTAGGGGCTTTCTTAAGGGCAGTGAATATGGTTTTTTGTTAAAGATTAGGTTTCTAAAGACTTCAATTAAATGGTTTCTTTCATCATCCTTATAATCTTCTCGAGAGGTCTGGAAGGCTATAGTAGTTAGAGTATTGATGATGCCAATCTTTTGAGAAGGTAAGTGATGGGAATCAACATGAAGGTAATTTTCATTGTGAGTCTTTTTATGGGAATAGTAGTTAGAGTATTGATGATGGCAATCTTTTGAGAAGGTAAGTGATGGGAATCAACATGAAGGTAATTTTCATTGTGAGTCTTCTTATGGTAAACTTTATGCCCTAAATTACCATCATGTTTCCTAATTATTAGAATGCCAAGGAAGGGTATGTAACCATTCTCTTTAGTTTACGTTGTAAATTGAATGTGAGCAGATAGGCTATTAAGGTGTTGTAAAAATTTAGAGAGCTCTTATTTTCCATGTTTCCATATGGCATTGATTTCATCAAGAAACCTTTTCCAAATTTTGGGTTTTAATTGTGTGGTGTTGAGGGTTAAACCTTCAAATTCTTCCATATAAAGGTTTTCCACTACATGTGAAAGAGGGGAACCCACTACTACTCCACTAGTATTTTCAATGTATTTACCTCTAAATCTAAAGGAAGTGGATCTAAGACATACTTTAGCAAGTTTAGTTATTTATGGATCAACCATGTTATTAATAACCTAGAGAGCTTCATTAAGAGGGATTTTTGTGAAATGATAAACAATGTCAAAGATGATTATAATCTCTTTCGGGGTTAACTTTTATATCCTTAATTAATCTAACAAAATCTAAGGAATCCTTAATGTATGAGTCAATATGGCCAAGGCTTTGGAAACAAATTTACATAGAAAATAGGTCAGAGAGTCGATGGCGTTAACTATAGGTCTTAATGTAATGCCTTCCTTGTGGAATTTCGGAGCTCCACAAATCCTAGGCACAATATCCCCATTGAGCATCAATCTATTCTTGATGTGGTCATCAAGGTTAGAAGATAAAATCAAATCTTTTACTTCTCTGATTACATTTGTTATGGGGTTACTGGTAAGCTTGTTATACCTACCACTTTTAGACAAATTTTCTCTTATTTTCGTATTATAATCTTCAAGATCCATTACTACAGTTTCCCCACCTTAATCATCTTTTAAGACAACAATATTAGGGTTGTTCTTGATCCTTCTCAAAGGTAGGAATTATTGTTTACTAATATTACTTATAGGTGGTTTAGCTTTCCTCGGGATGAATGCACAGTCTTGTCTGATACAATCCTTCTCTGAATTAGTTAGTGTCTGAATATTGTGTTCAATACTGCAAATAATTTCTCCTAATGGAATAGTTTGGAATATTTTTGGGTGTAATAGAAAAATTTAATCCTTTCTTAAGGATTTCAATTTTAGTAGAATAAAGTTGGTGGTTTGATATCAAACATACCTAGCATCATTATGTATGCCAAAGTCCCTACTGAAGTCACATCTTCTGAATCCAAATTTTTTTTTTAATACTTGACAATAACTTTTTGAATTATAGCTTTTTAATTAATATGTTTGTTTAGCATCGCTATGCTATTAAAATATTTGGTCTCCCTTTGTGAAAGATTCAAAGAACCTATTTAAAATTTGAACATATAATTGACATAGCATGATATTTTTATGGATTCAAATGTTAATATTAATTTTAAAAAAATAATAAATTAAAACATGTAAATTTAATACGGAAAGATTAGAAATAAATAAATAAATTTACAAATATTGAAGAATAAATAAAATTAGAAAGAAATTAAACATGTGATTAAATTGTGAATCTATAAATAGTTTAAATATCATCTTTTTAATTTAAATTTGATAGACTAAAATCAATTATAATACATGGGAATATAAAAAAAATAAAAGTATATAAAAAAGATGTTTAAGAATTTTTTTTTTACTTTCAACTAAATGATAAATTGTTTAAATAGCTTGATTTTACTCTTTATAAGAGTCACAACAAACAAATATAATTTTTGAATTTTTTCTAATTTTTTAATCATCATTTTTAAATAAATTTGATAGACTAAAATCAGTTATAACACATGGGAATATAAAAAAAATAAAAGTTAATATATAAAAAAGATGTTTAAAAAAAATAAAAGTTAATATATAAAAAAGATGTTTAAGATTTTTTTTTTTTACTTTCAACTAAATGATAAATTGTTTTAAATAGCTTGATTTTACTCTTTATAATAGTCCCAACAAACAAATATAATTTTTGAATTTTTTCTATTTTTAATCATCATTTTATAATATAATAAAAATAATATATTTATTAGTGTGCAAATTCACATTTTTCTTAATTCATAATAATTAAAAAACAAATTAAAAAATACTAGATAAGAAAATTCGTGTTCATTTTAATTCTCCACTATATTCGCATTTTTCTTAATTCTCAATAATATAAACAAATTCATATATGATCAGTGATGTAAACAAATTCATATTTTTCTTAATTCTCAATTATATTCAAAGTTTTCTTAATTCTCAATAATGTAAACAAATTCATACTTTTCTTATTCTCAATTATTTAAAAAATACTAAGTCGAAAAAACAAAAATGGATCTTCATCACTATCAACATGCTTCATGTGCAGAATAAACTTTTCATCTATGTATCTATAGTTTTTTCGATATCTGTAACATACCCCGGTAACCTCACATGTAAAAGTAGGGAGTTGGAATTTTTTTATACAAATTACCCACTAGTAATTATCAAATTCACAACTCCACAATTCCTCATTATCCATTAGATATAATGTTCATTAGTACATTAAGTGAATTGCAATAGAAGACAGTAAGTTGCATAACCATTTGCATAACCATTAACCACGACTGTGGTAGTGCAATAACATAAACTGTCTCTTGAACCTTTTGTCCATTTTATGATTTTTCCTTAACCATATTAAATAATCATATACTAGGATATTATGATTATCCCATCAAATAAAGAACCATCACCATCAAGGATTCAACATCATCAAATTGACACAAAAAAGCCAATCACACCATTAAACATCGATATACCCTGGAAACCCTATAGGGTGAAAACTAGCAAACATTTAATCTTATTATTAAATGCTCATGAGGGTTTTCACCCCTCACTCAATGGATTATAAGGGATTCCATCCCTTAACCATTGTTATAAAATTATTAAATGAATTAACAATAAGTTGTCACATAACTAGCTAAAAGCTAATACAGATTCCATGTAATCTTTTACTTACATACCGCCACATGCAACATTCCTTGTGGCATGATTGTTCCAGCAATATATGATTCCTCAACTCGTACTCATCTACATGGACCATCAATCCTTTTCCTGCCACAATGTTAAACATCACTTTTCTTTGGCACCAACCGCCATCATTTCCTATCAATGCAGTTGTTGACAAGATTTGACAACAATATTAGATACATTATTAATCAATTAATAAGCAACCTCTAAAAGTGATCTTTTAACATCTACTCATTTGCATGAGCAAGCATAACATACTAATTAACTAGTACATATATTCAAATAAATTCTTGTTCTACTTTTCACAATGCTTATTCACACTAATACATCTTTCTCTTTAAGAGATCTAACCATTAGTTTTACAAGTCCATGTTTCCCTTTAAAACATATAACACATTAGTTTTACAAGTCCATGTTTTCCCTTAAAACATATAACACATTAGTTATGTTTACATATAGGTAATAAACTATTGTTTCTGCGCCTTTGCACATGCATTCCTTCCACATAGTTATTTTCCAGGAAATTAACATAGTTTCTTTAACATACAAAGAACACATCTCCATAACACAATGACTATTCTTTGAGTATCCAATAGCTTATCTTAATAGCCCTTCTTTAATATATGCAACGCATATTCCCTTCTCTAGAACTCTACCATCATTTCATGTAAACAATTACTTACTTCTTTCTTAAAGGAAGTCATCATAACCCCATTTCTCTATCTTCCTATAAGTATGTTTCTCATGCTTTTCCTTTCAAGAAATTATTATAGATACCCATCTTTATGCTTAAAGAATCAAGAAACAATAACAAGGTTAACTTAACCTTTTATGCACCAAAATCAAGAATTCGATCCAACTCATCTAGAAAGACAATCTTTTCAAGAGATTAATATTTCCAAGAATGTTAACATCAATTATCATTATTTACAAGAAAGTCAACATAATACTTTCTCTATGTACACACCAAAACATATTCCCAATGTCACAATAGCTACCCTTATGTGCATGCAACATGTGTTTTTCCTAACACAATTACTTTTATTTCAATGCACATAATCTTTTCATGAAACAAGTATGGATTCTTGTTCTTGTATGAACATTATTCATATGTGGCTTTTAAGGAAAGAATCTCTATTTTTGTTTCAAGAGATCTCTCATAAAAGCCATTATTTTCATACATGAAGTATGCACACTTTTTCTAAAAAGAAACTATCTTAATGACCATTATTTATGTATATATAAAACATACTTTTTCTTCAAGAAAGTTGGTAATGATTATCTATGTGCCTAGAAGCACACTACATATTTTATTCAAAGAAAACTCGGCCATTTTTCATACTATGTCCTCAAGAAGTTTATATGCCTCACCATCTTTTCTCAAGAAGATATTTTGGCTATTTAGCAAGAACCTTGTGTAATTTGTTCCAAAGAATAATGAAGCTACTTAGCTTTTAATACTCTCAAGCAATCACACAACTACTTAGTTTTTACTGTGCTATGTACCTAAACTTAAGCAACAATTATTCCCGAGAGGACTTAGATTCCTGCAATATTTTATTACATGGAAACTTGCATTGCCTGGCAATCATAACCAAACTATACTTTGTGCATCTAAATAAAGAATTTACTTTAAGGAACATGGACATTATTAACCATATCTTTCTATGCACATAAACAAAGAGTATTTCAAGAAATTAACTTATCTTTTCCAGTTTCAAGAACCATTCGGCTTTGCCTGAGTCGAAGAAGGGGACGCGTTGCCCTGTTGACAGAGTGGTTTAGCGTCAGGATTTGTTCCAAGCAACGGCAAAGACTCGTCTCCAACCCGCATTTCCTTTGTTTTTGCAGTCCTTTTAACTGCGGAATAACAACGTCTAGAACGTTCCAGTGCTAAAGCACGTACGCGCAGTAGACGCTGGTTCTCCTTACCAGTCTTGTATCAGTGACCATAAGAAATCAATGACCTTATGCTCTCATTTCCAGGCCAGAGAACATGCATTCAGAGACATTCAACGCAACTGACCAAAGACTTTAATCCTTCGGCCCTGAATTGAATTGAGAGTATAATCCCTGGAAATGTAGATGGGAGAGGTGGTTATTCTCCAAACATTTTGCCCCCCCCGGACTTAAGTGGTTATCCAAAGATATATGCCTTCCTCCTCTTCTAGCGAAAGGATATGAAAGGATTATCCTGACCAGGGAGCTGCGAGAAGTGTGAGCGGCCGGTTAGAGATGCCATGAACCTGGACGTGATTTCCCCTCATTCAGTTTCATGAGAATCAAGAATCAATTTAATAACTGATTCGTAACTTTTGATTTTACTTTTGGTTATTTGGTTATTTACGAGAGGAATATTACAATATCCCTATTCACATAGTGTTATAAAAAACAATTTTAAATATATTTATATCATTTTTTTACTTGTCTATGAAGATGATCATGATATAAAAATATCATTCAAGCTATAAAAATTAAGATTAAAACCCCCGATTGACAGATACTGGTTAGGAAAAAAATAAGTGCTACTAAAATTGTTATAATCATATTTGTTTTTAGTGTAATTTTTTGGAAATTTTTATTTGGTTTTTTTAGTCTAATTTCTTTAAAATTTAACAGGAAGCTTGATGGATAATCTTATGAAATTAAAATTCCCTAAAGTTTTTCAGAGTACTGAATTTATATATACAGTCAAAAAACTATATATGACAAATCAAGATTTCACCTCAAATTTTTCCACCAAATTAGACAACAAATTGGACAGCTAATATGATGAGAGATACCTCACCAGCTAATACATTTTTCTAAATTAATTATGTAAACTTCTCTGAACACTTATCAATGACCACTTATGTAATCTTCTCCTACCAATGATTCAATTGGACAAACAAAATGTCAACATTGCGTAGACCTTCGAGATAAGGCACTTCTACATCAGCCAGCGGTCATTAGCGTTTTTAAGAAAGGAATCTCCAGATATGAACTCAGCTGATACGGAATGATCATGGCCACACAACAGTGAAAAGTATTTCATTCCTTCTATCAATCTTTCGAAAACAAAATTCTTACATTCTCGGTTTCTTCTCCAAACCTTCTCGTATGCTTCCCTTATTCCCTAGACCAACAGTCTAGATGTTACAATTTTACATATGACAAGTCTGCAATTTTGAAGCACGTGGATGTAGAATGACCAAGGCTTCTCTATATAGTCTCGACCAATTCTCCGGATTGAGAATAGAGGGTTTTTTGTTGGGAATTTCTGATAATTCCAAAAAAAAAACAAACAGAGAATAATGCTCTGTTTCTTAACACAGAGAAACTAAAATTGTTTCCAGAAGACAGAGTTTCACACACACAAAAACTTGTATTCATTAACAATACTGACTGTTACAAAAAAAGGTCTTCCTCTAATAGAGGGATTAACACAAGAATGCTTCAGATGCAGTTCCAAAAATTTCACTCTGTCTCCCCTTGCAAATTAACACTGCTATGTGTAAAAAAAAAAAATTCATTCGCGCTACTGGATATTACATTTTCATTTTCAACAAAAAAAACAGGACATAACTTTACGTTTCATTTGTGCGGTAAAAAAAATACACCCGTGAATTAAAACAATAAAAATAAATGCTTCACCTACATTTACTAACCGTAGTAAATTTCATTAATTACTTCACTGATAAACGGTGGCTCGTTGATAAGGTATGCAGCCAATTTGTCCTACGTTTCCCACCAATATCTTCCGAGCATCAAAATTGTATAGTTTAGTCAACTAAGATCTGTACGAATGGATGGGACTCTATACGAATTCTTCAGGAGTAAGTTGTTTCCTCCCTTCCGTTCCAAGCATGGAGATCAGTGCATCCATTGAAAGCCTGCCAATCCAATCAGACGGTTGTCGACAAAATCGCACGGTCAAACCATACGAACTTTACGCGTCAGGGAAAGTTTGTTTTGCAAAATTGCTCAGGCACGTGTCAGCTAATGAATGTTCTCACTGCCCCTGAAGAATTACCTCCATTTTGTGAAAAGCAGTGTGGTGAACTAGTGGTTTTCAAAAAAAAATTGCGGTCACTGTTTAACTGATGCTATAGTTGAAAGTAGTATTTCAACACTCCCCTTTAATTTAAACTGCTGGGTTATCAGTCATACCCAGACATTTCCTCAAAAACTCAAAACGTTTCTACCCCAATGGTTTGGTCAGAATATCTGCAACCTGCTCCTCAGTTCTGCAGTGTTCTAAAATAATTTCTCCATTGTTTACCAATTCCCTGATGTAATGAAACTTTGTGTCAATGTGTTTCGTTCTCTTATGAAACACAGAATTCTTGGATAATGCAATAGCTGAGCTATTGTCACAAAAAATCACAGTTCCTTTTGCTTGCTCTTGGCATAAACTCCTTAACATCCTTCTCATCCAATTTGCTTGACACGTTGCTGTTGTAGCTGCCACATATTCTGCCTTTGCTTTAGACAATGCTACAATAGGTTGTTTTTTAGAAGCCCATGAAATGGCTCCTGAACCCATGTGAGAAACATAATCGGATGTGCTTTTCCGATCATCTACACTTCCAGCCCAATCACTATCAGTGTATCCAATTAAATCTAAACATTCTGAAGTAGTATATAAAATTCCAAACCCTTTAGTACCTTTAACATACCTCAAAATCCTTTTTGTTGCCTGCCAATGTGCTTCTTTTGGCCTCTCCATGAATCTGGAAATCAAACTAACAACATGCATTATATCCAGCCTAGTTGCAGTCAAATACATGAGGCTACCAACTATGCTCTTATACAAACTAGGATCAAAATCCTTGCTATTGTCCTCTTTGCTAAGTTTTAATCCCATCACTGTGGGAGTGATTGTTGCTTTGCTCTCTTGCATATTAAATCCTTCCAACACTTCATTAACATATTTCACTTGTGAGATAAAAATCCCATTTCCATTTTGTTCTACTTCTATTCCTAAGAAGTATCTCAGCAAACCCATGTCAGTCATTTCAAATTCTTCTTTCATGACTGTTTTGAAATTTTCAATAAGGTAATCATCATTACTTGTGAAAATAACATCATCAACATATAACACAACAATTAGTAATTTACCATCCTTTTCTTTGATGAAGAGAGTGGGTTCTCCCTCACACCTTTCAAATCCATTTTCCAGTAGATAGGAATCTATCCTACTGTACCACACTCTTGGTTCTTGCTTCAACCCACAAAGAGCTTTCTTCAATCTGCACACTTTGTGCTCTTGGACTTTATTTTCATAGCCTAGAGGTTGTTCAATGTAAACCTCTTCCATTAACACTCAATTTAGGAATGCTGACTTCACATCCATTTGGTAAACTTTCCACTTGTTTTGTGTTGTTATGGATAGCACTGCTCTCACGGTTTCCATTCTAGCAACCGGTACGAAAACTTCCTCATATTCTCTCGCATGCTGCTGCTTATATCCTTTGACAACAAGTCTTGCCTTGTGTATTTCTATTTTTCCTTCGGCATTACTCTTGGTCTTGTAGACCCATTTAACTCCAATGACTTCCTTTCCTTTTGGTAGTTCAACTAAATCCCATGTCTTGTTTCTTTCTATGGCATTAATCTCCTCATCCATAGCTTCTATCCATTTCCTATCCTTAATTTCTTCTTCGAAATGAACAGGGTCATCAAAATGAAAATATAAAGCAAACAAAGAGTTCATACCTTCATTTGTTCCCTCTTGTTCATAAATATCACTTAAATTTCTGAACTTCTTACCTCTTTCATTTGGTGTACAAGTGCTTGAATAAGCACTTGAATTTCCTCCTTGTGGTGTGCTTGGAGAAGCACTTTCATTTCTCCTCAAGGGTGTCTCTTTCTACCCTTGTGTTGGTGCTGCTGTTTGGGGATGTATTTCAGTCATCTCCTCATCATCTTCATCATGAGACAAAGAGTTTTTAACATTCACTGTTTTCTCTATGCTTTCATCCCAAGCTTCCTCCTCAATGAACTGAACATCTCTACTCACAATAAGCTTTTTGGTGGATGGGTTATACAACCTATAAGCTTTGGATTCCTCACTGTATCCAATGAAAATACATTTCTCCCCTTTGCTATCCAACTTCTTCCTTAGTTTATCTGGAATGTGTGCATAAGCCACACATCCAAAAAATTTCATGTGGGTGACTCCTTACTTTGTCCCACTCCATGCTTCTTCCAGCACTCTGTTCATGACTGCTTTTGTAGGGCATCTATTCAAAATGTACGCTGCACAGTGTACAGCTTCAGCCCAATAATCATTTGGAAAATGCTTTGCCTTTAACATACTCCTCGCCATATCCATGATTGTCTTATTCTTCCTTTCGGCAACTCCATTTTGCTGCGTAGTGTACCTAGTGGTAAACTGCTTATGAATTCCATTTTCTCTACAAAAACGTAGAAATTCTTTGGAGATATACTCACCTCCTCTATCAGTTCTTAGAACTTTGATATGCAGCCCACTTTGGTTTTCTACAAGTGCCTTGAAATTGCAAAATCTTTCAAACACTTCACTTTTGTTCTTCAGGAAATAAACCCAAGTTTTTCTAGTAAAATCATCAATAAATCTTAGCATATAGTGGCTTCTTGCAAGTGATGGAGTTTGCATCGGTCCACATAAATCTGAGTGGACAATCTCTAAGGGTGCTTTTGCCCTTATGCTTTTCCCATATGGAAAACTTTCTCTGTGTTGTTTCCCCAAGATACAACCTTCACAAAGGCTGTCTGGTTTCTCTATCAATGGTAATCCTCTTACCATTCCTTTTCTATTCAACAAGTTAAGACCTCCAAGGTTGAGATGTCCAAATCTCAAGTGCCACAACCAATTTTTATCTTTTGGTTCGCTTTGGAAAGCCTCTTGTGTCACTGCTGCTATTTCTTCTCCATTTTTTAAATCTACTTTCATTATGAGAGGGAAAATCCTGTTCCTTGTCAACTTTACTTCAGCAATACATTGTTTTCTGGGTGTTTTATCCATCTTTGTTTTGGCTTCTGCCTCTTCCTCTCTTGTTTTCTCTGCCTTGACCTCTTCCTCTTCCAAAGAACATCTGGGTCTTAAAGGCATGCTCTAGAGATGAGTTTTCATTTCTACTCAATCTCTGCTCATTTGTTATCAGTGATGCATGTAGTTCATTAGCTGAGAAGTTTGTGAGATCCTTTGTCTCTTCTATGGTGGTGAAAATCACATCAAACCTTGAGGGTAGGATCCTCAATAGTTTCTCCACAATCCTCCTTTCTTCAAGAATCTCTCCATGAGACATTATCTGTGTGATCAGACCAATCACATGTGTGAAGAATGAGTCAATATTATCTGACTTCTTCATGCAGAGAGTCTCAAAGTCTCTCCTCAGCAACTGTAGTTTTGTTGTATTCACTTTCTCCATGCCTTGATAGGCTATCTTAAGAGTTTTCCATGCTTCTTTGGATCTCTTGGCTGCTGCTATACTTGGAAACACACTCTCATGCACTGCTTGATACAAAACGTAGAGGTCTTTAGAATCCTTCTTCTTATTGCTCTTCAACAGTTCTTTCTCTACCTAAGTCAAATTATTAAACTCATCCTCATCTGTTGGTTCTTCAAAACCATCCTCAACAAACTCCCATAACTCTTTGGAAGCAAGCAAAGCTCTCATAGTTATTGCCCAATAGTCATAGTTTTTTCCATTAAATTGTGGGAGCTAAGTATTACAGATACCCATGCTAGTGCTAGCTCCAACCATTCTTGTGCTCTTAACTATGCCTCAAAATACTTGACTGTGTATTTCAAATAACTGAATGTCCTCAAAAATAACACAGAAAACTAACTTGAGAAATACGTTGGATTCTTCCTTGACTGAGTCTTCACTCTGCTGGAGAAGCTGCTGCAGCAAGAAATCCTTCCTTCAACTTCTTTAACACCTTCAAAGAGCCTGGAAAAGCTCCGATACCATGTTGGGAATTTCTGATAATTACAGAACAAAAACGAACAGAGAATAATGCTCTGTTTCTTAACACAAAGAAACTAAAATATTTTCCAGAAGACAGAGTTTCACACACACACAAAATCTTGTATTCATTAACAATACTGACTGTTAGAAAAAAAAAGGTCTTCCTCTAACAGAGGGATTAACACAAGAACGCTTCAGATGAAGTTCCAAAAATTTCACTCTGTCTCTCCTTGCAAATTGACACTGCTATGTGTAAAAAAAAATTCATTCGCGCTGCTGCGTATTACATTTTCATTCTCAACAAAAAAAACAAGACATAACTTTATGTTTCACTTGTGCCGTAAAAAAAATACACCTGTGAATTAAAACAATAAAAATAAATGCTTCAGCTACATTTACCAACCACAGTAAATTTCATTAATTACTTCACTGATAAACGGTGGCTCATTGATAAGGTATGTAGCCAATTTGTCCTACGTTTGCCACCAATATCTTCCGAGCATCAAAATTGTACAGTCTAGTCAACTGAGGTATGTACGAATGGATGGGACTCTGTACGAATTCTTCAGGAGTAACTTGTTTCCTCCCTTCTGTTCCAAGCATGGAGATCAGTGCATCCATTGAAAGCCTGCCAATCCAATCGGATGGTTGTTGGCAAAATCACACGGTCAAACCATACGAACTTTACACGCGGGGGAAAGTTTGTTTTGCAAAACTGCTCAAGCACGTGTCGGCTGATGAATGTGCTCGCTGACCTCGGAGAATTACCACCATTTCGTGAAAGCGGTGCGAGGAACTGGCAGTTTTTAAAAAAGAATTGCGTTCGTTGTCTGATGCTGCAGTTGAAAGTAGTATTTCAAAATTTTTCATATAGGGGATCTAGATATAAAGCTATGTGGTAGAACCTGCATAGAATTGTTAGAAATTGTTACCAAATTTCAGAAGTAGCCCATAAAAATGTCGCAGGAGGTTTCTAAAGGGGTATCTTCTAAATCAGGACCCTACAATTCAGAAAGACCCACATCTCGACTGGTGAGGGTAGTCCAAATCTCAAACCCTACGATAGTCAAAACGAGCGCATCTGAATTTCGTGTTGTCGTTCAGTCCCTTACTGGACGAAAGAGGTCTTGTGCATCCGGTAATCAACATGAAGAAATGAATTTGTATTCGGGTAATCAGTATAGTTCTCAAGTCAAGATACCGAAGATTAAAAATGGCTTGCAGAACTTGAATGACAGGGAGACCTCAGTATCTGCAGCCATTCATGATAACGCCACCGTCAGCAACTCCTGCAGAGATAAAGATCATGGCAATTTTAGAATATTCGAGGATTTGGAGGTTCAGCCAATCCAAAACCCTTATTATTTACCCTCGCAATATCAGGTCTTTGACATTCTGGAAAGCATCAGAGGCATTCTGGAATTCGTGCTTGACAAATTTTGGCCATCAATTGTAGCCCCTAGTTCCAGAGTTTAATGTAGCATCTAGGTATGGGTTTTCACTTAAAATAATTTCACTTTTGGGTTTTGATATTCCTATATCCAAGGATTGTAAACTCCGTAACTAAATAAAATTTAGTGTTATTCTCAGCAAAGACATGGAAGATTTCTTGTCCTCGTTTCTGCTTCAACTAGACCTAAGTTCTATTTATTATCCAACTTTTATCTTTTGGTGAGCTTTGAGCCACATCTCTTCGACTGACGAAAGATAGTACTGAATCTGTCTACCTCATTGTCAAACGTTTGTCCCCTCATTTTCCTATATAAGGAAGGAGTAAGGCTCATTTTGGGCATTCAGAGTGTGAGAGTTATTTTGGTTATGTTTTTGAGTTTTTGAGTCCAAGGAGGAAGTTCTTGCTTCCATCTCTTTAGAATCGAATTTGAGAAGCCTGCGCATCAGAGTGAGAGCTCTGGTGAGAACCTAAAGTGGCCAGATTCTTAGGTTTTTGAAGTCTGTATGTTCTCAGAAGAATTCAAATTCTAAGACAGAGTCTGTGAAAGGCCAAGTGGCCTTCAACTAGCTTCTTTCCTAACAAGTCAAACATCTGATAAATGCCTAAACAGTCTATCTCTGGAAAAAAGCTTCAGAGATTCTCTCTGAATTTGTAAAGAAACTTCTGCATAAATATATGAGTATTGTGATTACATGAAATGCAAACATCATGATGAATATTTCCTTTTAATTTAGTGTGTATGTTTATTAATTTTCCATATTTTATTTTAAGAAGGTTTGGTGGTTTTTTATTTTAAAAGGATTCCTAATATATTAACTACTATGAAATTGATAATTAAAACATCCTTAAAATACTTTTGTAACCTATAGGCTACTTTGATCTTTCGATGGAGGAAATGTTGAGTAATTGTGGATCCATTAAGTCTAAGGTTAAGAAGTAAGATCCTTAATTAAACACCAACCTCCATGCACTTAGAGTAAGTCATTTAATAAGGAAAAATGTTGTGTCCCTTATGTATATTGCACCAAGTCCTCATAAGTATACTAACCTGGTTGACAATTAAAGGGCAACGTACACCTTGTAATATTAAAACATCAATTCAAACACTCATCAGTGGAAAAATAATGTTTCATCACCCATCTATTATTTGTGGATGATGTTTTTATTTTTTATGGTGGAGTCGGTCAAGACTTGGAATTCGTAAAGGAGACTCTCTCTCTATTTAAAATATCCATAAGTAATTAGGTAAATCACCATAAATCATCTCCTTCTCCTCTCCCTTTATCAAGGGATGAATTAATTAATGCACATAATCTCCTTCCATTTCAATCTAAAACTTTCGATGAAGGACTAAAATACCTGAGCTTTCATTGAAATCCTAATGACTACAAAAAGAGAGTTTGGCATTAGCTCATTTCTAAGATTCATAAATGTTCAAAAGCATGGATATTTAGGTGGTTTTATTTTCATAAATGCTCAAAATTATGGATATTCTGGCTTTCTAGACTTCTCTATCATGGACCCTAAAAGGCATTTTATATTTTGTGTGAAAAATATGTTATAGATATTTGTGGATAGGGAAAGACTATCGTAGGACTTTTTCGTAGGTAAAATGGGATAAAATATTGGTGTCAAAGGAATGGGGAGGATGGGGATTAAAGAACATTCAGTTATTTGCAAAGGCTCTAGTGGAAAAGGTGGGTTGGCATTTGATATTTACAAGAAGTCTCTAGATAGAAGTCATACATAAAAATTATATCCATTCCTAGTCAATTTTTTATTGAGTATGATCCCAAAAAAAGAGCAGGCCTAATGTCTTCGTGATTTTGAAGGTTATGATACATCTTTCCAAGAAATTGAAAAAGGCCTGGTATGAAAACTTGGAAACATGGAACAAGTAATGATTGATATTGATTCATGGATTGGTTGTGGAGAAAATTTCCATTTGCTCCCCGGATTAATTGATTTTTTACACACAAATGGTAGATACACATTGGCACATATTCATAATGACAATAGGACTTCCATATGTGCTTAGGGGTAGTATGACACTTATCAACAAAATCTTCCGCGGGAGTGAATGGTACAATGGCTTCAATTCAGTATATCTCTTAGCTCATCTCATGCATACATCACAGCTAGAGAAGACTGGCATGGGAAAATGCTCCTACTAGAGAAAAGACTCCGAAACGAGTTAGGTTTTTCTCATTAATGATAGAAAACTAGAAAATCTTTGATGGTAGTGGAAGAATTTATGGAAAATTGAATTCCAAGGCAAAGAATTTTTTTCCAATTGTGCATGTTCAAAAACATAGTATCGACAGGAGACAATATGTATAGGAGAAGCATTATTGGCCCATGTTAGTGTCCTCTTTCCAAGAAATCATATGAATCTGCTAGACATTTTTTCCTTTCTTTCCCTTTTACACAAACTATATGGACTTCAGTTATAACATCATTGGGTATCACAAACGTCTCTCAGGCGCATCCTATTTGAAGTCTTGGGAGGATTGGTGGAATAATACAAACACAAAGAATAATATATGCTTTTCCCTTATTCTCTCTTTGGGAATATGACTTGCATGAAATGATGAATTCTTCCAAGATAAATTAAACATACTTGATAGAGTGGCTTCCCAAACTATTGTTATCTTTTCCATGATATCAGATTATGCTCACCATACCTGGTCTCATAACATTATTTTTGAATCCATTGATCAGTCTTTCCCTTAGGATTATTTCAATAGTGACTCCTTTGTTGGACGAGCATCTGGGGGAGGAGTTGTCCTATATTTAAATTATAGTGATTTTTTCAAGCTGGAGTGTGAGATGGCACAGGTAACAATTAATTTTTATCAGCTCATACTTATAGATGTCAAATGCACACACTATGTCACATCATTGAGGATTTCAAATTTTTAAAGAAATATTTTGATTATGTCACTTGCTGCCACATTTACATGGAATGAAGCTCAAAAGATAACACTCTATCTAAATAAGGTGCTACTAAGGATTTGAGAACATGGAAAATTGCAAACAAAATAAGTGGATAAGAGCACGCATTTTTTAATATGCACTTCATAGAGGGCATGCATCCAGATCTTTAATATTGCTATTTATGCCTAATTTTTTATTTCATATATCTATGTTATATGCACTGAACAATATATATGTGTGATGACAATAATTATGTATCTATGGTTATGTATTTTCATAGAGGAATATGTATATCTCCATAGCTTATACAATGCATATATGAGGGCTTAACAATACCAATTTTGGCAGGAACAACCCAACTTTTGTTGGCAATATTTGAGTGCACATATATGCACATACAAAATGTATTTTCAATTTCAATGAAATTTGCAATTTTTTCTTCAGGAAAAAACATAAATTATTGATACGAAACTTAAATAGTTATAAATTATTTTATTTAGAAATAATAATACTAAGAAACATCATTTTAAACAAATGTCTTCATATAAGGTTCCCATCCAAAATGGAGAATGAGGATTTACAATGGTAGGATTTACTATGATTGGCTTACCATGATGCACTAGAAGTTGCTACATGATGACCCTAACTGCATTAAAATGAATAATGCCTCTCACCCATTCAAACATCATGTCATTAGTAGTGGCTGCAATTTTACACTAGGGATGCAAATTATTAAATAGTCATGGTATGGTTTGAGTGTGGTTCTTTAATCTATTGTAGTTTACTTCCCTAGCACATGCTTTGGATAAGTTACCTTTATATATTTGGTTCCCATCTTGCTTCTACATGTTTATTTATTTTTCATGTGGTATTTTCCTCCTCCTTTCCCTCTCAAGCCTTTCATTTTTTGTATTACTTGCCTTGTTCCTCTCACGATTTGTTTCTCCTTAACTTCCTTTATCTTAAGTCAAACTTGTCCTTTTATCTCTGTGTTTGGGTGTTTCTATGCTCCTACACTTTTTGGAGCACTTCTCTTTGGTGAATTGGAGTTGACCAACCTTCCCTTTGTCTACACTCCAATCCACTTCCCCTCCTTCGTTCCTATCACCAACCATTATGCCTCATCATGGATGTCTCTTCTCTGATAATGGTGTCAGTAGTATAGCCTCCCCACACTTGAACCCACCACATCCCAAGCCAATTTGGAGGCCTATTCCCATCGATACTAGGAATGCACTTTGCAGTCCAGTCAGGATGCAATAAATTTGGCAGAGAAAGAGGGTACTATAGAGCACAAGTTCCTTTCTGACGTCAAGGTGGTAGAGAACATTGGACATTGTATTTGTGACACAAGAAACATTTTATCCAAAGGGACCCAATACATGCAAATGGTCGATTTATATTAATAGATGAATTTTTTTATGGACAAACTTCTAATTGGGCATAATGAAGCTCACAAAGAATACATATTTATATAAATTCCCTATAGCAGCTTGTCAAATAGCTCAACACTAACGTATAGTTTCTTACTAAGAACTTCTACAACATAGATCTCAATAGTTGTAGCTCCACCTCCCATTTAGGTGGATTCTCCTATAAATTAATCATGATTTACTCTACAACATTTTTTTATTTTAAGATAAATTGTTCAATTCTAACTCACTAAATAGTTCAAGACTATATTAATCTACATCAACGTTGCCAAACACTTACATTTTTCATAATTATCTTAACCTAAAACAAATTATTATGTGATTGATGTACTTTTCCTAATAGTAAATCAATAATTATAAATATATAATACTTATATTTCACTATATCAATTCTGCCTAAGTTAGCTGCACCCCTCCACATAAAAAGCAAATAAAGGAAACTTCAAACCTCAAAAATTCTAAAACATCCACTTATATATCAAAAAGGTTGTGTTTCATCTTCATCCAGTCCTCTCTATAAACACACGAAGTTGTTGGCGTGGGCTGTATACTGTTATCAGATTTTAAAATAATTCAAACCCTTGCGTAGGTGGGTGGATAGGTGTGGCCCAATGACAGACGGCAAGGGCTAATCAGCCTGTCATAGGGCATTAAATGCCTAGTTACCTGCATACTCTATAACAAAATAACACACCACGCGTATTTTTTATTTATCTAGCCACAGCCCGCGCGTGTTATTTTGTTATAGAGTATGCAGGTAATCGGACATTTAATGCCCTATGGCAGGCTGGTTAGCCCTTGCCCCAAATAACCGAACATTTAATGCCCTATGACAGGTTGGTTAACCCTTGCCCCTGAACTTATAGTAATACGGTCTAAGGAATTCGGTCATTAATACAGTCTAAGGAATTCAACGGACGTATAGTACTACGGTATGCGTGCACTTAATTTCAATTTTACATGTAATTGGCTCCCTAATCCTTCACTCAAATCGTTATCACACGAATCGTCGTCATATGGCTTGCTATTCAGCCGTGAATTGTTTTATTGTTTTAATACATTGTTTTATTGTTTTGACTCGTCCACGGCCGTTTATAGACTTGGGGTCAATCCATGTTTTGAATTCGATTCACATTGCGTTCATAAGATTCACCCACCGCATCATCGCATCATTCCCCTTCATGTTTCGATCATTGAAAATAAAAGTCATCGTCAAGTCACCACGATGAACTGTCACGGAGCATCGTCATTATGGACTTTCTTTTATATCTATCTCATTGTTTTTTATTTGTTTTAATTTTAGTTTTAATATATAATAGTTTTATTTAAAATAAATAATATAAATTAAATTAGGACAGGTAAAAGGTGATATCTCTGGGAGTTCTGAGTGTTCTAATAATGAAGAGAGGAAAGTAAAGAGAAAATTTTATTAGAAAAGATATCTCAATGAGATACTAGAAAGAGAGGGGCTATGAGATCTGGTTGAATTTAGTGGGTGCTGGCTAGAATGGAGAATGGAAAGGAGAAGCATCGGAGTGAAAGAGGGTTGTGAGGAAAAGTAAAGAGGGTTGTGAGGAAAAGTAAGAGGAGGATGATATTTTGAAAGTTTATCAATTTGATTTTACATTGAATTTAATTTGACTGTATGTTTGAACATTTATGTTTAATTATTTTAAGTAAGAGTTTAACATTTTGGTTTTACATAGAAAAATAATTCGTTATCTAAAATTATAGAAAATATGATTTTGATATCTAAAATTACTAATAAAAATATTTCTTTTTATATGAAAATAATAAGATTTTTAACTATAAATATTTTTAATGTGGGTTTTGTGATAATATTATTAGTAAATAATATGGGTTATCAATATTTTATTTCTAAAATTTTATAACTTTTTTCATATGACCCTTGTTTATATCATATTTAAATAAATTGTTCAGTTTATTTAAAAAAACAAAAAATGCATAACTACTTTGAAGATAAATCTCAATCTTGATTTCCTAATACTAAAAATATTCTAGAATATTTCATACAACTTAAATCCCTATTATTCACCAAATAATTATTGATGATTAAATTGAAATCCTCAAACCATTTTTCAAAAATAAACATGGCTATTAACATAGTTAACATATGATTCAATAAAAAATTTATATGAACAAAACATTAGAGAAGTGAAGTATTCAACATATATAAGGGGGAATGAATGGACAAAAAAAACAAGTATAGTATTTAGTCTATATAATATTGGGGAAAATATTAATTAAAATTTACTAAATAAAAATATAAAGTAAAAGTTGAAAAATTGTATAACATATTTTTTTTGTTAAATTGGGTCAGTCTTGAAATGACTGCATGCTTAACCTTTGGCTTGAGAAACTCAACCTAGGGGCATTGAAGCCATCAAAATTACCACAAAATCACACCCACCTTGTTCCACATCCACCCTTATCTTGTTTTTGCCCACAAAATTTAAAACACCCCAAAATGTTTTATTAATATACCTCATTACCATCTATTCTATACACTTAAACAAAACTATATAAGATAATTATATTTATATAGGTAAATCATAAAAACTTAAACTAAATTTCTAATAAGAATTTTTTTAGTTTAAAACAACTAAACGAAAAATGTAAATATATAAATGTGAAAAAAAAAATAATACAATATTTAAATAATAAAACAATTTATAATTTTGTGAAATAATTCATAAAAATAAATAAAAAAAATTAGAGATTTTGTTTCTACAAAAAAAAATATTGTATTGGTAATAATTATGCATTATAAAGCGATTTTATGAAAAAAAAAAATTGACACTATTAACGGGTTCTGAAACAGTTATTTTCATATAAAAAAGATACCTTCGTCATTTCCAATCACTTTATTTAAAACACCCCCATAATCACCATTTTGACAAACGATCTTCCTTTGTTAAAAATTCCAAATGCAAATTATTATATTTTATAATAATTCAAAAAGAAAAAAGTGATATCTATATATAATAGAATTCAAAAAATATTTGAACATATAAAATAATTGATACCCGATTATTATAATACACTTTAATAATACATATAAATAATATTAAGAAACACTTCGTAACGATATATACATGTAGTGTAAAACTCTTTCTTTATTAATCTCAAAGATATATAAGTGATTAAATAGATTTATTAGTTTAATAGGTTTATTAAAAGGTTGTTATTCCAACCTTTTATAACATAAAACGCCAATGTTTATACTTTTCATAGACCATTTTAAGATATTTATATTTTAGTTCTATATTCACAAATTATCATAGTAAAATTCAAAAGACTAACTATTTACCTTTTAAATAAAATAATCTATGATTAATTTAAAAAAATTAACGATAAGAAAACTTATTTAATGCTTTTTTTCATAAATATTTCTTACACCAATATTCTTATATAATTAGTAATGGTAAAATTATAACTTTTAAATAATTATTAATTGTAAAATTACATCTTTTGAAAAAAATATTAAGAAAACATATTAAAACAATAATTACATTTTTTATATAAAAATAAAGTAATTAATATAAAGATTTTCTTTTTAATAATAATATAAAAAATCAAAAGTAATTAAAAACTATAAGTCATCTATCTCATTATAAGATATTTGTATATTATATTTTTTTATAGAAATATCGTTATTAAAATAATAATAAATTAAGACACTTTAATTGATCTAGGTGGACATGCATGAAAATCATTTATGAGAGGAACCTGGGTAGTCCCCTACATATATGTTAGATTTAAATGATCATCTAAAATGACAAGAATTTAATTAACATTTTTCTCTTGTGGTAATTACTGTCTTATGCAACATTTATGGTGGATACTAAAAATGCCTCGTGGGATTCGTTGAGGTTTCCACTGGAAACAATGGCTATCTAATGACTACTTAGTTTCTAAGAAATTATTTCTTATTATTCTTTGCTACAATATTGGTGATGCGTGCTATTAATCGAGCAATTGTTTTTGTATGTTCAAGTGATGCTTTAGATTCTTTGTTGTGGAAATTTTATTGCTTGCAGAATACACAAAGAGAAGGAATAGACTTGAACATTGGCTATCTTTATAGGGTTTCTCATAGCGCTATGTTTTTCTCTCTAGGTTTGGAGTCGTGTCTTCGAGGAATTGTCTCATCTACTTTATCCTCAATGTGAATAGTAAATGAGAATTACGGGCATCCATATAAGGGTAGTTCTTAACTTCCTCATAATCTCCTTATTATGTAAGATAAAATTATCCTTATTATATAAGCTAAATGTTTTTTGTTTTTTGTTTTTTGTTTTTTGTTTTTTGTTTTGTTTTGTTTTTTGTTTTTTTCTTCTTTTTCAGTGGGGAGCATTATAATTGATGGGTTTTGGTCATGTGGCTGGTTGAGCACCATTAGAATTTTGAAGAATTATCCTATTTGTAGTGTCTCTTTGGCCTCATGTTTCTTTTATCCTTCTCTCAATGTTGAAATCTCTAGTTTGGGTCACCTTTTCATTTATGTCTGTATTTTCTTTTCCCTTGGTTCTAACCTATCTATCTCCAGTGTACAATGTTTAGAACCTTGGTATCTCTATCCCTGGTGCAACATGCGTCCTCAGCGATGCATGCACATCGGCTAGAGGTGGAGGCCGGGGCTCCCCAAGACATAGGTGTGCCAACAATAGGAATAGGAAGATGTGGAAATATTTCACTTAGATGATCCCCCTCAAATTCGAAATGGAATCCATCACTTAGAATCTTGCATTGCAGTAGACCACGAAAACTTTTGAGAGAAAAAATTCTTAAGGAGGTAGCTCATTGAGTTCCTAATCATGGAAACACCAATGGAAGATAGAAATAGTACATCAAATCCATTTATCCACACTAGTCGGTTAAAACCCTCTTGGGAAGGGCTCTAAAAGTAAAACAAGAGGAGTGAGATGATATCTTCCTAGCTTTGAATGATATCAAGCATAGTTTTCTCTTGTAGGAAGTTTCATAGATATAAGTTTTATTGTTGATGTTTCAAAGCCACTATCCTCGTCCTTTGTCAAGACTTGAGAAACTTATATGAAGAGATGATGTGAATAAATAATGGATAGGTATTTTTAGGGAGATGTTTACAACCAACTACGAAGAATGTGAATGATAATATAAGTATATAAATGATAGGGATTTTAAATATAATTAATTAATTAATTAATAGTAAATATGTACAATTAAATGTTAATATAAGTAGAGTTAGATTATAAATACTAGTAAGTTTTTTATAAATAAAAATGATTAATTAATTAATAATATATATATATATATATATAATCCAAGATATATTGAAATTGTAATGTTGTATTCTTAATTTAATATATAACATTAAAGAAAACCCAATAAGGTTTTTTTGTAAATCAATAAATTTAATTACTTATTTATATGTATCTATATTTATTGATAGTGTAATGTTATAAGGTAATTGTATATATAATATTAAAGATAACCTAAGTAGAAATAGATGAAAAAATAGAAAGGGTAAGAAGAAAAGGGAGGGATGAGGGAGGGAGTGAAACAACGGAAAGGGAAGGGGGAAATAAACAGAAACATAAAGGTTAATAAGAGGTATAAAAATGAAGGAAAAAATATAATAGTAATAATAAAATAAAATGATAGGAAAAAATATAATAGTAATAATAAAATAAAATGGTCAGATTAGCTTTATTTATGGTTCAAAGTGAGTAAGGGAAACCAACTACTATTGATATTCATGCCATTGTCTCTATTCATTTGTAAGGGTGTTTTTTAATTTCAATGACTTCTCCAATTCTACATTTGTAATAATGGTTTTATTTAGTGATGATTTTGGCATCTTCCAAACATATATGATGTTTAGTGGCCTTAGCATGCTCTGCTAATGTATAATTTTTTATACTTTCATGTTTAATATTCACGCCATGATTTTTGTTCCTAACTTTTAGTGATCGTCTTATTTCACATATATAGGATTTACCTCAAGAGCGGTTCATTTTATAAACACCTTAAAATTGGAAACTATCTATATAGTTCCTTAACATATTTCATATTATGTCTAATAATGTTGATTGGTTTAAAAGAAGTTATGATTTCATTGTGCTTCAAAATTTTAGCAATTTTATTAGTGGTTCCCTTAAGATAAAGAAGGAATGTTTCCTTTCAAGAGTTAAGAGTCTTAGTGTTGTTGCTATCAATGTGATTAGTGGCTTTCTTAAGGGCAATGAATATGTTTTTCTGTCATAGAATAGGTTTCTAAAGACTTCAATTAAGTGGTTTTTTCATCATCCTTATAATATTCGCGAGAGGTCTGGAAGTCTATAGTAGTTAGAGTATTGACGATGCTAATATTTTGAGAAGGTAAGTGATGGGAATCAACATGAAGGTAATTTTCATTTTGAGTCTTCTTATGGTAAACTTAATGGCCTAAATTACCATCAGGCTTCCTAGTTATTAGAATGTCAAGCAAGGGTATGTATCCATTCTCTTTAGTTTCCATTGTAAATTTGATGTGAGCAGATATGCTATTAAGGTGTTGTAAAAATTTAGAGAGCTCTTACTTTCCATGTTTCCATATGACATTGATTTCATCAAGACATATTTTCCAAATTTTGGGTTTTAAGTGTGTGGTGTTGAGGGTTAAACCTTCAAATTCTTCCATATAAAGGTTTTCCACTACATGCGAAAAAGGGGAACCCACTGCTACTCCACTAGTATTTTCAAAGTATTTACCTCTAAATCTGAAGAAAGTGGATCTGAGACATACTTTAGCAAGTTCAGTTATTTTTGGATCAACCAAATTATTAATAAATTAGAGAGCTTCATTAAGAGGGATTTTTGTGAAATGATACACAATGTCAAAGCTGATTATAATCTCTCTCAGGTTAACTTTTATATCTTTAATTAATCTAACAAAATATAAGGAATCCTTAATGTATGAGTCAATATGGCCAACCAAGTGGGTTAAGGCTTTGGAAACAAATTTAGATAGAAAATAGCTCAGAAAGCCGATGGTGTTAACTATAGGTCTTAATGGAATGCCTTCCTTGTGGAATTTCGGAGCTCCACAATTCCTAGGCACAATCGCCCCATTGAGCATTAATCTATTCTTGATGTGGTCATCAAAGTTAGTAGATAAAATCAAATTTTTTACTTCTTTGATTACGTTTGTTATGGGGTTATTGGTAAACTTCTTATACCTACCACTTTTAGACAAATGTTTTCTCATTTTCTTATTATAATCTTCAAGATACATTACTACAGTTTCCCCACCTTAAGCAACTTTTAAGACAACAATATTAGGGTTGTTCTTGAGCCTTCTGAAAGCTAGGAATTATTCTTTACTAATATTACTTATAGGTGGTTTAACTTTCCTCGGGATGACTACACAATCTTACATGATACAATCCTTCTCTGAATTAGTTAGTGTATGAATATTGTGTTCAATACTGCAAATAATTTCTCCTACTAGAATAGTTTTAGGTGTAATAGCAAAATTTAATCATTTCTTAAGTATTTCAATTTTAGTAGAATCAAGTTGGTGGTTTGATATCAAACATACCTAGCATCATTGTAAAAATTGGATGCTAAGACAACTCCTCTTGAGAGCCACTTGTAATGTAATGCAAATATTCCAACACCTCTAGGATCTAATGCAAAAGTCGCTACTCAAGTCACATAATCCTAATTTTTTGTTATGCTTGACAATAACTTTTTGAATTATAGCTTTTTAGTTGATATGCTTGTTTAGCATCATTATGCTATTAAAATATTTGGTCTCCCTTTGTGAAAAATTCAAACAAGCTACTTAAACTTTGAACATATTATTGACGTGTCATGATATTTTTATAATGGATTCAAAAAATGTTAATGTTAATTTTTAAAAAATAACAAATTAAAACATGTAAATTTAATAGTGAAAGATTAGAAATAAATAAATAAATTTACAAACATTGAATAATAAATAAAATTATAAAGAAAATTAAACATGTGATTAAATTGTGAATTTATAAATAGTTTAAATATTTTTTTATATATTTAAATTTGATAGACTAAAATCAGTTATAATACATGGGAAGGAAAAGAAATAAATTAATATATAAAAAATATGTTTAAGATTATTTTTTATTTTTTTTAACTAAATGATAAATTGTTTTAAGTAGCCTGATTTTACTCTTTATAATAGTCACAACAAAAAAAATATAATGTTATGAATTTTCTTTAGTTTTTTAATTATCATTTTTACACCTAATTTAAATAATATATTTATTAGTGTATGAATTTACATTTTTCTTAATTCTCAATAATTAAAAAAAAATAAAAAATATTAGATAAACAAATTCATATTCATTTTAATTCTCCAATATATTCACATTTTTAGTAATTCTCAATAATATATTGATCAGTAATATAAACAAATTCATATTTTCTTAATTCTCAATAATGTAAACAAATTCATATTTTTCTGGTTCTCAATTATTTAAAGAATATTAAGTCGGAAAAACAAAAACGGATCCTCATCACTATCAGTATGCTTCATGTGCAGAATAAACTTTTCATCTGTGCACTTATAGTTTTTTCAATATCCCTATTCATACAGGGTTATAAAATACAATTTTAAATATATTTATATCTTTTTTTTTTTACGTGCCTATGAAGATGATCATGATATAAAAATATCATTCAAGCTATAAAAATTAAGATTAAAACCTCTGTCAATAAATTATTACAATCCTAATTGTATTTAGTGTGATTTTTTTGAAGTTTTTATTGTGGGTTTTTTTGTTAATTTTTCTAAAATTCAACAAGAATTTATTGAAATTACAAGCTTGATGGGTAATTTTACGCTATCAAAATTTCATAGTGTTGAATCTATATACAGTCAAAAAACTAGTGTAAATAACACAAATCAAGATTTCACCTCAAATTTTTCCACCAAATTCCGACACCAAAAAATAAAAATAAAAAATATTCTCTACATTACAACACCAAAAAAATCTCCGGTTACCATCCCAATTATACCAGAAAATCCAAAACAATCTGACTAAAGACAACTCTATTACAATTGTCACAATCCCCGTTGTACCTGCGAGAGAGACACATAGACAGCTAGTACATTTTTTTAAATTAATTATGTAAACTTCTCCGAACAATCATCCAATGACCACTTATGTAATCTTCTCCTGCCAATGATTCAATTGGACAAACGAAACGTCTTACATTGCGTAGACCTTCGAGATAAGGCACTTGTACAAAGCCCAGCGGTCATTAACCTTTTTAAGAAATGAATCTCCAGATATGAACTCAGCTGATACGGGATGACCATGGCCACACAACAGTGAAAAATATTTCATTCCTTCTATCGATCTTTTGAAAACGAAATTCTTACATTCTCGGTTTCTTCTCCAAACCTTCTCGTATGCTTCCCTTATTCCCTAGACCAACAGTCCAGATGTTACAATTTTACATACGACGAATCTGCAATTCTGAAGCACTTGGATGCAGAATTACCGGGGCTTCTCTTTATAGTCTCGGCCAATTCTTAGGATTGAGAATGGAGGTTTTTGCATATAGGGGATCTAGATATAAAGCTATGTGGTAGAACCTGCACAGAATTGTTAGAAATTGTTAACAAATTTCAGAAGTAGCCCACAAAAATGTCGCAGGAGGCTTCTGAAGGGATGTGTTCTAAATCAGGACCCTGCAATTCAGAAAGACCCACATCTCGACCGGTGAGGATAGTCCAAATCTCAAACCCTACGATGGTCAAAACGAGCGCATCTGAATTCCGTGCTGTCGTTCAGTCCCTTACTGGACGAAAGAGGTCTTGTGCGTCCGGTAATCAACATGAAGAAATGAATTTGTATTCGGGTAATCAGTACAGTTCTCAAGTCAAGATACCGAAGACTAAAAATGGCTTGCAGAACTTGAATGACAGGAAGACCTCGGTATCTGTAGCCATTCATGATAACGCGACCGGCAGCAACTCCTGCAGCGATAAAGATCATGGCGATTTTAGAATATTCGAGGATTTGGAGGTTCAGCCGATCCAAAACCCTCATTATTTACCCTCGCAATATCAGGTCTTTGACATCCTGGAAAACATCGGAGGCATACCGGAATTCGTGCCTGACAAATTCTGGCCATCAATTGTATCCCCCGAGTTCCAGAGTTTAATGTAGCAGCTAGGTATGGATTTTGAGTTAAAATAGTTTCACTGTTGCGTTCTGATATTCCTGTATCCAAGGATTGTAAACTCCGTACGTTCTGATATTCCTGTATCCAAGGATTGTAAACTCCGTACCTAAATAAAATTTAGTGGAGTTCTCAGCAAGGACGTGGAAGATTTCATTTCCTCGATTCTGCTCCAACTGGACCTGAGTTCTTTTGAAATCTATACTTTTTTTGCACTGTCGTTTTAACTTTTAATGCTATATACGTTTGTATTTAGACATATGTCATTGGCAATTGACTTATAAATAAATGGTGAGAAACTGCCCTCGGCCTGCTCTGATAACAAGTTGGATTGGCAATAAAATGGATGAATTCGGCATGTGTCCGTCTCCTGATAATACAGCGTTTACACGGTGATGATCGATAAAAAAATCAATGGAAACACGTAATGTATGACAGCTTTTATTATTTTGATTATTGAAAGCTTTGCATCGCTTCTCCAGTGCTGATCTACAGTTTCATTTATTATCCAGTTTTTATCTTTCTGTAACTCGTTTTGTATGTAGCAAGGTTATCATTTGGAAAGATCTACAGTTCTATTTATTATCCAGTTTTTATCTTTCTGCAACTCGTTTTGTATGTAGTAAGGTTATCATTTGGAAAGAACACTCCAGTAAACTAAGTGTTAAAAGGAATTTGTCAGTATACAGTTCTATTTGTTATCCAGGTTTTATCTTTCTGTAACTCGTTTTGTGTGTAGTAAGGTTATCATTTGGAAAGAACACTCGACAATAAGTGTTAAACGGAATTTGTCCAGTATCCTGATTAATCAAAATAAGTATTATGAAGTAAGTGAATATAATAAATTTATTTTAATTTATTAGAATACAATATAAATGTTTACATTATTATTTTAAGTTATGTAGCTTTACATTTTATACATAAGGTAAGATTAGGCATTTATATTTGTAATAATTCTACGGTATAATTATTTAAAAATTTTAATAGAATAAAAAATAAATTTTAAATAATAAATTTTATTATATAATTTATTTTAATAATTATTTGCAATCAATAATATATATTTATTATATAACTAAATATATTTTATTATTATTATTTGAAACAAATAATTATTATATGAAATGAGTTACAGTTTCCAGACATATAATATTGATGAATTATGATATTGGTTTATATTAAAGTAATAAAAATTTTTACAGATTAATAATTTTTTATAGTTAAGAACTTTGTTAATTTTTATAATATATATATATATGAATAGATATATATTTAACTAATATTAATTAATTTTATAATTATTTAAAATAAAATTATAATTTAATAATATTTATAATTTTTCTATAAAATATATAATAATATAAATATTTTATTATTTATCTCATATTAATATTTATTAACCAATAATGATCATATATTTAATATTTATATATCTAATACATTTATTATATATTTAATATATGATCATATATTTAATATTTATATATCTAATACATTTATTATATATTTAATATTATATAAATATTTAATAGAAATTCACATGTTAAACCATATTTTTATATCAAATGATTATAAAAGGATTTATAAAATTTATTTTACAAAAAATTTATATTACTTGTATTGAATTATGTTCTATTTTTTATAGGATTATCTAATATAATGCATTGGGAAATCCCTTAATACTTAAATTCAAAAAGAATGAAGGGAACTCTACTTGAATGGTTCATGAGGACAATACTTGCTAAGGTTTTGCAAATGGGATAGCAAGCTAAGTGGGCTTGATTGTGGGGAAAAACCCCATAGTTAAGCTGCTTGAGCCAGAGGCAATTGGTTACCGGTTGCATGCCCAGTGATGATTGATGCTATCTGATTCATTTCACTACCTCTAATGGAAATGGTCATAGATGAATGAGTGGTAAGTGAACTATTCAAAAATCATGAGAAATTAGTCAGTTACGACTACCTCTCATGGAAATGGTCATAGATGAATGACTTGCTTAACCCAGTTGAATCCCAAAATGATATCTAATATTTTAATATAGTTTTCATTGTTAATTTAATTTATAATTATACAATTTACTATTTGATTTCATAATTAGTTTCGATTAGTCATTTCCAAGAATGTAATTATTATCCAATAAAATTAGATGAAAATGATGATTTAAGAATGATATTCAGTATCATATACATTATTTTGATATGTTTAATCAATTATGATATATATTTCAATTATTTTTATATTTCTATATCATTTTTTTTTACTATATATTAAATTAAAAATTGTTTATATTTTAATTATGATGATGAATTAAACATAATATAATTTTTTTAATTTATAAAATAGGTGTATTTATTTTGAAATGTGTCACGCTCCCAACAGAACATAGAAGTAAAAAAATTTTATCTACTATATTAACCTTACATATTTGTAATTATCAATACAATCCATGTTAATCCTTATGGTTGACTTCACATATCAACATTAATCTACGTTCCACTTATGATAACCACATATATTATAATAACACTCATAATCGCATTATATATTATGGCAATAATTATAATCACAACATATATGATAACACGGTATTCGTTTTATGCATGGGCAATGAGTATCGCTTGACCCTACCATATATGAGATTCACGGTACATAAATACATTCCATTGTTTAACTTTACATGTACATATGTTGACTTGGCAACACGTCACACAGTTTGCATTGGTGCTTTAATGGTTTACTTATGGTTAGCGGATTCTTCATATCCCGAGAAATCTGTGACCGGTCCGGCCCTGCCATCGATCCAACTGGTTTGATCTGCAGCGTCCACTTGGATGGATTAACGGTTATGTGTCAAGCTGCCATGTGCGCTTGGAGTCTACGGCCTGACACATTGGGCTTGCCACCTTCGCGCCAGAACTATCCCGAAGTCCACCGGCTATCAGACGGTGACTACAAGGTCTACACAGATCTACGGTTCTGGTTGAGCCACGAATCGGTAAGGGTTTCATGTTATATATATGCTTGTTTATGTTTTCGGCTCTATTTTCCCGGTTCGTTCATTTCATTGCAGCAACAGCATTCTCCAGGCCTCGACCTTCAGCCATTGCTCCAATGTTCAACCTTCCTTATCCTTGGAACTACTCGTTCTGTGACATACGACATCAAGCTTGTTAAATCCGGTATTGACATTCCTATTCCTCTGCGTTTTGTTACAGGTTTTCATTATTCGCACTAGGTTCATCTCTAATACAGTTGTTGACTTGTGCAGGTGGTTCATTACCATTCCGTCAGGGTCGAGGCTCCGATCATTTCGCCGGATTGTCGTTACCAGGTAAGGGTTTAACACTATCGCCTTTTTCCAAGTAATTCATCCGGTCCTTACAGAATACTTATTCCCTTTGACAGGGATGTCGGCTTTGTATTTCGTTTACTTGCTCCTCTGCACCAACTCAGAGTCCCGGCTTAGTCGGAACTACTCAGCTAGGAGGCATAATGCTTTAAGTGTGCTCATATTCAAGCCTCATTTAGATACAGAACTATTATTTTGGTCATGAGCTGTTCACTGGAACACAGTCGTTATGTTTAATGTGTTGGTTAACATTTGTTGTAATATCACACAGTACTCGGAAATACCGAGGTTACAGTATTATTATTATGTTTTCATCCGGTTTAATGATGTTTCCATTCCGGCCTGTTATCGGTCTTTGTTAATGAAATTATATGCTGTTTACAGTGAATCTCTACTGTGTATCCTCCACTTATTGTTGCATGCATATGTGTTATGTTACCGGCCTTGGCGCCTCGGACAGCATGCACCAGTTGCGGCTCGGTACGAGGGGTTCGCCAAAGCGGAGAGTTTAATTGATGAATTTGCATGCGACCAAGGACACCATGTTTCTTCCACGGCGTTTTTACTTATTGATTCTTATATGATAAGCTGTGAATGTATAGGGTTTTCCTTATTGCATGAGACCAATTTGCAAATACATCGAATATGTTATACTGTAGACATGATTCATTTAAAATCTTTGTAACTATTTGCGGTTCAGCTGACCAGGTTAAGATAGGGTTTAGTGTTTGCCTCATTTGCTATTTTGATAAAAGCACAGTTATATTCTCGGCGATTACTTAGCCCGTGAGGATTTCTAACTCACGCAAGATTATATATGCATTAATGTATCAAGGGTTACTGCCATTTTTGTTAGCGGCGAACGCCTGTACAATTTCTCGTTTTCTATATTCCAAAGTGAAGATTCTAATCTGTACTGTCACTTTTACATATAATGAGGGTTTATACCACCGATGTTATGATAAACCGTTTATTACATTTGCTATTGTTTCTTTAAGGAATCATGCAGACTTAACTCTGTCGCTATTTTTACTTCATATAAACTATATGGTTCTTTTATCCAGTTTATACATACAGCTTTGTTTCGGCATTCGATTCTGTTCGTATATTTGACCTTCGGTTCTATTCTATATTTTCAACAGTGGGTTCTGTTCTACATTTCATACCGAATACAATACTTGTTTTTCTTGATACTGTTTAAGGAGAAATAACTAGATACCCTACCATTTATCTTTCCTTTTCTGTACAGTACAAACAGAAAACATTCCAGCAGATATATATATATATATATATATATATATATATATATATATATATATATATATATATATATATATATATATATATATATATATATATATATATACGTGGTAAGGCATACCTGTTATTCTGCCAAACCTTTAGTAATGCTTGTCATTCCACCCGTCCGTAGGAAGAGTTCTTCTTTGACCTTCCACCCCCAAGCACTTGCAGGTCCTACTCGACCGCAATTACACTGGTCTCGCCAGTAAACGCTATCTGATCCTAACCAGACATAGCGTACACAGGAAAATTCTTTCCTCTTAAGCCATCTGATCCTAACCAGACATAGCATGAATCTCTTCTTTTTCCTCTGCCATCTGATCCTAACCAGACTTGGCATTTCCCCCTTTTCCTCTGGGGTCTCAACTACCTCAAGGTAGTTAGGGTTCCAATGTAACTGATTCCTCAGTTACTAACCATGATTAATCATAACTCAATTCAAATAGTACCAACACAATTTGTCTTTCATTAACATAAAAATTAATAACAGGATTATATATATTTTAAAATAAAGTCTTTGTTCAATAATTACTTTCACCATTTACTAATATTAACTTTTCACAAGGGATGTTACATCTCCCCCTCCTGAAAGTCTACATCGTCCCGATGTTGCTGTTCATCCAAAAACAGTCTGGGATAAGTATCCCTCATCATTTGTTCATCTTCCCAGGTGGCCTATTCAGGCCCAAAGTGCTGCCACTGCACTTTAACCTGGCTGATGACCTTTTTCCGCAGCTCGACTCTTCTCCGATGTAATATGTTCACTAGTTCGACCAGGAACTCTCCTTCCGGTTCCACTTGAAACACATAACAATTAAATCAGCTGCTTACTAGTATTCTATTTCTGTTTATATTGTATAACAGTCTTCCCTTACCTGAATGTCCTGCCAACTTATTATATGCCTAGGGTCATACACATATCTCTTTAAAACTGATACATGGAAGACATTATGAACCCGAATATGGCTGGGTAGGGCGAGCTGATAAGCTACCGGCCCTACTTGTGCCAGAATTTGGAATGGTCCACAAAAACGCGGTGCCAATTTGGCACAGGCATTCAATTGGAGGGTACTTTTCCTAGCTCGAATTCTGATGTATACATGTTCCCCCACTTGGTATTCTTTAAATGTTCTCTTCCGATCTACAAAATTCTTCTGCCTGTCCTGTGCCATCTTTAGATTAGCTCGAACTCTCTTCACCATGACCTCCATCTCTTCCAACATCTCAGGACCCAGCAAGAATTTGTCCTCCGGTCCACCCCAACTGGAGGGTGTGCGGCATTTCCGGCCGTAGAGTACTTCGAATGGGCTCATTTTCAGGGATGAGTGATAGCCATTGTTATAGGCGAATTCCACTAGGTGTAGATACTCCTCCCATCGCGTAGGTTGCTGCATCACATAAGACCTCAGCATGTCCTCCAACACTTGATTCACTCGCTCAGTCTGTCCGTCAGTTTGCGGATGATATGCGGTGCTGAAGCTCAATTGTGTTCCTAGACCTTCAAATAAGGTCCTCCAAAAAGCTGAGGTAAACTTAACATCACGATCAGATATTATTACTTTCGGCAGCCCATGAAGTTTAAATATATTTTGCATAAAAATGTTTGCGATTTGAGCTGCACGATAAGTGGATTGAACCGGTATAAAGTGAGCTGACTTGCTGAGTTTATCCACTACCACCATTATAGAATCATTTTTCTTTTTGGATTTCGGCAAACCGGTAATAAAATCCATGGTTATGGTCTCCCATTTCCATTCTGGTATGGGTATTGGCTGTAGCAGTCCTGCAGGATGCTGATGTTCAGCCTTCACCTGTTGACACTCCAAACAGCGCGCCAGGTATTCTACAACATCCTTCTTCATGCCTGGCCAGTAATACTCCTTCCTTAGTGAGGTGATTAATTTCTGGTAACCAGGATGTCCTGCATAAGGACTTCTATGATTTTCATCCAGAATCTTTTCTTTAATACTGCTCTGATTGGGTATATAAATCTTCTTCTGGTAACACAAAATGCCGGTTCTATTCAAGGTGTAACCTTGTTGTATGGAACGGGCATCTGCATTCTGCACCAAATGCTTCTTTTGCAAATAAATCTGATCTTGTGCCGCAGCCTCCTCAATCTCTTTGTCCAGAGTGGACCATCCCTGACTGATACCAATCTCATAAATGCAATGCACCTTTCGGCTTAGTGCATCAGCTACTCTGTTCTCCTTTCCCTTTAAGTGCTTAATTTCGAAATCGAAATTCCCCAAAAAGTCCACCCATCTTGCTTGTCTGGTGTTTAGAGTGGGTTGACTAAAGTAACTAGTCAAGCTGTGGTGATCAGTCATTAACAGAAATTTCCTCCCTACTAAATAATGGCGCCACATCTTCAAAGCATGGATCACAGCGGTTAATTCCAGATCATAGGCAGAATATTTCTGCTCATGTTCTTTTAACTTTCTGGATTCATAAGCAATCACTTTACCTTCTTGCATTAGCACTCCACCCACGCCCTCCTTACTAGCATCTGTACAGACTACATACTCCTTTTCAGGATCTGCCACACATAACATAGGTGTTGTGGTAAGTAAATGTTTGAGCTGTTCGAAACTCCGTTAACAGTCCGCTATCCATTTAAACACTTTTCCCTTCTTTTGCAAAGAGGTAATAGGGTAGGCAACTCTAGAAAAACCTTCCACAAACCGCTGGTAATATCCAGCCACCCCATGAAAGATCGAATATCTACCACATCCTTGGGTGTAGGCCATTCCATTATAGTTTTAATCTTTTCGGGGTCTACAGCTATACCATCCTTCGTAATAATGTGGCCCAAATACTGGATCTGTTCTTTATAAAAATCACATTTGCTGAATTTTCCATATAACTGATGCTCCCTTAAAGTCTGTAATACTATCCTTAAATGTTCCTCATGCTCCTTCATATTCCGGGAGTATATAAGTATATCATCAATGAAGATCAATACAAATTTGTCTAGGTATTGATGAAACACACTATTCATCAAACACATGAATGTTGCAGGTGCATTGGTTAATCCAAAACGCAGCACCACAAACTCGTAGTGTCCATAACGAGTACGAAAAGTTGTCTTTGCTATATCCTCATCTTTGATTCTGATTTGATGGTAACCCGATCTTAAATCAATCTTTGAGAAGATTGTCGCCCCATTTACCTGATCAAACAGCTCGTCAATGCGGGATAGTGGATATTTGTTCTTAACTGTCAGTTTATTCAGTTGTCTATAGTATATGCACATTCGCAGAGTCCCATCTTTTTTCCTCACAAATAGCACAGGGGCTCCCCAAGGAGAGACACTGGGGTGGATATACTTCTTTTCCAGCAGCTCTTGCAGTTGCATTTTTAACTTAGTCAACTCCAGCACACTCATCCGATAGGGTGCTCGGGACACTGGGGCTGCTCCGGGTATCAGCTCAATGGTGAAGTCTAAATCCCTTTTGGGCGGCAGCCCTGGAATTTCTTCAGGAAATACATCTGCAAAATCTTGCACTACTTGTATATCTTTAACAGTTGCAGCCTTATCCACGGAATCTGCAAACCCCACTTGTACTGCATAAATCTGGCACTTATTCCGAATACACTTAACCAGCTGTGAGGCTGTGATCGGTCGAATCTGTACTGGTTTCTGGATGCCTTGAATCTCTTTTCCCACACCCAGTTCATCTCGGTAAGAGACTGTTTTTGTTTTACAATTAATTACAGACCACCGTCGTTCCAACCAATCCATTCCTATCAGCACATCGTAGGAACCAAGAGGGAGTACATTTAATTCAGTTGTTATTGTTTGGCCAGCTAACCTTAATGGACAATTGCTGACTTTGGTTAGTACTCGTCTTTTGGTCCCAGTGGCCAGCTGTACTAGCCAAGGGCTTTTAAACTTAGTGGTTTGCAAACCGCAGCTTTCTACAATTTTGGGACTTACATAGCTTAAAGTAGCTCCTGGGTCTACTAAAATAGAAACAGTTCGATCAAAGATCTTACCTTCGAACTCTATCATGGTTGGCTGATAGTCAGCTTGTCGATCCTCCAGTGCTGCATTTATTCTGGGCATAGATCGAGCCACATCTCCTACTGTTGAAGCTTCATAGATCTGGGACAACTGATCGTTGTCCTTCCGATGAGGGCAGTTTCTAATATAATGGGGTCCACCACATCCCCAACACTGAACAGGTTGCCAAGCTGAGCCTTCATTGTCCAATCTAACTTGTTGTTCACTGTATTTGGATTCTGCAGGAGGCTTGAATCTGTTTTGATTTTTAGTTGGATTTTTAGTATTGACTCCTTTCGAAAATCCTTTTTGGAAGCTGCTGCGTGCTCCCTTACTACCCATAGGCATTTTACTGCCCCGCTTATCTGTCCAACGCTTCCCAGAATTTTCTCCTTTTGATTTGTTCTGCTGATAACACAGTCTTGCTTTTCGAATCGCTTCATCCATGGTCTTCGGATTATCGAACTCTATCCTTTCTCGCATGGTCAAAGGTAAGCTGCTAACAAATATTTGCACCTTAGCCTTCTCTTCACGAATATAGGGCACATAACGAAGCAGGGATGTGAATTTAGTTACAAACTCATCAATGGTCTGCTATCCATGCCGCAGATCATGAAATTCTCGCGCTTTTTCATCATAAAAGTGTTCTCTCAGATACTTCTCTTTATAATATCCTTGAAACTTTTCCCATGTCACATCCTGTTCACTTATTCCCCGCACCATCTTGACCTCCTCCCACCATAGCGTGGCTTTGGCCTGCAACTGGAATATAGCCAGCCTTGCCTTAAGATGATGATCATATTCATACACCTGAAAATACTTATTCATATTAATTAGCCATGCCTCTGCAGCTTCTTCTGATTCCCCGTCGAAATGAGGTGGTTTAATTTTCCGAAACTCCCCTTGTAGTTCCATCCGGGGTCTTTTTGGGGTTTGATATTCCGAAGCATTGACAGACTTCTCTCCTCGCGTCTCTGCCCTGCCCTCTGTTTCTTCTGGTTCAGTATGATAGCTCTGTTCATCTGTTATTCTTGGCTGTTCAGGTCTCGGATGTGACTGCTGTTGATGTTGCTTATCAGATAAGCTTTTCAGAATCCTCTCATGTTCAACATTTAATCTTTCGTTATCTGCACGCAGCCGGGCCATTTCGTCCTTTAGCTCCTGCACTGTCCTCAATAGCGTCGAGTCATTATTGCGGCCTGCTGCTCCCAGTTGCACCCAAAGCTCAGGATTTCCCTGAGGTTGTTCCATGTTATCCGGTGGTTCCAGATTTTCATAAGGAGCACTATTTGCTCTGCTCATTCTGCTACTACCTGCTTCAGAATAACTTATTAAACAGATTTAATTTATCTTTGGCGTATGATACTATTTATATTCATGTTACTGTAATTTTTAAATTTTTCCCAAAGGTCACAGAGTTGTAAACCTTGGGCTCTGATACCAAATTGTCACGCTCCCAACAGAACATAGAAGTAAAATTTTTTTATCTACTATATTAACCTTACATATTTGTAATTATCAATACAATCCATGTTAATCCTTATGGTTGACTTCACATATCAACATTAATCTACGTTCCACTTATGATAACCACATATATTATAATAACACTCATAATCGCATTATATATTATGGCAATAATTATAATCACAACATATATGATAACACGGTATTCGTTTTATGCATGGGCAATGAGTATCGCTTGACCCTACCATATATGAGATTCACGGTACATAAATACATTCCATTGTTTAACTTTACATGTACATATGTTGACTTGGCAACACGTCACACAGTTTGCATTGGTGCTTTAATGGTTTACTTATGGTTAGCGGATTCTTCATATCCCTAGAAATCTGTGACCGGTCCGGCCCTACCATCGATCCAACTGGTTTGATCTGCAGCGTCCACTTGGATGGATTAACGGTTATGTGTCAAGCTTCCATGTGCGCTTGGAGTCTACGGCCTGACACATTGGGCTTGCCACCTTCGCGCCAGAACTATCCCGAAGTCCACCGGCTATCAGACGGTGACTACAAGGTCTACACAGATCTACGGTTCTGGTTGAGCCACGAATCGGTAAGGGTTTCATGTTATATATATGCTTGTTTATGTTTTCAGCTCTATTTTCCCGGTTCGTTCATTTCATTGCAGCAACAGCACTGCATTCACTTCAGCACTGCTCTGCGTTTGCACAGCATTCTCCAGGCCTCGACCTTCAGCCATTGCTCCAATGTTCAACCTTCCTTATCCTTGGAACTACTCGTTCTGTGACATACGACATCAGGCTTGTTAAATCCGGTATTGACATTCCTATTCCTCTGCGTTTTGTTACAGGTTTTCATTATTCGCACCAGGTTCATCTCTAATACAGTTGTTGACTTGTGCAGGTGGTTCATTACCATTCCGTCAGGGTCGAGGCTTCGATCATTTCGCCGGATTGTCGTTACCAGGTAAGGGTTTAACACTATCGCCTTTTTCCAAGTAATTCATCCGGTCCTTACTGAATACTTATTCCCTTTGACAGGGATGCCGGCTTTGTATTTCGTTTACTTGCTCCTCTGCACCAGCTCAGAGTCCCGGCTTAGTCGGAACTACTCAGCTAGGAGGCATAATGTTTTAAGTGCGCTCATAGTCGAGCCTCATTTAGATACAGAACTATTATTTTGGTCATGAGCTGTTCACTGGAACACAGTCGTTATGTTTAATGTGTTGGTTAACATTTGTTGTAATATCACACAGTACTCGGAAATACCGAGGTTACAGTATTATTATTATGTTTTCATCCGGTTTAATGATGTTTCCATTCCGGCCTGTTATCGGTCTCTGTTAATGAAATTATATGCTGTTTACAGTGAATCTCTGCTGTGTATCCTCCACTTATTGTTGCATGCATATGTGTTATGTTACCGGCCTTGGCGCCTCGGCCAGCATGCACCAGTTGCGGCTCGGTACGAGGGGGTTCGCCAAAGCGGAGAGTTTAATGGATGAGGTTGCATGCAACCAAGGACACCATGTTTCTTCCACGGCGTTTTTACTTATTGATTCTTATATGATAAGCTGTGAATGTATAGGGTTTTCCTTATTGCATGAGACCAATTTGCAAATACTTCGAATATGTTATACTGTAGACATGATTCGTTTAAAATCTTTGTAACTATTTGCGGTTCAGCTGACCAGGTTAAGATAGGGTTTAGTGTTTGCCTCATTTGCTATTTTGATAAAAGCACAGTTATATTCTCGGCGATTACTTAGCCCGTGAGGATTTCTAACTCACGCAAGATTATATATGCATTAATGTATCAAGGGTTACTGCCATTTTTGTTAGCGGCGAACGCCTGTACAATTTCTCGTTTTCTATATTCCAAAGTGAAGATTCTAATCTGTACTGTCACTTTTACATATAATGAGGGTTTATACCACCGATGTTATGATAAACTATTGTTTCTTTAGGGAATGATGCAGACTTAACTCTGTCGCTATTTTTACTTCGTATAAACTATATGGTTCTTTTATCCAGTTTATACATACAGCTTTGTTTCGGCATTCGATTCTGTTCGTATATTTGACCTTTGGTTCTATTCTATATTTTCAACAATGGGTTTTGTTCTACATTTCATACCGAATACAATACTTGTTTTTCTTGATACTGTTTAAGGAGAAATAACTAGATACCCTACCATTTATCTTTCCTTTTCTGTACAGTACAAACAGAAAACATTCCAGCAGATATATATATATATATATATATATATATATATATATATATATATATATACGTGGTAAGGCATACCTGTTATTCTGCCAAACCTTTAGTAATGCTTGTCTTTCCACCCGTCCGTAGGAAGAGTTCTTCTTTGACCTTCCACCCCCAAGCACTTGCAGGTCCTACTCGACCGCAATTACACTGGTCTCGCCAGTAAACACTATCTGATCCTAACCAGACTTGGCATTTCCCCCTTTTCCTCTGGGGTCTCAACTACCTCAAGGTAGTTAGGGTTCCAATGTAACTGATTCCTCAGTTACTAACCATGATTAATCATAACTCAATTCAAATAGTACCAACACAATTTGTCTTTCATTAACATAAAAATTAATAACAGGATTATATATATTTTAAAATAAAGTCCTTGTTCAATAATTACTTTCACCATTTACTAATATTAACTTTTCACAAGGGATGTTACAAAATGGTTTCCACCAGTTTAATTTAATTATCAATAATTATTAGGTGGATAGCAGGGGCTTAATCAATGATTGAGATTTATATTTAAAATAATTATACTCTTATATGCATTGATAGATATGATGAATTAATATATTTTCATTTAATTATCAATTATTATTAAATAGTTAACAAGATTTATTCTTCGTAGAATATTATAAAATAATATTAATAGTATTCATAAATCAATTGGTTATGACCTGTTGTGCATTGATGCTTATCATGGATCGACAGTTATAGACATAGACAGGTAGACGGGAAAAGATCCAGATTTAACTTCAAAATAAATATTTTTATTTTCTTGATCCATGAAAGTCTAGGCTCAAATAATACTTCTTAACACGAAAGTCACTAATTAAATTGTCCCATAAACTATAATAACAATAATTTAAAACAATATTATATTTAATTTAATTTATATATATTTATATTTTTAATTTCATATTATAAAATTTAATATAAAATAAATACTTACTATCCATGTTTACTATCCATTATTATATATATATATATATATATATATATATATATATATATAATAAATACTTATTATGAATCGATTAATATCCAGGTTTACTATCCATTTTATATAGGACAGTCCTGCTCCTAACATGAATTGAGTTGATTCTTAATCCCTTCTGATTTATAAATATATTGTTTTATATTTGGAATTTTCTTTTTCTATTTATATAATATTTTTTAAACAATTTTTTTTATCTTTCTTTTTTTAATAAAATATATATATTTATCTATTAATATAATTATAATTATAATAAAATAAAATAAAATAAAATGTTTAAAATGATTTTTTTTAGGGTGGGAATTATAAGTATTTCACTTTTGGATAGGCATAAAAACTTAAATTCGAGCCATATTAATTGTCAAATATATTTTATAAATCTTGACCCCCTAAAATAATTATCAAATACATTTCGTAAAAAAGGGACTCGGAACCTCAATACCACCCTAAAATAGTTATCAAATACATTTTATAAATTTCCACATTGAAGGCATATTTTTGAAACTTGTTCCTCTGAAATGTTTTAACATATATGATACTGTTAGCATATATGCGTGACATTCCATAGTTGGTGTAATTTTTGATAATCCGTGATATGTATGGATAATTGTCGTTTAGCAAATCAATATTTTAGAGAAGAATAGCAATTTCAATTGATAATCATATTTGTCTCTAGTATTGAAAATGAATGAAATATTTTAATTATTTTATGTTTTCACTTTTTAATATTAAAATCGATTGATTTAATTTGATGCGAAATTGTAATTCCATATTATTGAAAAACCCTCGAAGTATATGGCTTGTGTAATCTGTCAATTGAAATATGCAAATCCCACCCACATATTCTTATAGCAGTTGGTAATTTCCCAGAAAATAAAAGTCGTTGTATTTTCATTAGGAAATAAAATTGGATACATTATCCATTTTTTTGTTGTTGTATTTTCATTAGGAAATAAAATTGGATACATTATCCATTTTTCTGTTACAGTACGAGATCACGGTTGGAAGAAGTGAAAAGGAGTCGCCTTCACTAAGTGGGTCCACAGGCTATTTTTGGCGCAAAGTCTATTTTTAGACTATGTCTATTTTTAGACATATGGATCATGGTCTATGAGTTGCAGGATGCTATTTGTGGATGATTGGTCATGTTGGTAAAAATAGATGAAATTCTATTTTTAGACATATGGGCGGAGTCTATTTCTAGACTCCCAGGCTAAAAATAGAACAATCGAATATTATTAGTTCGTAATAATATTTGGACTATAAACATTATCTTATCCTCTTGGAGCACTTTAGTTCCAGCTACGGATGTGGCACATGCAGCTATCAGAAGGAAATATGATTTTCTTATGGGTCAGTTGAGCTATTGCATGATGGACTTCAGTTAGAACTCAAGAGATTGAGTTTGGTGGAGTTGATTGAAAAATTGATGGAGTTGTGTTCAGTTTGACTTAGTTGAACTAGTTGTATTTAGTCTAACTGCAGAATACACTAGTGATGAGTGATGTGAATTAATTATTAATTAATTCACTAATTATTAACTCATAAAGCAACTAAAGAATACATTAGTTAACTTAGTGCATGGACAGTTCAGTGGAGACAAGTGTTAGAGGTGGGTGAAAGAGTGAGACTGCTATTAGTTGTGACTATAGTTGTGCATGAGATTTGCACAATCAATGATGGAGATTGCCAATGAGGATTGCATGGTACAAGTCAAGGGAAAACGAGTTAGGATCCGATCTGTTCTCACATTCTCACATTGGATTGCGCAGTAGAGGCAGGCAGACAGCGGTGGAGATTTGAACCTGTGACTTGATTCAAATCTGAGCTAGTTTGTGTGTAGAAGGTGGAGATAGTACTGAGTACCTGTGAGGAGTATTGTACTATGTATTGTTACATGTTCTCTATCGTTATAATATACAGATAGTTGGGGGTTTTCAGCTGTATGCTTTCCCCGGTTACATAGTGTGTTAATGTGCGCATGCGATTGATGTTTCATTGTTTTTAATTCCGCAAAATTGATAATCAACATAGAGGAGGTTATGTATTATGCATGCATTCCGCAATAGTGTATAATCAGGATAATCTCTGTGACTAAGTGTGATATTATTCAAAATTTCTACATGGTATCAGAGAAGAGTTGATCATCAAATCTATTATTCAGAAAGTAATTACATTTTATTTCTTCAGGCAGAGTCTGTAATCGGGCCAGGTAGCCTCTGAATTCATCCTTCCTTTGGAAGGTGAGATATCTGGTAAAAGCCCATACAATCAATCGCTGTATGAGAATTACTTTGTTCTCACGAATTTTAGATCAGCAACAATTGAGTTTTGAGCTGATGGAATTCGAATTTGTAGCAGTGTTTTCTTGGTGTCAAAGTTGAAATGTCTTTCAACAGATTGCGATTGGAGTATGCTCTTGAGGGCAACTCGAATTATATTGCATGGAAAGACAGCATGGAGGCAGTGTTAGATGACAATGGGCTGAAGGAGTTCATAGAGGCTGAGGTCCCAAAGCCTACTGATGCTGCTCACGTTGAGGTTTGGCAAAATAAGACAACAAAGTGTCGAGGAATTCTATTGGAGGGCGTGAAGGATCACATTGTATCCAGCGTGCATGGAAAGGCTTCTTCATACTTGATGTGGAAAACATTGACAGATCTATTCCAAAGCAAGAGCGACTAGAGGAAGTTGGCACTCAAGGATAAACTTAGAAACATTAAGTGCGAGAATGGATACAGTATGCCCAGGTATCTCACGAAGTTCACCCAATGCCAGGATGAGCTGGGAAGTGTGGGGGCGACTGTCGATGATGAGGACTTCGTGAGCTTAGCTCTCCTTGGTCTTCCGAAGAGTTGGCATTCCTATTAGGACTCTGTCAATGGTCGGGAGAAATTGCCAGGATGGGAGAGACTTTGGTCAGATCTTGTGCAAGAGGAGATCAGGCGGAATACCAGGGACGGATCTTCATCAAAGGCATCTGATGAAAAAAATTGCGCTTTGGCTGCCAAAGCAAAGAAGGAGAAGGGTTCTCTTTCTGAATCCAGTTCTTCCAATTTTGGGAAGAAGGTTGACAAATCGAAAGTGCGATGCTTTCATTGTCATGAGGTGGGCCATTATGCTGTAAATTGTCCACGGAGGAAATCCAAGAAGGGATCTGGGGAAGGATCTGAAGGTGAGGCACTTGCTTCACAGTTTGAGTTGGATTTCACACTCTTTGCATGCATGGTTTCATCCATGGTGGGAAGTGGTTGGTTTCTTGACAGTGGAGCTTCTTTCCACATTACCAGTGACAAGAGTTTATTCAGTACTTTGGAGGAGAAAGATCTCCAGATACTCATAGCGATGGGTAATGATGAGAAGTATAGTGTCTCAGGTGTAGGCACGGTTATTTTTCAGAGGGAGCATGGAGCTTGCCTTACCTTGACCGATGTCAAGTATGTACCAGGACTGGAGAGAAACTTGGTGTTGATCACGATGCTGGAAGACGGAGGCTATGATGTAGTCTTCAGTAAGGGAAAGGTTTTCCTTAGACACATCATCACTAGACAGGTGAAACAGATTGGTTCACGGGTCAAGAACCTGCATGCTCTTGAGGTTCAAGATTCATGCAAAGCCTTGAGAAGTGAGGCAACTGATGGAGACTTGGTGGTTGAGAGGGATCGTATATTACCTCTCAACATGCAGAGCCAGAAGAAGTCTCAGACGATTGTGGAGGAGCCACGATTGGTGCAGCAGCTTCAGGAGGTTGTGGAGCAGCCACAACAAGGGAAGCTGAGAGGAGATCGAGTAGAGACATCTACTCATGCAGAGACCTCCAGTAGGGGGAAACTTCGAGCCAGGTGGGCTGAGGGATCACATGCAGCCATACCTCTAGGTAGGAGGTGGGGTGATGTGGATTGATCGTCCCAAGGAGGAGGGGCAGGATCCTTGAGGTACCCAACCTCTTGGATGAGACCTTACTACGGGAGCCCCGATGTGGAGTAGCAGGAACTGACTGATTGGGTAGAGACAGATGCGGATGGAGCGGCAGAGAGAGCGACAGTGTAGGGAATCCCAGGACAACGCATAGCTAGCAGGCTGCAGTAATGCGAGAGGCACAAGTGTTTTGCACAGTGCTAGGTGGCACAGAGAAGTGTGCAATGGTGCGAGATGCATGGAGATGTTGCAGTAGCACAGATGTCAGAGAGCGAGCACTTGTCAGCAGCAAGTAGAGCTTCAGCATCAGAGTATGTTCCTAGCCCAACAGAGTGGTCAGTTGGGAGTGTTTTTGTTCCAAGTGTTGTTGGAGCAAGTGGACCGGGAAAATGTGTTGCATGCAGAACATTCCAGAGTTGCGGGATAGGGGTTGTAGATAATCCATATCTTGTTGAGAGGGAGTGTTGAAAATGCAACAAGATGATGGAACTTAGTGGAAAGGAGTCGCCTTCACTAAGTGGGCCCGCAGGCTATTTTTGGCGCAAAGTCTATTTTTAGACTATGTGTATTTTTAGACATATGGATCATGGTCTATGAGTTGCAGGATGCTATTTGTGGATGATTGGTCATGTTGGTTAAAATAGATGGACTTCTATTTTTAGACATATGGGCGGAGTCTATTTTTAGACTACCAGGCTAAAAATAGAACAGTCGAATATTATTAGCTCTTAATAATATTTGGACTATAAGCATTATCTTATCCTCTTGGAGCACTTCAGTTCGAGCGACGGATGTGGCACATGTAGCTGTCAGAAGGAAATACGCTTTTCTTATGGGTCAGTTGAGCTATTGCATGATGGACTTCAGTTAGAACTCAAGAGATTGAGTTTGGTGGAGTTGATTGAGAAATTGATGGAGTTGTGTTCAGTTTGACTTAGTTGAACTAGTTGTATTTAGTATAACTGCAGAATACACTAGTGATGAGTGATGTGAATTAATTATTAATTAATTCACTAATTATTAACTCATAAAGCAACTAAAGAATACATCAGTTAAATCAGTGCATGGACAATTCAGTGGAGACAAGTGTTAGAGGTGGGTGAAAGAGTGAGACTGCTATCAGTTGTGACTATAGTTGTGCATGAGATTTGCACAATCAATGATGGAGATTGCCAATGAGGATTGCATGGTACAAGTCAAGGGAAAACGAGTTTGGATCTGATCTGTTCTAACATTCTCACATTGGATTGCGCAGTAGAGGCAGGCAGATAGTGGAGGAGACTTGAACTTGTGACTTGATTCAGATATGAGCTAGTTTGTGTGTAGCAGGTGGAGATAGTATTGAGTACTTGTGAGGAGTATTGTACTATGTATTGTTACATGTGCTTTATCATTATAATATACAGATAGTTGGGGGTTTTCAACTGTATGCTTTCCCCGGTTACATATTGTGTTAATGTGCGCATGCGATTGATGTTTCATTGTTTTTAATTTCGCAAAATTGATTATCAATGTAGAGGAGGTTATGTATTATGCATGCATTCCGCAATAATGTATAATCAAGATAGTCTCTGTGAACAAGTGCCATATTATTCAAAATTTCTACACACCACACCTCTATGGAATCCGTAATTTCCATCCTGGGGATTCTAGTTACTGGTTTGGAGCGTTAACCAACACCTATGGGATTTGGTTTAATGGAAAACCTCTTGATGGTATCAGAGCCTGGATCCAAGTTCGATTCCCCCGAGTTACGTTTGAGGGGGGGTGTTGGAAGAATCACTGCACCTCTATGGAATTTGTAATTTCCACCCTGGAGATCCTAGTTATTAGTTTGGAACGTTTACCAAGACCTGTAGGTTTTGGTGTAACAGAAAACCTCCACATGGTATCAAAACCTGGACCCAAGTTCGATTTCTCTGAATTGCATTTGAGGAGGGGTGTTGGAAGAATCATTGCACCTCCATGGAATCTGTAATTTCCACCCTGGGGATCCTAGTTACTGGTTTGGAACATTTACCAACACTTGCGGGTTTTGGTGTAACAGAAAACCTCCACATGGTATCACAGCCTAGACCCAAGTTCAATTCCTCGAGTTTCATTTGAGGGGGGTGTTGGAAGAATCACCGCACCTCTATGGAATCCGTAATTTTCACCCTGGGGATCCTAGTTACTCATTTGAAACGTTTACCAACACCTGCGGGTTTTAGTGTAACGGAAAACCTCCACAAGCAACTCCTGGAGTGATAAAAATCATGGGAATTTTAGAATATTCGAGGACTTGGAGGTTCATCCCATCCAAATCCCTCATTATTTACCCTTGCGATATCAGGTATTTGTTATTCTGGGAAACATTGGAGACATGGCGGATTTGGTGCTTGACAAATTTTGGCCATCAATTCTATCCCCCAAGTTACAGAGTTTAATGTTGCAGCTAGGTATGGGTTTTGAGTTAAAATAGTTTCATTGTTGTGTCGTGAAATTCATGTATCCAAGCATTGTCAACCCCGTACCTAAATAAAATTTAGTGGCATTCTCAGCAATGACATGGAAGATTTCCTGTCCTCATTTCTGCTCTGTGGACCTGGGTTCTTTTGGGATCAATAGTTTTCTGCAGTATTGCAATGATATATACTTTTGTATTAAGGCATGTGTCATTGGAAATCAAGTTGTCAGGTTAATATCACTCAATTTCTAGGTGTCATCACATTTATTTTTATTGTTTTTCCACCAAAGTTTCCATATTTTGGGGTCAAGTTATTAGCAGTTCTGCTAATAAGGAAGGAGAAACAAATATTCAGGTTGACAACATGAAAGATTGTGAAGGCAAGAAAAGACAAAATAGGGTAGCAAACATAATTATTAAAGGGTTGAAAGACTATGGGAAAAATGAATGTACTCTTGACTTTGCAAGAGACTTCTTGAAAGACAAGTTGCTATGGCAAGGACAAATATGCCAAGCATGGAGGGTGGGTAAGTTTAACGGGGAGAGGTCCAAGCCCATAAAAGTCATTATCCCTAGCTTGCGTGATAAATATATCATTCTAAGCAAGAAACATCTCTTGAGGGGTTCTCGTTTTTTCCAAGAAGAAGATTTAACTGTAAAACAACAGGAGGAAAGGAGGGAGGATGCATCCTAATAATTTTAGGATGCATTTTTCTCAATTTTTTTTTTTTTAGGATGCATCTTCGATCTTTGATCCTTTTCTCTTTTGTTTTTTTAAAAGGGGGTGGTGTACTTTTTTGGATGCATCCTAATAATTTTAGGATGCATTTTACTGAATTATTTTTTTTTTAGGATGCATCTTCCTCGACTGAGCATTTGTATCTAATGAGTAATACTTTTTGTTGTGTACTTTTTTTCATGGATATGTTTATATACCACCTGAATAACACGTAGTTGGAGACAGGAACTTTGTTTGGGGATGCATCCTAATAATTTTAGGATGCATTTTGCTCATTTTTTTTTAAGATGCATCTTCGATCTTCGATCCTTTTCTTCTTTTTTTTCAAAAAGGGGGTTGGTGTTCTTTTTTCTTTCTTTTTAGGATGCACGCATCTTTGATCCTTGAAATTTGATCTTCGATCTTCGATCATTTTCTTCTTCTTTTTTCAAAAAGGGAAAGGTTAGGGCGCAAGAGATGAAGGCTAGAGAGCATGGTTTTATAAAGGCAAAGTTGTGATAGTGAGATTTGGACCTCCTTCCAAAATAGAGCAGCAAGATGGTAATAAATAAGAGGCAACAAACTCTTCAACAGGAAATCAAAAAGCAAAGTCAGTATGGCAAAGCAGGGACGAAGACTCAAATGTGAGTCTTGCATGTCAAAATAAATAGCAATCAAGTCATACCCAGGTTTCCTTAAGATTAGTTTGTTGGAACTGTAAAGGTTACCCATGGAGACGAGGACCTGGGTTAGGGCCTATTGTGGAAGATAGAGACATAATTTTCCTCATAGAAACACATGAGCATGCAGGGCACTAGACACCTCTATTTAAAGGATTCTAGAAGATGACAGTGTAGAACAAGGCAACAGGGAATCACAAAGGGCACGGGGTTTTAGTAAGGGAGAAAGAAGGTCATCTCATTCAGTTAGAGGAAGAAGAATCAAATAAGCAATTCATTTGGTTTAAAATATCAAAAAATGGAAACCACATCAGAATTGCAACATGCTATTTTGAGTTGCGGGTTTCAAAAATCTACAAAGGTAGAGGATTTGACCACAAAGATCCATTTGCGGTCTTAAAAGAGGATATTGTAACATATTCGCAGCTAGGTGAAGTCCTTATAGTGGGTAATTTCAGTGCTACAACTGCAAGTTAGCAAGCTAGCATTCTTTGTTGTAAAGATGATTGTGGCCCTATTTGGCTTATGGAAGAAAGTAATCATTAGTGGGAAAGAATTTTAAAGGACAAGGGTTGCAATCTCTTTGGTGAACAATTGCTTACTCTATGTGGGGCCTTTGATTTAGTCATTTGTAATGGCTTGACTAGATGTGCAAAGCTCAGTAATTTCGCTTGCAGTACTTACAATGGAGCAAGTGTTGTGGATTATGTAATTTGCTCACATGGTTTTTATGAGAAAATGGAGGAAGTTCAATTGGAGATCAGTTGGGGGACTTGAAATCAGGTCACAAACCAATTCATTTATGTTTCCCTTCGATTGGAAAGAAACAATTAGAGTAAAATATTCAACATGCCCAACAAAATCCCCGACAGGCCAAAATTATTTTGACCCCAGAAAATTGTAGTACCTTCAAAATGACACTAGAGAGGATCTTCAAGAAGGAGAAAATTACAATTCAAGCCTTCATAGTCATGGATTAAAACATTCAATTCAATGCGCACTTGGAAAGTGCAAAAGAGAAAAATTTAAGAAGTCTGAAACAAATTTCTTTCTGGTTAATGCTTTATTTGACGGAGAGTGCAAAAAGGCAAGGAGAATGCGGAAAGAGTCAAACAAGGATAACATAAATCTCAAAGCTTACAAGAATTTATTAAGCAAGAAAAAGGTCGATTTCATGGTTTCAAGGAGGGAAGAACCAATCTTACTTGGGAAAAATAATACCAAATTATTTTGGAAGGAGATCCAACCAAAAAAAGATAGAAATTGGAAATAATATTACAGCTTCTAAATGGTTTGACTATGCAATACAATTCTATAAGTAAGTTCCCAAGGTTGACCCTCCCCCTTTGGTCAACACTGATATTGAACTCTTCACGGTACAAGAGGTAGAGATGTGTATCAAGAAGTTGGGTGTTGGAAAAGTGAAAGGCTTAGCCGAACTCCAATAAGAATATCTAAAATGGGGCTCAAAGATTCTTGCACCTCACATTACAAAAATCTTCAACAACATCATACAACAAAGGCTCCCCTTATATTGGAAAACTAGTCTGGTAATAACTCTTTTCAAGAGCGGTGACATCAATAATCCCTCCAAATATAGGACCATCATGATAATCCCTTTGTTTGCAAAGCTATTTGGAAGCATGCTAGATAAAAAAATTAGCAAGTGGGCAGAATAAAGAGATAAGCATGCTAAAGGGAAAGCAGGTTTTAGACATAAACATTCCATAGTTGATCATTGTATAACTTTAAGGCACCTCATTGAAAAGGTTTGGGAGAAAAAGGAAGAAGTCTTTTGTTGCTTTGTTGATTTCAGAAAACCGTATGACTCGGTTCCTAGGGATAAGCTTTGGAACAGAATGGAGGAACTTGGGGTTCCTAAACATTTGAGATCAATTGTGCATAGGCTATATGAAGAGGTGAAAGTCAAAATTAGAACTTCAGTAGGCATTTTTTAATGTTTTAGAAGTGATATCGGGGTCAAGCAAGGTTGCCCACTGTCTCCTACCGTTTTCAGTTTATATATAGACAAGCTCGAGGAGTGCTTAAATTCGCAAGCTGGTGATGGTATCTATTTGGGAAAGTTTGTTATAAGGCTTCTTTTGTATGCATATGACCAGATTGCTAAATCAGCTCTTGGTTTGCAAGAGAACTTACTATTCCTTGAGAATTTTTGTAAAAGTGTGGGGATGCAAGTCAATATCACCAAAATGAAAGTAGTGGTCTTCTCTAAGAAAAGAAAGCATAACCAACATAAGTTCTACTTTGAAGGCAACATTTTGGAAGAAGTCGCAGATTACGAATACCACAGAATTGACTTCAACAAAAATCTAAGTTGGAATGGTTGTAGAAAGAAAATAACTTTGGGGGGTTGGAAAGCATTTTATGCTTTTCAAATAGGTGTAGAGAAGCAGAGTTATGGGACTGGAAAACCACTCAAACTCTTTTTGGGCTTCTAGTGATTTTGGGGATTCTCTATGGTTGTGAACTATGGGCCAGTAGTACATCTGACATGCAGTGGAGACAAATTGAGAAAATTCAGAAGCATTTGGTTACAAACAAATTTAAGATTAAAAGTTCGGTTCCTTATGATATCTTATTAAGTGAAACAGGGATTGCTCCTATTGAAGCAATTGCTATGGTGTGAGTCATAAGGCATTTAAAAAAAATTGAGCAAATGGAAGAGGGTAGATAGCCTAAGGCTGTCTTTAATGATAGATTGTGCAATAAAAAAAAAAACTTGGATGCAACAAAATAACAAATGGTTTAGTAAATAGGGTATTTGTTTGAACGCGTGGCCCATAAATAGCAAAGAGATAAAAGTTTTTGTTATGGAAAAGCTCCACAAGCGTATTTGGGATAAGGAGCTAGGAAGAAAAATTACTATATTGAAGTGTTTAATCCCACTCGTAGTCATCAACCAAAAGCATACATAGAGGCCAATATCTCTTGGAAAGCCAAAATTCTTATTGCGAAGTTAAGGACTAATTCTCATCAACTCTGTTGTGAAATAGGGTGCCGGAAAAGGCCAAAGTAAGTGTGGGAGGAAAGAGTATGCATTTTTTTTTCTTCTGGAAAAGTGGAAACAAAAAAACATTTCATTTTAGAATGTGAGGCCTTCAAAGACAATAGGGAAAGCGATGCAGATATGTTGGTAGCTTGCTCTTGGGATAATCTATTTAGCGAGGGGTTTGTCGAGAAGCTCGGAGAATTTATTTCGAAGTTTCACAGAAAAAGGACCGAATACACCAAGCAGATGAAGAAGTAATATGTCCCATAGGCTATCTTTAGCCTCGTGAATGTTAAAATAATTTCTTTCTTTCTTCTTCTACACATTTATATTTTGAAATATGTCATTGGCAATTGACTTATAGATAAATGTTGAGAAAGTGTCATGAGTGACCTAGGTGTCATCACATTTATTTTTATTGTTTGTTAGGTGTTATAGTTAGTTAATATTTATTTCATTTTAGTGGAGGTTCACTCTAGTAATTTATTGTTGATCTTCTCTATGTAATCTATTTAACTATTATGAATATTAAGAAGAAAAAAATTTCTTCATGATTTCTCTTCATTTTTTTGTCATGGTATCAAGCACCAGGTCATATAAAACTCCATAGGGAGCATTGTTTCATTTTTTTTGGGCTCCAAAGGAAGAAACAAGGATCGTGACAGGCAGAGGAGAAAGTAGCTTGAATTTCGCACTTGTGAACAAAAAGAATTGTTTTACTTTCGCACAGCTAAGTGTATCACTTTCCACTGCAAAAAAAAATACATAAAATTGTCGAAATCTTAACAAAAATAAAATAAAAAGTACACCAAATTATGGAAAGAAATAGAAAGTGCAAAAAAATTGTCGAAAATTTAACGAAAATAGTAAAATTTTTGGATTGACCTCAATGGAAAAAGGTCCAAAAACTCAAAATTGCGCATAAAAACCCGAGGGAGCTGCGCAAAATGAAAGCGGCAACGAAGAAGTGTGTTTTATATGAAAAGTAAGTCGTTAGTCCTTTTATAGGAAAAGTCAAACGAATTAAAAAGCGTCGTCAATTTTTTCAAAGGTAAAATTTGTGGGTAAACGCACCCGAGCGTGGAAAGAGAACCAAAAATTGCACATAAAAGCCCATCGGAGCTGCGCAAAAGAGGAAGTGATTTTTATATGAAAAGTAAATCGGAAATCGTTTGACCTTTTATATGAAAAGTCAAACGAATTAAAAAGGCTCTCCAAATTTTTCAAAGGTGCATCACATATGTTTTTAAAAGCTTTACGTTAGTCACTTTAAAAGATTTAAGTTAGAGTGATTATTTTATTTTTAAAAAGTATTTGTTTTATTTTTTCTAAGGGATTAAAACAAAAATCCAAAGTTATTTAAAAATAAAAAATAAAATATTTTTTTGGAAAGATTTGACTGAAAAAAAAGGGATTTATTTAAAAAGGTATTGGTTTATTTGAAGGCTAATTTTTTTAAATCAAAGGGTTTTATTCAATAAGTTTTGTCAAATAACGTTTTTGACTTGAAAGACACATGTCTCCATTAAAAGATGGCTTCTTCTAGCTCTTTGCCACAAACCTGGGCTTTGCTTGGAAAAAATTATGTGTTTTGGTCTTTAAGAATCAAGACATTTCTGCAAGCCCAAGAGTGTTGGGATACATTTCAAAACGCATATGTAGAGTCGACCCAAGAAGCATGGATGACCATATCCGATAATCAGAGGAATACAACTATTGAACTTAGAAAGAAAAAGCACAGAGCCAAATGTTGGATACAATACTTAGTTGATGACTCTACCTTCAACAAGATAATTAGCACATCAACAACAAAAGAAGCTTGGGATTTTTTGGAAACTATGTATCAAGGTAATGACACATTGCAGATTGTTAAATAGTAGACATTGAGAGCTCAGTTCGAAACCCTGTAGAGGACTAACATAGAAAATGTGGACAAGTTTGTGACTAGTGTCATGAGAGTAGTCAATCAGATCAAACTTCTTGGTGAAACCATTACAAATAAGAAAATTGTTGAAAAAATCCTTCGAAGCTTACCTAAGAAATATGACATAATTTTAACAAGCATTTTGGAATCCAAATATTTTACAACTTTCTCAGTAGAACACTTGACTGAATCACTTTTGGCACATGAAACAAGACTCAACTTGGCAGAAGAGTCCATGGGACAAGATTTCAAAGCACAACTCTCTCTTGGAAAAAGCAGAGGTAGACGATATATAGGTGGAATCAAGAGAGGTAGAGGTTAGGGCAGAGGTAAAGGTAAATCAGAACATCATCATGTAATAGAGAAATGGGGACCTCCACAAAACCAAACACAGAGAAGCAAAACATTGAGCTAATCTAATGTTCAATTCTATTACTGCAGAAATTTTGGCATTATGGACATGAATAAAAAAAAAACACTTAGATCAACAAAGTGGCAGTGTCCATCTCTCCGAAAATGAAGGAGAATCCTCTAAGACAATGTTTCTTTCTTGCCATGTTTCTGAAGACACTCATAGTGAGGACCTTTGGTTGATGGACAGTGGTTGCAACAATCATGTGAAAAGTAATAAAAATATACTTTCTTATCTTGATGCTTCAATAATATTAGAAATTAGTTTGGAGATCATTCTTATATTAAAGCTGAAAGAAAATGTATTGTCGCTATTCTTACCAAAAAGAATTAGTAGAAATATATGTGTGATGTTTATTATGTTCCACATCTAAAGCATAATGTCATAAGTGTAGGTCAATTCATGGAACATGGTTATGATGTAATATTCCAAGGTAACACATGTTATACTCTGAAAAGCCAATGAATAGAAGATTGATATCAAAGGGTGAAAAAAAAAGAACAGAATGTTTCCTCTGACTCTTAGAAGTCAAAATATTTCATGGTGTTTTGCCCACAATGTGTCAAAAATAGATGAGTCTCAACTATCGAATTCTAGGTATGGCCACATCCAATTCAAGAGTCTAAATCTGCTTGAGAAACATTCAATGGTCATTGGTCTCCCTATTATGAATGAAAAAAATTGTAATTGTGAAATTTGTGTTATACCTAAGCATAAAAGAGATAACTTTCTCACATCTTCCTCTAGAGTAGAAGATCCTTTAGAGCTATTCCATAGAAATATATGTGGCCCAATGCAGACATAGTCCAATGGTGTTAATCTTTATTTTTTGACCTTTATTGATGATTTTATCAGGAAGATATGGGTGAATCTTCTCAAAAATAAATCAGATACATTCTCAAGGCTCAATGAATTCAATGCAAAAGTAGAAAAGAAAAGTGGAAAGCCTTTAAAATTCCCCAGGTCAGACAGAGGAGGAGAATATAGTTCCACTGACTTTATCTTTTTTTTCAACAACAAGGAATCATCATGCATAACACAAAAATATATACTCCACAACAAAATGGAGTAGCAAAAAGGAAAAATCAGTTAATCATGAACATGTCCAGATGTATTCTCCATGAGAACAAGTTGACAAATGACTATTGGGTTGAAGAAGTTTTGACATCCGCATGTTTTTTCAACAGATCTCCAACAACAAGTCTCCAGGACGAAATACCTCAAGTAGCATGGGATGATAAGAAAGTGAATGTATCTCATTTTAGAATTTTTCGATTAGTAGCTTTTCCACATGTTGCTAAGAAACTAAGAATGAAGCTTGATGATAGAAGTGAAAGATGTATTTTCGTAGGCTATAGTGAGCATTCAAAGGCCTATAGACTTTATAATCCAGTTACCAAGAAGTTTGTTTTAAGCAAAGATGTTAAATTTTTTGAAAATAAATCTTGGTTTGATCATGTTGATGAAGCTTCAAATCATCCTTTTTTATCCACCACAGCTACCAATATTGCAATTTTAAGAAGATCCATACCACTTTGAAAATGGTACATCTTCAGGCAATGAATCTATTAGTCATTCAACATATTCAAAAGACAATCATATTACAATAAACATCAGAGAAATATATGAGTAGGAGCATGAGTTTGAAAAGAAGAAGATGTTTGCATTTCTTTGATCTCAACCAACCCATTTTGAAGAAGCAGTTAAAGAAAAATATTGGGTTGATGCAATGACCCGAGAAATTGCCACCATAGAGAAGAACCAAACTTGGGAATTAGTTGATATCCCAATAGAGAAAACCAAAATTGGTGTAAAATGGGTATATAAGACCAAGTGGAATGGAATGGGGACAATTAAAAATTATAAGTCAACGATTGTTAGGCCCCTATAATACTACCGATTCCCCCATTACTATTGTCATTGTATCCCTTATTGTTATTATTGTGCCCCTATTGTCCCCATATTGTTATTAGTATGCCCCATAGAAACCCACTACTGTTATTTTTGTACCCTTATGTTATTACTGCTATGTCGGCTTGATTATATTATGATCCCTTAGACTCCTATATATAGAAGGTAGGTTTAGTCATTTGTATCATCCAAGAATTGTTCATTTGTGTAATGTAAAGGAATTTGGCCCTCGAAGGGCCTGAATTCTAAGGCATTGATCTATCTTTTCTATCTTTTTGTGAGATGGTTTCCTAACATTTGGTATCAGAGCTTTAGATTCTATGGTTTCACTGCTATAAACAGGTCATCATGGAATTTTCACTATAACTTTTTTTCTGCAATGTTTCGAAAGCGAAAAACAAAAACCCATTTGAGCTGAAACCGTTCTGAACTTCGAGTCCAAATTTCAGAGCTTGTCTCACTATATTTGTGGAGATATGATCTGAGGAAGTTAGGGTTTTTACAGACTCCCAAATTACATTCCAAACAGGTGACCTAGGGAGAATCGTCATAGCTTTTGTTTTGAGCATCAGATTGAAATTTCCTAATAAGTTCAGAAAATGGATGGCTTGTAGTTTTCTGTATATTAGTTTTAGGTACTAAGGTTGAAACAGTGACACGTGGCATGTCGTACAAGTTCGCTCTACTGAACTAGTTTATAATCAGGTCACAGTGGGAGATTTGACATAACACTTCCTTGGAGAATCCAGTCTTGATTAGACTTGTGGGATTAGAAAGAGAACTCAAAGGGCTACCACAGGATGATATTTCAAATATTCAAGATCCACAGTTATAGAGATACAACAGATTCAATATCGAGCTCTTACAAAGTGAAAAAAAGGTGTGTAGTTTTTTATAAACTTTGCATAAGATTGGTTTGAAAAATTAGTTTGAAGGAATTCAAAGGGAATAGTGAAGTATTATTAGAATTATTTAATTCCCCGAAGAAAGAAAATGGAAACACCTAGTAAGAAACCTGAAAGCTCTAGCATGACTCGTGAAGAAGAGGAAGAAATGCAACATGATATATTAAAATTACAAGACCAAGTACAACAAATTTCACTCTCACTAAAGGTAAATGAAGCCAAGATGAATGGCGTGGAAGCTAATACTAATGGCATGCAAGTTAATATGGAAGCTAAGATGGATGGCATGGAAGCTAAGATGAATGGAATGGACACTAATATGAATGGCATGGATGATAAGATGGAAGAATTGAAGATAAATATGAATAAGTTGCTACAAGAAATGGTCACTAATTGTGAAAGGGTAGTAAAGGAAACTCACGATGAGAACAAAATAAATGTTAATCATGATTTCACAAATTGTAATGTTGGATTGAAGACCCACCATGTTCTAAAAATCAATATGAGGAAGTTTGATGGCAAGGATCCCGGAACATGGATACTATAGATGGAGCAACTTTTCATTCTCCATAATTTGCAAAACACACAAAATTTACATTTTGAAACTTTATATTTGGAACCAAATCAGTTTGTATGGTATCGATGGCTTTGCTCTCATAAACAAATTGTCACTTGGGCAATTTCTACGGAAGAAATGATAGCACATTATGAGGATACAAAAAGCAACACCTTTTTTAGCCAATTGATAAATCTCAAACAAAAGGGTTCAATGATGGAGCACATTGAGGACTTCCAAAAATTGAACATAAGGGTAAAAGATATTCTAGGATTATAGGATTGATGTGTTCATAGGGACTTTAAAGGATAATATCCAACATGAGGTTCGCCTTTGGGAACCTGATTCATTGGAGAAAGCATTCAGGTTAGCAAGAAAAATGGAAAGCAAAATTATGGCAACCAGGAAGCCTACCACTCACAACTATAAATATGGAAGTGTTGTTTCCTCTAGCCTTCCCCAACCTACAAGGTTGACACCACAACAATTGGAAGAAGAAAGAGCAAAAGGGCTTTGTTACAATTGTGATAGGAAATAAACTAAAGGTCATAAGTGTGCTGAGAAGAAATTATTCTACATAGGTTGGGAAGAGGAGGAAGAAAAGGAACAAGAAATTTCAAAAGAAGAGGATATACTCTAGAAACAAACCCTAGATAAAGAAGAAATGAATCCGACCATATAGTTTAATGCATTGCCTGGAATTACCACTCGTCAAACTATCAAGATAAAATGACATATCAAGAAGAAAAATGTAATAGTGTTGATTGATTCGGGGCACCAGAGTGTCAAGTGATGGTTGCAAGTGGAGGAACCATAAATTTCTCTATAAAGTGCCATAATATCAAGATATCCATGGGAGAATATATATTGAATAGCCCAATTCTTTCCATTCCAATGGATGGTTGATCTGAAATGGGGCACTAAAGGCTTCTTGTCATGCTTACAAGAACCTATCCCACTTCAAAGCTTATATATATACCCCAGTTTATGCTTATGATTGATAATTTGCGGAATTAAAAGAACTTGAAATAGGTGTGTGCTTGTGTTTGCCTTTAACTGTTAAGTGCTTTAAGTTGATTTGCTTAAACTAATATAAAAACATATAACAACAAATAATGCAAATAATAACCAACACACATAAAAGCAATATAATTAGGAGTTCACCCTGATATCTTGGGCTGCGTCTCCATGAGCTCTAGTCAACTCGACTAGGCTCTTTCGGATTATGGCTTAAATTATTTTTCAAGTTCCACACTCAACTCCATTGGTTTACAACTAAACCTATGTGTTTAGAATACTATCTTATCCCGCTGGCTATCCATACTTTGAAGATAGATCAAGGATTCTCTGGACTAGATTCCTTCAATCAACGCTCTGGGCTATCTTAAGCTCCTGGCTTGCACCAACTCCCTCAGAATTCTTTTATTGTCTCTAGAATTCCTTCTTTTGTCTTCATCACACATCAGACACTAGCAACAACTTGATCATTTGATCTCTTTGTTGTTCTGAACTTCATTACAGCCTCGTGGCTCTTAGAAGTCTGCTTTGAGCTCTTTGGCTCTAAGGCTCTGGCTCCAACCTCTGGTGGTTATGCCTCTGTCAGCACTCTGGCTCTACCTTCCAACCTCTGGTGGCTATGTCGAGATTCTCTGAGCCTCTTCTTCACTCGGCAGTCTGACCCCCCTGGCATACACTAAGCTTTCCCTTTAGATTCCTCAGCGTTCCAACAGCTCTAGGCTTCTTTAAGTTGTCTATGCACACACACTCAAAAAATGAGCCTTCTCTGTGCTCTTTGAGCTTCTGGTTTCGCTAGACCTCCAAGAGACCCCTTCTCAATTGTTCTCTATGTGTTATCTCTCGGCCTCTGCACCTTGCTAATTGTGTTCTCTGTGTTTTTATAACATTTTTTTTTTGCCTCCCAAAAGCATGGAAGACATATGTTTTCCAATTGAAAGGAATGGCAACATAGGGTAACCCAATCGTTTTTCCTTCCTCCTGTAGAAATCTCAGATTTGAACACGTAATGGCAATACACAGAGAAACACATGAAAAACAAATTATTAGCCATTTTGTCAAACTTCAAATTATATGAAATCACACTTATAATCACATCGGGTCCGCCTTTGGTCGTAGTATTGCAATCGCACAGGTGGAAGGTCAAAACCTACATACACGGGAAATACATAGAAAATATGCAAATCTGAATTTCAAATATTATTCAATTGCATTCATAAACCTCATCAGGTATGTGCCTCTGATCACATATCACAATCGCATGTCACGTATGTCAACGGCCCCTTTGTATTGTGCGATCCGATCGCCGATTTCATTGGTGTATCACTATCACTTTATCGGCATATCGCAATCACTGTGTTCATCTCACACTGTCACTTGACCCTCGAAAATGCAATTAGCGATTACTTCCCGACCGTTGATTTACTCCCCAATCCAATGGTCGATATTCCATCGCAATTGATTTATCACAATCGCAAATCGGCTCGCCCAGGGTTCCGATATCGCATGCAGGCCTTCCTCCAATGTGATATATCGGAGATCGCTAATTGGCCCCATTGCATGTCGCATATGTAAACGGCCCGTTATTTGGTAACACTCCACTTGGCTTTCTCCGATGCAATTTCTTTAAGGATCCCTTATTTCTCTTAAGTCTCATTTAATAAGAAAATGCCTCCTTTTAAAAGGACATTGGGAAAATTTCTTTTCACAATAACTTCTTCATCCGAAGTTCATTTTATCCCATTCAAACTGCATTAGATTTATATTGAAGATATCTATGGAATGGGACTATTTTCAGAAGCATCCTGTGACTTTCATTTTTCCTCTGTGAGGAAAATTCATAGACTTAGAAGTCTATGTTAGATCCATTTTGGATCACGCCTTCCCACTAAAAAGCTTTTCGACACCAAGACTGATATATTGATTTGAATAGTAACTGAGAGTACGACACAATCTTCTTTCAGCCTCCATACGCTTCCCTTGTATAGTGCTTCTAAACCAATGCCCTTAAACATTGTCCTTCCTGAATGTGCTTCTCCTCTTGGGAAGAATTGTTTTCCTCCTTGACTTCCTACAGAACACCTGCTGAGAAAGTTATAGAAGGTAGTTTGAACTTCTCTTCCTTGATCATTGATCCAAGGTGGCTCAAACAAATGTGAAGTTACATCTGCTTCAAAAAAATTTCATTTGTACTTGTTACAAAATTGTCCTATTGACATCTTTTCAAGAACAACATAATTACAAACAGAAATGGATGCACTAAACTCTTGCTTCAACAAAAGAAACAGATTTCACATCTTGTGAACACCTCCATGTCTTGACATCTGCATACAAATGATTGACTAGATAAAAAAGCATGCCTTTAAAACAATTGACCCTTTAAGTCAAGCATGTAGAAAAAGAACTTTAGGATTCTTTTTCAAAGATGAAACACTTCATCATTATCTCCATATTGGAGATCAAATCAACTTTTTCCAAGTCAATACTGCATGACATGCATGTTTAAAAACAAAGCAATCAACCCTTCAAGTTAATTACACATACATGTTCAAATACAAGGAAATCATCAACATCCCTGTGTTCATGCATATCATGCTCATGCATGCATTTCATCCTTCAACTTACGCTTAAGTACACTGTACTTTTGAAGCTAAAATGAACATAATGTTGCAGCAACAAAGTGAGTCTCCTACTTAACTTTTTCCATTCACCTTCTTGGTAAAAAACTGCAACTTGCATCTCATTAACAAAGAAATGCATTCTATTGATTTGATGCATTTTCAAAAGACATGCAACCTTAATTGGATAAGAAATCTAACCATTTCTTACCAATCCATTTCAAAGGTCCTTCCTTTGTCTTCACATCAACAGCAACATGTGAATCATCCTGAAACACATCAATCATGGAATCTTTCTTTCCATTCCTGCCATTCTCTCTTTCCACCTTCTTCAAGTTTCGTGGAAGCATTGTTGGATTCAGAGTCCAACATTTTGCAGCAATATGTCCTTGCTTATGGCAGTAAGTGCAACACATGTGCATCTTCTTGACAACATGATTTGCCTTGTCCAATGGACCTTTGGCTTCTTGCTTCCTTTCCTTTAAAAGTTTCCTTTATGTGGTCATTATCTTCCAACATCTAGAAACATTATGGTTATTCAAACCACAAAAGGAATATGCAATTTTTTTCCAATGCTTATGTGGAAGTTTATCATGCTTAACACAATCAAAAGGTATATAATTAAAACTAGATTTATACCTGTCTCTTTCACCTTTATTACCTTCATGAGGACGTGAATTGAATGAAGAAGTAGCTCCCTTTGGAACACCATCAACCTCTTCAATGGTTTCAGAGTTTCCACAACTCTTTGGTTCAAGTGTATGCTTATGAACACCTTCTTCCTGAAAATGATATTTCAGGCTATTGCATTCCCCATGAATACAATCTTTACACTTTTGAGGTAGAAGACCTGAATGAAACTCCTTCTTGGAATTGTTTCAATTGTCTTCATGGCAGCTTTGGAACTTTCTCCATAAGATTGTCCATAGCCAAGACCCAAGTACTGAGGCCTTTCCTCAACAATTATTGGTTCAACAATACCGTGTGCATATTTGCCTAATCCCTTTCCTTCATAGCCCATTTTTGACATTAACTTGGACCCTATTCCTCTTGTATGTTTTTCAAAAGAACCAATATAAACATTCTTAGAAGAATTTGAAGACAAACGAGAATTGTTTACCTCTTCTTCAAGATGATACTTGACCAAAGCTTCCTTGGAAACAAAGAGATGTGTCTCCAACTCATGCATCATTTTCAGGTTCATATTTGCAATATGAAGTTGCCTCTCCATTTCCTGCAATTTGTCAGAAATCAACTGCTTCTCTTCCTTAATGGAATTCAACTGCTCTCGAAGTATGATGCTCTTCCTTCCATCCTCATACGTTTCTCTCACCATATCCATCATGGTGAACAAGTCTTGTTTCTTGTGTTCATCAAAGACTCTTGCGAAGAAACAAGAATTTGAGGACTCACTTGTAGAAGTAGTCATTATAAAAATGAAGAAAAGAACTTCAAACAAGATTAACAAAGAGCTTATTCAAGCAACCTTTTGCAACAAACCTCTTGTGCTTCAAGAATTGCTTTGAGGTCCTTTGGGATAAGAAGAATGCCTTCAGCCCTTCTTCCTTCTTGTCCTCTCCTAGACTTAGCTATCAATATCTTTCCTTGAACCTTTTCAGCTCAACAACAGTCAGTTTACAAACAATCAAACAGAAGAATTTGGCTATTTGAATACCTTTCAAGTCAAACAAGCAAATAGATTGCTCTGTTAATCAAGCATCCTAATCTGGTACCACTTGTATCATGATACAACTTGCTTCATGATACAACCTGCTCTGGTATAACTTGCTCTGATATAACCAATTCTGATATCAACTTCTTTGAAGGTGGGGTTAATCAAATTGATTCTCTGATACCACCTTCTTTGAAGGTGGGGTTAATAAACTTGATGCTCTGATACCACCTTCTTTGAAGGTGGGGTTAATCAACCTGCAACTCTGATACCACCTGATCTGAAATGGGGCACTAAAGGCTTCTTGTCATGCTTACAAGAACCTCTCCCACTTCAAAGCTTATATATGTACCCCAGATCTATGCTTATGATTGATAATTTGCGAAATAAAAAGAACTTGAAATAGGTGTATGCTTGTGTTTGCCTTTAACTGTTAAGTGCTTTAAGTTGATTTTCTTAAACTAATATAAAAACATATAACAACAAATAATGAAAATAATAACCAACACACATAACAACAATATAATTAGGAGTTCACCCTGATACCTTGGGCTACATCTCCATGAGCTCTAGTAAACTCGACTAGGCTCTTTGGGATTATTTCTTAAATTCTTTTACAAGTTCCACACTCAACTCCAGTGGTTTACAACTGAACTTATGGGTTTAGAATACCATCTTATCCCACTGGCTATCCATACTCTACAGACAGATCTAGGCTTCTCTGGACTATATAACTTCAATCAGTGCTTCGGGATATCTTGAGCTCCTGGCTTGCACCAACTCCCTTAGAATTCTCTTACTATATTTGGAATTCCTTCTTTTGTCTTCAACACACATCAGACACTAGTAACAACTTGATCATTTGATCTCTTTACTGTTCTAAGCTTCATTACAGCCTTATGGATCTTAGAAGTCTGCTTTGAGCTATTTGGCTCTGAGGCTCTACCTCCAACCTCTGGTGGCTATTCCTCTGTCAACGCTCTAGCTCTACCTTCCAACCTCTGGTGGCTATGTCAAGATTCTCCTAGCCTCTTCTTCATTTGGCAGTCTGACCCCTCTGGCATACACTGAGCTTTCCCTTTGGATTCCTCAGCATTCCAATAGCTCTGGGCTTCTCTGAGCTGTCTTTGCACACACACTCAGAAACCGAGCCTTCTCTGTGCTCTCTGAGCTTCTGGTTTCTCTCGACCTCCAAGCGACCCCTTCTCAATTATGCTCTCTATGTTATCTCTCGGCCTCTGCACCCTGCTAACTGAGTTCTCTGTGTTCTTATAACACATTTTTTTTCACCTCCCAAAAGCATGGAAGACCAATTGTTTGATCAAAGAATCCATTTTCCAATTGAAAGGAATGGGAACATGGGGTAACCCAATCATTTTCCCTTCCTCCTATAGATATCTCGAATTCGAATATGTAATGCCAATACACAGAGAAAAGCATGAAAAACACATTATTAGCCATTCAACCGGACTTCAAATTATATGAAATTGTTCTCATAATCCCATGGGGTACGCCTTTGGTCGTAATATCATAATCGCACAGGTGGGAGGCCAAAACCTCAATACATGGGAAATACATAGAAAATCAACAAATCTAGATTTCAGATATTATCCAATCGTGTTCATAAACCTCATCGGGTCCGTGCCTCTAATCACATATCGTAATCACATGTCACGTATGTCAACGACCCTTTGTATTGTGCGAATGGATCATCGATCGCCTATCGCATCGACATATCGAAATCGCTTTGTTGGCATATTGCAATCATTGTGTTCATTGCACGCCGTCACTTGACCCTCCGAAATGCGATTAGCGATTAATTCCAAATCGTTGATCTGTTCCTCGATCTGACGATCGATATTCCATCGCAATCGCTTTATCACAATCGCGAATCTGCTCGCCTAGGGTTTCGATATCACATGCAGGCCTTCCTCCAATGCGATATATCAGAGATCGCTAATTGGCCACATCGCATGTCGCATATGTAAATGGCCTGTTGTTCGGTAACACTCCACTTGGCCTTCTCCGATGCGATTTCTTTAAGGACCCTTTATTTCTCTTAAGTCCCATTTAATAAGAAAATACCTCCTTTTAAAGGGACATTGGGCAAATTTCTTTTTACAATAACTTCTTCATATGAATTCCATTTTAACCCATTCAAATTGCATTAGATTCAGATTGAAAAGATCTATGCAATGTGACTATTTTCAGAAGCATCCTTTGACTTTCATTTTATCTTTGTGAGGAAAATTCATAGACTTAGAAGTCTATGTTAGATCCATTTTCGATCAGTGGTGCTGATGTTGTACTAAGGGTCCAATGGCTACAATCCTTGGGTACAATAGCTTTTAATTTTCAAGAACTTTTCATGAAATTTTGTGTGGAAGGATAGGAAGTTGAATTAAGGGGTATTACATGGAAACAGGGAAATATAATCAGCTCTAACGGTATGACAAAGCTTCTAAATAAGGAACAACGAGGTGTAATTACACAATTATATCCACTAGAGGTTTCCACATCAAAATTATCTATTTCTCCAGATCTCCAAAAAGTCTTGGACAATCATCCAAGGTATTTGAGACTCCAAAAGGTCTCCCACCTATTCGTGATCATGATCATGCTATTCATTTGATTCCAGGAAGTCTTCCTCCAAACATCAGGCCATATAGATATCCCTATGCCCAAAAGAGTAAAATTGAACGTATGGTTGCAGAAATGCTAGAGGTTGGTATAATTCAACCTAGTCAAAGTTCTTTCTCTGCTCCAGTAGTATTGGTGCATAAGAAGGATGGATCATGGTGCATGTGTCCGAATTATAGGGAGCTCAACAAGCTCACTATTAAAGATAAATTTCCCATTCCTGTCATTGATGAATTATTGGATGAATTGCATGGATTAATTTACTTCACCAAGTTGGATCTTCGTTCATGATATCATCAAATCAAAATGAAGACTAAAGACATTCGGAAAACAACATTTAGAACTCATGAGGGTCATTATGAATTTTTGGTCATGCCTTTTGGCCTTACCATTGTACCTTCTACATTTCAAGGTTTGATGAATTCCATTTTCAAACCCTTCCTTAGAAAATTTTTGTTAGTACTTTTTGATGATGTACTAATCTATAGCATGTCTTGGAAGGATCATGTTGAACATGTTGACAAGGTGCTCAAACTATTGGAGGAGAAAGAATTATATGAAAAAAGATCCAAATGTTTCTTTGGAGTTTAGGAGGTGGAATATCTTGGTCATATTGTATCTCATGAAGGTGTTAAGGTAGACCCTAGAAAAATTAAAGCCATTAAGGAAGGGAAAATTGCCACATTCATAAAGCATCTGCGAGGATTTCTATAGTTGACAAGGTATTATGACAAGTTTGTTAAGAATTATGGGAGAATAGCAACACCTCTAACAACATTATTGAGGAAATATGCATTTTCATGGACTCCAGAAGCAATAAAGGCCTTCAAATATCTTAAAGAGGTGATGTGTCAAGCATCGGTCTTAGCTGGGACAAACTTCACAAAAACCTTTATTGTGGAATGTGATGCTTCAGGAAATGGAATTGGTGTTGTTTTAATGCAAGATGAAAGACCCATTGCCTTCGAAAGTCATCCAATCAAGGGAAAGTATTTACAGAAAGCTATTTATGAGAAGGAAATGTTGGAAATACTACATGCACTTAAGAAATTGTGACCCTACCTAATGGGAAGACACTTCAAGTTAAAAACAGATCATGATAGTCTTAAATACTTTTTAGAACAAAGATTATCCTCTGAAGATCAACAAAAATGGGTCACAAAGATGTTGGGTTATGACTTTGAAATCATCTACAAAAGAGGGAAGAAAAATGTTGTGGCAGATGCACTCTCAAGAAAGGATGAGGATGTGGAAGCATTGTTGTGCGCCATTTCTATTATCCAACCAGATCAGATAAACGAAGCAAAGGAGGAATGGAAGAATGACGAAGAAGTGTGGGAACTCATTCAAAATTTACAACAAGATCCCAGTATGTTTGATACATTTAGCTGGAAAATTGATTCGTTATGGTACAAAGATCCCTTATACCTATCTAAGAATTCCCAACTCAAATAAAAGATTCTTATGGAATTGCACACTTCTCCCTTAAGAGGGCACTCAGGATTTTTAAAAACTTACCACAGCGTTAAGAAGGAATTTTTTTAGTATGGCCTTAAATCAGATATTCAAAATTTTGTGGCAAAATTTTTGGTTTGCCAAGAAAATAAAGTTGAAATAATTAAGACCCCAGGTCTATTACAATCTTTATACATTCGAAGACAACATTGGGAGGAGGTTTCAATGGATTTTATCATAGGTTTACCCAAGTCCGAGGGAAAGAGTGTCATCATGGTGGTAGTTGAAAGACTTACCAAGTATGCACACTTCCATGCATTATCACATCCATTTAAAGCTAGTACAGTTTCTACTGCATTTATGGAAACAATTAAAAAGCTACATGGAAAGCCAAAGATTATTGTAATCGTCAGAGATCCCGTTTTCACTGGAAATTTTTGGACATAATTATTTTCTTGTCTCAGTATTCAGTTAGCTCATAGCTCATCTTATCATCCTTAATCTGATGGGCTAATTGAGATAGTAAACAAATTTTTGGAAGGATATCTTTGTTGCTTTATATCTGATAAACAAACATAATGGGTCAAATGGTTGCCTCTGGCTGAATGGTGGTATAACACTTCCTTCCATATTGCAAGAAAAGTGACCCCATTTATGGCACTTTATGGATATCATCCACCATCCATCACATCATATTTAAGAGAAAATTCTAAGGTTCAAGCAGTGGAACATCACATCGAGCGTCAATAACAAGTTCTCCAACTCTTAAAGGATAACCTCATGTTGGCACACAACAGAATGAAACAATAGGCAAATCAACATCGCAGCTAAAGAAGTTTTGATGTAGGTGACTGGGTATTCCTATGGCTACAAGCATATAAACAAATGTCCCTCAAGCAAGCTAAGAAGGATAATAAATTATCACCAAAGTATTATGGTCCGTACAAGGTGTTGCAAAAGATTAGTACTATGGCATACAAATTGGAGCTTCCTCCAGCTTCTCGACTGCACCCAGTTTTCCATGTTTCATGTTTAAAGAATGATATAGGTGACAAGCTCCCAATTCAAACAATATTGCCAGAACTTGACAAGGAAGGAAAAATCATATTGGAACAAGAAGAAGTCATAGAAACAAGAACTCGACAACTATGAAATCGATCAATTTTAGAGTATCTCATCAAGTGGAAGAACTTATCCGCTGAAGATTCCACATGGGAGGATGAGAATTTTGTACATAAGCATCCAAAACTACTCAAGCATTGAGGAAAACGCTTTTCGGAAGGAGAGGGGCATGTTAGGGCCCTATAACACTACTGATTCCCCCATTATTATTGTCATTGTATCCCTTATTGTTATTATTATGTCCCTATTGTCCCCATAATGTTATTATTATGCCCCATAGAAACCCACTATTGTTTTTTTTGTGCCCTTATGTTATTATTGTTATGTTGGCTTGATTATATTATGACCCCTTAGACTCCTATATATAGAATGGAGGTTTAGTCATTTGTATCATCCAAGAATTGTTCAATTGTGTAATGTAAAGGAGGTTGCCCCCTTGAAGAGGCTGAATTCTAAGGCGTTGATCTATCTTTTCTATATTTTTGTGAGCTGGTTCCCTAACAACGATGGTTGCAAAATGATTCTCACAATAGTTTTTTGGCGATTATGTTCAATCCTTTGCTCTAGTAACAAGGTTAGACACTGTCAAAACCATTTTATCCACATTATATCAACACAAATGGAAAGTCTATCAACTTGATGTAAAATCTACCTTCTTAAATGGTATATTGCAGGAAGAGGATTATGTAGAGAAGCCCCCTGGTTTTGAAGTTCCATGACATGAACATAAGGTATATAGATAGAATAAAGCTTTCTATGGTTTGAAGCAAGCTCCAAGAGCTTGGTACAGTGGAATCAATACCTATCTCTTCAAAAGTGGTTTTTACAGAAGCATACATGAGCCAACTTTGTATACCAAAAATCATGAAGTTAAAAATCATGTTGTATGCCTTTACGTAGATGATCTTCTTTATATAGGCAATATGATGTTAGAAGACTTCAAGGTAAAAATGAAAACCAAGTTTGATACGACTGATCTAGGGGTCATGAAACACTTCTTAGGTATTGAAATTCACCAATCTACTAATGGAATCTTTGTTTTTCAACAAAAATATTCCACTGATATCATCCAAACATTCAAAATGACCAATTGCAAACCAGTTGATACACAAACTTCTCAAGGCACCAAGCTGAGCAAAGAATATGTAGCACCACTAGTTCATCCCACGTTGTATAAAAGTCTCATTGGTAGTTTGTTTTATCTCACTGTAACTAGACCTAATATCATGTTTGCAGCAAGTTTTGTATCCAGGTTTATGCAATCACCAAATGTTTCTCATTGAAAGGTTTCAAAAGGTATCTTAAGGTATATTGCAGGGACCATAGACTATGGTTTATTCTACACTTTCTGAAAATTGTTCACTTTAAAGTTATACAGACAATGATTATGCAAAAAGTTTAGATGATCACAAAAGAACCTCAGCATATGCTTTTTCATCTTGAAACTAATCTAATTACATGGGAATCCAAGAAACAATATCTCATTTCAATATCTTTTGCAAAGGAAGAATATGTAGGAGAAAATTTTACATCTTCTCAAGTAGTGTGGTTGAGAAGATTATTGAAATATATTTCAAGTGTTTAGAAGCAGCCAACTCCTCTTTACTGTGATAACAGTTCAACAATTTCTTTATAAAAAAAATCATGTTTTCCACCAAAACAACAAACACATTGACACACATTTTCATTTCATCCATGAGATTGTCAATGATGGGGACATAGTACTTTATTTTTGTGGTTCCAAAAGTCAGTTTACAGATATTTTCGAAAATCCATTGGGAAAAAATATATTTTAATTTCAAAGAGAACAACTAAGAATTGTAAGGGAATCCACTTGTAACAATTGAGATTAGGAAGGGATGCTTAAATATTGATCATATTGTCTGCTATGTCTCATCATATTTATTTCCATTGTCTGCTATGTGTCATAGATAGTTCTGATTTACTTTAGTTTATTCTAGATTCACTCCAGTCATTTATTGTTGATGCTTTCTATGTAATCTATTTGACTATTTTGAATATTGACAAGAGGAATCTTTTCTCCATGATTTCTCTTCATCTTTTGTCTACAAAAAAATGGATGAATTCAAAATGCTTCCATCTCCTAAGAATACAACTCTTACATGGTGATGATTGAGAAAAAAATCAATGGAAACACGTAATGTATGACAACTTTTAGTATTTTGATTATTGAAAGCTTTGCATCGCTTCTCCAGCGTTGATCTAACATTTTATTTATTATCCAATTTTTGTCTTTCTGTAATTAATTTTGTATGTAGTAAGGCTACTTAAACAAAGAATTGGAACATAAATCTAATAAAAGAAATAAGAGATTTTATTAATCTAGGTGAAAGCCAAAAAGTGATTACGCAATACATGACCAAGTTTCCTTATAAAGGAAAATAACATGTACTCAACCTTAACTAACTCATTTACTTAATTATAGCTAACTCATACTTAACAAAATGAGTTTATTATGCTCTATAACATTCAGGACTTTAGTTATACACACTCTAAAAAAATCAATACATTTGTTCTACACAATCTAGAATATTCACATGATTTCTACATCATTCACAACGTTTTATTTCTCCATTAACTGCAAGTCTCCCCCTTAATTTAGAAATGAATTATTTATCACACCTAACTTGTCTCTACATAACAAAAAATTATATTTTGCTAAAGGATTAGTGAATATGTCTACCACATTACCATTTCTATTACGATAAATCAAATTAATTTCCTTTGATTGTATCTTTTCTTGTACAAAATGATGTTGTGTCCCAATGTGCTTTGATCTTCCATGATAGACTGGGTTGTTTTCCAATTTGATACAACTTTCATTGTCACACTTGATAATTGTTGGTCCTTCCTTTTTTTCTCCTATGTCTTCAAGAATTCTTCTTAGCCAATTTGCTTCACAAGTTTCATTGCATAGGGCCTTATACTCTGCTTCAGTGGAAGACACAGAAATAGTTGGTTGTTTCCTACTTCTCCATGACACAATAATGGATCTAATACTGAATGCATAGACACATGTGGACTTCCTATCATATGGATCTCTGTCACACACCTCAGCACTAAAAAAAGGAATTTCTTCAGTTATACTTATGAAAAAATAATGAAGGAATTCAAGCAACTTAACTAAGCTTTGGTGCATAATTTCCTTTAATTGAATGTACCTCCATCGTTCCACCTTAATCTTAATTAATATGGTTATCATCTTAATTTCATGCTTCTTTAAATTATCACCATTTCACTCTCCTAGGGCTTGGTAACATTTTAGTAACATATGCTCTTTGATATAACTTGGGAACATTATATTTTGGGCGCATAAGCTAACCCAACCCCACTAGTCTAAAGGTTATGTTAATACATGTTATACGTTGATTTACCACACTACAATACACTCCATATTAGTTATATCATTGTGCATTCCATATTAAATTTTCCATATATTAATGTACTCTAGCTAACAAACTTTCCATGGATTTCAAGGGTCACATTGGTACCATGAGGCATTGTACACCTCCTCTCGTAACAAATCCTATTTTTCCACTTGTTCAGACCCACCTGTTGATCACATGGCCTAATTTAAGTTGTTAGACCAAATGTGAATGGAGGGTTCAGATAGCTCGAGGTGAGTGAACGATGGGGAAAGGAGTTTTACAAACCCTAAGCCTTGGTTCCATTATTCAACAATGCATATCCCTGTATTTTTCATTCTCTAGTTTTCTTATGGTGAATATTTTTTTACAGTGGAACCCTTGAGATGAACATTGTGTCACTTTGGGAGGTTAGGTAGCACTTCCTTAATATCTTTCAACACACCTACCTTTTCACCAAAATTTCGATTATAGAATTATCTGTGTGAAAACTATGATGCTTCGGCTTAGATGGTGCCTCGTGCATTCTCCTTCGTCTTAGTGGTTTTCTTTTGGACATGAATATTAGTTGTTTAACTTAGGTGAGGTCGAGATTTAGCACTGGCATTAAGGTTTTTTTTTTTCGAACTTGTTTTATCCAATACATTTTTCTTAAGCATTCCTTCCACATCCCACCAATGTGCTGACCCTTTATCTATTTTCTTTGTCTTGCCATAAACAAATGATAAAAATAGCAATGTTTGTATTACTGAAAATAAAACCCACTGGTCAGATCTACAAAAGAGAGTCTGAACTAGGAGAGTCTGGCTCTACAGAAAGCTCTACATTGTTCATCAACATTACACATTAAATAGAATACATGGTTTTAGGGAAGTTAGAACAACATCCTAAGAAATAGAAACTAATTCATATCCTGAGGCTACATGAACCAACTCTACCTATTCTAGGATATTCTCCATTATCTTCAACACTCCCCCTTAATGGAGAATGGGTTCACATATATGTCTAACATCTCCCTAAACATTTGAAATTTTACTTTTCCAAGGGGCTTAGTGAAAATGTCCACAACATCATCACATGTATTAAAATATTCGAGATAAATTTCTTTAGATTTCACTTTCTCCCTTACAAAACGGAATTGAGTATCAATATGTTTCATGTTTTTTTGAAACATTGGATTGTTGGCCAGCTTGATTGAACTTTGATTGTCGCATTTGATTGTTGTTGCGACTGTTTGTTCTTCCCCAACATCCTGGAGAAGTCTCTGCAACCAAACCGCCTCGCACGTTGCTGCACACATGGCTTGATACTCTGCTTCTGCTGAGGACAAGGAGACTGTGTTCTACTTCTTGCTGCTCCAAGTGATCACCCCGGATCCAAGACTGAATGCATAATCTGTTATAGATCTACGATCATCTACATTTCTAGCCCAATCTGAATCTGCAAATCCTACCAATCTAACATCAAAAGAGTGAGTGTAAATAATTCCATAATCTACAGTACCTTGTAGATACCTCAAAACATTCTTTGTTGCATTCCAATGGCTTTCAAGTGGCTTAGACATAAATTGGCTTAACACGCTGACTGCATAAGCCAAATCAGGTCTAGTGGTGGTTGGGTAGATTAGATTCCCAACTAGCTGTCTATAAAGTGTTGTATCTGCCGCTTTTGAGCCATCCTCACACTGCAATTTGATGTTCTGCTGCAATGGTACCGATGCAGACTTTCACTAATCCATTCTAAACTTCTCTAACATGCCTTTGACATCCTTTGCTTGAGACAGAAATGTTTGACTTGAATCTCTCCAGATCTCGAGACCTAAACAATATATGAGTTCACCGAGATGCTTCATCTCAAACATCTGTGACATCTGTTGCTTGATTTCATCAATTAGATATATAGCACATGTAATTATCAAGTCTTCTACATATAATGAAATCAGCACTACGCACCCTTATTCGTCTTTCATGGTGTAAATATTAGGGTCATTCTTACTTCTATTATAGCTAGCTTGCAGAAAAAATGAATCAATTTTCTCATACCATGACCTAGGAGCTTGTTTTAGTCCATAGAGTGCTTTCTTCAATCTGGAGACTAAATATTCTTTTCCCTTCTAGACAAACCCTTCCAGTTGCTCTAAATAAACCTCTTATTTCAATTCCCCATTCAAAAATGCAGACTTTACATCTAGTTGATGCATCATTCAATGTTTCTTAGTAGCTAAGGCAATTAACATTCCGATGGTGTTCAATTTAGCTACAGGGGTGAAGGTTTCTTCATAATCTATCCCTTCTTTTTGTGTATACCCCTTTGCAACCAACCTAGCTTTCAATTTTTCTATAGTTCCATCTGCATTAATTTTCGTTTTATATAACCATTTGCAACCTATGACATGTTTTCCTCTAGGGAGCTCTACCAATTCCCAAGTTTTATTTCTAATTATTGAATCATATTCCTGTTCCATGGCTATTTTCCATTCATTACTTTCATTTGCTTCTTTATAACTAGATGGTTCAACAACATTCATCATACTAGTTATAAATGCATTTTCCCTATATTTTGTAGGCATTTGAGCTTTTCTACCCGATCTCTTGAATGGCCGGGTGGTGGTTTCAAACCTTATTTCTTCTTGCTGCTACTGTTGTTGTTGTTGTTGCTGGTGCTGTTGCCGTTGTTTCTATTGTTGTTGTTGTTGTTGTTGTTGTTTTTTTTGTAGTAGTTGTTGTTGCTGTAGTTGTTCATCATCTACCTTTGTTTGTTGCTGATACTAATTGTTCTCTGCATCCTCTTCTTCCAAGTACAAAATGTCCCATCCATCATAGTGCTCATCTGTTTCTTCACCATCCTTCTCATGGAATTTAACATCTCTACTAACAAAGATCTTGTGAGTAGAGGGATTAAATAATCTGTATGCTTTATATGACGAACAATACGCTATAAAAGTAAATCTGATGGCTTTTGAGTCTAATTTCTTTCTATCTTCCTTGGGTATGTGGGCAAATGCTTTACATCCAAATATTCTTAAGTGTTTTATTGCAGGATTATATCCATACAAAGCTTCAAAAGGAGTTTTAAACTCAAGACTTCTTATAGGAGTCCTATTTTTTAAATAAACCGTAGTACTCACTACTTCAGCCCAAAAACCATTTGGAAGATTCTTACCTTTCAGCATACTTATTAGACATTCCACCAGAGTTCTGTTCTTCCTTTCTGATACTCCATTCTGCTATGGAGTATGGGGTATTGTAAACTGCTGCAAAATTCCATGATCTTTACAATATCTTATTAGCTCATCTTTCCTATATTCTCCCCCTTGATCAGAACGAAGAATTTTTATCTGTTTCCCTGTTTGTCTTTCAAACATATTTTTAAACTTCTTAAAGTATTCGAATGTGTGACTCTTCTTACTTAAGAAATACATGGAAGAAAACTTCGTACAGTCATCAGTAAACAGTAGGAAATACACTGCACCTCCTACTAATTTTGTCTGCATGGGACCACATAGGTCTGTGTGCACTAACTCTAGTATATCCCTCTGTTTATTTTCTACTCTAACAGGGAATTCTTCTCTATGCATTTTTCCTAAAGTACAAGCATCACAATCATTATGTACTTGCTTTAGCAAAGGAAGATCTCTTACCATTTCTTTCCTCTGTAGTAACAACAAATCATTGTAATTGATGTGGCCGAATCTCTGGTGCCAAAGATCTTTTGTAGTCAGGCTCGCTGTTGTCAATGCTCGAACCAATGCAGGCCTCACATCCAACTTGTACAGTCTTCCTGTTCGGATCCCTGTAGCAATTATCTTCATACCATTTAGCAGATCCTTAATGTAACAATTAGATTTAAAAATTCAACTTTCAAATCTTGATTTGTAATCATTGATACAGAAATCAAGTTCTTTGTTATGCTAGGCACATACATAACATTATAAATTTTTTTGATATTACCATCAGGTAGAATGACAGAGACTTTCCCACATCCTTTGATTTGACGACTTTTGTCATCTCCTATGTAAATCTGTGCGCCTTCATTGATCTCTTTAAAATCCTCTAGCCAGTGTTTGTTCCCTGTCATGTGTGTTGACACTCTTGAATCTACATACCAAATGTATGCATTAACAATTTCATCATGATCTGCCATCAACAATCTCAAATTCTACACCTGATCACTGTTCGCGTGATGACCTGCATGTCTCTTTGACTTCTGTTGTTCTTCATGATACTTCTTTTTCCTACATTCCCTCGCAATATGACCCAATTTTCTGCAGTAAAAGCATTTAGTTTCAGAGTAGATTTTATTCTGGTGCATACCTTGGGTTAGATTTGGCCGTTTATGTGAACTTGCAACGTTTTGCTATTGTGGACCTCCTTTCCCTTTGTAGAAGTTCTTCCTCGCCACCAATGCAATATCGGCACTCTGGGGCTTCAAAGTCGATCTCCTCTCTTCTTCCTTCATCAATATACCCGTCAGCTCTTCAAAATGCAGGATCTTTTCTCTGGCATTGATCCCAGTGACGAACATCTAATAATCATCAGTGATACCATTCATTGTAATGGTCACAAGATTTGTATCGTCCATTGTATGACCAATATCTGATAATTTATTTTTTCAGATCCTTGATCCTTGCTACAAATGAAGCAATCGTTTCATTCTCCTCTCTTCATGGACAGGATCTTACTCTTAAGGAACAAAAGACGATTCGAATTTCTGATCTCATACAATTCCTTCAAAGTTCCCCAGATATCGTTAGCTGACTTACCTTCTCTGATGTGCAATATAATACAATTTTTCACTGACATCTTTAACATTGTCCTTGCTCTGTTTTCTTGTTTCTCACAATCTAGGACCGATGCTGATCCAGCCACGGGCCTCAGCTCATCCCATTCACAATCGTCCAAACACTATGCGCTTCTAGCAGAGTCTGCATCTTAAACTTCCAATTTGCATAATTGGAACCATCGAGCTTGTTATGCTCGTTCACGCATGCTTCAAAAATATTTTTATTCATCTTGGCCATTTAGAAAAAAAATTGACAGGTAAAAGATGTTAAATTTACCCCAGATCTATGACAAAGATAGATCACTATTGTTTGATCTCGCAACACACGTGCAAATCACCGTGGCTTTCTTCTCAGCCTCCAGACGACCTCCTGTTGTCAGTTACAGCCTTGTTCTTGGCTTCCCCACTCAGCTTCTCTGACAACTACAACCTTGTTCTTGGCTCCCTTTGCAATTTCTTAGATTTACATGATCGTCGCTGATATTTTCCCAATATCCGAGACTAGTCACTGATAGACACCAATTTTCCGAAACTAGTCACAGAAAAACACCCAATATCTGAGACCATCGCAGAAAAACACTAATTTTCTGAGACGAGTCGCAACCGTCGCAGTTGTACACTGGAAAATTGCGACGATCAAAAAAATGAAATCCGCAAGAAGTGTAGTAGTGTATCGTCGTGGCTATCCACTCAAAACCTGCGACGATTTTGGTTCAAAGAATCACCCACCAACCAACGTACAGGTTCCTCAGCCCTGACGCTCTGATACCATGATAAAAATGGCAATGTTTGTATTAATGAAAATAAAACCCACTGGTCAGCTCTACGGAAAATAGCTTGAACCAGGAGAGTCTGGCTCTGCAGAACGCTCTACATTGTTCATCAACATTACACATTAAATAGAATACATGTTTTTAGGGATGTTAGAACAACATCCTAAAAAATAGAAACTAATTCCTATCGTGAGGCTACATGAACCAACTCTACCTATTCTAGGATAGTCTCCATTATCTTCAACAACATGTTCATTATTCGATTATCGTTGGGTATAAACACTCAATTTTCTAGGGTAGGAAATATATTGTCCCATTGCCACAGGACTTGGAGAAAGATTTTCGTTTCCTTTACCCTCCCATCGCAAGTTTCTTACTTAGAGAATGTCTCTGGTGTGGTTATAGCTCGACTGGTAAAGTGTGATGCGACTTTCTACTTATTTTTGTCTTTAGTAGATATATCGTTCTTCAAAACCTTGGAACTCTAAGTTTATGCAAATGTTGCTATTTTGTCACAGGTAAAGTCTGGAAACTATCAAGTTGATCTTGGGTTTTCAGTTCCCACTATCAGGGTTTACTCCGTCAGGTACAGTCTCAATTCGTTTGCCTCTGCCATTACTTATTTTGGGTATTTTCCGAATTATTATTATATTTCATAATCAATTTTTACGCCTGGGATTTTCTGTTGAACGACACATGAATATTCCAATCCTTCTTCCTACAGGAAATTGTTTTGTATCCTATTGAAACTTTGGTTCTAAATTGTTCTCTTGTAAGTTCAATCTAATTTTCTTAACAATACTCGGCTTTCCCATTTCCTATGTCAGCCACAGTTAATATCAGCGTTATTTGCAGCCAAGTTGTCCTCCCTAGTTTCTCTCAACGTGGCTACTGAATTAACACACCTCTTTTCTTCTTAGGTCATGGCTACTTCTGAGTTTTAGGTCGGTGCACCTATACATTATATTGTTGGGCGTCAATTTCATCGTGCAACTAATAATATTTCCATTTGTCTGAAAGGGTGTAGGCTATGTTTTATAGTTACAGGCCCTTGTACTGGTTCTCAAGGCATTATCTTACCCTTGTTTCCTATCTTTAACTACACTATCAATGGAAAATTATTGGTACTTCGAATATGTTTGTGCAATGCACCCATTTGGGTTGATGTCTAAATACATTAAAGTTATTGAGTAAATTCTGCAATATTAATAATACGTGTTAGCTTTCTAAATGGTATATTGTCATCGATATGACAAGTAGTTTTGACCTATAAGAACTCGTAGAGGTCTTGCACGCTTTATAGTTTGCTGAAGGTTATGAATATATTATGATACTATGTTATCTTATATATGGATTGTTATGCATCGTGTTGATTGTTTACCTATTTATCTCGTGTAAATTTGTAATACCAGAACCAAGAAATATTTACTCTTCTTTGGTTGCCTCGAACTATTTTTATTCATGAGTACGAGGGCATAATGATTCTGTAGGGAATTAATCTGATATACTACTGTTGTGAGACAATTCGACACTATTTTAATTGATATCACTGTGCGTGGAATATACATTTCACATATTTTTACTATTTGTTTGATCCTTCACAATTTTCATTGATTTAGATTATTGTTATACACATTTCCAAAGAAATATATCTTTTTTCTCAATTTATTTATAATCAAATAAAAACTAGAGGTTGTTGTTACGCTTATCTATTGCTCTCTTATTTGAATCTAATTAAAACATTCACGTAATTACCCTTTGTATCGAGATTTTCCTCGCTCTATTTTGTCTTTGAGAGACTAAGGTTGATTCATAGAATTAGATGCTAGTATTTTTCTTACTGCCTTTAGTTGCACCTTCACTGTATTTCTATTTTAGTCTAATTTGACATGATCTTCAACGCAAAGGTTAAGAGAGGAATGATTAATTAAGCTTGGAAATTCGGGGCAAATGGGAGTTCATGGTTTATTAAATTTCTCATACGGTTTAAATTTCCTCCTTTCTTCACTACGCATTCATTAAAAAGTCCTCCTGATGGAATGACTCATTTGGAATAATATATTAGTAGAAGATTATGCTTATAGAACACATCTATATTCCATCGTTGTCATCATGATTATAAATTTCCTATGAATTAATTGCCTATAACTACAGTCCTTTCCAGATTCAAATCACTGAACTTTCTACCGCTAACCCCACCGGAGTTTAATCAACTGTGTTACTCTCCATCTAACATTTCATGAATAGCGTACCCGAGTGTCTATGTCACTGGAAGGATGCTATCTCTAACATCAAATTCACATATGTGTTAGGTTCTAGTCATGGGTATACTTATTAGCATAGTCCCTAGGCATTAATATTAACTTGATTTTAGAGACGCTTGTTGTTACTCATCGGTTCCCTTATTTAGGAGCCTCCTCCCAATTGTTTTTCCCCATACATCTATATATATATATATATTGTTTTCTTGTGATTAACCTTGCAACTGCATGAATTTGAACCTTAGCTACCAATCCACAGTAGCTTTCTTACTTCATAAGCTACTTCATAATTATACTGCAGTGATAAGAGTTGCACTAGGAAAGGTAATACTCTGAGAGCCATTTTCTTTTGGTATAATTTCTACTAAATTACAAACATCACAACTCTGAAATCAAGCTTCAAAATAGCCATATATATTTTTCAATAGAGTTATTAACCGATTGTAAAAATACTCAGTGTTTTAAGAAAGACTCACTAAAAGAACCTCCCCTGTACCTATTCACGCAACATATTTCGTTTTCTACAATATAGCTGAATCTTAATATAACTTCAAAATAATCATCACATGCAAAGAATCAACAATAGAAAATCAAAATTCCTACCACTTTTAAAATTCAGAAATAAAATAGTAGAATAAATTGACACAAGTAAACATATCCAAACCATAAATATTTTAGTAGGCTTGACTTAGGGAATTTACTTACCACCCAACCTCGAACTATACTTTGAATCCCCCCTGAGTTGAGTATACATGTCCAGAGAACCAAAAACCCCCGTTGGTTTCTCTTCTTGGTATTTCATACCTTCTTCCATACTGGATGTTTCGATTAGCAGCATCCCTTTTTTGTGGTTTTCCCTAACCACTAGCCTAGGCTTTGTTTCTTAAAAACTCGTTTTTCACTCCCGTATAGCTTTAAGGTTTTCCAAACTTGCATCTTTCTCCAACCAAGTGATTTAATGGATTTTTCTCCCTCCATTAAATCTTAACTAAATATTATCTAGAATTTTCCATGGAAGAATTATTTCAGCAAGCATCTCAATTCTAAATGAGTTATTCCCCAAGTATAGCCATTTTTATCGTTATCAATAAAATTTATTTATTCACATAATGTCTCAATGTACTTTATGGATTTCCACCATTAACACGTCATACTTAATTAAAAATAGTAACCATCAACATTAACACATGGAGGGGTATTACAATCTCCTTCCCAATCCGAATCTAAATAACCTGTCCACTCAACATTAAAATCATTAGTATATTCAATACCAAAGCTTTTAGTCTCCTTCAAATATCGAAGAATTCTCTTTGCTTCTTTCTAGTGATTTTCATGTGGCTTTGCCATGAATTGACAAAATATTCTGACTAAATATGCAATATCTCCTCTGGTTGTAGTTAATTCATTCAAACTTCACACCAATTGTCTATATAATGTGCCATCTACTTCGTTTGTTTTATCATCACTACTGAGTTTAACATTTTGTTCTAGTGGTGTTGATATTGCATTACCTCCAGTCACATTGAATCTCTCGATCAACTTATGTGTGTATTTCCCTTGTATGACAAAGGTTCTATCATTATCTCTCCAAACTTCAAGGCCTAAAAAATCATGCAACTCTCCAAGATCCTTCATTAACAATGTAAACTTTGAAACGGGAACTGATATTGTTACCCGTTTTGTAGAGGTGGCAAAAAAATGACCCGATCTTCAAAAGTGTTGATGCAGAATACACATGTTTTTTTAAGAACATGGTTTTTGGAACTTTAATTTTTTTCATGTGCATTAAGTTTTAGAATGGTAGTGAATGGTAGTGATTTTCATCATGATTTTAAAAAGTGAGTATTCTGCATCACATCCTTTTTTTAAAAGACCTATTTTTTGACTTTAAATTTTCTAGTGTGTGAAATGTAAAAAATTATTTTCTAAATTTGATAGTTTTTGAAGTCGTCATTGTATTCATATTTTCTTGTTCTCTATCTTATTTTTTTTTTTTAGTGGGGTTTTTATTGTTTTGCGTTTTTAAATTAGAAAGTCGATAGTTTGAATTTTAGATAATCTACATATTTAGACATCCTTAATTAATTTTTCAATCCACATGAAATATTTGTTTCTATAAAACAACATTTTTTAACAATGGACATAAAAAATAACCATTTTTAACATAAATATAACAAAAAAACTAAACGTTTTGATAATTTTTTGCTAGAATTAACATGTCAAAATCACAATTTTTATACAAAAATATTAACTAAAAATGGTCAAATAATAGTTTTTTTTATGAATTTCATGTCAAAAAGATAATAATAACTACTTTTTTTTTTTTAAATAATGATTAACTTAAAAATCAATGCAAAAATCACATATTACCAATATTGAACGTATAACAACCCTAATTGAGTGTTTATTCTTCTCATAAAATGTCAAAGTCAAAACATTGCAAAGCTTGAGTTACAAGCATAACTTAAATTTAATCAAGAATGTCACATAATCGAAACTCTTCGTCCTCTAGAGTTTCATAATTGTCCTCTTCCACAATATTTTCGGTTTCATTTTGCTCATTTTGCTCATTTTCCTCTTCTAATGGGTCTTTCATGTCTGCAAATCCCCCAATATATGTCTTTCCATACATTCCATGTAATGGTGGTTGGGGTTCCTTTGCCTTTTTTGCCACACGTGATTCACTAAAGTCCCCTTTCTTCAACCCAATTTCTTGCATTGCATCTGGAAGAAATTGAAGAGCATTAATTCTTTGCTGAATGAAATTGTATTGTAATGGATCTTTCTCAATTGCAATGCAATTTCTTCCTTTTTGAAGGCAGCATGCTAGTGTTGTACCTAATTATCAAGCACAAAAAAATAATGAAGTAAATTAGTACAATGACATATTAATTAAAAAAAAGAACATATTGAAATTCAATTCCAAGTGGCAAAACATACCTGAGCCACCCCCCCGGCCACCCCCGCCCGTGCTGCCCCACCTCCCTCCCCCTCCCTCCCCCACCCGGGCAGGCCCCCCCCACCCGGGCTGCCCCCTCCACCCCCCGGCCCCCCGCCCGGGCCGCCCCGCCCAACCCCCCTACCCCTCCACCTCCCCGCCGCCCACTCCCCCTCCCCCTCCCTCCCCCGGCCGGCCGCCCCCACCCGGGCCAACCCACCCCCTCCCCCTCTCTCCCCCGCCGGGGCCGCCCCCTCCCCACCCCCGCCCCCCCCCGCCCGGGCCGCCCCCTACCACCCCCCCGCCCGGGCCGCCCCACCGCCCTCCCCCTCCCCCTCCCTCCCCCGCCCGGGCTGCCCCCTCCCCGGCCCCCCCCGCCCGAGTCGCCCCACCCCCCTCCCCCTCCCTCCCCCGCCCGGCCACCCCCGCCCAAGCCGCCCCACCCCCTCCCCCGCCCGGGCCGCCCCACCCCTCCCGCCCCTCCCCCTCCCCGGCCCCGCTGCCCACCCCGCCCACCCCTCCCCCTCCCCCACCCCCTCCCCAGCCCGCACAGGGCCACCCCCGGGCCGCCCCGCCCCGCCGGAGGGGCGGAGTGTCGATTCCGGGAATCAACGCTCCGCCCCTCGGGCGGGGCGGGGCGGCCCGGGGGTGGTGCTGCGCAGGTGGCGCCCGCACAGCGCCACCCCCGGGCTGCCCCGCCCCGCGCGAGGGGCGGAGCGTCGATTCCGGGAATCAACGCTCCGCCTCTCGGGCTAGGCGCGGCGGCCCGGGGGTGGCGCTGCGCAGGCGACGCGCCGCGCAGCGCCACCCCCGGGCCGCCCCGCCCCGCCCGAGGGGCGGAGCATCGATTTCGGGAATCAACGCTCCGCCCCTCGGGCAGGGAGGGGCGGCGCGACGGTGGCGCTGCGCAGGCGGCGCCCGCATAGCGCCACCCGTGGGCCGCCCCGCCCCGCCCGAGGTGTGGAGCGTCGATTCCCCTCGGGAGGGGCGGGGCAGCCCAGGGGTGGCGCTGCGCAGGCGGCGCGCCACCCCCGGGCCGCCCCGCCCCGCCCCGCCCGAGGGGCAGAGTGGGAATCGACGCTCCGCCCCTCGGGCGGGGCGGGCCGGCCGGGGGTGGCCCTGTGCGGGTGGAGGGGGCGAGCGGGGTGGGCGGGCAGGGCTGGGTAGGGGGCGGGGGAGGGAGAGGGGTGGGCGGGGCAGGCAGCGGGGCTAGGGAGGGGGCGCCAGAGGGCGAGGGGCGGGAGGGGTGGGGCAGCCCGAGCGGGGGAGGGGGGTGGGGCGGCCCGGGCGGGGGTGGCCGAGAGGGGGACGGAGGGGTAGGGGGGTGGGGCGGCCCGGGCTGGGGGGGCCGGGGGGGGAGGGGGCACCCCGGGCGGGGGTGGCCGGGCGGGGGAGGGAGGGGGAGGGAGAGGGGGGTGGGGCACCCCGGGCGGGGGGGGGGGCGGGGGGGTAGAGGGCGGCCCGGGCGGGGGAGGGAGGGGGAGGGGGAGGAGGGTGGTGCGGCCCGGGCGGGGGGGGGGGGTGGCGGGGGTGGGGAGGGGGCGGCCCGGGCGGGGGGGGAGGGGGGGGGTTCTGCCGGGGGAGGGAGGGGGAGGGGGAGGGGGCGACCCGGGCGGGGGTGGCCGGGCGGGGGAGGGGGGTGTGGCGGCCCAGGCGGGGGGGGGCGGGGAGGGGGAGGGGTAGGGGTGTTGGGCGGGGCGGCCCGGGCGGGGGGCAGGGGGGTGGAGGGGGCGGCCCGGGTGGGGGGGGCTTGCCCGGCCGGAAAGAAAAATGATATTCTACTAGAAACATTAATGTGTTTTTCCTTAAAATTTAACTTTGTTTGAGACATAAAAAATTGGTTTTATTAGCATTGTTTAAAAAGTATGAAAATTGACCCTAAAAAAAAAATTCATTATTCCAGTATCAACACTTTCGTTCTGAAGCTATATTTTGCAGGAAAATTTCATAGTCACTGCCATTTTTAAAACAACCGCAAAATTGACACCTAAAAAAAAAAACATCGTTTCAGTATACACACTTTTCGTTTTGAGCACTGTTTTGTGGTTTTTTTGGGGTTTTTGGGCCAGAGTTCCCGTTTTGAGTTTATATTTCCCGTTTCAAAGTTTACATTGTTCATTTGAAATTCCTATGACATACTACTTTTTATCTTTTCAATTACCTTGGTAGCACTTCCTATTATGATAAGATCATCAACACATATATAAATCAAAGCAATATGTCCTTTTGCATCCCTATTGAGATAAATATTTGGATTTCCTTTACCTTGAATAAAACATTATTGAGAGAAGAACTTATCAATCTTCACATACCAAGACCTGGGTGCATGTTTGAATCCATATAGTGCTTTCTTTAATCTGCAAACAAGATGCTCTTCTCCTGATTTTACAAAACCTTCTCGCTGAACAAGATAGAATTCTTATTTCATCTATCCATTCAAAAATGTTGATTTGTCATCTAACTGATTTAGTCTCCAATCATTTTTAGTCTCCATTGCAATCATAGTTCTAATATTATTCATTTTAGCTACAGGTGCAAAAGTTTCTACATAATCTATCCCTTATATTTGTAAATAACCCTTTTCTACAAGTCTAGTTTTGTGTTTATCAATAGTTCAATCAACATTAAATTTAGTTTTGCACAACCATTTTGATTCTATGGGAACTTTATCTTTAGGTAATTCTATCCATTCCTATGTATAATTTTTTTATAATAGAACCATATTCTTCTTTCATTTCATTTCTCCGTTCTACATATTCATTAGCTTCTTTAAAGTTCAAAGGTTCTAGTATATTCATTAATTTAGTCATCAAGACAGAGTCTTCATACTGTAATGGTGGTTGATTTTGGCATGAGGACTTGCTTGGTTTTTCATTGCTTTCATGATTTCTTTTGCTTTTGGGTGATGCTTTTCCTCCTCTAGGTGTGGTCTCACTACTTCAGATGTGCATATCACTAGATTCTTCCTCTTGTTTGTTATCAACATTTTCTATAACATCATCACAATCATGAGGAATATGCCATGCATCGTAACTATCCTCCGTATGGCCTTCATCAGCATGTTCATGAAACAAAACATCTATGTTGGAAAAAAAATTATGATTAGAAGGATCGAACATCTTATATGCTTTATGATCAAAACAATAACTAATGAAAATACACTTTATAGCTTTGACATCAAGTGTTTTCCTATATTCTTTCCGAACATAAGAAAACACTTTGCTTCCAAATATTCTTATATGACTTACTACTGGTTTATAACCATAAAGAGCTTCAAATGGAGTCTGATTATTTAGAATTTTTTGTGGGACTTCTATTTTTTAAATAAAAAATGGTACTAATAGATTTTTCTCAAAAAACATAGGTAATTTTTTTACCTTTCATCATTCTCCTTGCACATTCTACTAAGGTTATGTTATTCCTTTCAGCTACTCAATTCTATTGTGGAGTATGTGCCACTGTGTATTGCCATACATTTCCATGGGATTTATAGTGTTTGACAAAGTCTTGTAATCTATACTCTCCCCCTTGATCAGATCAAAGGATCTTGATGTATTTTCCTATTTTCTTCTCAACCAAGTTTCTAAAATCTTTGAAATATTCAAATACATTACTCTTCTTTCTCATGAAATAAAACCAAGTATATTTTGTGCAATCATCAACATATTTTAAGAAATAATATGATCCTCCTAATGATCTAGTCTGCATAGGACAATACACATCTGTATGCACAAGTTAAAGAATATCCCTTTTGTTCTATGTATATGAGTAGGGAACTCTTTCCTATGCATCTTCCCTAAAGCACACCCTTAACATGCCAAATATGCATTCTTTAAAAATGGAAGTCCCTCTACCATTCTTTGTTTTTGCACTAGCAACAAGTCATGATAATTAAGGTGGTCATACCTTTGATGCCAAAGAACCTTTGTTGTCATGGTAGTAGATGCTAATGTATGATGAATTTTTCTAGTCACACTAAGCTTGTATAAGCCTCCCATTCACGTTCCTCTTGCTACTATTCTATAGTTACCCTGTATATCCTTGACAACACAATGTGACTTAAGAAATTCAACTTTGAGATTTTGATCTGCAATAGTCAACATAGAGATTAGATTATTCTTGATTCCAAGAACATACATTACATATTGTATTTGTCTTACATCGCCATTTGGTAAGGTTACACATACATCACCATAATCTTTGATTTTAGGAGATCGATTATCTCCTAAATAGATGTGAGTGCCATTATTATTTTCATGATAGGTATCAAACAACTCCTTTTTGCATGTCATATGAATTGAAGCACCAAAGTCAATAAACCATACATTATCATCATTAGTTTCTATTGAAAAGGTAACTTCTCAAATGAATAATTTGAGATTATTGAGATTAGCACTAACTAAGGCTTCTTGATCAACAAAATTTCTTGAATTCCATCTATACTTAGACTCATTGAACTTCTTTTGATGGAAATTTTTAGCAAAGTGTGCAGGCTTACCACAGTAGACGCATACATCCTTCCTCTTCACATAGGTAATTGTCCTTGGTGGTGTTGTCCCTTGATGTCGTTTTAGATATGACTTGCCTCCTTTGTTCTTGTCCCATGGCTTTCCTTTTGTCACCAATGCCAAATATGAACTTTGAGAATTGTGATTGATATTCTTCCTTATTTCTTCTTCTTGCAAGAGAATATATGTTAATTCATCAAAAGTAGGGGATTTTTCCCGACCTGAAATTCGAGTGATAAACATACGATAATCATCTAACATGCCATTCAATGTAATTGTCACTAGATCACTCCTTGTAATCTTTTCACTAATACCACAAAGCTTATCAAAAATTTCTTTTATTGTAGAAAGAAAATTACAAATAGTTTCATTTACCTCCATCTTAATTGAGAAAAGCTTCTTCTTTAAAAATAATACTCTATTAGTATTGGGAGTTTCATACAACTTTTTAAGTGTTTCCTAGGTTTCTTGAGATGTAGCACAATCCCTGATATGTGGAATAATATTGTCTTTTACATAAATTTGCAATAGTACCTTGGCCTTAGTCTCTCGACGATCCCAATCTTGAATTAAAGTTGGTGTTGTTGCTGGTTTGGTTTCATCTCCTGTCATGATTGTCCAAGCATGAGCTTCTTCCAATATTTTCTGCAACTTAAACTTCCAATTTATATAATTTTCTCCATCTAACTATATGAACTCGTTTACATAAAAATCAACAAATAAATTTTCCATTTAAAAAAGATTTGAAATATCTCGTAATTCAAATGTCAACAAAACTTATAAAAAATCCTTTAACCAAAATTGAACTCTCAAACTTTAACTCCAAGTAGGTTATCATTGGGAAAGAACACTCCCGTAAACTAAGTGTTAAAGGGATTTGTCGAGTATTTATTATGAAATAAGTGTTTTTATATTTATTAATTTTCTCTAGTACTTTTTATTTATTATCTATTTATAATGCAGTGCTAATTTAAATACAACGCTGGTAGTTGTCTCCATTTGCCTCTATGCATTTCGAGGACGTGTGTTTGACTCCCGTGAACAAGCTCAGGAATGTCGTGGATTCTGTAATCGTTGAGATGAACGCAGGCTTGGCCTCGGAGGGTGGCAGTAGCTTAAGATGATCATAAGCTACGTCTGACAATCTGCCTACAAGGTATGCTTTGACATGCATGCTAAATTAGAATCTGTTTATTTCTATATTTAGATGTTTGTAATTGGGGAAGTTTGAAATAGAGATCGAATTACAGCTAGCACCTTCTTTACCATACCGAAATTGTCGATTCGAATAACCGAATCGTGATTCTAGCTTTCTAAATCTAATCTTTTACACCGAAATCAAATAAATACACGACATTCTATATCTTTACTGGATGAAACTCTATTTGTGGAGTAAATTAATCTACAAAAACATTTTATGGAAATTTATGGTTTAAATTATAGCAATTTTTTAAGAGAAAACAAGCATTAAATCCACTCAATCTATATATAAATATGTCCAAAAAAACAAATACATACAAAGCTATCTTTTTTTAAAAGAATACAAACCTCAAATCAAATATTTCGCTATAACTCTCGCACATGAAAAATAACACCATGATTAGCATTTTTAGTGAATCCTGTTTAAAGAACACTCTGTATGAGTTATTTATGTTGTGGATTCTGTTCCTCCAATTAACTACTACAAATCTACCAAATTCAAAACAGACACGAGGGAACCATGCCCAGACTTCAAGCTTAATTTGTGGTTTTCAATTTTATTACCTGCGGGAAAGAACGTTCGAGGGTCCCTGCACCTCCTAACGACACGAGGGAAGCATGCCCAAACGTTAAGCTTAATTTGTGTTTTTCAATTTTATTACCTGCGGGAAAGAACGTTCGAGGGTCCCTGCACCTTCCTAACGATGCAGATGTTTTTGCCAGTTGCCACCGCGGACATCTCGGGTACGCAAAGTGGGAGGGAATACTACGGAACTCTCTCTCATCCATAATTCCGATTCCATCCATGTAATTTTTTTCACAACGTGTAAGTGGACAAAGAAACAAAACTAACTACACTTTGCAGGGATCAAATCGAATTGAATCGGATTAACACCCGAATTGAATCGAATCGTTGAATTTCCGAATTTTTCAGCATGACGTGGCCAAATTTAGTAACTATGGTTTAAATGTCGTAATATAGTAATCAATAAGAAACTTCATTGCAGGATAAATCAGTCATGTTTCTATGCTTTTTCTCTGTTTTTTCAAGTAAAATTAACAATAATTTCGTAAACAATTTATGCGCAAGTTTTAGAAATCAATTTACAAATACTGACCAAGTGATTGACATTATGAACCAATTTATAAATCCTATGTGTTGCTGCTATGCTGCGTACATTGAAATCCAAACATAAATTTATCCATTCCTTATACATTATGCTTCCTATTTACCTAATAATATATAATAGACACATTTGTTCCATGGTAATAATGTTATTCATATTACAATGTATAATTATCATCACGTATTAATATATGCGTATGTTAATATTAACCCAATTTTTTGGCACCTATTTAACAGAACCATTACAATAGCAAAGCACTTTCATATATTTGAAACTAATTATACGTCCACAATTGATTTTCTTATAAAGGAATCCGCTTTTAGACATTGTTTATATAAATCTTATAATGATATTTAGTTTTAATGGTTCATTGTGTGGGGAAAGCCGATTGTGTGGACCTTCTGCACAAGCCACTTTTTTGGTACTTTATATATATATATATATATTTGCATTTCCATTGTGCAGGAGGAACTAATTGCGCGGAGATTCCATACTTCCGAACAATGAAATTCGCTGGCCATGTGGGGGCCACCTCATGATGATTTTCCATATTTCACTTAACAATGATATATATATGTTCATTGTGTGGGAGGAAGCCGATTGTCCAGAGCTTCAAAAAAATGAAAGTTGTTGGCCATAGGGCTATCATGGTGATTTTTCATTATTCGTTCAACAATTATATAGGACTAATATTCTACGTGTGCCAAGCATGTTAACGAGTTTTAGTTAAACTATTGTATCACAGTTTGAATTCGTTAAAGTTGGTTGTACACAAGTAGAAGAAAATTTTCATTGCCTTTCATAGAGCCCTTAAATATGTGACCACTGAAAGAAATCGAAAACAAGTCTCTCCGGCCAAGACAACTTCAATATATCAAATATCAGACTAAGCAGGGAGTATAAAAATCCCTCGGTTATTTGTCCCAGCTTTGCAGGACTATAGCGATCGCGATCGCTCGACGCTTAAACCATTGTTTCACCAAGTTTTTTTTCCTCGGTCATATTTGAAATTTCAAGCGTTCCGATGCAAGAAGATTTCCAAAGTTTCCAAGGTTTATTTTCATGCAGTGCATTTTATATCCAAACTTTTCTCTATCACCAAAATTTTTTCTTCTTCACTACATTTTATATTCAAATATCGAAACCTTACTTTCTTGTTTGCCAATGTCCTTCCAATGACATATCCACTTGGCTATCTGCATGCAACTATGCTATTGTAAAATAAGCCTTGGATCTTCTATTGTAAAATATGTCTTGGTGCAGAAGGCTCGAGTAAAAATCTCCAGACTTACTCTGGCAGGAAGCGGAGCCATCCACGTGAAATCCAGCCCATTTTACGCCTTGGTGCAGAAGGCTCAAAGAGAAATATCCAGATTTACTCTGGCAGGAAGCGCGGAGCCATCCACGTGAAATCCAAGCGACTCAGCCAGGCAGGGAGCTAGTTAATCGTGGGTTGCATTTGCCTTGAGTTACAGTTTCAACTGCAGATGAAGCAAACTGGGTTGCATTTGAGTTGAGTTGCAGTTTCCACTGTAGAGGAAGAAAAGGTATAAAGTTACTGCATTTTGTAAATTCTTTAATACATTTTGTAAAAAAAAAAGTTAATCATTTAAGAATGAATTGAAACAAAAATTTTCATGAATTAAACTCGAGTAGGTAGAGGATTGAGTACCTTTTTAAAGCTTCTCTTTTGCACCACTTTCATATCCTTGGGCTTCTCCTTCATTGATATTGGTCCATATCTGTCCATGCACAGATACCCACATCAAAATCCAAATTAAATTGGTGTCACTGTCTATAGCTTCATCTCACATTATTAAACACAGAGGAATAAAAAGGGGAAAATATAAACAGTATTTTATTTTTTTGGTTTGTTTGGGTATTTTAAGCTTGAATTTTATGGTTTTATATCAAATAATACTTCATGATGTTAGAAATTTTTTACGGGGCAGAGGAGAGGAGTCTAGTTCAGAATTCGATCGGTTGCAGCAACGTAAGCCTTAGAATTCAGTTCTGTCCAGATAATCACAACTACACAGAGTTTTAATAAAACACAAAACTCATTCACCACAAAACAGAGTAAAACAAAAAAGGTTGTGGTAAATGTTGTGTATATCTACTTGTGAAATACTTATAATTCAGTTCCTCGAGTTAATCACAACTACACAAAGGCTTAATAAAACACAAAACTCATTCAAGTCAAAGCAAAGTAAAATAAAAAAGGTTGTGGTAAATCTACTTGTGAAATATTAATACCATAAAGCAACAAGCCACACATTATATTATATATTAAAACATAAAGAAATACATTAACGTGATAAATGGAAGCTACAGCTCCAAGTGAAAACAAAAACAAAAAAGACTTACTACTATTTACACATCATGGGGTTGCAGAGTAAATGTCTGTAAAACTAGTAAAACAGTTTTCATGCGCCCACCAATATTTCCTCTATGATTTTCTCCTCACTACCTCACAGACTCTGGCTCTCTAACTTGCCCAACATTACAAAATGACTTTTACATCCATATTTATTTCAACATACAAATTTGACATTAATACATGAGAGAGCAAATAATTTATAAGCATCATGGGCAATTTTACATAGTAATTGGTTTTCTGAATTGGGAGGTGTTGTAGAGTATGTTGTAGAGTATGGGCAACAGTTGCGGAGTGAATTATTGCCCATAATTATTTACCAAACTTCATTAAATTCCTTAACTCCTTTGCTGTGTTGCAGAATTGTCAAGGTTGTACTTCTGCTCTGACTTCAGGCCTTTCGCCTACAAACAAAATCACAATTGTGCAGTAGTTGATTGGGCAAGCATTGTGTTTGTTTGTGTCTTTAAGGCAATGGTTGGGATTAATATTTCCAACACACCCCCTTAATAACAATTGTCGACATTGACAATTCCCAAATTGACTGGGCAAGCATGGTGTTTGTCAGTGTGTTTAAGGCGATGGTTGGGATTAATATTTCCAACACTCCCCCTTAATAACAATTGTCGACATTGACAATTTGCAAATAGTCATTGAGATAAACAAAACTTTCACATGCCAATGGCTTTGTGAAAATATCAACAACTTGTTCCTGTGACCTGCAATGCTTCAACACAATTTCATCATTGTTAATCAACTCTCCGATAAAATGATATTGAACATCAATGTGCTTGGTCTTCTTGTGAAAGACAAAATTCTTTGCTAATGAAATTGGTGATGTATTGTCACAGAAAATAGTTGTTGTTCCCTCCTAGTTGTGGCGAAGATCCCTCAACATCATTCTCATCCAAACTCCCTGACACATTGCTACTGTTGCGATGACATATTCAGCTTCTGTTGTTGACAATGAAACTATTGGCTGCTTCTTGCAAGCCCATGAAACGGCTCCAGAACCCAAATGAAAAACATAACCTGATGTGTTCTTTCTGTTATTGACACTTCCTGCCCAATCACTGTTAGTGTAACCAATCAGCCTGAAGTCATCTGTTGCTGTGTACAAAACGCCATACTATTTTGTCCCATTGACATACCTTATAAATCTTTTTATTGCTTGCTAATGTGTCTCCTCGGGTGTTTCCATGAACCTTGACACCAAACTCACTGCATACATTATATCTAGCCTAGTGGCAGTCAAATACATCAACATGCCTATCATATTTTTGTATAATGTCTGACTGACATTGCTGCTGCAATCTTATTTGCTCAGCTTCAACCCCATGACAATTGGAGTTGGTGCGGGCTTGCTGTTTTGCATTTTAAACCTCTCCAAAATGTCTGCTACATACTTTGCTTGAGAAATAAAAATGTCATTTTCTGTTTCTTTCACTTTTGTGCCCAAAAATATCTTAACAACCCCAAATCACTCATTTCAAATTCACTCTTCATGACTTATTTGACATCAGCGATGAGGAAATCATCACTGCCTGTAAAAATCAAATCCTCTACATATAAGACGACAATAAGAATCTTACCATTGCTCTCCTTGATGTAGAGAGTGGGTTCACCGTCACATTTGTTGAAACCATTTTCCAACAAGTAAGCATCTATCCTACTATACCATGCATGCGCTGCTTACTTCAGCCCATAAAGAGCTTTCCTCAACCGATAAACTTTGTCTTGTTGGTCTTCTACCTCATAAACAGGTGGTTGCACAACATACACTTCCTCTTTTATCACTCCATTCAAGAACGTTGATTTTAAGTCCATTTGATACACTTTCCATTTATGTTGCGCAACAATTGCCACAACTGTATGCACTATCTCCATCCTCGCGACTAGCACAGATGTCTCTGCTTAATCTCTTCCATGCTGCTGCTTGTATCCTTTGACAACTAGCCTTGGTTTGTTCCTTTCAATCTTACCGTCGACATTGCTCTTGGTCTTATAGACCCACTTCACTCGAATGATTTCTTTTCCTTGCAATAAGTCCACTAACTCCCATGTGTCATTTGTTTCTATTGCTTCTATTTCTTCCTCCATTACCGCAACCCATTTTTCTTCTTTGACTACATCCTCAAAATGGATTGGGTCATCCACATGACAGAAAAATGCAAATAAGGAATTCAGACTAGTGCTGCCATCAACTTCATCTTGCTCATAAATTTCATTTAAATTTCTGAATTTTGGTCTTTGTGCTTGTCGAAGATGGGATTGACATGTCACTTGGTGTTGCGCTTTGCGGCATGCTTGGAGAAGCACTTGATTGACTGCACGATGTTGTACTATTATTTGTTAATGGTGTTGTTTGTTGTTTTCTTTGTTGCACTTGAATAGGTGTAAATGGAGTGATTGTCGAGAAATTACTTGCTGCTGCGAATTCCTCATTGTCCTCATGTGGTATACATGCTTTCACATTTACTTTCTTCTCTAAAATTCAATCCCATGCTTCTTCTTCTATGAACTGCACATCTCTGTTGATTATGACCTTCTCGGTTAATGGATTGTAGAGTTTGTATGCCTTGGATTCATCACTGTATCCAACAAATATACATTTCTCCCCCTTTCTATCCAATTTCTTCCTCAACTCATCCGAGACATGTGCATACACCACACATCCAAAGACTCTCATGTGAATGACACTGCTTTCTTCCATTGCATGCCTCTTCAGGAACCATGTTCTAGACGCTTTTTGTTGGACATCTATTCAAGATATATGCTGCACAAGTGACAACTTTAGCCTAATAATCATTTGGCAAATGCTTTGCCTTCAACATACTCTGTGCCATCTCCATAATGGTCATATTATTCCTTTCCGCCATGCCATTTTGCTGAGGTGTATACCATGTTGTAAATTTCTTGTGAATTCCATGCTCTCTGCAAAATCAAAGGAAGTCATTTGAGATGTATTCGCCGCCTTTGTCAGTCCTAAGGACTTTGATGTACTATCCACTTTTCTTCTCAACAAGAGCTTTGTATTGGCAAAAGCGCTCAAACACTTCACTTTTATGTTTTAGGAGATTGACCCATGTCTTCCTTGTGTAGTCATCTATGAAGGTCAATATATAGTGGCTGCCACCAATTGATGATGTCTGCATTGGTCCACATAAATATGAGTAGGAAATCTCCAAAGGTGCCTTTGCCCTTACTAACTTTCCTGCTGGAAATGTCTCTCTATGTTGCTTTTCAAAGATATATCCTTCATATAGGCTGTCCCGTTTTTCTAATCCCTTCACCATGCCTTTCCTATGCAGTAAATTCAAACCTCCAAAATTGAGATGTCCAAATCTCAAATTCCATAACCAATTTTCATCTTTGAGCTCTGCTTGATAGTTCACTTGTGTGACATCTGCCTCTTTTCTTCCATCCTCTTGTGAGTTAATTGATAGTTGTGCTTGAGCACGTTCTTCCTGCAGATACGATCTTATCTTTAGGGGAAAAATTCTATTGTTTGTCATCTGAACCTTTGCAATCAGCTGTTTGCTTAGAGGCCTATCCAAAATTGTGCACATATCATTCTTGAAAACACATTGTAGCCCTTTTGCATGAGCTGTCCAATGCTTATGAGGTTATGCTTGAGACCGGGGACAAAGTAAACATTTGAGATGTACTTCTTCTCTCCCTTATTTGTTAGGATATTAACTCTTCCTTTTCCCATGATAAGGACTTTGTTATCGGTCCCTAATGTCACTTCAGATTTCACACTTCATCTAGATTGGAAAACATTTCTATGTTCCCTCACATGTGATGATTGCTACACCCTGAATCTAGATACCATATATCACTTTGTTTTTCTTGTGCTACATTACAAGCTAAAAACATGATATCATGGTTTTGATTTTCTTTTGTGAAATTTATACTTTGTTTGTTGCTAATTTCGTATGGTTTCTTTCTACATTCATTTGCATAATCACCATACTTCTTATAGTAATGACATTGAAGTTGACATTTATTAGACCTATGACCTTGTGCTTGATTTTGGCTTCGGCCTTGACTTGGATTTTGGTTGCTGCCCCTTCCACTTTAGCTTGAAGGGTTGCTTCTTCTATCTCTGTGTGGGCTTCTTCCTCTTCCTCTAGCATATGATCTTCGTTCGCCTCGACCTTGACCAAATGAAACTTGTGTCTTGAAGGCATGCCCCAATGAGGAGCTTGTTGCTCTATTCAGTCTATGTTCATGAGAAATCAGTGATGCATGAAGCACATCCACTAAGAACTGTGAGAGATCCTTTGTCTCTTCTATGGCCACAACAATGGAATCAAAACTTTACTGACAAACTTCTCAAAACTTTCTCAACTATTCTCCTTTCTTCAAGTGTCTCACCATGAGAACTGATTTGAGTAGCTAACATAAAAGATCCACTGTCTTCTTCCCCATTAGATAATGAACAAATAGTTCCTTGATGCTTACTAATTAATTGACTCACCCCATTGGAAGATAAAAGATTAGTGTGGTCCAAATTGTTATGGAACATCAAATTTGGACTTGTTTTATTGTCCCTTCTCCCCATGAAAAAAGGGGGGTACTCTTGTCATGAGGCCATTGCTAACATAGCCTGTCCAATGCACATTGTTATCACTTAGAACTATAAACGTATGTATATAATCCTTTGTCCAAGTTAAATGTCAAAAAGCATGGAAAATTTTAGGGGCTAATGTTCGCCCAGTGGGCTAATTTTCCTTGATTTTTCCAAAAAAAGATTCGCCAATTACCAATTTTTATAAAAGACGATTCGCCCAAATTTTAGAATATAAAATTATTTTACCTCAAAAATCGCCAACATTATATAGAGGCTATATATAAAATCATTATAGATTTGAATAATTTTACAAATATATCAATACACATTTTATAGTTTGCATATTAGGGATTAGTGAGATTCGCCAATTTTTTTAAACTTCAAGAAAATTTTCCATCCTTAAAATTTTCCTTGTCAAAAAGTTGGTGTCAAATGGTCTTTGTCCTATGTTTTTTACTTAGGGTTGAAGTTTTAAAGGTGTTTGATGTAAATCGTTCTCTAATCCTATTGGTCATCCTCCATCATGATTGCTAAAGCCATGTCTTGTCTTATCCATGTCACCGATCCTTTCCGTAATTTCGCAGCGCAATCTCATTGGTCAGTTTTGCAGCGTAATCATTGTTTAGCAATTTCACAGCGTGTCAGCATCAAGCCGTTTCGCAGCGCATTATGCCAATTCATAACTAACTGCGCTACGAAATCGCAGATTCGTGCATTTTGCAGCGTATATTCCTCAAAGGGTCAAGTCTGTTGATGAGTCACCACTTCCGTCCGTTCATGTCACTGGGCGTACCTCCCAAACAATCATTAACCATCACTCCACCAATAGATTTTTAGGCATGCACATAAATATTATTCAAATGGGTTTTACCGTGCAAAGATTTTTTATGATGATCGTAGATGATGCATAAATGACCAACCTGTGTGATGAGATATTTGAGTTTGCAAGCGAGCCCGCGTTAAAAAAAATTGAATTACCATTTGAGTTGAAGTTGTTGGCCATTCTCTGTGTGAAAATTTCAAAAGCGAAATGGAGAGGAAGGAACATAGGTCTGGAAAATGTCAGAGAACAGAGCCTGAAGGTTTGGACCTTGCATTAAGAGATGAAGGCGTGAAGAAAGCCTTCAAGGATGCTGGCTGTTGGAATTTCTGTGAGAAGCTGCAGGGTGGCCATGCTCAGGTAACAAAGGATTTTGCTTTAAACTTCACGGGTTTGAATTCTAAAATAGCTATGTTAGAAGTTCAAGTGTCTCCAGAGTCAATTGCTGCTGTAACTGAGATTCCAAGAGGGGGGCAAGAATGGTTTAAGAACTTTAAGTTCGATATGAATCCATGCAAAGAGTTCTTAAAAGAGGCATATGTGAATGAAGACCTAACAAAAGCAGTGCCTAGAAACTATGTTAAAGAGCACTATGCCCTTCTTCTCACCTGTATTCAGAAGTACTTAACCTGTGAGGGAAGATACAATAAGGTCTATTCCTATCACTTCAAGTTGCTGTTACATTTTACTGGTAAAGCATCCATAGATATTCCCTTTTACTTGTTTCGCAGTCTAAGCAAAATGTGTGACAAAGTGCAATTAAGGAAGGATGACTGTGAAACATCGTTATTTCACCTTGGTTTGGTTAAATTGTTGGTTTTGGATGGTCTTCAGAAAATAGGTAGGGATTGAGACTCCTTCATCTTCATGGCTGGTTTCCAGAGTAAAACAGGTCTTACTCCACAGCCGGTTAGAGAAAAAGAAAAATCAGTTGAAGAACCCACGATAGCTGAGCTTCGAAAGGAGGCAAAAGATAAAAAGAAGGCCAAGTCACAGTTGAGAAAATCAGTGAAGCCACTGATCATTAAAGAGCAATCTCAGCCATCATCAAAAGAAGAAGCTAAGCATAAGAAAGCTGTACCTGGACAAAGTGGATCTGAAACAGTGTCAAGAGTTAGGACAAGGAGTCAAATAAGCAAAGAAAAAGGCAAAGCATTAGCTGTTGAGGAAAGCTCGATATCTAAGGCCAGCTTGAGTGATTTGCTTGAGGCCATTGAGTTTGAGCAAGTTGAACCAATGCACATTGATTTGACTCAATCATCACCAGAAAAGCACTAAGAAATCTAAAGATTCAAAAAGACTGAGGTTTGATGAACCAGGTGATGAATTTATCTTCAAACCAAGAAGAACTGTTACAAGAAAACAAGTAAGGGAAGCTGAGAAACTACCTAGAGCAGAGGTAGCAGAGGAATTGTCCAGAACAGAGGAGGCAGAGAAAATTAAGCAAAAAGACAAGAATAGAACAGTCATTATTTCCCAAGGAGGTAACATTATAGCTATAAAGAACCAGTTGGAGGCAGCGAAAAATGAAATTGCCAAGGTGAAGAGTGCCATTAGGGAGTCTGCAGTCAGGTATGCAAATTATCGAAAAGCTGTTTTAAGAGGAAGTAGAAACCTAGTAAGCCAGGTGGATTCAGTAGCTGATGTTTACACATGGACTGTTCCAGCTCTCAAATAGGCCAAATCCATTAGAAAAATAAACATGCATTTAAGAGCTGAAAACAAAGCCTTAAGGAAAGAGGTTGCAGACCTAAAGGCACAACTAGGTCAAATAGCTGCTAACTGATGTTGAGAAAGGTGTTGTTCTAAGTTTTGTAAAATTTTGCTTAGTTTCATTATTTTGAGGACATATAGGTCTCTGCCACAAGTAAAGGAGTTTTTGCAATCAAGTGGCAGAGCAGTGAAAATCTCAAGGAAAAGATAAACTGTTTAAACAGTTTCGCAGTTTCGTAGCGCGCTACGAAACTGCGAAACTACTGTAGGTGCTGTTTTTAATACAGGAAAACAGTTCGATGGGATAATCAGAAATTTTCAAAGGGAACACCTAAGTGACATGTAAAAGATCAAAGGAAACATCTGAGGCACATTTAAGAGACCAAATGAAGATAGCATAGCCATTCAAATGATGACAGGTGTACCTTTGTAAAAGTGAAATGTTTTGGCTCAAGTTAAAGTTTTGATTATAAAGGCACTTTATTACCGGTCATTAGGGTTTGGAAGAAGTTGCATACGAGGAGACTTGGCTTGCACACCTGTCCATCAACGAAGCCTCCAACACATCTGGAAACATGGTGGTGCTCTACATTTTTGGGATATTAAAGAGCTGGAGACATGCTGCTGCATTTTCGAATAAGTGGTGGAAGACTGGAACCGGAAAAACAGGGGTTTTCTCCTAACATCACTGAACCATCAAAGCATTCAGCATCCAAAGCTAGTATGGGACATTGAATCCTTTCCTCAGCCATCTCGGCCAAACTAAAAGGAGACAGGTGTCAGAGAACAAGAAAGAATCATTCTACGAGGAGGATAGAATTAGAGTTATAGTTAAATTAGGACTCTTTAAAATTCCAGTTTAGCACTTATTGTATTTAATGAGTTAGTTCAATAGTGGATAGGAGTAATTAGTGGCAGTCATCGAGCTCCCCTCATGCTGGAGGAGGAAGCTCAAAGTAGTTAAAGTTATGTTTCTATATTTAGATGAAACTTTGATGTAATGAGGGTTGGATATTTGAGAAAACAGAGTGTTATTTTGGCTTGTGTACAAACTCATTTTCAGTAATACAAGTGACTACTTTTCTTCTCAGGATTCATACAGTGTTTCAAATGCTCAAGATATGTGGTTTTGTTTTATCCTTTATGTTTTTACAGTTGTATAGATACACAATCACTCAGAATTCACTTTGCTGCTCAGATTTCCTGTGTGTATTTGTAAGCTGAAGTTTCCATGAGATGTGTTTTGAGTATTTAAACATTACATGCCCTGACTTCTATGAATGAGTAGTGTTATAGTTTACTGAAGGATGATTAACTCCATAAGCCCAATGGAAGTCTTTGTAATGTCTGTCCAGCCAGCATGTTTGTTAAATTCACCTTACAAGAGTTAGCCATCTTATCAATATTCAAAATCAATAACCTTTTGAGAGAGCCCTCTCAGGCTAAGGAGGCTAAGCCTTAGTCAAAAGTCTGGTTTGAAATAGTTACACAGAGTCTACCTGGTCAGCAGCCTTCCAGTGCTTGATTTTGTGATAACACACATAGCAGTCAAAAAAAGCAAATAGCCGCCATGTTCCCATACACGAAGTAAGTACCCTCCCTATTGAGTCACCTTACCCGCCGAGAGAGATCCCAATTCCATGTATTCGGTTAAGTAAGCCCTGCCAGCTATGTCCCACCCATGAAAGAAAGTACTGATCCGAGTGGATCGCTACCCTTATCTTTGTCTCTACTCTAGTTGACTTTGCCTTAGGTGCTTCTTCGACTGGTGGATCTGGATCTTAAACAGCGGGCTATGGCCCTGGAATGGATTCTGGGTCTACTCAATTGACTGGTTATGAAATGGATTAAGCTAGGTCGTAAACTGCTTGGCGCAACATTCTCAGTCTCTTTCATAAAAAGTGTTTCAAAATCTCTACTTAACATTTGCAGTTTTGTTGTCTTGACTTTTTCCATGCCTTGGTAAGATTTATGGAGGGTGTCCCATGCTTTCTTGGACTTCGTTGCTGCAGCAACCCTTGGGAAAATACTTTCATAAACTGCTTGGAAAATATAAAACAAGGCTTTTGAATCCTTCTTCATGTTTGTCCTTTGACAAATCCCTTTCTGCTTGAGACAATGCATTGTATGTTGTTGCATCTATTGGTTCTTGAAAACCATTCTCCACCAAATCCCAAATGTCTTGAGATGAAAACAGGGCCTTCATTATAATAGCCAATAATCATAAGTTTTGCCATTAAACTAAGGTATCTGAGGATTAGTCAAGCTTTTTCTTGATGTTTCCATTTCTGAGTGAAAGAAAAAACTTTCTACCTGCTGGTAAATATACCAAAAAACAATCTTCCTTCAAAATAATTTTAATTGCTAAGTAGAAACACTTGTTTTTACACTAACAGAGTTTAACCCACTCTAATACCATGTTAGAAAAATTTTATGGGGCAGAGGAGAGGAGTATAGCTTAGATTTTGGTTGCGGCAAGGTAAGTCTTATGAGAATTCAGTTGTGTCAAGGTAATTGCAACTACAAAGAGGCTTAATAAAATACATAACTCATTCACAGCAAAACAAAGTAAAACAATTAAGGTTGTGGAAAATCTACTTGTGAAATATTAATACCATAACACAACAAGCCACACTTTATAATATATGTTAAAACATAAGGAAATACATTCACGTGATAAATGGAGACTGCAACTCCAAGTGAAAAAAAAGCACAAAAGACCTACTGTGATTTATGCATCACTAGGGTTGTGGAGTAAATGTCTATAAAACCCCGTAAAATAGTTTTCATGTGCCCACCAATACTTCCTCCATGATTTTCTCTCCTCACTACCTCACAGACTCTTGCTCTCTAACTTGCCCAACATTACAAAATGACTTTTACATCCATATTTATCTCAACATAAAAATTTTCCATTATTACATGACAGAAAAAATAATTAATACGCAGCATGGGCGATTTTACATAGTAATTAGTTTTCTGAACTTGCAGGTGTTGTGGAGTGTGGGCAACAGTTGCAGAGTGAATGCTTGCCCATACTTATTTACCAAACTTCATTAAAAACCTTAACTCCTTTGCTGTGTTGTGGAATGGTCAAGGTTGTATTTCTACTCTGACTTCAGTCATTTCGACTGGAAACAAAATCGCAATTGTTCAGTGGTTGACTGTGCAAGCATGGTGTTTGTTAGTGTGTTTAGGGCGGTGGTTGGGATTAATATTTCGAACACATAATATGACACAACCTACAACAGATGCACATTTTTGCAATTGTTGGTATCTTAAACATATATTTGAGCCCTAATCCAAACGCAAAGGAAAACGCAGTGTCACTACTAATAACAAATATGCATTTCGGGTTTTAAAGGGAATCTATAATTGTTAGCAACTATCCTAAGAAGGGCAATTTTCTTTGCATTTCGGGTTTTAAAGGGAATCTATAATTGTTAGCAACTATCCCAAGAAGAGCAATTTTCTTTGAAAATTAATAATGAGAAAGCAGTGATTTCGACGATAACACCAAAAAAAAACCTAAATCAAAACCAAAAGTCATGTCACTACTACAAGGGACATCACAAACATATGCATGTCATTCCATATTGCCAATATAAAAATTTTGCCTGATTTGGAACTAATTTTTGCCAAAATAACACACATTTCAATTCATGTGTTTACTCTCTAAGGCAAGGTTTACCTCTTACCTTATTATGGTGTATTCACTTATTTTAATCGGTACTTTCACTCTTCTTCCGCTCTGGCAAGCTTTCTTGGGTTCGCTCTCGGTTCCAACCTAACCTCTTCCCTCCGTCCCGGAAGCCAATGACGCAGGGCGACACACGACTTCAATAACAAGCAAATACTCAAACCATAGCTCATCCTTGCTCGGCGTGATATATATATATATATATATATTCATTGTGCATGATGAACTAATTGTGCGGAGATTCCATACTTCCGAACAATGAAAGTCGCTGGCCATGTGGGGGCCACCTCATGATGATTTTCCATATTTCGCTTAACAATGATATATATATATTCATTGTGTGGGAGGAAGCCGATTGTCTAGCGCTTCCAAAAAATGAAAGCTGTTGGCCACATGGCGGCCACCTCATGGTGATTTTTCATTATTTGTTCAACACTGATATATGACTAATATTCTACGTGTGTGAAGCATGTTAATGAGTTTTAGGTAAACTATTGTATCACAATTTGAATTCGTTGAAATTGATTGTACACAAGTGGAAGAAAATTTTCATTGCACCATTTTATAGAGCCATTAAATATGTGACCACTGAAAGAAATCGAAAACAAATCTCTCCGGCAAAGACAACTTCACTATATCAAATGTCAGACTAAGCAGTGACTATAAAAATCCCTCATTTATTAATTTGAATGTTCAAATACTCACTCACGAAATTTCCATGACCTAAACCTTATGCCACATGAAAGAAACGTTAAAATGATGGAGCTAAAGCCCATTAAAAGCATTATAGAGGAACCAAACCCCATAATTCAAACCCTCACGAACTACAGAACAACATTTAGTTGTGTAGACTAACAAAGTCGTATTTTAGTTTATGTTATTATCGCTTCTGATACTACCACACTGAGATCTGCTCATTGTAAAAGTCACCATAAATGAATTTCAATGGCAATAGAATAAAGTCTTCTAACACTTTCAATGGACGTCGTCTGGGAGAATACGAAAGTCATCCGAAATCGATGTTTTGAGGCTTAGAAGAGTTGATAGGACATGGACAACATACAACCCGCCTCGAAGAACCAGGAAACATTTGTATCTATTATGCTCAAAGCTGCCATAGTCGGCCTTTATACTGGAAAATAGGTCATTCGACAAATCCAACAGTTGGCATTCTAAAATACTAGCAAGGCCTGCACAACGTGATTTGGCAAAGCTTTATGAAATTTCAGGAGATTCTAATTTGAAAACATTCACAAAAGGAATCTCGTACTGGTCTTGTTGGTTGATATGATATTAGAAATGTGCGAGGGTCTTATTATCACTGTCACGGATAGAGAGGGTAGATCCAAATTGCTTTAGTACAGTGTAACCAACATGCAAATCGAAACAAAAGAGTGGTTCAAAACCCAAGAGAACTCTACTTGAGAGACCAACGAAATGTTTAAGGTGATCTTCTCTGGTTCCTAGTCTACACGTGGGAATCTGTAGAACAATACACTCCCAATATCATGTATAAAATAGAAGCGAGAGATCACGAAGTATTTTAGCGTACGAGAACAAAATAAGCGCTGCATAGTCCCACTGAACAACGAAATGATATGAGTAAAGTTGTAATTGAAAGATTGGGCAAACAACGAAAGACACAGCTACAGCTGTTAAATTAAAAAAAAAACCATTAACATAAAATCACAGAACAACCGAATGTCGAAGCAGCAATTTGCACTATGCATCCCAACTCTGCATTCTTCTACCCCAGCTCAACTATATTTATACAAAACTTAAGTCGGTTATTGCCCCTTCAATTCAAAAGGGTTATGGCAGTGATGGCAGTGATTATAAGTCATGGCAGTGAGGCGGTGAGATGGTGTTTTGAGGCAGTTTTCAGTGATGAAATAAATATTCTATCAGTCTGGCGTATTTATCATCAACACTCCCCCTTAATTACTACCGAAAACTTAACCTTGACTCAACAAGTTAAACATGCCGTCGGTCTAAGTCTCAACCAGGCTTACAATGATTAAAAAACTTTGACATCAACTCTTTTGCTCCATTTCTTTTTCCTTCTTTTCTAGATCCTGTATGCTCTGAACTGCTTCAACTTTGTCTTTTTGGTGCAGGTTCCAAATTTCAGTTTCTTCATTTGTTGTTGCAGTTCATCGATGGTTAAATATTTGTTTATCATAAAAACATGGAAAATCATTTCAGGTTGTCCATGGATGTCTTCAACGTCTTCAAAAATTCGTTCATATGTGGATCGCTGCCACATGTCTTCTTTTATAGTTTTCTCTACATCATCAATCTTATGATTATCAATTCGCTGTAAAATATGTTTGTAATAGAATTTTATCTCTTAAAGACGACAATACATGAAAATTTCATTGAAATTTTCATTTTCAATATCATCCATACTCCCTTCAATATTCATAGTTGCAAATGCTATGGACGCATTATTGTACATGGTTTTTCAAGCCATGCTTCAAGGAACTTTAATTCTTCTTCATAAACATTATGTGTACCTGCAGACTAGAAATCAATGTTAGAATTAAAAATATTTGTAGAACCACATTGGTTATGTTCCTTCTCTGGCTTTTCCTCTATCTTTCTTTTCTCTTTGTGAGCTTCCTTCTTTGTCTCTGACTCTATTTCTGTCTCTATCCCTATCTCTGTGTCTTCAACTTGGCTTTGAGACACAAGTAGGATTCTCTCACCAAATAACATTGTATCAATAAGACATTTCTGTTGAATCATATCCAACCACTCATCACTAGTGAATTGTTATTTATCAAAGTTAACGTAAACAATTCCAATTGTTGAATCCACTGAACCAGTGGCTTCTCTATTGGCAACATTATCTATGCCAAAAACATCTTTTGTTGGTAGTACACCATCAAACTTGTGAGCCACTTTCAAGTGAGATTCACCAAACTTTTCATTTCCCTGTAGATTCGCTGCTAGGGATCCATCTTCATTCTCATCTTGAAGCACTACTAAAACAGGCTGAACAACACTACTATGTTCGACTTGATTACTCCCCTTGCACCAAATTCTGCTTCAAGGATCTTTCATGCTTTATTGGAAGTTGTAGCTTTTTCTACCTTGCACAAAAACTTCTCATCCAATCCTTGTTTTATAAAATTTATTTCTAAATCATTGCATGCTTCATCGTTTGGGTTATTAGACCAATGTTCAATTATGTCTTTAGCTCGAAGAAGCGTAAGCATTCTAATAACCCACAAATCAAAATATTTACCTGTAAACATAGGTGGTGGTAGTAGATCAAAGCTACACCAATCACCTTCCATTTTTTCTTTGTCTTATACTAGACTTCTCAACCTCTTTGTTTTTCCTATTTTTTTTAATAAGAACACTATAGATTCCACGCTCTTTATCACACTGTCCCTTCCGAACTCAAAGCTTCTTTGCCTTTGCCTTTGCCTTCTTTCTCTAGCTGGAAAAAATTTGATGCTCACTGCTTTGCAAATGGGTTCACTACACGTAAAACACTCTTTACCTAGTAGTGACTTCCAAAACCAACTCAAAATTTCTCTGCCTTTGCTACGTTCTTCTTCATAAAACTTTTCGAAATCAACCTTGCTCTTCCTTGGCTCAATTTGACGGCACCTCATCAATATGGTTAGCGCCTTTGCAGCCCAGTTTCAAATGGAATACGCAATGACGGTTTCATATATGCTTACAAAGAAACAAATCTTAGCTCTCTTCACACAGACTGCAGCTGCAAACTCTAGGAGACTTTAGCTCGTCCTTAGCTCTAGTTTTCTAAATACTTTTCAAACAACCTTCACAGGGTGTGCATCACAATACAGGGTATGCCTCCTCAATAGAGGCAGGCACACGCATCACACTGCAATCTCAACAATATTCAACGCACACCTCAAGGTTCCAATGGGAAGAACGATTTCACACTTCTCTTAACAATAAGTACGGGTCCCTTGAATGGGAAAAACATAGCAAATCAATTTCGACTTTAAAAGTGAAATTTCAAAGCCTTATATTCAAGCTGCATTAACAAAATTGATACAACAACCTTGACAGGTATCGGTGGTAAATTTCAATCACATAAAGAATTACCATAATTTTGAAGACGGTAAAATATCTCAGTGTGAATAACGTCTCTACTTTCACGGACTTCATTAATTATAAATAAAATAAACCCACTATGTAAAGTGACTATGGAGATGCTCCATACTGTAAAGAACTACAATTCTCCAAATTAATTTTTGAACTTCTTCCGAGTCTGGCTGCACGCATTAGCTATGGTGGCTTTCAGTGGCTACCAGTGGATCTGTTACGACATGCTACAACTGTTTGAAATTTATTTTTGTCTCCGAATTAGCAAGACAACCGCTCTGACCGAAAGCAACAGGGAAATTTGTTTGCTTTTGGTTGTGCTTTATCACTCACACTGTGGCTCTGCAAGCTGCTGCACTGCCGCTTAGATTTTGTCGCGAGGGACATAAGTCTAGCTTGCATGATAAAAAAAGCTATTAAAATTCTGAATGACCAAAGAACTTGCTGCAAATATGGCAGTGAGTTGGAAACGTGAATTCCTGCAGAGGCTACAGGTATCAAGTTCAATCCTAGCAATGTCAACGATGGAGTACACACCGAAATCATGTGCATGTTACTCACTGGCTCTGATACGAAGTGAAAGAATTCAGAGTAAACAACACTCCGATATCAGATGAAAGATTGGGGACACAACGAAAGACACAACTACAAATTTTAAATTACAAAAAAAAAACATTAACATAAAATCACATAACAACCAAATGTCGAAGCAGCTACAACTGCATACAATTCAGACTCTAGTCCGGACTCTGCATTCTTATACCCCAACTCAACTATATTTATACAAAAATTAAGTCGGTTATTTCCCTTCAATTCAAAAGGGTTATGGCTCTTCGAAAGTTGAAGAGATTATGGCGGTGACACTTCTTTGATGGTGGACCAATCATGGCGGTGAGGCAGTGTTCTGAGGTACTTTTCAGTGACGAAATAATTACTCTGTCAGTCGGGCGTAATTATCCCCAACAGTAATCCCCTCCTAAACGCCGTAGTCTTTAACGCGACTTTTTGAAAGCTTTTTCGGCGATTTTTTCCGGTGAAAATCCGGCAGTAATTTATTGAAATCCAAGTTTGATAACTAGTTTCTGCACAATGAAAGCATCCCAGGGGTTTTTCAGGGTGCTGAATCCGAATATGCAGTTAAAAAACCATTTTAACTGCAACAAATCATGATTTCATCTCAATTTCTTCCGCCGGATTCCGTCACCGGAATCTCAAAAAGTCGCATTATAGACAACTCCCTCCTAAACCACCTCCTTCACTAAAGTCTCGTGCTTCATGGTCCAAGTCTTTGTATCCGTATGAGCTCTTCGGGATTGTCTCGGTTGGAAAAGCAGTAAGTAATTCCAACCACCGCCATTAATACTTCATCTAGTTTCTTCTAGAATTTGGTGGAGCTGGATAGCTTCCTGGAGAAGCCACAGCCCCACCAAACTCCAGAAACTTTATCTCTGTGTATAAAAACCTTTCTTGGCAATCAAAACAGGCAAGGTGTTCTGAGTTTTGTGTGTTCAGTTCTGAGTTCTGTGTGCTCTTTGATTTGGTATCAGAGCAGGTGTGAGGTTGAGTTGTGAAGAGCTATGGAACAACTCAGTAGTGTGTGGTGGTAAAGAGCCGTGAGCATGGGCGACAGAGTTCTGTTTTCTGGATCATCGGGTTTCGAATCGCTGGCCTTCAAATTTGATTGGTGCTGAATTTCAGTTCCGCTCACTCAGGTATAATGATTAAACTATTCAAAAGGAGAAGCAGAGGGAGGCTGCTGCAAGTGCCAATGGACGAGCCCCGGTAAAGAAGCAAAGTGCTGGTGCAGAAGAGTGGTTCGTTGGAGGGAGCCAAACCACTGAGAACATCTGTTCAAGTTGGGAAAGGCCGCCAATCTGTCGGGTCTGTGCAAGGTCATTGATCTCTGATTTGGTATCAACGTGCTTATCTCTCCTAATGTTGATTGTTCCAAGGTTCACTGATAAAGTTTGCTGACGATAGAATTTGGGCTGATTATCATAGTTTTATAACATTGGAGCTTTAGTCAGTCTATGAACTAATGCATTTTGTGACTATGGAATCTGGACTGGTTTCCTTAGTTTTATACTATTAGTTACAGGTGCCGACTGTAGTGAGTGTAATAGTGTGTTTTGTGATTATTGTAGCAGGCGTTGGACTGTTTTCTGTCTATCAGTTACTTGCGTGATTGCCTCAATTCTGTGCTTTTGTAATACATTTCAATAAACAAATGATGATGCCAGCTAGTTGTAGTATGTTTTTTAAAAAAAAAGGAGAAAAAAAAAGGAGAGGCAGCCTACATATTATCCAATAAATTTTATGAGTTATGTTTGAGGGGTTATATTTGTGAAAATTAGTAATTTCTTTCTGGAGTTGGTATGGTGAAAATAAGTAAAATGTCTAATGTATTGGCAGAATCTTATTTATCTTACTCTAACAAGTTAGATGGTGAAAATTATGTAAATTGGAAGTTTAAGTTGCAGACTTTGATGGAAGGAAACAATACATGGGCGATTGTGTCTGGAGCTGAAGTTAAGCCAGTGTCCCCTCAAGCCACAGATGTTGCAATTCAAGATTGGGAGCGACAGGAAAACAAAGCAAAGGTGCCTTTGCGGATGACGGTCAAGGACAACATTATTCCACACATTAGAGAGTGCAAAACAACCAAGGAGACATGGGACACTCTCAAAAAATTGTATGAGATGAAGACTACAAATCGAATATTGTATTTAAAGAGTAAGCTTCTTTCAATTAAGATGGAAGAAAATGAAATTGTTAGTGATTTTATTTTCTAGAATTAAAGATCTAAAGGATAAACTAGGTGACATTAGTGAATCAGTGTCTAGTACATACTTGGTTACTGTAACATTAAGTGGAATGCTCGATGAATATCAAATGTTTATAACTGGTCTTTCAGCTAGAGAAAAAGGCTCCTACTTTTGATGAGTTGGCAAGTATACTTATGCAAGAAGAAGAGCGGAGAAGAAGCCTTAAACAGAAATCTCCCAAATTCAGATTTGGCATTGAATGCCAAAAGGAAGCAGCCCTTCAAAGGCAAACATTGGGAGAAAAATAAAGGCAAAAAGTCACAAGTAAAATGGTTTCAAGGTACCCATTTACCAAGGACAAATGCCAAATCAAGTAGAGATGATGTGTGTTATTACTGTGGAAAACCTAATCATTTTGCTAAGAATTGCATGAAAAGGAGGTCTGATCAATTTAAACAAAGAAGGCATTCAGGAAATTATGTTGATAGAGATGAAGAAATTAGTCAAGATGTTAGCAATCTTAAATTGTTTGTGTCCAACGCTGGTTTATCAGCAGAAACTGATGATGATAATGCTTGGTTTATAGATTCTGGTGCATCAATCCATATGTCATGCAAAAGAGATTGGTTTGATACTTATCATGAGATTAATAATGGTGGACACATCTATTTAAGAGATAATAGATCACATGATATTAAAGGATATGGTAATATAAGTGTTATGATGCCTAATGGACAAGAAAATCAAATTCAAAATGTGGTGTATGTTCCTGGATTAAAGAAGAACTTAATTTCAGTCTCTACCATCACAGATCAACATTTAAAAGTTGAATTTGTGAAATTACATTGTTTGGTAAAGGATGTGCAGGACAAATACAAAGTTGTTGCAAAAGGAATGAGAATTGGAGGCTTATACAAGTTGGATGTAATGAAGAATGGGCATAAAGCTTTGGCATCAATAGGCATGTCAACTATAGAACTTTGGCATCAAAGGTATGGACACTTAAATCATAATGACCTAATGTTACTACAAAAGAAACTGATGGTATAGGGTCTTCCAACTATAAAGGGTGAACACTTTGAATGTGAAGGTTGTGCACTAGGAAAACAACATAGGGAAGAATTTCTTGTGCATGAAAATAGAAGAAGACATGAAATACTTGAACCGGTGCATACTGATGTATGTGGATCAATGCAAACTAAGTCACTTGGTGGAGCATATTACTTCCTTATATTTATTGATGATAGCACTAGATACACCTGGGTATACTTTATAAGGAACAAAAGCGACGTGTTTGAATACTTTAAAGAATTCAAGAGTATGGTTGAAAAGAAAACAAGAAAGAGCATTAAAATTCTTTGATAAGATAAAGGTGGTGAATACACTTCAGGGGCTTTTATCAAATATTGCAAACAAAATGGAATTATGAAACAATGTATAGTACCACATACACCTCAACAAAATGGAGTAGCTAAAAGAAAGAATAGAACATTAGCTGAATGTGCTCGAAGTATGATAAAAAGTAAAGGACATTCTAATAGTTTTTGGGCTGAAGCCATTAATACAGCTGTATATCTTAAAAATAAAAGCCCTACTACGTATCTTGAGCACAAAACACCATTTAAAGCATTTTATGGTTTTAAACCTAAAGTTAGTCATTTAAGGATATCTAGATGCAAGGCCTTTGCTCATATTCCTAAAGAGGATAGGAGAAAGTTAGATGCCAAAGCCATCAAATGTATTTTTATTGGATATTGCACTGATGAAAAAGCATACAAAATGTATGATGCAAGTACTCACAAGGTATTTACAAGTAGAGATGTTATATTTCATGAGCATGTAGATAAACAAATGAAAGAAGATGAACATAATACATGGCAGTCTTCTTATGAAAACTTTAAGGAAGAAGAAGAAATTGTGGAATCAACTCAAGAACTAGAACACAAGGACATTCCAAAAGACACATCAAGGAATCAAAGTCGACAAAGAAATGAAGGCATTCCACAGAGAAGAAAAGGAGAAGGTACTCTACAAAGTAATGAACCTCTAAGAAGGTCAACACGACAGATTCAAGCCCCCATCAGGTATAAATATTATGCTTTAATGTCTCAAGTAATGACTATTTTTGAGCCCTTAAATTATGAACAAGCCAAAAATCATAAAGAATTGATGGAAACTATGAAAGAAGAATATGATTCTATAATGAAAAATGAAACTTGGTAATTAACAAAATTACCTGAAAATAAAGTCCGTATAGGATAAAAATGGTTGTACAAGACAAAATTTAATGCAGATGGTAGCATAGATAAGTATAAGGCAAGATTGGTTGCAAAAGGTTATTCACAAAAAGAAGGAATAGATTATGAAGATACCTTTGCTCCAGATTCAAAAATGAATACAATCAGAATAATGATAGCATTGGCAATTAAATATGATTGGAAGCTACATCAATTAGATGTAAAGTCAACTTTTCTAAATGGTGACTTAAAAGAAGAAATTTATCTTATTCAACCAGAAGGATTTGTAAAGAAAGGTCAAGAACATCTTGTATGCAAGTTAAAGAAGGCCTTATATGGACTAAAACAAGCCCCCAGATATTGGTATGAGAAAATCGACAAATTCCTCTTTCAGCAAGGATTTAAAAGGAGTAAAAATGATCCTAATTTGTATGTCAAGATAGATAGAAATGGGGATATAGTATTACTCTCTAAATATGTTGATGATCTAATAATAACAGGGACTGCTGATAAATTAATTACAGATATAAAAATGAAGTTATCACAAGAATTTGAGATGAAGGATCTTGGCGAGATGCACTATTGTCTAGGTCTTGAAATATGGAGAAATGATGGAAGAACCTTAATCACACAAAGCAAATATACAAATGAAGTACTAAAGAGATTTCATATGAATGGATGTAAAGCGGTGAGTACTCCATTGGAACAAAATATTAAATTAAGAAGTGATGATGGAACAAAAGAGGTGAATGGAACATTATATCAACAATTAGTGGGAAGTTTGAATTATCTCACTACCACCAGACCAGACATTGCTTATGCAGTAAGCATACTTAGTCAATTCATGGCTAAGCCTCATGAAAGCCATTGGATAGCTGCAAAAAGGGTCCTTCGATACTTAAAGGGAACTATCAATTTTGGTATTGAATATACTAATGCTTGTAATGTTGAATTGATAGGTCATTCTGATTTTGATTGGGTCGGAAATCCATATGACAGGAAATCCACCACTAGATATGTCTTCAACATAGGATCGAGAGCTATATCATGGAGCAGTAAGAAACTGCCAACAGTTTCCTTGTCATCAACTGAAGCAGAATATAAAGCATTATGTACTGGCACCTGTGAAGCTATATGGCTCAGAAGAATACTTGAATATGTTGGTGAAGGTCAACAAGAACCTACAGTGATCAGATGCGACAATCAAAGCACCATCAAACTGGGGAACAATCCTGTATGTCATGCAAGGTCAAAGCATATAGACACACAATATCATTTTGTAAGAGAAAAGGTCCAAAAAAAAGAAATTTCTCTAATGTATTATAATCAAATGAGAATGTAGTTGACATATTCACTAAGCCTCTTGGGAAGGCAAAATTTGAGTTTTGTAGAAGTAAGTTATGTGTTGTAGAAAATCAAGATTATATTGTAAGCCTAGCTAAGACTTAGACCAACAGGCATGAAAATTAAGAGTATGTTTACAGTGTATTGTATATTTGTTATATGGTTGGAATTAAGGGGGAGTGTTGGAAAAACAGTAAGTAATTCCAACCACCGCCATTAATACTTCATCTAGCCTCTTCTGGAATTCGGCGGAGCTAGATAGCTTCCTAGAGAAGCCACCACCCCACCAAACTCTAGAAAATTCATCTCTGTGTATAAAAACCTTTCTTGGCAATCAAAACAGGAAAGGTGTTCTGAGTTTTGTGTGTTCAGTTCTGAGTTCTGTGTGCTCTTTGATTGTATCTCCGTTAGTAAGCTCTTTCCCACTAGATTACTGATGTTAGTAAGCTCCTTCACATGAGATTACTCACATTTGGATGAGACTATAGAGAAATAGGATTGGCGATATAGTTCATAGCAAAAACACTTTGGCAGCTGGATGCTCGTGTGAGAACTTGAATGAGAGGGTTCATGGAAATAGAAGTAGAATGGTTTCGAAGATGATTATTGGAGGTCGTTGTTCAAATAGACTTAATCCCTCCACACATATTAGAAAAATAATGTGGTATCTCTTTATGTCGAAAATGAAAATGCAGACGGGTATTAACTCCAGTAGTTTTCCACACAACCAAAGCTTCACACATTGTTGAAGAGGTATGAAGAGTGAAGATCCACACACACAACAGTAATGAAAGTATACAACCCTGAAACATAATAATATCGATTGTATATTTTTTTAGTGCCCCCTCATCCACTTAAATGACTTACAATCATGTCATTTTATGCATTATTGGGTAGAGAAGTGGCATAATAGTGTTAGTGTCTCACTAATTAGAGTACTCACAAATGGAATGACTACTCACAAAATTAATTTTTAATTTTTAATTATTTTTAAATTAAATGTTAGGGCCAACCAATACCGAAAATAAAATGATTTCCACTAGAGGAATTATTCTCCATCAAAAACGCCTTTCACTAAAAAAATTATTCCCATCAAAAAATGCTTTCCAAGAGGAGAATTATTCCCCATCAAAATTCCAGAGTGAATCTAAAACTCAAAACAAAATTACCATAAAATAAAAAATTTATGTTTCAAATTATAAGAAAATTATAAAATTAAACATTTTCATTAAACTTTAGTTAAAATTGCAAAAACACAAAAAAAAAAAAAAAAATAATGCAAAGTCAATAAAACAAATGTTATATTCAGAATCTCAAAATAATAACAAATTTAATTTAATTCATTAAAATACAATATAAATATTTATATTTATTATTTTAAGTCATATAACTTTACATTTTATATATATTAGACATTTATAGTTGTAATAATCTAAAAAAAAATTGGGAAATATCGTATTATATAAGTCTACAGCTATAATGGTTTAAAAAATTCAATCCAATATTCTTAGTTATGAAATGAGTCATGTTTTTTTATATATGATATTAATAAATTATGGTATTGGTTTTTCTTTATATAATATTAAATTATGATATTGGTCTAATATTGGTCTATGTTATTGCTATTAACTATTTAAAATAAAATTATCATTTAATTATTTTTATGATTTTTTAAATCTTAAATAAAGTAAATTATAATATAAATATTTTTATACTTATTTGGTATTGATTTTCTTTAACAAATAATTATCATCTACATATTATATTTATTTATATATTACATAAATATCTAATGACAACTCACTATGTTAAACCAGATTTTAATGTCAAATAGTTATAGAAGGATTTACAATTTACAAATTTTTATATTACTTGTGTTAACATATATTCTATTGCCTATATTCTCCTATAAAATTGCCTATGTTCCTCTATAAAAGACAGGTATTTTAGTATAGTTTTCATAATTAATGTAATTTATAATTATAAAATTTACTATTTATTTTTATAATTAAAATGAAAATGATGATTTAAGAATTATATTGATTATCATATACATTATTTTAATATGTTTAATCAATTAAGATATATAAATTTTTTTTTTTTATTAATTTTTTGAATGATTAATTGATCTTATATATATATAAATTATTTGTATTTTTGTTATGGCGATTAATTAAATATTTTATAATAATTTCTTATACACGTAAATATGTGTTTATTTTGAAATATAGTTTTCATAATTTTAATTTAATTTTTAATAATTATTAAGTAGATAGTAGGGATTTAATCTCCATATAATATTCTAAAATATTCTTAATAATATTCACAAATCAATGATTAAAATTTATTTTCAAAATAATTATACTCTTACATACATTGATGATTATGATGAATTAACGACTTTTAATTTAATTATCAATTATTATTATTTGGTATATGGGAGGGATTTAATCTCCTTGAAATATTATAGAATGTAATTAGGAGTATCCACAAATAAACACTTGCTATTTATTTTCAAAGTGGTTATGCCTTTTTGTGCATTGATGCTTATGATGGATTGATGCCTATTAAAGTTGGTGTGAAAAGGCCTAGATTTATCTTCAAAGTAGTTTTATTTATATTTTTGTCGGCTTGACCCATGGGGGAATTGAACCTTGAATCTCATGAATAGTACTTTATAAAGCAGGGATCACAGATTGAGGTGACCCTTTTAACTACCAATAATAATAATTTAAAGTAAAGTTATATTTTATTGAATTGATATATCTATATTTTTAACCTTGGTAATATAAAATATATTATGAAGTGTTTTGATACTTATTTTAAATTGGTCTCATACACCAATTTGGTGTCCGATTTGGATGATAATAATCAATATTTATGAGCCATTTAATTTATATCATTATCTCAATATTTACTTGCCATTTAATTTATATAATTATCTTAATTTTTAAGATATATTAAATTAATATTTAATCCTTGTTAATTTATAAACATATAGTTCAATATTTAAAATTTACTCTGTAATTTTAAATTTATATAATATTTTTAAACCAGAATATTTATTTTCACTATAAAATACATATTTTTATATTAATATAACTATAATAAAATAAAACGATTTGATGTAATTGTGGAAATTATAACTTTTTGCGTTTTGATAAGCTTCTATTCTCACAAGAACTTAACTTGGAGCCATAATATTATCCTAAAATAGTGATCAAACACAATTTTAAAATTTCCGCATTCAAGACATATTCACAATAGCCAATAAAAAATTCATATTTTAAAACTTGTTCGTGATATGCGAAAATCTTTAAAATATATGATACTCTTTTAATATATATATATATATCACATTGCATAAGTAGGGTAGAGGCATAGAATTCTGGTTCAGGTTTGATTTCATTGGTTCGCAGTAAGGGTTTGTTATTTGGCTCAGTTTCAGGCGGATCCAGCGTTATTTTCTCAGCAATTTCAAATGGAAAATATTCTAAGGCCGGAAGATTCTCATTGGCATCGATTCCTTTGTAGGTTTCAAGGGTAATCTACAGGTTCCTACTCCTATCCTTTTTCACCTCCACAGATCTGGCATTTTCTCATGGGATAAAATTATCAAGGATTGGAGAGGCCCTTCTCCCTCGCTTATGGATGCTCGCGACATCGGCATTCCACAGGCCTTGTCCTTTCAATGGGATAATCTCAAAAACTCTCTCCTTCAGGGTGGGTTAGTGCGCTCTGCTGATGAAGACCATTTGGTTTGGTCCTTATCTCTCTCTTCCACTCAAGAAAATGTCAAGGACATTTATCTAGAACTCATATCAAAATCAAACAGACTGAATAGACAGTGTTTTCCAGCATTTTGGTGGAAACTTGGCTGCCCCGTCAAAGTGACTTTATTCTCTTGGCTGGTGTTCTTCAACAAAAATTTGACATGGGACTCCTTAAGGAAGCGCTCTTGGCATGGGCCCAGTAGATCCATCCTCTGCAAATCGAAGGAGGAAACTAATTTTCATATGTTTTTGAAATGTTAGGTCTCCCAACAAATCTGGTACGAATTAGCACTGCTTTTCTCCTTTCCGCATCTTAACTTCATTTTTGTTGATGCAGCTTTTGCCTGGTGGGGAAGACAAGATGCTGCTCTTCGTCCAATCCTTCCCATCGCTATATGGAGCCTCTGGAAGTGGAGGAACTTAAAAAATTTTGAGGACTCAAATCTCTCCTCCATATATGTTCTATCTCTTTTCTCTGCTCTCTATTCTCCTAATCGCTGAAGCAGACCCTCTGGGGTTTTATTTTTGTCTCTACAATCATGCTGTTTCTGAAGGCAATCTCTTTTGGTATTATGCTTATCCTTTGATGCTTCTGCATACTGACCATCAGTCTTTCTCTCAGGCGATCTTTTAACAGATCCATCAGAACTATTTTGTATGTATTTCTGTCAGGCGATCTTTTATCAGATCCATCAGAACTATTTTGTATATATTGCCTCAATATAATATAATGCTTTTCTTTCTGAAAAAAAACTTTGATAATTGGATTATCAAATAGCAAATCAATATTTTTGCAAAAAATAAGAAATTCAAAGAATAATTATATTTGTCTACGAAAGATGTTTAAAAATCCAATGAAATATTTTACATAAAATAAATTGTATTATTTAATTATTTTATGTTTTGATTTTTTAATATCAAAATTGGGCGGTGGAATTGTAATTTCATATGGTTGAATAACCTTCCAATTAATTGGCTTGTGTAATCTGTCTAATTGAAATATGCAAATCCCTGAAAATTGCTACGAAAAAAATCGTCCAGAAAAGGGGCAAAAACAGAAAACTGCGGCTACGTGGAAATGAATCCGTATTAACATAATGATCGCAGTTTTTGCTCGTACCGCGAAAAAAGGATGGTTAGCCTATAGTAGGAAAGAGGCCTTTGCGGTTTGCTCAGTTTATTGCAGTAACAAATTAATTGCTAAAGACAGTCCGCAATAAATATATATATATATATGCGGTAATACCTCGCAAAGGAACACCGGGTTAAGCGAGAACGCTGGACTTATAATGGCAATATGGCTGATAACATTGAAGATAATTCACTGTATACCAACAAATGGGTAAAAACAAGATCAATACGAGAAATGATACAGGAAGTACGAAGAATAAACCAGTCAATCATAGGAAAATCGTGATAGCATTGATGTTAAAGAAAACGGTTTCATGACCATAGATAAATCCAGTCACATTAGCCCAAGTATCGACATGCAGTCAATTCGACTCCAAATTATGATGGCCCTGTTAGTGGATGAAGGTACGGCCACAACTCAAGAAAAAAGCACCGTAACTCTTATCACAAGCCGTGTTCAAAATTGAAAAATTACACTTCGGAAAAAATTCAAAATATCAAAATCACTGGTCAATTAAATATTTTTAATAGCCTATTATTACTTTTTTAAGTTTACCATAATTTAGAGTTTGTAGTAGCGGCTAGTGATAGTTTCGTAGAAGAGACTAGTCAAAGTCCAAATGACCTCATACAATTTAATAGTTATGTTATGATTTGGGGATGTTTTCCCCAAGCTCCCAACTTACGCCAACATGATGCAACTTGCAACAATAATACATGCAACAGTCATGGTACTATTACACCTAGCACAGGGTGGCAAATCACATTGAATAACCATTCAACAATTATGCACATGCTCTCGCTCCTCCATGATTATCCTTGAGTTCTCTTTCCCTGCATCCATATTTTCCGTTTTCATTTGAATTGCAACCCATCATCCACAGAAGGAAAGTTATCATTCGACGCTAGACTATAAGGTATTTTTCATTATCCTCCCCATATCTTCATTAACATTTGGTTTTTCATTCTATGGATTCTTTAATCCAACACTCTTTGAAGTAATTGCAACCTTCATGGTCGCACAATGTATCCTGGGCACCATAGAATCCACACCCCACGAAATCAACATTGTGGCTAGATACCCTGAATGCAACTGCTCGCCATCCTTCCATTCTAGGAATGGGTGGTGGAGTTGTTTTCTACATTGTTAATGGTGCAAATTTTTATTGTCATAATTATATGAATCTACCAACTATGAAAAGAATATCTATCTTATATTGAGGGTATTGAACTCCACAACTATAATGCTCTGATTCAAACTCTTTCTTATTTTTCTTCGTTGCATAAATCCATACAAATTTCTTGTCAAAGTATGATTTTTCATGAAGTGTTTTTCTCTATCATAAAGCTACAGGTTTCCTTGAATGTTACAAAACACAATTCAACAAATCAATGAATAACTAGTTGTGGAATCTTGCTAAGGTTGAATCTTTTCTATCTCAATCTTGCTAAGGGATTTTTAATTTATGTATTTACTTATTATATTGTTTTTATTTATTTAATAGCCATAAATCTTCAAAAATTTCTCCTATTGGCCGTCCTAGGAAGGATAAAATGCAATTGTCAATTGTTGAATCATTTGGCGTTACACAACATTCTAATCAACCATGTAATATTCAAAATGAAGTTGATGCTCACCTACATGAATATGATGAATCAAATAGTATCGAGATTGTTGAAATAGAAATCCCATGAAAGAACACAAAATAATATTCAAATCCAAATGGAATACAAGGTTTCCATGGGCTTATGTTTTAAAACATTTAATGGTAATGAAAGGATAAAATGTTCTTGACGTGTTAAATTTAAAAGTGAGACTACATTTTCAAAAGAGGGAACTACCACTCTTCAAGTTAGTGGTATAAGTGGCCATACAAAATCAAAACCTTAATTTTTTTTTCAACTTTTGGACGGAAAAAGCGATTGAAGCAATATTCCAATCACTAAACATGTAGAGCTAATTGTAAATGTTGGGAAGGAGAAAATTATATCAATGATTGAAAACATGTATTTTGTTGATATACATGATATATGTTTAGAAATGTATAATTCAATATGTGGCTTGAATAGTTATAAATTCACTCCACACGTGATTTTAACAGATGAATATTCTGCATATACAAATACCACACCAAGAAAAGATTTTCTTCAAGTTGCTAAAGAGGTGTATTGGAAGAAACTAAAAGAGAAGATTTTACATAGGTCATTTTACACAGTTTTAGTTGATCGAATTATGTAACACAAATTGATTGCTTATTTTACATATCTGACAAATGGAGGAAGAGGTCCATGTTTAACAATTTTTATATGTTTACTTCAAATAAAGGATGGAATAGCTTAATGTGTGTATGATCCAGTGAGAACTCATTTAGCATAAATGGATTTATATTTGATGAAGTTTGTTGGTTTTGGTTCAGATGGTGCATCTTCCATGAGGGGTATTCATGATGGTTTATCTCCTAAGCTTCACATGTTCCTCATTTATTAGTTATCCATTGCATAGCTCACATGGAAGCATTAACAATCAATGAGGCTTCATCTCATTTTCCAGAGTTGCAATATATTAACAAATTTGAAACAAAGTTTATTTATGGCTTGGAAAATCAACTAAAAGACATGGAAAATTGAGAGAGCTAATGTATACATTTCAAATCACTAAGTTAGTGGTCCTACAAATTCATCAAATTAGGCGGCTCTCTAGAGGAAAGGTCATGGAAAGACTTGTTAAACTCATGCATTATTTGTTAGGATTGCGAGTCAAGGGAGAAAAAAATGTTTGAGTTGGAAACAATATTTTAAATGGAAACTTGCATCCATATACTTGCAGGCATGCTCATTGAATTAAATAAGTTGAATCAAAAGTTCGAAGAGGATCATGTTGATATTACATATATTGACACTATTTTACATGTTTCTATTAGCATTCTTCGTAAATGATTTTTGGAAAGAATTTTTGGTGTAGATGTAGTGCATATGTCTTCTTTTTTAGTTAGAGAATAAAGAGGATTCCTTGAATTTGCAAATAGCACAAGTATGGTACATTTACATCCATTGAGGTTCCAAATTTTTCCAAAGATGAAAATATCGGGGCTACTATATGACTGTATTCTTTTGGGGAAATTTTTTATGGTAAAGGTGATTAAATCTTTAGATAGGAAATTCATAGATTTACATGTATTTAATGTGGCTAAGTTTTTCACTTCTCCACATTATTATGAAAAAGTGAATGATATAGACTATCCAACAAAAAGATAGTTGAAATGTTTATGTGAAAAATCTATTGTCGACACTGCTACATGTTTGGGTGAAATGAATGAATTTATTTGTGCTATTTGTAAATCATACCCTAAAAATCATATGTATGGCATGAAACCTATGTGGAGATGAACATGAATGGTTTTGAAGACTTTCCATATTTGATGAAATTATGGCAAGCTATTCTTGTTATCCCAACAACCACATCATTGTGTGAAAGAGGCTTCGGAAAATTAAATAGGATAAAAATGATGATAGATAAAGACATTCATTGGAGACACTATATATGTTAATATTTCTATCTCTAAGTGCACATGATGCTCTAAATGAGGTAGATTGGAATTCTACTTATGATGTAAGGAAATAAATGAAAACTAGAAATCCATTTCCATTGGGAAAATATATTTATATTTTTAATTATGTAAGTCCAAATACTTTTGAAAATCATCTAATAAAACATATGTTTACTTTTTTTTATGGAATTTGAGATATTTTTTTTTTTTGTTTATTTACTAGTTATATTGAGATTTTATAATGTTTTTAATTGAATCTACTCTTTAAATTTTTAAGATTTTAAAGATTTAGAATGGAACTATTTTATTATGGATTTTTTTTGAAGGGTTTATTTAATATATACTTTTCAGTAGAGGTGAATTTTTTTCCTAACCTCTCATCCTTGAAGGGTTAGATGAATATATGCCCTTCCAAATAAAATTAAGAGCAAACCTTCAAATTTGATCACTGATCACGAGTAACCTATATTCTCATACAATGAATTTGTAAAAATTATATTGAATTAGAATAGCATACATTGAATTTCTAATCTCATATTAATTACATGAATCATAGGCAATGTAAAAATTTACTAACTTATAGGGATCATTTCGACAATATTGTTATAACTTTATTTGAAAAAGGTTTTAACATCATAATGGCTTCTTATGAGACCTTCTTTTAAGGCATCTCTTGCATCACGGATAACTGGATAAAACGTATTCGTAAGGTTTCATTTTCTTCTGGGAAAACCACTAAGGAACAACATTATTCAGGAAGAACGCCTTGTTGTAAATGAGCTTATTAACGATAACAAAGCTGAAGTTTTAATGTAATTAAGGAGAGATGGTTTTTATCATGGGGAAAATGGTCACATAAGGAAATGGATGTATCTCGTCAAAAGCGGTGGTAGCTATAAGAAGTTTAGTAGGAGTCCTCTTAATAATATTTTCAAATATATTTCCCATGCTACATAGAAATTGAACACAAAGAAATTGATCATTAATTTCCTCTCCACCCTTTACTAATTCTCTTGTGATACATTTTACATATTTTTTCAACATGATTAACAGTGTTAAACAAGGCACAAATGAAATTTCATAATTTTTCATGCGGTTTAGAAGTGTTGGAGGTACTACACACCTAGAACCTTCATTACTGGCACATGCAGACACTTAGTTAGAGCATGGGACTACATGCAAGATCCTTTCTGCATGATTCACTCCCTAATTTTCTCCTCCTTTCACTCCACAACTGGCTAGTACTTCTGCAACTGATTTTCTCATCCTTTCACTCTGCAACTTGCTAGTTCTCTCTGGAACTTGCTATAGGTATTGAGTGGTCTCATTGATCACCACTATAGCACATTACCTTGGCATCTTCACCCAGTAATGCTATATCATGAGCATTGTAACCTATTTTTTGAATCAATCATTCTTTTTTTGTTCTTTCAATTCTTTTACTGTTTTGGATCTGCAAAGCTGTGTGTTCAACCTTTACTAGCTAGATTCATCTATGCATGTTTTCTAACACATTTACACGGTATCATAGCCTGGATCTAGGTTTGATTCCCCCAACTTGTGTTTGAGGGGGGTTGTTGGAAGAATCACCGCACCTCTATGGAATCCGTAATTACCACCCTAGGGATCCTAGTTACTGGTTTGGAATGTTTACCAACACCTACGGGTTTTGGTGTAACGGAAAACCTCTTCATGGTATCAGAGCCCACAAGTTGCTAGATAAAGGGCACACCAATACTTTATTTTGTAGGTATTATGGCTTGGAGATCAAAGATTGACAGAAAAATGGAGTTTCCCAAAGCATCAATCGTAATGTCGTACAACTATCACGAATGGAAGGACCAAATGGCTCGATACCTTCGTCAGAAAGTGTTGTACATGATTACCATGGCTGCAGAAGTGTAACTCACTTCAGCCATAGAGAAATCCAAGTACCGCAATTGCATGGATTAGGCCCACAAATCCATATGCATGTGCATCTCCCGAGAGCTGCAGTTTCATCTATCTGCCTATAAAAAGGTTGAAGAAATCTACAAGAAACAGGATGAGATGAAAGGACATCTACTCGAAGTGGAGCTGCTCTCATTGGATCCACAGAACTATGACAGAACTTAAGACTTCTTCACCAAATATAATGATTTATTGCTGCAACTCAAGGATTGTGGAATTGACAAATCCAAGGAGGAGAGTCGCCAAGTTCTCTCTATTATTTCAAAGCTTGGACTAGAATACTCCATCTTTGTGTCTACATTTCATTCAATAAGGTTCGCAAGATAAACTCATTGGCATGGGGAAAATAAAACCTCCAAAACCGCATGCACTTGTTGCGCATGATGGCCGCCACAATAAAAATCATAGATCTGATTCAAATAAGAAAAATTAGCAGCAAAAAGATGAGGGAAAAGCACATTTCCATCCAAAGAAGGAAGGGTACACCAAGCCCTTCAATGACTCCTCCATCTCCAGAAATGAGAAAGGGAAGAAAGGAGACAAATGCACCTATTGTCATCGAGGATTCCATCCGGAATCCTCCTGCATGAAGAAACAAATTGACCAAATGGCAGAAATCATTCAGAAGCACAACCTTTGGGACCACATCCCTCAAGGCACCAGAAAGAAAACTGAGGATCCACCACATGGGAAAGGTAACAATTTTCATGCTTTAGTTGCAATTAACTCTTCCCCTGATGCATGGATTAGAGATTTGGTGCATCACATCATATGGCTGCTACAAAGGAAGTCTATTCCTCTTTGGATGCATGCAAAGGACTTCCCGTCCACATGGGAGATTACTTACCTATTGAGGTCACTAGAAAAGGTAGAGTGGAACTTTTACACGGAAGCTTTGAAGATGTGCTTCATGTTCCAAAACTTTCGGTAAACCTGATTTTAGTTTATCAGATCATTCATTCTGGCACCAGAAAGAGAGTGGAATTCACTCCAGATGCGGTGAACATATATGACCTGCATAGCAGCTCCAAAATCGTATCCAGTGAGGTAAACAATGGAGCTAGACTATATACATTTTCTGAATTTACTGAATCTAAATCCTCCTTATTTCTTACACATGCTGATGATAGTAGTAGGCTTTGGCACGAGAGGTTTGGTCACTTAAATTACAGGTATATGCAACAGCTAAGCAAGCATGAGATGGTGGAAGGCTTGCCAAATATCAGTTTCTCCAAAGGCGTTTGTGAAGGATGTGTCCTTGGCAAACATCCTAGAGAAAAGTTTGACACCGGCAAGACTCACGGAGCATCCTGTCCCCTAGATCTAATCCATAGTGATCTCATGGGGCCTTTTCCTTATCCTTCTATCAACAAATCAAGGTATTTGCTTACATTTATTGATGATTTCTCACGGTATACTTGGGTGTATCTTCTCAGGGCCAAATTTGAAGTTTTTGCAGACTTTGAAGATTTCAAAGCACTAGTTGAGACACAGTCAGAGAGAAAGATCAAAGCACTAGTTGAGACACAGTTAGAGACAAATATCAAAGCTTTGCAACTATCTTTTCATCTTCTTTCCTTTTTATTACATTTTATTTGAGGGGGCGATTTTTCACACGAGGTTCTCCCTCTTTCCTTAATTTTAGTACAAGTTTCACTGTATTTTGGGTGACCTTTGGCCTTAGTTGCCAAGGCCCATTTTCTATTTTTTCCCATAGTGGTGTTCAGGGGGGTGTTGGAGGTACTACACACCCAGGACCTTCATTATTGGCACATGCAGACAATTAGTTAAAGCATGGGACTACATGAAAGATACTTTCTTCATGGTTTACTCCCTGATTTGCTCCTCCTTTCACTCCGCAACTAGCTAGTTCTTCTGCATGATTTACTCCCTGATTTTCTCCTCCTTTCACTCTACAACTAGCTAGTTCTTCTACATGATTTACTCCCTGATTTGTTCCACTTTCACTCCGCAACTCACTAGTTCTCTCTGAAACTTGTTGTATGTGTTGAGTCCTCTCATTGATCACCACTATGGCACATTACCTTGGGATCTTTGATCAGTAATGCTATATCATGAGAATTGTAACCTATTTTTTGAATCAATCATTCTTTTTTTGTTCTTTCAACTCTTTTAGTGTTTTTTCTCTGCAAAGTTGTGTGTTCAACCTTTACTAGCTAGATTCATCTGTGCATGTTTTCTAGCACATTTACAAGGATGATTAATATTGAAAGAATAGTGAAACTTGGTAAAAGAAATATATGAAGTATTTGCTGTATTAATAGATATTTTATTTTAGAATCAACCCTCTTTAATTTTTGATGGAAACTCTTTGAATAAACATACGACATGGATACGGTGTTCACTTCCTTCCTAGTGGTTATTAGTTTATTCACAAAGGATTTCGAAAGAAATGCCTTGGTTTTCTCTAAAATTACATTTTTGGTGATATCCCATGGTTATGAGAAGTTCGCTGAATATTTTAATAAAACATTTTAGCATATCAAATTTAATAGTAATATATAAGTTGACAATACCCTTCTCTTCTAGATGGAAAAGTCATACAACAAAAAAAAGGGGCAAAAAATTGTTTTGTAGCACACCATGTCTTAGTGGAAATAACTTCGCTTGAAGGTCATGTAAATAGATCGCTCACAAATGTGAAACTCATACGTTGTAACAAGAAGCAACACAAATCCAATGAAACTACATAAGAAATGCGAAAGCTCAAGGAAAAATATCTTACTTATTAGGGTTGACAAAGTGTGTTGGTATAAAGATGTAAACGATTCTACTTAAAGTGAACATAAACCATGTTTAAGAAATAAATAATAGGAAAGTTAGTGTGTTGTAGGAGCTGGAACACTCTCTAAAATTTTGGCCGACACTCAAATTTTGGAGCCTACTGTGGATCTTGTGATCAATGTTCTATAGTCACTTACTGGTAAGCTCATGTTTTCAAGCTCCCATCTTCGATCTCAAGAGTCATTCACACTTTTATCTTTATATAATAAGTTCCATCTTCAGACATGACAGTTATTTCCTGTCAGGCAAAGGGAAGTTTTTGTCTGCTTCAAGTGGAAATCTTTGTAAAAATGAGTTGTTCCCATCATGTAGATACTTTTTGCACTCATTTCCAAAGTTTCACACACTATTACACAACTCTGATCATCATTCTCGAAAAGTCTATCGTTAGAGATGCACTTGTTTTAAGTTTCCACAAAGGTTATTGCATTAAGAGAAGTATGTTTTCATATGTTCTGGATGATCTATGTTGTATCACTAAGTGTCCAAGTGTGTGGTCATAGTCAAGTTCTATCATTTTTCACACTCCATTGATTACACACTTAGCCAAATTCCGAAGGATTCCTAGCAACCTAGGCTCATCCAACCCTCCTAAACTGGGCACTTCGTATTTGCAACCCTCGAGATTTTTCCTTGTCTCTTGGAACTGCGCAAAGCATAGAAATCCTAGCATCCCTTGGCATCCAAAACCACGCAGAGGCTACCTCTAGTTATCTTCCCCTCTAGTGATCTTCCCTCAAGAGCTATACAGATTTTTCCCCAGAGGCCTCTTTGTTGCCCAGTCCCCCTTGCCTCTGAAAATTGCATGGATTTTTCCTCTAGGGCCTCATCCCGCAATAGCCATTGCCTTATTTAACTACACAATTTTCTCCCTTAGTGGAAATTGTGTAATTTTGTCCCTCAATAGGAACTATGGAGTCTTATCCCTCAGTCCAACCCAATCATTGAGCCTTTCCCCCCTTGACCTTATACTAGTTCCATCTCAGTTAGTGAATTATCATGCAACATCTTACACTAGGGGTTTATCAACCTGATGACATATTGTCATGAGTGGATTATAGATACTTGAATTCTACTAGGCTATGGCAAGATGATTAAGAACGAGATGAAGAAGGAGGACATGCTAGATGATACTTAAGGATTTGAGGAGAAAATATATTTATCAGATAAGAAGACCAAGAAAGTCGGGGTATGGTAGAAGATTGGGACTACATGAAGACTCCATCTTATTCATAACCCTTTGGACGGTAGGTACGAAACAATGAAGCACATCTTTCATGAAGTTGAAATATACCTCTTAGTATAGCACGAAGGATTGTTTATCATTGTCATATAATTATCTCTTCAATGAAATGTATGGTTGCAAACACTCTAAGTCATTCCATGTGTTTCCTCTAAGTGTTTTGCTCCCTTTCGCTTGTTGGATCCAATGTCATCTTTTGGCATGTGTTGATTGTTATGTCATGCTTGTGAGTCTTTTCTGGTGGTTTCGAAGGTCAACCTATGTGTATATGAGTTGTCCAAACCATGTAAACATTCGTCAAACTCATGCACAAATTCTTAAACATTTTCGCACAAGTGTCATCACGATCATCCTAAAGCCTATCTCAAGTGTCGCACTTGTCACTTCTTATTATGAGATAGTCACACAGAGGGAAATTCTTTCTTTTTTCTCTGGTGACCCAATTTTCAATGACGTTGAAGCATGCTAAGTGTGTTATCACTACTTCAATTTAATCAAAAGTCTATCTTCCTCGTGTATTTGGCCATTTTTCCGAAAATATTCCCGACTGGGCAACTGAACTGCACCAAACTATGACTGAACTATGCACTGCACAGTGTCAACTCTCATTGTTCTGACCTTACTTCTCGGAACTACGTAGTGCATAGTCACTATCCTCTAGGGCAGTTGCACTGCGCAATTCCAGAGCTTAGCAACCTTCATTAACCCACAGAATTGCGGAGTAGTTCCTCCCTGCTTGGCCCGAACTGTACATTTCCCACTATTAGTCCTAGAGGATAGTGAACCTTTCCTGTTGGAACCCCACAATTAATAAATAACCTAGCCTCCCTTACCCTCCAAAACTGTGTAGAGGTGGTTCCTAGTGTCCTCCCTTAGCCGAAGCTTAGTGACCTCAAGAACCACGAGAATTTGTCCCCCAGGTCTCTCTACTACTCAATCCTCCCTGGCTTCTTGAACTACGCAATCCTGACTCCCAGTGGCCACGACGTCACATTCCCCCCAGTGAGGATTGTGCTCCAAAGCTTCTTAGTCAAGACTGAGCTGTGATCTGCGAAGTCTGAGTGATGAACCTCTCTCCCTATCACTTGGAACTACACAATGCATAGTTATTGGGCCTTCTCTCCCAGCCTGTCACTTGTCTTGGGCTCAGTTCATGGATAATAATGCATCATCTTAGGATATGGAGATTTTGGATTGGTTTCGTTTCGTCATAAGTGAATTGAAGGAACATGCACACTGTCAAGTCATGGAAATATGTTCAATAAGGAGAAGAAAGAGTAAGAATGCCTAAAGACTCACTTGTAGCTAAATGGACAAGTGAACCTATCAAGAGAAAGAAAAGGGTTGCATGTGTGAACCACCTTCCAAGATTGAAGATCATTAAAGACCCTGTATTATAAGGCTATGTGGAGAAGAAAAGAAATCATATCCAAGAACACATCTATCACTTAGCAGCAACATCGGCTTGGCATTGCCACATCATCAAGCCAGTCCATGTGAGCAGTGTCATGTCAAGTCATGTCATGAGTTGACATATGCCACATCACTACTATGGGCCATGTACATTATGAATCAAATATATTGTAAAGTGAAATTTCAATGGACTCACAAAAATATGAACAGTGATGTAAGTTGAAAAAATCATAGGAAGTTGAAAAATCACGAGGGTAGTTAAGGAGTCAAAAGAGGAAGCATCACCCTTGGTTATATATAACCCCTCATTGTATGAGTAAAGGAATTTTGACCTTGACTCTTCCCACAACGCATTAGAGAGATCAATTAGCTCTTTGAGGAGTAAGGAGTGGCTCCAATGTCCCACTAATGGCTCCGATATCCTTTTCAGGACAACACATTTTCATGCATGACTTATGAATCTCTATGAGACTATTTTTTCAATGTTTGTATTTCATGTTTTCTTTCAGATGTATTAAGATAGTTGAACTAATTCGGTTATTTTAGTGCTCATCTTTTTGGGAATGTGTTGTAATGGTTGCTACTATTGTCTCATCATTGTGGACTATTCCATGGGATACAAGACAAACCTTTCCTTTCTTACCAGTTATATCAGCCATCATATCCGCTGTGGACTATCCCGATGGATGTTAGACGAATCTTCCCGTGTTCATTGGTTGTAAAAACTATCACATCCATTGTGGACTATTCCGCTAGATGTTGTACATGCCTTTCTAGTTCATGTGTGTCTCTTCCTAGGTGATACTATTACCTCTCACTTAGAGGCTCACTTTTCTTTCTCGATATTACAGTAAGAGAACTTAGACACAGTTCCGTTGCACACTCAACATGCACACTCACCTTGTTGTTCGAAGACACCATTGCATCACTCTCCTCTGCTGACAGCTAGAGCGAAGGAATATCTTTGAGGATTTGGCAACCTAGCCTTTATATCTTATGGGAATCCTACACCAAACAATGTGAGGTATAATTGGGACTTCATATCAGGGAGATTTCCTTGGTTGATGGATTTCCAGCACCATAAAAAAAGGGCAATAGAAGGAGGGCTAGATGACAAGTTGAGCCCATTGCATCTGGTTTTAATCTGCTATCCAAAATGGATGAGGCACAAATCAGACTCTCGGGGTGTTTTTACAATTTTTCCCTTTATCAATTTTTAATCCCCAATGAGCCTCGTGATCACTTGTCCTAGTTAAGTTTTGATCGTGAGGGTGGAGCATCCATAACTGACCACATTTCTGAGTTTCTTAAAATTTGCAAATCTTACGAAATCGATGATGAAGAGTTTTCTTCTATGCTTTTCTTCCTCACCCTTGAAATTCGTGCTAATCAGTGGTGCCATATCTTGCCACCTGCTTCTGTCCATTCCCTTCATCATTTCCTTAGCGAGCTTGATCAAGCCTTTGAAAAGTATAACCACCGAGATGTTTGTGGGAGAATCAAACATTTGAGAATGAAGCCTGATGAATCTATTGAGAATTTTTTTCATCGGTTCCTTCACATTTGTTGTGAAATTCCTAAAAAACATTTGAACTGAGATTTCTTCAAACAAGAGTTTTATCACTTGGTTCATGTCTCTTCATACAATGAGTTGGGACCTCACGATTTTCCTTCTTCCCCAACTCTTGTGAATCATGAGGCACCTCAAATTTCATACGAGCAGCTTACTACCCCTTTTGTTCTTTGTCCTTCTCCTTTTCCAATCCTGATGAGGGTGCCTCCTTGCGGTGATTGTAACACTGGGAAATATGTGAATCACATCTCCAGTCCATCTTCTCATTCTTCTTTCCACCTCAATGGAGGAAATTCTGGAATGTCTCATGAAGCCTATGGTGAAGACTCACTCCTCAATTCCACAAGATGATGCGACTGTACACAAATCCGGTGTCTAATCGAATCCAGATTTTTGTTGTCCTATATCATTTACATATCCTAACTCTTTCTACCATGACCCGCTTGATCAATCCGCTTCACCAGCTAGTTCTTCACATTCTCTTGATTCTCAAGTTATTAACCCAGATTACGATCAAATACAAATAATTCATAGTACCTAGGTAGAGGAGAAACAAAGTGAAAGTACTTCAAATATTTCCTCCCTATTTGATAATATTCCATGTCAAAACAATGAGTTTGCATTCTTGAATGATTCTCAATCTACTAATCTCAGTGTAAAATCCAATACAATCAATTCTTTCAATCAACCCTATCCTTGGGAAGTAATCATTCCAATGATGATAACTCTATTTTCATATGCCATGACGAATGCCCAAACACATCATATGATATTTCGATTCCTCATGAATATTTTAATTTAGATCTAATGTAGTTTGGTCAAAGAATATCTTCATATCGAAACTTCCTCTTCAACTCATTATCCCTTGAGTCCTACCATTTTCAATTCATCTCCTTGTGACAAATATACTCCATGCTCTTCAGTTCCTTCATCTGATGAGTTATCCCCTTGATTGACACAACTCAGTGAGATTGTCCATGACGAAATTGTAAACAATCAAATCATAGAGTACCCTTCCCATTCCCCATCATCTCTTCTCCTACATGATAACAACTCTTTAAATCATCTTTCTCATGAGATATCACCAATTCATTTGTCTTTGAATATGTTATTAGAAGAGCCTCTCCAAATGTAATATGATTATTGAAGTTGAAAAATCTGGTGAAACCTGTGACAGAGATGACTGCCATCCAATGAGAAGTTTTGCAATCTCTTAGCACTCCTCAGTGTCCCAAGGCTGACAAAGGAGACCGAAGGATGTAACCTAAAACCAATCTTTAGATTTGGTAGCTAGCCCTACGAAATTAGGGAGGGCTTTCTCAAGAATGTCACAACCCATAAAATGATTGGGAAGGAAAATAGATCTTAGGCTAGATATTTAGTTGACTAGGGTTTAATTTTAGGGTTTGTTGGACTAGGGTCATGGGTCTAGGAACTAGGTTAGGGTTTCAAAAGATCAGCTACAAAGAAATAATGGGGTAAGGTAGGTGTGTCTAGTGAAATTTTTTAGTTGTCATGGTGCTGTAGGGTTGAAAAAGTGAATTATCAATATGATCATATGAGTTATTAATTCATTTATCAGAGGAAATTAAACATAAACATGAAAATCTCATCAAAACAAAGCATAAACATATGAATTATGCTTGAAGACTACTGAGATGATCATATGAAAGAATTAATATGAAATTAAGGAGACATAGCATTCATACTTATGATAAAACAAATAATAATTGCCGTCGCAAAATCATACCACAAGAATCCCAAGATGATAGCTACAAACTACTTGTATTATTCCTGCAAAGTGTACACTAGCTCCAAACCTCTGACTCTTAAATGTCCAACCTTTGATTTCAATTAGATATAGCCACATAGATCAAAAACAACATTTCCCCCTCTCAGGGGTCAAATCCATCATGATAGGAACTGTTTACATCAATCTCTCTAACCAAACCTAAAACTAGGGATGTTAGAAACTAACTCCCAATTTAGCCCTAACTTCCTCACTTTGACTTTACAAGCATTAATGAGCATGAATTTACATAATTTTGACATTTACCGGTTCCATTACAATTAATTACATCATATAAAGACCCAAGAAGACTAATTATATCATGAAAATTTCACTTTGACCGAATAAACTCAAAAAATTGACTTGCTGACAAAAGCGCAACGTGAGGGATAGAAGCACATGGTGATGATTTGAGGGCGATTTTGAGGGATTTTCCTTGATATTTTTGCTAAATTGAGGGTCCATGAAGATAACCTAGCATGCCTACTTGCCCTCTGAACCTTCAAACCTACAAAAATCCTTGTCCAAGGCACCTAAAAATAAATTTTCCCAAGGCTACTCTAGAAGCATATTGAGGGGTCCAAAAAGGTGGCAAACACATTTTTTTTAGATGGTTTTTGAGCTTTTCCTTTCAACTTGTGAAATGCTAGAAAGGACCCCTTTGATGCTTGCTTGGCCTCCAAATTCAAAAGCGTAGCGTAGGAGGTAAGCAAGTGTTTTGAGGAATTTAGATGCCCCAGTGGCTGGGATGTAGCTCGATGGTAGATATGTACTCAATGAAGGTGAAATGAGCAATTAGAATGCTTGGCTGATCTTCTTATTGGTTGGAAATCGACTTTTTAATTTGGGTCATGAAGTGACATTACTTGTCTTTTTGAAAAATTGAATGATAGGATAGTGTACAACAACTTTATCACTTTATTATGCAAGGTTAAATCTTCATAAGGAGTAAAATGTACCTTAGGAATCATTTAAAACACTTTTTCCTAATTACTAACTCCCTTGATGCTGACCTAGGTGATGGCATGACTCTTAAATGGTTTTGATGATATGACCTAATAATGACACCAAATGAATATATAAAACCATCATTAAGAGCCTTTGAAACCTTGTAGTGATATCATGACCTTCAATGATGACCAAGACACTCTTATTGTGACCCATCACAAGGATTGATGACAAGACCCTGACAACATTTTATGCCCTTCAGTATGGAGGGAGCAGTAATGACCTAGAAATCACCAATCATCAAATTTTATTTGAAAATTTATTTGAAACTATAACAATTTGACATAAGCCTCTATAAACCACATGAAAGAGTACATTTGATCACTAGTGACTCATATACACTAACACACTTAGCAATAATAACTATCCTCAAACCATGCATGATCTGGTTCAAGATTCAAAAAATGTTTCTACAATCCTGGAAAGTTCCAGGACTTGCCATGGAGTCGTAACACTTCAATTTCTTTTAATGGTTATGTCAGGATCTCGTGACTCAGGTAAAACCCCCAAACTAAATTAGATATACTTTCTCTCACAAAATTCGTTTATTTGCATGGTTTCAGTCAATAAGAATTCTCGTGTAAAAGATATTTGGTATTAAGGGTGTGACCTTTCAAAATTTCAAGATCTTACTTATGATTGAATTAAGGAATATGTTGTAGTTCATTCATCTTCATGCAAATCTCTCACATCAAACTCGGGTTGGGAATGTGCATATCCCATAGAGTCATGGAATTAAGAATTTGATTATCTCAAGGACTGTCTTTGAATCATACCTATCGAATTAATACCTTAATGGTACTTGTCGGTATTCTTTCGAATTTCATATTACAAATATTTCCTCTCATCACACAAGAAATCTCCTTGAGTGATGATGAATGCACAAGTTCTCACGAGAATCAAGTTCTTCTCCATTCACCGTGTCCCAACTAGTCTTCTGCATTCATGCTACTAACATCCTTTTCAAACTCTTTTGATGACTACGATGCTTGTAGAATTTGTCATCCATTGTACGAAGGTGATCTCTCATATTTGGCTTGCAAGGAACTTGGTTGTCTTATTTAGAGCATTCACAAGATTGTTCAAATTGATTTTTCTTCATTTATTGCAAACTAGGAATCTGATGCTTCAATTAGCTTATTTGATGATTTCTCTATTCTTGGTTGCCATCATCCAACTTATCATTTTCCCATAAGAACATCCATGGACATTTTTTCAACCCACTCTATATTTATTGTTCAACATCTCCCTATTTAGATTTTTGTCAGGCACGTGAGGCACTTCAACCCTCACCGATGATTATGATAGTTCCTCACTGTCTTGACATGACTATTGAGTATGATCAAATCAATTTTACCCTATAAGATTCTCATCATAATCCCATGCTTTTAATTGAAACTCATATTTTGAAATTTTTCAAGAGGGCCATGATGAATTTTACGATCCAATCATTAAATGGCTGGAATAATCTTACTTGGAAATATCTCCAAAAAACAACAAGTTTCAACCTTTCCTCGTGCTTGCTAAAGAGCTCAGTGTAGATGAAGGCACATTCGAAAGATGATTCTGAGTTTTGTTGAAATATGGTATTCATAGAAAATGTATGCATGTGGATTGGATGAAAGTAGTAGTTGTGACACATCTTTCTTCCCATAAGAAAGACCTTCCTTTATTATGCAAGTTTTTCAAGTTTTTATATCTTATGTTACACATCACTTTTTATCCATTTTAATTGTTTATATCTTTGTGGTTCTAGGTTGGGAACAACTATGGTAAATTCACTGGAAATTTCATTATACCTGACCCCGACCTTCTAGTTATTAGGTTAGGAGAAGGCTTAGTTGCATCCTAGTTTTCCCTTTCTTGCACTCGTCTTGCACTCCTTCTTTGTAGTCTATCCTCATTTTCTTATTTTGGATCTACATCATGTTTTCTTTAGCCATTTTGTTTTCTTGTCTTCTGACTTTTTTTCCTGGTTCTGTTTTTTCTTTCTTTCTTTCATTCTTTCCTTCTTGTTGAGTGTTTCCTTTTGTTTTCATTATACAAACAGGTGTTGTACCTAGACCTACTTGGCTTCTTAGTATGTCTGTGGACAAACTATAAAGAGTGTTTTGACACTTCAATATTTGGCTAGCCATTTGTCTATCTTCCTTTAGTTGGTTACACCTTTTGGCCAATGAAGTTCTAATGGAAAATATGACCTGTTTGAAAGGAGATTTTTGGTCCAACCATGAACCCATGCCTTGTTCGAAAACCTCATTCCTATACTCGTTTTTCTTCTTTGGGGTTCACAAGGTTATCCAACTAGTAGAAACATAGAAGGGGAAAATATAAATGAGAAAACCTAAATCAGAGGTCTCTATATGCTCTCAATAAGTTGGGATCCATCTTCTGCCGCAAATAAATAAGTGTTAATTCATAGTTATATTTAACAAAATAAATAAAGGTGAAAGAAGAGAAAGGCTTCTTGTGCAGAGAGGTGAAACAAGCAACTCTGTCGGGGTACTGTCCAGGCTTGCTGGCATTCAAGCAATATTTTTGTTCCTGCATGACTCCACAGGGGTACTGTCTAGGCCTGCCTGCAACAGAGAAACACTAGAGATGAAAAATAATACTCTGAAAATCTTAAGCTCGCGAGATAGACTACCCTTCCCAACTTGAATCTTTGTGATTATACTGAATCTTATGTTGTGTTCGACCGACAAGGCATAGAGGGGACCATGGCTATTCATGTGGTAAGTGGGAAGGCTAAGGAAATTTGCATGATGAATCAATATTCCTTGAAGAACCAATGCCCTGCATGAAAGGTGTTAACCAAAATAGAGAAACTATATTCTAGCAGTGTGCTACCAAGTGTTATAGCGGCTACAATACCCTCCAAAATTTTTGTCTACACTCAAATTTTGGAGCCTATTATGGATCCTATGATCGGTTTTTCCTAGTCATGTATTGGTAAGATGATTATTTCAAGCTCACTTCTTCGATATTAAGAATCTTTCATGCTTTTATCTTTACATAACAAGTGTCATCTTCAGGAATGGGTATTATCACTTGTCAGGCAAAGGGAATTTTTGGTTTTCTTCAAGGGGAAATCTTTGTGAAAATGAGTTGTTCCCATCATGTAGACATGTTTTGGACTCATTTCCAAAGTTTCGTGTACGCTTACACAAGTTTCATCATCATCCACAGAGCCACACTTGTCGTAACCTGCCACAATGGTTGTTGCATTAAGCGAAGTATGTTTTCATATGTTGTAGATTATATATGTTGTATCACTAAGTGTGCAAGTGTGTAGTCATAGTCAAGCTCTATCACTATTCACATTAGTTCCACTCATCCCACACTTAGCCAAATTCCGGAGGATTCCTAGCAACCTAGCCTCGTCCAACCTTCCTAAATTGTGCACTTTGCATCTGCAACCCTCAATATTTCTCCTTGCCTATTGGAATTGCGCAACGCGTACAAAGCCTAGCATCCCTTGGCATCCAAAATAGCACAAAGGCTACCTCTAGTGACCTTCCCTTTCCTGGAGTTGACTACCCTGAAGAACTACGCAGGTTTGTCCCCCCAAACCTCTTTGCTGCCTAGTCCGCCTTGCCTCTGAAAACTGCACAGATTTGTCCTTGAGGATCTCATCCCACAACAACCACTACCTTCTTGAACTATACAATTCTGTCCCTTAGTGGACACTGCACAAATTTTACCCCTTTGTAGGAACTGTGTAGTCTTATCCCTCAGTGTATCCCAGTTATTGAACCTTCTCCCGCTTGGCCTTATTCCAGTTTTGGCTCAATTAGTGAATTATCATGCAACATATTACACTAAGGGTTTATCATACTAATGTCATATTTTCATGAGTGGATTACAGATACATGAATTCTACCAGGCTATGACAATATGATTAAGAAGGAGATGAAGAAAGAGGACATGTTAGATGATACTTAAGGAGTTGAGGAGAAAAGATAGTTATCAAATAAGAAGTGTTGGTTTGTTGGGCCTGACCCAGGTTGGGAGTTAATTAGCCAAACAAATCCCTGAACTACTGGCCCTTTCGGCAATAGTCCACAGAGCGCAGACTGAGGTCTAACCCAAAGTAGTATGGGGGGGTACTGGAACTAGGTTTCCGCACCCTTGAGATGTATGAGGGGTTGAGTCGGTCCAACTGTTAGTCCCTGCGTGCAAGTTACTTCGTTCACTTCCGTGGACTTTGCGCCTTGATATATTTGCCTTCGTGCAGCCCTAACCAAGGGTTGTGGGGCTTCCGCACTGCTGGAGTAGCGGTCTGCACTATCCCCTTAAGTCACACTCGAGATCTTACTTATCTCCTTACACCAGTTAGTTATCTTCGTGTAAATGGATTCCTTATGTTATATTTATTTATACAACACAATCATATCAGTTTGTGCAACAAATAAACAGTAAAATTGCAATTCATACCCAATAATACATAAAACAGGAAAAGATACACAGAAATATGAAAAAACTTCTCTTTATTAATGCTTCCAACGATTACAGACTCGACCTACCCTGTGCACTCAGCTGCAGGGGTCCACGCACTCAGCTACGAAATACTAGGCCTCTGCGCACTCACCTGCAGAGCCTTCTCCTACTCTACGACCCAAAGACACAACTTACGCTTCGACTCAATCAATTCCTTAGACTCATATTTCCACTTTTTTCTTCTTCTCTTACACTTAGAGCCTCGTTCTATTTATACAATCCCATGGTCCATGGACCATGGGTAGATCTTTCAAGCCGACATTACATTAAAAAAACAAGGGTAAACAACCCTGAGACTCTATTATGACTTCACGTTCCACGCCAACAAATTGCGAAGTCTTTACAATGGACTTAGTCAAAACTTGGGCTTTAAGCCCCAAAATATGCCTTGGGGGGATTCCATGCCCAACAGGTCCGCAACACAAACATCGTGACTTGTCCTTGAGTCACTCTATCGGTGCAGAGATCTTCATGTGGAGTCCTTCCAACTCTGCTTGAACAATTACAAGGTCGACAACGCACTGAGAGGCTGCCTACTGAAATTCTTGTACCTGTTGTTCTGAGACCGCAGTGTTAGAACTGCTCCCCTGGATTTGTTCCTGCGTCTCCTGCATTTGCTGATAGTCCCGCGTCTACTTTTAGCTCCCTAAGGTGCGACGACTATGCTTTAGTCGACTAGTCAGATAGCCAGGACACCTATGTAGGGCTTCATTCGATTATCATTCACCTTTCTTGGGAAAGGTTCTCCATTTAGCTTAACCAACTGTACCACGCCTCCATTTGTGAATTCCTTAACAGTGTACGGGCCCACCAATGCATCTGGAACTTCCCCAGGAATTTATTAAACTTTCTATCATATAGTAACACTAAATCATTTACTTTGAAGGTGCGCAACTTAATATGTCAATCATGTCAAGCCTTTTCGCGCTGCTTTTGTACCTGCTAATGGAAGCCAACCAAAAATTGTTCCTCTTCAAGTTCTTCCAACTACGCGAGCCTTTCCTCCAGGGCTCCACGGTCCATCAAACCTGTGAGTGCTGCTATGTGCAAAGTAGGCACAATATACTCCATTGGCATGACAAATTCCACTCCAAAGACCAAACAGAAAGGTGTCAGTAGTGTCAGTTTCTTACACATTGTTCTATAGGACCAAAGTACTATAGGTACGCATAGGTCCGAATCACTTCGCTGCATGTTGCAGACTTTGGTTAGCGCAGTCTCCAGGATATTATTAAATTCGTCTACTGTCGCATTGGATTGTGGGTGATACGGTGTGCTTTTCTGATGATACACTTGAAACTCTTCTATTAGCACACTCAATGTTTCGTTTAGGAAATGTGTACTGCGATCTCTCATCAAGATCTTTGGACATCCAAATCGTGTCAATACGTGTTTGAACAAAACCTTCACAGTTGTGGCATCCGTGCAATCTTTTACCGGCTGCGCTTCTGCCCAACAAGTTAGGTACTTTGTCACAGTGATAATGTATCACGCACCCATCTTTTCCTGAGGTCTGATAGGGCCTACAAATTCGGTTGCCCATTTTTTAAAGGGTTTCAACATCATTTGCGGATTCAAAGGAATCTCATCCCTCCGCTATGGTTTACCTGTTCTTTGACATACATCATAGGCCTTGTAGTGTGCTTTTGAATCCTGATGAAGGGTTCACCACCACAACCCTGTGCGAAGGAGCTTCTGTGCAGTTGCTCACCCTGCAAAGTGTCCTCCGCAGCACCCCCATGCGCGTCCGCGAGGATTTGACTATGTTCAAATTCAGGTACATACCTTCGTAGTATCTCGTCATTCCCATCTTATATAGGTGCCTTGCGATAACAAAAAAATCTACCATGCACACCACCAATTCCTTCTTCTGCTGGACAGTGTTCCCGTCATCAAAAAGTGGATTATATATTCAAAGTGTCGATCCGCTATGTGCACAACAAAGAGCTGTGTGTCAGGTAATCCTTCCTCCAAACTAGTAGGTTCCTCTCCCATATCAATTCGATACAAGTGATCTAGTCTCGCATTCAGGTGTCCAAACTTCACAACGACTTCAAAATCATATTCTTGGAACAATAAGAGCCACTTGCATATGTGCCCTACCAACACAGGCTTATTGACCAAGTATTTCAGCACGTAATTGTCTGTATGCATATTGGAGTCTCCCCATAGAAAATAGCGTCAATATTTTTGGAGTGCGTACACCATAGCCAATCCTTTGCGTTCAGTGGTGAAATAGTTCTCTTCTTCTTTAGACAACCTGCGACTCACAAACGTGATAGGGTGATCCAAGACCTCTCCACCCTCCTGTGTTCGCTCCCAGTGCTATACACGACGCGTCAGCATGGACATGAAACTCCTCATCCCATTTTGGGAAGACCAAGATTGGCGCAAAGGATAATTTTTCTTTTAGTACATCCAGGCTCTTCATGCAGTCATCATTCCAGCAAAACGTGGCATCCTTTTTCAACGGCTTCTCCATCGGCACAGTGATATGGGCGTAGCTTTTGATGAAATTCCTACAATACCCTGTATGTCGTAGGGTATCATGCAGCTGTTTAACACTTCACGGTGCTTCCAAATTCAGAATCACTACAATCTTCACGGGGTCTACCATCAGTCCCTGTTTGCAAACCACATGTCCCAACAAGTTCCCAAAGGGAACGAGGAATGTGCACTTCTTGAGGTTCAGCGTGATTTGGTGTCGTCGGTAGGTATCCAGCATCAAGCGTAAGCTCACTACATGGTGCTTAACCAATCCAAATATAGTCCAATCATCCAGATAAACCTCCAAGAACTTGTGGATATATTATTTGAATGTTGCAACAACTATGCGCGAGAATATGGCCAGCACGTTCTTCAACCCAAATGGCATAACGGTGTATTGAAAGAAGCCAAATTCAATCGTGAAGGTTGTCTTACTCCTATCTTCTGGTGCGATTTTGATATGGTGGTACCCTGAGAATCCGTCAGTGAAAGAATATGCTTCCTGCCCCTCAGAATTTTCCAGTGCTTCATCTGTGAATGGAGTTGGGAATGCTTCATGCACACATACGTCATTCAATTTTCTAAGGTCCATGCATATTCTTATCTTGATCTTTTGCTTCTTTTTCTACACTACCATTTGGCTTACCCAATCGGACTCTTCCACTGGCTCAATGATTCCAACCACGAGCATCTTGTCTAGTTCTATGCAGACCTTCTCCTTGTTCTTTGGATTCAAGCGGTAAGGCCTCTACTTATCTGGCTTCGTGTCAGGCTTTAATGTGATCCGCATCATTCCTAAATCTTCAACGATTCCTTTTAAGGTCGTGATCTAGGTGGGGAACAAGTCCTGGTACTCGCGGAGTAACTCAGTGACTTTATCCACCGTTGTGTCATCCCAGTAGTTGTCGAACGTTGCGACTTAGGTTCGGCTTCCGTACCAATGTTTACCTCCTTTGTTTTTACCGGCACAATTATGTCAGGCTCTTTAATCAGTGGCCCTTGAACCTTGTGATATCCTTCAGTCTCTGGAATGTTAACTTTCCGCGGATCCTCGTCGTATTCTTCAGTTTTATGTTATAACACTTTATCGCGCAGCTCAGCTGAGTTGCCCATTTAGGTTAAATTAATTCTATTGGCTCCTAGGGTATTTTAAAGATAGTTGTTTTTACTGCTTGTAGCACGTCATCAATAGTATCCCACCAATGATCCTCAAACATGAAGGTTAATAGGAACCCTTCGCGCAAGATATCCCATTCACTCGTCCCATGGTGGAGCTCTGCCTCTATATACAAGTTCATGGGTATAATATCCAGGGTATGACATAATAGGTGCACCCACTCAGGTTGTGGCTTTTCCCCATAAACCTTTGCCCACTTGGAAAGATGTGCATGCATATCATCCCATCCATCATACCTATCTTTTAATCACATTTGAGGCTTCCCAAACCATAGGCGCATCATTCTCCTGCATCTGTGCCAGTCCTCAAAGTTTCCTTGGTGCGTACCCCACCACCTCGCGGGCGTAGTGCATAGTACCCATTTCAAAGCCTCAAAAGCGTTGTTGTTCTGGCACTTCTCTTTCGAATCTGTCCAGGAAGTCATCTACCTCGCTTAACCCATCATATGTAGGAAGATCCCTTACCTCCGTTGATATGCAGTGCAAAAATCTCGTCATGATGTTAAGTTCAGCGTGGTTACCTCATGTAACTGGTTCTCCCATCGTTCTATCTCCTAGTTAGAATCTGATATATAAGAGCTTTCACACTCACATGATGTTCGTCCATCCGCTGTTGGATTTACCTAGTCTTTCTCTCGCGTGGTTATATTTTAGATGTAGTCCAAGTCATCATCACTTTCATAGTTGTGCACTGGCTCCGTGTAGTGCGATCCTTTTGCAGGGTTCAACAGTACAACTACGTGTAGAGAAATTTTCTCAAAAATCATCTTGCACTTCTTCAGATTTATCACCCCATTCATGTCAGAGGCCCAATCGATTCCCAATAGTGTGGTGTAAGGATTGTTGTCATCAACAATCTCTATCAATTCAAAATCTGTCAGCGTGCTTGCTCCTTCGATATCTACGGTGATTCCTTGCAATCTTCCCATGAGTAAGATATTTTGCTGGTGCTCCATTCGTAGTTGGATAGGAGACCATTGCAGTGTAGGCCTCCCCATGCACTCCCATGTTTGCTTCTACAGAACGTTTGCGTCTGATACCAGGTCCAGTATCACTTGGTCCGTCTCATATTCCCCAATCTCCACAATCAATCTCATGTCTCTTCCCATCCTTGTCGCGTGCTTTCCGACCTTCTGAACTACACATGGTTCTCTTGGTGCGGTCGCAACACATCTACTTATAAGTTCCTGCAGTCCCTTTACTGCCTTGTTGTTGCATAGCAACTTCATGCATGTTTCCAGGAACGTCGTGAGCATCGATGGGTCCATTTCCGGCTCCGGTCTGTCATTGCTTCCTGAAGTGGAGGCATCAACGAAGCTCTTCCTAGCTTCCATGAAGGTTTCTTTAGCGCGCTCCAAATCAAACTCTCGTTCTTTTGTTGGAGCCTTGCGAACCCAGGTACTATCTTCAGGCTGCTTGACTTTGTCATACCCTATCGTAATTCCACTTTAGAGCATAATATTCACATTAGGGTGTTCGTCGTGTGGATGAGACCTCATCATTTCCAGGTTCTGAGTTGGGGGAGGTTGGAGCGCTCCTTTATCGTGTGACCTCACTATTAGTGTGGGACAATCCTTTGTCCCATGATCAAACAATGTACAATACAAGCATGATGGACACTTCAGATTCATACAATCACGGGCATAGTGTCCTGACCATCCAAAATTGTAACATATTAGTTGTCTACAACCTGTTCCAGGTCCTCCTCCATGTCGGCCTCATCCACACCCTTGAAATAAGGTTCGTGCCATCACTACATTCTGTTCAAGGGGCTGCGTTTAGGCCTAAACTCTGTAGGTGGGAGTCCTATCCATCATCAGATCATGACTTCTACAGGTGCGCTCATCATGTCCTACTGATCTACAGAAATTATAGAACAACTGTTGTGAATTCTGTGCGTACTTCTGCAAACGATGGCAGTTGTCTATAGCATGCTTTCCCCCTATTTGACAAATCACGCACCATAATGCAGGCGTTGTGCTAGGTCCTGCTTGTGTCTTTGGTATCAATGGCATTAGTCCTCCTCCCACGAGGTAATTCACGAACACTGGGCACTGGTCCTTGTCATGTCCCTGACCCTTGCACTTTATGCACCATACCTCATCGCGGACTTCTGGGCAAGCTGGCTTGTCTTGTTTCAGACTCTGCATCTCAAGGCACAAGTTTTTCAGTTGCATGTCGATCTGCTGAACTCCCAGGTTAGGATCCTGTATCGGGGTCTCATGTAGTCTCATCATGATCTCCAAGGCCTCGGGCTAAGTTGTTAGCCTTTATTGTGACAATGCATTCCTTAAATGCAGCGTTAGCAATGCTACAAACAATTCGCGGTTTTGTCCATCCGTCAAAGTCATGTTAGCTTCAAAAATTGTGCACTTCAGTCTCTAATCCAACTCCCACGGAGTCTCATCTGTTAACATCATGATCTCCTTGAACCCAATGATTGATTGTGCCTTTGACTTCGGCCTACTAAATTCTTTGTTTAGTGTGCAGTTTAGATGTCTGTGATCCCTGCATTCAGATTGTCATTAGAATGCTTAATCTACCAGGTCAACGTGCGATCCTGAAGAGCACTGACCAATGTCACTTTCTTTATATTGTCATCCATGACTTATGCTTCCCATACAGCTTTTATTACGAACCAAAACTTGTCTGGATCTTCATTTCCTACTCCCTTGAACACTGACAAGTTTATCGCGCTTGCCATATTAACTTGCGGTGGTGGCGAAGGTGGTATGGGCGAAGATGGGGGTGAACATGGTGAGATTGGTAGTGGTGTGGGTGGGGGTGGTATGCATGGAATCCTCTGCCTTATCAAATTGATCAGACTTCTTGGTGAGACCTTTGTAAGCTTTTCCTCGTCCCCTCGCAAAGGTGAAATCAAGGGGTTGGTTTCTAGTACTATACTACCTTTGTTTCTGTAAATTCTTCCACTTTGCGTAGCCCCAAACATCAATGTATTTGCATAACCCACTTTTCACACAGTAGAATTTTAATCCAAGTGTTCAAAGACTTAATGTACTTACCTCACGGTCCTTTGAGGAAGTGTCGCTCTGCCTCGTTGTAGCTAAACAAAGTATCTACTGTGAATTCAGCAATAAAACCTCCTATAATTCGATCGATCTAGTGATCAACATAGTGCGCGATCTTATCCTCTGATGCTTCCAATCTGAGCACCAATTCTGGAGTCCAAAAAATAGGTCTGTCGAGCTTACATCTTCCTTGGCTATCTACTAGCTTCGCGATCCATTCATATAGCTCGGTAGGGAAAGATGCAAAGAAAATTTCATGGATCTCTATGTATATGTATCAATCTAACCACTCTTCTTTTGATAGCCACAGATCCCTGTTCTCCTGTGCCACAAACTTGTGAATCTTCCTATCCAGCAAAATCTTCAATTCCTTTCTTAATTGGATTCCAATGATATGACATCAAACATCTCTATGCAGATCCCGGTCTGGCAACAGAACCATTTTTTGGCTTGTTGAGGCCTGACCCATGTTCGGAGGTAATTAGCCAAACAAATCCCTGTACCACTGGCCCTTTCAGTAATATTCTGCAGATTGAAGACTAAGGTCTCACCCAAAGTAGTATGGGGGGGTGCTGGAACTAGGTTTTCGCACCCTTGAGATGTGTGAGGGGTTGATTCAGTCCAACAGTTAGTCCCTGCGTGCAGGCTACTTCGCGCATTTCTCTGGCCTTCGCACCCTGATATAATCAACTTCGCGCAACCATAACCAGGGGTCATGGGGCTTCCATGTTGCTGTAGCAGTGCTCTGCACTATTCCTGTATGTCACACCCGATATCTTACTTATCTCGTTACACCAGTTAGTTATCTTCGTGTAAATGGATGCCTTATGTTATATTTATTCATACAACACATTCATATGAGGTCGCATAGCAGATAAACAGTAGACTTGCAATTCATACACAATAATACATAAAATAGGAAAAGATACACAGAAATATGATAAAAATTCTCTTTGTTAATGCTTCCAATGGTTACAGACTCGACCTACCATACGCACTCAACTACAGGGGTTCACGCACTCATCTGCAGACTACTAGGCCTCTGTGCACTCAGCTGCGGACTACTAGGCCTTTGCTCACTCAGCTGCAGAGCCTTCTCCTACTCTACGACCCAAAGACACAACTTACGCTTCGACTCAATAAATTCCTTAGACTCATCTTTCTGCTCTTTTTTTCTTCTCTTACACTTAGAGCCTCACTCTATTTATACAATCCCATGGTCCGTGGACCATGGGCAGATCTTTCAAGACGACATTACAGTACAAAAACAAAAGCAAACAACCCTATGACTCTATTATGACTTCGCGCTCCGCACCCACAAATCGCGAATTCTTTACAACAGACTTATTCAAAACTTGGACTTTAAGCCCCAAAACATGCCTTGGGGGGTATTCCACGCCCAACAAGAAGACCAAGGATTCTGTGATATGATATAAGATCAGGACTGCATGAAGACTCCACCTGATTCATATCCCTTTTGAGTGTAGGCAAAAAACAACGAAGCACATCTTTCATGAAGTTGAAATACACCTCTTAGTATAGCATTAAGGACTTCTTATCATTTTCATATCATTATTCCTTCAATGAAATGTGTGGTTGCAAACACTTGAAGTCATTCCATGTGTTTCCTCTAAGTGTTTGGCTTCCTTTTTCTTATTAGATCAGTTGTCGTCTTTTGGCATGTTTGACTATTATGTCATGTTTTCAAGTCTTTTCTCGTGGTTTTGAAGGTCTACCTTTGTGTATATGAGTTTTCTTAACCATGTAAGCATATGTCGCACTCATGCACAAAGTCTTGAACATTATCACACAATTGTAGGTGTAAAGCCTATCTCAATTGTCGTACTTGTCACTTGCTATGACATTATCACACAAAGGGATGTACTTTCTTGTTTCTCTGGTGGTCTATGTTGTTATGTTGTAAAAGTATGCTAAATGTGTGCTCATAAGTTCAAGTTCATCAAAATTCTATCTTCCTCTCACACTTAAGCCATCTTTCTAAAAACCTTCCCGACCGGGCAACTCAGCTGCACCAAACCCTAACTTAACTTCGCACGTTGTAGTCTCATCCCTCAGTGTTGTGACCTTTCTTCTTGGAACTACGTAGTACACAATCACTTTCCTCCAGGTGAGTTTCACTACGCAATTCCAGAGCTCAACAACTTTCCTTGACCCCAGAATTCCAAACGAGTTCCTCTCGGCTGACTTGAAATGCGCACTTCACACTATGAGTCCTCAAGATTTTTTCCTTACCTGCTGGAATCTGGGAATGCGCAAAGAACCTAGCCACCCTTGGCCCCCAAAACTTCATAGAGGTGTTTCCTAGTGTCCTCCCTCAGCTGAAGCTCACTGATCTCAAGAACTGTGCATATTTGTCTCCCAGGTCTCTCTGCTCAATCCTCTGTGTATGCATTAATTGCACAATCTTGACTCCTAGTGTCCACTATGCAATTCCCCCCCCCCCAAGTGAAGACTGTGATCAAATGTTCCTAAGTCAAGCCTGAGTTGCACTCTGCGTAGTTTTGTAATCAACCTCTCTCCATATCACCTAGAACTATGCAATGCACAGTTTCTAGGCCTTCTTCCCAGCGTGTCATGTGTCCTAGGCTTAGTTCATGGATAATAATGCATCATCTTAGGATAGGGAGTTTTTAGATTGATGTCATCCTATCATGAGTTAATTGGAGGAATAGTTACAATGTTAAATCACAGTGAGATGATCAAGAAGGAGAAGAAAGAGGAAGCATGCCTGAAGACTCACTTGTAGCTAAACAAAAAAGTGAACCAATCAAGAGAAAGCAAAGGGATGAAAGTGTGCAACCACTTTCCAAGACAAAATATCATTAAAGATCCTGCATTATCAAGCAATGAGGAGGAGAAAAGAAATAATATCCAAGAACACATTTATCACTCAGCAACAACAGCAGCTTGACATTGCCACATCATCAAGCCAGTCCATGTCAATAGTGTCATGTCAAGTCATGTCAAGAGTTTCCATATGCCACATCACTACTTTCGACCATGCACATTGTGAATAAAACATATTTTAAAGTGAAAGTCCAATGGACACAGAAGAATATGAAGAGTCATGTAAGTTTAAAAATTCATAAGAAGTTGAACAGTGATCAGGATAGTCAAAGAGTCACAAGGGGAAGCATCACCCTTGGTTATATATACCCCCTGATTGTACGAGAAAAGGACTTTTCACCTTGGTTCCTCCTACAAAGCATTAGAGACATAATTAGTTCTTCAAGGAGCAAGAGTGACTCCAATGTCCCACTACTGGAGCTAGTGATGTATAATGTAAATATGTGCCTTGGAACTTTTGCTTAATTACAAAAGCCTTTTAAGGCCAATATGATCTTATGCATGACTTACGAATGTTTGTAAGATTATTTTGTGAATGTTTTTATTTCATGTGTTCTTTCACATGTACTTAGATATTTGAACTAATTTGTTTATTTTAGTGCTCATCTTGTTAGGAATGTGTTGTAATGGTTTCGACTGATGTCTCATCCTTGTGGACTATTCTGTAGGATACTAGACAAACATTTCCTTTCTTACAGGTTATAACAATTGTCCCATCCACTGTAGACTATTCTGCTGGATGTTAGATGAATATTCCCTTGTTGATTGGTTGTAACAAATGTCAATTCCGCTATTGGCTATTCTGTTTGGTGTTGGACAGGCCTTTCTGGTTCAAGTCTGTCTCTTCTTGGGTGGTACTATTACCTCTCACTTAGAGGCTCACTTTTCTTCCCTTGTTTTGTTGTAAGATAACCTAGACACAGTTGCGCTACACACTCACCAAGCACACTAACCTTGTTGTTCAAACACACCATTGCATATTTCTCCTGTGCTGACAGCTAGAGACAAGGAAAATCTTTGAGGATTTGGAAACCAGGCCTTTATACAAGATGTGATTCCTACACCAAATGGTGTGAGGTCTAATTGGGACTTCTTATTGAGGAGATCCCCTTGGTTGATGGATTTCTAGCACTATCAACAAAGTGTCAAGAAGGCTAGAAACCAAAATATGTATCGATGTAGATTAAAGGTCATAACACACCTATATGCACACAAGCAGTAAATTCAAACTAAAATAATTATAACAACAGAAACTGTGCTCTTAGATGCTAAGGAATGATCATTTGGCAACATTTTTTGTGTTTTCTTCCATGAGAGAATGCCTAAGCTATTTCTATTTGTTACTCCAAATTTTGTTTGAATGAATTCCCTCTTTCATTTAAATTGAGAAATAAAACAATGGAAAAAGAATATCGAGTGTGTAATATCTGAAGGTGATTCAACTTCAAAACTAAAATTGTTTTCCATGTGAGAAGCAATAAGAGTAGAAATCTGCTCTATGAAATCAAAGAGCTCACATGTTCTCACTGTTAGAAAAAACAGAGTTCATGAAAGTAACAACATCTAGAAGTTGGACATAAGAGGTGTTTTAAGGGGGAATTGTTGTGTTATCTATCAAAGGCTATTGAAGATGAATTCTCGTTCCAATGGATGTAGCTCTTGTGTACAAAACAAGTCAAGTTATAATAACATAAAATGCTCGCAAATTATTATTGGTGCGAAAGTGTGGAGTAAAAATCAATTTGAAAGCTTAAATTATGATACCATGCCATGATGTATTGCATATGCCATCAAAATAAGCTGCAAATTGTAAGTGGTGTAGGTTTTATGGACATAACCATGGAATCTATGTGTTAGATATATGGATTCATTACAAGAGAAAAGGCATTCCCTTATATAAAGAAATATTTCAATGAGTGAAAACCTAAAATAGGGAATAGTCATTCTACATTAGACAATGTTTTTTGGAAATAGCAAGGATTCTACTTATAGTGGATAGAATCCATAATATATGTAGTAGGGTTTCTACTTCCAAGCTGGAATTGAAGTACATAACATTGATTTTACAATGGGAAAGGCATTTCCAATAGAATAAGGCTTCCACTTCCATGATGGAATTGAAGTAAAGAAAATTCATTTTACAATGAGGAAGTATTTTTCAATAGAGTGGGGCTTCCTCTTTAATTTGGGAGCTTAAGTATGGAAATGCCATTCTATGGTATGAAATGTATGAAGTAGGGATTATAATTTAAGTGGGGAGATTATATAAGAGAATTTCATCGTATCTTACATGGATTAAAACTTGAAGTAACTAGGGAAAATTCGTTCCACTTTATTCAAATTATGGAGTAGGGCTTATACATTAACTGATGGGAGGTTGTAGGGAGAAATACTTAAATGGGGAGAGTAGAGATTCATTCATGACTCAAATAATGGACATTTATAATGGGTTGAGCATTATTATAAACATTTTAGATGTCTTCAGGCTTCGAGGGGGTATAAAATGTTTATTTGCAAGGCTGACTGTTGCAGATGTCCCTAATGTTAAACATAGAGAATGTGCCTTAAAAATTATAGTTTAGGTTGAGTAGAACTACACAAGAAAAATATTGATACTGCTATGCTAGAGGATATGTGTAATTTAAAGAAGGAAATCATTTGTCGGATAATTAACAAGCATAGAACTAGCAGTGGAACCATGCTCTAGCTGATAATATGAAAGAGAGTAATGTGCCTCTTCAATCTTAAGAATCTGGAAATGATAATTAGTGTAAAACAATGTACGTGTCTGATTTTGGGAGTGTTGCATGGGTGAACTAATCTCAAAATTATCCTGAGGGGAATATGAAAATCTTACAATCTATCAAATCATAAAGGATACTGGGAAAGGTTGTGTTAGTGAAGAATAAGGAGGTGCCTCCTGCACAATATTAATACACTAGATGGTGTGTTAAATTAGAATATTTGAAAATACACTCAAAATTTCTGACTAAGGTGGTGTTTGTGTCATGCCTTTGTATCAAGCCCTAGCCAATTAAACCATATGACAAGGCTTATTGATCATGTGTGAATAGAGTATTTCTAAAATAATCATTGGACCTCTATTCTATTACTATGTTGATTGGAATGTCATGTTAAGACTATTCAAAATTCCATAAACTTCGTATCCTTGTCTCACTAAAAAAAAATCAATAAAAAGGTCATAACATGAGCTGTGGCAAGCGACTCTATGATACACTTACTACAAGGAGAAAACAGTGACCTGTCGGATATTCCACACGAGTCAAAAATGTTAGAAAATCTACAATTTCAGCAACGATTCTTCATGCAGAATAAACTCAAAGAATCATTAAATCTTAATGCCCAGGGATACGAGTTACCTCCATTCATTGGTGATGTTTTGATGAAGGCCAAAGTCCACTTACTTGCTTCTTCTTCAGCACTCCAGCCACAATCCAAGCAAAAGAAAAAGAACACAATAATTTTGAAGGCACTTCCAAGCTCTGTTATCTCAGCTAGATGGTGTAAAACTGAAGGGGGTTGAGATATGAGCTTGGGGACCAAACAGATGAACATATAGCTAAGCTTCCATTAAGCTTCTAAAATCTATGTGTTAAATGTCCACAAATCAAGGCAGAGAAGTCGAATCAAAGTGATGGACCACTATAGTAGCTCCTAATAATAAATTTAGTAATTGCAGTTGCCTTTTCTTAACTTAAGGAAACTACTGCAGTTGGTTTCCATAAGTTAAGGAAAGGCTGCAATTCCACAATTGTAGGCAGCAATTGTGTAAAACTTAATGGAGCTAACATTCTCCCAATTGGTCCATACTTCCAAACTTAATGTCTCAACTTAAAAACCATTGATAATCTGTATTAAGTAATAGATACATGAATCATGGCGATAAGTCCTCTAATGACGAGTATTATCTTCCATGTATTACTATGTATTTATTCTTATTATAATTTATGTGGCAAAAATTTCTTAATGAATAAACCTTATGTTTATTCTTGGTCCTTCTTAAATGAATTTTCTCATATCAACTTAAGGTGCACATAAATATCAGAAAAAACATCACAATAATTAAGAATTTCATTAAAATAACATTGTCCATACAATGAAAAACTGCATAATGGAACCAAGTCCCATATTCAATACATGATCCTTGAATTTAAACGGTGGCATGCCCTTAGTCAAAGGATCAGTGATCATTAACTCAGTGCTGACGTGATTAATGACCACTTTCTTTTCTTTAACACGTTCCCTTATAGCTAAATACTTAATGTCGATGTGTTTATTTCGACTCCCACTTTTATTGTTTTTAGCCATAAAAACAACAGCTGAATTATCACAATATATTCTCAATGGCTTAGATATAGAATCCATAATTCTAAGCCCAGAAATGAAATTCTTAAGCCATACACCATGTAAAGTAGCCTCAAAACAGGAGACGAACTCGGCTTCCATAGTGGAAGTGGCAATGATACAGCTCCACCGGCCATCATAAAAATGTAACCTGATGTTGATTTATGTGAATCAACACATCCAGCGAAGTCAGAATCTGAGTAGCCAATTACTTCCAAGTTGTTCGTCCGTCTATACATAAGCATGTAGTCTTTGGTTCCTTGAAGGTACCTCATAACTTTCTTTGCAGCTCTCCAGTGGTCTAAACCTGGATCACTCTGATATCGTCCAACATTCCCACAACAAATGCAATGTCAGGTCTTGTGCAGACTTGAGCATACATTAGGCTTCCGACAGCAGAAGCATATGGAATGTTCTTCATTTGTTCCCTTTCAAAGTCGTTCTTCGGGCATTGGTTCAAATTGAACCTATCACCCTTCACAATGGGAGCTACACTTGTTCAACAATCCTTCATCCGAAATCTCTCTAAAATTTTATTAATATAGGTTTCCTGGGACAGACCCAAGATGCCTCGAAATCTGCCTCTATGGATCTTAATGCCAATGACATAAGATGCCTCACCCATATCCTTCATATCAAGATTTTTAGAGAGGAATTGTTTCACCTCATGTAGCAAACCCTTATCATTGGTTGCTAGCAAAAGGTCATCCACATATAAAACAAGAAAACAAATTTTACTCCCACTAACCTTCAGGTATATACACTGATCCATAATGTTTCCTACAAAACCAAAAGAATAAATTACATTATGGAATTTCAAATACCATTGGCGGGATGCTTGTTTTAAACCATATAATGACTTCTTGAGCTTGCAAACCAATTGCTCACCATCACTAGAGGGGAATCTTTCAGGTTGTTTCATGTAAACCTCTTCCTCTAGATCTCCATTAATTCTATCTATGGAGATATGATCTAGTCTCCGGTGCCATAATTTAGAGGAATCTTCATTAATAACACATCTTTTAGTGCCAGTGCGAACATGCATTGAGTCATATGTGACATTGTTTTGTAAATTAATGCAGTAAAGACCATTAGACAAAATACCATTCCCAACATAATCAGATTTATAGAATAGACTGAAAGTTTTTTTTTTTTGAAAAGTTTAAGGAATATCCAAAAGGTACAAGCCTTGAAACTGAAATCAAGTTTCTAGAAAAACTTGGAACATAAAAGGTCTTTTCTAATTCCAAAACAAAACCACTACTTAAAGTTAAATAACATGTTCCTATAGCTTCCACATGCGAGCCCATCTTGTTTCCTGATAAGATGCTTTGCTCACTTCCCACTGGCTTCCTTAGGTTTTGCAAACCTTGCAAGGAATTCGAAATGTGAATTGTTGATCCAGAATCAATTCATCATGTGTTAATATTAACGTTAACCATATTAGATTCATAACAAACAAATGAGATTATTTCCTTAAGTTCGGGAATGTCACAACGAATTTCAGAGAAATTTGCAGGTTGTACTGCTGCATCAAAATAAAGAATCACATGCTTATGTTAAAATTGAGGCTTAATAACTTTCATGTTTTACCAATGTAAATCATGCTAAAAAGAATTGAATCAAATGACATAAAAATTGCCTGTGGGCTAAATTTTTAATTCAAACAGATTCAATAAAACTTTATGATAAAACTTATTAATTCATAACTCCTGTGGGTAGGTTATGAAATTTTATCCTAATTAATTACATAAATATAATAAAGATTCCTGTGGGATAAAATTTATTATATTCAGTGTAAATCATGCTAAAAAGAATTGAATCAAATGACATGAAAATTGCCTGTGGGCTAAATTTTCAATTCAAACAGATTCAATAAAACTTTATGATAAAACTTATTAATTCATAACTCCTGTGGGTAGGTTATGAAATTTTATCCTAATTAATTACATAAATATAATAAAGATTCCTGTGGGATAAAATTTATTATATTCAGTGTAATTAATTACAATTTAATGTCTAAATAATCTTTATGTGATCTTATCAAACAAAATATATAATTTTATTTAATTAAAGATGTTGTGGCTATTCTCTAATTAATTAAAATTATATGGATCACTAGACATTATTTTGCTGCATAAACAAAAGTTAACCAGAGAGAAAAATAACGTTTACTGAAGGGAGTAAGTCAAAACTCCATATAACTGTAATAATTTTCCAGCAAAATCAAAAATCAAGGTTAAAGCAGTCAGCATTACCGAAAATGACTACAAATTTGATTGTTCAATTTATAAACTTAACCCGGAGATTGACTGAAGCACCGTTGATCTACTTTGCACTTGCATAGCAAATGCAGTTCGAAGGCTAGCTGGCTTGACTTCAGGCTCCGTCCTTAAGTTTATAAAACAACAAAAATTGACCAGCAAACAAGCTATTTTGCTCACAATATAAATAAAATTTAGATTTAAATTTAAATTTAAATTAAATTTTAATGAAGCGAATGCAGTGCTGAGAACATTATTCAGTGCTAAGAACATTCCGCAGCGGTGATTCGTCACGTGTTTATAATATTCAATGTCTAAAGATTGACATTCAACCGCCTTGGTAACTTCGCAAGTATGGGTTTGTTTTGTTCAATTTTGTGAACCGTAATCTACGTTTTGAGGTTTTCTAATATTCTATGATTTGGAACGATATAAAATTAAAATCAATCAAACTAAAAATCATACACCATTGGGTCCAAATCATAGATAATAATTTTAAGATCAAAAACTAGTTTCCCAGTCTTAAGAGATAATCCTCAAGTCACAGCTATGATGCAGGCTGTAACTGTTCTTGTTCTAGCATTAGCACTTTCCCGAGAACCAACCTTTCAGAGCGAACTGTTAAAGAATGACTGATCTGTTGAATTAAGGTTTTCTGGGTCTGCTGGAGGTTTTAATCATTTACATATATAACCATTGAATTCATCTCTTCATATAGAACATCAGATCACATATAATAGAGAACTGTTTGAAATGTCAATCATCTCAGTGAATTAATGGAGCTAACATTCTCCCACTTGGTCCATACTTCCAAACTTAATGTCTCAACTTAAAAACCATTGATAATCTGTATTAAGTAATAGATACATGAATCATGGCGATAAGTCCTCTAATGACGAGTATTATCTTCCATGTATTACTATGTATTTATTCTTATTATAATTTATGTGGTAACAATTTCTTAATGAATAAACCTGATGTTTATTCTTGGTCCTTCTTAAATGAATTTTCTCATATCAACTTAAGGTGCACATAAATATGAGAAAAAACATCACAATAATTAAGAATTTCATTAAAATAACATTGTCCATACAATGAAAAACTGCATAATGGAACCAAGTCCCATATTCAATACATGATCCTTGAATTTAAATGGTGGCATGCCCTTAGTCAAAGGAACAGTGATCATTAACTCAGTGCTGTGAAACCCATTTGACTGGGAGATAATTTTTACATGATAATTTTAAATTAGTTTGGGACTTGATTAGGAGAATATGTCAACCCCATATTCATATTTGGAATCAGTTTGTTCTCACTCCAACTATATATGGGTTTCATATTTGCGTTTGTAAAAATGAAAAAATAATTTGGAGTGCAATTTCATTTTTTTACTTCGTATCAGAGCCCGTATGGACCTCCATCCTAGCCCATCCAGCGCTGAGGGAAATGGGGGGTATAGGTATTTGTGTTTAGAGTGATTGTTGGTTATGCTTTTGTAGTAGTGTGTTAATTATTGTAAAGCGGTTATGCTTTTGTACTAGTGTGTTAATTATCGTAAAGCGGTTATGCTGAGGCCTCTGGGATGATTTGTTGGTTGATTGGAGCCACCTTACTGTGGAAGAGCTTTCGTCAAAGAACTTTGCATTATGTGATTGATAACAGTTCAATTCTTTGTATTGTTTCGATAGGAATTGAAGGGGAATAACACCATTTCTTGGTGTGCCCTCTTTACATTGTTTCTACATATAATGACATGTATAGATTGGTGATCCACCACCAGTGAAGAAAATAAATTGAAGAGAAAACATTGCTAGAGTCCAATTCTTCCCAACATTCCAATTTCCAAGGCAAGAAGTCACGGTGAAGGTACTATTATTCAATTACTTCTAACTTTGTGCGGAGATTCAAGATATGTTTTGGAGTGGTAACCATTTCCTCTTGCAGGAAATAATGAGTTCCAGATTTGATTACTAGCTTCCCTTCTCTTCAAGAAAATTGGAGATGAAAATGTGTTCTTGTATTCTAAGACATCTATGTAAATTTTATGTCGAACCTGACACCATGTTGTTTCGCGTTCCTATTTTTATGGATGAAAGATACATACACGTTCCAAGTGGTTATTTCACATACTTTTATATGAACCTTTCGCGTGTCCTTGGTCACATTGATTTATATTTTAGTAGTTTATGCATGGCAAGAGGATGAGATTTCCCAAAGTTAAATGTTCACCTTCTCACCGTGCAACGGCCCCTGAAATTAGTTGTTTATTCTGAGTTTTGCTTAGTCAATGTCTATTTTCGATGCCGAGAATGAAATTCAAACTAAGAATTAAAATGGAAGGACGCTTTTAAAGGTTCTTGAACTATATGGATCCGATGGTATAAGAAGTAAAAAATAATTACTATGTTGGGGAGCACACTGCAAAGGAAATTTGTGTGACGAGCTTATTCATAAGAGGAGCCCACAAAGTATAATTATATTTTTGATATAGTGTTAATTATATTTTAATTGAGTTCATTGGTAAATGAGATGTAAATTTAACTTGAAGCATCAATTACATAGAACATAGTAATGTAATTCAAATTAGCCGTTCTTGTTGTATACGATGCCACAATAACATATTTTTGATTTGACTACATTTATGCTCCGTTACAAAGCCAATGGGTCACGTAAACTCATGAACATTAGCTACATGTTATCCTTATATGTTTTTATGTGTCTGAGAGAGACATGTAAAGTTGTAAAAATTTTAGTACCGAGACAACTATCCTAGATAATTTATGTATACAACGAGCAACGTCATATGACAGACAGACAGACAGATGGAAGACTGTCCATAGGATGATTCAATACTTGGCTACTTTTGATGAAAGCTACAATGAGATATGTAATTTGGTAGAATAAAATGTGTGAATATTGTTGATCATGCAATTTTGTCAAAGATCGTGAAAGGCGGTTTTGTATTAAATGATTCTAATGGGAAGCTCAAAGATTGTGGCGGTGAAAGAGAATTTTCTGGGATACTTAAGAGTGGGGATAAGTGTTGAGGAAGACCAGTCAGACAGATTTGACATATGAATTGTAATTTGTCAAATCTTACGTTTGACATGTAAACATCAAGGGAGAGACTTGGAGATAATGTTTACATGATAAGTTTAGAATTAGTTTGGTATTTGACTGAGAGAATATATCAACCCCCATATTCATATTTCGAATCATTTGGATCTCAATCCAACTATATATGTGTATCATATTTGTATTTGTAAGTGTGAAAAATTAATTTTGAGTGTAATTATGTTTTCTTACTATTTGGGGCATTAATTCCTAGGTTGAATATTGAGGTGACAATTAAATATTTGAAGTCCATTGTATATAAGAAATGCAACCTCAAACCAATTATGGATCTCAGTGTTATAGGTGATGGATAACTTCTCGACATTGCGATCAGTTCCCTCTGCGTCAAAAATGTCATTTTTGATAGAATTACCAATTGTCCCCAAGGAGAGTTGGTGGAAGAAAAAATCAGAAAACACTTAGGATGACTTCCCTAAAAAGGAAAGGCACTAATCATTAGAAAAATACAACTTACTGTTTTGTAAATTCGTCGCTAGAGGGAAACATGTTGGAAGCCAAAGAAGGGGGATCAAATGCTCCTAGAAAATCCTTGACTTGAAATGCACAAGTGAATATCTTTGATAAAACGAAATGATTAGAAGGAATTTGTTTCCTTTAAAGGAAATTTGTAGTTAAAATACATTATATATAACTTCAAGAGATATGAATCCTCAGCTAAAATGTCAAAAAGGATTTTCCTTAGGTTTTCGGAAAAAGCAAGGAACTGTAAGGAAATATTCAATACTCATTACCTATATAGAACAAACCGTGCGGCACATTTTTGGAGCGCATCCTAGTGGCAGTCAGTGAATGGGGATCATATCCTTCCAGAAAACCCTAGGCTTGAAATGCTCGAGCGAATATATTGCATACAACAAAAGAGCAAGAAGGAACAACACATTGTAGTTAAAATACACTATATGTGTCTTCAAGAGATCTTCTTCCTCGGCTAAAATGTTTGAAAGGGTTTGTCTTAGATTGCTAGAAAAGCCAGGGAACTGTAAGGCAATATTCAACACTTGTTACCCATATAGAAGGTATAGTTCAGTGAGATTGATGTATTATTAAAGAGGCTAGCAAAGTTAGAGCATAAAATCCTAATAATTCTTTAAATTAAGAGGCACAAAACATATTGGGAATATATTTTCTTTCTAGCCATTACAAATTAAAATGCACGAATATTAGAAATATCTGGAATTAACCATTCTTAAAAATATTAATGATCTAAAAATGAGTTGGAGCAATTAGATGTCGTATTCAAGTTAACATGCAACTGATGGTTCAACTATAAATAACATGGAAGTAATTTCTTACTTTTGTTAATAGAGTAGATTATTTTACTTTAATAGATCTCTCAAACTCAACTATTAGATTTATTACCACTGAATATGTGTAAGGGTTCTCTCTAGAACTCAAAAGAAATTATTCCCAATTGTTTTTGTGAAGACATATGCTCATTAATTTCTACATTCAAAAAATTGGAGAGATATATCCCAATTATTGACAAACTCATAAATGAAGTGATAGCTAGTACCCATGTGTTTACTTTTGCGGTGAAACACATAATTTTAATTTCTAGAAATTGTAATAGCAAAACTATTATTGTAGACAACCAGAGATCACTCCTTTTTACTTTCATGTTCAAGATCACTTATCAATCTTCTTGACCAAACTATTTTTCATGTTGCTTTTGTTGCTACTACATACTCTGTTTTTTTGATGAAATGGAGAGAATAGGCTACTTCATGGATGATCATGAAATTAGTCTTGTACCTAGGTGAAATGTATAACCCGGTATACTCTCTTTCTCATCAATACTTCCTACAAAATTTCTATGTGTTTAGCTAATAATATGGTTATCGTTTGAATCCATTTATGAATTCCCATACTGTATTGTTCCTATGTTGGCATTATGATGCATGTGCTATCCTTGATGGAAACTCACTTATAACAAAATAAGTATATGGTAACTATATGACTCCAAAAATTAGACACAGAGTTAACCAGAGTTGTTCTGAAATATTCTATTAGCCTCAATGCCCTCACACAGTTAACAACATCAATAATATTTTTAACCAATCAACATGTAACCAAATTCAAATTCATTATTCAATCAATTCTAATTGAGACATTATCACTCAACCCAGATCAACATGAGGACATCATTGACAGATAACAGAGATACAATATTACTGATTAGGTTGATTAGTCATTTATGAAAAAAAACCCTTCCTTTATAAACATGAATTTGAATAAGCGAACCCTCACACCTGCATACAGATATACAAATTTTAGGTTTCCTTTATGTACTAGACTTTGAAGAAACATATCTGCAGTTGTACGTGCCATGTAGGTTATATAACTCACGTACATATCTACAAAATTGTTGGCATTATGATGCATGTGTTGTCCTTGATGGAAACTCACTTATATTAGAACAAACATATGGTAAGTAGATGAATCCATAATTCAGTTCAAAGGTGATAGAGTGATGGAACAAAATAATAGAATGATGGGACAAAGGTTTATAGATCAGAACCAGAAGTTTGATAAAGGTGAATATTTAGAGATATATATGTGGTTTTGTCAAGGCCAAGTCACGTATACACACAAGTTTTGTGAAGCAAAGTCGTGTACAGTTTTTGCACCATGGTATTATAAATACTAGGGCTCTTTACCATGGTATTTTCCCATACTAATGAGTGTGACAACAGATATTGCTACACCCATAAGAGGAAATTCATTTGTTTCATTGACATATCCATTATCTTACATATTGCATGAACAGGGAAAGGTATCACCAAAGGACCAAAAATTAGTACCTGATAATTATTTTTCTTGATCATCTTCATTCTGAGGTGATTCTGAATCTGAATATTTTCTTCCATATAATAGCCAATTGTCTCTATCTCTGTCACTGCCTCTTTGATATGTATTCTTCTTTTCAAGTGTTATCTTCTTTTGCTAGTTTCCCATTGTCTTGATAGATCTCCTTGTTGAGCATTTCATATTTTGCATTAGAATTCCTTGTCGCAGCTTATGAGCTAGATTCACATTTAATAATTTCATGAAAACCAACCCTAGATTTGATGGCAGGAGTCCTTTGACAACTAAGAATTTTATCCAAAATCTTAGTATTATCTTGAAATTACAAAAGTTTATCCTTTTCTTATAATTTACCATTTAGGACATTTACCTCAACCTGATATGGCTTTCCTTTTCTACATACTTCTTCATCATGAAACGTGGCCTACAAGTTATGATGTGTTGTAGCAAGTGGATCTAGTATGAGAATTTATGAAACGTGGTCTCCAGAGATGAGGGAGTGGAGCTTCCTTCTAGTGGTAGTTGATAAATCAGATCAAGGGGTTGGAGCTCCCTTCCAATAGCAGCTAGAGAATGAGTGAAGGTTGTAGCCTTCTGCAAGTTGGTGCATGTCTATTGGTACAAGTTTACGCTATTACAAGAGCTAAGGTGTTGGAGTTCCCTTCCATTAGGAGCTGGAGAATTAGTAAAGTTTGTAGCCTTCTATAGGTGGGTGCCCGCGTACTGGTATGATTCTACATGACTACAAGATTGTAAACATATTTTTCTTTATATTAAAAAGGAAGTCAAAGATGACAACAACAGGTGGTTTTCTCCCACATTGGGTTTCCACCCTAAATCTGAGTGTTCATGTGTGTTTCTTATGTTTTATTGTTTGTTTTTTTCTTATAGCACCTCCTTACTACTTTCTGGTTTAAGTTCAACAGATAAACAATTAGCTATTTTACAAGTTTACTAAGCATATTCTAGTTTATTTTACAATGTTTGCATACATAGACGAGTTGGGTTTAGTAAAGTTGCGTACATAATTCAGAAAAGAAAATTATTTTTATGATTTTTAAAAATATTGATTTAGCCCCCCTCCCAGTGTTTTTCCTAACAATTGGTATCAAAGAAGGACCTTTGGCAGAAGCTTGATCGCTTGAACAAGATCCGTCAACACAATGTAAAAGAAGGAAAAGAAGAAAGCACCTCAAAAAAAGAAGACATCTCAAAGAGACAATGACATAGATAGGGACAATTGGCTATAGATGGAAACAAATATTCAAATTCAGAATCACCTTAGAATGAAGATGATCAAGCAAAAGAATTATCAAGTACTAATTTTCGGTCCTCTAGTGATACCTTTCCCTGTTCATGCAATATTGAAGCTAATGAATATGACAGTCAAAAAACTGAATTTTCTCTTATGGGTAAAAGTGAAATAAATCTAATGACCATAGAAGAAGAATTTAAAAGGGTCATAGCTAAAATTAGAGATCAATAAGATCTATTTGATAAATGGGAGTGCACCTACAAAGAAGAGGATACCAGGTTAAAAACTCGGCTGGAGGAAGGAAACAAAATAAGGAAGCATTACAAGGAAAAGAAAGATCAATGTCAAAGGCTGCAGGATGAAGTAACTTCATTAAGAAATCAAGTGAATGAAAATGATACAACAACCAAGGAATTTAAAGAAATAACTAGTTACTGTAAAGGTCTTGATGTTGAGGTCGTCTCTCTCAAAGAAGGTCTTGAAAAATAAAATAAGTAGAACGAAGAACTGCTTCAAGCATTTGAAGAACAAGAAAATGAAATTATCAAATTAAAACAAGAAGTTGAGGAAGGAATAATGGTTGAAGAAATCATGAGGAAACACTATTTAGAAAACGAAAAGCAATATCATGTTGAGGTAAGTATCGTAAAAGGTAAAATAGAAGAAAAGGATAAACTTTTGCGATTTCAAGATAGTAATAAGATTTTGGATAATATTCTTAGTAGTCAAAGGTCTCCTTCCATCAAATCTGGTCTTCGTTTTCATGAAACTGTTAAAGGTGAATCTAGCTCACAAGTCGAGGTAAGGAATTCTAGTGCAAAATATGTAATGCTTAATAAGGAGATAAGAAGTCAACCCCATCAACAACCAAGGAAAGAAAGTATTTTAGTAAAATCATTTAATCCTAACTATAGAAGTGTTAATCGATATTTTACTCTTATCAATAATGTTGAATGTTCTATATGTCATAATTTTGGACATGTTGTAGCTAGTTGCAAAAGTATAACGTTTCAAGCTAATAATTGTCTCACAGAAAGCTCATCAAATTCAAGGTACTTTAAGGGATATTGTTCTTCTTACAATATGTTTGGTAACAAAGCCATTGATTGCAATAGAGGGAATATGAGACATATAAGATGTTATCCTTGTACCAAGTTTGGGCATGTAGCAAAGAATGAAGGAACAATTCTAGGTATCATCATAGACAATATGGTAAGGAACCAAATAAGAACATTGATATCAGAAAATCTAAAAAATATGGATCCACCGTTAAGCAAGAAAATGAAGAACATATAAGGTGTGGTCTTGCTCTCTTCTCATTTAAAGATGAAGATGAATGGTACATAGATAGTGGATATTCTCATAAGATTACTGGAGATAAGAGTAAAATGGAGTCTCTCATGAAGAACTATCATGGTAATGTTATTCTTGGAATTGATGTTTCAACAAAAGCTCTAGGACAAGGTACATTCAGAATAGACATAGGGGGAGCTCAAAGTGTGAAACTTAAGTATTTCTCTTTCTGTACATCGATCTTATGAAGGCAAGTCTCATGTATATGCGAGTTCTAAACAGCGCAGTCGCATATATTTTAGTTTGATGAAGAAATAATGGAACAGACTCAAGAAAAGAGCCTGATATGGTTTAGTCAATTATGAATTGTCTTTTCTTTTTTGATGGTTGATGAGTACATTTTGTTGAGGCTATTCAGAAGTTATTTTGGCCCTCATAAGTTGTTTATGACTTGATGTATAACTGGTTGATGATGATGCCTTGATGATTCTTATTGATATATGAAATGATCAGATCTAACAGGGAACAGTTGGCATAGGTTCATGGGGAGCATTGACTATGCTTGTAATAATGCATTGTTGGCATTATTTTTTATTTAGAAGTCCTTGGTACATAATGATGCTTATAAATTTTGATGAGTCTTATGTTGCTGAAGTGTTATAATGATGCATCATGCTATGTTGCGGTCATGGGTTGCCTATGATGAAAGCACATGTGATACTTATATTTCTTGAGCCACATAGTTATTTTGATGCTACTGATAAAATTTATGGATGATTCTTTTGACGATGCATATATTACATATGTTATGGTGATCTTCATAAGATCAAGGAGAAAAACAAATCTTGAGTACACAACTTCATTATTTGATGATGATAAGTGTCACTCATTACTTTTATGTTGTTGTCATCATGCCTTCAAAGATGCATAAATTTCATATGGTGCAGTTATGGATGAGGATTCCTATAGTTCTTGGCTCTCACATGGTATATTGTTTGAGGATTTTTGCTTTTGATGGGATCAAGTAAGTTTAGCAAATGATTGTTAGCTCATGTTTTTCTTTTTTTCGTTGATGAGAAGGTAGATACATATTGTTATCTCCATGATGGACACATTACAGATAAGGATCACATGGATGATTACTTAAGTTTCATATTGGTAAATGATGTTGGTATAAAATATCTTCTTGTATGAAGAAAATTGGCCAAGAGAATGGTGTTATTGCAGGTTTCATGAAGACATGGCTATTTGGAGACATGGCTTACTTAGTCACATAATGATGATGATAAGGAATGATGAATACTTCTTCCTATCTTACTTTATGATGATAGGCTTGGTTCTCACATATGTTGATTATCATGGTTGATTCTTATCATATGTGGGATGTTAGAAAACTCCCTAGTGATGATACATGTTTGATATATTGAGGGTTGTTGTGGAAAGAACATGCAGTTCTTGGTACTATGATTTGATCATGATGTTGTGGTCATGGATGATGACTATAGTTCTTTCACATGTACATGATATGCTGGGAATGGTTTTGTGAAGATATAGGTATTAGTGGTTGGAGATATGGCATATGCTTAGTTGATTCATGAAAGGCTATGTTTTTTATGAACATAGATTAAGGCTTTTTCTACTAAGGAAAAAGAGCAAGTTGATCTTGATAAGGTCAAGAGCATGAGTTGATAGAAGGTATATATGAAAATATGTACACGGCATACTTAGTCAAGGTTAATGATATTAAAGATACATTGTCTTATCTTGCAAATTGAAGATGGACATATACAGGTTGTTGTTCTTAACGTTGTTGACAGATGCTTATGGTGCATATCATATATGGTGTATGATACTTGCTAATAACTGTCATGGTCTTGTTTAAGTCTTTGGTATTTGTTATAAATTCCATGTATATAATTTGATGTAAAGTTCATATAAATACCTATGATGTACTTATTGTAAAATTCAGCCATATATGGACTATTGTCGTCAAGTCCTTTTGGACATATGATGAATTTTGAAACCCCTTTGTGTTTGGGAAGTTGATGTAATAATGATGTCAAATGTGGTAACCCACTTTGATTGGGTGATTTATGTAAGTTTTTGGTGATATCAAAAGTTCTATGAGTCATAGAGTCATGTACTTCATTGTACATATGTCAGAGATTTCGGCATGTGCTGAGGGGGAGCATGATCAGAAAATTCTGCATGTGCTCAGGGGGATCAAGGATAGTATAGTGCAAATCGGATCCAAAGGGGGAGCTTTGGTCTCCCATTTGACCTTGATGTCAAAGGGGGAGATTATATTGGTATTTGAATGAGGGTTATTTTATGTATCTAACATGTTTCTATAGGTTAAGGTGATCAACACCAACATGGTTGCATCAAGTCCAAAGGGGGAGATTTTGGCATTATGATGCATGTGTTGCCCTTGACAGACATTTACTTATAGCATAACAAGTATATGGTAACTAGATGACTCCAAAAGTCAGTTCAGAGGTGACATAGTGATGAAATAGAATAACAGAATGATGGGACAAAGGTTTACATATCAGAATTATAAGTTTGATACAAATGAATATTTGAAGATCTGTATGCAGATTCGTCAAGGCAAAGTCGCATATACATGCGAGTTTAAAGAAGAAAATGTGCGTAAAGTTTCCACACCATGGTATCCTAAATATAATAAGGGTACTTACCATGGTATTGCCCTGTGGTATTGAGCCCAGTAAGTATTACTTGATCCCATCCAAGATTTCCACCAGCACTAGTGTAGTTTTTCCCCATGGTATTGAAAAAGGCTAAACTATATAAGGTGGTGAGGATCAAAGTGTGTAAGGTGTTAAAGTCATGGAAATATTATGAATAGTTAGATCTAAAGAAAATATGCATGTTATGGGCTTTTGATGCTTTACTTGATCTAAACTAAGTATTCACCTGAGAGTTTGATGATGGATAAGATCCAATAGAACTAAGATGGCTACCATGATTGTCAGATGATTTGATTTGTGTTGATGATGTCTTAACACATGATTTGTCTATGTATGTCAAGATATGGGTATGACTAAATTTCTATGTTGCAGCGAAGAAGTGATTTTGAATTTCTAGATCTGTATGCGGGTTCTATAGCCTATAAGGAACAGACACACACAAATGTGTTTCTTCAAAATCACACACATAAAGGAAACCTAAAATTTGTAGATCTGTACACAGGTTGGTCTCGGTGAATTCGTGTATACACCCAGGTTCGCTTCTTCAAAGTCGTGTATATAAATGAAGGGTTTCTATTCATAAATCACTGATAAACCTGATCAATGTTGTTGTATCTCTATTGTTTGTCAATGATGTCCTCACCTTGATCTGGGTTGAATGATAATGTTTGAAGTAGAATTAATTGAATGATGAATTTGAATTTGGTTACATGTTGATTGGTTAAAAATATTATTGATGTTGCTAACTGTATGAGGGTTCTGTAAGATAACATAATATTTCATAATAACTCTATTCAATTCTATGTCTAATTCAAAATTACAATTTTTTAGTATATTGAGATCTATATGCAAGTTTCTCTACACAAAATAACGTATACACATGAGTTTCCTTAAGCAAAGTAGCGTATACATTTTGATAGATGGTTGATTAGGATTTGTGGTAACAAAATATGGTTTCTATGATGTGAAATATGATGTTTGATATTCCGGTTACAGTGATCTGACTGTTCCAGTTGATTGGTTGAGTTTTGATTAAGTTTTAATTGATTGTGTTTGAGTGATTGATTGATTCAGTTGTGTCAGAGATTGATGATTGTGTTATAGTGATTAGTTATAATTTTATTATCGATATTAAGCTTAAGTGTTGGTAGTGGGTCCAATATGAAAATTTGATGAAATGTGGCCTACAAGTTATGATGTCTTGTAACAGGTGGATCTAGTATCAAAATTTATCAAACATGGTTCCCAGAGTTCAAGGAGTTGGTGATTCCTTCCAGTGATAGATGGTAAATCATACTAGGGAGTCGGGGCTCTCTTCTAGTAGCAGTTGGAGAACGAGTGAAGGTTGTAACCTTCTTCATGTTGGTGCGTGCATACTGGTACAAGTTTATGCCACTACAAGAGCTGGAGGGTTGGAGATCCTCTCCAGTATGAGCTGGAGAACAATCAAAGGTGGTAGCTTTCTATAGGTGGGTGCCTGCATAATCATATGAGTCTGCATCATTACAAGATTGTGAAAATATTTTTCTTTATATTAAAAAAATAAGTCTAAGATGACATGAGTGGGTGTCCATGTGTGTTGCTTATGTGTCACACTTTATTCCGTTCTTACTGGAGCTGCTTACTTCTTTATGGTTTAAGTTTAACAGATAAAGGCTTAGTTGTTTTACAAGTTTACTAAGCATACACTAGTTTCTTTTACAACAGTCGCGTACATACGCGATTTGGGTTCAGTAAAGTCACGTACATATTTCAGAAAACAAAATTATTATTGTGAGTTTTTAAAATACTGATTCACCCCCCCTTTCAATATTTTTCCCAACATCCTGCAATATACTTAAAAATCATTTTTCCTTCTTTCCAATGAGTTTCTTTTGGTGATTCCACGAACATGTATATAATATTACTAGATACATTATGTTAGACATTGTTTCTCTCGATACATTAGGTTTACTACTAGCTTCCTCGACAAAGTGGAATTGTCTACTAGACTTATTTCATCTTTGTTTAGCTTGGTTCCTTGGATAACCGGCATGTCTATTAGATTTCATTCAATCCTCTTGAATATTATAAAAATTTCATATGCATACTTTATTTGAAAAATATATTTCTTTTTTAGATTGTTCAACTTTTATCCCAAGAAATATCTCATGTGACTAGGATTTGTCATCTCAAAATCCTCTCCATCATTAATTTAAAATCAATAAGCTACAAATTTCCTGTATAAATCATAACATCAACATAAATGTAAACAATTAAAATATTACCATGCAAATTTATTTTTACATAAAGAGAAGGTTTATTCATTCTACATTTGAATCCTTTGTTTATCATATGAATGAGTTCTATTGTATAATTCTCTACGAGCTTGTTTTAAACTATACAAATATTTTTTTAACATATACAATTTTTATTGTTGATATTTGATTTCATACCCTAGAGGTTGATATATATACACTTATTCCTTCAAAATTGCACATAAAAATGTTGATTTGACATCCATTTCGTAAAATAGCCCATGACTTCTTATTGTTATTGCTAATGATGTTTTGCAAAATCCAGTATTACTACCAAGGTGAATATTTCTTCATAATCCACTCTGGATTGCTGTGAAAATCCTTTTTCTACCAACCCCTATTTATGCTTGAAATTTTCCCTTTTACATTGAACTTTGTCTCATAGAACCATTTGAATCTAGCGATTGTTTTTACTTCTAGTAGATTTACAAGACTTCATGTAGCATTCCTCTCTGTGGATTCAATTTCTTCATTCATAGTCTCAATCAATTCTTTCTTTTTTACTGGTTTCTTTAAAATGTGTTGGCTAGAAAGACAATAAAGAGAAATTTACTTGTTCATTATCTATCTATAAATACATATGTTTCAAACTTCATGTTTTATAGCGAATGGTGGATTTAGATTCATTGCTTGAGGATGGACTCTGCACATTTTGTCCTCTTTGGATTTCACCTTCGGTTGGAACTTCTAGGTGTGGCAATCCTTTCCTTGGATGTTCTATTTTCTATTACATCACCTCATTCAAATGCATGTGGAAAATTTTGATTTCTCTTTGTCCCCTTACCTTGATCGTTCTATGCTTTACATTCAAAGAATTTAACATCTCTTAAAATAATTGATTTCTTGGAGACAGGATTATTGAATTTGTAAGACTTGGATTCTTCACTATATCTAAAAATTAGATATTTTTTACTTATGTAATCCAATTGCCTCGTCATTTCTTCCTTAACATGTGCATAAGCTACATAACTAATGTTTTTCAAGTGTGATACATTTTTCTTCACAACACTCGCAACTTCCAAAGGAACTGTCTTTGAGACTTTTTGTGAGAGATATATCCAAAATATAAACTAGACATGCTATTGATTATGCCCAATACTCATTTGGAATTTTTTTTCCCTTCAATATTCTTCTTGCCATATTCATTTTTTTACCTGCTACTCCATTTTTTTGTGTATTGTACATTGTCTTAAAATTCCTCTCAGTTCCTTGATCCCTATAATATTCATTAAACTTTTTCAAATCATATTCACCTCCTTCCTCTAATTTTATTAATTTATTTTTATTTTCACTTTGCTTCTCTTCCATGGCTTTCAATTGATTGAATTTTTTAAATGTATCATATTTTTTTTTTTTTAATTTTTTTTTATGAATAAGACCAATGTCATTTTATTGAAATCACCAATAAATGTTAAAAACTAAAAGCTTCTCTGTATTGACTTGATTTTCATTTTACAACAAAGTTGTGTATGTACTAGTTCAAGTGGAATTTTGGATCTATAGCAGGCAACAACTTGAAAATTATTTCTTTGTTGTTTTGAAAGGATGAAACTTTCACATGGAAAATTATGGACATCTATCGCAAGTATACCTAGAACCATAGATGTCTTTTGCAAAATATCAAGGTTATTAAAATATAAATGGCCATATATAATAGACCATAACCAATTTTCATTAAAAATTGTTATAAATTGAGCATATGATAATGAATGTTTCACATTTCCAATTATTAGAGGAAACATCTCTTTTTTGACCATTCAGATGTTTATTATGATTCTTTCACTTGGTGGCCTATCAAGAATTGTGAGGGTGGGTCCTTTAAATTTGTCTTGAAAATCATTTTGAATCATTTGTCCTACACTTAACAGATTAACTTTAAGACTTTATACATAGAAAACATCATGAATGTTATTCGTTTCATTTTCTTGGTTAAAATTTTAAAAATATCATTGCCTAAGTCATTAACAAGATGATCATCACCCAACTCAATTTAAAGCTTAATTGTTTCCTCAAAGCTTGAAATAATATATTTGTTACCTGCCATATTGTTGTTGCGACTGCTATCCAGTAACCATTGCTATTTTGTTGAGTTGTTGAGCAAGAAAGAAGCATGTAAGATGTTCCTCCAACAAGTCTTGAGTCATTTGCTTCTTCCTACATTCACTTTCAAAATGGAGATACTTTTTGCATAGAACTGAACATTTTACTTGTCCATTATTCCTCTTCTTCTATTGTTTCTACCTCTTCCTCTTTGATTTTTAGGTTGGTCCTATGGATATTCAAGTTGACTTGATCAATTGTTTTTGCCACTATAATATCATTTTTTTCTTTTGCCTCTATTTCTACTACCTCTTCCTCTACTAATTTTCACTCCAAATTAAAATGCATTGAGTCATTTCTACCTTTAATTCTTGACTCATGATTCAACACTGTACTTGTTAGTTCTTCAATTAAAAACTAGGTTATAATTTTACATTCTTTTATGGCTATCACAAGAATGTCAAATGAAGGTGGCGTGATCATGAGGATTTTATCAACCACCTTTTGATTAGTGTCACTCCCTCCATGTGTTGGAAGCTACTTTACTACCTCAATGACATGATTGATTAATTCTAATGATTTATCATCTCTCATTTTTAGATTTTCAAACTTCTTCGTAAGAAATCTTGGTAATCCTCACCTTGCCTCTACCTTAGTATACGTTTTCCAAAATCTCCCAATATTGATGGGCACTAGTTACCATGGAAATATTAGGAAATATGGATTCTTCAATTTTATTTTTAGGATTACATAATGCTCTTGAGTCCCTTCGTTTCATTTATATTGTTACATCTCTTTATGTTATTTTCATTATTGCTAAATATTCAAGATGTTGGCTAAAGAGATTGAAGATTAATAAATGGTATCGATTGTTAGGGTTTTCACGTTGGCTGAGTGAGAGGGTTTTTGTGGTTGTATATGGTTCATGATAGGGCAGGAATAGAGACTTTGATTCTAATATTTGCGAATATAGATTTCCAATAGTTAATTTGATTATTATAGACAATTTTGTTGTCAAATTAGATTTGTATTTAATGATTGAGAAAAATGTTCTATGTGTTTTTAGATTGAGAATTGGATGAAACATTTATTGCATTATTTTTACTTGTTTCAGGTGGATCGAGTGTTTTGAAAGTTTTGAAACAAGTTACACAAAGGTATGAGACTTGGAGACTTTAGTGACAGACTGGTAGCTTTTTTCGAGTGGCGATCATAGAATTTGATCAGGGAATGGTGGCTTCCTTCTAATGGTAATTGAAAAAATAAGAGGTGATAGCTTATTGCAAGCAAGACCCCGCACATTGTTAAGAGTTTGCACTAGAGAAATATGTAACATAAGATTTTCTTTATAATAATAAGAATGAAATAGAGACAACAATAGTTGGTTTTCCACCATGTATATGGTTTTCCTATTTCATGATGTGCTTATTGGTCCATTCATGTGATTTATGTTTTATATGCTTTCATATACTCCACACGATTTACATATGTTATTTAGCAATGATTAACTCACTTCTTCATTAACATTACAAAAGAAAAAGTGAAAATACTAATGGTACGAAATACTAATTCACCCCTTCGTTATTTCAATAGAAGATTTTATTAGCCAATGAAAAATTAGAAATAATGTTTCCATAAATTACATAAACATTTTTGAATTTAAGGAAAAATAAAAATATTTAACATTCTTTGTAAACTTTGGTTAAAATTAAAAATTTCCCGGCAACATAATACAAAGCCAATGCACTCATGGCAAAGTAAATACTATAGTCCTTTGTGATAGATTAATAAATGATGGTTTGATTATATGGTTTGACAATCTAATTTTACCTCATCAACATTTTCTTCGTTCCTCTATTGAGTAGCATAACTAAATACATCATTAATGTACGGTTTTTCAAGTTTAATGAGATTGCAATCTCAACTATGGAGATTCATTAATAGGTATTGTGATTGTAATGTCATATTTTTTTATAGTGATGTTTTATTCTTTTTAAATAAATATTTAAAATTGATTAGATTAAATATTGGAATTCATCTCTCTAACAAAATATTATTGAAAATACCATTGAAGTATTATTTGAATTGTGATATCTAAAATATTCTAATCATTTTTTTTAAGTTTATCTCATATTTATTATAATTTTTTTTTTTCAAAACTCCAACTTTTTATATTTTTTTATATAGATATATTAAAAGAAAAAAAAATAAAGATGAAAATCTGTTTAGTAACATATTATATCAGTGAATTTAACAATATTCTAAAAATTAAATAATAATAATAATAAAACATAAAATAGTAACAAAATTCAAATAATTCTTAATCTTTTATTATTAATAGTAACAATACCTTCATTTTAAACAAATGCCTTCATATAAAGTTCCCATCCAATATGGATAAAATATAAAGTTCTCATCCCAACCACCTACCTATGTGTTGCTGGGTGGACAGGTGCGGCCCAAACCAGTGATCAAATTTGAAGGTTTGCTCTCAATTTTATTTGGAAGGGCATATATTCATCTAACCCTTCAAGGATGAAAGGTTAGAAAAAAAATTCACCTCTACTGAAAAGTATATACTAAATAAACCCTTCAAAAAAATTCCATAGTAAAATAGTTTCATTCTAAATCTTTAAAATCTTAAAAATTTAAAGAGTAGATTCAATTAAAAACATTATAAAATCTCAATATAACTAGTAAATAAACAAAAAAAAAAATCTCAAATTCCATAAAAAAAAAGCAGTAAACATATGTTTTATTAGATGATTTTCAAAAGTATTTGGACTTACATAATTAGAAATATAAATATATTTTCCCAATGAAAATGGATTTCTAGTTTTCATTTATTTCCTTACATCATAAGTAGAATTCCAATCTACCTCATTTAGAGCATCATGTGCACTTAGAGATAGAAATATTAACATATATAGTGTCTCCAATGAAATTCTTTATCTATCATCATTTTTTATCCTATTTAATTTTCCGAAGCCTCTTTCACACAATGATGTGGTTGTTGGGATAACAAGTATAGCTTGCCATAATTTCATCAAATATGGAAAGTCTTCAAAACCATTCATGTTCATCTCCACATAGGTTTCATGCCATACATATGATTTTTAGGGTATGATTTACAAATAGCACAAATAAATTCATTCATTTCACCCAAACATCTAGCAGTGTCGACAATAGATTTTTCACATAAACATTTCAACTATCTTTTTGTTGGATAGTCTATATCACTCACTTTTTCATAATAATGTGGAGAAGTGAAAAACTTAGCCACATTAAATACATGTAAATCTATGAATTTCATATCTAAAGATTTAATCACCTTTACCATAAAAAATTTCCCCAAAAGAATACAGTCATATAGTAGCCCCAATATTTTCATCTTTGGAAAACTTTCGAACCTCAATGGATGTAAATGTACCATACTTGTGCTATTTGCAAATTCAAGGAATCCTCTTTATGCTTTAACTAAAAAAGAAGACATATGCACTACATCTACACCAAAAATGCTTTCCAAAAATCATTTACGAAGAATGCTAATAGAAACATGTAAAGTAGTGTCAATATATGTAATATCAACATGATCCTCTTCGAACTTTTGATTCAACTTATTTAATTCAACGAGCATGTCTGCAAGTATATGGATGCAAGTTTCCATTTAAAATATTGTTTCCAACTCAAACATTTTTTCTCCCCTGACTCCCAATCCTAACAAATAATGCATGAGTTTAACAAGTCTTTCCATGACCTTTCCTCTAGAGAGCCGCCTAATTTGATGAATTTGTAGGACCACTAACTTAGTGATTTGAAATGTATACATTAGCTCTCTCAATTTTCCATGTCTTTTAGTTGATTTTCCAAGCCATAAATAAACTTTGTTTCAAATTTGTTAATATATTGCAACTCTGGAAAATGAGATGAAGCCTCATTGATTGTTAATGCTTCCATATGAGCTATGCAATGGATAACTAGTAAATGAGGAAAATGTGAAGCTTAGGAGATAAACCATCATGAATACCCCTCATGGAAGATGCACCATCTGAACCAAAACCAACAAACTTCATCAAATATAAATCCATTTATGCTAAACGAGTTCTCACTAGATCATACACACATTAAGCTATTCCATCCTTTATTTGAAGTAAACATATAAGATTTGTTAAACATGGATCTCTTCCTCCATTTGTCAGATATGTAAAATAAGCAATCAATTTGCGTTACATAATTCGATCAACGAAAACTGTGTAAAATGACCTATGTAAAATCTTCTCTTTTAGTTTCTTCCAATACACCTCTTTAGCAACTTGAAGAAAATCTTTTCTTGGCATGGTATTTGTATATGCAAAATATTCATCGATTAGAATCACGTGTGGAGTGAATTTATACATATTCAAGCCACATATTGAATTATACATTTCTAAATATATATCATGTATAGCAACAAAATACATGTTTTCAATCATTGATATAATTTTCTCCTTCCCAACATTTACCATTAGCTCTACATGTTTAGTGATTGGAATATTGCTTCAACCGCTTTTTCCCTCCAAAAGTTGAAAAAAAAAATGAAGGTTTTGATTTTGTATGGCCACTTATACCACTATTGGTAGTTCCCTATTTTGAAAATGTAGTCTCACTTTTAAATTTAACACGTCAAGAACATTTTATCCTTTCATTACCATTACATGTTTTAAAACATAAGCCCATGGAAACCTTGTATTCCATTGGGATTTGAATATTATTTTGTGTTCTTTCATGGGATTTCTATTTCAACAATCTCTATACTATTTGATTCATCATATTCATGTAGGTGAGCATCAACTTCATTTTGAATATTACATGTTTGATTAGAATGTTGTGTAACACCAAATGATTCAACAATTGACAATTGCATTTTATCCTTCTTAGGACGGCCAATAGGAGAAATTTTTGAAGATTTACGACTATTAAATAAATAAAAACAATAGAATAAGTAAATACATAAATTAAAAATCCCTTAGCAAGATTGAGATAGAAAAGATTCAACCTTAGCAAGATTCCACAACTAGTTATTCATTCATTTGTTGAATTATGTTTTCTAACATTCAAGGAAACTTGTAGCTTTATGATAGAGAAAAACACTTCATGAAAAATCATACTTTGACAAGAAATTTGTATGGCTTTAAGCAACGAAGAAAAATAAGCAAGAATTTGAATCAAAGCGTTATAGTTGTGGAGTTCAATACCCTCAATATAAGATAGATATTCTTTTCATAGTTGGTAGATTCATATAATTATGACAATAAAAATTTGCACCATTAACAATGTAGAAAACAACTCCACCACCCATTCCTAGAATGGAAGGATGGCGAGATGTTGCATTCAGGGTATCTAGCCACAATGTTGATTTCGTGGATTCTATGGTGTCCAGGATACATTGTGCGACCATGAAGGTTGCAATTACTTCAAAGAGTGTTGCATTAAAGAATCCATAGAATGAAAAACCAAATGTTAATGAAGATATGGGGAGGATAATGAAAAATACATTATAGTTTAGTGTCGAACGATAACTTTCCTTCTGTGGATGATGGGTTGCAATTCAAATGAAAATGGAAAATATGGATGCAGGGAAAGAGAACTCAAGGATAACCACAGAGGAGCGAGAGCACGTGCATAATTGTTGAATGGTTATTCAATGTGATTTGCCACCCTGTGCTAGGTGTAATAGTACCATGACTGTTGCATGTATTATTGTTGCAAGTTGCATCATGTTGGCAGAAGTTGGGAGCCTCGGGAAACATCCCCAAATCATAACATAACTATTAAATTGTATGAGGTCATTTGGACTTTGACTAGTCTCTTCCACGAAACTATCACTAACCGCTAGTACAAACTCTAAATTATCGTAAACATAAAAATGTATTAATAGGCTATTAAAAATATTTAATTTACTAGTGATTTTGATATTTTGGACTTTTTCTAAGTGTAATTTTTTTTTTAGCCTTTCTAGGAAAGGCCATGAGCCCGAAGAAGGGCCAAGAAGGGTTCAATTTTGAACATTGGCCCAAACATAGACATGCACAAACAGCCGTCAATATTTAATAAGTTATAGCCCATTAATGTAACCGTACGCATGTATAACTCAACCTCATTAATGGACATAAATGTACGTACAGTAATGCAGTCTATGCTATTCAATGTATGCAGAGTACTACGGTCTGTGGGCACTTAATTTCATTTAAACGAGCAATTGCATCCGTAACCCTCTCTCAAATCGATATCACACTTTTAGTGGATCTATCGAACTTTCTCGACCATATGGCTTGAAAGCAGAGCCGTTGCCATATGGCTTGCTATTCAGCGGCTAATTGTTTTAATACACCGCGTGTTGACTGTATATAGTCGACGGCCGCTTATAGACTTGGGGTCAATCTATGTTTTGAATTCCATTGGAGGCCGACTTCACGATCAAAAGCTTCAGTCATCGCATGATTCCCTTTCATGTTTCGATAAATGAAAATAAAAGTCCGCGTGAAGTCGTCCCGATGAACAGTCAGGGAGCATCGTCAAATTTTTTAATGGTAGTATTAGGGAACAGATTTCCATTGCACCAAAGGAAAATCAAGCTGACTTATTCAACATAGTAAGGACTTTGTATTAGCGCTATGAATTTGTTTTTTTATTTTACTTTTAATTAAAATATATAATATTTTATATAAATTAAATTATGATGGCTAAAAGGTCATATCTCTGCCAGGAGTTCTGACTGATTTAATGATGAAGAGAGGATAGTAAGGAAAAAGTTGCATCAATGAGAAAGTAAAAAGGGAGCGGCTATGATATGTCGCGTTATTGAGAGCTTTTGAGAGTGGAAAATAGAAGCGTAGATGCATCGGAGAGAAAGCGAGCTGTGAGGAATAGTATAAGTAGGAAGACACTTTGAATATAGTTTGAGTAGATGTTCGAATTTTTAAGAATTACGCGTCAAATATTGTGATAGTTCAGCAGAATAATCCAATAACCGTAATTAATGATAAGAATATTTTTCAATCATCTTAAAGAGAATTTTGGTTTAAGATATAATTTAATGAAAGTTGTATATGAACAATACAGTAGCGAAGCGAAGCAATCAGCATATTAAATGGGAAGAAGCAAAGATTAAGTTACATTAATTTTTTATGGATTAAGATATAGTTTAATGAAAGTGGTTTATGAATAAAATAATAAGGAAATTAAGTAATATCGAGGAAATATTGAATATAACTTGAATTAAATTTTGTTTGTAAAAAATTACAAGTAGAAGTTAAATAATAAATATAAAGTAGAAGTATAAAATAATTATATTGATATTTTAGAAAAGAGTTTTTATAGTTTTAATTTTATTATCAATAATTATTAGATTGGTGGTAATCTCTCCAAAATATTTTTAGAATATTCTTAATAGTATAGGTTGATAGTAATCTCTACTAAACATTTTTAGAATATTCTTAGTAGAATTCATGTATGAAAGTTTCGAATTTATCTCCAAAGTAGTTAGACTTTTTCTTTTCTTTCAAGTAGATTGATTAATTAAAAAAATGTAATATGAATAAGACTTATATGAAATCAGTTATGGTTGTTTGGGCATGTGGTATTGATTTATAAAAAATGAAGAATCAAATTTATTGATAAATTGGGCCTATCAGGTGAGAGGCTGCACTTGGATGCTGCCACTCACAGAGCTCTCTACATCAAATCATTTTAAAATAAAAAATATATATAGTGTTCAGAAATCTAGGGAAGTTAGAATAAGAAGTAGGAATTAATTCCTAATCTAAGGCTCTAGTGAACCGAAGCTCTCCAGATTTACTTATTCTCCATTATCTTCAACACTCCCCCTTAATGGAGAAAGGGGTTCACAAGTATTCCTAACATTTCCCTAAACAATTCAAACTTAATTCTACCAAGAGGCTTAGTAAATATATCAACTACATTATCGCATGAATATATATAACTTAAACTCAAATAGGGCAGTTAGAACAACCTCCAAAAGAATAGGAACTAAATCCTTATCAAAGGCATAAGCTTAACTAATGAACTAATCCCTCCTAAGATATATTTCTCCATTAATTCTAACACTCCCCCTTAATGGAGAAAGTGTGCTTGAAAAATAACATACGCTTACTGGTTTAGTCTCAGCTAGGCTTACAATAGTACATAAAAAGCTTGTTAACTCAACTTTCATTTTTGTCTTCTTGCTTGAGAGTCCATGCTTGTTCATTTGTCAGTTAAGTTTCATCTTTACTTTTCTTTCCATGAGGTAGTAATGGAGCTTCTCCTCCTTTTTATGTTTTCTTCCCCAAAGGCAAAATGCTTGAACTCTTATCCTCCTCTTTCTTGGTCTTGATTGTATGCTAACATTAAATGTTGAAGGTTCTTGGGACTTTTCAATCGTTTCTTCATTAATGCCAATATCTGCACAGTAAAAAACAATCTTAGATTCATAAAAAGGACCATATTGGCTCTTTTCTTCCTGCTCCTTCAAGAAATCTTTCATTTCTCCAGCTCTCTCTGTTCACATAATTTGTTGATTCGTGCCTTCAACATCTTTATTCAATTTTGTTGCTGCAAACATGTTGTCCTGCATTTGATTTGTATATGGAGATAGACTTTTCTTCTCACTGAACAAAAAATCATCAATAAGATGCTTTTCATGCATTAGATTGATCCACTCATCATGAGATACATAGATCTCATCAAATTTGACTTCATAGGTCTCTAAATCACCGAAGATTTTTTCATAAAAAAATTCAAATTCTATAATAATGGTTGTATCTTCATCATCACATGTTTTAGTGTCAATTATAGGCACACATTCATCACCCATAATTGCATCTTCAATGTTGACATGTTCAATTTCGCAATCAGTTATGGGATTGGAAACACAATCATCGTTTTCAAGAGAAATACCTTAATCATCTTTGCCCTCATTCAAACTATACTTCATTTCTAAAATATCCCACCAAAATTTTGCATTTTGAATGTTACCATATTCATGTAGTATATTGAACATGATATTTTCATCGAATGCAGATGTTATAAGATGTAATGTTGATGCATCTCCACTATCAAGTTTAAATTGATAACATCTTTAACATAATTCAATAAGTTTACCTTCCATAATGTTGTTTTCATTTCAATTTCCCAAATTTCATAATTCATACCTGAAAAAGAGCATAGATTAGGCATTAACGTCTTAACTATTTTAACAAATTCTAGGTTTGCATCATGATTCTTGACTTGATCAGCTATAAATCCATCCACTTTGAATGGAAAATCTTCACCAAATTCAACAAAACAATATATTGCATCTGTCCCTTGATGCTTTCTCCTTAGTTTCCTTCGAGATTGTTTTAGTCTCTTTTGATGACCCATCGCTATTCAATTAGAACAACCCCTTTTGATGCCAGTTTAAAATACCTAGAAAATATATGCGAAACATGTGCTTCTTCAAAACCTTCTACGTCTGCATTACCTCTAGTCACCAGTTCTTATCTCATAATTTACTCAGCTTACTAGAGCATCGACCAACTATAAGTAGGAGGAATAATAAATAGAAGAATAGAAACATATTCAAACAAGAATTAAGAGCCTTAAGCTCAACTCATAAAAAAAAATTCTTCAAGGAACATCCAACGTTGCACTGAAGTACTGAAGTCGATGGAGGCAAAATCAAAATAATAGAAAAAAATAGGCCAATCTGTGACAGATCTCACGCGTCCCTCATTAGTCGAGGGATCTCACTCTTACCACACTAATGCTCCAGGCTAGGCTCGACTCCTTTACACAATTTACAACAGGTAATGTTTTGATCAGACAATTCAATCAACGACCTTTCGGAAGAATCATGACCTGCATACCACAGCTACGCAGATAGCTGGCATCCCGAAACCACTGCTCAACAAATATATAATTCTCTACTTACCATTCATAACACCTCTGGTCGCCCCAATGGAAACATGGTTTTCATACATTTATTTGTCCTTAAGAAACCAATGGATCAATCAGTTTGTCAGAATATATATGTATGGATATGTAAGGGAAAAACCGTTATCGATCTCCACAAATATGTCGTAAGAAGGAGCTCAAATAGTGGTGATTCCCTTCCACGGTTAGGGTCATGTCTTCCTCGGCATTGAACCATGCACGAGACTTGCAGCATGGGGTGAAAAATTACAATTATAGTGGTTCCTTCAGTCTCTGGTACTTTAAACACTCCACCTAATCAGTCCTCCTCCTCGGGTAGATCCATGCTAGAGCCACGTGTTCACACTGTCGAGCTCTATCCATGGCTACTGATCTGTAGAGCTTAGCCACTGCTTGGTCACCGGTTGCCCCAACTTCGATATGGGCGATCAGGAAATCACTAAGCTATTCCACAATTTCCGTAGTAGGATAGACTCCACGACTACAACTCTCAATTGGAAATGATCTGCACCCTTTACACAACGATCAAACCACTGAGCCATGAACTCTTCTCAGCACTGGCCAGGACCTCTTCTTAAAAGCACAACTGACTTCTTCCACTAACAACATGGGCTTATCTGCTCTCAGATTCACATCAACATGAGGCAATAACTCCTCTGCATGTTGTTGCGCTCACACAACGAATCTACACACCTTCACTGATATGTTCGCAGATCCACTAGCGATTCTAATCCAACAATTTGGCGGCCAAATCTAGCTAGAAGCACAGAGCCTTATCATGCTACAGACTCCCTTTTAGCAGTAGACTCCCTTAGCTCAATGGGTCGACTCTTCTCTAGAGCACGCATCAACACATTGATCTGCCTCTCCACACACTTCACGCAGACCACCACTCAGGCATACTGGCACATTCTCAACCCTCAAGCTCTACTACCATGATAAAAAATGAAGAATCAAATTTATTGATAAACTGGGCAACTCTAAGGTGAGAGGCTACACCAGGAGAGTACCATTTGCAGAACACTCTACATCAAATCATCTTACAATCAAAAATATATATGGTGCTCACACATCTAGGGAAGTTAGAACAACTGCCTAAGAAGTAGGAACTAATTCCTAATATAAGGCTCTAGTGAACCGAATCTCTCCAAATTTACATATTCTCCATTATCTTCAACATTGACTAGAAATTGCACCACATGTTGTAAATGAAACATGGTAAGGTTGTAGCATATGAAAGGATAGCATGGAAGAAAGATGTAAAAATTTTATTCAATTTTGTTTCTTTACTAACATTTGTCTGCGAGAAAGTTTGAAATTTAAACTCTACATAAATTAGCTAAAATAGTTAGGAAGGATGATTGTAGCATCATGCAATCAAAATCCTTTTGACAGAGATTGTAGTTTAGAAACACCTTATCAACAAAGTGAAATGTCAAGATTAATGTTAAAAACAACATCTGAGTATGTAGATTTTCACAGTTCAACATAGTTCAAGTAGTATTTCTAGATTTAAATTGTGGCAAAGTTTATAAACATATTAGAGACATGTTAGTTGATGTGCGGTATGAGCCTCCAATTATATTGTTTTATGTTAAACAACTCTACGTAATAGTTATCCTATACATAGTACTAATTATTCTGATGATGAGTGCACTCTATTAATGGCATAGCATAGGGTGTACTTGGTAAGAGACTACTAAGAAGTTTTTTTTTTTTGTTAAAGCAAGAGTCGTACCTTCTACTAATTAGAAACAAAGAAACGGATTACATATATTACAACTACCCAAAGAGACCTGAGGGACATAGAATCAACTGTCCACTCAGGGCTTGGGGACCAAGCCATAAGTTTAACATTTAGGCCACGGGCCCACAAACTTAACTGTGAGACCTTCAAAATACATACTAAAGCCCAGACCGCCCGATATATTTTTAAAGATCTGTCAGATGAGATGAATATCGAAGCCGAAAAAGGCATATTCTTTGATTCCAAAAATGGACCCGATGAAAAGATAGAAACCATACTAAACAGATTTCGGGTCTGAATGGTGCATAAACATCGTGCATGTGATCCACCTGAAATCCACCGATTCCAACCTCAAGGCTCAACATGCATAGAAGATAACAGTGAATCCGGACCTGAAATCTAGATAAGCCAAAATTGCAACCTGCCTCCAGTAGCCGTGAGATCTCCAGCAACTCAATCCCTGGAAGTGTCCCTTTGATCTGAGTCGTCCATTCCAGCACCTAAACCAATGGCGTAATATGATATCGCACCACAAAGATGACCAAAGTTTAACGGGCCCTCCCTCCAAGTTGCACGAAAAATCATGACCATTGATCCAGACAGAGAGATCCAATGGTAGAGAATAATATCGCACCGAACAAGTTAACCAGAACGTAATTGTGCGATGGAGGGCGGTTTTCCAAATCCTCACTCTACCACGTGTAGGATGTTGGATGGGTTCACTGCAAAATCACTAAAACCGTTTCCCACTTTAGAGTGGTGCGATCATCCCAATACCACCAAGGAAGCGGTTTTACTCTCCAAGACCCAAAAATGCGAAGATTTTGGTTGTCGGTAAAACAAGGATTCCTTCCACGCTTGCTCGACTTTCTTGCCTGAACTTGGACCCCATAAAAGAAGAGAGGCTCTCCATTAATTAAGGAACTATGGTATCTGTTGTACTCCCCCCAATGTACAGTGATGACCATCTCGTTGACTTCAAGGATTTTAGCAACCAGCCATGTTCGTCCCCCCACCAAAGACAAGTTTGCTAGAAATTGATGACACATGCAAAGGCCAAAAGGTTAAGATCTTGCCTCCATGGCTTTGTGTCTAAACACTCTCCTATCCTCTTCCTCTTGCTCACAGCAAAGAGTCCTCAGTTGGATTTGTCGCAACTCCTGCCACTCCATCGAAGCCTTGACCTCTATACTTCTGACCCACTGATTGGCAAGAAGATCCGCCAGCTTGTTGGCTTTTCTGCGAACATGATGGAAACTGGCAGTGCGCAGGTTTTGGAGGTGATCCTAGATTCTCTGGAAAACCTTGATTATTTTTCAATGCTTGGAGACTTTCTCTGGCATTGTTCCATTATTTATTATTTTCACTGAGTTAATTATTAGTTCAAAGTTTGCTTCTACTATCACATTGCCGCAGTTATCCTGACTTAGAAAATCCAGGCATTTCTCCAAAGCCATTAGTTCAGCCATGTTATTGGTAGTTGTTCCTAGGTGATAATGGAAGATGAAGATAATACTTCCCTTAGCATCCGTAAGGACTCCTCCATACCCAACAGTTCCCGGGTTTCCTTTTGACGCTACATCAATGTTGTATTTTAGATATCCTTCTGGGGGAGGATGCCAGAAATCCTTCTTCGTGTCCCTTGTTGTAACCTTCCTATCAAGACCTTGAGGAGTGAGCCCCTGCAGCCCCAGCTGCCTGAGAATTTTCCAATCCATATCTGAGGGAGGATTTTTAGGGTGGTTGCAAACAGTGGTACCCACTGTCTCCTTAAGTTGTTTCAGGATTGTCTCAAACAGGCGATATGGGGGATTTTTTTCCTCCTTAAATATTCTTGTGTTCCTCTCATTCCGAACATTCCATATAATGAAGCTTGGTGTCAAGGCCCAGGTTGAGTTAAGAATTTCATAGTCTGAAAAATTTCCTCTCCAACTATTGAGGGTATTAATGATGATTCCTCTGTCCCTGTCAGATTGTTGAAAGATTTTGGCAAATATGTCCCATAACCAGGAGGTGAAAATGTAGTTGTTGAGTTTGTTTCTTCTTACGCCCCACAGAGTAGGCATCTAGACGGCCTCGAAACACCACTCTTCCTGATGTTGTCCCAAGTCAAGATTTTCCTGTGGTATACAACCACATGAAGAGTTTGATTTTAATCCACCCTTGGTGCCTCCAAAGTTTTTGCTAGATTTTGTCTGGAACCTGGGGATCCAGCTCAAGGAGAATGCCTTTGCTTCTTTAAGAATAAGGGTGCTCTCTTTGTTATTGCCCCATCTTAGTTGGTCTTGCCCCCCTAAAACAAAGATCATCCTTTGTTCCACCATTTTCATTAGCTCCTCTGCTTTTGTTTTCAAGGGGTTGTTATTTCTGCAATCAATGTTTCTCCAGATTCTCTATTTGTTTGTCTGCTAAGTGTTATCCCAGAAGTCCTTTACTTTAATTAATCCTTGGGAATCTGTCTCATGTTTAAGGTTGAGGAAGTTTTCCTTTAACAGAATTGGTTATTTTTTGCCACTTATCTTCCCAAAAAAGAGCTAGAACCCCTTCTCTGATTTGATAGAAACCATTTTCTTGAACTAATCTTCTATTTTCCCAAGCTCTAGATGTATGAGCCCTTAATATTACCTGACATTATTATGAGATCGCTAGTTTGCCAGGATCTTGCATATCTTTCTTTCCAGATATTTGCCCATTGAGTCTCTGGATTCTGAACCCAGTGCCACCATAGTTTGGCCCCTAAAACCTTGCTGAGTATTTCCTGATCATCCAAGCCAAGCCCTCCATGGTTTTTGTGTCTGCAAATTTTTTCCCAAGACACTAAGGCCCATTTCTTCCTCGTCTCCTTCTTACCCCAAAGGAAGTTTCTTTTTATATTTCTGAATTGCTAAAGGAATCCTTTTGGAGCTGGGAGGGCAGATAACATAAAAATAGGGATGGCTTGCAGAACAACTTTTGTAAGAACCAACTTGCTTGCAAGATTTAAAGATCTGAAGGTCCATTTACTGACTTTATCCTGCAACTTATTGATCAAGGGTTCCCAAATGATTTTGAGCATTGGTTTAGCAGTTAGAGGAACTCCCAAATATTTTGAGGGAAGGGAATCCCTTTGAAAGCCAAGAATTCTGGAAATATTTCTTTGGATCGCAATATTGGTATTAAACAAAAATATTTCTGATTTGGAGAGATTAACTTCCATACCTGTGGCCATGGCAAAGACATTCAGTATTTGTTTATATGTTGTAGCTTCTTTGACTGTGGGGACTCCCTGTAGCATTGTATCATCTACAAATTGTTGATGAGTTAGAGCCTGCCCATTCTCAGTTAGTTGAAGGCCATTAATATTACCTGTTACTTTAGCATGCTTGATGGACCTACCAAGTCTTTCCATCATGAGAATGAAAAGAAATGGAGAGAGTGGGTCTCCCTATCTGAGGCCTTTCAAAGGACTAAAAATCTCAGAGGGAGAGCTATTCACCAAAATTGAAAAGCTGGAGGAAGTTATTAAGGCCATAACCCGTCTGACCCAATTATGATCAAAACCAAAAGAAATAAGTACCCTCTTCATATAGGTCCAGTTTACCTTAACATAAGCTTTGGCTATATCTAATTGCATGATCATTCCAGCCTGCCTTTTGCTGTTTAACGAGTGAACCACCTCTTGGGCTTGAATGATGTTGTCTAAAATTTGTCTGCCTTCCATATAACCAGATTATTCCCCTGAAACTAGGGTAGGAAGTAGATGTTTAAGTCTATTAGCTACTACTTTGGATATTATCTTGTAAACCACATTGCATAGATTTATGGGCCTAAACTTATCCGGTGTTTGAGCAATGTCCTGCTTAGGGATAAGGGAGATAAAGGAGGTATTGGGCCCTTTCAAAATAGTTCTGTTCAACCTGGAATCCTCCACTACATTCAAAATATCCTGTTTAACAATATTCCATCATGCTTTAAAAAAATCCACATTGAAACCCTCTAGGTCTGGTGCTTTTCCATTCTGCATTTCTTTGAGGAAATCATCTACCTCCTCTTTAGAAACTGGCCTATTTAGATTGAAGTTGTCCTCTCTGGATACCAACTTTGGTATGTTGCTAGTTATATCACTGATGGACTGATCTTTGTTTGATTATTTTCTTGAGTAGTTCTTCGGAAGTGCTAAACTAACACAGCTTCAAAATTCTCATGGGAGGTGAGAAGATTACAGTCTTTGTTCTTAATTGAAGATATTTTTTTGTGCGTTTTATTCGCCATGGTGGACCTGTGAAAAAATTTCGTGTTACGCTCCCCTTCTTTTAGCCATTGAACCCGAGACTTTTTTCTCCAAAAAATTTCCTCTTGCTTACACAAATTATCCCATTCTTGATGATATTTTTCCACTTGGCTACTTTTAACTCTATCAAATCCATCCTTGATCAGAGCTTGGTTGAGAACCTTCATTTCATTTTCAACAGATTTTTTTCCACAAAAATATTGCCAAAATCATTTCTATTCCAATCCTTTAGTCTGAGTTTGATATGCTTTAGTCTTTTATGAAGAAGAAACACTCTTGTTCCCTAAATTTGTAAATCTTCTGACCACCATTTTTAATACTGTTGATGAAATATGAGTGGGAGAGCCAGATATTTTCAAATCTGAAAGGTCTGTTTCTGAGAGTACCCATACGTTTGATCTCCAGTTGAACCGGCCAGTGATATGAGCTTCCAAAAGGGAGAACTTCCGCTAGTTGAATCTAGAAACCTGAGTTTGTCGTCTATTCTTTGAGGGCCATATACATTTGTGACTAGATAGGTGTACTTGTCTCCTACAAGTTGAATAACTACTGATAGATAGTTCCTGGTTGCCTCAGCATCTATTATGCTAATTTTTTTAGGGTTCCAAAGAGTGAGAATTCCCCTTGTTGTATCCTTTGCTTTAACTTCTAAAAACTCAAATCTACTGAGCCATTTGCTATGGATTTGTCTTAATTTTTGAATAGAACATTTCGTTTCTTGGATAAGGATTATGTCCGGCATTTCTTGTTTCATCCTATTACTAAGCATTCTCTACTTTCTCTTACTCTCTAGACCTCTAATATTCCAAGACGTAAACTTCATAATTAAAGATTTTTAAAGGAGTAGCTAGCTAGATCTCCCACCTTACCTGAACCTATCATTAGCTTGCCACACTCCATCAAAGTTCATTCTGCTTTTTCGTGCCTCTTTTCTTACCTGGGTTTCTTGTTACTAGTCTCAGAGTTGTTTTCATCATCTTCACCCCTCTGTTATCTTGCTTATCTGTATTTTTTCCTTTCTCCAACGCATTAGCCTACATTCTCCAAAAAACAACTATTGTATTCTATTGAGCTCTTCTTGAGGTACCGAATCCACTCCTCTCGTAGTTCCATGAATCAAGAACACTTTCAGATCTAGGTTTTCTTTATCAAGAATCTCTTGTAGCTCATGGTCCTCTAGGTCCATTTCACTCTGGGTCATTTCCTGATCCATCTCAAGTTCTGTTTCACTCATCATGGTTTCTTTTTGATAATCAGTTTCCTGAGTTTGTTCACGTTCTTCTTCTTTTTTCTTTTCCCTAGGATTTCCTTCGATTGCTTGATCTGCCTTTGTAATTTCTTCGTGTTCCTCAAGAACTTGGAACTTAGTTTGACTGACCTTTAACCCTTCATCTTGATGTTTCTTTGGTCCTCTTTTGTCACCTTTTTCTCGATTTACCAATTTCTGGAAGCTATCCGTTTCCTTCGCTGTGTTAGCCTTGCTGTTATTTACCACTTTATCGAGTGGACACTATCTAAATAGAAGCCCATGTTCATGACAACTACGACATTTGAATGGAATATGCTCATAGTCTACTGTTTGCACCAATTCTTCATAAAAAACTTCCAAGATCACTTCATCTGGCAGAGCTCCTAATAGATCGATTTCCACACATATCTAGCAAAGGAAGTGTATTTCCCTCTTCTTGTGGCTTCAGAAGCTTTGACAAAATGACCTAATTTATTTCCTATGGCTGTTAACGATTCATTTTACCAGTAATCAAGAGGTAAAGAATAGAGTCTTACCCAGACCGGTACTAAAGTAAAAGTCTTACATTTCGGGACAAAATTCATCATCCATGGCCTCATGTAGAGTCCAGCTGCTGCATAGAAGTAGGGTCCTCCTTCAAATACTCTGTCCTTGTCTTCAATGTTTGTGAACACCACAGTGAAGAATCCCTTTGACCCAAGATGAAGGTCAATGCTCCCTTTAGGTTTCCAGTGATATTTGATCCATGTCTGTAAAGCTTTTTCAGTGGGCCATAGCCCCATGAATTTACAGATAATAGCATATGTCCACATGTGATCCCTGTGCGCTTGCAGAGCAAGATCGTTTAAAATAACTCTTGGTGTGATCTCAGCTTTGGGTTTGCAGGATCCCTTTTGTTTCTTGTCTTTAGTTCCCTGTTTTTTGTCTTCTACCTCCTTGTCCTTTGTGCCATTGTTTTCCTTAGTATTGGCTCCTACTGTCTCCTCTTCCATATTTATTTTCCCTTCCTTCGAAGTACCTCTAACATTTTCTAGAAGTTAAATCTTACCTCTACTAGCAACGGCCTCCTTGTAGGAGGGAGTGGCACTCCCTCCTTTGTGACCCTCCGTGAGGAACATTGTCTGCAACTCGCTGAAACCCTTGATGTTTTCCTTCGTTGTTCCGCTCCGTCGAGAAAGTTCCACATTTCAAGAGACTACTAAGAAGCTTAAGTATGGTGTATAATTCTAATATTTAAGCTAGTGGGTTAAGAATTTGATGAGAATTTTTTTTAGATTTTGAATTTTCAATGATTGTTGACAATGGGTTGCATTTTGTGATATAGAAAATGTGGCAATTTAAGGAATCTTTAAAGTTCACAAGATGTTAATTTTTGCTTAGATTTACTTACACAAACACTCAAGTTGTATTATTTACAATTTACTTATATTTTTCATATATGAAGCCTCTTTTAAGAGAAGGGATGAATATGCTCTTCATGTAGGTTCATCTTATGTAATCTAAAGTTGTTCAACAACAACACTGCTCTCAACAATTATATGGTGTGAAATGTGACATGTATTACTAAGGGGAAAATTGAGAGGCCATAGGATGTTGAGATCAAGTTGCAATGAGGAACATTTCCCTTTATTAAGTATGTTTTAAATAAGGTTATACATAACTTTGATTTTCTAGCCAAGTCAAACTTATTATATATTACTTGATATTCTCTTGTACACTAATTCCTCTTATAAGCACTAAATTGGTCATCTATCTTCAGCTTCTTTTGAACTACACAGATCTCTTTCTGCTTGTATTCTTTTCTTACCCTAAGGTTTTATTTTATTTTTTTATAATTTGATTTATAAGCATGGAAATTACACATCACATTGATATTATGGTGTTATATGATATATTCCACATATCACTTTAGCATTAAACATGAACATTGGTAATAAATTATTAATACTTTAATAATTCTAAAATTAACAATTTAATTAAAATATTTAATCTAAGTTTTTATTTCAAGTAAATTTTTTATTTAATCTAAATTTTATATAGAGAATTAATTTAAATTCAGCTACACTTCATATTTTATATATATGCATGGAAGTGAATCAATATATTTTTTATGTAAATTAATATATATATATGAGGTAATAACCCATAAAGTTTGTCATTTATCAACTACCAAAGACTTAATTCTTTTATAATAGAAAATATTTATTATCCTCACTTTCAATTAACTACTAAATTATAATAAATTTTAAGAATTTCAAAACATATAAAAAAACAAATAAATTTTATGTACATATTTATATTAAATAATTTATTGCACCCATCACAATTTGATGGAAATATTGTCCTATTGAAAGATTTAATCTATCTCAACAATTATTAACTCCTAAATTAAAATAAATTTATAATAATTTTATTAAAATTTTAAAATATATTTATATAAATAATAATATAATAATATTTATATTTATAATAATAATATAAATATTAAACCATATATATTACAAAATATATATCTAATTTCAAAACGTTAATTTAATCAATTTCTAATTAATTAAGAAATAAAAAAATTGATAAAAAGTACAAACATTGCAATTTCAGAGCGGGTAAATATTGCAAGATTCACTTTAACGTAACTATTAACCTAACTATTAAGTTTAGTTGATTGTTTTTTGGTTTTTCCAGTTCCATCAACTCTACCGTCTCTTGAAGAAAGCGGAAATTCCCATTTTTATTCCTTGAAAATTTTGACTAAACGGAAAAGGTGAAGAAAAATGTTAAATTTTATGTTAATTTTATTTTCTATATAAAAGTAAATAATATATTGTTAAATATAAACAACATTGTAGGTGTGGTAGGCAGCATCTGTATTATTTTTATCATCGTTATTATTTTTTTTTCCTCCACGTGTGCGAAGTAAGAAATAATTGTTGTTTTCATTACGCCGTAAGGCGTTTCCTCTGAGAGGAACTCCCCTCCGTGTCGCGGTGTCTCGTTATGGGCCCTTAGATCGATTGTTAGACGATGGAATAAACTCCAACCATTAGATCATCGGCCTTTTTAGAAACCAAGTAGAGAGGCCAATCGTCTGTGGATGGATGAGATAATCAATGAGGATCAGTGCAGGAACACTCTGATCCAGAGGATTGTGAACCAAACATTTGCAAGCACGGCCCATTTGGCAAATCTCCTCCCCACTGGGACCGTTCTGGCCTTCCAGGTTCTGAGTCCCCTGTTCTCCAACAATGGCCACTGCGACACAGCGGCCCGTGTGATGACCCAAATTCTTGTGTTCCTGTGCGGAATTTCTTGCTTCCTCGTCTCCTTCACAGACAGTTTTCGGGCACCCGACGGGAATATTTATTACGGCATCGCCACCCCGCGAGGGCTGTGGACTTTCGATTATGTGGGCTCGGGGAATCAGGCCCTTGAGCAGGGCAAGTACAGGCTTCGATTTGTGGATTTTGCGCATGCATTTATGTCAGTCATGGTGTTCAGCGCCATTGCTCTCTCGGACCAAAATGTGGTGAACTGTTTCTACCCGGCGGCTCAGGGGGAAACCAAGGAGATGCTGGACGCGTTGCCTGTGGGGATTGGGGCCATTTCCAGCATGCTGTTCATTGCGTTTCCCACCACGCGCCATGGTATTGGATTTCCAGTCACTGCAACATCTGATTGAACTGCCCAGGGCGCAGGGCAGTTCAATGGGCGATCACCATATTATGAAACATCTGATTGAACTTCCCAGGCTGCAGGGCAGTTCAATTGGTAATCATTATACTATGAAACATCTCACCATCTCACCTAGGTCGCCAAGTAATTTAATTGGTGATCACCATATTATAAAATATCTGATTGAACTACCTAGAATTCAGGGAGTTTAATTGGCCATCACCATATTATGAAGTATTGTAAATCATAATCTATTAATTTCTCATATTCAAAAATAACAGAGAGACATGTAAATCATGATTCTATTGATTTCTCATATTCAAGAAATAAAAAGTTGCATTTCAATTACACAGTCACCCTGAAATCCCTTGTACAGTAGGTATAGAAGTTCAACAATAGTATAGATGCCATTCAATTCACTGTAGGGATAGAGCTTCAACAATAATGTGGATGCCTTTCAATTCACTGTAAATTATGAATACAGATTTAACAATGTAGATTCCCTTCAATTCACTGTAGGGATAGAGCTTCAGCAATCTATATGGATGCCTTTCAATTCACTGTAAATTATGAATACAGATTTAACAATGTAGATTCCCTTCAATTCACTGTAGGGATAGAACTTCAACAATCTATATGGATGCCTTTCAATTCACTGTAAATTATGAATACAGATTTAACAGTGATAATAAGAATGTGGATTCATTAATAATCTGGGTTGAAACATCAGGTCAGGACAGAACATTGTTGGCCCATGAGAAATCAGGGGAATATAGAGGCCTCACTACCCAAGAACAGAATCTCCCTGTATGCTACTTTCAAATGCTATGGTGATTTACAGAACTCAAACAGCTATGCAAGCAGTATTTCTAATAATACCTTTCCAGTTTTAAACAGTCAAAGGAAAAATATCTATATGTGTTTATGATGTCCACTGTTTTTTTTTTGGGTTTGTCCTCTTACAATTTACAGACATTTCTTCTGATATCTTTCCAGTTTTAAACAGTCAAAGGAAAAATATCTATGTGTTTATGATGTCCACTGTCATTTCACTGCCTTTTTTGTTTGTCCTATTACAGTTTACAGACATTTTGTAATCGCTATAAGGATTATGTTTCCTGTGTTTTTTTGGACTGTCTTTCTCCAGCAATTAAAACAGAGAATCTGAATTTTCCAGGCAGCTTAAAGCTGATTCCCTGCTTATATTAACAGCCACACTGTGAGTCTGGAAAATCAGAGTCTCCTTAAGTTCAGTTCTTTATTTTCTTTCATCTTTTTGAATAACAAAAAGTATAGGTTTTTCGCTGAAAAAAATGATCTGGTGATAAACAAATTAATTAGAATCATGTTTTTATATTTGAATAAATGAAAATTAAAAATTATTATAATTACGCCGTAATTATAAGGTGACAGAAAAGCCATGGTACACAGTCAGCCGAATATTCACACCAGTTCTTCACTTGATCGCTCTACTTTGTGGTCACTCATTTCATGGCTCCTCGGCATTCTCGTTCTCTGTTGGCGAAAGCTTTCTTATTCTTTATTCTTATTCTTTCCCCATTGCAATTTCCACAGGGCTTTGCATTGCAATCAGCCATGCAATGCAAAGAAAAACCAAATATTCTTGCAGCAGATGTCTTCCCTGTACCTCTGGGCCCATGAAAAAGATAAAAGGGTGCAATCTTATCTTTGTTAATTGCACTGGAAAGAGCTTGAGCAATAATGCTCTGCCCAACCAGTTCCTCGAAAGACTTGGGACTGTACTTTTGACTCAAGCTTCTATTCACTAACATGTTTTCGTTAGTCCTCATCTGTAAGGATTCCTCCTCTGTCTCATATTCACTAATCCATGACTTTCTGGTCCTGTGATGAGTTTTGATGAGAGGATGGAGATCTAGCTCACTGAAACGTCGGTTGTTTACATGGGGAGAATCACCATAATCGTCCAGAGGCGAGTCCAAGGTTAAAACATTCGTGTGGGGGGGGATCTGACCAATGGGGTTTCATCCTTTGAATAGGAGCAATCCGAGGAAGAAAAATCTGTAACATATTCAAATTGAATAGGTTCTTGATAGTGCAGAGTACTAGCAGAATCAGAGAGTGATTTTCTCCTAATGGCAACCAGCACACCACATGAAAACCTCTTCCCTCTGATGCCCTTCAATTTTTTACCTCTACCATTTCGCCTTCCAGACCAGGACCAAGGAAGTCTGCATCCATTTCTTGAAATTTTTTGACAACCCCCAAACTCTTCAACATTTCTTTGTATATCGATGTTGTTTTGCAGATTTTCCTCCCTTAAAGTTTTATGACCGTAAGGCCCAATGTAAGGGTCTATAGTATAAGCCCCATTGTCATCTAAAACAAGTTCGAAGCTTTCTTCTTTGCAAGTATTAGCGGGAGAACTAATCAATGAAAAATCATCTTCATCTAGAGGCAGTGTAAACTCATGGAAGGAATTCAGAGCTGCAGGATGGTTTTCATCGGTAAATCCCTGGTATATTTTGAATGATCTTGAAGATGTAGATTTGCTCTTTCCAGCAACAAGTTTTCTTTTCTGAAAGTACTTGGGATTTTTTCGGTTGCTTTTCCTTCTATGATATTTGAGTGCACCTTCAGCATCGAGATCCTCTACCAGAGTACTTCCACCAACAAATTCTCTTTTTGAACTTCTGTACTGTATCATGTATGTTGTTTTTATCAGAAGTTGTCAAGTTGGTATCAGACACTTTTCCTTCTTGTAAGGCCATGGAACTCATTTATATTGAAGCAGTTAAAGATAATTTTGCATAGGTTATTCACATTAAGGACTGTAGCCTTTCAATTGCTCATCACAGACCAACATTATCAGAATTCAGTCACAAGTCCGGTGTCGAGATAAATTTGCCACGTCACCTGATTTTTCAAATACAAAAACAGATATCTTAGAATACCCAAAATAGGAAAGCTTATTTCCATTCCAAAATCTACTGTGCTTTTTGGCTTCTCTAAGCTCAGGTTTCTACTTTATGCCTGCAAGTTTCCTCATTCACTCAGTTTTATCTACGTTAAGATACCCATGAGTTCATGGACTCTCATTATGATGTTTTGATCTATTAATTCATCGCAGAAATCCATTGTTTTATCTTACTTAGTGGTACAATTCCATCTTTACTTCGTAAAATTCCTGGATGTACCAATTTCAATGATTTTGAATAATTAAGACTGACACATCAAGGAGTTCTGGTTCAAAATCTCTCAAGTTAGACTCAGTTTCAGAATTCCAAGTCATATAATACGCACACCTAAACAGTTTAAAAGCATTAAAGTTTTATCGGAAATTTAAGGTTGAAAAGGCTTTCTGATGAGATTCTAGCTTTAGGAAAATCTGTGCGAAGATAGAATTTCAGTCCCATGGATGGAGAAAGTCAAAGTTATCCTCTACCGCCAGCTTAGACGCCATCAAATATTCCAAAAATTGAGGACTTCCTGTGAAAGTTCACGCTTTCCCTTCATCATTAATAAGCAGCAAGAGCTTATCATTTCCCATGCACATGTACATATTATTCATAATGATCCCTATCCATGATTAATACATAGCAGTTACGATGACTCTACCACTCAATATAACTTCCAATTGTAGGGAACATCACTAAGAAAAGAAAAGAAAAAAACCCTGCAACACAGAAATTGGACGAAAAATTCTATTATCTATAATAAACTCTTTGTGAGTTCATAACACACAGATTATCCTTGAAATGAGAAAAAACCAATAACTTCGCTTTTTGATTCGAAAAGAGTAGGCAGGTTGCTTACTTGAATTTTGAATTTGAATGATGATATTCTCAAAATCAATGCCCAAGCTAGCACCATTGAATTATAATTGCTAATGTGACTAACTATATATATATATATATATATATATATATATATATATATATAGCACGATTTCCATCTCTACGACTTAATATAAGATTTGGAAATGGTGGCCATCAACTACTCCATCACCATTAGCAGGCTTGAATTTAATAATATTCAAATTAAATTTTGTGCAGGCCTAATGGAGTCATGCAGTTTAAATAAACAAGAGAGAACTCTTGTTAAATTAATTAATAGAAAATGCTGGTTGGTGGCAGAATGCAAGGTCATTTTAAGATCAGGAAGGTGACTTTCGTTGTATTGTGGATTTGTGTTGGTTTATTAATCACTTATTCTGATTCATATATGTTGATCTCATTATCTATATGATCTGAATATAAAAAGCAGAGGATTCCTCAGAATAGAGAATATATTCATTAGTTTATAATTTATGTTCTAGCATTATTTGGCTAGCTGACCAAGTCATTTGGACATGGCTTTGCCCTGGTTGCAGGTATTCTTCAAAGTGATCCACTAGTGCAAGTGTTTATCATAGATCTCCACAAAAACAGTGAAGTGTTTATCATAGATCTTTATCATAGATCTCCACAAAAACAGTGAAGTGTTTATCATAGATCTTCACAAAAACTATTAACAGTTAATCCATATGGATATAATTTCGAAAATAGTTTGGGATACAAAATTCAATTCATTACGCCGTAAGGCATTTCCCTTTGAAATGAATTGCCCCAGCCGATGCCGTGTCTTATTGTTGACCGAGTTTGGGATACAAAATTCAATTCATTACGCCGTAAGGCGTTTCCCTTTGAAATGAATTGCCCCAGCCGATGCCGTGTCTTATTGTTGACCGTAGATTTGTGGTGTTAGACGATTGAAGGAAGTTTGGTCGTTCATCCTCACACTGTCCTTTTGTCTCCCAACCCAATGGCCTCTGTGTCTTCTGAGTTATTGTTCGGGCGGTGGCAGATTAAGCATTTCTTGTTGTCGAGCCTCGCACGGACACTGGAGGCCTTTCCTACGATGGTCATGATTTTCGCCGACTATGAACCCCATTGGCATTGCAATGGAGGGAAAACCCCAGAGGATTTCCTTTCCGTGAAGCCAAGGTTCGAATCCTGCAGCCCGACGGGATCTATATGCTCCATGGACCGGGCCTCATGGGACTGGGACGGAGGCCCCGAGGTTTCGACGGTTTGCGGATGGGATCTCATCTGCGGCCAGAAATACAAAGTTGGGTTTCTGCAGTCTGCGTTCTTTGTCGAGTGTTTGCTCGGTAATTGATATTTTCAGCCCCTGTGCGCTTTTATATCTGACGGTTGATCGCCATTAAGATTTTCTTTCAGTTTCTGATTTATTTTTTAATACAGGTGCAATGATATCTGGGCATCTATCAGATTCTTCACTGGGGCATGAGGGTGTCCTGAAGTTGGTCTGCATCTGCAATGCCATTTTTGGTTTCTTGACGGCAATGTCGCCGAATTTCTGGGTTTATTTAATTCTCCGTCTATTGACGGGAATTAGCAATGGTGGCCTGGGGTTGTCGTCGTTCGTCTTGGCGACGGAAGCCGTCGGACCGTCCAAGAGAGCACCGGTTGGCATGTCGACTTTCTACTTCTTTTCTCTCATCATAGCAGTGCTGCCGGCTCTGTCCTACTTTTCCGGCAACTGGAGATATCTGTACGTCGCAGGTTCGATTCCCTCGGCCATGTATTGCATCTTCGTTCTTCCATTCGTTTGGGAGTCCCCGCGGTGGTACCTGGTGAAGGGCAGGCTGAAAGAAGCCATGGGCATCATGAGATAATAATCATCATCCCTCCATGATTCACATTATAGAAATAATAATTGACATTATCCACATACACAACTCTTGTGATGCATCTTTCTCATATGCTCAGGTCATTTTTTGAAATAAGTGTACTCATCCAATGATGGAGACTCAACACTCATGAGGTACATTAGTCATTTATTCATAAGAATATTTTTCATTTAGTATATTGGGATGTAAAGATTGTGGGTTGAAGTTGGAAATGAATCATGATGCTTGGAAGTTATACTTGTTGCATTATTTCATTTTTGTGGTTATATCCTCCTTCTAGTGAAGTGTAACCATATAGGGACTTGTCCAACCTCATTAAGAATAATAATCCTAAATAAATTAAAATAGAGTGGCTATATCATTTCATACTCAACACCTTCCATGCATCCCTTTTTTCCATTCTCCTGTCTTTTAACTTACTTAGTGTCATTAGTTTGCAAGTTTCTTACTTGTCTCATTAAACCGATCGAGTATGATGTGTAAGGGTGTCCCTCCATCATCAAAGTTGAAATTTTGCTCATATCCACCAAAATAAAATAAAAAATAAAACTTTACAAAAACAAAAATAAAAAAATAACCACACAAAACATTAAAATAATATTTGTTAAATAAATTAAATCCCTCTAAACTCATGTTAGATTTATATTTAAAATAAATCTAACTTAATTCTATTGGAAAAAATGGTGTCCATTTTCCCTGCATTTCATTTCATAAAAAATGAACACCACTCCATTCAAGTACAACCTTTGACATGTTACAAAAATTGAAAGATCCATATAACCAGCATCCATATGCTCTTAATCTGTGTTGCTATGAAGCCTTCACATGGGTCCCCTCGACCTAAAATTATTTAATGAGAAAGTTCAAAGAGGTGCATTTTCGAACGACCTCGCCTTTTAACAACCTGCGGATCCTCACTTGATTGTCCGTGCTGCACTAATTTGTTTATCCTGTCGCACAAAAATTTTGTTTTCAATGACAAATTTTACAAGTAATAATAATTTTTTAAGATACAGTGAGCGTTTACAATGATTCAGTGCATGGTTTAACGACGTTTTAGGAGCTAGCCATGGGAGATTTCAGAAGACTATGCTGCTGCTGATGCCTAGAGAGGTTTGTCTATTTTTTTCATGTGTGAAGTCTCGAGGAGACTGCATTTGTAGTTGTGACACTGTTGCCTGCACCTTAAAGGCCTGCTTAGACCTTCATAAACAAAGTTACATTCAAATGAAGCATGCCAACCGAGCCAACATACTAAATAAGTAGCTTCCACTAGGTATTTAGTCATATATTCTCTGTTTGATATGTGCTTATTTATTTTTTATTTTTCAACTTGAAAGGGTGTACCTAATGTCTGTGCATATCCTTCTTACTTCCAGAACAACTAGAATAGGTTACATCATTTTCATTATCAAAAGTAGAATCACAACACACGCAAACAAATACATACGCCCACCAAGCACAAGAAAATAGTGTGATGGCTATCAACTTTTTTAAATCAAACTTGTAATAATCTCAATAATAAATCTAATGTTCTTTAGAGAAGACCTGCTACTCTAGTTTTGGTTGGGTTTCGTACAGTTTATAGTGTATCATGAGGAAATACATTTCTGGAAGGGATTGCATCAGAAGGCTCAACGAACCTTTGAGCATTTTTGTAGGGGTTTATGTTATCCAATCATTAAAATTTTTGATAAAATTAGTCTGGACTATCCACATGCCTATTTTTTTGAATAAATTTGAAGAAGTGCATGTTTTTGCTTTAATAATATGTATACTCCTAAATTTTATGAACTGTAGTTTTGTGGGCCAATTGTTTTCTGTATTGTACGGTATCCACATTTGAATTCATATTCTATCTTGATAACTATCATTTCTTAGTATGTTTTTATGAATATATTGCATTGTAAGTGTTCTCTCTTCTTACATTGGACAAGAGAATATATTGCATTGTAAGTGTTCTCTCTTCTTACATAGGAAATCATGAAGCAATGGATTCATGTAAGGCAAGTACCTAGTCAAAGGCATCAAACAATATTTTTGATGGCTTCAAGTCCATGGTGACGAATTGGAAGTTCCTCGACTCACTTCTCAGAGGACTCTCAACCAAAATATCCAAAGAAAAATGGACCTGCTTAGTATAAATGCTTTGGAGAATGCTTTACATGTAGCTTTCGAGTTTGAGGCCAAAGCTTCAGAAGAAAATGTACTAAGCCTCCACCAACTAAAGTAAGGTTCTCAAAGCCTTATCTTTTAGAACCGTCTCTATTAGTAACTCAGAGCAGCCTTTAAATCAGGGAAATGATTACACAATAGATAAAATTGGCCAGCGCTTATCAAAAATTCCATCCAGCCAGATAGTCGATGCTCAATCCTACTTTATATTTTCTAAGTGCAACCAATAACTCCACGAGGATAACATGATCCCTATTTAGCAAATACACCCCATGCCTGCTCAAATGGTTGGTACCTATAATCATAGCCTTGTATGGATAAAAATGATGACTACGAGTTACATTGGCTCTATACATTGATGGCAGTTTCTTTAGCTTTGCCAACAATCATTGTACTCTAGTATAGACTAAATGGACACTGGAATTTCCGTTATCCAGAAGATCGAATCTTACCTAAGGAATTCACAAAAGTTGTTGCCAACCCACAACTGGTTGAAAATAATCTCCATCATCATAACCAACTTTATGCCCATAATATGCACAAATGGTAACACATGATACATCTCCCAAACCAACGGAGTCCAACTAAAGTCTAATCCGAGATCCTCCATTCTCAACACTTTATACATAAAAAAACTTGTTTGTAATCGACCTCTCTTTGCACTTTTTGGGGCAATTGCTAGTTATATTAAGTTACTTGAAAAATCGGTCTCCTACAATGTATTTTAGGTATTAGAGGAGGGAAATGGTTATTTCCATTAATTGAGGAATCATTTAGGCAATTTCAGTCTTGTAGAAAAGATTTGTGTTGGTTCAACCTGGGCTCGAAACTTTTTTGTTGTCATCTAGTTAATGAATGCATTAGGTTGACCATAACAAAATATCCATTTTCAGAATACACATTATCGTCCACCCTTGCTTTCAACAATGCCCATTCACATGTCGCTATTCTTCCCCACTCTATGCCTTACCACTCTATGCCTTACGACGTTTCCTTTGCAACATAAAGTGCAAATGCTAGTTATTTTGTTGTTCTATTGAATAATCATGGAAACATTAGTTTGAGTTTCTTCCTTTTCTGTTTGGTACACCAATTTGTCTTTTTTACTTTTATTTTATTTGATATTCTAGTTAATCTAAAGGTTGAATTATTGTGGGTGTTTTAAAGAATTGAGTTGATAAGAAAATTGTTCTATAGGTAGGGCAAGGGGTAATTTTGAAACCTTCAACAATTGGTGAAGGTATTTTCCAGTACAAAGAAATGAGAAAAAAAACACTAACTTCTTATAGCCATGTAGGGTCTTGTAGAATTTCTTGTAGATTCACAAGCTCATGCAATTTATTAAAGCACGGGACAAGAATCTACTTCTACTTTCAACCAGTGGAAGCCAATAGATCGATGAAGACAATATGAACAAAAAGAAGACAAATTAATGGCACATAAAAAAAATAAGTTTTCCTGGGGAAAGTCACTGCTCATAACCCCACTTATCTATATTCCATTATTCAGAAATATGAGTGAAGATACAAAGCTTGTTCTCACAAGAACAATTCCACACAAGTATGCTAAACTCTCTACCTCACAAACCCACTATTAGATAATACTTAGCCAATTTCCACTGCCTTGCAATCCCCTATTTCCTTACAGAATTCCTAGGATGAATAGCCCATATTTAAAGGGAATTCATGGTTCGAGAACTGTGCAATCCTAATTAGGTCCTTTTCCTGATTGCATGCATGATATTTACAACTCAATAAATCATACAACTAATAGTACACTATCCCTGCACTCTAGTCTCAACTAGGTCTTTCTCTGAACTGACATCCATGAGTTTCTCATGAGGGAATCTTTCGTTAACTGGAGTAACACTTGTGGATGCACCATTGTACCAACTCACTATTAATCCTCTATTAGTTCCACAAACAGTTAGAACTAAATTAACTGAGACTCAGTCAAACTGAGTTATATAATTACAACTCAATCTAAACTCATACTAGACCCCTAAAATTTAGGGAGAAGATATAAATGACTACAGAAAGACTTCCTACACGAAATTCCTAAGCTAATTAAGTTTATTAAACTTAATTTACTGTTTATAAGTTGCGATGAGAATATAATTCTATTTTAATGCTTAATTTAAATCAAGGACAAACTAAACTAGAATTTCTTATTTCCATTTTTCAATAGTCCCTCTCAACAACAAAGGGATTGTATATTAGACTGATCTTGTCACTGTGAAACTCGAATTTACATCTTGAAAATGTCATTGTCAAAATGTTAGCATCTTGCTCCTCCATGGAATGTACTCTAACAATATGATCCAACTCCATACACAATCTCTAAGATGATGATATTAGATATCAATGTCTTTGGACCTATCATGAAAAACTGGATTTTTAGAGAGTTTGATACAACTCTGATTATCGTAGTAAATCACTATCAGATCCATCTATTGAACAAAAAGACCTACTAGGATCCTCATCCAAATGGCCTCACATGTTTCCTGAGTTGCAGGCATGTACTCTTCCTCTGCCGAACTAATTGCAACTGATCTCTCTTTCCTGTTGTACCAAGAAATTGTTGTTGACCAAGCAATGAAAATCCCTCCTGATGTACTTTCTCGGTTGGATGGATGCCCTGCCAAATCTACATACATGAATCATTGAAGCTTCATTGCCTCTGTCTATCTATACCATAATCTGTATTGAGTAGTTCCCCTAAGGTATCTCAGTACATGCTTTTTCGCCTTCTAGTACAACTTGGTAGGCCTAACGATCACTTGACTTGGTTGGTTAACTGGATAACATAAATGCGGTCTTATGTTCACCAAGTACATGAGTGAACCAAAAATCTTCCTGTAAATAGTAGCTTCCACTACCTCTCCTGAAGTAGCATCCTCATTTCTCCAGTTACAAGCTAGAGGAGTATCCATAGGGTTGCAGCTCTCCATGTGGAACCTCCTGAATATCTCGTTGGAATAATTGCCTTGATACAAAAACGGCTCCCCATAACCTTGCCATACTTCCATGCTAAGAAAGTAATAAATGAGCCCCAATTCCTTCATCTCAAACTCTCTTGTAAAGTCCTCCTTGCAAGATTTAATCAACTGATCATCACCTATCTGTTGTGGAGGTAAATCCCCTCTGCGGACAGAGGCAATCCCTACTAGCCCAAATGGGGTTTAGCAACAATCAAACAACGCTAACACGTAGGTTCCTAATTGCAAATCAAAGACCGATGATGAGGGCCTACCTGGATTCCAACGCTAATATTTGTAGAACAATCATCGCTCCCATTCCTTTGCTCAGGCCGGTCACAATCCCACGATCCCCGTGAACGGACACCTGCACACGCAAAGAACGACACAAATACAAGAATAAAATCCAATAGATGCAACTATATATCAGTCAGAAAGGATATAACTCAATCATCATGACAAAAGACAATAAGAGTGGAATCATAATGATAGTCGTCTATTATTGATAAACAACAAAGAAGAATACAACCATAGTTCTGACGTCAAATCCTCCTTTGGCTGGGTGATCAACAGCACATGCCTTGCAAAGCTTGTTGGGAATGGGGAACAAGCCTCTCTCTCCTTGGTTACTTGGACAAGAATCTCCTCACTTTAGATTTTGCTTCATGGGAATGAAGAAGGCTTCTTGTAGCATGAGCTTAGAAATTCTCAGACTTTGGGACTTAGAATTTGGAACTTGGAGACTAACTTGTCAAAGGCAAAATGAAAAGCTTTTATAGATAGAGGAGAAGGAGTTAGGGTCATCCACAAGATTCATGGGATTGGCTTTATCACTAAGAAGCTTCCATGAGAGGTGGAGAACTACTTCCCTCCTATGGAGATTCAAAGCCAAACTGACCCAACTCAATATAGATTCAGTTCATGAGTGGGTTAGGAAGAACCTTCGTAAGTTTTTTTGTTAAAAACTTTACCCAATTGGGCTGGCGTGAGTGTGACTCTGAGACAGAGCACCAGATGGCGCACCCTCTTTGGAGGATTTCCCGCATTGGCGCGAGTGATACACAGTGGAACCATGCTAATGGAAAAAGGGCTATTTTATGGGTATTTTGCAGAAGGTGTCTTCAGGGCATATGAAGTACATACTCAAGGGGATACAATGCAAGTGTTTTCAGGTTATGTCACTTCTCACAGGTCTCGAAATAAGTCCTCCAATGTGCGGGAAAAGGGGTAACAGGGACGGTGACAAATTACTGTGTAACATTATCAGTATGAGATCATCAATATAAAGTACAATGATAAAAAATTTACCTTCCACCACTATGTGGTACAGTTTCACATCCACTTCACTCTTTGTGAAGCCCAACCTGGTGAAGTAGCTATCTATCCTGGTGTACCAAGCATGAGGTGCTTGCTTCAGCCCATACAATGCTCTCTTGATCCCGCACATAAGAGACTCATAATCGAAGGTTTCAAAACCTTAAGGCTACTCTATGTACATCTCTTCTTCAATTGTGCCATTAAGGAAGATTGCCTTTACATCCATATGATTTATCTTCCTACCCATTTGCGCTAATAGTGCAAATATAGATCTAATCGACGAGTACCTTGCAACATGATCAAAGGTCTCATCATTGTCAATATGCTCTATCTGTGGAAATCCACCAGCCACAAATTTAGCCTTGTGCTTCTCCACACTGCTATCTATAGCTTGCTTTACCTTGTAAATCCAACAGGAGCTCACCACGGAATTATCCTCTGGTATCGGGATCACATCTCAACCACTGTTACGAACTATGGAATCATACTCCTCCACCATGGCATCAACCCAAATCGACTATTGCATTGCTTCTTCAAAGGAATATGGCTCTGTCACAACACATCCACTCATAAGAGCTATGTATCTAGTGTACCTGTCAGGTGATTTTTTATGTCTATGTCGTGATGTGGTTTCTCCCGCATTCTCTATAGCATCAGACATCAAGCTATATACCTCTCTGGTGCATTTTTTCCTATCTCTGGAAGACTTTTCCTGAGTGGATGTCTCCACTCCCGGATCCTCTACATGTGGCTGCTCCACATCAATCTGAGGCTCCTCAACCTTAGGAGCTAAAAGGTCCTCAATTGTATGTAGCTTAGTTCCCTCTCAAGTGAAACTTGCATGGCCTTCTCCTCATTGAATCTGACATCCATGCGAACGACACTCATCTTGCTGGTTGAAAAGTACACTCAATTATTGTGAGGTGTATCAGTGTACCCCACAAATATCCCCAACTCTGCAGTTGGCTCAAGATTTTTCCATGAATCTTTGGTCACATGGAAATATACCAATGACCCAAAAATCCTGAAGTGACCAACATTTGGCCTCTTACCAGAATAAGTCTCCTCTAGTGTCGTCATCTCAAGTATCTGATGTGGGCTACGAGTTTGAACATAAACTATTGTGTTGCATGCCTCAACCCACAAGTGTAGTGGTAGACCCTGATAATGAAAGATCACCCTCACTGCCCCTACAGTGCTTTTTTTCTTCCTCTTGGCAACCCCATTCTCATAAGGGTTATGGGGTGTCATCAACTCCCACTTAATCCCTTCCGCTACACAGGAGTTCTTAAACTCGTTTGAGACATACTCACCACCATTATCACTCCATAGAGATTTAACCTTATCTCCTGACTCTTCCTCCACCAATTCTTTAAACTCACAAAAGTTTCTGAAGGTTTGATCCCTTTTGTGCATAAAAAACATCCAGCATTTTCGAGAAAATTCATCAACAAATATAACATAATAACTGTGTTTGGCCAAGTATGCTGTCGAGAATGATCCACACACATCTGAATGGAATTGATCTAGAATAACCTCTACTCGATTGTCTATATCACAAAAGGCATACTTGGTGTATTTACCAAAAGTACACCCCTTTCATATATCAAATTTCTCTAGTGTACCTTTGGGAAAACCAGTGGAGATCTACTAGATGATCCTCAAAGCACCATGATGTAAGTGACCCAATCACCTGTGCCACAACTCGCCAATGTCTTGGTTCTACACCATATTTTCTTTTGTGCTCAAAGAGGAACAATCCTTCACCTCCATCTTATATATATTCTTCACCTGAATCCCTATCTTCTTTACTTAACTCATGGCTATGTGTCGAAGGAACTCCTTTCCTTTCGAGAAGATCACATCATAGCCTCTATCCTCAAGCATGGCATCATATACCAAGTTATTTTTCATCCATTGCACATACATAACATTCTTCAAGGTGAGTGGATATCCATGCTCCCTCTAAAAAGTAATCGTGCCCAATCCAGTGGCACTATACCACCTATCATCACCCATATCGATATGCATATGGAGATCTTTCTCCTCCAGGTCACTGAATAACTCCTTGTCGCCATTCATATGGAATAAAGCTCCACTGTCTAAGAACCATACACTTCCCATAATTGATGAAACCATGCATTCAATGAGGGCAAAGTCCAATTCGAATTAAGATCCCAAATCCTCAACTGCCACTCCTCCTGGGGACTACTTCTTGGACTTCTTGAGTGGACAATTTGTCTCAAAATGGCCCAACTCATGACAATGAAAGAACTTAAATTTCATCATGTCTTTGTTCTTACCTCCATGGAAAGAATCTGATTTGGAATGGGAAGATTTTCCTTTCCCATAAATCTTTTCCTTAATCTCTAAGGCACAAATCTCTTCATCATCAGTCCTGGATGAAGAGCGATCCCTGGTGTTCCTCTTGATCTCCTCCTGCATCAAATATGACCACAATCGTTCCCAATCTGATAGCTTCTCTTGACCATTGACAGAGTATTGATAACTATGCCAACTCTTTGGGAGTCCTAGAAGAGTAAGAATCGCCATATCATCCTCAGCAACCATTATTCCAACACCTCCAATTTCATCGCGACATTGAGTGAACTTGGTCAAGTATTTTGGAATAGTTTCACCTTTCTCCATTTTGGTTTTTTCAGTTTCTCCCTCAGTGCCAATTTCCTTTGGTTACTATTTTTCTGATACAAGGTTGTCAATGCTTTCCACATAGCATATGAAATTTCCTTGCTATGGAGACTCGAGACAATGTGGTCTCAAACTCCCTCAATGATTATCTACCTCGCCTTCGCCACACAGTTCTTCCATTTGTCCAAATTATGTGCATCCGATGTTGTTGGCTTAGGAATGTCTTGATTAGAAAAATCCTTCAAGCCATTATCCTCCATCACAACCTCCATTCTATATCTCCAGACTATATAATTTGAGTTTCCTTCCATGGCATTGTTGATCCGCAAACCATGGAACACCATCTATTGATCCTAAAGTATTTATTGCAAATTTGAATTTCACCTGTAACCCAAAACTTAAAACATTGAAATCTCCTTTAGTATATTGAATTTAGATCTAATACCAAGTATAATTTCCTATAAACTCACAAACTCATGCAATTTACTAAAGCATAGGACAAGAATATACTTCTACTTTCAACCAGGAGAAGCCAATAGATCGATGAAAACAATATGAACAAAAATAAGATAAATCAATGGCATATAACACAATAAGTTTTCCAGGGGAAATCCACTACTCAAAACCCTGCCTATTTTTATTTCATTAATCATAAATATGAGTGAAGATACAAATATTGTTCTCATAAGCACAATTCTGCACAAATATGCTAAAATCTCAACTTTACAAGCCTGCTACTAGCCAACACTTAGCCAATTTCCACTATTTTCCAAGCCCCTATTTCCTTGCATAATTCCTAGGATGCTTAACCTGTATTTAAATGGAATTCATGCTTCCAAAACTGCGCAATCCTAATTAGGTCATTTTCCTAGTTGTATGCATCACATTTACAACTCAGTAAATCATACAACTGATAGAACATTGTCCCTACAGTCTAGTCTCAACTACGTATTTCTCTGAACTGACGTGCATGAGATTCTCATGAGGGAATTTTCAGTTAACTGGAGTAACACTTGTGGATGCTCCAGTGCACCAACTAACTGTTAATCCTCTATTAGTTCCACAAACAGTTAGAACTAATTTAAGTGACCATAACTCAGTCAAATTGAGTGATTTTAATCAAGTGTCTATGGAACATTTTCCTTATATTCACAAGAGTTTATTTGGATATTTGGTTTACAATAATTATTCACAAGTGTTATTTTTGCAGGGCATGGAAACGAAATTGGACTAGAACTTACGTTGAATGTTACATGTGCTTTCCAAGTCATTATGTTATCCACAACTGATTAGCTCACATTTCATGACATAGGTGTAAATACCTCTAAAGTGGTATGTTTGACACACACAAACACCTTATAGCTATGACATTAATTTCCAACCCAAAACTATAATCGTGTGTTAGCTCCCCAATACCTAGAAGTGAACCAATGAACCAAACCATGAAACATGACAATAAACTCAATCTTAACCTCCATACTTAATTAATGACACATGCACCATCCCAATTTTCATCCAAGATTTTATTTCCGCGCGACCTTTAGAGAGTCGTTTTTACACAAGATATTATGAAAATTAATGCATATCATCATAGTAGAATCACATCTTAGTAGATCATTTTGAATTGAATTATAAATATTTCTTTAATTTAGCGTGTTTATTTCTATAGGTTGAACTACAGAAATGGTCACATATTTGGATTGTTTTCAGAATGAAAATTCAAGATCAATATAGCCATTTTATCTTTCATATTTGGTCAAAGAGAATCGACCATGGCATTCTAAAGAAGGAAAAAATCTTTTAATTTAATTATTTAATGATTTTGTTTGCTTATGCAGGTTTGCTTGGAATTCTGGGATTGGAGAAGCTCTTTGACATAGACTCAATCAAAGCTTATGGCATGATGTATTGTGCTTATATAGTTTGGTTATCTATATATGTTTGATTACTCTCATATGATTTATAATGAACTGGTTAGTGCCAAACCTAATGGCCGGAGGTCCACTTGTTTTGAAACAATCCATGTCACACACACACACACACACACACACACACACACACACACACACACACACACACACACACACACACACACACACACACACACACACACATATATATATATATAAAACCTACACCATCAGGAGGGTGATTGGAAGGTCCAGAAAGAAACTAGGTCCCTCATAGACACTAAATATTGGTAAGAGTAACAGTAATAAAGTGGGTAAAAGAATTCAACGAGAAATTATTGTAAAATAATGATAAATTTGAACATGAATAAAGTATTTTAAAAACATTATTATGGAAAAAAGGAGGCAAGAGGAAACTGTTGTCAAAACAATCTTTGTAATCTTTGGACCATGTTAGTTTTTGTGGCCTAAATGGTTAACACTAGCAGCCTGAAAACAGTTCTAGGTCCCTATTCCAATTTGCAAGGAGTCAAGAAACTCTAGCATATGTATGTTCTTAATCACCAGATTAAATAAGAGGATGGAAAACTTAACAAATTGTTAAAGAAAACATATTTTTGTGTTCGTTGGGTAAAAGTAAAGAATGCCCATAGTGATAAATGTTTTCAAACTTAAAGGAAAACATTAACCTGTAACAGCTACAATTGGGATTGTGCTCAGAGTCAGATTATTATAACCTAAGTCACCTGACACGGGGATTCAAGATTCATAGGAAACAGGGATTCGAGAGTCGGATTCAGACACGTTGACCCCCCGGAATAGGACATGTAGGATTCGTTATATATATATATATACATATATATATATATAATTTTACATTCGGTTAAAATTGTTATCAAACAAATAGATAATGATATTGGGAAATCACTATATTTTCTCTTAGAATTATATTTTAGTTAACAATCTTCAAATTTCCAAATTCCATGATGACATCATTTTTTCTAAAGATTATCTTTACTAAATTTGCCTAAATAATATCATTGAACTCAACACGCAATTTAAAATGCATATATTTGTGAATGTATTGACCAAACTTGTTCCAAAACATTTTCTCATGTATAAGAGGCATAGAGTTTAGGCACACATTCATTTTCAAATAACATATAAATGGGGCTCTCTAATGTAACGAGCATAAAATGTGAGATGGATAAAACATGGTAATTTATCACAAAATTTCCAAGCTGATGACCCAGAGATACCAGATTAATAAAGATTTATTAACAAATGTTCCCCAATGTGCGAACTCATCTAGATTCTACCATTGAAAACCTGTACTGTGCAACTGTATCTCAATAAACAACAATTGTCACCATTATATCAATATGCAGTAACAGTCACCATTAAAACACACTGAAATCTGAAGGTGAAATTTACATATTCTCTAAATAGCAATTGTGACCATTATCTCAATAGGTAGTAATAGTCACCATTAAAACCACACCTTGAAATTTAAGAATTCTCTAAATGGAAATGTCACTATTATCTCAATGCAGTTATAGTAGCCATTAAAACCACACCTAAAGAATGCAAACTGAGTTGGTAAAAACTCTCTGCAACAACCCACACAAGAATGTACTCAAAAAATTGGTAAAAGCTTCAGACCTTTAGCGACACTTTGGAAAAAGAAATCCATGGGATAGTTATGCCTCATATATGAATACCCCCATCTGTCATAAAAAAACCCCACACGAGAATGAACTCAAAAAATTGGTAAAAGCTCCAGACCATTGGGATTCAAATCCCAAAATTAGGACATGTTGTGTCATAACGGGACACGACCAGGATTTGATCGTGTCCCGTTAGGACACGACATGCCACATTTTGGGATTTGAATCTCCAAGAAATAGTGTCTGATTCATGCGACTTGGACACATTAGGTAGTTTTAGCGAATCCAGTTTCATAGATTATAACTTATAGAAAACGAAATCTAGGTATATATAATGAAATAAATGAACAAATGATGTAAATTCACCAATCATTTACTATGTCGAAATGACTATTAAAAATAAATGAACAAATGATGTAAATTTACCAATCATTTACTATGTCGAAAGGACTATTAAGAAAGACAAAAATAAAATTACAATAGTACTGGGAATTATTCAAGTAACATTATAATAGAATGAATAAAGCTCTATTATGTCATTTACAAACACTAGAATGATTGTTAATAAAATATATGTAACTAGGTCTTAAATAATAATGAAATTGAATATTAATAGTAAATGTAGTGTGAATATCATAACCTGAAATAGTAGGAAGTTAAAACTTAATTCCAAACAAAATTTTATGAGTCATTGTGGGCGAGAATCTAAATAGTTTCTTTGAAATACTTTATAAATAAATAATCCTAACTGTGTAACTAATTTACAACTCAATATGATGAAACCCTCAACGACATTGATTCAAGTTTAACTATTAAACCATGAATTTGACAAAGAATACCCATTGTGGTCATGGGAATGCCAATGTGAACCTAAAAGGAATGAAGGTTGAATAAGAACCTAATTATAACGGGGTTTCCTCATTTGGAAATCATTACTTAAAGAACATGGGAATGATAAACCCTAACCTATTCATGGTGAGTATAAAATAATGGAATTAGGTACTCAATATTACAATGATAAATGATAACAGGGAAAGTAAGTTGTCACAGAAAGTAACTTTACATGCACAGTGTCTTGTCGAATTCATGAATTCCAACTATTGAAATAGAGTGAGAACCCATGGATAGATATGAAAACTTTTATATAAAATTTTGTACACTAGAAAATGGTTTTATCGCTAGAGGAAGAGGGTGAAGGCCATATTACCTTGACCAAATAACTAGAATCCATGCTGAAAACCCCATGCTTAACTAGTTCCATAACTATAGGAAATTTACGTCAAAGTTAGAGGTAATAGCATATTTTCGGCTTGAATCTAAATGGAAAGGAAACGAAATAATAAAAAATTTCATTAGAAAATCCTTTAGCATACCCAACTCAAGGAAATCGTTTCCAGCTCGGTGAAATATTAAACCTTTCTTAGGGTTTTTCATGCAGACCTCAAAGCAATAGAGAAAAATGAAAAATGCAGATGAGTCTCCGATGTGGAGGAAAGTTGGGGGTAGTTACCCCTCAAACACTTGGCACAAATTTGACCCGTCAAATTAGAACCCTAGGGTATAGACAAAGGAGAATAATCCAAGTTGCAAGTGTTAGACCCAACCACGCCATCAACCCTATGTGTGATAGTTATGCTTCATGAAGGTTCTCAAACCTTAAGTAAATCACTTATCAACAGCTCTTGGTGGATCGATGGTAAATATATCAATCATATAATGTTATGTTGAAACTTTGATAAGGAAGGACTTAAACCTTCTATAACCCTAGGATACCAAAAACAAATTAATACCATGACAATAAAATTACAAGACCATATAAGATAATGAGTCTATGGAATCACAAGATAATCCATCATATGATTCTGCTACAATGACTATGTTAACATAAGATACTAGTGCCAAAATGTAGAAATTAACTTAGGGACTATAACCATTATTTGTTATAGTTGAAGTATAGTTATTTTTTACAAGTTAAATTGTAATAAAAAATTTGCATTAGGGGATGTTAGAAGTGGTATCAGAGTTTAAGGGTTTAGCACTATGGCCTGACTAAGGGAAAATTGTAATAAATTATGTTGTGTTCCACAGTGGAGAAGAATTGAAGATATCACAAACTTTTTCATCCTTACTGTTTTAAAATAATGCAAAATTTAAAGAAAAAATCACTAATTAAGAGGTGACAATGAACCATAGTAAGAAACAAATTATATTTTTGTGAAAAGGCAAGGCAATGAGAAGTGAAGAATCACATCATAAATACATTTAAAATTAAATTTTCATTACAAAAGTTATGTTAACAAAATACTAAATGAATTATTGTTTGGGTACCCTTAACCATAAAACGAATATGTTGGGTGCCTAGAAGAGAAAACAAATATGTGGATGACCTAAGTATCAACGTATGTTGATTAGTAAACCAATCCTGTGACTATGGGATAGTGAATAGAAAAGAAATTTATGGTTTATATCCATAAGGAAGCATATAGGTAAGAAAAGTATGAAACATATACGTGTGTAAATTAAGAAAAGTATGAAGTCCTATACTGTTAAACCATAATAAAATATCAAATAACTATGTTAACAAATAAGGTAGAGTGTTACACCCTAAAAGGTTTAGGGTTACTTGTATAATGATTATCTCTTATAGTTTCGAGACTCTTTAGTCAAATTGTAAAAACTTATGTTTTTACACATAAATTATAAGATTAAAAATTATAAAGATGTTTTAAATTAAGCATCTAGAATGAATTATTGGAGAAGGAGACATATACAAAAAGGGGTAAAGATACTATTGGTAATAATACTTAAGTGTTGCATTATATAGTTGGGAGGTAATCATTTGATAGGTATAAACTATCTCCTTGCACATGTTGGATGTTGATCAAGAACCTAGGTGAGAAAGTGAATGAGAAAATACTTGGTAGTAAAAATAAATTTTCAAATCCTAACAAAAGAATAATATTACCTATGTATGAGAAGCAAGTCAGAAATGGAAAGAGACTATAACAACATTGTGAAATCCTCACAATAATAAGTGCATTGTACGCTAAATGACGGTATTGGAAACCCATCATAAAATTAAAAAATTAAATAAATAAATTGCGACTTATAATTTAATAAAAAAAAGATAGAATATACATAGAATTGTGTATATAGAAATTAGAAAGAGGAATAAAAGGGGTCGAGAACCCTGTAATATGTAAAGAAAAATATATGATGTATTGGGGATATAGAACGTTTATGAGTACACAATACATGTATAAATATGAGTCAATGGTGGGTAATTTGTGGGAATGGTTGTAATCCTTCCACCAAACTAATCATTACCAAATGATATGGTAGATATCGACAATGGTGACAATAAGAGATAAAAACCTATATGTCAATAGTATACCTTATGTATAAATGAGTTCAATGCAATAGTAACTAGTTGAAACAAATTTAATGATTACTTAAAATAAAGTCCATATTGTTAAGGGAACTAATGAACTTTTGCATTGAAAATCCTTGGAATAAAAGGAGCCACAAAAGGAATGGTTACTACAGTAGAGAGATTGGCACAAACCATCAACATGGAGGATTGTAACAGTCATATAGTTGAGACCTATAGTAGAATTGTCAGATAAAATACTTGATCAAGAACCAACAAAATGGAAAACAATTCTCATAAAAATGATGGAAGAAGATTAGTCTCAAATATAATAAAGTAAGCAACATAATTGAGGTTTCTAAGGTGAAATTACTCGAAGACACCAAATAGATATGGAAGCACATTGCAAGAGTCTTGCTAGTATCTAGAAGGATATTTGCTTTACATCAAATTTAGCAACTATAAAGAGATTAAGAACAAACTTAATTTTAAGAATATAAAATTTAATAGGGAAAGAGTGCAATGGATCCTAAAATATAGAAATGAAATCCATATAGTTTTGAAATTCCTAAACCTTATATATGTAGAGGGCTCAAGAATTTTGTGAATTATAAATTTGCAATACTCAATCATAGAATGATTCATTAAATGGTTTATTTTATAATCACCTCACCACTAGGAAGGTTAAATATGACAAAAAACATATTGAAAAGAGTATTTTGATTGATTTAAATTATTGCTAATTTTTATCTCAATATATAACGATTTTATCTAAAGTGGAATAACAACATAAAGAATAATAAATCTAGGCTAGATTCCATGACAAACCTAACAGAACTATGAAATAAAAAAGGTATATATATATATATATATGTGTGTGTGTGTGTGTGTGTGTGTGTGTGTGTGAAATGATATAACTGTAAACTATAGGCGGACATTTTTAACTTGGTCATTGCTAGTCTAATGTTTTTATTTAAATTCTCGAAAATAACATAAGTTGGAGAAAGGAAAGTATAGGAAATTATAAATATATATATATATATATATATATATATATATATATATATATATATATATATATATATATATATATATATATATATAGTATACACAATATGATGAAAGTGTATGTTAAATACTCTATGGTGTCTATTATACTAGTGAGACTTGAAGGATTAATGGTACATATAGGTTAGGAAAAGATTAGAAATAGGCAGATGACTCAGTAAGGAAATGTGGCATATAGTTATAAGTAAAACTTGAAGTTATGATAAAAAGTGATGCAGGAGCATCTGGACTTAGCCAATAATGTGATTGTATGTTCACATGTTGTGGCTGACAAGAGATGAATTTCATTGACCTAAGTGGTCAAAATTAGTTTTAGTAGAGAGGTTTGGATCTCTCGAATTGATGTTTACTTCAATTATTGTAATAATTAAAACATTGTATTATTTTTAGAATAGGAGATAAGTTGTTAGGATAGGTGTGTATCAAAGCTTGAGAATAGGGATTTAATAGTTGAGCTGATAAAAATAGAGATTGAGTTGTCAATGTTGTTTGGATAGGATTTGATTTGTAAAAGAGAAAAAAGAAAAAATGTAAGGGGAGAGAGACGGAATAGGAAAGTGAGTAAGCGAGAAATTGAGAGAGAGATAGGGTTGGAGAGTGAAAAAAAGGTTAGACAAATTGTTGTAATCGATCCAAGAGGGCCAAGGCTTTGTAATTTCTATTTTATTGAATAAACGGATTAAGTGTGGCATTGTGTATTATTCCTGGTGTGAATTATCTTGAATATGTGTATCAACATTTGGACCTAAATCAGGTATTATTTATGTTTATGAATTTCATTGACAATTACAATCGATTAGTGTTAAGGGTTAATACCGAGATTAAGCGCTAAATCTTATTAAGTATATTGCTTAAAGGTTCTGTATTAAGCACGTGGGTAGTATTCGGCAAAGCAGTAAGTGGTATCTCACGCGCTTAAGAAACGGTAAATGGTATTTTTCCAAGTCGTGTGATTAACCTTAGCAAGCGACACGTAGCACGAGAAAACCAGAAATCTTGCACGCTCTCGATCTAATATCGGTCGTGTAAGAGTTTACGCGAGATTGCACAATATCTATTGGATCTGGAAAAATCCAGATCAACGGTGGAGATTGATGCGCTCGAGGGGTAAGAAGTCAAAGTAGGACCGACAATGATTGGTCAGGCAAGCAAAACCCTCGGTAGGAAATACACGTAAAAAATATGTTTAACACGCAGTAGATTGGTTTTTAAGTGAACCATTAGTATAATCCTAGACTACCACATTAATTTTTGTCAACCTCCCACATCATTTGGTATCAAAGCCGAAGGATTAAGTATGATACAGTAAACATGCCATCTAGGATAGGAGCTGGCATAGGTTGAGGAAGACCTGTAGTGAATGAAGTTTTTCTGGAAGAAATTCGAAATTTGTGTACAAGGGTGGAGACAATGGAAACTGCTCAAAGGAGAGCACCTGATGAAGGAGATGCCAGTGCTATAGAGGAATCTTCTAAGAAGAAGAGGATGAAATCAAAGCTACCAAAGTTCTCAAGAAATTGGCTAAAGCAAGTGGGAGACCAAAGGTGGAAATACCTTTGTATGACGGGAATCTCAATGTAGAATAGTTGATGGACTGGATCAGTTCATTGAACAAGTATTTCAACTCTGAGGAGGTTGATGACAAAAAGAAGGTGAAATGTGTAGTTACTAGATTGAAGGGTCATGCAGCTATCTGGTGGGATGAACTACAAACATCTAGAGAAAGAAAGGGAAGACCAAGATCAAACAATGGGATAAAATGGTGAGTAGGTTGAAAGGTAAATTCATGCCCAAATAGTATCAGTTAAATCTTTTCAGACAGTTACAGAATTTGAGTCAAAAGGGGATGATTGTTAAAGAATATACAAAAGAATTTTATAAACTGAGAATTACAACAGGACATGCAGAGGATGATGTAGAAAATGTAGCTAGATACATCAATGGCTTGAGATATGACATACAGGATGAAATCAGCTTGCTGAGTCTGAAGACAATTGAAGATTCCTATAAAGCAACTTTCAAAGCAGAGGAGAGGATGTTGAGGAAACAAAATCAGAGGAACAGAGGGAAAAGAGCAGCAAGAGGTAGAGGAACTACCAGGTCAAGATTTCAGCACCCTCAGCGTGAAGCAGGAAGTTCAAGTAGTAGACCACCATAGAGAGGAGACTTTAGTAGAGGAAGATTTTCACCCAAAGGAAGAGGCTAAGGAAGAGGAATTTGATGTTATACATGTGGAGAATGGGGACATGGATCATGGGACTATCCTCATAATAAAGACACAAATAAACAGAATGTGAATGTGGATGAGGCTAAGGAAGAAAAACCTCAAATTGAAAATAAGGAAGAATCACCCAAAGTAGGAGAATCCTTGTTATTAAAAAGGGTATTGCTTAAAGCAAAGAAAGAGATGGGAGAACCATCTTAGAGAAAGAGTTTATTTAGAACTACATGCAAGTCCAAAGGAAAATGCTGTAAGTGATAATTGACAGTGGAAGCACTGATAACCTAGTTTCTACAAAAATGGTGGATACGTTAGGATTAGTGAAAACAATACACCCTACTCCTTACAAAGTATCATGGTTGCAAAAAGGACATCAACTTATTGTGAAAAAACAATGAAAAGTAGAGATCCAGATTGGTACTTATAAGGATGTGGTATTATGTGATGCAATGCTAATGGATGTATGCCATGCATTGCTGGGAAGACCTTGGAAATTTGATCGGAAAGCTATACATGATGGGAGAAGAAACACTTATACTTTAGAGAAAGGTGGAAATAAACATACACTACTTCCATTGAAGAATGAAGCAGACAAAGAAGCATTTAGAAACATTTTTATGCTAATAAGTGGGAAAGAATTGATGGAAGAAGTCAAGAAGGATGAACATATACATTTTGTTGTCATAAGGAGACCTAAGTTCATTTTGACTTCCACAAACTTAGATGATTTATCTGAAGAAATCAAAACTTTGTTGAATGATTTTGCTGATATTATTGTTGATGAGCTACCAAATGCATTACCACCAATCAGGAGTATTACTCATCACATTGATCTAATACCTGGAGAAAGTTTTCCAAATAAAGTAGCATATAGGTTAAATCATCAAGAAAATGCAGAAGTTGGGAGACAAGTACAAGAACTGATGGATAAGGAATTAATCAGAGAGAGTCTTAGTCCATGTGTTGTACCAATAGTACTCAGTCCAAAGAAAGGTGGTGAATGGGCCATGTGTATTGATTCCAGAGCGATAAATAAGATTACTATCAGGTATAGATTTCCTTTACCATGCATGGATGATTTGATGGATTGTTTAAGTGGGTCAAAGTGTCTTACTAAAATAGATCTGAAGAGTGGATACCATCAAATAAGAATTAGAGAAGGAGATGAATGGAAGACTTCATTTAAAACAAACACTGGGTTGTATGAGTGGTTAGTGATTCCTTTTGAACTCAATAATCCACCCACCACATTCATGAGATTTATGAATGGAGTCTTGAAGGAACATGCAGGAAAGTTTGTCATTGTTTATCTTGATGATATTCTAGTTTTCAGTAGAAGTAAAGAAGAACATTTGGAACATCTTAAGTTAGTTCTAAGAACTCTATAAAAAGAGAAACTACTGATAAATCTGAAGAAATGTAGTTTCATGAAAGAAGAATTAATCTATTTGGGGTTTGTAGTTTCTAAAGAAGATCCGAAAATGGATCTAGAGAAAGTCTAAGTGATTTGGAGCTGGCCTATTCCAAGAAACATATTTGAGGTAAGAAGCTTTCATGGTCTTGCAAGTTTTTATAGAAAATTTATTAGAAGTTTTAGTCAGATTTGTGCACCAATTATTGAAACAATCAAAGAGACTAATCAACCATTCAAGTGGACAGAAGCAGCAGACCAAAATTTTAAGTTGTTGAAGAAGAAAATTACATAAAATCCAGTTTTAGCTTTGCCTGATTTTGGAAAACTTTTTCAAGTTGAAACTGATGCTAGTGGAGGTGCAATTGGATCAGTTGTAAGTCAGGAACAAAGACCAATAGCATACTTTAGTGATAAAATAAATGAAGCTAAGAAGAAATATTCTTATTATGATAAAGAATTTTATGCTATTGTGCAAGCTTTAAAAAATGGAGACATTATTTACCACGAAAAGAGTTTGTATTGTATTCTGATAATCATGCATTACAATTCATAAACAACCAGCCAAAATTAAGCCAGAAGCATGCCAAGTGGGTATAATTTTTACAGAGCTTTACTTTTGTGATAAAATATACAAGTGGTAAGTTAAACAAAGTTGTTGATGCTCTAAGAAGGGTAAATTTAATTGTGCAAGAATTAGGAGTTGGTGTTGTAGGATTTGAAGAAATGGTTGATATGTATAAAGATGATGGAAAATTTAAAGATATTTATGCAGTTGTACAAAATAAAGCAGTTGATAATAGAAGCCAGTGGTTAGATTATCTTATACAAGGAGGATTAATGTTTAAAGGTAACAAATTGTGCATTCCCAAATGTTCTATGAGGGAAAACATAATCAAGGGGAAACACAGTGGAGGGTTATCAGGCACTTTGGACAAGACAAAACCTTTGCTCAGGTAAATGCTTTTTACTACTGGCCAAAGATGCAAACTGATGTTAAGAAATTTGTTCTGAAGTGCAGGATCTCTCATCATGCTAAGGGGAGAAGCCAAAATACAGGATTGTACCAGCCATTACGAATACCAGACCAACCATGGGATGCAGTTAGTATGGATTTTGTTTTAGGGTCACCTAGAACTCAGAGGAAATGATAAAATTTATGTTGTGGTCGATATATTTTAAAAAATGGCACATTTTATTGCATGTAAAAATATTAGTGATGCAACACATATTGCCCTTCTATTTTTTTTAGAAGTTATAAGGTTACATGGATTGCCTATAAGTATTGTGCTTGTTATCACCCGAAGAAACTCTCCTAGGTTGTAGCTCGGAGATGCTCAGGAACATTACAAACTCAACTCAATGTTGGAAATGGGTGAATGGAAGGAATGATGCTTGTTCAAGCTAAATAACCACTTCTACTTTGCTTGACTCCAGACATGTGTGAACACCCCCAGACTACAAGGCTTAAGACCACCATTTACTCAGAGTTTAAGGATTGCGTGAATATGGAGAATACTGACCACACCAGCAGATGCACAGGACTGTGTGATGGCCGGCTACAACTAGTAAAGAGGTCTGCAAATCTAATTCCCTAGTGCACAGACATGATGATAGCTCTCTATCACTGAGTGAAAAGAAACCTAATTAACACATTCATTGCTACATGAAGGATTTTAACATAGAGGTAGGATGACAGCTCCTCTAATGCTAAACATCAAGAGTTCAAGAAAAATGCATATCAAGCACAACCTAGAATAGAATAGAAATGTAATGTGACCAATTAACAACAAAAGAAGCTTGTATTAGCTGAAAATGAAGATGAGACACTGCAAGTATCAAAGCAGTTACAGTCTCTAGAAGTTGAACCTTACATCAAACCATCAACCATCAACCTTGATTACATCTATTTTATGGGTATATAAAGAGTTTCATTACAGAGGCACTCAGCCATTCTAGGTGTGGGGGGGTCATAATTGACCACCAACTGCTTTAACTATTTGGCAGAACTCTTGAGTACAATTGCTTGCTGTAGCAGATGGATTTGATCTCCTCGGGTGCTCTGCTATCCTCTGAAGTGGCTAGAGTGTCGTATAAGCCAAAATGACATGCTTGTTAAATGTAAATTTTTGCTTGAGCCTTGTCCTTCTTCTTCTCGGGTACACAGTCTGTTAAAAGTGGTGGTTGAGGATCTAATGCGCCACGTACTAGATACTGGCCACCTTCGTCCTTCGGATGCATGGGATAGTTCATGGACGAGAGGACTACATGGAGGATGCCTGGGTAGGATGGGAATGGATATCAGCCGTTGGATTGAATGAATGGATAGCGAAGATCTCTCGGTGGGAGGTGTCAGGCGGAAGCGGGGGTGGACAATCATGAGCCATTGGATATCGGGCGGATAGATCCGACAGTAATCGGGCAGAGAAGATGCACAGGAGATAACGAATGGGGATGGGCGAACGGGCGGTAAGTGGTATTGATTGCACCACCATTGGGGAGAAGGTGGTAAAGGTACACGAGCGAGCGATGCCAGTCAATGCATGATGCGTGGCAGACGGGACATGACGGAAACCGCTTTGATCGTAAGTTAATGCACAGTTGGTTTGCAGGCATGGGAGGAGTGAACGTCGTTTGATCGAGGCAAAGATGATTGAATGGTGGAGGTTCAGTCACACGAGTTTTGTTTGATGTGACAGGGAGACGACAGGTTAGGGGTTTTGTGAAAGCGTGCGGTTATATGGGTTTAAAACTTAGCGCCTAGGGGCTTGACAAAACAGGGGCTTATGCCAAGTTTTGGAGGAAAATAGAGATAGCAGGGGGCTATGAGAGTGTAAGGAGAATGAAGGAGAAGAAAGAAATAGACTGCTGCGAACTCCCATTGAGCATAAATACACAACCAAGCTGGTATTTGATCCTCTAAATGTCAAGACATGTAGTAGAGCTAACACTATCTCCTTTCGGGGATGAGATCCGCCCTATGAGGTCTCAAGAACTTGCAGATTAATGCCTTGCCTGTGAAAATAAAATAGCAAAATTTCCTACTATTCCATTGGGCATGGAGTCTAATTGATTTTACACTAAAATTGATAAGACAACATATTTACAACTTTAAGGCCAAAGACCTTAAATCACATAAATTTTCAAAAAATGCCCATTAACTGGGCCATCAAAAACTGCTTCTCCTCCCATACTTTTCAACATGAAGTTATTGTTCCCCTGGATCTAAGAAATGATAAAAGGCCCTGTCCAGAGAGCATCAAACTTCCCATGGTTTCCATTCTTCTCCTTCAGTGCATCCCACTTTAGAACCAAGTCTCCAACCTGAAAATTGTCTGTTTTGGCCCTTCTGTCAAAAGCATCCTTGATCTTCTTCTAATGTGCTACGGACCTTTCAACTCGCTGTTCTATGATTTGGTGTACCTCTGCTATATCAGTTATCTTATTTGCCATGTCTTCTGCCTCATTCTGTTCTTCTTGTTGGAACTTCGCCATAGGGAGAGTTAACTGAATTGGAAACATAGCCTCAGTGCCATATACTAGCCTGAACGGAGAATTCCCTGTGTATTTCTTGGCGGTTACTCTGTCAGACCATAGTGCATATTTGAGCTTAGAATCCCATCTCTTTTTATTGTCTTCCAGCAGCTTTTTATTTATCATTATCAGGCTTTTGTTGGAAGATTCTGCTAAGCCATTGCCTTGAGGGTAGTATGAGGTGGAATGAACTAGCTTAATGCCCATTGAGTCACACATATCCAGCAACTCTTTTGCTTTGAAGGCTGCTACATTATCTATGATTATTTTATGTGGACAACCAAACCTGGTTAAGATATGTTCTGTCAAAAACTTCATTACCACATTATGATCAGCCTTCCTAGTAGGGATTGCTTCGATCCACTTGGTGAAATAATTAGTGGCTACTAAGATCCATCTGTGTTGGCCACTGGAATGTGGATTGATCTCTCCAATGAAATCTAAGCCCCATTGCTAAAAAGGACTATTTGCATGCATTGGTTTTAGGGGCAAAGACTTCAATTGTAGTTTTCCTTCAAATCTTTGGCACCTATCACAAGATTTCACAAATGAAAAGACATTAGAAGAAAAGGTGGGCCAATAGTACCCAGCTCTAAGAATTTTGTGGGCTGTAGTTTTCCAATAATGGTGCCCTCCACATATGTTGGAATGAAATTGCTGAATGACTTCAATGGATTGTTCTTTGTCCATACATCTCAGCAGAATTCCAGAGGGATCACTCCAGTAGAGCAGATATTCATAGATGCAGTATTTTGCTGCCCTGAGCTTAACAGTTTTGGCTTGACTTTGAGTAAGGCCTGGAGGGATTTCTAGCTTCAGCAAGAATTTAGATATTGTAGAGTACCAATCACAAGAAGCTAGATTTTCTGCTAACAATTGCTTTCTCCCTGATTCAACTTCTTCCTCTTCTGTTTGACCACTTTGAGATTGAGCCCATGAGATTTATGTCCAATGTTCTGCAATTTTCTTTAGCCAATAGTCTGGCAAGACCCTGACCTCTGACAAGCTCAGTGGGCTTTAATTCTATATTAAATTCAATTAACTTTGCAATCCATTTAGCCCTTCTTCAATCAACATCAGGCTGTGTTTAAGACATCTTTTATTGAAGCAAGGGTACATACGCAATTATCTTGGAATGCAGAATATAAACTCTGAAAGCTTTCAAAGACTTGATAAGAGCATATGCTTGTTTCTCCATAATATCATACCTCAGCTCAGCATCCCTTAAGGTTTTGCTGAAAAAGCCACTGGATGCTCTGAGACTTCTTCATCTGCTTGCAATAAAACTACTGCAAGGGTGTCTTTAGAGGAAAATGAAAATATATGGAACTCCTGGCTGTAATCTGGACTTCTTAAAGTGGGAGCCTCCATAATAGATTTCTTAATGGACTCAAAAGATCTTCTTGCTATATCAGTCCATTTGATCTCTGACCCCTTTTTTAACATGGAGGTAATATGCTTCACGAGTTCTGCAAATTTTGGGATAAACCTCCTTACAAAATCTATTTAACCCAGAAAGGACTGAATTTCCTTCTTTGATCTCAGGATAGACAAACTCTGTATTTTTCTTACTCTTTCTGGGTCAAATTTGACACCTGCAACAGAAACAACATGTCCTAATAGTTTTCTCTCCTCTAAAGCAAACTTTGACTTTTTAGGATTGACTGAAATCCCAAAACTTCTGCACTTCAGGAACACTTTTTTCAAATGTTGTAAATGATCTTGATGACTGTTGGAGTATATTGTTATATCATCAAGGTAGATAAGGATGAACTTATCCTTCTCCCCCACAAATGCTATATCCATAGCTCTCTGAAAGGTGGCTCTAGAATTCATCAATCTAAAAGGCATCTTGGAATACATAAAAGTGCCCCAAGGAGTGGTGAATGCAGTCTTCTCTTGATCATCTAGATGTACAACAACTTGGTTATAGCCTAAAAACCCATCCAGGAAATACATCACTTTGGCCCTTGAGACCTTCTGTAGAAAATGCTCCATCTTGGGTAGAGGATAATTGTCTTTCTTAGAGCATTTTTTTAAGTTTCTGAAATCCACATAGAGCCCGATTTCTCCACTTTTCTTCCTTACCACTACTAAATTGGCTACCAATTTTGAATATCTAAGAGGGACTATGATTTTGGCAGCTAGTAATTTCTTGATTTCCTTTCCAATCAGAGGAAGGAGCAAAGGGTTTATTGGTCTCAGCTTCTGCTTGAAAGGTATGGTGTCTTTCTCTAAAGGGATTTTATGCTGGATGATCTTTTTGTCATATGTTTTCAGATCACTATATTCCCAGGCAAAGACATCACCAAATTGCTTCATTAAATTGCAGTATTTAGCACTTTGGGCAGAAGATAGATGAGTGGACAGATTTATGTATCTGGGATGATCTGGACTCCCTATATTATGCTTACACACTGCAGATTGGTCTTCCTTTTGGGCAGTCTTATAAGGCACTGTTGAAAAGTGTGCAACAAGAAATGCTTGTTGAGAGTGCAACAAGATGATGGAGCTTAGTGAAAAGAGTCGCCTTCACTAAGTGGGCCCGCAGGCTATTTTTGGCGCAAGTCTATTTTTAGACTATGTCTATTTTTAGACATATGGATCATGTCTATGGATGATTGATCAAGTTGGGAAAAATAGATGGACTTCTATTTTTGATGAAAGTGTGAGTGATCACAGTGTGAGTGATTACAGTGTGAGTGATCACAGTGTGAGTGATCAAAGTCAAAAATAGAAAAGTCAAATATTATTATCTCACAATAATATTTGGACTATAAACTTAATCTTATTCTCTTGGAGCACTTCAGTTTGAGCTACGGAAGTGGCACATGTAGCTGTCAGAAGGAAATATGCTTTTCTCATGAGTCAGTTGAGTTGGTGCATGCATGACTTCAGTTAGAACTCAAGTGAGTTGAGTTTAGTGGACTGGAGGTACAGTTGATGGAGTTGTGTTCAGTTTAGCTTTGTTAAATTGGTTGTATTTAGTCTAACTCATCAATAGACTAAAGATGAGTTGGGTGAATTAGTTATTAATTAATTCACAAGTTATTAACTCATAATGCAACTATAGAATACATCAGTTAACTCAGTTGCATGTCAGTGCATGTTCAGTTCAGCAGGGACAGGTGTTAGAGGATCAGATTGCTATCAGTTGTGACTATAGCTGTGCATGATGATTTGCACAATCAAAGGATTGAGTATGCCAACGAGTTTGCTCATGTATCTTCATGATATTATAGCTGTTGCTCACGTCCAACATAGTGTGGGTGACTATTTTGCAGTGTAAAATCGAGTTTGGGAAGCAATTCTCATCAGTTCTCGAGCAGGTTTGAGCAGTGGAGGCAGGCAAGCAGCGGGAGAGATTTGGAGATCAAATCTGAGCTGTATTGTGTGTAACAGGTGGAGATACTTGTGAGAAGTATTATGCTTTGTATTGTTACATGATTCAATCAATATAATATACAGATAGTGTGGGGTTTTTAGCGAGATGCTTTCCCCGGGATACATACTGTGTTTATGAGTTTGATTGATGCTTCTATGTGTGCCTGTGGATGTTTCTGCTTCTGTAAATTGATGATCAACGTAGAGGAGATTATGTATTATACATGTTCCGCTTATAATTGTATGATCGGGATAATCTCTGTGAATATGTGTTAAATTATTCAAAATTTCTACATGGTATCAGAGCTAGATGATTTGTAGAAAAAGTTTCTACATGGTATCGGAGCAACTTGATTTGTAGAAGAGATTTTTACAGGATATCAAGCGAGGATTGATCATCAGATCTACTATTCAGGAAGTGGTTACATTTTATTTCTTCAGGCAGAGTCTGTAATCGGGCCAGGTAGCCTCTGGATTCATCCTTCTTTTGGAAGGTGAGATATCCGGTGAATGCCCATACAGTCGATCTCTGTACAAGAAATATTTTGTTCTCACGAATTCTAGATCGGAAGCGCTTGAGTTTTGTGCTGGTGGAATTCGAATTTAATTCCAAAGCAAGAGATAAAACTCAGAAACATTCAGCTCGAGAATGGAGATAGTATGCCCCAAGTATCTCACGAAGTTCACTCAGTGTCGAGATGAGCTGGGAAGTGTGGGGGTTACTGTCGATGATGAGGACTTGGTGAGCTTGGCTCTCCTTGGTCTTCCGAAGAGTTGGCATTCCTATCAGGACTCTGTCAATGGTCAGGAGAAATTGCCAGGATGGGAGAGACTTTGGTCGGATCTTGTGCAGGAGGAGATCAGGCGGAGCACCAGAGACGGTTCTTCATCCATGCAGGATAAGGAGAACTGTGCCTTAGCGAGTAAGGCGAGGAAGGGGAAGGGGAAGGTTTCTCTTTCCGAATCCAGTTCTTCCAATGATGGGAAGAAGGTTGACAAGGCGAAGGTGAGATGCTTTCGTTGTCATGAGTTGGGTCATTATGCTACTGATTGCCCAAAGAAGAAGTCCAAGAAGGGATCCGGGGAAGGATCTGAAGGTGAGGCAGCCTCACTTGCTTCACAGTTTGAGTTGGACTTCACACTCTTCGCATGCATGGTTTCATCCATGGTGGGAAGTGGTTGGTTTCTTGACAGTGGAGCTTCTTTCCACATGACCCGTGACAAAAGTTTTTTCAGTACTTTGGAGGAGAAAGATCTCCAGATACTCATAGGGATGGGTAATGATGAGAAGTATAGTGTCTCAGGTGTAGGCACGGTTATTTTTCAGAGGGAGCATGGAGCTCGCCTTACCTTGACCGATGTCAAGTATGTACCAGGACTGAAGAGAAACTTGGTGTCGATCGCGATGTTGGAAGACAGAGGATATGATGTGGTCTTTACTAAGGGAAAGGTTTTCCTTAGACACATCATCACTAGACAGGTGAAGCAGATTGGTTCACGGGTCAAGAACCTGTATGCTCTTGAGGTTCAAGATGCATGCAAAGCCTTGAGCAGCAAGGCAACTGATGGAGACTTGGTGGTTGAGAGGGAGCGTATATTACCTCTCAACATGCAGAGCCAGAAGAAGTCTCAGACGATTGTGGAGGAGCCACGATTGGTGCAGCAACTTTAGGAGGTTGTGGAGGAGCCACAACAGGGGAAGCTGTGTGGAGATCGAGTAGAGACATCTACTCATCCAGAGACCTCCAGTAGGGGGAAACTTCGAGCCAGGTGGGCTGAGGGATCGCATGCAGCCATACCTCCAGGTAGGAGGTGGGGTGATGTGGATTGATTGTCCCAAGGAGGAGGGGCAGGATCCTTGAGGTACCCAACCTCTTGGATGAGACCTTGCTACGGGAGCCCCGATGTGTAGTAGCAGGAACTGACTGATTGGGTAGAGACAGATGCGGATGGAGCGGCAGAGAGAGCGACAGTGCAGGGAATCCCAGGACAGCGCATAGCTAGCAGACTCTAGCAATGCGAGAGGCACAAGTGTTTTGCACAGTGCTAGGTGGCACAGAGAGGTGTGCAATGGTGCGAGATGCATGGAGATGTTGCAGTAGCGCAGATGTCAGAGAGGGAGCACTTGTCAGCTGCAGGTAGAGCTTCAACATCAGAGGATGTTTCTATCCCAACAGGGAGGTCAGTTGGGAGGTGCAGTGCGGATGCAATGCTGGGAGATAGAACCAGCAGCAGCACGGATGCAGTCAGAGATCAAAGTGACAGAGGCTAGAGTAGTCAGATACTGAAGAGCACAGAGATGCAGAGTTTCAGTCGACAGAGGCAATAGCAGTCAGAGACTTTGATGACAGAGCAAGTGGACCAGCCAGATGTGTTGCATGGAGAACATTCCAGAGTTACAGGATCAGGTTTGAGAGGAAGCCTTTCTTGTTGAGAGGGAGTGTTGAAAAGTGTGCAACAAGAAATGCTTGTTGAGAGTGCAACAAGATGATGGAGCTTAGTGAAAAGAGTCGCCTTCACTAAGTGGGCCCGCAGGCTATTTTTGGCGCAAGTCTATTTTTAGACTATGTCTATTTTTAGACATATGGATCATGTCTATGGATGATTGATCAAGTTGGGAAAAATAGATGGACTTCTATTTTTGATGAAAGTGTGAGTGATCACAGTGTGAGTGATTACAGTGTGAGTGATCACAGTGTGAGTGATCAAAGTCAAAAATAGAAAAGTCAAATATTATTATCTCACAATAATATTTGGACTATAAACTTAATCTTATTCTCTTGGAGCACTTCAGTTTGAGCTACGGAAGTGGCACATATAGCTGTCAGAAGGAAATATGCTTTTCTCATGAGTCAGTTGAGTTGGTGCATGCATGACTTCAGTTAGAACTCAAGTGAGTTGAGTTTAGTGGACTGGAGGTACAGTTGATGGAGTTGTGTTCAGTTTAGCTTTGTTAAACTGGTTGTATTTAGTCTAACTGATCAATAGACTAAAGATGAGTTGGGTGAATTAGTTATTAATTAATTCACAAGTTATTAACTCATAATGCAACTATAGAATACATCAGTTAACTCAGTTGCATGTCAGTGCATGTTCAGTTCAGCAGGGACAGGTGTTAGAGGATCAGATTGCTATCAGTTGTGACTATAGCTGTGCATGATGATTTGCACAATCAAAGGATTGAGTATGCCAATGAGTTTGCTCACGTATCTTCATGATATTATAGCTGTTGCTCACGTCCAACATAGTGTGGGTGACTATTTTGCAGTGTAAAATCGAGTTTGGGAAGCAATTCTCATCAGTTCTCGAGCAGGTTTGAGCAGTGGAGGCAGGCAAGCAGCGGGAGAGATTTGGAGATCAAATCTGAGCTGTATTGTGTGTAACAGGTGGAGATACTTGTGAGAAGTATTATGCTTTGTATTGTTACATGATTCAATCAATATAATATACAGATAGTGTGGGGTTTTTAGCGAGATGCTTTCCCCGGGATACATACTGTGTTTATGAGTTTGATTGATGCTTCTATGTGTGCCTGTGGATGTTTGTGCTTCTGTAAATTGATGATCAACGTAGAGGAGATTATGTATTATACATGTTCCGCTTATAATTGTATGATCGGGATAATCTCTGTGAATATGTGTTAAATTATTCAAAATTTCTACAGGCACGTCATTTTGGTCAAACAACTTTTCTAAAGGAACTAGACCCTTAGGTATATGATTACTGGGCAGTTGGACAATGCTATCTTTGCCAATTCTGTTTCTGAGCTAGGATTGGGGACTTTCTTTCAAGGCTTCATTCTCTTGGTCAATTTTCATTTCAAAAAATTCATCAATGACTTGCAGAAACCTATTCACTTCATCATCATCTTCAAAGACTTTCCAATGCTGGACATTATGAGGCAAGTACGGTCTATATTTCATCTGAACTTCATAAACTAGTATGGGAGGCATGGGAGGGATAAAGAGGCTAGCTGACACAGCAAGGGAATCGGCAAACTGATTTTTTAGTCTAGGGATATATGGGATACAAAAATTATCAAAATAATATTTAAGTCTCCATATCTCATCTCTGTTTGCTCTTAGCCTTTGGTGCTTTGCTTGAAATGTTTTATTCACTTGCTGAATGATAAGATCAACATCTCCAAACACTTTTATATTTCTGACTCCTCAGTCTTTAGTTGCGTTAAGGCCCAATAGCAGGGCTTCATATTCTTCTATATTTTTGGTGACTTGGAAGGCCAGCCTAAAAGACAGATGTGTATTTTCTTGATTTGGAGAAATCAACACCACCCCTGCTCCTGCAGTTTCCCTGTAGCATGCTCCATCAAAGAACATCTCCCAAACCTGACTTCCCTACTCCCCTTTGGCCTGATTCACTAGTTTCTTAATTTGCACTGAGGCCTTATGGGATTCTTCAATTTGGAGAATACAAGCTCCAAAGTGGGTGTCCACAGCATAAATGGGATGGTTAGAAGGATTCTTCTCATCACTGATGATGTAGGCCAGTTGTGCTTCTCTCTACAATCTCCTGCTTTCTCCTCCAAAAAATGGGACAGTGGCATAAGATAAGTCATTCTGTAATGTCCCACCTAGTCTCTTAATCCACCGTCTTGACAACAACATACCAAACTTAGGAGGGACGTCTGCTACCACAATATCCATCATCATACTCTTCATGGGCAGCTGAGTCAGGGTAATGGCCAGGTCTTTGATTAATCCTAGGCATTTTACCTTCCTTGAATCAAATGAGAATAAGTCATGATATGGTCTAGTGATATCAAGGCCTAACTCTTCCATGAAAATTTAGGCATCAGATTGTGGCTAGCCCTTGTGTCTAGCAGGAAATTGTGGAGGATTTTGTCATGAATGGTCAAGGAGACATGAAATGATGGAGAATTATTATCAGCATGTTCGATCATTGGGCTAAGCACAACTGCAGGCTTATCATCTTGCAAATTGACATAGTCAGTGGAGGTTTGTGTGGCTTTCAGTGCAACAGCCTCAAAGATAGGCTTTCTAAAAACTTCACTCCTTACAAGTTCTAATAGAGGCACAAATATTTTTAACTTCTAGACTTCTGACTCAAAACTGAAAGGGGAAGCGGACTTATAATGACCTCTTACCTTTTGAGCTGGTTCTTTGAGGATGACTAGGTCAGTTGCTGGCCTTTTTTGTCTAATATTCTATGACTCTATCTGGACAACAACTTTTTGGGCAGGACTCTCCTTGACATTGTTTGCTTTTGACCTAAGATTATATCCTTTTTGTTCACCAGTTTGTAGAACAACCTCTCTGTCCCATGCTTGACTGGTTTGGTCCTGTAGTCAACTCTTCATATGCAGTCAATGTCAAAAAGGCAACACTGCATTTGTCTTCCATGCAATGAATTTCATCCTCTTCTTCAAATTGCTCCTCCTCCATGACTACATTTTGGAAAGGAGCCTTAATTCTTTGTCCTTCATTTGCTTCCTTACCCCTTTGAATGATTTGCAACTGCTCATTTGCTCTTTTGAGGGGATTTGGATTTCCTAAAGCAAATGTGTTTTGAAACCTTGCTTTGCCAACACTCTACTCAGCTTTCAACTTAGATATCTGAGCAGCTATTGACTCTATCATTTTAGTAATTTTATCTAATTTTGGTTCTGAAGATGAAGCGGAGGAGGAAGAAGCCTCACCTCTATGCCTTATTCTATCAGCATGTGTTTTAAGCTTTTATGCAGCCATGATATTCAATTCCACCTCTAGTGCTGCATCATGCATATCAGCTAGAGTGGCACAACTTCTTTTTCTCAAAAGTAGGCAGAAGTCCGAGTCAAAAGAATTGGCATAAGTGAGTTTTGAAGAGGTGGGTTTAGGCTTTACTTCAGCTGGTAACTTACTATACATACAGTTAAATATTTTATTAAAATCAGGCAATGATTCCCCATTTTCCCTCTTTAGGTTTTCAAATTCTGTATGGTAATAGAGAAAATCTTTCCTATATCCCCATTGCTTTAGGAATTAATCATCCAATGCCTCAATGTTTGTTATGGACCTATGGGGCAATTCTCTGAACCACTTTCTAGCCTCTCCATCAAGGCTCTGGACAAAAACTCTCATCCACACATCATCTTCACTGATATCTAAGTTGTCAGCATAACTATAAAAATACTCAAGGTGTTCTTCAGCGGTTACCCGCTCTCTACCAGTGAATTTGGGCATATATTTCTAATAATCTCCTACAGGCATAGCATTCAAAGGAACAGGCAAGACCAAGGATCCACACCTAGCAGCTATGATTCTTTCCATCTTCGTGGGAGCTTGCTGGCCTGCCATGACTGGGATATGTGGAAGGCTACTGGAATATTGAATGGTAGGAAGTAATGAAATAGATGACAAAAATGAAGGAAATTGATGGACTGTATGGGAGGCTTTCTTTGGACTGAGATCCAAATGGGAACTGACTGAACCAGGAGCTATGTGAATCTCTGAAGGTATTCCTTTACTAACAGTGTTAGGCTCTAAATCTTCAAACTGTATATTCTCAACTATAACCTTCTCCTTCAAAGATACATAAGATTTCTTGGGCTTACCTGATCCTGATGGTCCTTTCTGTGATGTTTTCTTCTGCTTAGCAATCTTCTCAGGGTTAGGCACTGGGTCAGCTGGTGATTTCTGAGGATTTCTCCAAGTATGTCTAACAAACTGAGCCAGAATTGAAATGTGGAGTCGCCACCAGGTAGGTTCTCCAGTAGAGTCTCCAGATAGATGATTACAACTAGAAATGTGTCCAGACTTTGTATATCATCAAAGCATGGAGCTGTTTCGTTCTCCCAGGGAAGCTGAGTTTCAATCTCCTCTCCTTGGTAATGGTGCCAATCAATGTTATCAACCTAAGAAACTCTCCTACGTTGTATCTCGGAGATGCTTAGGAACATTACAAACTCAACTCAACGTTGCAAATGGATGAATGGAAGGAATGATGCTTGTTCAAGCCAGATAACCACTTCTACTTTTCTTGACTCCACACATGGGTGAACACCCCCAAACTACAAGGCTTTAGACCACCAATTACTCATAGTTTAAGGATTGGGTGAATATGGAGAATACTGACCACACCAGCAGATCCACAGGACCCTGTGATGTCCGGCTGCAACTAGTAAAGAGGTCTGCAAATCTAATTACCTACTGCACAGATAGGATGATAGCTCTCTGTCAGTGAGTGAAAAGAAACCTGATTAACACATTCACTGATACATGCAATATTTTAACACAGAGGTAGGATGACATATCCTCTAATGCTAAACATCAAGAGTTTAGGAAAAATGCATATCAAGCACAACCTAGAACAGAATAGAAATGTAAAGTGAGCAATTAACAACAAAAGAAGCTTGTACTAGCTAAAAATGAAAACGAGACACTGCAAGTATCAAAGCAGTTACAGTCTCTAGAAGTTGAACCTTACATCAAACCATCAACCATCAACCCTGATTACATCTGTTTTCTGGGTATATAAAGAGTTTCATTACAGAGGCACTTGACCATTCTAGGTGTGGGGGGTCATAATTGACCACCAACCGCTTTAATTGTTTGGCAGAACTGTTGAGTACAATTTCTTGTTGTAGCAGATGGATTTGATCTCCTCGGGTGCTCTTTTGTCCTCTGAAGTGGTTGGAGTGTCATATAAGCCAAAATGCCATGCTTTTTAAATGTAAATTTTTGCTCGAGCCTTGTCCTTCTTCTTCTTGGATACATGGTTTGTTGAAAGCAGTGGTTGAGGACCTAATGTGCTGCGTACTAGATACTGGCCACCTTCGTCCTTCTGATGCATGGTATAGTTCAAGGATGAGAGGACTGCATGGCGGATGCATGGGGAGGATAGGAATGGATATCAGCCATTGGATTGAATGAATGGATAATGGAGATCTCTCGGCGGGAGGTGTCGAGAGGAAGCGGGGGCGGACAATTGTGAGCCATTGCATCTCAGGAAGACAGATCCGACGGTCATCGGGTGGAGGAGATGCACGGGAGGTAACGAGTAGGGATGGTCGAATAGGCGGTAAGCAGTATTGATCACACTGCCATTGGGGAGAAGGTGGTAAAGGTACATGGGTGAGTGATGCCAGTCAATGCATGACGCGTGGCAGATGGGACATGATGGAAACTGCTTTGATCACGAGTTAACGCGCGGTTGGTTTGCGGGTGCGGGAGGAGCGAACGCTATCTAATCGAGGCAGAGACGATCAAACGGTGGGGGTTTGATCACACGAGTTTTGTTTGATGTGACAGGGAGACGTCAGGTTAGGGGTTTTGTGAAAGTGCGCAGTTATATGGGTTTAAAACTTAGTGCCTAGGGGCTTATGCTGAGTTTTGGAGGAAAACAGAGATAGCAGGGGGCTATGAGAATGTAAGGAGAATGAAGGAGAAGGAAGAAACAGAATGCTGCGAACTCCCTTTGAGCATAAAAACATGGCCAAGGTGGTATTTGGTCCTCCAAATGTTAAGACTTGTAGGAGAGCTAACAATGCCTAATAGGGATACAAAGTTTGTTGGGAATTTCTGGAGTACTCTTTGGAAGAAACTAGGTGCCAACCTTAGTTTCATTTCAACATATCACCCTCAAATAGATGGACAAACTAAAGTGGTAAATATAAGCTTGGGAAACATATTGAGAATTTTAGTGTATCAAAATCCTAGGCATTGGGATTTAGCGCTTGCTCAAGGTGAGTTTATTTATAATGACACTCCAAACCGAAGTACTGGGATGAGTCCATTTCAGATTGTTTTTGGAATAAATCCAAGAGGTGTGTATGAGCTCAGAAATTTGGGCAAATAGGAGACAAGAAGTGCAAAGGCTGAAGAGTTTGTAGAGCATATGCAGAGACTACAAGAAGATGTCAAAGACAGATTACAGGAAAGTAGTGGATAATACAAATAGAGAGATGATATGAGGAGAAAGAAAAAGAATTCCAAGTGGGAGATATAGTGATGGTGTACATGAGGAAAGGAAGATTTCCTATTGGGACTTATAATAAACTAAAGATGAAAAAGATAGGGCCATACAGAATTGTGAGGAGGTTTTCAACCAATGCTTATGAAATTGAGTTTCCAAAAGGGATTAGAATATCACCTATCTTCAATATTACAGACTTGTATCCATCCAAGGAGACAAAGTCAGAGTTACAGAAGGAACCTATAGAAGATCAAGTTCAAACTTTAAATTGGGAAGAACAAATGCCAAATACAGTCAAGAAAGAGGTGGAATCTGTTTTGGAGAAAAGAATATCTAAAAGAACTAGAGGACAAGATTATTTTCAGTATCTAGTCAAGTGGAAGGGAAAGCCAATGGAGGATGCCATTTGGTCAACGATAGCAGAATTACAGAAGTACAGAGTCAATTCTGACGGTTTGATCAATGCTTCTTTTCTTCCTTAGGAGTCTGATGCAGGAGAATCCAGACTTGGCCAGCAATGTGATTGTATATTCACATGTTGTGGCTAACAAGAGATGAATTTCATTGACCTGAGTGGTCAAAATCAGTTTTAATAGAGAGCATTGGATCTCTCGAATTGATCTTTACTTCAATTATTTTAATAATTAAAATTTGTATTATTTTTAGTATAGGAGATAAGTTGTTAGGATAGGTTTGTATCAGAGCTTGAGAATAGGGATTTAATAGTTCAGCTGATAAAAATAGAGATTGAGTTGTGAATGTTGTTAGGATAGGATTTGATCCATAAAAGAGAAAAAAAGAAAAACTGTAAGGGGAGAGAGATGGAATAGGAGAGTGAGTAAGCGAGATATTGGGAGAGAGAGATAGGGTTCGAGAGTGAAATAAAGGTCAGACAAATTGTTGTAATCAAGCCAAGAGGGCCAAGACTCTGTAATTTTTATTTTATTGAATAAACTGATTAAGTGTGGTATTGTGCATTATTCTTGGTTTGAAATTCTCTTGAATCTGTGTATCGACATTTGGAACTTAATCGAGTATTATTTCTATTTATGAAGTTCATTGATAATTACAATCAAATAGCGTTAAGGGTCAATACCGAGATTAAGTGCTAAATATTATTAAGTATATTTCTTAAAAGTTCTGTATTAAGCATGTGGGTAGTATTCAAAAAATCAGTAAGTTGTATCTCACACATTTAAGAAATGGTAAATGGTATTTTTCCAAGTCACGCGATTAACCTTAGCAAGCGACACGTAGCATGGAAAAATCAGAAATCTCACGCGCTCTCGATCTGATATCGGTCGTGCAAGATTTCACATGAGATTACACGATATCCATTGGATCTGGAAAAAGCCAGATCAATGGTGGAGATTGATGCACTCGGGGAGTAAGAAGTCAAAGTAGGAACGTCGGTTGTTGGTCAGGAAAGTGGGACCCTCGGGAGGAAATACTCATACAAAATATGTTTAATGCACAGCTGATTGGTTTTTAAGTGAACCATTAGTCTAATCCTAGACTACCACATTAATTTTCATCAACCTCCCACACCAAAAATAATATTGGTAGTCTATTGGTAGAATGTTACCTATGCCTTTTGACATAAAAGGTCAACATGCCACCTGTCAATGTTACCCTTGAAGAGTACTTAAAGAATTTTAATATGAATTTTATAGACACAAGTGAAGTTTGGTCACATGGTTGATTAGAATGAACATATGCTTACAAAATTAATTTTTCATGACACCCACACTAACATGATGTGTTGAGGCCCCGGATGCGGGTGGCGAAATGGGAAGGACGGGCGAGCCACATGCCATGCATGGGCTACCCTGTGTTAACACCACGGCCACCAGGGGAAGGCCGTCAGATGATAAATGAAGCCCCTGCTGCGTTAATGTAGTTAATGGCGAGGGAGTATGGTAGATGGAATTGCAGAAGGAACTTAATGTGCGCCTGTATCGAGGGAATGAGGCAGTGTTTTACAGGCACGATGGATCGGGCAAAGAATTATTGTTTGAGCAGAGCTGGAAGAGGCGGAAATACAGAGGGCCTCAGAGGTGGCAGTTTCTATCACCCAGAGGCTTGGACACCCGTGGCCATTGCCATTGCCATTGCCACTCTGGTTTCTGGTCGAGCAGAGGTAGGAAATTGGCACAATTGCAACGACAGTACTGGAAATGGTTTAGTCTGCTACCAAGGGGAGGATTTCAGAGTGAAAGTCGGGTACCAGAGAGAGAATTGGAAAGCAATTGGTTCGGCCATCGACTCCAAACTCACCCGCAAGCATACAGAAGAAGAATCGGACTCACCATGGTCAAAATTCGAGAAAGACAGCCATGCAGGAGAGGCCCAGCAAGAGGTTCCTCCTCGCGAGCCTCTGCAGCGGATGAGCACCACCACTGCTGCTGCTGTTATTGTCACAGGAGAGCCAGGGCCACCCCACTCCCCATCAGACAATTCTTGGAGGTTGGGAGTTCTAATGAAGGAAAACCAGAGCTTCCCTCCTTCGGTTCAGTGGTATTCACGCTGCAAAGCTCGGAGGACAACCCAGGGCTTAATGCCCACATATCAGTCATGTTCACAAAAAATCGGGAAGGCAATGGGGAGGACACCCCTCAGAGCGTGCCGGAGAAGCAACTGGAAAGCAAGGGCAAGGAAATTGACAGAGGAGAACAAGAAGCGGCGGAACATGGCTCAGCTCTGGTGCCTCCAGCGTCTGAAGCTGGGAGCATGGAAGATAAAGGCTCACAAGACACCTTTCCTCCAGTGGGGCCACCCCCTCCAGGCGTCGACGAAGAAATATGGAGAAAGATGTGGGAGGGTCGAGCAGAGGGTGATGGCTGGGCGTATGTGGTTGAAGACAAAAGCCTTGCTGAAGAGGCAGATGCCCAGTTCGCGGCCCTCCGTCCACCTTCAGCTCATCTCCAAGATTAGCGCAGCCGCGGGTACTTTTCTCTTGTTATTTCGTATTGCTTGCGGGCAGATGATGCTTGCATCTTCGCCGTATGTAATTTTGTCTAGTCTCTGGTCTAGTCTTAATTTTAAATGGTTTAAGGTGATAACTGATATGAGCGCCTCTGTCATGCTCACTTCTGTCTGGGCTTTGAGTCAGTCTCTTTTGGTAGTAAGCCCCTGCGTGGGCAAGAATGTGTTGGGTCTACTCTTTGCTGCTCCTCAGGGAGTCTGGTCGTGTCTGGAACTGTTTTGAAAAATCAATCCGGTGCTGCCCCTGCGTGGGAGCTTTTGATGTCATGGCATTATCTGAATGGTTTTGGCGAAGCTACCCCAGTAAGGGAGCTTCCAGAACTCTGGTCAAGGTTCCCAGGGTGCTACTACAGGCCCTGGAAGACATGTCTTACTGTCTGTAATTTTTACTTGTACATATAATACATGACTTAGCTAGTTTTTACGGAGAAAAAAAAAAAACATGATGTGTTGAGGCAACTGACAAGCGCGAAAGATGAAAGGGGGTAGAAACTCATATCTAGGGCACATGTGACCCTAGACACCATAGTCAGTAAATTGAAGTATAGAACGGGATGTAAACCCAACAAGTGAGTTGTGAAAACTCATAGGTAAGGTGTGTCATATAAATATTCCTTTCATAGTGATTTCTTGTGGAAACCTAACTAATTTTGGATAGGCAAGGGTAACATAATGGAAGCATACAAACCCGTGAAAGGTAAAAACATTTTAATTTGATTTGAAACTATAAATGAGAAGGTATAATCTTATAATATGTGAGACTTGTATTGTTTGTCTAAAATTGCATGCTAATAATTATGTGGGAAATTTGAATGAAATACAACCTGCATGACATGTGATGATTTCCTGCTAGTTTAGTTTTTGTAGATTGTGGGACCCACGCTGAGGACCCAGGTATGAATGAAACATGTACATAGAAGTTTCTTTTATTTGATGACAGTATGAATATGATCAGTTTTGTAAATTACAATGGAAAAAAGGCGTTAAATAGAAGTTCACATGAAAGAGAGTATGGAAAGCTGTGAAAGTACAGGAGGCCTTGGGTTGATGGTTGTTGCCTACTTGGATGCGTTGATGGCAGTTTCCTTCCCTAATTTCCTCGTCGTAGAGATAGATGATCTAAGTAAAGGAAAAGAGTTGGCCAAGAGGGCGAGAGGGAAAAATATTGAGAAAAATCTGTTCATTTTGGATCCTATTGTTGGAGGCCCAAACAGTGAATTGTTGAGCTCTAGATTCCTCATAGACAAGATGTTGTCAGAGGAATAAGTAGGATGCTACGAAGAGGAATAATTTATTAGGCATAATATGGTCTCTATCAGAGAACTAGGTGGATGTGAAAATGACTCAATCTAGTTGTGGAAACCAATTCCCATTGATTGGGAGGAGTATTGTTTTTCCATTGTGGTTCTCATAGGGGAACAAGTTAACTAATCATATAAGTGGTGTTAAAATTGAATTTTCTATATAATTGTGTAAATATTGACATATTGATAGGAAAGGATCCTAGAGCTTTGTAAGGAATTACTAGAGGTGTAAGTTCCTTTACTATATTACCAATTTTGTAGATGTCTTTAACAGCGGCCAAGACAGTTTGCAATTAATGCAATTAATGAACATTTTAATGATTATAGAGATAGGTGCTCTCTAAGTACTTTTAGAAGTACTGTGTGGATGTACTTATCAAGAGATATGGCAATCTACACATGGTATAGTGGGACCACATGGGGGGGGTCCTTATCATTTGTCATAGACATTTGGTATACAGAAAGGATTTATTTCAATTTTTGATGAGTTTACAATGAAGTTACTAACTCTTGTTGAGTGCAAGTTGTTGACCCTAGATGGGTTATGATGCATGTTGATGGCCCTTATTTTATAATAAATAACAATTGATTGTATTTGTAGTAACATTCAAAAGAATATACATACATTTAAAGTAATGATTGACAAAGACTAATGGTAGTCTTGATGACTGTGAATGTAGGTCGAACTAGACAAAAACTTCTTGGTATAACCTCTACGTATTCTCAATCAGGAGAAATATTTCTGCTGAAGTGGGCTATCACACAAGATAAAGTGTTATGAAGGAACTTTAGCCTAGAAAAAGGAAACTTTGCAAGCTGAAAATTTCATATGTGAAGTATATCTCAGTTGTTTGAAGAGCTAGAAGAAAACACCAAGGATGATGTTTCGCTGGGGAGGGAGGTATGTAATACCCCTAAGTGAAAAGTAAATATTTAATTTAATTTTACTGTAGTTACTTGGTGAATCGTGGGTTGTGTGGGCTATGTGGAAAGCCTAGTGGGAAATTTAAAAGCTTAAAGTTATTTTAATGTTATTTAAAACTCGGCTATGGAAATCTATGGAACATACAAAGAAAAGACAATAAATGAAAAGTTTTCACTAACCAGATTGTTACAGGACATTTACGCCCTTCCCCTAGAGATAAATCATCTCATTTGGGAAAAGAAGCTAATAGGGTATAAGAGGAGAACCTAAGGAAACTAAGAAGGGAGAGAAAGAAACTAGTACCTTGAAGAGGACATTGTTAAGGGAAGACAAGACACTACCAGTTAGACTATTCTTGAGTGGTTGGAGCCAACGCAATCCTTAAGTCTCACTTATTGAGTCTGTGAGTTCCTAACCTATATTTGTTACAGTCAGAGATTCCTTTGGAAAAACCTTATTAGGTCTTTATCAAACGACTATTTTAGAAGAGGAAAAGTGGCTTGGGGGGAGAATTGGTGGTTGTTATTCTCATTGGTTGGGAGGAGTGGTATTTCTCCTTTGTGAATTTCCTGACAATATAAACTTAGGAAAATAAGTTTTTTGATTTTATTTTTTCGAGAACTAAATTATTTTTTTGTAATTATAGCCATACAAGTGTCTCTACTATGAATGACTAGTTATAGTGGAAAGGTAACATTGGTTTAAAAGAAAACTGTAACCGATAGAATGGTTATGAAAGATTGATGGACATGATGCATTATGCTTATATAATTTGGTTATCTATATATTGTTTATTATTATCATATGAAATATAATGATCTCGTTAGTTCCAAACCTAATGGACAGAGGTCTTCTAATATATATATAACATTCTATGTCTTGTAAATATATATATATATATATATATATATATATATATATATATATATATATATATATATATAACCTACGCAATCAGGAGGAGATTAACAGGTCCCGGAAGAAACCAAGAAACTAGGTCCTACATACCCACTCAATATTAGAAAGAGTAATAGTAATAAAGTGGGTAAAAGAATTTAATGAGAAATTAACGCAAAATAACTATAAAACTGAATAGGAATAAGTTATTAAACAAACATTATTATTTGAAAAAAGGACAGAAGGGGAAAATGCTGTCAAAATAATCATTGTAATCTTTGTACTATATTAGTTTCCTTGGCCTACCTGGTTAACTGCAACAACCTGGAAATGGTTCTAGGACCTTATTACAATTCACAAGGAGTCAAACAAGTGTGGCATGCATCCATTCTTAATCGCATGACTAAATAAGAAACTATAAAAGTTAACAAATCATTAAAGAGAACATAATTCTATGTTGTTCAAGTAAGAAAAAAGAATGGTTGTATTGATAAATGTTTTGAAACTTAAAGGAAAACATTAAGCTAGAACTACTGGAAACGTAACTATTCTTATGGTCACATTATTATAACTTATAGAAAATGATAACTATATATAATAAAATAAACGAACAAATCCAACAAATTTACCATTCATTTATTATGTTAAAAGGATTGTTGAGAATGACATAAATAAAATTGTAATAGTACTCAGAATTATTGGAATAACATTATACTGGAACAAATAAACCTCTATAGTTCAACTTACAAACCATACATTGAATATTAATAAAATATATGTAACCAAGTCTTAAATAATAATGAAATTGAATAGTACATAGTAAATTTAGTGCAACTATCATAGCCTAAAACCCTTACAGTAGGAAGTTAAAACTTAATTCCAAAAAAAAAATTATGAGTAGTTGTTTCTTTGAAATACAACATAAATAAACAACCCTAGACATGTCACTGAGTTATAACTCAATACAATGAAACCCTCGGCAATGTTGATTCAAACTTAACCGTTAAAACATGAATTTGACATAAAATATCCATTTGGCTCACGTCAATGTCGATGGAAACCTGAAAGAAACAAAGGTAGAATAAAAACCTCATTGTAGTGGGGCTTACTCATTTGGAAGTTGTTTCTTAAAGAGCAGGGGAGCAATAAACCCTAACCAGTTCATGGCTAGTACAACAGAACACAATTAGATACTCAATATTACAATGATAAAAACTCACAATGAAAATAGGTTATGAGAGAATGTAATTATGAAATATCATGAGAACCCAAGGATAGATACCAAATTTTTTATAATAATCGCAGGACAGTCGAAAAGGATTTTATCAAGGGTTAGAGGAACAGGGCAAAGGCCACATTACCTTGACCGAAGAATTGGAAGCCATGATGAAAACCCCATCACAGGTTTTGCAACTACAGGCAATTGACATCAATATTATAGGGAGTAGCATATGTTTGTCTCGAACCTAAACAAGAAAGGAAACACCATAATAAAAAATTTCATCACAAAATTATATAGCATACCTGACTGCAAGAAGTTGTGTCTATCCTGGTGAAAGAACAAACCTTGTTTAGGGTTTTTCATGTAGACCATAGAACGATGCAACAAAAATGAAAATGCAAATGAGTTGGGGATGTGGCAGAGGGTTGGGGGTAGTTACCCCTTAATTTCTTAGCACAAAGCTGAGAGATCCAATTAGAACCCTAGTGTCACGCCCACAGGATGAGTCAGGCATGCCCACGAGTGTGATGGGCACCCAAATGTGGTTATGTGCAATGATGAACATTCTTGGTTTTATATGATTGATTTGTGAGGAGTGGTTATGTGTAATGATTTGTTCAGACGGTTATGTGCGATGAGTTGTGTACAACGGTTATATGCGACGAGTTGGTGTTTCGGTTTTATGCAACAATAGTTGGTTTGGCAAACGTGACAGGCAAGATGAATGAGAGTCAAAAAATTGAAGATGTGAATAAAATGAAGTGGTGGGAAGGACTTGGATAGGAGGATGAGCCACAGACTAGTGGGCGGAGGTGCAGAACCGACGGGTGAGGGTGTAGAATGGGTGGCCAGGTCTGCACGAGGTGGGCAATCTGATCCGGGCAACATGACCTGACGACCCAATTTCGCAGGACTGCATGACCTGAGGGCTTCGCATAGTGACTTGAGTCGGGCCAGCTAGACGATCCAAGGGCGTCGCAAGGCGACCCGACCCAAGCTAGTCTGAATGACCAAGCAGAGCTACACAAGGGGCGATTCAAGCTGAATGATGGTGGGAAGGGTTACATGATACGGTGGTCAGGACTGAACGACACAACGGGAAGGGCTGAGCGACTAGTGCAACATTCATTTTTCAGAATTTGTCTAAGGAAATGAAACTTAGGGTTTCCTCATATTTGTGTGGGCAATGAGAAGCTGGAAGTTGTGAGGTTGTGACACGAAACTTTAGAAGATTGTGCAGACCAAGGCAGTTGGTTGCATAAGACTAGTAAAAACTTGTAATTGTATATTTTTGTGCATTACTGTTATATTACTGATACTCACCAAGTGCTCAGTATTTATCTTAAAAAATAAAAGTTCTTAGATCGTCTTGAAAACTATACTACTGCACTCATGTCATCAAGATGATCATAACGTAATTCATTTCACTAAAAACCGAGTCCAGATGAAAGAGAAAAGGCCTGCTGTTCGTTTTCCTAAACAACTAAAAAAATTGCAGAACAAGACAGAATGATGACATGGCAGTATAGTCAGCATGATGGGAATCTTCTTCAGTTTTTTGTCAATGAGGTTGTGACAAGTGTCACTTCAGGATTCGCCAATTTGATTGTGTGAAGGTAAAATTGCCCAATGTCCCCCTAGGTGGAATTATGGTTCATGGTGAATATTATGTGGAAATTGTATTGTATATCTATATATATATATATATATATATATATATATATATATATATATATATATATATATATATATCTATATATATATATATATATATATATATATATTAAATATTTAATATTAAACAACACAAATCCACATATGTATTTATCCACAAAGTCCAGATGTTTATAGTGTAACCAAAGTCCAAAGTTTGCATTAAACCCAAAGGTTTGAACATATATGTTTGTATGGAAAAATATATGTGAAGGGATGGGTGGAGGGTGGGTCGAACCCATGACCTGCCCCTCCCAACTTCATTGCTTTACCACTAGACTAGATGGCAGGTCATGAAAACATTAGCCACAACCTTATGTTTAATGTGACAATAGAGCCGATGCCGAGAGAGGAGGGAGCTAGCCCTACAGGCCAACCCCCTCTCCATATGACCGTGCTTTAAAACCAAGGACGAGTGCCAAATAGTTAAGTGTGATTAGCTCTCTAATCCCATTTAGCCTTAATTAACCTGAGTTTAATATGGCAGAATTTTTGGAGGTGTGCCAAATTCAGCGGGACTGCTAGCTTTGGTGGTACTAACTGGAGTCTTCTCTAGTTTTAGTGGGGTTTCCTAGGGAAAAATTGAATGAAGCATGTCTTGAACAATTTTTGACCAAATTGAGCTCAGAAAGAGGTGTTCTTGGCTAATTTGGACATTCTGAACTCATTGGTATAGGTTTAAGAGGCAATAGAAGACTTCTTCTAGTTATTTTTCCAGAGGGAAGTTCAAGGAAGCTGAGGGCCACCAGGGAAGGAGGTCATACCTCGATCAGCCAGAGTAAGTTTTTAGAGTCCTAATAGTCATTTTTGGCTAATTTGGATATTCTAAACACATTGGTGTAGGTATTAGGAGCCATAGAGCTTTGTAAACAAAATTTTTCCACATTGAGCTAATATATAGGCCCAAGTCATGGAAGCTGGACCAAGGAGATGTAGCCTAGGAGGGGTGAAGTTGTTCATCAAAACACTGTGTTAATGTGTCTCTTTGATTGTTTTCTGCATTGTACATGTTTTTTGTTCAATATTTCTTTCTGAATCTATTTTCCTCATGAATGTCACTTTAAACTTAAGGAAACTTACCTGACTATATGCACAAACTACTAATGAAACCTCAACACAAGGAGAAATAAGCATGCACGTATTTATAGACCTATAATTGTTATTAGCACAAAAAATCTAATCCTACAAAAACAAATCAAGTTTGTATCAGAGAAAAGGTTGAATTTCTTGATTGCTTGAGTTTGTGCAATTAGGGTTTTAATGGTTGCAAATTTGTGAAGCTTACAAGGTTAAAGTTGCAGAAAGGAGAAGGGAATCTATTGGTTCCAACTCCTAAGGTATTGCCCAAAATAAGGAGAGCCACAAGTCGACAATCTCCACCACCCAAAGTTCCAATTCCAACTACATTTGAAACTCCTTAATTTTTGTCTTCAATTGAGATTGAAGAGGTACAATCAGTAAAAATTTCTAAGCTTGCATCCATAGCCATTATGTCTTGAGAAAGAGAGCCTGAATGTCCCTCTTGAAAAGAAGAAGAATTCAAGAAAGATTTCTGTACTTTGACTGAGATGAATAAATTATTTTATTAAGAGAGGAACACTAGAATGGTTGGAGAGAGTTCTAAACCTCCACATGGACAAGGAAGCTCAAAGGACAAAAAAGATGAGAAGAACGATTCTAAAGGGAATGGTGGAAAGCCACCTCCATCTCCACCATCCTCATCATCTCCCTCATCATCTCCATCATCTTTGACAACATCATCTTCCACTACCACCACTAAAACTGCCCATACTCATTCGAAAACCCCAAAAGGAAAAACTCCATTACTGAAATTGGAAATAAAATTTGAACTTCCCATGTACAATGGAGAGGTGAATGTAGAAAAGTTGGAAAATTGGACTCAGTAGTTGGAGGTATATTGCAAAATTCAGAACCTTCAAGAAGACATAAAAATCTAGTTGGCTTCACTGAGGCTAGAAGCAGCTACACTAGTTTGGTGGGAAGAAAAGACTCAAGAGGAAATGAGAATCCATGGTAAGATATCCATCACTTGGGTTGAATTTGTTTCTACAATTAAAAGATAGTTTTATCCTTTAGCCTATATGGAAAAAAGTCATTATGAGTTGGTAGAATTTTAGGCATCTTAAAGGCCAAAGAATCCAAGATTATACATAAGAGTTTAGGAAAAGGGCTTTGTTGTTAGGAGTGAATTTAAATTCCCAAGAAACACTACTGAAATATATTTGGGGTTTACATTCCTATCTTAAACACACTATTCTTATGTTCAATCCAACTAATTGTGGTTACGTGCGATGGTGGAAATTCCTAGTTTTATGCGATGAATCGTGAGGAGAGGTTATGTGCAACGTTTTGTGCGGAAAAATATGTGCGATGACTTGTGAATAGCCATTATATGCGATGAGTTGGTGTTTCTGTATTATGCGACAATGATTGGTCCCTTACTCATCCATCTCCTCTCTCTCTCTCCCTCCTTAACCTCTTGTAGTGCCCTAGTCAAAGACTAGTCTCGACAGTCAAATAGGTAATCTTTTCAAATGTTTTAACCTCTTCCACAATGGACCTAAATCCCTCATGATTTCCTGTTAGAGTCTATATTTTCCTCAGGCTGAAAAGGCAAGGTTCTAGGTCCACATCAAACCACGCTCAGCCTCATAGCTAGCCCTACAAGGACAGGAGAGGGCTCTCTCCGGTTCAATCTCAGCGAAAGATAATCAATGGGGCTTGAGATGACTGATTTAACAACTAATCTTAGGCTAGGTATGAAGTGCAAGGATTTGTTTGGATTTTTTTAGGGTTTTGTTCGAAAAAGGGACAGGCAAATTTTGGGTCCAGGGATGAGGCCAGATTTTCACAGAGTTCCGGTTGGGGCAAGTGTTATAGACATTTTTGTGCCTTACAGCATAGAGCATGAAATGTCAATAATCTAAGGGATCCAAAGTCCCTAAACATGTTGTTCCTACCCCTAGAGGAACAAGGTCAGCAAACCACAGCACTTCAGATCAGTTCTCCACTGAAAAACACTCAAAAACAGGTCAATTTTGGATCAAAGCAGCTGCTCCACTAAGCATCTACGCTGAATGTCAAAAGCTCTATGGTGTACCTGCGATGCATAGCAAGTGCAACAAAGGCTACCTGCGCTGGGCGTACTTTGACATGTGGAGGAATCTTTTCTCAATGTGCCAGTGCCCAGGAAGCTTCCAAAATGACACTTGGATCAAAAGATTCGCCTAATGATGAGTTAAGAGCTTCTAAAAACTCTAAGTGGAAGGTAGAAACTCCGAGTGGACTCAAGGACTGAAGAACAACTGGAGTTGAAGAGGACAACAAGTCACACATCGAGGTGACTTATCTTCACTCCAAAACTCTATATAAGGATCTCATCCCATGGGATCTGGAAGGCCGGAATTTGGTGTAAAGAATTGCTGTTGGTTTACAGTTGAGAGTATTGGGTGATTGCTTGAGGGAGGTGAAGAGGAGATTTATTTCCGTCGGGAAGGTGATGCTGGATTGGACCTCTCACGGTTGTATCACCGCCTGAACCTTACTTCCTTATATTAATAAAGCATTTGAGGTTCTTCTATCCGCATGTGTTTCAATGGTGTATTGTCTTACTTGCGTATTTGATTTATGCTAATCCTTGAATCAATTATGAATGCATGCTTCTTGTAGTCTCCTTTTCTTGTCTTATTCGCAGGATCTCGTGTAGCTGGGCCCGTGAGAAGACTTGGAGCTGGGAGCGAGCGGCAAATAGAGGAGATTGGATCGACCATTTGCGCAATACATCGGTAAGTGGATCTCTTCCTTTCATATCTTGCATGTCATAAAGAAGTAACTTTAGATAGCTTTGCTTCAGCAGTTGCTAAGGAACTATCACCCTTAGAGTGGGATAGGGTCATTCCGTGTTGGATACTTTTCCCCACAACAGACTGGCGACTCCGCTGGGGATCGTGTCTTGTTGGTAGCTTGTGTTTCTTTCTATTCATTTCTTAAACAAGGGGAGTACCGAATCGAACTGCATTCGAGTCCTTCGAATGCAAAGTAGAGGGCAGCTACTCTAGCCCAGTGCTGGGCATGTTTATGATTTGAAGAGCTGGTCCACAAGGACTCTTTTTAGCTCTTTGTGATAGTGTTCATCTTCCTTTAATCATCCTCTAGTGTATACTTGACTGATAGCCTCTGATTTGGCCAAAAACCATTGATTTTTGAGCAAGCTGTGACCCGGAATCTGAGAGAGACGAGAGTTGTCTCTTCAGTGCAGCTGCAGCAAAGGCTACCTGCGCTGCAACGCAGGTCCCGAAGGGGCTACCTGTGCTGCATGTCAGATTGACAGTGCAGCACCTGCGCTGATCCAATTTTGCCTTGTGCAACTGGGATTCCCCACTGTCTGTTGCCTAGTTTTCAGTATTGTTTTTGCAGCCTGTTGTCAACCTGTATACCCAGCTGAAACTACTTTTCTTTGCCTTCATTCCGCCTCAGTTATATGAAGAAACCGTGATTTTTCTTATTGTATTTCTTGCTTTCATTCACAGTTTCTCGTAGCGAAAGTGAACTAGTCTTGCTATGACCTCTTGGATCTAGACCTATGAGAAAGTGTCATTGTGATTCTAAGAGCTAGTTTATTGCTGTTCATAGCTGCTTGAGCATTTGCTTTCGTTATATGGTTCGAATTTAAGTATTTCTTGTGTTGAAACGAGTGAATCTTAAGGTGTTCTTTTGATTATTGGACAAAAACTTGTTTGCTTTCGCTTGAAATTGAATTCAAAATTATACAACAGCTTTCTTTTTGTAATACATCAACATTAAGGAAGAAGAAAAGAAATACTTGCATTGTGCATGTGCATTTTGACAGTTTGCATGTCGATTTAGGAAAAGTGCATCAGTGTGTGCTCTATGATCTGTTTGAAAAGATGATGTCTTTCTTTTCCTTCAGTAGTTAAGATTTTCATAAGTTGAAAGAATTCAAAAAGCTTGCTTATCATTCTTAGATTGCATTTAGGAGTTGTATCATACATCACGTGGTGATCCATAAACGCAAACTGCTAAGCAAGATCAACCTAAAAAGAACTGAATTTATCTAACAATGCTTTGAAACATAACGAAACACAGTAGAGGTCTAGGTAGAGACGTGAACTGGCGTCGTTAAACATAGTGACTGCCGATCTCTACGAAGGTGGGTGATTCCTCCTGAGGGACGATAGCACTAATACGGATTTGTGCTCCCGCGTACCATCGCGTATATTGGGAGACCCCTATAGGAACAAAGCCTTTATCCATAGGAAGCCATGTCGGCCGCCCTACTGATCGCGATGCAGTGAACACAGCATTCACGAAGATCGACCACTCGTACCGTAAAACGTATTCTGTGGTTTCGCGAAAGGTTTGGCACACCCTCTGCCTAGAACTCCAGAGTAGTTTCTTTTGGCCTTTTTCAAAGTCTATAACTGAAAAAGTCCATCCGAGCATTTGTCACTTCGGGCTCGTTAATACATCGAAGGAGACTAGAGTCATCTTTAGCTTTTTCTCGACTCTTAAAAAGTGAAAAAGCAAGTTGTGTCTAAAGCGTCGTCATATAAAATTCATTTTAAACGGAACATAATCTCCTCTTATTCCTGCGTTGATCTTCGAAGTTAGTCTTTTGGCATCGTAAGTTCTTGTAGAATCGCTAAGAAATCTTTTGGATAGACTAGATATGTCTGAACAACCGTCGACATCTAGGACTGTGTCGTCTGACACAGCAGCAGCAGAGCCTCCTGCTGCTACTCCAACGATGTTCGCTGGTATACCATCTGTCCCGGCAAATTGTCAACAACAAGCCGGAGTCCAATCAGGGATGACAATATGGTTAGTTCCTTTTTCTTCATCCGGATTATCATCTGGTACTTCTTATGTTGAAACTCAACAAATTGATCCAATGTGTCTTCAAAGGCCATTTTACCCTTTAAGTACTGGATTTCCACCATGTGGAGGGCAGTATGCTCTTTCATTGTTCCCTCCTAGAGAACAACCATATGAGAGTTTACAACAGGATTCAGGTCAAACTGGAATTACATCCAGCGGTTGGGTACCAATACTGCCTCAACGATCAGGAGTTGCATATTCAATGCAACCAGTACACCCTGTGTCGAATATTCCCACCACACCTGCTATGGTGAATGCATCGCAAGTACAAGCGCTACCTGTTATAATACAACAACCTCTTGTCTCAGCGGCTCAATCACAATCTCAGGGCAGTGCCTCCTTATCTGGAGCGACTCAGGCTCAAACAAGTACTGTGACTCCTCATCTTGGTCAATCATCCAGTATTGGTCAACAGCAAATGGTCCAACAACCAGAGCTGGCTCAATCTCAACAACCACCATTCCAGCAATCATATCAAGGACCTGAGCAACAAGTCTTTGTAAGTAATGGGCAACCATGCTATAATGGTTATACCCATCAACCTTGTCAGAGTTGTCAGCATTATGTTGGTCTGCAAAGACCCATTGCTCAGGCGATACCATCTTATCCTGGATATGCTTCGCCTAACCTGAACCAACAGTTGCCCTTTGTAGCAGCTCTAGAATTACCAGATCTAAACCGGCTGACGAATGATCCAATTGCTTATGCCCCTTGGTGGCCAGCAATTCCGCATAAACTTCCATCGGACATTCCTAAATTCAATGGAAATCCAGGTGAAGACCCGTCGAATCACGTCATGACTTTTCATCTATGGTGTTCATCGAACACTCTAAACGATGATTCGATAAGACTTCGCCTCTTCCAGAGGACATTGACAGGTCCAGCGGCTAAATGGTATATTGAATTGCCAAGAGCCTCTTTCGACAATTTCAGCTCCTTAGCCATGACTTTCTTAACCCATTTTCAATTACCGATAAGGTATGAAACGGGAACAGAACTCCTTACCAACTTCAAACAGACAACGACCACTCACATATCTGATCATATACATGAGTGGCGTCGTCGTCGTAGGATGGTGAAAACTTACGTTCCCGATCAGCTGTTAGCTGAATGGTTTATAAAGTCGTTACTTTCGGCTATAACGGAAGATGTGGCCAAGGGAGGAGTCGTAACAGAGGAGCAAGTCATTGCTCGCGCTCAATATTTAGACTTAGTATATACTCAGTCTGGCACGCTCTACGACAAAATACCTGACGCCCCTAGACCTGAATTTTCAATTCCTCCCCCTCCTAAATCGAATACTGACTCTCACGCCAGTAATGGCGTGACTGGCAAACACAAAATTTCTAGTCAAAATGCAAATGAGGAACTTCTTGCCTCAGAAGTAAATGCCATGTCGATCGACAAGGGCAAACAACTGAAGAAACCAGGGGGCAAGAAAAAAAAGAAAAGGAAAGGGAAACCCCCGACAGGGTGTCATATATGCGATGAGGATCATTGGACGAAATATTGTCCACATATAGCTGAAGTTAAGAAGCTCTTTAAGAGTTCGAAAACCCCAGCAATATTGACTGATCCGTTCCCTAATCCAAGACAAAATCTGGTTGCTAATCAAAATGCTTCCCGATCCCAAGTGCTTATGTTGTCTACCTCAAAACAGCAGAATAATGCTTTGACAAGGAATAAAGATTACAGGAATATAAAGTAGTTGAACAAAAAGGCAAATAAACAACCTAGTAGTTCAACAACAACTTTGACCAAAGTTGTGTCACCCATCGTTCCTAAACCAATGATAAAGTCGCCAAAGGGAGTAGTACACAAATCGACATTTAATCGTCGTGAAAAAATAACACAAGATTATAATATAATAGAGGACCTGACCCAGTCGTCGTCCGCTATGTTGACACTTGAGGTAGCGCAAAATTGCACCTCCCAAGAGCAAGCTTTATTATCAGCCATAGGTGGGATTGGCCCAATGGATTCCAATCTTGTGGCCTTTGATCATAAAGGATATGACCCTCAGATACCAGCTCAACTATCTTTCCTTATTCAAGTGAAAGCCCTCAACAAAACTGTTCATCGAACAATTATTGATGAGGGGGTATCTACATGTCTTATGTCGATGAGTTGCTGGAAAAATTTAGGCTCACCACCCTTGTCGAAATCGTCAACGACATTAAAAGCATTTGATGGACGATCATACACTCCATACGGGATTCTAAGTAACTTGCAAGTTGAACTGGGGGGCAAAACAGTAGAAGTTGATGTTGAAGTAATCGATGGAAACCTCGATTACAACATCCTACTGGGAAGGCCTTGGATATATGCCATGGCTGCAGTTGTGTCGACCTACTTCAGGAGGATTGTATTTCCTTTTCAAGGAAAAATTACAATCGTCGACCAACAAACATTTCTCCCCAACAGTTCTCAAGTTACGGGAAGCAGCACAATGATCCATGAGAGCAATCATTCGCTTCAAAATATTGGAGTAGGTATCCTAAAAGACCCTGCCTTAATGGGTACTTTTGCCCTACCGCCGGCAAGTAATCTGGCGGAAGTAGCCACAGTGGAAACCTACAATGTGAAATCTTCTATATCTAACGGATTCGGAAGATTCCTAAACATTTTGTCAGCATGGATCATCGCCCTAATGGAAATACTGTAAATACATGGGCTCCGAGGACGGTTCTTATCTCGTGTCAACCTCGTTAAAAAATGAAACAAGGAGCCGCGAGGATGGTTCTTATTGTGTCAACCTCATTAACAAATGAAACGAATCCCCTTTTCAAAATTCAAAGGTAAACCTTCATTCCAACCACCAAGTTGAATGCAATGAAGCTTGGGGGGCACCCTCCTTTGACATGCGTTATTATGATGCTGGGGGCATGCAAAATAAACGAGCAGTTTTGGCAAAGTTCATGCTCGTTAAAAAATAAACGCAAAAACGAGCAGTTTTGGCATAGTTCATGCTCGTTAAAAAATAAACGCAAAACCGAGCAGTTTTAACGCGGACTTCATGCTCGTTAAAAAATAAACATAAGCATGTGAGCAAGCTTCCCCCCAGAGTTCAAGCTCATCCAGAAAAAATGAACTGGTAAATAACCATTTGAGACCGTAAATTCATCAGCCATAAAAGCCTTGGTCGTGTTTGTGCACCGTCACCTCCACATTTCATTTGGCCGATCATTCACATCCACTTGATTGTTTACCTTTTTTGAGGAACAGCTGCGAAGAGTGATCCCACCTAGCCATCCTTGTAATACTGCCGTGATTGGAAAATTCCAACCTGTACCTGGAATCTACTGCTATCCCTGTTTATCACTCGTTCCTCAAAATACGAGTCTTCTTTGAGCTCTTTTCACTGACTCGTAAAATATGAAAAGTTTGCCGAGTTTTGGCCTTCCAGCTCGTTAAAAAGACCAGAAGAGCTATCCCTCCTCTAGATTTTAATATTTTTGGACCTGAGGGATTATTGCACAAAAAGATCGAGCGCTTGTCTAGTTCGGCTCGATAAAGCTATCGAACATTCATCCCTTCTGTATTGTTTTATACTTTTTCGGACTTAAGGGATTAGATGACGAAAAAGGGCCTTTGGAGTTAACTTTATGTACCTTTTTAGACTCTCTAAAAATGAAAAGGACCGAGTTGTCTTTGTCGCTAGACTCGTTAAAAACATTAAATAGCGACAAACTTGTCTTTAGACGAGAACGAGTTTCCCTATCGCTAGGCTCATTAAAACATAGCGATGGGCTTGCCCGAAGAGCAGGTTATAGAACAAGCATATGTTATCCTCCTCAAGCTTGACAAAAATAAAGAGGTACTGGTCAAAAATGACTGGGGAAAAATTGGGAGAACCTCAAAGCTTAATGGTAGCAAGTCGCTCTTGAACATGACACTTTTGCCTCCGTAAATATCGGGTTGGGTTATTATCATTCACCGGTCCCTTCACCATGGTCTCGCCATACCATCCATACATGGAGTAATGCTACCAATCCATCACATCAGTGTCGTTATATGTTCAAGAGATGTCATTCAGAAAGTGTCAACCGGGTCCCATCCACTACCATACATCATCTTTCATCCTTCCATGACCGCCACCCTGAATCATATTTCACAGATCATTTTCACCATCATCACTAGCTCCGTTCCGTGTCACTGATGTGGGATTCATTAAGGCCCTCCTTTGACGGATCACTTCTTGTCGACATCAGCTCATTAACCAAGAAGTTGATCTAGGAACACCCCCTCAGTACTTTGAAGCTTGCATGCCTCAATGGCAAGTTTCTCACTTCCGGCGATAGGTATACATTAATGACCTTCGACCAGGAGACTTTGCGTGGTGTTCGACGTCAGATCCTATATTCACGCCACGTGAATTGTGTTGCAGTACCTTGAGGGTCATCATCATTATCGGTGATTCCTCTCGCGCTTGTTAACAGTTTACATTATTGACTGGTAATCAAGCGATGTCTTTCCATGTTCAACTTCAAGAAATTCTCACATGGATCGACTTGTACTAGAGTGAAGATCGGACAAGTTTGAAGACCCCGGATCTAGTTTCATCCATCCGGGCTGCGATATATATTCAGGAGATAAAAACATAGACATGTGCAGCAGATGATCATCCTACTAAAAGGATGATAATTAAAAGCAGAGAATTATCAGTCTATTATCAGACGATCGTCTGTTTATGTACAGAAAATGTATTTATAAAGCTGAGCATGGGAAATGCCCGCATCAGCTAGATCATGAAAAGAAAGTATGAAAAGATAATGTATTGTATTGTATTTTGTTACAGGTCACCTCCCGACGATTGAATGAACTTCGGATCCTCCTAATAAAGCATTTCACCCGATAAACGACCTCATACTTTAGGGGGCAACTGTTATAGACATTTTTGTGCCTTACAGCATAGAGCATGAAATGTCAATAATCTAAGGGATCCAAAGTCCCTAAACATGTTGTTCCTACCCCTAGAGGAACAAGGTCAGCAAACCACAGCACTTCAGATCAGTTCTCCACTGAAAAACACTCAAAAACAGGTCAATTTTGGATCAAAGCAGCTGCTCCACTAAGCATCTGCGCTGAATGTCAAAAGCTCTATGGTGTACCTGCGCTGCATAGCAAGTGCAACAAAGGCTACCTGCGCTGGGCGTACTTTGACATGTGGAGGAATCTTTTCTCAATGTGCCAGTGCCCAGGAAGCTTCCAAAATGACACTTGGATCAAAAGATTCGCCTAATGATGAGTTAAGAGCTTCTAAAAACTCCAAGTGGAAGGTAGAAACTCCGAGTGGACTCAAGGACTGAAGAACAACTGGAGTTGAAGAGGACAACAAGTCACACATCGAGGTGACTTATCTTCACTCCAAAACTCTATATAAGGATCTCATCCCATGGGATCTGGAAGGCCGGAATTTGGTGCAAAGAATTGCTGTTGGTTTACAGTTGAGAGTATTGGGTGATTGCTTGAGGGAGGTGAAGAGGAGATTTCTTTCCGTCGGGAAGGTGATGCTGGATTGGACCTCTCACGGTTGTATCACCGCCTGAACCTTACTTCCTTATATTAATAAAGCATTTGAGGTTCTTCTATCCGCATGTGTTTCAATGGTGTATTGTCTTACTTGCGTATTTGATTTATGCTAATCCTTGAATCAATTATGAATGCATGCTTCTTGTAGTCTCCTTTTCTTGTCTTGTTCGCAGGATCTCGTGTAGCTGGGCCTGTGAGAAGACTTGGAGCTGGGAGCGAGCAGCAAATAGAGGAGATTGGATCGACCATTTGCGCAAAACATCGGTAAGTGGATCTCTTCCTTTCATCTCTTGCATGTCATAAAGAAGTAACTTTAGATAGCTTTGCTTCAGCTGTTGCTAAGGAACTATCACCCTTAGAGTGGGATAGGGTCATTCCGTGTTGGATACTTTTCCCCACAACAGCAAGGTAGGCAGTAGTTTTGATGCTTGAGATTAAATTAATGTATAGAAAAGACTACTAAGGAGCTGAAGAGGGCATGACAGTATCAAGAGTCCTCCTCAAACTGAAGAAAACATTGAGAATTAAACAAAACTACAGGCAGAGCACAACAAACTCATGGATTCTACCTTTGTCACTTAACTTGTTTAATTCAGAAGAAAAGAGAAGGAAAATGGCATACACAAAATATCAATGAGCTTAAAATTACATGAAGAAACACACCATCAAAACACAGAGCCACAAGGATCCCAACAAGTGCTGCAAAACCCTCGTCTTTTCTTTGCCAAAATTGCATAAATGAAATGTACAATAGAGTGCCAACCAATCCCAAGTATCGAACCCTGAAAATGATTGAGAATTTACATGATATAGACAAGCCTAACTCCTTCCCATGCCTGTAGGGGTAGAGCTCATTATTCTAGGAGCTATTTGAACCAATTCTAAATAAGGAACTGAAATCTAGGCAATCAAACAACTTACCCCTATATGCTAGGAAACTAATTCATTCATTTAATTTTCACTTTTTAGTGAATGAATCCTCTAGAACAAGTAAAAATGTGCCAATATTACATAGTGGTTATTAAATTACATCATGAAGGATCAAGAGTAACATCAAAAAGCAAAACTAGTCAAAAATGGCCGAATTTCTGAGCTGAACACTGAAAAATAGGCAAAAATCCTCTATGCGCCGCGCCTGATTTTCTACGTGTCATGCCGCTTTGGAGTTGAATTTAAGGCCCTTCCTGAAGTCTAAATTGATCCCAAGATAGATTTTTGGAAAGCCCTACCTGTCTTCTTTCCAACCCAATTGGAATTTCTGAATTTTGATGTAATTTTCTCCTCCAAAACTTCAATCTCCCAAGACTGCTTCCTGTGTGTCAAAATAGGGGCAGTGAGGTCATTTTTTGAGTGTTTTTGGCCTCTTGAGGACTCAAAAGCTGCCCAAATTTCTTGGTCATGCATAAGAAACCATAATTTATCATGAAAAATCTAGAAATGCAAAGGTTTTTGGATTTGGAGCCCTCTAGCAAAAGCGAGCGCCACGTGGCGCGGCACATAGGGATACAAAACCTGTTTTTTAGTGCAAAAATTTCAAAATGCAAAAAATTGCTCCAAATTTCTTGAAATTTGAGCTGGACCTTCTCTATCAAATTTCATGCTGGGCTAAAGAGGCTTTGGCCAATATTTGAAGACGATCATGCTCCTTTTACCTCTTTTGCTTCCTTATTGCCTTCTTTAATTTTGCCTTTAGATTCCTTATTTGTGCCTTGCAAACCTTGTTCTGTGCCATGTAGTGGAAATACATGTGTCTCAGCAATGCTTTGTCCCTATCAGCCTTATACAGTAGTTCGTCTTACTGGATGTTGACTCTTTCAAGCCAAGACTCCCGATCATCATTAATCTCTTGCTCCAATGAAGTGAATTCAATCCTCCTCCTTTGGGCAGCTTGATGATTCTCCCTGATGTTTTGTAATTCCATAATCACCTGCTGATCTTCAAGCTACTTATTCCTTTGTTCCAATATTTTATATTCCACTTAGCCCTCTCCAAATCGAGGGACAAGGATTTGATATCTGTCTGCTGCTCTTGGATGATATCCCTAAGGTTGGCACTTTGCGGGCCCATATCTGTATCGTCATCCTGAATGAGAATGAAGTCGGTCTCTCTTTCACCTGAAGGCCCCTCATACTGCATTGACCTCTTGCCTTTTTCCTGTACCTATGGTGCTGATGTCAGAAGTGAGGCCCCTTCCACACCGAGTGGAGATAACATTCGCTTAGCTACTGCAAACAACTGCCTGGTACCCTTCTGATAAGTAATGAAAACAGGTATAGTAGCAGTGTGTGGATCATGGGCTTCATGCTGATGAAAAGGTCCACCTGTCTCATGCCCAGCCTCTGAAGGCCCTTGTGAAGCTCTGAAGAAATCACGGGAGATGAAATAATCCCAAGTGATTCCCTATAATCCAAGCTGATGAACCACCACAATCTTGATGAAAGCAAAATGATAGACACTGTTAAGTTGTTGTTGAGGGGTTTTGTGTTGCACAAGGATGGTCATCCTCTCTATGTTCCGGCATATGAAATAAGGAATGTTCATCATCCGTACCTGGGTGAAATGCATGAGCAACCTGATGTGATAAGCATATAAACGAGAGAACCGTCCCTCGCAGCTAAAATACTTCATCATTAATTTCATTAGTGGAGCATATTCATCTTTAAGATATCGGAATGGAAACACTCTTCTGAGCTGCCTTAAGAAACTAGGTTTAATATATGGCTCATAATGTTGTCGGTCAATCTTCTGCCTCTTGTTCCATGGTTCTCCAATGTTTGGTATGCCGGTTGCTAGTGAGATAAATTCTGGTGTAAGTGTGAAGGTGACACCAGCCAAAGTAACCTGATATCCATGTAAATGCAGTACAAATAGATGAGCCAACTCATGATGAAACTAAACATTAACAACCTTCTCACAAAAATCATAACATGACTAATGCTGAAAACAGGAGATGGCTAGAGGATAGGCATGTAATTCAGTAAGGGTGGTTGGTTCTTCTCTGATATGTCTGCCACCCTCATGAGGTCTCCAGGGTGCATGTTCCTCCATGGGTGAGTCACTTTGGGTCTCCACTTCATAATCATATGAATGCTCGGATGCCATAACTGTTGATAGACAAATTGGTTTGAAGGAAGAGGTGTTGATGTATGAAATTGCTTTGGACTGCCTTTTGGTGATGTACTTGAGTTTTGGCACCAAGGGAAAAACAGTGAAACAAGGGACTGCAAATGGAGGGGAAAACAGTAAGGGATTAACGATTGTTGGGATAAAATCAGTTATGGAAATATGGGAGAGTTTGGGATTTTATGTATAGGGTTAGGAATTTTTGTATAGGGTTAGGGTTTGAAGTTTTGGGTTTGGAAATTTGGGAAAGGGAATTTGGGAGAAGTAATTAATGAGCTTAGGGGGATAGGGAAACTTAGGAAATTATGAAAACAAGGGACCAATGGGATGAGGGAGTGAATTTGGTGACAAAACAATGATTTTGAAACCCTAACAGCAAGTTTCCTTGAGGCAATTTAAGAGGTAGGGTTTGATATTTTTGTTTTAACCATTATCATCCATAAACCACCATAGCCTATCACAAAATTGGATGAAACACCAAGATGGAGGCTCTACCTGGAAAATCCATGCGAGTTCTTGGCGATTTGGAGGAATTGTGAGCAGTTTCAAGCCTTTAAGTGTATGCGCCGCGCAAAACGCCCAATGCGTTGCACCTTCCCAGTGCACCGCGCCCGTGTAAAAATGCACTGCGTGTTTGCTCCCAGTGCGCCGCACCTTCTGCCCAGTGTCCCACGCACACTCTAAACATAGTCTTGGCTTTGAAAATTACAGTTTCACCCTCTCACCACTAAACTTGGATTTTCATTGATCTCTTGGATGCAAATGACATTGATACACATAGAAATATCTTTATAAAGTCATTTGATTTGTAAAGACCCATTTTTGTAATGTTTTAGCTTTTGGCACTTTTTCACTCTAATACAAACCCTGTTCTTTTGTTTCCTCTTTGATTATCTGACTTGAATGATGAATCTTTTGGCTATTTTTGCAGGGATAGTGGCATGTCTTGACAAAGGAAGACCAGGGCTGCGCATGGAGAATTCAACCATTGAAATTTTTTGAAAATTACATGGAAATTTATTACAAAACAAAATGACGAATTTTCTTCAAAACAAAGTTTTGAAGAAAAGTCATAGTCCAGCAATATGACGATGAAAATATTTGAAATGAAAAATTATTAAGAACCTCCCTCATGGGTCTGCTGGCATTGTTGGACATTGTTGAAGACCAAATCAACTAACCCTAGACCTAGTGACTGAAATGACTCTTGCTGATCAGGAGACTAAAATAGGACTGTAAGTGACTTTAAAACTTGATTTTGATGAACAAACCTGAGCCAGCAGGGCAAGGCATGAGGGGTAATGAATGACAAGACCCTTCCGTTAGATTATGGCATGCCCCTAGTGGAATGAAACTGAGTGAATCGAGCGAGACACCTAAAAATGAAATGCAATAAGAGAAATGATCTCTGACGGAGGGCTGAACAGATTGACTCTAACATTGGCTCCAACGGGGATGGTAGCTCCTTGGAGGTGCCAAGAAATATAGACCTCTCGGAAAGATATATAGTGCCTTTGTCCATTGGGCCATGGAGTCCATTATCTCAAGGAATCCACACAAGACTTTTGACTCAATTTATTTACTGAAACTTGACTCAAACTGATTCAATTTTGAACTTAAAATGACTCAAAGACTGACTTGACAAACTCAAACCAAAGCTGAAATCGTCCTTCAGAATTATAACCTTCACTTTGGGCCCCAAACTAAAGAAAAGATCACAGCACACACTTGCAATTAAACTGAAATAAAATGGTATTTACAGTGACAATGTAAACAACAGAAACAACTCAAAAATGATACCACTTGAGCAGCCGACCATTAATCGGCCCTCCTGGACAATCTTCCCCGTTCATCTCCTTCAGAAGAAAGGCATTCTGACCTCGATATGTTGTAATCTTAAAGCGACCTTTCCAGATATTTTCAAACTTATCGTGCTTGCCCTTTTCCTCATTCCTTACATCCCACTTCAACACCACATCATCCAACTTAAATTTGTTTGCCTTTGCTTTTCTGACATAAATTTTCTTAATTCTCTCCTGCAATTTGAACGTGTTTTGAAAAACTTCTTCCCATGTCTGTTGCAAATGGATCATTTAATTTAGTCTTCTTTGCATTGGATCATCTTCACTACCAGCCTCCTTAAGAAGTTTGACTACTGGAGCTGCGAGAGAGGTAGAAAACACTGTATCAACTCCATAAACTAGCTCAAAGAGGGACATACCAATGGATTTCTTCTGACTCACTCGATCTGCCCAAAGTGCATGGACCAAATTCTTATGCCAACTCTTCTTGTTTATTTCCAACACCTTTTTAATGATTTTAACCAAAGATTTGTTGGAAGACTCCGCCAATCCATTGCCTTGTGGATGATAAGTAGTTGAGTGCCCCAAAGTAATGTGATATTTATGACAAAACTCAACCATCCTTTTTGATTTGAAAGCTGTTGGGTTATCAATGATTAATTTATTCGGGCAACCAAAACGAGACAAAATATTATTCTGAAGGAATAGAAATTATTACCACATCTGTAACTTGTCTAGTGGGAATTGCTTCGATCCATTTCGTGAAATAATCTGTTGTCGTGAGGATCCATCTATGCTGACCTGAAGAAGCAGAATGAATTTCACCAATGAAATCCAATCCCCATTGCTTAGAAGGGGCACTCACCTCAATGGGCTTAAGCGACAAAGGCTGTAATTTCTACCTTCCTTCAAAAATCTGACAGTGATGATAGCTCTTGACAGTTTTGAACACATCAGCAAACAATGTCGGCCAATAGTATCCAGCTCTTAGAATTTTATTTGTCATTGTTTTCCCAAAAAGGTGACCGCCACAATTTCCTTTATGGAAATATTCCATTACCTGCTTCGCTTATTCTTCCACCAAACAATTCAATAAAACACCACCAGGATCTTTCCAATAAAGTGCAGAATTCAAAATACAAAACTTAGCAGCCTTTAATGTAAGATTTGTAGCTTTGTTTCTAGCCATACTAGGTGGTGGGGATAAATTCTGAAGCACATATATGATATCTGAATACCATGGAGAAAGAACAAAGATTTTAGATACCTAAATTGACGGACCTTCCTCATTTTCATCATACATAGCAACAATCAAATTTACGTCTAAGATGTGCAGATTTGGTTCAGCCATTAACTTTTCCAATCCCTTTCCTTTAACAAGCTTTCTGGGATTTATCTCCACATCATACTCCAGCAAAGCTACAATCCGCTTGCCTCGTCTTCCTTCTAGATCTGTTTGTACAAAAATATCTTTGACAACAGCATTAGGAACATAAGCCAAAATATGGGAATGCAGAATATATACGCGAAAATATTTCAATGCTTTCACAAGCGTGAGGGCTTGCTTTCAATGATGTTGTACTTTAAAGCAACATCTCTTATAGTTCGGCTAAAAAAAGCAATTGGTCTTTCGTGCTCATCTTTTTTCCGCACTAATACAGCTGCCATAGTATGCTCCAAAGCAAATGAAAACAATATAAAATCCTGAGTGTAATCCGAGCTGATTAGAACCGGAGCTGAAGAAGGAGCCATTTTTACTAGATTGAAAGATTTTATAGCCTCTTTCATCCACTTCACTTGGCTGTCCTTCTTAAGCATGTTTGTAATCTCTCTTAGGTGTTCAACAAGATTAGCCACAAAGTGGCATAAAAAAATCATCTTACCATTAAAATATTGAATCTCCTTCTTGTTCCGGGGAAGGTCAATTTGCTGAATCGCTTCTACACATGCTAGATCAATACGAATGCCATCTTTTGAAATAATGTGTCCAAGTAGTTTTCCCTCATCCATGGCAAACAAGCTCTTCTTCGGATTTAGCGACACACCATATTTTCTGTACTTTTGAAAGACAATTTTCAAATGATACATGTGTTCTTCATCTGAATTGGAAAACACCGTCAAATCATCAAGGTACACCACCAAAAACACATCCTTCTCATTTACGAAAGCCATATCCATTGCCTGCTGAAATGTGGCACCTGTGTTCTTCAAACCAAAAGGCATTTTAGCATAATGAAAAGTCCCCCACGGAGTGGTGAACGCTGTTTTGTCTCGGTCGTCTTCATGGACTAAAATTTGGTTATATCCAGAATAACCATCGAGTAGTGACATACGAGATGCTACAACTACTCACTGAGGCATGTGATCCATTTTTGGCAGCGGATAATTATCCTTCAATGAAACTTTGTTGAGATTCCTAAAATCAATGCACAAACGAATCTCACCTGTCTTCTTTCGTACGGGCAGCAAATTAGAGATCCAATTAGAAAATCTAATGGGAACGATGATCCTTGATTTGTACAACCTATTTACCTCCTTCTCAATTGACGGCAACAATTTTGGATTAAGCCTTCTTAACTTCTGTCTGAAAGGTTTCTGATTAGGCTTAATAGGAATAGTGTGCTGAATTATACTGGTATCATATGTCTTCAAGTCGGAATAGTCCCAAGAAAACATATCAGAAAAGGATGACAAAAAACTGATATTTGGCCTTTGCCTTTTGTGGCAATTCTTTGGACAGATTTACCATCTTCAGATGTTTAGTTGTTCCAATATTCACCTCTTCAGCTCCCTTCTCTATTGGCTGCAATGTTGGTTTGCGGGCTACATCATCATGATCAAAGAGTTCTTCTAAAGGTATCAAGCCTTTAAGAATAACATTATCCTTGAGCTGCAACACTTCCATTTGATTGATCTGCACATCATCTTTACCATCATCATGTTCTACATCAATTGAGGTATCTTTGAACTTACCTTAGTTTTGTAGAAAATCATCAATCTCCTCATCATCTTGGAAAACTTGCCAATATATTCGATTGTCCAGGACAGTCGGACGATATTTCACATGGATTTCGAATTTATTACTTGAATTCATAGGAATCTTCAAATTACTCGCTACCTTAGCAAGTGCATCTGCAATACTATTTTGAATACAAGGCACACACGTCAAGGTAAAATCTGAAAACAACTTTAGGATATCTAGAACAACATTCCGGTATGCCTGTATGCAAGGATGCTTTGCTTGATATTCACCTTTGACTTGCTTAATCACAAATTCGGAGTCACCATATACAGTAATCTTCTTAGCATTCAGCTTTCTTAGAATTTTTAGGCCAGCAATCAAAGCTTCGTACTCAACCTCATTGTTTGAGCAATCAAAAGCAAGCTTGTAAGAACATATCCACACATTACCAGGCACTTTCTTTGGAGCAGAAAAAGGACTGCATACCCAAATACCAATTCCAGCACCATCATTTCCTACTACTCCATCGAAATCCATGGTCCACAGACCATCTTCCTCTTCTTCTAAGTGTTGAAACTCTGTATGCTGTACTTTTTCTGCTTGCTGTCCATTATCTTTTTCTGATCGCTAAATGATATTGTCCGGTTGTTGTCTTTCTTTCTTCAAAGCTTCTCTAAAATTCTCTACTATTTCTGAAATATCATCCTCTACTACTAACTGACTATCAATACCATTGAAACTATCTGAATACAAAACAAAAGACTCTAAAGCTGTATGTACATAATTAATCAGATGATTAATTGGTTTCTCCTTGCTTGTAATCATGTATTTTATTTTTTGTTCCCGATAAAGTTTTCTCATTTGGCCAAACACAGGAATCATTGCATAGGAGAAATCTAGTTGTAATGTCCCTTGCAATTTTTCTCCTCAAGACCTGGAAAGAAGCATACCAAACCTGAGAGGAATGTCTGCCACCACAAAATCCATCAATACATTCTTCGTTGGAATCTGATCCAAAATTACAACCAAGTCTTTAATGAGCCCAATACATCTCACCCTGCTAGAATCAAATGAATAAAGATCATGGTATTTCCTAGTGATGTCCAAACCCAACTTCTCCATGATAGATTTTGGCATACGATTGTGAGAAGCGCTGGAGTCAAACATAGCATTATGCAACACAAACTCATGCAATCTTAGACTGATATACAAAGGAGGCACATCACTATCAGGAGATTCACCATTTAATGCTGGTCCAAAATCAGTTTAGGTTGATCATCTTCCACACTCACCATATCAGACATTGAGTCAAAATTCAAAATTTTCAAGACTTGACCTCTATAACTATTATTCCTTATTAGTTCAATCAAGGGAATGGATACCTTCAATTTAGAAATTTCATTTTCTAAACCAAAAGCAGAAGTCTTTTCTACCTCTTTGGCTGGAAAATATTTCCTTTCAGCTTTATCTTTTGATACAATTGGCTGATTTACTCTTTCATTTGTTGGTGGAGATTTTCTAGGAGTAGGATCATCAATTTCTTTTCCTTTATTTGGTACAACAGGTGGCTCATTCTTAGATGGTGGAACTTCCTTTCTCTTCTGGATTGGATTGATGGGGAAATTTCTGTTTCTAAGTGAATACTGATGTTGCTGGGTGGACAAAGCATGCATATAACCTCTTTGATACTCACCCGACTCCTCTTCAAGAGCTGTGTCATTTGCCAAGATAAAATCTGCATCCTTCTATACAGCTGAACTTTCTGCATACTCATCATCTTCAGTGATAAAGGTGGGCATATCATCAGGAGTAAAGAAGTGATTTTCTTCTCCTATCACATTGTCTTCATCATCATATTTGGGACCAACAAAATTCTGTTGAAGAGGGGTCTTTACTTGATGTTGTTGTGATGCCGGTTCTTGTGCTTGCTGCTCATGCTATTTCATCCTGAATTGAGGCTGCTGCTGGCCATGGAAATTTGGATTCCAAATCTGCGGTTTAGGCTTATCAAGTGTTAATCTTTCAATCATCTTCTCTACCTTGCGAAGCACTTGATCTGAGGTAGAAGCTTCTTCCTTTATTCAGACTCTCTTCTCGACTTTCAATCTAGCTCTCTTGTCATTCAAATCTGCCTCAACACTAACGACACTTTTTTGCATTTCTTCTAAGGTAGCTGGATCTCTCTTGTCCGGATCAAAACCATCTTGGAACTTAAGCAAAGCTGACTTTCTAGATGGCCTTAAATAATTAGGAATTGCATTATAAACCGCATTGAATCCAATACAGTAGTCTTGCACGAACTCACTAGCATTTCGCTTGATCTTGGTATATTCAGAAGTGATCTGCAGAGGATCTTTCTTTACTTCCCAGCGGTCCAAAAACTATCTTTGAAGCTCCTCTAATGTGGGAATAATTCTAGATGCCAAAGCTCTGAACCATTTTCTTACCTCACTGCTGAAAGTTTGCATGAATAATCTCATGGTCACATTTTCTGCATCAATCTCATCAAGATCGAAGAAATCCATCATTCTGTCCACATGTTACAGAGCTGTGGTACCATGAGGAGTGCCAGCAAACAAAGGAATTTTACTCTAATAATCTGCAAGCATGTCATCCAAAACTTGAGGCAGTGCGAGAGGTGCAAAATGAGTAGCCATTGCTCTTGGTGGATTTGCAATCGGTCTTGGTGAAGTTGGGGGAATGGGTGCACCTGATGTGTGAGGTGTATGAGGAGGTGTATGCAGAGGTGAAACAATCTTGGGTATTTTAGGAGTAGAAGGAGTAGACAGAGGTGATACGACTGTAGGTTTTTGATAAGAAATAGTAGGCTACGGGGGAAGGGTGGGAATGAAGGGAGGTTCGGTGGGAATTATTGAACTAGATGCAATTGCGGATGACCCAAGGGCTGCAGAAGCAGTCTCTAAGAAATAAGCAATATTAGAAGCCGTAATTGAAGTCTGGAGCTGGTTCAAAATGTAATCATCAATGGATTTATTAGCCCTTTCAATTTCAAGATTTCGAACAAACTCAGGATTTAAGACAGTGGAAGCGACAACACTTTCAGGTTTGGTTTCAAACAGAGACAACTCAAACTGCTCATCAAATTCTTGATCCTCAAGATACTCAAAATCAACAGGACACGACTGAGCTTTGAACACAGGAATGATAGAAATTCCTTGGTGAACGATTCTTGGAATAAGGTTAGGATTCTCGTAGACAGGAGGAGGATCAGGATCCGGATTTGCTCTGGTATGTCTTATGGAAGCCAGTGTGATATTATTTCAAGAAATCAAAGGGACATAAACAACTTGTTCAGCCTATCAAATTCTAAACTTATCATCCAAAAGCTTAGAATTCTCAGATGTACTGGGGTGATTTGCAAGTCAAGTGTCACGATTACAAGCTAGATCGGAGATTGACTGAAGCAGCATTTATCTACTTGCACTAATGCAAAGCAAAAGCGTTTCGAAGGCTACCTGGCATAACTTCAGGCTCCGTTTGTAGCTTATAAAAAAAATGACGTCAACAAGAAAACCATTTTCTTCCCCAGTATGGTCGCCACTATGTTATATTCTATATTTTCCTCAGGCTGAAAAGGCAAGGTTCTAGGTCCACATCAAACCACGCTCAACCTCGTAGCTAGCCCTACAAGGACATGAGAGGGCTCTCTCTGGGTCAATATCAGTGAAAGATAATCAATGGGGCTTGAGATGACTGATTTAACAACTGATCTTAGGCTAGGTATGAAGTGCAAGGATTTGTTTTGAGTTTTTGAGGGTTTTGTTGGAAAAAGGGATAGGCAAATTTTGGGTCTGGGGATGAGGCCAGATTTTCGCAGAGTTCCGGTTGGGGCAAGGTAGGCAGTAGTTTTGATGCTTGAGATTAAATGAATGGATAGAAAAGACTACTGAGGAGCTGAAGAGGGCGTGAAGGTATCAAGAGTCCTCCTCAAACTGAAGAAAACATTGAGAATTAAACAAAACTACAGGCAGAGCACAACAAACTCATGGATTCTACCTTTGTCACTTAACTTGTTTAATTCAGAAGGAAAGAGAAGGAAAATGGCATACATAAAATATAAATGAACTTACAATTACATGAAGAAACACACCATCAAAACACAGAGCCACAAGGATCCCAACAAGTGCTACAAAACCCTAGTCTTTCCTTTGCCAAAATTGCAGAAATGAAATGTACAATAGAGTGCCAAGCAATCCCAAGTATCAAACCCTGAAAATGACTAAGAAATTACATGATATAGACGAGTCTAACTCCTTCCCATGCCTCTAGGGGTCGAGCTCATCATTCTAGGAGATATTTGAGCCAATTCTAAACAAGGAACTGAAATCTAGGCAATCAAACAGCTTACCCCTATATGCTAGGAATTTGATTCATTCATTTAATTTTCACTTTTTAGTGAATGAATTCTCTAGAAAAAGCAAAAATGTGCCAATATTACATCATGTTTATCAAATTACATCATGAAATATCAAGAGTAACATCAAAAATAAAATATGGTCAAAACTGGGCGAATTTTTGAGCTGAATAGTGAAAAATAAGCAAAAATCCTCTATGCGCCACACCTGATTTTCTATGCATCACGCCACGTTGGAGCTGAATTTGAGTCCCTTACCGAAGTCCAAATTGAGCCCAAGATAGCTTGCTGGAAATCCTTGCCTATCTGCTTTCCAACCCAAGTGGAATTTCTGAATTTGGATGTCATTTTCCCCTCCAAAACTTCAATCTCCCAAGACTGCTTCCTCTGTGTCAAAATAGGGGCAGTGAGGTCATTTTTTGAGTGTTTTTGGCCTTTTGAGGACTCAAAACCTGCCCAAATTTCTTGGCCATGCACAAGCAACCATAATTCATAATGAAAAATCAGAAATGCAAAGTTTTTTGGATTTGCAGCCCTCTAGCAGAAGCGAGCACCATGTGGTGCGGTGCATAGGGATACAAAACCTGTTTTTTAGTGCAAAAAATTTCAAAATGCCAAAAATTGCTCCAAATTTCTTGAAATTTGAGCTGGACCTTCTTTATCAAATTTCATGCTGGGCTAAAGAGGCTTCAGCCAATATCTGAAGATGATCATGCTCCTTTTTCCTCTTTTGCTTCCTTATTGCCTTCTTTAATTTTGCCTTTAGATTCCTTATTTGTGCCTTGCAAACCTTTTTCTATGCCATGTAGTGGAAAGCCACGTGTCTTAGAAATGCTTTGTCCCTATCGCCTTGTGCAGCAGTCCCTCTAAGTGGATGTTGACTCTTTCGAGCCAAGACTCTCGATCATCATTAATCTCTTACTCCAATGAAGTGAATTCAATCCTCCTCCTTTGGGCAGCTTGACGATTCTCCTTGATGTTTTGTAATTCCATAATCACCTGTTGATCTTCAAGCTGCTTATTGCTTCGCTCCAAGTATTTTATATTCCACTTAGTCCTCTCCAAATCGAGGGACAAGGCTTTGATCTCTGTCTATTTCTCCTAGATGATATCTCTAAGGTTGGCATTTTGCAGGCCCATATCTGTATCGTCATCCTGAATGAGAATGAAGTCGGTCTCTTATTCACCTGAAGACCCCTCATCCTGCATTGACCTCTTTCCTTTGTCCTGTACTTGTGGTGCTGATGTCGGACGTGAGGCCCCTTCCACACCGGTGGAGATAACACTCGCTTAGTTACTGCAAACAACTGCCTGGTACCCTTCTGATAAGTAATGAAAACTGGTATAGTAGCAGTGTGTGGATCATGGCCTTCATGCTGATGAGAAGGTCCACCTGTCTCATGCCCAGCCTCTGAAGGCCCCTGTGAAGCTCTGAAGAAATCATGGGAGATGAAATCATCCCAAGTGATGCCCTGTAATCCAAGCTGATGAACCACCACAATCTTGATGAGAGCAAAATGATAGACACTGTTAAGTTGCTGTTGAGGGGTTTTGTGTTGCACAAGGATGGTCATCCTCTCTATGTTTGTTACAGGGAAAAGTGTCTATTTACAACTGCTCTATCCCACTAAGGTGTGACAGCTACCTTAGAAACAAACAGAGAAAAGCTACTTTTGTTTTTCCTTTATGAATTATAGATGGAGAGGAACAGAAAGACCAACCGCTGTCTTGTGCTAATCCTTCGATTCGATCCCTCTCTTCTTTGATAGTCCTCAGCTACCTGCTCCCTTGCACGCCCAACTTCACAAAGTACCTGTAAGATCACAGAAGCATAACACCATACAAAGACATGGATCTATAGTCATAAACAACTTAGGATTAGATTTAAATTGACCATACAAACGTAACAAGCATCAATGATACAAAAGCATGGAGGGAAACTCAAATAGCTTTTGTTGATAAACAAGAAAAGGTCCAGGAGGAGTTACAATCAGTTGTTCTAACCCAGCATCAACCTCCCAGCAAAGAAGCCCCTCTTCACCTCAAACAAAACATAGATCACCCAACAATTTGATGTTTGTCTCTAGAAACCAACAACAATTCCTTACAATATGCAAAATTCCAGCCTCTGGATCTCTGGGATGAAGGATCCATATATAGATATTTGTAAGGGGGATGAGTCAGCTTGTGATTTGATTAGTGTCTTCTCTCTGTCAGTTCTTTCTTCCACTTGGAGACTGAGGGCCTCTTACTCATCCTTGGTCGAATTCAGTGAGGCAAGTGTCACAGGAGAAGATTCTGGAAGCTTCCATTGCCTCTCCACCTCGCAGAATGACACTGCCATTTGTCATTTCTCACGCATCGCACCCCATAGAAGGGACTTTTGAAATGCAACGCACCCTCACAGTGTATTTAGGTGAGATGCAACGCACTTAGCCAATGGAGCAACTACAATGATCCTGTTTTGACCAATTCTGAGCAGTTTCTGGTGGAGAACTTCTGGGAGAAGCTGTAATCTGTTGACCTTGTTCCTTTAGGGGTTAGAACAACACTTTTAGGGACTTAGGAGCCCTTGGTTTATGGACATTTCATTCTTGGAGTTGTAGGGCACAAAAATGTCTATAACAATGTTTCAGCATATGAAATAAGGAATGTTCATCATCCGTACCTAGGTGAAATGCATGAGAAACCTGATGTGAGAAGCATATTAACGAGAGAACCGTCCCTCACAGCTAAAATACTTCATGATTAATTTCATTAGTGGAGCATATTTATCTTTAAGATATCGGAATGGAAACACTCTTTTGAGTTGCCTCAAGAAACCGGGTTTAATATATGGCTCATAATGCTGCCGGTCAATCTTCTACCTCTTGGTCCATGATTCTCCAATGTTTGGTATGCCAGTTGCTAGTGAGATAGATTCTGGTGTAAGTGTGAAGGTGACACCAACCAAAGTAACCTGATCTCCATGTAAATGTAGTACAAACAGACGAGCCAAATCATGATCAAATTGAACATTAGCAACCTTCTCACAAAAATCATAACATGACTGATGCTGAAAATAGGAGATGGCCAGAGGGCAGGACTATATTTCAGTAAGGGTGGTTGGTTCTTCTCTGATATGTCTGCCACCCTTATGAGGTCTCTAGGGTGCATGTTCCTCCATGGGTGATTCACTTTGGGTATCCACTTCATAATCAGATGAATGCTCGAATGCCATAACTGCTGATAGACAAATTGGTTTGAAGGAATAGGTGCTGATGTATGAAATTGCTTTGGACTGCCTTTTAGTGATGTACTTGAGTTTTGGCACCGAGGGAAAAATAGTGAAACAAGGGACTGCAAAGGGAGGGTAAGGTAGTGAGGGATTAGGGACTGTTGGGATAAAATCAGTTAGGGAAATATGGGAGAGTTTGGGAATTTATGTATAGGGTTAGAATTTTTTGTATAGGGTTAGGGTTTGAAGTTTTGGGTTTGGAAATTTGGGAAAGGGAATTTGGGAGAAGTAATTAATGAGCTTAGGGGGATAGGGAAACTTAGGAAATGATGAAAAAAAGGGACCAATGGGATGAGGGAGTGAATTTGGTGACAAAACAATGATTTTGAAACCCTAACAACAAGTTTCCATGAGGCAATTTAAGAGATAGGGTTTGATATTTTTGTTTTAACCATTATCATGCATAAAACACCATAGCCTATCACAAAATTGGATGAAACACCAAGATGGAGACTCTACCCGGAAAATCTGTGTGAGTTCTTGGCGATTTGGAGGAATTGTGAGCAGTTTCGGGACTTTAAGTGTATGCACCGTGCAAAACGCCCAATGCGCCGTGCCTTCCTAGCGAGCCGCGCCCATGTAAAAATGCACTGCGCATTTGCTCGCAGTGCACGGCGCCTCACCAGTGCACCACGCCTTCTGCCCAGTGCACCGCGCGCACTCTAAACATAGTCTTGGCTTTGAAAATTACAGTTTCGCCCTCTCACCACTAAGCTTGGATTTTCATTGATCGCTTAGATGCAAATGACATTGATACACATAGAAATATCTTTATAAAGTCATTTGATTTGTAAAGACCCATTTTTGTAATGTTTTAGCTTTTGGCACTTTTTCATTCTAATACAAACGCTATTCTTTTCTTTCCTCTTTGATTATCTGACTTGAATGATGAATCTTTTAGCTTTTTTTGCAGGGATAGTGGCATGTCTTGACAAAGGAAGACCAGGGTTGTGCCTGGAGAATTCAAAAACTAAAAAACTTTTGAAAATTACATGGAAATTTATTACAAAACGAAATGACGAATTTTCTTCAAAACAAAGTTTTGAAGGAAAGTCATAGTCCAACAATATGATGATGAAAATATTTGAAATGAAAACTTATTAAGAACCTCCCTCATGGGTCTGCTGGCATTTTTGGACATTGTTGAAGACCAAATCAACTAACCCTAGACCTAGTGACTGAAATGACTCTTGCTGATCAGGAGACTAAAAAAGGATTGTAAGTGACTTTAAAACTTGATTTTGATGAACATACCTAAACCAGTAGGGCAAGGCATGAGGAGTAATGAATGACAAGACCCTTCCGTCAGATTATGGCATGCCCCTAGTGGAAGGCAACTGAGTGAATCGAGAGAGACACCTAAAAATGAAATGCAATAAGAGAAATGATCTCTGACGGAGGGCTAAACAAACTGGCTCTAACATTTCCTTTGGGAAAAAGCAGAGATGTTTCCATGATTTTGTGCTCTTTCCCATTTGTAGACTCCATTACGAATGGTAATTCCTCCAAACAGATCAAATCTTGATGTTTCCCTACTTTTGTGAGATGACATAGGAGTGAATATTGGGATATTTATCAGTCAACTTATTCCTTTGGCCCATGGAAACTCATTTAGCTTGACTAACGCCCTTCCCGAGGTAACAAAAAAAGTTACCCTAGGCACTAACGCACCTTATGCATTGCTAGGAAGCTTTATAAATAGGCTCCTACTTCCTAGACATCGTTAGCTTGACAAATGGGCCTGTGAACTTGGTCAGTCCTTGAGTCATCTGGCCCTTATCCTATGAGCTGAGGAGGAGGTGATTTTCCTATGTAATAGATTCCCCCTAAAGTGTGAGATCAGAGGGAGAGATAATAGCCAAAATATAACTATCATTTTCTTTGGAAAAAGGAGAGAGAGGATCAGAGCTTCGGGAATACGAGAAACCTGATACAACACATATATAAAACAACTAAAATCATGTCCTGAGTTGGGCGTTCCCACGCTAAATAGCTATGTCAGAGTGATTTCTCAACAAAGAGATATGACGATTGGGGTCACCAATAAGAAAAATGTGGAACCTGTGTCATAATAGCAGCATTCCGATGAGTTGTCACCAAGAAACAATAAATGCAACTTGCGAGAGGAAATGAGGTCGAGTGATATAAGCCTCTACCCAAGGTCTTGATTTTCTCTTCACCATAACAACATAGTTCAATACATGTGAATGAAGGCATTGAAATTGAACATGTAAGAAATCATCTGATTACCAGTGAATGAGGGCAACCGTTAACAAATGTGAAGATGGCCACCAATAATGGTGATGGTCTCCAAGATGCGTAGTACAATCGAGTGAGTGTGAATAATGTTTTTGTCATCGAACACTCATAGAATCGTTTAAATAGGAGCCAATAGTGAAAACCCAGACCAAACACAAGGTAATCTGCCACTGACATCTGCAAGTTCCAAGGTACTGAAGTGTTTTTGGGTCTACTTCCTAGATAAAGTGTTAATGTCAATAGGAAGATACCTGTCGAAAGGTAGGAAATAATGTGTCCTACATCAGTTGACACAAAACGGGACAAGAATGATTGTCTTTTGAAGAATATTTTTAGCATTGGGTCAAAATGACAGAGGGCATGATGGAAGAATATGCTTGATGGTTTGATGGAGGAAACAGGAGATAAAGGTTTTCCCTTGAACAATAGAAGGCATGACACATGTTTTAACCATGTAGCACTGGACTCATGAACACTAAAGAGTGTTAAGACAGAGGGATGCAACAATATGGGGATATATAGGCTAAACTCATAGGATGGTAAGGTTCATATTGAGAGGTCGTCACAAGGAAGGTTTTTTTGAGGGAGTGCCATGTTCAAGGGAGCGACTGTTGCCAAAAAACTCTTTCTAAAATACTGACACAAAGCAATTGTATTGTCAACTTTCCCCATTTGATTAATTTAGTGAGTCAGTACAGGTAAGCACATTGGCCTTTTCATATTTTAAGAGTTTGAAAATATCGTAAAGAGCGACTCTATTCCTCATCTGATTATTTTAATGAGTCCAGATGGGTAAACTCGGTGGTCTTTTCATATTTTGAGAGTCTGAAAATATCGTAAACAACAACTCTAGGGTGGTCCCTTTGTCGTAGTTTTTAACTGAGTGTGACAAAGGTTTAATAGTATACCCGAAAAGGTTCCTTTTCCATAAGTTAATCCACTGAGTTGGGATAAAGAGATAAACCTACTCTCAATAGATGTTTGCCTCAATTTGTTGTGAGTACGGGGACAGACTAAACTTGATATTCGTCGTGAATTTTTAATGAGTCACACAACAACAAACTCAATAGATCTTCATCAAATTTTAAAAATTCAAATGAAGAAAAATCAAGGTAAATTTTTCAGTTTAATGAGCGAGGAAAAAGAGTAAAAGAACTACTCATTCCTTATGCGTAGATTTAACGAGCCCAAAGAATGGAAAAACTTGGGGATTTTTCAATTTAAGAGCAAGAAAATATCCCATAAAAGGAAGCGCTCATTTGAGAATCGAACATGGTCATTTCTACAATTCATCCTTGAAAGTCCTTTCATCAAAACATGAGTAATTTCTGACAATATGGGGACATGGCGCCTGATAAATATCATAGGAAATGAACAAATTTGACTTTAACGACTTTAAGTAAGACAATTAATACCTCTAGAGTGACTATAAGGGAGATTTTGAGCCTCCAATTTCACCATTTGCATCATTTTAGTGTTGTGAGAGTGTTTTGGAGCTAAAGATGAGCAGATCTTCCATGGACAATTGTGGGCAATCTAGGCGACCATTCGGCTTACCGTCTGTCCCAGGTAGATGCCAAAACCTTTATCCTACATTATTTAACCTTTCTTAGCTACATTGAGGGTGCATTCTTAGATATTGTGGACGCCATAGGTCATTAAATGCGACTAACGCCCCCTTCTAGGTCTATAGGGAGTGTTAAACATCGTTCATGACCTGGAGGAGGGCATTAGTCCTCCCTGTTTTACATAAGGGGGGGAATTAATACATTAGGGAGCATTATAAAACCATAGAAAGTGATTTCCCAAGAATTTTTGCCCCATTTTCACTGATTATTGGGTTGATTTGTGCAAGTTTTGATCAATCATGACTAGTTTATGGAGAGAATGGGCCCATGATCGATAGGAATTACCTGTGCGAAATGATCCAGCTTGTATACTTGCATTGTGCTAATGTGGTTTAATGAATTATGCACATCTTGATGTGATAAGAGTTTAGGAGGAACTCTTAAGTTGGATCATTCAGCATTGGGATGAACACCAAGGGGTGTTCATGATCGAGGACCATGAGCTTGCGATCGACCGAGATGACATCTATTTTCTAACTAGTTTTTCATGCAGAGAAGCACGAGAAAACTTGACTGGTGGTAGGCCCGATCCTTGATCCACTTTACAGCTGGTCCGAGCTTATTGTATTTATGAGAGCGGACTTATGAGAAACTGGGTCCCTATAGAGCAGATCAGATCTTGGTCTATGAGGGCTATATTATGGATGATTGTGCACTTGGTGGGGTCTAAAAGTCCCCATGTAGTGACAAAGGCTCAACTATTGCTTGCCATTGATTATGTCCAGCCACATATCTTCAACTGGTGTGTGTTGGGTTGTGTTATATTCTTTCCACGACTAACCAACGTAGAGGGGGGCGGAAGCCCCCCTTCGTTGCGCCGATTGCGCAGCGGGGGGGTCACAGGGGGGGGGGGCGGGCAGCCCCCCTCTACGGGGTCTGGGGCAGTGCCCCGGGAAATTTTTTTTTGGACCCTATATTAGGTTGGGCGAACCTACCTATGGTTTTGTGCATGATTTTCGCACATGGTATTGGACGTGATGGTTTTTTCGGTCCATGGTATTGGACGCTTTGGCATGTATAAATATGTATTGTAACATTGAAAGGAATATAATGAAAAATCAAGCTAGTAGTCCAGGTTTTGGGATCCAGGGAAAAAATCTCTGTGCATATGTGTTTTATGGGTTATGCTCTCGCATTGTTTATTTTCTTTGTTTAAGAATTCGTATGCAGGTAATTTCTGTATAGGGTTAAAACCTACAGTGTGAGCGGATGTTTCGTCAGCTGAAGGAAGAGTTGACTGCATGTAATACCCTGACCCAACAGAGTTTTGGGTAGGGTACTCTCATTGTATTCTTTATACCTGAGAGGGTGCCATTTATGTGACCATGGATGAGTTTAGGTCCACTTGATCTGAGAGAGCCTAGGCAGAGGCGATGGACATCTCTCGATCCTCGCACTGGAGGGGGACCCACCAGTCAGTTTTTTGAAGAGGATTTTTTTGAATGGCTCAGTGGTCAGATCGTGATGATAGATGACTATGCCTACGAGGGCATGGACTTCACAGGTGATCTTGACTTGATCTTGCCGCCTGGTACAAACTAGGGGCCTTAAGGTAAGAAGTTTTATTTAAAGTACTTAAATTATTTTTAAGCTTATTAATGTTTATGTAATGCTTTTGTTTATTTTATAGGTGAACAAGTACTGATATGAAGGTTTTTTCTTGACACATATGTGGCACCGGTGCACCCTGCAGGTGAGCCTCACCAAGTGAGGTGATGTGGAAAACTTCCCGAAGGTGGGCATGATTCTCAGAGTCTTTGCAAGGTTCTGAGGAAACTCGAAGGTCTGAGTATGCGTGTTCGCCCCCTTCCTATGAGGGAGATTCCCTCTCACAGTCAATGACACACAGTTGGTGTGCCTGAGCACTTTCTGGTTCCTCTTTAGAGGATAGCTAGAGTTGTATTATATTTTCATCAGCAGTAGGATCTATTAGCAGGTGCATTCTATAGCCAATGGGTGTTTATAGCGAGGCTTAGTAGCCATTTTGTACTTAAAAACACCCAAGTTTTGGGAAATTTTTTGATGTAAAAGACTGGATTCGATGTAAATGTTTTTTAAGTGTTCTTTGTAAATTTTTAGCTATGTAAATATTTACTTTCATACATGTATCTATAATAAATGAGATAGATGCCAATCTAACACAGTTTTCCAATGAATGAGAAACTATATTAAATTCTTGAGGAATGTGTTCATATGTAATAAACTCAAATTGTCGTTCCAAGAGTCGTATCCTTAAATAATGACATAACAAGATTGGATTACGAATGTGATAATGATTTGTCAATTGCATAACGACAAGTTGAGAGTCTAACCTGACCACCAGATTGGAGATGTCCCTAGATGACACTTCAGTGAGAAGTGAAATTATAGATATATACTCAGCAATATTGTTGGTGGAAGTACCATGAAAGACTCCCCCAGAATGAACCAGTTCCAACTCAGGTGTGTAAATGACCCAAGCAGCTGATGCAATGTGACGTGTGTGACAACTCGCACCATCCGTGTATCCTACGTATCCTTAGGGTAATGAAGACATCTGCAAAACAAGAAATATGTATGAGACAACTACTTCAAAAATTACCAAAAAATATCTAGCCACATCAAAAGGAAGCAAAACTTGTAAATACATAAAATTACAAGGCACATGCCTAGTGCAATACTAGGCATAATACTTTTTCAGATAGAGCCCATTTTGGGGCTCAGCGAGCGGGATGCCTTCCCAGTCCTAAAGTTCATATGCCCCTTTTGAGAGGGCCTTTTTGACAACATATGGACCGAGCCATAAGTTGTGAAGTGTTCCTATCACCAAGAGGTAATGTTTTTTATCATAGATTAAAACAAGATATCCCTCTTGGTAAGAACGAGGCTTGACCTTCTTGTCGTACTAGGCTTTGACCTGATGCTTGTGGGCTTCGAGTGCCACTTCGGCATCTCGACGGGTTTCATCTAGTTGATTGAGGTATAGCAGGTGCTTTTCTTCAGAAGTGGTGTCCTTCAATAGTTCAACAATGATTTGTGAGGAAGGAATTTGAGACTCGATAGGTAAAACTGCTTCCACGCCATAAGCCAGTTGAAAAGGTGTAAAGCTTGTAGTTGTTTTTACTAAACTTCGGTATGCCCACAATGCATGATATAACATTCAATGCTAGTGGGTTTTGTGATTCCCTACTCGTTTGCGGATCATGGTCATTAAGACTCCATTAACGACTTCTACTTGGCCATTAGCTTGGGGGTAGTAGGAGGACAATTGGTCCTGGTGAAAACTGAGCAACGATGTTAAGTCAGACATCATGTGATTATGAAAATGAGACCCGTGGTCTGTAACAATCATGTGAGGCACACCGAAGCGACAGATAACCTGATTGAATAGGAGTAACGTTGCGATTTCTCCATCAGTCTAGAAAATTTTTTTTCCAAAGAAAAAAAACGGTAACCTTTTATTTGAAAAATGAAAAGTTACACTAGCAGATGAATTTAGGCATTCCATAAGATGCCCATATGGGCTCGAGTGCATTTGCACCCCACGCAACGTTAGCAGAACTAACTTGCATAAAAAGAATAAGAAAGAGAAGAGAAAGAAAAGAGAGAAAAAGGCAGAAAAACTGAAGCCCGACAGTGAGTAAAACGCACGCTTCAAGTTTTTCTCCCCTTTTTCTTTTCGACCTTACGCCACTCTCCTTGAGTGGGTTCGATCGTGGCTATGACTAACTGTGTTTCTGCATTTGGTGGTGCTGTATCCTTGTCTGAGTCTGAAGTATCTGAGTGGTGATGCCGTTTGATCCCTCCCATGTTTTGATCCTTGTCTACCTGATTTTGATGGAGCTTTGTGGTCTTGTTTTCTGTTGCAGTTTCCTTCTGTGTCTCCATTTCTTGGGCTACCCCTACATTCTCTGCGTGGGTGTCATCCTCTTCTGCTTCTGATTCTTCATCATCTGAGTCAGGGGGAGGAAATTTCCATCCTTTCCTTTGTTTCCCTTTCTGCTTCTTTTTGTTGTTTCCTTTTTTTGCTTCTGGGCATGTGCTTTGCAGGTGTCCTGTCTGTCTATAGAGCCTGCATCTGAAGGCAGTATTTTCATAGTCTAGTGCTTGCAGCCAGTTTTGTTGTTTATAGATCAGCCTTATGTTGTCTGGCAGCCCTTTGCTTAAATCTGCTTCTACACAAATGCGTGCAAAAGTGTAAATCCTTTCATCAGTCCTCTCCAGATCTGTTTTGATGTATTTCCCTATGCTGTTCCCAATTCCTTCCAAGACTGGTTCACTCCAGAAGTGAAGGGGAAGGTTGTATAGACGGACCCAAACCGGTACTTTGGATACCGTCATTTTATTTGGATCGAAATCTGGGAACCATGGGGTCATGAATAGCCCCGATGTTCCCCAGAACCATGGCCCATCTCTGATGATTTTTTCTCTGGTTTCCGAAGATGCAAATCTAACTATAAAGAAACCCTTGGAGCATAAATGTATATCACATTCCATGGTCCAAGAGGTGAAGATCCAATGGAATAGATCCATTGGTTTTGGCCAGAAGCTGTTAAAACGGCATATTAGTGCCTGTGTTTCATAAGACTGTACGAAACCATCAATTCCTGTAGCGTCAAAATTTAGGGCTGGGGTTTGCCCTAACTGATCTACTATGTATGGCCTAGGAGTATACCTGCCTTGATCTGGAGAGGACCCTGTGCCTTTGTTACCCTAAAGAATGTTCTTGTAGGAGAAACCTCCTTTGGGGGGCTGCTGAGGTGTTGGTTTTTTCCCCTTGTCCCCTCCTGTGGAGTTTTTGTCTCCCACTGAGCTGCTTGGCTAGCCCTGAGGAGGGGCTCCTCCTATCAGTCTGAGGTTCAAAAGAATGGTTTCCCCTGGGATAATTCCATAGCTCCCCATGGTTCTGTTGTCTTGGAGAGACCATCTGCCATTGACTAGATGTTGGATCTGGCTGGGGTATCCAGTCAATTCACAGATTTTCTTCTTCAGCTGCAACACAGTGTTTTCTGCATGTACCCATACTAAAGAGGATTGCATCTCTGGGGTTTTAATGAAAATCTGAAAGGGAGTTACCTGATGTCTGCAATTTTGCTGAGTTCTTGCTTTGCCTGAGACGGTGACATTGCTGGTTTCCTTGTGATCTATCTGTCGACGATCTTCCAGATCTGGTCTTCTAATGCAACATTCTACCCTTTGCTTGTTGCGATCTGTCAGCTCTTTGTTGGATCGATGTATACAGCCACCGATCAACTGCCTAAACTCCTGGAGATCTTGCATCTTTTTCAGATTTGTGATATCCGTCCTGGATCTACAAGAAAAGGGCCATGCAAAAGGGTCCGTAGTCGGATCTGCCCCATGCAACCCTACTGCTTTGCTTGCATGCCCAGGGTTGGCAGATCCGGGATATTCCAGGCCGATTACTGACATAAATCCGTCCCCAAACTGAGTTCTGAACCCAAGAAAGACCGGCTGCAGATCTCTGGTCTCGGACGGATTTGTTTTCTTCTCCTTCAGATCGGCCCCAGTTTCGTTTTGCCCATCATGCATTGGGCGGTATGGGCGAAGGGTAACCACTGTAATCATAACCTCTGGTAACTTCCAGTTATTTGACCACATAATCGAGACTGCTTCAGGGATTTGAGAAGGGTAAAACTCCCGCAGTCCGTTCTTGCTTTCACTCCTGTGGGAGGCTGCGTCCTTGCCCCCCTCGCCTCCTCCGACGAACAGCTTGCCGAGGGTTCCATTCCTTGCCCAGGTCGAAAACGCAGCGGAGGCCATCTCTTGTCCTCAAAAATCCCCCTCCATCAGTCTAGAAATTGGGAAGGGCTTCAGCCCATTTCATAAAATAGTCCACTACTACAATAATGTAGTTGTGTCTGGTAGAGAAAGTGGGGTTGCATGTCACGAAGTTGATACCCCATTTGGCAAGAGGGCCGACATAGATGACTAGGTACTGTAGGGTCAGAGGAGCACGCATTTTATTTTTAAACACTCGAAAAGGGTGGCACTGTCGGATAGCCTTGATAAAATCTTTGAACAAGGTTGTCCAGTAGTAGGCTGCGCGTAATTGTTTTTTGGCAGTAGACATGCTAAAAATATGGCTGCCATATGCCCAAGGGATGGCAATGATTTAAAATGTGTTCCACACCTCCATGAGTGACGCATTTTTGAAGGACTATATGAGTGCCATGGTGACATAAAGTATCAGTTAAAAATAAATAGTGATGTGCTTGGTGGCAGATGCGACAACGGCCACTTGACGATAGTTCAGGGTGAAACATTGTGCTTGGAGGTAGACAAGAATGTCACCATACCAAGGGTCAATAGTGTTGGTTAGTTAGATAGCTTCGTCCTGAAGAGGATCATGGGTTATCTCTTTGGGATTGACAATTTGAAGATCCAACAAAAGTTTGGCAAAGACTAAGGATTTTTTCGCCTTGGTAGTGACGAAAACCAAATCAAATTTTTGGAGGATAACTATCCATTTGGAATATTTTCCTCCAATCACTTGACGAGACAAAATGTGTCTCATGGGATTCTCTAAAGCAATGACCGTAGTCTGTCACAGTAGTATATAATGTGGAATCGATTGACAACAAAGACAATTGCTAAGGATAGCTTTTCCACATGTGAATATCTGATTTCGGGCCTAGCCAGGCCTTTCGATAGATAATAGATCACATGCTCACTCAGATCATCATGAATTTGAACCAACACCATTCCAAGAGAGGATGGTGAGGTTACCAGGTAGAGGATAAAGTCATGCCCATAGTTGGTAGCACTAAGAAGTGGGGCTGATATAAGGCCCTTTTCAAGGCATCAAATGATCATTGGGATTTATCATCCCAAAAGTATGGTACTCCCTTCTTGAGTAGGCACATAAATCCTTTCATCAACTCAACATAATTTACGATGAACCATTGTAAGAAGTTGGCTTTCCCTTGCAAACATTGGAGATGAAAAATGGATTGCGGTTCGGGCAATTGAGTAATTTCCTTTACCTTATTGGTATCAACCCTAATCCCATCCTAAGAGACAATGAAACCAAGTAGGCATACAGACTTGAAAAATAAAACGAATTTATGCAGATTTAGATGTATGTTGCAGAACTTGCACCTAAGAAAAAATGCTCGTAAATAATCTAAGTGTTGGGCTTGCTTCTTGGAATGGGCTAGGAGGTCGTCCAAGTAAGCCTGAATAATATGTCTGATATCATGGAATGTGTAGTCCATGGGCGATTGAAATGTTGCTCCAGAATTCTTTAAACTGAATGAGAGTTTTTGATACACAAAGATTCCCCAAGGGAAAATGATGGTGGTTTTGTGTTGGTTTGTAATTTTTATGGTGATCTCGTTATATCCTGATAACCCATCAATAAATGAGAAGAATTCACAACCAGTGGAGTTGTCAATTATTTGGTCGATGAATGGTGTCGGATAATTATCCTTTGGACACACAATTTTTAGGTCTTAATAGTCAACACAAACGCGGGTGGTACCCGGTTTCTTGTCTACAACAACTAGATTGGAAACCCATTCCATTAAGGGAATGGGGTAGACGAAACCAGCATGTAACAATTTTTCCACCTCAGTCTTGCGGCTGTAGTTTTGCAGAGGTGGAATCGTCGAAGCCTTTGGTGGAGAAGCTTGGAATTGTCATTTACCTTGATCTCATGCTCGATAATAGATGGGTCTATGTCGGGCATTTCCTCGTAAGACCAAGTAAATACATCTCGAAATTCTTTAAAAAGGTAGGTGAATCTTGAAATTTTCTTAGGAGTGCAATCGACTCAAACCTAGATGTTTCCACGATCCTTGTCTTGATAGAAATATCGATGAGCAATGTCTTTGAAATATTTCCCATGTGCCCTTCTTAATCCAAAGTTTGTATAGTCATATAAGGCAAGGGAAAGATTTCGGGTGTGCCATAAGACAAGATTTGAATGGGCATCATGTCTGAATCAGATATCGAAACACGATGGTGACAATATTCCCAATGTTGCTCTTCTAAACACATGATCTCTCGAATAGCTTCATCTGAAGGTAGGACTTGATTGTGGAGATCATTAGAAGGAGCATTTATGGGAGAGGAGGTGGTACTGTTGGTTGTGACCAAAGTGACCAGAGATTTGGATGCAGATTGAATAACTTGGTAGGCCAATTCAGTTGGTGACAGTGGAATTTGTTCTCCGTAAGCGTCAATGTCTGAAGGGGCTGGGAGGATCCGAGGATTAGTCGGTTCATGAGGAATAGGCGAGACCATAGAAACCTTCTTTGGAACCGTGGGCGGAGAGAGAGGAAAACAACCCATCAAGGAAGAGCCCTTCAATAGAGCAGTACTCATACTGATGTAAGAGTCAGATACACCACCCACTAAGGTTACAAAGCCGCTAGGTAACAGGGAGTAATCTGGGGTGCAAAAGGATAGCTGCTCCACTGTGACTATCCTTCCATTCAATGGCAATAGGATGATGCAAAAGATAGTAGACATAATGGTGGTCATGGCATAAGTCCAACAATGACTCGACAATGGTTTATAGTCATTTTTCGATCCACGAATTCGATATCCACCGTTACCATTTTCCCACTCAAAGTGATGGGGTAGCTGGCTAGGTAACCTTTTGAGATGAAAGTCTGGCCGTCGAAAGCTTTAAGTGAATTCAACAACAGTGATAGGGTTGGAGAACCAAAACCAAGCCAACATGAAGCTGACATGATGCAGGTTGGGGCACCTTCATCAATGATAGATTTGTGTACACCTCGCCCTTTCGAAAATATTTGCACCTGAAATGCAAGCTGGTGTGAAAGGGTAGGTTTACATTTCTCCATGTCAAAAATTGCAAGCATGGAATCCTAAGGATTGACCCTGTTAGTGCTTGAAATTTCACCTCAGGCTGAGAAAGGTAAACCTCAAGGCAACATCAAACCACTTAGCCTCGTAGCTAGCCCTACGGGGCTGGAGAGGGCTCTCTCCGGTATATCTCGGTGAAATGTTCAATGGATGAGATGACCAATAGGGTAACACTGATTTTAGGCTAGTAAACTGATCAAAAAGGTTGATTTGGGGTTTTTAGGGTTTTTGGTGGCAAATTGAGGTGATGGAAATTTTGGGTGCAGGGATTGGACACAGTTTCTGCAGGGGGTTCTTTGGGGCGAGGTAGGAGACAATATTGATGCCTTTGATTGAGGTGTATGGTCAAGAATGACAGGTGAGGAGCTAAGGAGAGCAAACAATAACTTTTAATTCTCCTTAAACAGTAGAAAACATTGAAATTAAACAAACTTAAAAGCAGAGCATGACAGTCATGAATTCTTACTTTAACACTTCGTTGACTTAATGTGCAGAAGGAAAAGAAAGGAAATGATTCACATAGCACACTTAGAGGTACATAGAGAAACACACCATCAATACATGTAACCACAAGAATCCCAAAAAAGACTGCAAAACCCTGGTCTTCTTTAGCCAAAAATTGCAAAGATACAGTGAATAATACAATGATAGCTTCTCCCTTAAGAGTCCAACCATGAAAATGAGAAAGAAAGTACATAATATAGATCATCTAACCTCTTTCCCTGCCTCCATGGGTCGAGATCACTATCCTAGGAGCTGTTTCAACCACTTCTAAACTAAGCACTATAAACTAGGCAGTCAAAAAAACTTGCCTCTATAAGCTAGGAAACCAGTTCATTCATTTAATTTTTACCTTTTTCATGAATGAATCTTCTAGAAGAGGTACATAAGAATAAAAGTGTCATAAAAGTACATTAATTACATCAAAGAGGATAATAATCCACCTCAAAAAGTCAAACAAGGTCAAACTGCGTTTTTATGAGCAGTACACAGAAATATGGAGAAGTTTTCCTGACGGGTCGCGTACCTTTGGGACCACATTTGGGGCAGTTTCAGGTGGCCAAATTGAGAAAGAGTAGGCTTGTTGGAAAGGTCGGTGAGTCTACGTTCCAGCCCAACTAGAATTTCTGAATGTGGTTGTCATTTACCCCTCCAAAATTGCAATCTCCCAAGACTGCTTTCTGTGTCTCAAAAAAGTGGCAGAAAGTCATTTTTTTCTCCTTTTTTGACTTTCTGGAGGCCCAAAACTTCATAAAATCTCAAGTCCATTGATGAGCATATGTAACTTCTCATGAAAAAACTAGAAATGCTGAGTTTTTGCAAAATGGAGTTGCCAGGATGAAGGGTCGCGCGGGGGGTGAGACCCGTTAATGGAGAAAACCTGTAAATTGCCTGAAAAAACCAAAATTTACCCAAAATGCTCAAAATTTCTTGGTATTTGTGTTGTGGCTAGGCTATTTAGTGCCTTGATCCTTCAAGAAAGCCTCGGCCAAGATATGGAGGGGATCAGGCCTCTTTCTCCTTTTTTGTGCCTTTGCCAACCGCCTTTGGAACATCTTCATCTTTGCCTTGCACACGTGCATTCTCGCCCAATAATGGTTCTTCATGTTTCTTAACATTTTTTTATCTTGGTTGGCCTCAGCCAACAACCTCTCCAAGTGAGCATTGAGCTGGATAAGCATGGACTCTCGCTCAGTGGGCAATGGATCACCGGGTCTTCTTCGATTCAAGTTGCGGTCACTACGAATCCTCCACAACTCATCAAGAGCTTGTTCATCCTCCAACTGTTTGTTGCGCTGCTCCAGGTATGAGATTTTCCATTGTGCCCCCTCTAATCTCCTCTGCAAGGCATCATTTTCAGCTCTAAGGTGCTGAATGATCTCCTTTGACTCTCGGCTAGGAGAACTGACATCAAGATCAATAAGCTCTATATCCGGAACACCTGATGGTCCCTCATCAATCTTGGGCTGTTTGCCCCTCCCTGGTACCTGTGCTGCTGAAGAAAGCGAGGCCCCTTCCACCTGATGTGGAGATAACACTCGCTGAGCTGATGAAGAAGGCGAGACCCCTTCCACCTGTTGTGGAGAAAGTACTCGTCGAGTTGCTGCAAATAAGGCCCTCTGGCCTCTCTGATAAGTAACCAAAGGTGAGGATCTGACATTTCTAGTGACGAGGATGTCATGCTGCTGTGATGGTCCTCCCTCCTCATGAATAACCTCAGGATGTGGCGGTGGTGGTGCTGTGAAAAGCTCACGAGAGATGAACTCCTCCCATGAGATGCCCTGCTGAGCCAACTGATGTAATACCACAAGCTGAATCAAACCATAATGGTAAAGGCTCCTATACTGCTGTGCCAGGCTCTTCCTCTGCATCATGGACACCATCCTCTCAATGTTCTGATAGAAGAAAACAGGGATGTTCATCATCCGTACCCGTGTGAAGTGCATCAAGAGGCGAATATGGTATGAATATACCTATGAAAATCTGCCCTCACAGGTAAAATAGAGCATGATGAGCCTCATCATGGGAGCATACTCACTCCTGAGAAATCTGAAGGGAAACACTCCTGTCAAGTGTCTCATGAGTGCTGGTCTAACGAAAGGCTCAAAATGAACACTGTCCAACACCTTGCGCTTATTCCATACCTCTCCGACATTAGGTATCCCTGTGGCCTGTGAAATCACCTCAGCTGTCAATGTAAATTCCACCCCGGCAAGGTTGAAATGTCCATCATGCAAATGTAAAACAAATAGGCGAGCCAACTCTTTGTGGTGCTGAATTCGAGAGATCCTCTCACAAAACTCATAGCAAGACATGTACTGGAAACATGAAACTGCCATGGGACAAGCCTATAAATCTGCCAAAGAAGTGGGCTACTCTCTCTTATGATGACCACCCTTTCCACCCTTATGAGGCCTCCTCTGTACCTCAATCTCTGAAGCTGATGCCTGGTCATCGCTCTGCTCATAGGTTTCGGTTTCTGACATTGTTTAAGGAGCACAGTGGCCAAAATGTACTGTTGTTTCTGCCTTCTAAAATGTTGATCTATATGCTATTTCAAGGGGGACAAGGAGCATGAGGGGAATGTTAGGGGAGGGACACTTTAAAAGGAAAAATGGGAATAAATATATAAAACAGGGATTTAAGGGAAAAAACATTGCAAAAACCATTGCACATGCATCATTATATACATTGTTTACATGGGTAATGAGAGGTAGGGTTAGGGCTTAATTTTTCATTTTTTAGGGAAGAGGGGTAGGGTTTGGATTTTTCTTTACAAATAAAAGGGAAATTTATATAGAAAGACAAGGAAAATGACATGGGAAATGGGGAAAATGATTACAAGGGGAATACCTTTCAAACAACATAAAACCCTAGGCATATTTTACAAATTTAAAATGCAGCAACATGGAGCTTTTCTCTTGCACATGGAGATCCTTTAAAAATGCAATTAAGATTCCCATTGATCATAACAAGCAACCATTCTTAAGTTGGAGAGCCTAGCTTAGGCAATTTGGCGATTTCTGAGGGTCCTTGGATAAATTTGCAGTCGGTTTGGTAAGCAGGGCGCTGACGGGTCGCGCGCCTCACCCAACGGGTCGCGTGCCACTGACGGGTCGCGCCCGTTGAAAAATTACACTGCTGGAACGTGCTTGACGGGTCGCGCGCCTCTGACGGGTTGTGCACCTGGTCTGAAGGGTTGCGCGCCTGTCCAGATCTCAAATTCGCTCAAACACTCGCCCAATCTCTCTTGCAAGTGAGTTAGATACACAATGAGGGTGAATGGAGGGAGACTGGGCTTTTATAGCTTTGATTTGAAATAATTTCATGCCCAAACCCACTTTCTAATGTTTTTCTTTGACACTTTATAAAATTGACTTTTCTTGGTTTCCTTTGTCCTGAAATTGACTGATTTGATGCTTTTCTTTGATGCTTTTTGCAGGGATATCATCTGAGGGATCTTGGCAAGGGAGCCAGGGTTACATGATGTCCTTGGAAGCTTTTTGAAATTTCATCACTTTTTACAAAAATTTGAAAAATGACCTTGGCTTTAAAAACAGAGTTTTTAAATCCAAGGTGAAAAATCAACTGTACAAGATAGAAATTTGCGAAGAAACACCTTTAAAATCATCCCTCTGGCTTGCTGAGCACTTATTGAGCTTCAGAGACATGACCTTGTAAACAAACTTGACCAAAACCCTAGACCTAGGAATTTGACCTCAAACCAAGACAAGACAAGCTTGAAAGTGACTAAGGACTGAAATGACTTGATTCAGCTGCCAAGAGGGGGACAAAGACACCAGCTCCTCCATCAGGGTTATGGCATGCCTAATGGGATGCAAAAATTAACACTGATGAGACACCTACTTATGCAAATGCAAAGAACTTTGATCACTGATGGAGGGCTACTAGACCGACTCTAACATTGGCTCCAATGGGGATGGTAGCTCCTTGGAGGTACCAAGAACCTTAGACCTCTGGGAGAGCAGACCAGTGCTTTATCAACATTGGGCAATGGAGTCAATATTTACACATGTGACCCAAAGTTGGACAACTTTATTGACTTTGACAATTGAATGAAATTTGAACTAACTTTGACACAAACCGACTCACTTTATGCAGAAAATAGACTGACTGAAACAACTTGAAAAACTCACACCAACTAATCACCATCTTCAGAATTATAGCCTTCAACGCGGGCCCCAGACTAAAGGTGGAAGATCAGTTCACACTTGCTGCAGAATGAAAGTAAAATGGTAATTACAATGAGAGTGATTAGAGCAGAAAATGCTCAAGCATGATACCTTTTGAGCAGCCGGCCATTCACCGACCCACCGAGACAATCATCACCGTTCATTTCTTTGAGAAGGAAGGCATTTGGACCACGGTATGCTGCAATTTTGTAAGGACCTTTCCACAAGTTGTCGAATTTTCCATGTTTCCCTTTGTCCTCATTTCGGGCATCCCATCTCAAAACAACATCATCTATCTAAAAATCATCTGGTTTGGCCTTTTTGTCATAGATTTTCTTTATGCGCTCCTGCAACTTAAGGGAATTTTGAAGAACCTCCTCTCGTGTCTGCTGTAAATGAATTATTTGACTAATCCGTCGTTGCATAGGATCCTCCTCGCCACCAGCTTCTTGAAGCAACTTTGCTACTAGAACACTAAGTGAAGTAGGAAACACTGCATCTACCCCATAAACCAGTTCAAAGGGTGACATACCAATTGACTTCTTTTGACTTACCCGATCAGCCCATAATGCATTTACTAACTTTTTGTGCGAGCTCTTTTTATTTATTTCCAACAATTTCTTTATGATGTTCACTAGAGATTTGTTCGAAGATTCGGCCAGCCCATTACCTTGCGGATGGTAGGCGGTCGAATGCCCCAAGCTGATGTTATATTTGTAGCAAAAATCAATCATTTTCTTTGACTTAAAGGCTGCTGCATTATCTATAATCAACTTATGTGGACAACCGAAACGTGACAATATGTTATTCTCAAGAAAAGAAATAATTACCGAGTCCGTGGCTTGCCGAGTGGGAATGGCTTCAATCCACTTCGTGAAATAATCTGTGGCGGTCAAGATCCATCGATGCTGCCTGGAAGATGCTGGGTGGATTTCACCAATAAAATCCAAGCCCCATTGCTAAAATGGTGCGCTGATTTCAATGGGCTTGAGAGGTAACGGCTGTAATTTCTGCTTTCCTTGAAAAATTTGACATTCATGACAACTCTTAACTGCTTTATATACATCAGAAAATAAAAAAGGCCAATGGAAACCAGCTCTTAAGATCTTATTGGCCGTGGTATTCCAAAACAAGTGACCCCCACATTCACCTTTATGAAAATCCTCTACTGCTGTCTTAGCTTCATCTTCGACTAAACAATTCAGCAATATGCCACCAGGGTATTTCCAATAAAGTGTAGATTTAATGATACAAAATTTGGGAGCCTTTAATTTCAATGTTCTAGCTTTGTTTCTAGGCATCCCGGGGGGTGAAGGCACATTTTGAAGCACATATACAATATCAGCATACCAAGGAGAAGAAACAAAGATATCTCATACCTGTAGAGCTGAATTCTCTTCGTCTTCATCGGATAAGGCAACAATCAAATTGATGTCAAGGACATGAAGATTTGTTTCAGCCATCAACTTAACAAGTCCCTGACCTTTAATCAACTTGGTAGGCTTAATTTCTACATCATACTCTAATAGTGCAGCAATCCACTTACCCCTTCTTCCTTCCAGTTCCGTTTGTACTAAAACATCCTTAACAGCTGCATTGGGAACATATGCCAAAATATGAGAATTCAGTATGTATACCCGGAAATCTTTCAAAGCTTTTATCAGCGCCAATGCTTGCTTCTCAATGATATTATAATTCAACGCTCCATCCCTTATGATGCGGCTGAAAAAAGCTATGGGCTTCTCAACTCCATCTCTCTTTTGCATCAACACGACTGCCAATGTATGCTCAGAAGCAAATAAAAATAAAATAAAATCTTGTGTATAATCCGGGCTGATCAAAGTTGGGGCTGAAGATAAGATCAACTTTACCAAGTTGAAATACTTTTACCGCCTCTTCGGTCCATTTGAGTTCGCTGTCCTTTTTGAGCATGTTGGTTATCTCTCCAAGATGTTCGGCAAGATTGGGAATGAAGCGACGCAGAAAATTCAATTTGCCATTGAAGGACTGAATTTCTTTCTTGCTTCAGGGCTGCTCTAACTGTTGAATTGCTTTGACCCATGCAGGATCTATACGAATGCCATCTTCAGAAATAATATGGCCCAGCAGCTTGCCTTCGCTCATAGAAAAAAGGCTCTTCTTCGGATTCAACGAGATACCATACTTTCTGCACTTTTGAAACACCTTAGTCAAATGAAACAAATGCTCTTCATCAGATTTAGAAAACACGGTTAAATCATCAAGATAAACGACCAAAAAGACATCCTTCTCATTAGCAAAGGCCATGTCCATTGCCCGCTGAAATGTAGCGCCAACGTTCTTCAATCCAAACGGCATCTTGGCATAATGAAATGTCCCCCACGGAGTAGTGAATGTTGTCTTGTCTCGGTCATCTTCATGTACCAAAATCTGATTATACCCGAAATAACCATCAAGCAATGACATCCTTGATGCCCCAATTACCCGCTGCAATATATGATCCATTTTGGGCAGCAGATAATTGTCCTTTAATGACACCTTGTTCAGATTTCTGAAGTCTATACACAAGCGAATCTCACTGGTCTTCTTTCTCACGGGTACCAAGTTGGAAATCCAATCAAAAAATCAGATTGGCACTATGATTCCAGACTTATATAACCTGTTGACTTCCTTCTCGATCAATGGCAGCAATTTAGGATTAATTCTTCTCAACTTTTGTCGGAAAGGTTTTTGATTTGGCTTTATGGGAATGGTATGCTGAATGATACTTGTGCCATACGTTTTCAAATCTGAATAGTCCCATGCAAAAACATTAGAAAATGAAGACAACAATCTGATATATTCTTTCTTTACCTTGGGCGACAATGCTTTCGAGAGCTTCACCATCTTTGGATTTTCGGCTGTCCCGAGATTCACATCTTCGACACCTTCTTCCGTTGGCCTCAAAGTTGGTTTGCGGGCCACATCATCTTGATCGAATAATTCTTCTAAAGGAATTAATCCTTTAGGAATGTAATTGTCCTTGAGCTGCAACACATCCATCTGATTTACTCCTTCAGCTTCCGTGTCTATTGAGATGTCTTCGAATTTACCCTCAATTTGCAGAAAATATTTGATTTCTTCGTCATCTTGGAAAACTTGCCAAAACCTTTGATTATCTGGAACTGTAGGACGATGCTTTACATATATCTCAAACTTATTGCTGGAATTCATGGGTATTTTCAGATTACTTGCTGCCTTAGCCAATGCATCCGCAACACCATTTTGAATCCGGGGCACACATGTCAAAGTATGTTCTGAAAACAGTTTTAAGATATCTAGGACAACATTCCGATATGCTCGCATACAAGGATGTTTGGCCTGAAATTCACCTTTCACTTGCTTGATAACCAACTCGGAGTCGCCATATACCGCTATCTTCTTTGCCTTCAACTTCCGAAGGATTTTTAGACCACCAATAAGAGCCTCATATTCCGCCTCATTATTTGAACAATCAAATGCCAATTTATATGAACATACCCGTACCTTGCTTGGAACTTGGTTTTGAACTGAAAATGGGCTTCGAATCCACACACCTATACCAGCACCATCGCTGCCCACCGCGCCATCAAAATCCATGGTCCAAAGACCATCCTAATCGTCTTCTAAGTGCTGGAAATGTGATGTTGATGCATGCTCTGTTTGCTGCCCATTTGTTTCAGCTGCTGGCTTTATGACAGCAGACCTTTCTTCACTTTCCTTTCTCAAAACTTCTCTGAAATTTTTTGAAATGTCTGGTATATCTTCTGCTTGAACTAACTGACTATCTATCTCATTGAAATTATCTGCAAACAAAACAAAAGATTCTAAATCTGTTTGTACATAATTTATAGGATGATTGACGGGCTTTTCCTTACTAGTGATCATGTATTTCATCTTTTGTTCCCGATATAACTTCCTCATCTGACCAAAAACTGGAATTGAAGCATAGGAAAAATCAAGCTGAAGTGTACCTTTGAGCTTGGCTCCCCATGACCTCGAAAGCAACATGCCAAATCATGGAGGAATATCCGCCACCACCACATCCATCAAAACATTCTTTGCTGGGATTTGATCTAGACTCACCACCAAGTCCTTGATCAAACCAATACATTTCACCCGGCTGGAATCAAACGAATACAAATCATGATACTTCCTTGTGATGTCAAGTCCTAGCCTCTCCATAATCGCTTTGGGCATCAAATTATGTGAAGCTCCCGAATCAAACATGGCATTGTGTAGCACATACTCATGTAGTCGCAAACTGATATAGAACGGAGGAACATCACTCTCAGGAGACTCACCATCTAAAGCGGGCCCAAAAATCAGCTCAGGCCGATCATCTTCTACATTCACCGTGTCTAGCATTGGATCGAAATTCAACAACTTGGAAATTTGGCCTCGGTAAGTGCTGTTCTTCATGATTTCCGTCAAGGGAATAGATACCTTCAACTTTGCAATCTCATTCTCCAAACTGAAAGCTGAAACCTTCTCACCTTCTTTGGCCGGATTATCTCTTTTTTCACCTCTATCTCTTGGTGCATTTGATGGCTGGTCTATTTTGCTTGCTGATAATGATTGGCCTGCTGGAGGATCGCTTATTTCTTTCCCTTTTTTCTGCGGGACAGCAGAACCATTCTTTGCCGAAGCTTCTGTTCTCTTCTGGATGGGATTTATGGGAATCACTCGGTTTCTCAATTGCCTTTGCTGACCTTGCTGCACTGATAAAGCATGCAAATACCCTCTTTGATACTCTTCGGATTCTTCTTGAAGTGCTGCATCATTTGACAAAATATAATGCTCATCTTGGGGAATGATGGAGTTACTCACCAACTCTTCCTCTTCTGTAATATAAGTGGGTAGATCATCAGGAGTGAAGAAGTGATTTTCCTCTCCAACATTATCACCTTCATCCTCTCATTCTTGGCTAACAAATTCTGTTGAAAAGGAGGTTTCATTTGCTGCTGAACTGCTGCCTCTTATGCCTTTGTTTCACGCTACTTGATTCTATATTGTTGCTGCTCTGCACCTCGGAAATTAGGATTACGGATCTGTGGTTCCGGCTTGTCAAGATGAACATTTTCAAGTGCCCTCTTTATCTGTTCAACATCACGAAGAAGCTGATTTGAGGTGGATGCTTCTTCTTTGATTGTGACTCGCTTTTCAGCCTTCATCCTTGCTCTTTTATCATTCAAATTCGCTTCAACACTAACAACAATTTTTTGCATATCCTCCAAGGTAGGTGGATCTCTGTCTCTCAATGAGTAGGCCATCTGCGGATCAAAACCATCCGAGAACTTAAGAAGTGCTGATTTTCTAGATGGCCTCAAATCATCGGGAATAGCATTATAAACTGTATTGAATCTGATTATGTAATCTTGAACGGACTCACCCGGATTACGCTTGAGGTTGTTGTATTCGGCATTAATCTGAAGCGGATCTTTTTTGATTTCCCATCGATCTAAGAACTGATTCTGAAGTGCTTCCAAGGTGGCAATGTTGTTAGCTGTCAACCCTCTGAACCACTTTCTAACTTCTCCCCCAAATGTTTGCACGAACAATCGCATGGTAACATCTTCTTCATCTATCTCATATAGATCAAAGAAAGTGGTCATTTTGTCAATATGTTGCTGAGCAGAAATACTCTGTGGAGTACCATCAAACATAGGGATTTTAATTTGATAATCGACTGGCATATCATGAAGATTTTGGGGAAGAGCAAGTGGGGCAAACTAGGCAGCCATTGCTTTAGGAGGGGGAGTAGGATGTGTATGAGGAGGAGGAGCTGTGATAGCAGGGACTATAATAAGAGGAGCTCTAGTTTGTGGAGTTGGGGGAGTCGGAGGGGTAGGAGAAGTAGGAGGGGTATGGGGTGTAGAAGGAGAACCGACTGTGGATTCGGGATAGGTGATTATAGGCGAAACTGAAACATAAGGAGGATAAGATTCTTCGTGAGCTGTGATAGTGGATCTAATATGATCAGAGATATTCTCAACAAAATCAGCAAGGGTAGTAGCTTGAATATGCGTCTGGAGATCTCTCAAGATGATATTTTCGACCAACTTGTTGTGTCTCTCAAATTCAATAGCAGCTGAAAAATCAGGGTCAAGGACTAGAGAATCGAGCGCACTTTCAGACTTGGCTTTAAACAGAGACAACTCAAAGCTTTCGTCAAAATCAATATCTTCGAGATAATAAAAAATGGCTGGGCATGAATGAGATTTGAAAATGGGTCTAGGATCTGTAGCCAGCTTGTTTTTCTCAAAAAGACTAGGAAAGAAAAACCATTCAGCCTATGAAAACTCTCAACCTATCATCAACGGCTCAGAGTTAACAATTATACTAGGATAAAGTGCCAATGAAGCGCTATGTTCACAAGCTCATGGAGATTGACTGAAGCAACGTTTATCTACTAACGCTGATGTAAAACAAGAGCGTTTTTGAAGGCTACCTGGCGTATCTTCAGGCTCCGTCTAAGACTTATGAAATAACACGTCAATGAGCAAACGATTAGTTTGTTCTCCCCAGTGCAATCGCCAGTATGTTAGCACTTGAAATTTCACCTCAGGTTGAGAAAGGTAAACCTCAAGGCAACATCAAACCACTTAGCCTCGTAGCTAGCCCTACGGGGCTGGAGAGGGCTCTCTCCGGTCTATCTCGGTGAAATATTCAATGGATGAGATGACCAATAGGGTAACACTGATTTTAGGCTAGTAAACTGATAAAAAAGGTTGATTTGGGGTTTTTAGGGTTTTTGGTGGCAAATTGAGGGGATGGCAATTTTAGGTGCGGGGATTGGACGCAGTTTCTGCAGGGGGTTTTTGTGGCGAGGTAGGAGACAATATTGATGCCTTTGATTGAGGTGGATGGTCAGGAATGATAGGTGAGGAGCTAAGGAGAGCAAACAATAACTTTGAATTCTCCTTAAACAGTAGAAAACATTGAAATTAAACAAACTTAAAAGCAGAGCATGACAGTCATGAATTCTTACTTTAACACTTCGTTTGCTTAATGTGCAGAAGGAAAAGAAAGGAAATGATTCACATAACACACTTACAGGTACATAGAGAAACAAACCATCAATACATGTAACCACAAGAATCCCAAAAAAGACTGCAAAACCGTGGTCTTCCTTAGCCAAAAATTGCAAATATACAGTGAATAATACAATGATAGCTTCTCCCTCAAGAGTCCAACCATGAAAATGAGCAAGAAAGTACATAATATAGATCATCTAACCTCTTTTCCTGCCTCCATGGGTCGAGCTCACTATCCTAGGAGCTGTTTCAACCACTTCTAAACTAAGCACTATAAACTAGGCAGTCAAAACAACTTGCCTCTATAAGCTAGGAAACCAATTCATTCATTTAATTTTTACCTTTTTCATGAATGAATCTTCTAGAAGAGGTACATAAGAGTAAAAATGTCATAAAAGTACATTAATTACATCAAAGAGGATAATAATCCACCCCAAAAAGTCAAACAGGGTCAAACTGCGTTTTTCTGAGCTGTACACTGAAATCTGGAGAAGTTTGCCTGATGGGTCGCGCGCCTCTGCCTGACGGGTCGCGCGCCTTTGGGATCACATTTGGGGCACTTTCAAGTGACCAAATTGAGCAAGAGTAGGCGTGCTGGAAAGGTCTATGAGTCTACTTTCCAACCCAACTAGAATTTCTCAATTTGGTGGTCATTTGCCCCTCCAAAATGGCAATCTCCCAAGACTGCTTTCTGTGTCTCAAAAAAGTGGCAGAAAGTCATTTTTTGCTCCTTTTTTGACTTTCTCGAGGCCCAAAACTTCATAAAATCTCAAGTCCATTGATGAGCATATGTAACTTCTCATGAAAAAACTGTAAATGCTATGTTTTTGCAAAATGGAGTTGCCAGGATGAAGGGTCGCGTGGGGGGTGAGCCCCGTTAATGGAGAAAACTTGTAAATTGCCTGAAAAAACCAAAATTTACCCAAAATGCTCAAAATTTCTTTGTATTTGTGCTGTGGCTAGGCTATTTAGTGCCTTGCTCCTTCAAGGATGCCTCGGCCAAGATATGGAGGGGATCGGGCCTCTTTCTCCTTTTTTGTGCCTTTGCCAATCGCCTTTGGAACATCTTCATCTTTGCCTTGCACACGTGCATTCTCGCCCAATAATGGTTCTTCATGTTTCTTAACAATTTTTTATCTTGGTTGGCCTTAGCCAACAGCCTCTCCAAGTGAGCATTGAGCTGGATAAGCATGGACTCTCGCTCAGCGGGCAATGGATCACCGGGTCTTCTTCGATTCAAGTTGCGGTCACTACGAATCCTCCACAACTCATCAAGAGCTTGTTCATCCTCCAATTGTTTGTTGCGCTGCTCCAGGTATGAGATTTTCCATTGTGCCCCCTCTAATCTCCTCTGCAAGGCATCATTTTCAGCTCTAAGTTGTTGAATGATCTCCTTTGACTCTCGGCTAGGAGAACTGACATCAAGATCAATAAGCTCTATATCCAGAACACCTGATGGTCCCTCATCAATCTTGGGCTGTTTGCCCCTCCCTGGTACCTGTGCTGCTGAAGAAAGCGAGGCCCCTTCCACCTGATGTGGAGATAACACTCGCTGAGCTGATGAAGAAGGCGAGAGCCCTTCCACCTGCTGTGGAGAAACTACTCGCTGAGCTGCTACAAATAAGGCCCTCTGGCCTCTCTGATAAGTAACCAAAGATGAGGAGCTCACATGTCTAGTGACGGGGATGTCATGCTGCTGTGATGGTCCTCCCTCCTCATGAATAACCTCAGGATGTGGCGGTGGTGGTACTGTGAAAAGATCACGAGAGATGAACTCCTCCCATGAGATGCCCTGCTGAGCCAACTGATGTAATACCACAAGCTAAATCAAGCCATAATGGTAAAGGCTCCTATACTGTTGTGCCGGGCTCTTCCTCTGCATCATGGACACCATCCTCTCAATGTTCTGATAGAAGAAAACAAGGATGTTCATCATCCGTACCCGTGTGAAGTGCATCAAGAGGCGAATATGGTATGAATATACCTGTGAAAATCTGCCCTCGCAGGTAAAATAGAGCATGATGAACCTCATCATGGGAGCATACTCACTCCTGAGAAATCTGAAGGGAAACACTCCTGTCAAGTGTCTCATGAGTGCTGGTCTAACGAAAGGCTCAAAATGAACACTGTCCAGCACCTTGCGCTTATTCCATACCTCTCCGACATTAGGTATCCCTGTGGCCTGTGAAATCACCTCGGGTGTCAATGTAAAGTCCACCCCGGCAAGGTTGACATGTCCATCATGCAAATGTAAAACAAATAGGCGAGCCAACTATTTGGGGTACTGAATTCAAGAGATCCTCTCACAAAACTCATAGCAAGACATGTACTGGAAACATGAAACTGCCATGGGACAAGCCTGTAAATCTGCCAAAGAAGTGGGCTCCTCTCTCTTATGATGACCACCCTTTCCACCCTTATGAGTTGGCCTCCTCTGTACCTCAATCTCTGAAGCTGATGCCTGGTCATCACTCTGCTCATAGGTTTCGGTTTCTGACATTGTTTAAGGAGCAGAGTGGCCAAAATGTACTGTTGTTTCTGCCTTGTAAAATGCTGATCTATATGCTGTTTCAAGGGGGACAAGGAGCATGAGGGGAATGTTAGGGGAGGGACACTTTAAAAGGAAAAATGGGAATAAATATATAAAACAGGGATTTAAGGGAAAAAACATTGCAAAAACCATTGCACATGCATCATTATATACATTGTTTACATGGGTAATGAGAGGTAGGGTTAGGGCTTAATTTTTCATTTTTTAGGGAAGAGGGGTAGGGTTTGGATTTTTCTTTACGAATAAAAGGGAAATTTATATAGAAAGACAAGGAAAATGACATGGGAAATGGGGAAAATGATTACAAGGGGAATACCTTTCAAACAACATAAAACCCTAGGCATATTTTACAAATTTAAAATGCAGCAACATGGAGCTTTTCTCTTGCACATGGAGATCCTTTAAAAATGTAATTAAGATTCCCATTGACCATAACAAGCAACCATTCTTAAGTTGGAGAGCCTACCTTAGGCAATTTGGCGATTTCTGAGGGTCCTTGGATAAATTTGCAGTCGGTTTGGTAAGCAGGGCGCTGACGGGTCGCGCGCCTCACCCAATGGGTCGCGCGCCACTGATGGGTCGCGCGCCACTGACGGGTCGCGCCCGTTGAAAAATTACACTGCCGGAACGCGCTTGACGGGTCACACGCCTCTGACGGGTCGCGCACCTGGTCTGACGGGTCGCGCGCCTGTCGAGCTCTCAAATTCGCTCAAACACTCGCCCAATCTCTCTTGCAAGTGAGTTAGATGCACAATGAGGGTGAATGGAGGGAGATTGGGCTCTTATAGCTTTGATTTGAAATAATTTCATGCCCAAACCCACTTTCTAATGTTTTTCTTTGACACTTTATAAAATTGAATTTTCTTGGTTTCCTTTGTCGTGAAATTGACTGATTTGATGCTTTTCTTTGATGCTTTTTGCAGGGATATCATCTGAGGGATCTAGGCAAGGGAGCTAGGGTTACATGCTGTCCTTGGAAGCTTTTTGAAATTTCATCACTTTTTACAAAACTTTGAAAAATGACCTTGGCTTTAAAAAACAGATTTTTTAAATCCAAGGTGAAAAATCAACTGTACAAGATAGAAATTTGCGAAGAAACACCTTTAAAATCATCCCTCTGGTTTGCTGAGCACTTATTGACCTTCAGAGACATGACCTTGTAAACAAACTTGACCAAAACCCTAGACCTAGGAATTTGACCTCAAACCAAGACAAGACAAGCTTGAAAGTGACTAAGGACTGAAATGACTTGATTCAGCTTCCAAGAGGGGGACAAAGACACCAGCTCCTCCATCAGGGTTATGGCATGCCTAATGGGATGCAAAAATTAACATTGATGAGAGACCTACTTATGCAAATGCAAAGAGCTTTGATCACTGATGGAGGGCTACTAGACCGACTCTAACAGACACCACCAATTTCAAAAAGCAGAGGTTTCCTTTGTGCTAGACAGGTTTGCAATACTTCGAGCACTGACATAGATGACGGTGCTTGTGCAAAATCTTCGACAATACTATAGTTTTGCGGAGCACGTGTAGATGTATAATGTGTTGTGCGACGAAGTGCCCCTTTTGGGGGTTGAATCCCAAGATTAGCAACTGGCATTTCGATATGAAGATCATTACGTGGCAGTGGGTTTTGACTTGAGGAGGCTTCCTCAACATTAGCGACTGGAGCTCCATAAGTTTTGGCTCTTGTTTGAAGATCTACCCTTTCAAAGGTGTAAATTGTAGATGGTCTTTCACTAGTTGAAGGATGATGCAAACCATCATTTCCCCTTGTAAGGGTTGGGGTTGGTTTGTAATAAGGTGTTTCTATTGCTAAGAAGGGAACAGGTTGTTTAGGACTGCAGGGGTCTAGCCAGTTTCCTTTTAGCAAATAAATCTGTGCATTCGTGGAGACACAGACAACGATGTCTCACATCTTCTTCCACATAGATTTTGCAAGGGAATTTGGCAGGTTTTCCCTTTCCATTCTGAGGAGGTGCAAAATTTTTTTCCTTCGGGTTGTACTAATTGGTTGACTGCTCTTTAGAAGGAGTGGTATTTTTATTATTCTTCTTGTTCTTACGATTAGGCTTTTGGGTAGACTGAACAACGTTTATCGTAGTGGTAGGAAGAGCAGTTGATTGGGTAGTGGTGTCAATTGACAGCAAGGAAATGTGACGCTAAGTTTTTTTACAACAGCCCCATAAGTAACACCGATAATACCATGAGTGTGGGCACCGAATTGCTAAGTAGCAAGAGCATTGGAGTTTCTAGGGGCATTGGGAATGACATCGTATAATGTTCCAGACTATGAATAAATCAAATCTAAGTATTGGTTAGGACAAATTGATTGGTCTTTCATGAACGCACCACCTAAGGTGACATCTTTAGCGATTTTAGGGAGAAGAGATTTGTACAACCAATCCGCTAATAGATAGCCTGGAAGGGGAGATTTGACTAGCCTCCGCCTATGTCTCCATTCATGGATGTGATCAAAAATGTGGGTGGCGGTTTCCTATTGTAAAGAAGTAAGGAGTTCCATCCTAGTTTCATAGCGGATGGGTAGTTGAAAGTTATTTAAGAATTCCATCGCTAAAGCGCAAAAGGTATTGATTGACCTGCGTGGTAACTCAATGTATCACTTGGCTGCATTGCTAGTAAGGGTGTGAGGAAAGAGTCTTAGCCAGATACTATCATCCATCATGGAGTTAGAAATGCATCATAAATAATAGGTGGTGATGTGTGTACCCAAATCTTCCCCTTGATTCGATTCGAAATTTGGGATGTTTGTGGGAATTTTGTCCAGGATTGGAGGCCAATGTAAGTTGTGATAGATGGGGTCATTCGTGGTTTTCTACAAGTCAGGGATATTAAGAATTGCCAAAAAGGCAAGGTGTTTGATGCCCCCGAATCGGACCAAGTCGATGATACATGACTTGAGGATCCTTGCGGTCCTCCCATCATATTGTTCCCATTATTATACACAGGATGTGTGGAATAGGAATTTCTTGGGGTACAGTGATGAATTGTGGCAGTCCATAGGGATTGTTAGACTGGGGGATGTAAGTGCCCCCAGGATAAGGAATGCCCTCTTGAATCATTTGAGGTTGAGAGTGGGGTGCCCATATGGATTGAGCAGGACCTTGTTGAGGTATCCCACTTTCCGCGTAATTAACTATAACTCCTTGACTGACATAAGGAGGATTCATGTCAATCAATGACTATCCCTGGTGTCCTATAAACTAAGGGGGAATTGTAACATTCCTGACCGATATGTGCATATTGGGAATAGTTCCCCCAGGCATCTAAACATGGGGGTTAGAACTAAACAATGGATTCCAACCAAAGGGGTTTTTGAAGGGACCCATGCTAATCGTGCCATATGCAGCGTTATAAGGAGCGCTATATGTAACACTTGTCAAAGGTCCGGGAGATGACAAAAAAGGGGTGGAAACTGATATGTACTAGGTTACACTCACGTTGGGTGTCATGATAGGGTTTGAACTTGCGGCAGGTCGTATAGAAGTGTTTTCCATTAGAGGTGTGGTACTGACTATCAACTAGGGAGTCGGTGGTGGACCAAAAGTGTCCACAAAATCCCACGACCCGTTAGTCATTGATGGGGTGGTAGGTGTAGGTCCAACAAAAGACATAGGAGGTACAAATGCAACCAGAATCAAGAGTGGTCCCAACAGATTCATGATTGGAGGATTGTATGGAGGAATGAAACCTTCAGTAAATAAATCTTTTGGTAAGCTCTAATCATGGGATGTCCAAACTGATTTAGTTTTAGATCTTGGAGTCTGATCACCTGAAGATGGGTAATTTGGTTCAATGGGGCTCGGCGGATCCTCCACAATGAGTGGGGGAAGACCTAACAACCATCTAGATTGATGACAAGGGTTGAATGTGGCCATGGTGGCCGATAAATTTTATCAATAGATTTTACAGTGATGTTTATTAAAGTCTCGGTTATAACAAGCTAGTACCGAAAAAATAAAAGATACACTAAAGAAATCAATCAACAAGCAAAGGATATGACCCTGTATGATAACCACCATTTTCTAGAGATGAAACCAAGTACCATAATGGATAAGAGAGATATTTGACCAAATATACAGTTACGATTACTCTTGAGCTTCGCCCGAACCTCAGATTAAGGGGCCAAGTACTCTCGTGAAGACAAGCACCCTCCAAAAAACCAGAGATAGAGTAGGTTCATTTGTGTTAGTTACCAAGGAAGTCTACCCCAATCACCTTGTGTTCATCCCTAAAAGTATCGCCACTATGGTTACCTCAGATCACAGGCACTACTGGGCGGGACATAGTCACAGACAATACACTGTGTGGGTAGGATACCTGAGTCCCCGACTCAGCTTCGATATCCCCGAAGGGATCCCTGATACACAAAATACCAAAGGAAGATGTAAGCGAAGGTGGGATACCTTTGTTTATAGTCTGATGTTGTCTCATATTTAGCTCTGCTTTTACTGGAGTGGTCCTGGATAGTATGATTGCAAAAGGATTTCCCTCGTTAATGACACTAGTTTTAGTGTATGATCTTGGGCAATTAATGCACAATTACCTAACCCAAGAGCCTAGTCTAAACTAATATGTGTTTACTAAAAGAGAGTTCTTAATGGATTTTATTAGGTAAATTTTAAATTCACTTTGTTAAATTCTTCGATGGGGGTGTTGACGTATGAAGTTATGTGGAACTTTGACTCAAATCATGGAAAAATAATGCTTTTAAATTTCACTTTTGATGAATAAGTTTCTTCTACCAAGGAAGAGTCATTTATATGTCAACATATATACCATGCATCCTCGTTCAGTGAAACACTAGCACAACCGATAGAACTATAATGTGCACTTTTGAAACCAAATAAATGCAAATCTAACCAACTTAAGTAGAAAATAGTAAAGATTTTGTAGTTTCTCTTTTATGAATTTTTTTTTAAGAAGTAAATCTACTTTCTTAAAAAAACTAAAAAATTGTTTAGGAGACAGATATCAATGAAACATGTACAGTTGAAGATCCCTGATTAGTATACAAGTAGATTTCCTAACCAATGAGCTAACCGAGTAGTATGTTTATCAAGAAATGGTTGGCCTGTAACAGAGTGTATATAGAGTTAGTGACTGCAAGAAAGCACTGTGCGTGAGGCCACAGTGCTTTATAAACCACTGTTTACACTAGAAGACAGTGTTAGTGATGAAAAAGGCTCAAAAAGAAGGTTGCGGGGATTAGGTCTAGGGCTGCGCAGAGAGAGAATGATGTTGTATAGTACTGAGTGGTCGGAAAGGGGATCAAGGAGTAAAAGAAGGCCTGGAAGAAAGAGAGATCTAGGAAATTTCTAGAAGAAAACCTAGAACTAAGTGTAGTCCCTAGCGGAGTCACCAATTATGCTATAGGGATTAATACACGGGTGTTTGGTGATGGATAAACCCTCAAGGATATTCTCGGGATCCTTGGTATACTCTCGGATTCGCTGCAGCTGGCATAGAGATGCAGGCATATCTATGTTAAAGAAACAATAATCAAAGTAGGAATGAGTTATTACCTCAATTCTTGGTGTGGTGTTACTAGAGAGCACAAAGTAGCGGAGTGGAAGACCCCTCAGCTACCTCTAGATCAAAACCTGCACATAGATAAGAAGGAGGCATAATATCACAACATATAACTTTGAAAATCAATGTACTAACATATAAATATATCTAATTACATGTATCTAAACCACTCATAATAATGACATTGCATAAATATGTAAACAAATTACACTACCAATGTCATGGAGTGGACAACACAATTGCAGTTCTATATTGATAATAGAAAAGGGTGATTACAACAATCTATTGTATCAGCCTTCCCTTACTCCTCAAGCTCCTCTCTCTCTCTCCCTTCTTAACCTCTTGCAATGCCTTAGTCAGAGACTATTCTTGATGGTAAAATAGGCAATCATTTCAAAAGTTCTAACCTCTTCCATAATGGCCCTAAATATCTCATGAGTTCCTTTGGGCAAAAGCAGAGATTTTTCCATGATTGTGTGCTCTTTCCCATTTGTAGACTCTTTTAGGAATAGTAATTCCTCCAGATAGGTCGAATGTTGATGTTTCCCTGCTTTTGCGAGCTGACATATGAACGAATATCAAGATATTTCTTGGTCAACTTGTTCCTTTTACCCATGGAAACTCATTTAGGTTGAGTAACACCCTTCCCAAGGTACCAAACATAGTTACCCTAGGCACTAACGCACCTTATGCATTACTAGGAAGCTTTATAAAGAAGATTTCTAGTTCCTAGACAGCGTTAGCTTGACAAATGAGCTTGTGAACTTGGTAAGTCCTTCAGTCATCCTGCTCTTCTCCTCTGAGCTGATGAGGAGATCATTTTCCTGTGTAACATTGTGGACAATTATGTTGGATGTTAGATAAACCTATTTTGGTTCACGTGTGTCTCTTCCTCGGTGGTACTACTACCTGTCACTTAGAGGCTCACTTTACCCTCGTCGTTTGGAGTAAGAGAACCTAGACACAAGTTACATTACACACTCACTAGGCACACTCACCTCACTTTTCGAAAATACCACCATAAAAATGTCATGTTTTGAACAAAAAAAGCTAAGGAAAATATCTAAGTAAATGGCAACTGGTTCATCATACCAGATGGGACTCCTACACCAAATAGTGTGAGGTATAGTTGGGACTTCATACCGATTAGATCCCCTGAATGTTGGCGGGTCTAGTACCATCAACGCTTTCGATATTTGCAATCTTTATTCACGTGTTCTTCCTTCTCGCATTTCTAGCACACTATCCCCAATCTGAATTCAAATATGCCTTTTCTTGACTTACAGTGATTTCCTCAACTCATTCCTCTTTCCTTTTTTCTTCCCCTAGTCTCATCATTCAAACCATTACCTGATGTCTCACTGGAGCTTTTATGTCGCATTTCTTCACTAAGGATGGCACCAACTGGTGGGCTCCAGTATTGTAGCAATAATGCTACAACTCCTGGAACTTCCTTCTTTAATTTTATCAACCCGGTAGTTCGTAACAAACTTGGAAGCGACGGTGCTGTATGCACAAGTAGTAGCTCTTGCCACAACTGTCACTTGGTCAGCTGGCACAAGTCCGCTAGGGGCTTAAGCAAACTTCTATGAGCTCTTAGAAGAAGCTTCTTAACTAATGGACAAAAGCTAACTCAAAGGAAGCTAATCTACTTGCGGAAAGAAACTGAAAGCCAACAAGAAACGCAAACCCTAGCAAACCCTAATTCTACCAGCTAGTGCTACTGATGCAAAGATGGGAATGCAAACTACTGAAAGCGATGCCATTACTTCTATGAAGGTAAGATGCATGTGTCTAGACTACTTCCACCTGAACAAAAAATATTTTTGTATTTTTGAATAAGTTATTTAGAATTATCATGCATGTGCTTATAACTGGCTTTTTACTGTGCAGAGGCGATCACTGAGGCGAAATGCTTGGAAGAGGTCAGGAAGGCTCAGAGAGGGTCTAAGGAGTCCGTAACATCCTTCCAGAGAGTTTCACAAAGTTTTGCTGCCAAGAAACCGCGTTTATGAGCTTCTACAAGAAGTCTGCAGGGGTTCTACAAGATGTTTCAGAATTTCTACAGGATGTTCAGCAATTCCTACAGGATGTTCTACGATTGGATTTTGGATGGTGGGTGAGTGTAAGAGGCTCATGGATGGATAGGGAGGTAGGAGAGGGGTTTGTAATGACTTAGTGACAGAGAGATGAGGTGATGAGAGGGTGTGTGGAAAGCTAGTTTGTCTTAAAGAGGGCAGAGGGAAAGGAAGGCCAAAAAGGTAGGATGATGTTGGTCGTAGAGTAGTTGTGAGACGAGGGGTCTAATTTGGAGATGAGCAGTTGGCCTGGACGAAGCTTAGATGGATGAGATAGTGATGGAGTTGCACTGCACAGTGTAAACTGAACCAAATCATCCACGTCCTGCACATAATCAAAATATTACTAATCTATCCTAACTGTTAATGAAACCGATGAACAACAACATTATTTCTAAAGAGAACCATGTATGGTACTGAAGCAAAGAAACATTCCAAGAGGTTTGAGCACATGGATAACTTTTAAAAATGAAACCATTATACCAAAGATTGCATGAGTACACAAACTAGCGTTTTTGTTGGGTAGCACTGTTTGCAATTCCAGCCCCTAGAAAGAGGTGAAAATGAGAGTGCAGGTGTTTGGTCAATTTAGTGAGGTCTAAATTGCTACTTTAAAATGTCAACCCGGGATTCATAAACTGACGAAGTGAAGCGTACTATATGTACTAGATAACCATTTCCTTAGTCTTTTGTCGTTTTTAGTTTTTTAAGTTTGTTTTTGGATTTATCTTTCCCTAATGTGAGATGATGAAAAGGTGATAAAGCAAGTGAAATATGGATGATTATGGTGATCTCTAAGTGGTTTTTCAAAACTTAAAAGAAAGAAAGCTTTAAAATAACTGCAATGAAATCAATCCTTAAAAAGAAATAAAGACATCAAACAATGAACTAATGATATCGGCCCAGTATCTTTGTTGCTGAATGAAAATGAAAGTGAAATCTACACTGAATTCAATTAAAAGTAAGAACAAATAATCCACACTATTTCAACTATTCAACTCAATCTTCCTTGTGAAAAGATATCATGAAATGTTAAGCAATGTGAAATCTAAAATAAGTTAAACTGCATAAAAGAAACTAATCACACTACTTTAACTCTCTTGACCTTTTTCCTTTCAGCTTAATTTACCCTGTGAGAAACAATCATGAACAAGTCAAGAAATGTGAGATCTAAAGCAAACTAAATCAAGCTATAATGAGTGATATTCTGGTTCCTAATAAATTTATTTGATTATGGAAAGAAATCGTTAACAGATGAATAACATGATATCTAAGAGCAGAAAATAAATGTACAACTTAAGGAAATGACCGTACTGGAAATCAAACTTCAGAAAACAAGAGTGAGCGACAAAGACAAGATGATCTCGTATGCCAATAGTTATAAAAAGAAAAGGTGAAAAATTGCCCTGGACTGCCTAAGAAAACCTGCAGAAAACACTAATCAGTTGTAACCATAAAAGAGCAACAATGAAAATGTAAATCAACAGAAATCAAAAAGCTTTGTTATGTACAACTAATATACATGATGAAATAAAACGCAACATTTAAATGATAACTGTACAGCTAATATACGTGAACGGGAAAAAAAATTGATGCAAGAGTTAAATTACAACTGTACAAGGCTTTAGTGAGTAGGGGCCCTCTGCCACTTCAGCGGATTCAACGAACAACTACAAGCTTAAGTTTAAACCAGTCTTCTCATATATTAAACAACAACGTAAAAGTGCAGTGGGGAAATACAACAACTTCGAATTACATTACAAGAGATTAACTTTTACAGCGTTCATGGACGCGTTAATTATAAGGAAAGAGAGCTAAACAAATTAACTAAATCTACACTATTAACCACACTGCCAGAGACACGTAAATCCTCTTCAGCCCGGATCTAGGTAACTGTCATCATGTTTATTAAATCTGAGAGGTATGGCTGTCGGATTTACGCTACCAAGATGTCTTCATGGCTAAGGACTGTGCGACGTAGCTTCACGTGCTCAAAACTAGAGTTACGCAGAGCCGTGCTACCGCTGAACACTTCCGTTGACTATCCTTTGCCCCTTGTTTGACCGGGGCTTTTATGGGCATGCTGGATGATCTGGAGGGACACGTTCCATGTCCTTGACTCCTGTAACTTTCCCATGTGGCTCGTTTCTTCAGAGGACACATGTATCATGGTGTTTGACAAAACGGCTACGGAATCCTGTGCTGGCTGCAGAAACCTGGGTCGGCTACGGAAACCTATGTCGGCTGCGGAAACTGAGAAGCTTCCGCAACTGTCTGAACAAAATTCTAAACCAAACAACAGTCATCAACATAGTTAGAAAACCATGTCAAAAGCTCTTTTTTTAAACTAAAATACAATGATTTAATCAACTTGGTGGATGAAATGAGTGGAAAAAGAAGGCTGAGAGGGTGTATAGGAAGGTGCAGGTTCGAGGCTCAACATACCCCCACTGTGAAGGTGTTGCATGTCCTCATGCAACCAAAACTTAGTTATTTTCCCTTAATCCATATGCTCTGAGGCTTCTGCAAGAACATATATCCCTCTTCTCTTTCTCTTTGATGCTAAAATGGTCCTTGGTTTCCTGACTAGACATTTGAACTTAAGATTAATCAATGCCCTGCTCAACTTTTTAAACTTTTTCTTCAGCTTCGTGTTCTTCTTTTGCCACAGTCCTAAATGGAGCATAGTGTTGTCATGGAAAATCTTGTCTACCTTACTCTGCTCTTTGAGTGCTTCGTTTTCCTGTTTGATGTGCGTATTTAGGACTTCCAATTCAAACACTTCCTGTTTTAAAGACTGTACTTGTGCATCAAGTGGCAAGGTGGTGCTTGGTCCTGTAGCTGATTGTTCCAAGGACTCTAGGTAGTTATATACCTCTTGCTGATTAGGATCTACTTCAGGTGTCTTTCTTGGGCTAGGCTCAAAATCAAAATCTGATGGAGGAGGAAGACTGTCCTCTCTTTCTGGCCGAAAAGGGCTTTCATCACGTGGAGGACTTGACTCAATGTCTGGCTGAGTTGGAGCTTTTTCAGGTGTTTCTTTACCTAAATCAATAAAGCGTGATTGTTTTTCTTGGGTTACACTCTTCTTTCCTTTTAGCCTACTGCTCCTCCTCACGTGTGGACTAGTGCTATTTTCCTGTGCACTCTGTTTTCCTTTTTGTTTCTTTGTTATGGCAGCAGCTTGAAGATGTACTAATCTTTCTGCCAAAGTTTGAGAATCTTCCTCTATGGATGGTTCAGGGGATGGATAGGTTTCTTGAATGGTTATTTTGCCTTTATCCTTCTTCTGTTTCTTGTTTTTAGCTCCCTCTTCTTCTTCTTTTTGAATAGTTTCCTGAATGTCTATTGTAGGAGAGTCTTGGGCTGTAATATTCTTTTCTTTCCTCCTACTTCTCTTTGGAATTTTTGGGGAACTGCTTCCAAAGGTTTCAGTCAGTTCTTGGAAGTGGTTTCTTGTCAAAAACTTTTCCCAAGTATCCTTAGTGTTTTTCAACTGATCTTCAATAAGGATTTTTATGAACCCGTGATGGTAAAGATGGGGTTCAATATTGCCTACGTGTTTTTGAACAGTAGAGCTCATTTTATTCAAGCTTTATAACATAAAATAAGGCAAATTAAGGGTATAACCTTCCATAAAATTCATCATTAGCCTGGCATGATACATGTACATGGAACCAAAACGACCCTCACATGTGATAAATTTCTGGATAAGTAATAACAGAGTGGACCATTCTTCTTTTATTGCATGCACAGGGATTCCTTTTGTAAATACAGAGGTATCCATACCTGGGTTTTGGAGCATGATTCTCCATCCTTGATCGTCCACACTTCTGTTTTTGAACCACCTTTCACTTTCTTGTGCGAGACATGTTGCAACTGCTATTATGGCCTCGGTCACTGTAAATTTTAAGTCTCCTATCTCCACTGCGTGTCCATTAAAGGACCGTGCAAAGGTTTTAGTCACTTCTTTGTTATAGCCCCAGAAAATGAATCTCAGCCACCTTGCTTTCTTCAACGACTCCTTCATTTGAGGATAACCCTCCAGGTATTTTGTTCCTTCTCGTTCAACTCTTAGTAGTTTTCCCATTCTCGGCTTTAAATTCCGACTGAAAATTCTACTGCGTATGAAGGTTCAGGAAAAAAATGGGCTGATTACGGGATTCTTAGGGTAACGGGAGTGGCCGTAATCGAAGTTCAGGATGTATGTGGTCGCTGTAGCCAGGGTTTGGAGCAAGCTGTAGTGGATGCAGGGGAAATGGAGAACAGGGAATGGTATGAATACTGAGGGAGTAAAGGGTAAGCAACAGTAACGAGTTCAACATCGAATGCATGTGGGAGTGAAGTGATAAATGGGTAGAATAACGGTTGAGTCCTTGTGGATCGGATGACTTGCGCACACGTCTCAGCAGATGGCTACGGAAATTATGGTGAAGGAGAGCCGTAGTACAGTATGTCACGTCTCAAAAGTACGACCAATAAATGGGAGAGCAGTCCATCTCGAGTTTAAATTTAGAATGATCATGGGACCGTTAGAAATGAATAAGGTAAGTGGAATGACATCGTGGAAGAGGAGTGGTGTGGGGCTTGCTGTATCAAATCATTGCATTTAGTGGAACTTGCCATGGTTTAATAACTATGCATAATAATGACATTGAATTGTTATTTGGTAGAGATTTTTTATCATACCTTTGGAAGTTTATCATTTCTTGATTAAGGCTTCTGACCCATTGTTGTTCTTTGATCTTGAAGATGCCCCATGTCTTTGCGGCACTTGGTGATGATGACACTAACCTTTGACTGTGATTTTTTTGAAAACAGAGTGATGTTGGCTGCGGAAATCGTTTCTGGCTGCGGAAACTGGTTCTGGCTGCGGAAACTAAGACAACACCCCTTTAACTGCACAAAGATAGTTAGAGAAGAACTAACTAAATAAAATAGTCCTGAGAGGGACTTTTATTGATGGAATGAAATGAAATGAGTGGAATGAGATGGAAATGAAGTGCAGTGAAGATGGAGATGAAAATGAGATGGATGAACTGAAATGGAAAATGAGGTGGAGTGAAGATGGAAAGAGAGAGAGATTTTTTTTTTTTTTTTGAAAATATAGAGTGTCAGGTGCCCCTGATTTTCACTCTACATTTTCTGTATAAGACTGCCAATCTATGATTGGTTTTCAGGCTTATACAAAAGATTTTTTTATTTTTTTTTTCAACTGAAAGAAACAAAGACTAGGCTGATGGAGGAGAAGGATTCCTCTCCACCAACCTCATTGCTGAATTTTCTTGAAACATTTTGACAAAATCCTCTTTTGAGAGTGGCTAATGATAAATTTTCAATCGGTGGCCATTCACAATGAGAGGAGTTTGAAACTCATCAATGGTCTTGACTCGAACTGCTCCATTGCTAAAGACTTCGTCAATCTCATATGGTCCAAGCCAATGAGTCTGAAATTTTCCTTTGAAGTCTTTAAACTTGGAATCAAACAGTAACGCCCAATCTCCCTTTTGAAACTTTTTCTCTTTGATATATCTGTCATGCCACTTAGTTCTTTGGTGCTGAACTAGATCAGTCCTTAAAATTGCATCTTGTCTTATTTCATCTAGCTCATTCGGCTGCTCCATTCTGTGCTTTTGGGCTTCTGATAGATTCATCCCCAACTGAACTGCCATCTTGAAAGTCTTGACTTGAAACTCAATGGGGAGCAAGACTTCTTTCCCATAAACAAGTTCATAGGGAGAATGTCCTGTTGTATTCCTCCATGTAGTTCTATAGGCCCATAAGGCTTCAGGAAGCCTTTCTGCCCAATCTCTTCTATGTAGATGAACAGTTTTGGTGATGATGTTTTCAAGGACTTTGTTTTTAGACTCCACTTGGCCATTTGCTTGTGGATGGTACGGAGTAGATTTTCTATGCTTATTCTTCCATCAGCTTCTCCATCAAATTAGATGTGAATTGACTTCCCTGATCTGTCACAATTTCTCTTGGGACACCAAAACGAGTAAAAATTTCCTCAAAAAGAAATTGAACAACTGAATTTTCAGTGGTAGAAGGCAATGCCTTGGCTTCTATCCATTTAGTAACATAATCAGTGCAAACCAATATATACTTCTTTTGTTTAGATGGTGGATTAATAGGTCCAATGAAATCTAAAGCCCATTTTTCAAAGGGCTCGATGAGTACCTGTGGCTGTAATGGAATTTCATTTGAAAGAGTTAGTCTCCCAACTCTTTGGCAGCTGTCACACCTCCTGACATATTGTTTTGCATCTTTGAAGAGAGAAGGCCAATAATATCCTAAAGAAAGGATTTTATAAGCTATCCTCTTGTCAGCGAAGTGCCCACCGCATGGCTCATCATGACATTCCTTGAGGATGTCAGGCATTTCATCTTCCTGGACACATCTTCTGATCACACAATCTAGCCCTGTTTTGAACAATTCATTAGAAATCCATGAATAACTCGAACTCTCCTGAATAATTCTTCTCCTTTCATTAGGAAATAAATGTGGAGGTAGTTTCCCTGTAACCAAATAATTAGCAATATCTGCATACCAAGGAGTTTTAGTAGTTACTGCAAACAAATATTCATCTGGAAACTTATCCTCTACAGGAGAATCTTCGTTAGTATTTTGGATTCTAGACAAGAAATCAGCTACCGTATTTTGTTTCCCTGGTCTATCTAACACGGTAATATTGAATTCTTGTAAAAGTAAGAGCCATCTGGTAACTCTGCCATTAGTAACAGGTTTGTTCATTAGATATCTAATTGCAGAATGATCAGTATGGACAAAAGTTTCATAGCCAGTTATATAGTGTCTAAGTTTATTGATAGCATGAACAACAACTAAGAACTCTTTCTCAGTCACAGTATAATTTAACTCAATGGGAGTCAAATTTTTACTGGTGTAGTAAATGGCATAAGGAACTAAATCCTTTTGTCCCAATACAGCTCCTAGAGCTGTATCTGAAGCATCTGTAGAAATATGGAAAGGAAGTTTCCAATTTGGTCCTCTCAAAATGGGTGCTTCAGATATTCTTGTTTTCAAAGTTCAAATGTAGATTGACAGTCAGGATCCCAATTGAATTCACAGTATTTTGTAAGTAATTTGAAGAGCGGAGATGCTATCTTGGTGAAGTTTTCAATAAATCTTCTATAATATCGAGTAAATCCAAGAAAACTTCTAACATCTCTTTGACAATTTGGAATAGGTAACTTGGAGATGACTTCAACTTTTGATCTATCAACTTTAATCCCATCTCCTGAAATATGATGTCCTAAAACAATCCCTTCAGTAAACATCATAAAACATTTTTCATGACTTAATGAAAGATTTGTTCCTTTACATCTTATAAGGACTTTTTCCAAATTTTCTAATGCCTCTTCAAATGAATTACCATAAACTGTAAAATCATCCATATAGACCTCTACACAATCATGGATTAGATCGGAAAAAATTCCTAGTACTGCCCTTTGAAATGTGGCAGGTGCATTACATAATCCAAAAGGAAGTACTCGGTAAGCAAAAGTTCCCCATGGACAAGTAAATGTGGTCTTGTCCTGATCTTCAGGTGCTACCTGAATCTGATTGTAACCACTAAAACCATCCAAAAATGAGAAATACTTTTTTCCTGCTAAAGTATCTAATACCTGATCAATAAAGGGTAGAGGAAAGCGATCCTTCAAAGTTGCTTTGTTTAATTCTCTGTAATCAATGCAAACCCTCCATTTACCATTCTTTTTAGGTACCATAACCAAAGGAGAAATCCACCGGCTATCTGAAATGGGGTAAATGAAGTTTACATTAAGTAACTTTTGGAGCTCTTCTTTCACTATCTCCCTAAGGTTTGGATTCATCCTTCTTTGAGGTTGTCTGATTGGTCTACTGTTTTCCTTAATGTAGATGTGATGAATGCAAGTCTTAGGGTCAATACCTTTCATATCGGTATACTCCCATGAAAATGCAGTAGAATGTTTTTGCAAGATTTTGGTTAGCTCTTCCTGTTGTGATTTTTCCAAGTTTTTGTTGATATTCAATGTTTTTCCTGGAAAAATCTCAATGGCAGAACTACCAAACTCTTCCATAGAGAAAAGAGACATTTGTTTAGATGATAAACACTCAATGTCAGAATCCAACTGAAATTGTGTGTGGTCATATTTTGAAGATGGTTCAAAGTTTTCTAATGTGTTCAGAATTTGACTATCTTCACTGATCTCAGAAATGGTAAAGACAGGTTGTATAGTATCTTCATCATCGACCCACTCATCTTCTTCTATTTTTGTTATTGCCTTTGCTGGAGGATACAAATTGAACTTATTTGTTGAATTACCATCTGAAATATACATATCCCCAGACCTACAACTGATAAAAGCATTAGCTGTGGCTAGCCAAGGTCTTCCTAAGATGAGAGGATGTCCTCTTAGATTACTCTTGGGAGTTAAAATCATGAAATCCACTGGATATTCCCACGAGTCTAAGGAGACTGAAATATCTTCTAATACACCATCTGGTTCAATAATTGATCGATCTGCAAGTTGTAATAAAGTAGGTGTAAAAAGAAGATTAGGAAGTTTTAGCTATTCCATAGTCTGTCTACTCATGATGTTGATAGCAACCCCTAAATCAATCAAAGTATTTGGTATTTCTACCCCATTGATATGTGTTTTGACAATTGGACTACCGGGATCTACATATTTCTGCATAGTAATTTTTCCCATCATGATATCTGCAATTTTCCCTACCAGGTGGATTCTTCTTGTATCTCTTGGTTTCTTTCCTGGTCTTTTAAGGCTCAACTCCTTTTTTATTTTTGCTAGAATAGGAATCTCTTTAATGGCTTGTAACAAGGGAATCTTGATACAGACATTCTTCGATTCATCTAGAAAATTATAGTCAGGCAACCAAATTTGTTTTTCCACTCCTTTGTCAATTTGTAATCTTTCAGGAAAAGGAGGTGTGGATAAAGATGCAGGTTGCTCAACTATGGGAGTTGTGGGGGTTAACTCTTTTTCTCTTTCTTTTTGAGTGTTTGGGTTTTGAAGAGATGCTTCAAAACCCTTATTGGCTTCAAGAGAATCTTCCTCAAAAATGCTTTTCTTTTGAGCATTTATAGAAGGCTTATCTAGGACTCTACCAGATCTGAGTTGTACATCATTGAGAGGAACAATCATATAGGTAGGAAATTGTTGTCCTTCTACCATATAAGCATTTTGAGGGTTTTTATTATTGGGGTTTGGCAATGGCTGGGAAGGAAGTTGATTTGACTTCTATTGGAATGGAAGCAAGAGTTGAGAATTTGGATTCTGTTGAGAAGGTTGTTGTTGTTGAAATGGTAATGATAATTATGGATTTTGATTTGGAAATTGTAAAGCTTGTTGATTTGGAAAAGATGGAGGATATTGATAAAATTGAGAAAATCTTCCATAAGGATTTTGCATACCTTGTACCCATGATTGAAAAGGATTTTGAGGTTGGGACCAAGGTTTCCAAGGATTCCAATTTGGTGGGTTTTGAAAGTCCATAGAGTTGTTAAACCCTTGATTTTGTTGCCCTTGCCAAGGTCTCCTTGCCACAAAACAGAGAGACTCAATTGTATTTGGATCTTCTTGAAAGACAGCTTTAAGGCCAGGGATTGAAGGACAATCCTTGGTCTCATGATTTTCTGAACAAATTACACATGTGTCTACAACTTTTGCATCCAAGGGACATTCCCTTAGAGCATGTTTTTTTCGGCATTTTGGGCAAATGATGGCCAAAGCCTCGGCCTCTGGTTTCTGCTTATTATGTATCTTAAGGGTGTCTAGTTGTTCACTAAGACTCCCTAAGATATCAGTTTTGAATTCATCCAGCATATTGCCAATCTCAACCCTACTTACTGAACCAGTTGTAGATTTATTTGCTCTAATGAGAGAAGGATCTCTAGACCCCTTTTTAGTTTTAGATTTTACCCTTGAGAGATGGATACATATCTCAGCTATATCATGGAGTGAAAGTTGAGATATATCTCCCTTCCCCATCATGTTCAAAATATCTATCCATTCATCTCTGATGGCTTTTAATAGAAGGGATTTTAAGGTATCCTCATCTACATTACTCATTTTTGCTCTTTTCAGGTTGTATTGGAATCTTTCAAGCAAATATTCCAAGTTTTCATCTTCTCCTTGCACCATTTTGAATACCTCATCCTTGTGATTGGTGGGCATACAATAGTCCAGGTACCTATCCAAAAATGTTTGTTTCATGTCATTCCAAGACCTAATGGATTGAGTGAGTAATCCCATGAACCATTTCAAGGCTGCTCCTTTTAATGTTGAAGGAAACAATTTTAATTTTTGAGAGTCTTCCAGATAATCATAAGTTCGACACACGACCTCAAACTCAAATAGAAATGTTTCAGGGTCCTCATTCATTAACCCATGGAAGTTTGGGAGGACAGATGGTGAGATGTTTTTCATTGTGGCTCGGGAGTCCTCATCGACTATAGAAAATCCGAATGAGTTATCTCCATCCCTATTTCCCCCAATGTTACCTCTACCTCCTCCATTGTTTCCTCCTCCTCCTCTACCTCTACCTCTACCAAATCCAGTTGCTCCTTCCTCTGTCATGGTAGTTTCCCTAGAGACTTCAGAGTCCTCTGGTTCCTCTACTAATGGTGAACAAGAAGGAATTTCTCCCTCTTCTTCCTCAGGTGATTCTACTTCTTAAATTACAATTTGTCCTCCTGTGGAAGGAAGGAAAGGGTCTCTTCCTAATTCAGACTCGATAGATGGTATGGGTGAGTCAACTACTGCTTCTTGAATTCCAGGGACCCTAGGACTAGGAGTGTGGGTTGGAGATGATGAAGATGTCTCTTGTCTATCCCTTGAAGTGGATGGACTTGTAAAAATCAAACTCTTAGCCCTAGCTAAAAACCTTCCCCCAGAATCTCTTGCTCTATGCATGTCATTTTTATTTTTTCTTCAAGTCGGGATAATAATTCCTTTTCTAATCTTCCAGGTCACTCTAGGTGCAAGAAGAGAGCATACTTAAGAAACTATTAAACCAATAACTTTCTCTTTTCTGATCCTCCAGATCACTCTAAGTGCAAGAGGAGAGCATACTTTGAGAGGTTATTAATTTTCCTTCCTTGAAATTTTCTTGTTATTATATCTTTTTTTTTTTTAAGAATTTGGCTACCTAATTTCACTTCCCTGGCAACGGCGCAAAAATGTTTGGTCAATTTAGTGAGGTCTAAATTTCTACTTTAAAATGTCAACCCGGGGTTCGTAAACTGACGAAGTGAAGTGTACTATATGATAACCATTTCCTTAGTCTTTTGTCGCTTTTAGTTTTTTAAGTTTGTTTTTGGATTTATCTTTCCCTAATGTGAGATGATGAAAAGGTGATAAAGCAAGTGAAATATGGATGATTATGGTGATCTCTAAGTGGTTTTTAAAAACTTAAAAGAAAGAAAGCTTTAAAATAACTGCAATGAAATCAATTCTTAAAAAGAAATAAAGACATCAAACAATGAACTAATGACATCGGCCCCGTATCTTTGTTGCTGAATGAAAATGAAAGTGAAATCTACACTGAATTCAATTAAAAGTAAGAACAACTAATCCACACTATTTCAACTCTTCAACTCAATCTTCCTTGTGAAAAGATATCATGAAATGTTAAGCAATGTGAAATCTAAAAGAAGTTAAACTGCATAAAAGAAACTAATCACACTACTTTAACTCTCTTGACCTTTTGCCTTTTAGCTTAATTTACCCTGTGAGAAATAATCATGAACAAGTCAAGCAATGTGAGATCTAAAGAAAACTAAATCAAGCTATAATGAGTGATATTCGGGTTCCTAATAAAGTTATTTGATTATGGAAAGAAACCGTTAACAGATGAATAACATGATATCTAAGAGAAGAAAATAAATGTACAACTTAAGGAAATGACCGTATTGGAAATCAAACTTCAGAAAAAAAGAGTCAGCGACAAAGACAAGATGATCTCGTATGACAATAGTTATAAAAAGAAAAGGTGAAAAATTGCCCCGGGCTGCCTAAGAAAACCTGCAGAAAACATTGATCAGTTGTAACCATAAAAGAGCAGCAATGAAAATGTAAATCAACAGAAATCAAAAAGCTTTGTTATGTACAACTAATATACATGATGAAATAAAACACAACATTTAAATGACAACTGTACAGCTAATATACATGAACAGGAAAAAAAAGTAATGCAAGAGTTAAAGGACAACTGTACAAGGCTTTAGTGAGCAGGGGCCCTCTGCCACTTCAGCCGATCCAACGAACAGCTACAAGCTTAAGTTTAAACCAGTCTTCTCATATATTCAACAGCAACGTAAAAGTGCAGTGGGGAAATACAACAACTTCGAATTACATTACAAGAGATTAAATTTTACAGCGTTCATGGACGCGTTATTTATAAGGAAAGAAAGCTAAACAAATTAACTAAATCTATGCTATTCACCACGCTGCCAGAGACACGTAAATCCTCTTCAGCCCGGATCTAGGTAACTGTCATCATGTTTATTAAATCTGAGAGGTATGGCTGTTGGATTCACGCTACCAGGATGTCTTCGTGGCTAAGGACTGTGCCACGTAGCTTCACATGCTCAAAAACAGAGCTACGCAGAGCCGTGCCACCACTGAACACTTCCGTTGACTATCCTTTGCCCCTTGTTTGACCACGGATTTTATGGGCGTGCTGGATGATCTGGAGGGACACGTTCCATGTCCTTGACTCCTGTAACTTGCCCATGTGGCTCGTTTCTTCAGAGGACATCTGTAGCATGGTGTTTGACAAAATGGCTGCGGAATCCTGTGCTGGCTGCAGAAACCTGGGTCGGCTGCGGAAACCTGTGTCGGCTGCGGAAACTGAGAAGCTTCCGCAGTTGTCTGAACAAAATTATCAACCAAACAACAGTCATCAGCATAGTTAGAAAACCATGTCAAAATCTCTTTTTTTAAACTAAAATACAATGATTTAATCAACTTGGTGGATGAAATGAGTGGAAAAAGAAGGCTGAGAGGGTGTATAGGAAGGTGCAGGTTCGAGGCTCAACAACAGGCAACCCTTTTCTGGAACTCTTATCAATTCTAATATATTTACTCCGTTCTAGACATCTGAAGCAACTCTATCTTCTAACAATGACCTACTTAACCACACCACGAAATCTAACTCAACAAACTGCGTTTCAAATGCATGTAAAGAAAGCCATATTGCTGAAAGAAAAGATATCAATTTAAAAGAAGGAGGCCCTAGGCTCTCAGGTTGGCCCAACCCCGAGAGCTATGGCTCCTTTAGAAACTCAGAGCTGAGATCAAATTTGACTACTTCTCATTAAAAAATAATAATCATAAGTCAAGAGGTATGCCAATGATAACTACAAAAGAGCAAAAATAGAGCTGGCAGCTCGTAGTGCAGAATGTGCAACAATTTTTCCAAAAGTCCTTTTCGAAGGCTGAAGTCTTATCATTTATACATCACGAGGCCCCAAGCTGGCCTCCTAAATCTATGGGACTTGGCTGACCAAACTGGGAGTGAACAACTGCTTCCACAAAATCTGTTTGGTTGCCTTCTAAATCCGATTGTGGTGGCTTTTGGAGCTCGGAGTTGGGGGTGAAGATCCCGAGGAAGGCTATTTAATGCCATGGACAACCCTCCTACGAATCCTCAACCCCATCTTGGCTGTCTCTTAGCCCTTATCTGCTCGGTTTTTCTCCAACATGTGTCAAAAAACCTGAAATGAGCACGTGTTAGCCACCTAGGAATAGTGACTGCCCTTATTCGTACAAATGACATAAACATACTAAAAAATGATGCATAAGTTATGAAAAATGAAGGGTTGAGCAAGGGTGGTTAGGCCAAATGAGCCCAAAATGTTACCAAATTTGGGGCTCATCATCACCCCCCATCTAAAATGATTGCTCATCCCTAAGCAACTAATCTAGCTCCTCGTCCTTCATTGCTTTCATCGCCACTATCAAATCCCAGGCTTTTGAAGTAGTATCCTCCTCACTGGCATGGAACCCAGCCTTCCTTTCCACCTCTTCCCACTGCTTATGCTCCTCTTTTTCTATGATGCCTTCCATCAATCCTAAAAGCAAAGGTGGGCTCAGCTTAAGGTCAATCCAGCTGGCTTGGAGGTTCTGTATGGACTTCTTGTCGAGGGGCACCCATACTAGAGCTTCCCTCATTCGAGTTGGAGTGTGATATTCCCTGATTTTGAGGTTGTGGGACAATGTGTTCCATCGGCGGGTGCAAGCATGAACACAGTTGTCCCCTAATAGTCGCTCCATATCCTCGAAATGTGCTATAGCCTGAGCCTTCTGATCCATGTACTTCAATAAAGCTTGAGAGTTGGTGGCTAAGTGTTGGTGGGCCGATATCAATGCAGTGGGATCCCCTGGCTCTGCTCTAATCAGCAGTGGCTCATGTAACTCTCGGTTCATGACCTCTGCTGCTCTCTTTTCTTCATGGTTCAACCATGAAGCAAATGCCATCAATTGCATATCTCCTACGACTGTGTTGGGATCCCATGAAGTCACATTAGGAAGGGCCAAATTATGGACATAGAACTCCGATAGCTTGGCCTTGTCCTCTGATGAACTGCTATTACATAACTCTGTGAACTGCTGGGGGTCTTGGATTTGGGAGATACCCCTCTGTGCCAATGCATTAATTTGGAATTGCAGCCACTAGTCCTGTAGGTATAGGCCATAAGATTTGGCCGGTTGTCTACATTGTAGAGCATCCATGGCCCAACTAGCCATGCAGGCCAATTGTGCCTCTTTTTGCTGCAACTGCTGTTTGAGAGTTTGTATCTCGATTTGTGCTTGCAGTTCCCTTTCCTGTAGATGCGGGGTTAGCTCCCCAAGACCAACTTGCAGTCCTTCTTTGCCTTGAGGTTTTGCTGTAGTGTCCCTTGATGATGTGCCCCTTTCTTTCCTCTGTTCCTGTAGCTGCAGTTTGAGTTTCTCATTCTCTTCTTGTAGGAATACCCGCTGGCAGTTTCCCACGTGTTTGGCCATAGCTAATTCTCTTCGTGCCTCCTTGAGTTTTTCCTCCAAGGGGCCTATATATGCCACTCCTTTTGATTTAGCTATCTTCATCCACGTGTGGGTTCTCACTCTTTCTTCCTCCAACGCAAAGAAAAGCGACACTGTGAATTTCTGTGGAATAATTTTTCCAGTCTCCAAAAAGTTATAATACGAGCTCAAGCTTGGCTAGGGACTAGGTTACGGAATATGCTCTACCTCTTCTTCCTTCGGTGGCTCTACTCCATCTTCCCTAAGTGGTGATGTGGCTGCCTCTCCCTCCATTCTTTCGGTCTCCTTGAGCCTGGCCAATGTTTCCTGTAGAACGGCCTTGGCATCCTGTAGAGGGGTTTTTGAAGCCAACCTGTCCATTCTCTCCTTCCAAGCAGTTGTCTTCGGGCTCCCCCACTCATAAGTGACTGATATGTTTGAGGGGGACCTCTCCCTTGGCGAGGTAGGGGTGTCTTCTATGGTAATTGGGCTACTGGATGGAGGTTGGGGCCTGCCTGTTTTGATTCTCACACTTCTCCTGGCTTTGAAATACAGAGGGATCTCCCTCTTTCGTTTTTCCTTCAGCTTGGGAGGGGTACTAAGGGTGGCCAGCACAGCTGCTGCCTCCCTTGCAAGGATCTCAGCTGTCTTCTCCTTCTGTTTTCCTTTCTCAGGACTTCCTGTAGGAAGCCCTGTAGCAGCTGATTTCTGGCTTCCTGTAGAAGCCGTTTTTGATTTTCCTGCAGAAACACGTGGCACCGTTTTAGCCTGTTTGGCTGAGCGTGCTTTGTCTTTTGACTTTGCTGAGGCTGCTTTCGAGGTGCCTTCACTGACGTGGACTTCTTCAGTCCTTTCCACCCTACTCTGTAACCTTTTCTCCCTGGGTGTCAATGTGGGTTTGTCATCCTCTATTTCGGCAACCTGGTGTTTCTCTTGTTTCCCCTTTTGTTCTTTCTTTGGTGCTTTGGCCATGGTTTCTTGGCCTTTTCCTTTCTTCTCTGTTTGTATTGGTTCCTTCTCCTCGCTATTGGAGGAGGTGAGCTCCTCGGCCAACATTTTGATGTCGCCATTCTTGGTCAAATTTCGAAAGGCTTCTCACGAGAGAGGGACGGTGTATGTGTGGAGTGCATCCTCCAGGAGGAGCTTAATGAGCCCATGATGGGCTACCTGGTCTGGAATTCCCTCTCATAATTTGGTGGCACATTCAGTCATGGACTATAGGAGGAAGTAAGGAATACTTAGCTTGTTTTCTGAAGGTAGGTCCATTTGGTGCCTAAGTTCTGTGAGCAGCCGGAAATGGTACCCACATACGATGCTGAATCGTCCTTCGCACGTGATATATTTCATAATTTGGAGGCTGAACTCACTCCAGAGCGGCTGTAGGCTAGCTCTGCGAACCCTGTTCTTATCCTCTGAGAATTGCTCCTCCGGCAGAAAGAACTCCTTCTTAGCCTTCTGGCCTAGTTTTCTCTCCTCCTTATCCCACGGTACCCCCATCGTGAGATCAGTGACTCTGCTGATGAACTGTGGGGTGAGTCTGAGATTCAAACCCCTGAAATTGAGAACGGCCAGCATTTTTTATTTTGGCTTCAAAGCTCGCAGGAATTCCTCTGCCACCTCGTCATCGTAACCTTGAAGCTTGTCGCAGAACGACATCCATCGTGCACGAGAAAACAGGTCTATCACCTCAGGGTTTTCCCGCAGCTTCTTTGAGTCTGTTGGTTCTTTCCTAATGAACCCACCCGGCATGGTGAAAGCTTGCTGTGTTAGCCGGAGGTGGCTGGCCCGTATCAAAAGATGAGCCTTTGGGATTTCCTTAGATAGAGCGCAGAATTACGCCTCTGTCAAGCACACAGTTCGTGAATTCTCGGCTATCTACAGGTCAGCCTTGATAGGGGCTCAATTATGAACCAAATCCTGTAGAAAACCCCGCATATACACTACGACGACAATTCTCAAGCAGAAGGAAGAAGAAGCTTGCAAATTTATGCGCAGAATGTAGTTCTACTTTTTTAGGATGTCGACTTCACCACCCTTCAAACCAATTGCATGGGGGGACCAGGTTCAGGCTTACCTCTTCCAATTCGCCACCTTTGACGTGAATAGATTGATTTCCTCCATAGCGGTGAGCTACCTATAGCGCAGCTTCTTGTAGAAGTCGCACACGGGTTCTGGAGAGTGCGTCAGTGGTTCTGGGCATTCTGTGCAACCACCAGACGTTTGAACAAGCCGAGGACTCGGAGTAACAGGCTTCAGGGAATTTCAGACGCTTACTCGACTGCAAAGCGGTTGATGATAAATGAGTGGAGTGCCATACACGATCTAGCCGGTGGATTTGAATCCCTACGGAACTCGTGGCGTGGGGGTGAGTCGTCCCTGCCGGACCGTTGGACGACATCACCTATTATCATTCCACTGTAAGTCTGCCTGACCACCGCATCATTCCCTGCATATCTACCACCACCATTTCTGTTAGATCGCCGCTTCTCCCCGACTAGATGCTTCCCACGTGTCCATTTCCTGTCTTGCTTGACACGACCAACACTTTCCGAATCTAACGAGACCATCAGACTGGTCGTGGTGGCGAGTTGAATGGCTACCCAACTGGCTCAACCCATTCATTTTCATACTCACATAAATTTTAGAGCATTGTTCATGTAATTTGAGGAAAAAGGGTGAGGCACTTACCTGTGCGGCCGCGACGTTATTTTCAGGCTTCAGGATGAGGGTGACGGATCCGCTTGCTGCTACTTCATGCATAGGCACGGGGGTTCCTTCTTGCCGACTGCTGCTGGTTACGAGACTTGTTACCTGGCTGCGGATGGTGCATGTGCCCGCTCTATGTGTTGCAGGTGCCTTCATGGTGTACGCTCTAGCTGGATGAACTGCTACAGGATTCCTGTAGGATATCCTGTAGCTGTTTCTCCTCCTCGGGTGCATGCCGAAACGGTGGAAATGGTGGCATCACGGTCATGGTCGCAGGGTCCTCAGATGGATTTGATAAGTAGCGCATGGGGCCTCTGCATCCTTTATTCCATTTGAGAATTGTTTCTTCTGAGAATCCAACATTTTTATTTGACTGTGCAGGTATTTCCATTGCATGGCAATAGGGGTGGTAGAAGGAGGCGACAACAGTGGGTGATGGAGAAAAACATTGGCTTGCATGCCTCCGTATTGGACCTCAGCTTCGAATCCTCCCACACAGTCGGTCCTGGGCCATCCAAAGATTCTATAGGATGTTTCCTGTAGAAATACAGAACTTCCCGTAGAAAGTCCTGTAGCTTCCTATAGAAGGCTAAACTGTGATCAAATCATGCCCAGACCTTGGAAGAGATGAGTGTTTCTGGAGGGAGTGCTGGTGATGCCACCTGGTAGCATAGTAGGGACCCTTGTCCTTGAGTTGAGGGACATCTTTTCCTTCATGGAATACCTGTAACCTGCATGAATTATCAAATCTTGAACCTGTTTTCCCTGTTTCTTTGTTCGTTTTTTTTTTTTGAAAGACAGCAGGGGCGCCTCCGTGAGGTTTTCACCCTTACCATCTGCCTTGAGCGCCTCAGAGAGGTTTTCACCCAAGGGTCTTTTTTCAAACATTTTCAGAAAGACAACAGGGACGCCTCAATGAGGTTTTCACCCCTACCATCTGCCTTGGGAGCCTCAGAAAGGTTTTCACCCAAGGATCTTTATTATATACATGTTTTTTTTTTTTTTTTTTTTGAGATGTTCAGGGTATGCCCAAAACAGAGGAAGAACACTTCTCTATGATCAACACTGATTTTTCCACAGTTTTGATGAATTCTTTCCTTGAAAGAGGTTTTCTGTAGATCCTTAGTCGATGCCCATTGACGAGCATGGGGATGGCCTCCTCATCAATGGTCCGAATAAGAACAGACCCATTGTCATTACATTTTTCCACTGCATATGGTCCCAGCCATCTGGTTCTCAGCTTCCCCTCGAAATCCTTATGCCTGGAATCGTACAACAGTGCCCAATCTCCCTACTGAAATTGCTTGTCATTGAGGTGTTGGTCATGCCATACCTTCCTCTGAAGTTGAACCACTTCTGAGTGGAGAAGGGCCTACATTCGGTGCTCGTCCAATCCATTCAGCTGTAATAACCTTTCTTGTTGGGGATGGCTGAGATCCAGGTCCAGCTGAGCTGCCATCCTCAAGGTGTTGTACTCGAACTCAATTGACAGCAAAACTCTCTTCCCATAGACCAGCTCGTAAGGTGTGAAGCCGGTTGTGGTCTTCCAAGTGGTGTTGTAAGCCCACGTGGCCTCAACCAGGCGATCTGCCCAATCTTTTCTACTGCTGCTCACCACCTTAGTCAAGATCCCTTCCAATGCTCTATTGGTGACTTCCACCTGCCCATTTGCTTGAGGATGATAGGGGGTGGAAGCCCTATGCTTGATTTCGTGATGAGCGAGTAGGTCTTCAATTAAGTTGGAGGTGAACTGGCTTCCTTGATCGGTGACTAGCTCTCTTGGGTAGCCAAATTTGTAGAAGATGTTTTCTCTTAAGAACTCCACCACCTTTTCTTCTGTCGCTGCTTTGATTGCCTTGGTTTCTGCCCACTTTGTCAGGTAGTCTGTGCACACAATGATGTAAGACCTTTGCCTCGAAGGAGGATTGATTGGACCCACAAAATCCATACCCCACTTCTAAAATGGCTCAAGAGTCACTTGAGGTTGGAGAGGCATTTCGTCCCTTGGAGTCGGTTTCCCCATCCTTTGGCATCGGTCACATTGGCTGATATACCGTCTGACATATTGATGAAGTGTGGGCCAATAGTAGCCTGCCCGTAGGATTTTGAAGGCAGTCCTTTTGGCTGCAAAATGTCCTCCACAATGCCCGTCATGACAGGTTAGGAGGATATCAAAGACTTCCTCCTCCCTTACACAATGCCTTAAGATCTGATCGGGGCCAAGCTTGAACAGGTTGTCCCCGATCCAAGTGAATGAGGCACTCTTCCTTACGATTCTGCTCTTCTCTCTTGAGGATAGGTGCGGAGGGAACTGTGCTGAGACAAGGTAGTTTGCTATATCAGCAAACCATGGAGAGAGTACTGAGATAGCAAACAGATGTTCATCTGGCATCTGGTCATCCACTGTTCCATCCTCACCTGCAGGTAAATCCAATCTAAACAAAAAGTCAGCAACAACATTTTCTTTACCTGGTTTGTCAACGATAGTCAAATCAGACTGCTGCAACAAAAGTAACCATCTAATAATATGAGCATTCACATCTTGTTTATTCATTAAATATCTAATTACAGCATGATCCGTATGTACAAATTTTTGATAGCCAGTGATATAATGTTGGAACTTGTTCAGTGCATGGACCATGGCCAAGAATTCTTTCTCAGTTACAGTATAATTCAGTTCTGCCTTGGATAAGTTTTTGCTGACAAAGTATATGGCTTATGGAAGTTTTTGTTCAACTTGTCCTAAGGCTACCCCTATGGCTTTGTTCGAGGCATCAGTGTGGATGTGGAAAGGTAGGGCCCAATTTGGACCTCTCAAGATTGGGGCAGACACCAACTTATCCTTTAATTCATTTAGAGCCTTCTGACAATCGTCAGTCCATTTAAACTCAACATCTTTTGCCAAGAGGCTAAACAATGGCGAGGCTAGCTTACTGAAGTATTTAATGAATCTCCTATAATACCCTGCTAAACCTAAGAAACTTCGAACATCTCTTACCTTCTGAGGAGGTGGAACCTTCTTGATGAGAGCAATTTTCTTAGGATCCACCTGTAACCCTTGGCGAGAAATGGTATGTCCTAGCACGGTCCCTTCAGTCATCAAGAATTCACACTTTTCAGGACTAAGGGACAGGTTCATCTCAATGCACTTGGTTAGGACTTTTCCCAGATTGGACAATGCTTCCTGGAAGTTGGACCCATAAGGAGTGAAGTCATCCATATAGATTTCCACCGAATCATGGACCAGCTCAGAAAAAATGCTCAAGACGGCTCTCTGGAAGGTGGCAGGAGCATTGCATAGTCCAAAGGGAAGAACTCGGTAAGCAAAGGTACCCCAAGGACAAGTGAAGGTGGTCTTATCTTGGTCTTCCAGGCTGATTTGGATCTGGTTATACCCGCTAAACCCATCTAGGAAAGAGAAAAACTTCTTTCTCGCCAGTCCATCCAACACTTGATCTATGAAGGGTAGAGGAAAGTGGTCTTTCTTGGTGGCTTTGTTCAGTTCTCAGTAGTCCACACAGATTCTCCACTTCCCATTTTTCTTGGGAACCAACACCAGAGGGGACACCCATTCGCTATCCGAGATGGGGTAAATGAATCCGACATCCAACAATTTTTGCAATTCTTCCTTGACGATGTCCTTAAGGGCTGGATTCATTCTCCTTTGTGGTTGCCTAACCAGTTTACAATCTTCTTTGATGTAGATGTGATGGGTACAGACCGAAGGATGGACTCCTTTCATCTCCTTATAGCTCTAAGCATAAGCATCTAGATTACTGGCCAACATACTACACAACTTCTTTTCCTGGGAAGGAGATAGGGAGGAGCTGATCTTTAACATTCTCTCGGGGCCGAACTCCACATTTTTGACTCTGGGAGCGACTGGGTTGGTCACAAAAAGGTCCACTAAGGTGCTGGCTTGGGCATCCTCCACCAATTCCTCTAAGGACAATGCACTGGGAGGTGGATTCTGAATCAAGGTCTCAATCAAATCATCCTCGGTTGGGGGGCCTCCCCTATTGGTGTCTAGGGTGCAAAAGGGTGCTGAGTACACCTCATCCTCTTCTCCTTCCTCCAACCAAAGTGGTAAGTCATGCTTTAATAAGGGTTGGGCAAGAGGGTACAGGACTAGCTGCTTGGACATAGGACCATTTTTGATGGTCATGTTTCCTGCACGGCAGCTTATGTAAGCATCTGCAGTGGCTAACCAAGGCCTTCCCAAAATAAGGGAGTATCCAGTAAGCTTTGCCTTTGGTTGGAGAACCAAGAAGTCTGCAGGGTACTCCCAAGAGTCAAAAGAGACCAAGAAATCCTCTACAATCCCTTCGGGAGTCACGGTGGAGCAATCTGCTAGTTGCAGGACTGTCGAGGTCTTTCTCAAGGAACCCTGAAGGTTGAGTTTGAGCATGGTATCTCTGGTCATCACATTAATGGCAGCCCCCAGATCAATCAATGTGTGTGGTATGATGGTGCCATTGATGTGGACATCAACTACAGGACTCCCAGGATCCAAATACTTTGGGCAGGTTACTTGCCCCAACATAAGATCAAACAGTTGTCCTATGACATTGATGGTTGAAGCATCTCTTTTTTGCTTGCCTGGGTGTCTGAAACACTTTTCCTTAACCAGTTTTTTTTATATCGGTACATCTTTGATGGCTTGGAGAAGTAGTATTCTCACACACAACTGTTTGAGTTCTCCCAGAAACTCATCTTCCTCTGGGTTGGGTTGTGTGGTGGCCGTTAGTCTCTCAGGAAAGGGTGGAATGGCTTTTGGTTCATTTTCCTGTTTATCTTCCTTGTCCTCTGGGGGAGGAGGTTGGCGATCCGGAAGAGTCTTTTCAGATCGTAGGTTGATCTCCTGGATCTCCACAGAATAGGTAGGGCATGATGTTTCCCTAGTATATACGTGCTGGGCCTGTCGGTTGTTGGGGTTCGGGTTCGGTTGAGCAAGCATTTGGGGTTGTCTTGGAGGAGCAGGGGGTAATGGTTGTGGTTGAGCTGGTGGTGGAGGAAAAATGGCGGGAGGAGTATTGTACTGGGGCCTCCACCCCGGTTGAGGTGCATTCCATTGAGGCTGTGGTTGGGCATGTGAGTGAAATGAATGAGTAGTGGGCTGAGTATGGTACTGAGGCGGGTAAGACCATGGAGGAGGCACAAACCAGGAAGGATGAGCAGGGGGACCCCAGGAAGGCATAGGAGCAAATTGGTTGGGGCTATAATAAGCTTGGGGTGTCCCTTGCATCCCCTGTTGGTAAGGTCTAGGTCCATGTGGCCTCCTTTGGTTGAGGAAATAGAGAGGTTTAGTGGGCGCTTCTGTCCCTTGATACATGGCTTTAAGCCCAGGAAAGGTTGGACATTGGTTTGTGGGGTGGTCCTCCTCACAAACAAACCATACCTCAACTGAATGTAATGGGCACTCGTTCTTAGGGTGCTTCCTTGTACACCTCGGGCAGAAGATAGCCAAAGCCCTCTCAGCTTCCTCTTTCTTCTGCTGGATTCGGAATGTATCAGGTTGCATGGCGATGGTCTGTCTCACCTCACTCTTGAGGTCCTCTAATTGATTTGCAAACTCATGTTTAGAGAAAGGAATACTAGCTGAGAGAAGGTTTCCTCTACCTCTTTTCCGGGCTACCCTAGAGTAGTTTCTAAACACAGTCTTTATATCCTCATAAGGTAGTTGGTAAATATCTCCTCCAGCTAGAATGTGAAGGGTATCTAAGAGGTCTTCAGGGACTCCTCGGAGTAGGACCAACTTGAGAGATTCAGGGTCAAGTGTGCACCTGGCCTGTTTATAGCTAAGTTGGAACCTTTCCTCGTAATCTTCTAAGGACTCATCACTCCCCATGGTCATCCGAAAGATTTCTCCCTTGGCTTCCTTGGACCTACAGTAGTCCCGATATTTGGTATTGAAAGATTACGGCATCTGGGCCCAAGTGGTGATACTGTTCCCAGGTAAGCCCATGAACTAGCGTAATGCTGCATCCTTAAGGGTAGAGGGGAAGAGTTTCAGTTTCTGCTCGTCTTCGGTATAGTCACAGGTTCGATAAAGGACGGAAAACTCAAAAAGGAAGATATCAGGGTCTTCAGTAGTCAATCCATGGAAGTGAGGTAAAGCGAAGGGGCTTATGTTCTTCAGTTTCATGTCTGCATTGGTCTCTCGGATGGGGAAGGCACCTTCTATTCTCTCATCTTCTCCCCTATTGTTAGCCATGGCTTCAGATGGAGTGTTCTCTAACTCTTCTTCTATTATAGGATCTTCGTATATCTCAGGACACTCGCCTATAAGTTCTTCTGGATCACTGTCACCAAAGAAGAGAGAAGGGTGACTCAGTGACGTGGTGGGGGTGTTGGGTAAGAATTTGCCTGTTTTATCTCGATTTCTACGAGGCCTGAAATGGAAAGATTTTTGATTGCTTTTGTTCTTTTTTCCTGGTACCTGCAAAACTAAAACAGATTGAACTGCAACTAACTATCTTGCTGAAATGGAAATGCGGAATTGAAATGAAAGCATGAAAGAACTAATCTATTTTGCTCAAATGAAATTGCAGGAATGAAATGCTAGGCTACGCTTGCGGAATTGAAATGCTAATCTACGCTTGCAGAAATGAAATTGCGGAATTTAAATGTTAATCTATGAAAGCAAGAAATGTCTATGCTATTTTTGCGGAAAAGAAATTGCAGAATGGAAATGTAATAAACTACTTAGCATAAGGCGAGAGTAGGAAAATAGAAGAAAAGCAACAATCACCAATACTCTGACGCTTCCCTGGCAACGACGCCAAAAAGATGGTGGGCTCCAATATTGTAGCAATAATGCTACAACTCCTGGAACTTCCTTCTTTAATTTTATCAACCCGGTAGTTCGTAACAAACTTGGAAGCGACGATGCTGTATGCACAAGTACTAGCTCTTGCCGCAGCTGTCACTTGGTCAGTTGGGACAAGTCCGCTAGGGGCTTAAGCCAACTTCTATGAGCTCTTAGAAGAAGCTTCTTAACTGATGGACGAAAGCTAACTCAAAGGAAGCTAATCTACTTGCGGAAAGAAACTGAAAGCCAACAAGAAACGCAAACCCTAGCAAACCCTAATTCTACCAGCTAGTCCTACTGATGCAAAGATGGGAATGCAAACTACTGAAAGAGATGCCATTACTTCTATGAAGGTAAGATACATGTGTCTAGACTACTTCTACCTGAAGAAAACATCTTTTTGTATTTTTGACTAAGTTATTTAGAATTATCATGCATGTGCTTGTAACTAGCTTTTTACTTTGCAGAGGCGGATCACAGAGGAGAAATGCTTGGAAGAGGTCAGGAAGGCTCAGAGAGGGTCTAAGGAGTCCCTAACATCCTTCTAGAGAGTTTCAAAAAGTTTGGCTACCAAGAAACCACGTTTATGAGCTTCTACAGGAAGTCTGCAGGGGTTCTACAGGATGTTTCAGAATTTCTACAGGATGTTTAGCAATTCCTACAGGATGTTCTACGATTGGATTTTGGATGATGGGTGAGTGGAAGAGGCTGCATGGATGGATAGGGAGGTAGGAGAGGGGTTTGTAATGACTAAGTGACAGAGAGATGAGGTGATGAGAGGGTGTGGAAAGCTAGTTTGTCTTAAAGAGGGCAGAGGGAATGGAAGGCCAAAAAGGTAGGATGACGTGGGCCGTAGAGTAGTTGTGAGACGAGGGGTCTAATTTGGAGATGAGAAGTTGGCCTCGACGAAGATTAGATGGACGAGAGAGTGATGGAGTTGCACTGCACAGTGTAAACTGAACCAAATCATCCATGTCCTGCACATAATCAAAATATTACTAATCTATCCTAACTGTTAATGAAACCGATGAACAACAACGTTAATTCTAAAGAGAACCATGTATGGTACTGAAGCAAAGAAACATTCCAAGAGGTTTGAGCACATGGATAGCTTTTACAAATGAAACCATTGCACCAAAGATTTCATGAGTACGCAAACTAGTGTTTTTGTTGGGTAGCACTGTCTGCAATTCCAGCCCCCAGAAAGAGGTGAAAATGAGAGTGCAGGCAACCCTTTTCTGGAACTCTTATCAATTCTAATCTCTTTACTCCATTCTAGACATCTGAAGCAACTCTATGTTCTAACAATGACCTACTTAACCACACCACGAAATCTAACTCAACAAACTACATTTCAAATGCATGTAAAGAAAACCATATTGCTGAAAGAAAAGATATCAATACAAAAGAAGGATGCCCTAGGCTCTCAGGTTGGGCCCAACCCCAAGAGCTATGGATCCTTTAGAAACTCAGAGCTGAGATCAAATCTGACTGCTTCTCATTAAAAAATAATAATCATAAGTCAAGAGGTATCCCAATGATGGCTACAAAAGAGCAAAAACAGAGCTGGCAGCTCGTAGTGCAGAATGTGCAACAGTTTTTCCAAAAGTCCTTTTCGAAGGCTGAAGCCTTATCATTTATACATCACGAGGCCCCAAGCTAGCCTCCTAAATCTATGGGACTTGGCTGACCAAACTGGGAGTGAACAGCTGCTTCCACAAAATCTGTTTGGCTGCCTTCTAGATCCGGTTGTGGTGGCTTTTGGAGCTCGGAGTTGGGGGTGAAGATCCTGAGGAAGGCTATTTAATGCCGTGGACAACCCTCCTACGAATCCTCAACCCCATCTTGGCTGTCTCCTAGCCCTTATTTGCTCGGTTTTGCTCCAACATGTGTCAAAAAACCTGAAATGAGCACGTGTTAGCCACCTAGGAATAGTGACTTCCCTTATTCGTACAAATGACATAAACATACTAAAAAATGATGCATAAGTTATGAAAAATGAAGGATTGAGCAAGGGTGGTTAGGCCAAATGAGCCCAAAATGTTACCAAATTTGGGGCTCATCACCAACAACATCATCAAACTTTGAAGTACTATATCCATAGAAAAAGTTAATAATATCCATAACTAAGTCATTGCAACATTCTAGCAATGAGCATAGAAATAATAGAGCCCTAACTTCATCATTAAAATTTACCTATACAAAAGTCAACTAATTGGAAACCGTGTTAAATTCATTTAAATGATCAATAACAAATCCACCTTTCGACATCTTCATATTAAATAGACGCTTCATAAGGAATACCTTATTTGAGGCCAAGGGTTTCTCATATAATTTGAATAATGCCATTATTTACAAGACATAGTCGAATTGTTCCTAGTGCCTTTTTGTCGAGAATCTCCCATTTTTGATTCGTCATACTCATCGGTGATGAGCCTCATCATTGGGTAATTATATGGGCCTTAATTCACCTCCTAGCTTAGTCAAACCAACTATTCTCATAACTCATTGCATGCTTTTGATTATATTTTTGTTATGATGTGAGTTAGAGTTGGATATTATGCTTTGTGGTCTAATGTGCATTTAATGCAGGATTAAAGGAGAAAATCAAGGAATTTTGGCAAAGACAAAGGTCAAAACTTGAATGGGACAAGGGAGAGGGATTATAGGAGCTAAATCCTCTACATTTACTACCACTCCATTCGAATATTCCTCCATACGTTCAGAGTGCAAAAAACCAAATCATGAGGACTAGAAGGCAGTCGAGCAAGTGAGAGACAAAGCATCAATTTATCTCAAGTTTAGGAGCTAAGCCTCCCTAATTTTAAGGAAGTCATCGGGGACTTCAGATGTATGAGTAGAGAGGCCTAGGACCTCAGTAGGATTCGTATTTTTGATTGTAAAACTCTACTCTATTTTCGAGTTGCAAGACTTGTGACAGTTCTTTTGATGTGATTTGTCATTTCATAATAAGAATGAGTTTTGTTTTGAGCTAGCTCTGAGTTAACTCAGAGTTCTGAAGCTCTTGGATTAGGACCCAACCCTAGCAGCCAAGGCTCCTCTTGATTGTACATGTATGTTTAGTGTAGATTCATAGCTTAATTGTTAATTTTCTTATTAGATGCATTTCCATTACAAGTAGTGTAGATTATATTGGTTGTGTCATAGTTTTCTTCCATTTGTGCATTTATTTCAAGTAGTAGGTTAGCAAGGAGAAAAAGGATCACCACAAGGTTTTTAGGAGGTGACTCATCCTTACTTCCTCCCTCTGGGACCTTGACTTGAGGAAGGGACCCTTAAGCAGCCCCAAAAACACAGATTTCTAGTTCTTTTATGAACTTTGGAGTTTGTTGTCTTTAAGTCAGTATTTGGTTAATGTTGCAAGGTAGATTATATTGTGATCTTTTCCATCTCCATTTCTGCAATAGATCTCACTCATGCTTTCATTCCCTTCAACAAATTTCTTCATGCATAATATAGGCAGTTGATTCATTAGTTCTGCTTTTCTAGTTTATAAAAATGTATCTTGTTGCATAACGTTTTGGAAGACACACATGTTTTATGCAAAGCAGGTGATTGAGGAGGAGACCGAGACTTCATAGCCAATAGCCACCTTCCACTTCATCCACCTTAGCCATCCCTTGCTTTCACCATCACCCTCACTAGTTTTTCATCGTTTTTCATTAAAATTCTCCCAAACACATTGAGCGAACCTAGCCATCCCTTATCTAGGATATTGACTCCTGAGTGCTCCTAGACCTTCTAACACCCCATTCCACCCATCACACACCTTTCCTAAGCTTCCCATCACCTACAACACCTCACATTTATCTCTCGGTGGTATCTTGTATGTTTCCTGTAATTCCTACAGGATCATCCTGTAGGTTTCTAGTACATCCTGTAGGTTTTCTTGAAACGACCTATTTTGAGGCTGAATTGATGGGAAACCTCTATGAAGTCAAAAAAAGCCTCCTAGGACCCCTCCACACCATCAAACCACTTCATAAACCTTCTGGCCATCCTAAAATACCTTTAATCCACCTGTCACATATACAAGAACAATTAGTTTGCATACTTGATTTTGCCTAAAAAGACCAAAAACAGTGAAAACAAGCTTAGTTTAGTTTCTATACTCACACATTAGTATTTTTTGATGCTTTTTACTTCTGCAACTTAGGTAGTAGTATTTGTTTATTGTTGATTTATCATTTCTATTTAGCATAGCTTCTTAAATGGTTAATTAGGGTATGGTGTGGTTTAGTTTTACATGTCGGCTTTCTCCATTACTGCAGTAGAGTAACTTTCTTAGAGTAGATTTATGTTTCTTCCATAAAAAAGTCAAGCTTCTTCTAACTCTATAGAAGTTTGGCTTGGAACCCCAGTGGTCTCTCACCAGCTGAACAGTGACAACAAGAAGAACCATCACTTTTACTTGTGCATACAACACTGTCACCTCCAAGTTTGTAGAACCTCGGGTTGATAAGTAAAGCTAGTAGCCCAGGAGTTGCAGCATCCTTGTTGCAATACTATCGCTCATCACTTTTTGGTGCCGTTGTCAGGGAGGTGTCTGAGTAGAGTATTATTATTGCTTTCTTTTCTTATATTTCTTGTCTTCAATATTCTACCATTAGTTTATTTATGCAAAAGTTATCTAGTTGTTTCCTTTCTTTCATTTTGCATCGTCTGCTTTCCTTTCCACTTTGCAAGTAGGATTTCAATTCAACAAGTAGTTTTTTATTTTGTTAGTAATTATTCAATCAACAATTTCAATTTTGCAAGTACTTCCTAGGTTTAAAAAATATATATACAAAACCAACCCAAAAATATTTCCTTTAATGCCTCGTAGGAATAGGGACAACTTAGGGACATTTTTGCCAAATACCCCCACTCCATCCAACAACCAATCTTCTCTCTTCTTCAGTGGTTTTGAACTGGAGGAACCCTTAAGTGAGCAACCTAACATATTTGAAGAACCTACAAGGTAAGAAGGAGGAGAAGAGGAACCCATTCCTACTGAACCAATGGCTAAAAACCGAAATGACAAAGGGAATATAGAGAGAGTTGAGTGTGCCTTCCCCGTTAGGGAAACCAATGTGGACATTAAGATATAAAATATAATCCCCTCTTCCCTACCTCATTTCCATGGCTTCACCATGAAGACCCTGCCATTTTCTTGTTTGAGTTTTTTGTTCTATGTCGAACCTACGACTATACATATGATGAGAAAAATTTAAAACTATTTCCATCTACCCTCAAGGATGCAACATTGTGCTGGTTCATAGGTTTACCTGGAGATATCATCACAACTTGGGCTCAAATGTGGTAGGCCTTTAACAACAAATATCGGGACTACTATCGATCAAAGAATACTAAAGAAGAAATTTTTCGGATGACCATAGGAAATGATGAATCCTTAGAATACTAAGAAGAAATATTCTAGCTTAGTTACAAAAGGGCTAGGTGCACACTTGACCCTGAGTCACTAAAGCTGGTCCTGCTTAGGGGAGTAAGAGAGGATCCTCTCGATGGCTTACATTTGTTAGTAGGAGGAGATATCTACCAATTACTCTATGAGTATATCATTATTGTCTTTAGAAACCATTCTATGGTAGCAAGGAAAAAGGGTAGGGGTAGTCAACCTATGGCTAGTACATCATGTTCCAACTCATCCATCAAGGCTGAAATTGGAAACATGCTGGAAGATTTCAGAAGTGAGATGTTGCTGACCCTTGCCTTGCAACTCAACACCATGAACATTAAGAGGAAGCAGGAGGAAGCAGAGGGAGCCTTGGCTATATTTTGTCCTAGATGCACTAGTAGGCATTCTAAGAATGAATGTCCAATGAACTCTATTGAAATTTGCTCAATCTGTGAAGAAAACCACTCCACATAAAAGTGCCCTTCTTCACCCAGACTCAAAGTCCTATATCAAGGAGCTGAAGGGATCACTGAGCAACTTTGCTACATTAATGAAAGGATACCTCCTAGGCCTAGACCATACCAGCAAAGCATGCAAGGGTCATCTGATGCATATTACAACCCCAACCAAACCACAACTATACCTTCTTAGGCACCCTCTGGTCATCCCCCCTAGTATACACCCCCTCCTTAGTCCTATGCATCTTAGTATCACTCCCAGCCAGCCATCCAGTCATTTCAACCTTATGCTCCACCACAACCTCAGTGGAATACACCACTCTAGGGGTGGAGGCCCCAATACAACAATGCTCCAGCTCTATTGCCTCCACCACCTACCCAACCATAGCTCATACACTCTGCTGCACCCAAGCAACCCCATATGCTTGCCCAGCCAAATCCGAACTCGAACAATAGGCATGCTCAACAAGTGTACAATGGAGAGACATCATATCCATATTATACTGTGGAAATCCATGAGATTAACCTAAGATTTGGGATTGTTCTCCTAGATAAACAACCTCCACCTCCACTTTGGGAGGTTGAGGAAGAAAGTGAGGAAATCAGCCTTAAATTAAATCCACCCTTTCCTGAGAGATTAGCCCAACGACTCTAGCCTACCCCAAAGGAGACTGAACTTCTGGGAGAATTAAAAAATCTTTGTGTAAATATCCCACTTCTCCAAGCAATAAAAGATGTTCCCATTTACAATAAGTTGATTAAGGAGAAGTGCTTCAAGCATCTAGGGAGGCGAAAAAGGTATGCCCCTACCATTAATGTCATTAGGCAGCTGTCTGACTTAATGCTAGGTTAGGTAATATGTCCAAAATATTTGCACCCTGGAATCCCTTCAATAGATGTGCACATCAATGGCACCATTATCCTACACATTATGATCGATCTTGGGGCTTCCATTAATGTGATGACCATGGAAACCATACTCAAGCTCAACCTCCAAGGTTCATTGAGGAAAACCACAACAATTCTGCAACTTGCAGAACGTTCCACAGTAACCCTTGAGGGAATTGTGGAGGATGTGATGGTTTCCATTGACTCATGGGAGTACCTTGCAGATTTCCTAGTTCTCTAACCTAAAGCTAAAATATTTTTTACCCTCTCATCCTTGTGAGGCCACAATTGGCCACTACTGATGCTTACATTAGCTACAGAGCTGGGAATATGATCATCAAGAATGGGCATATGTCCAAGCATTTAGTCCTATACCCTCCTACTCAACCTTCTCTAGAGCCTGACTTACCTTTATGGCTGGAGGAGGAGGGAGAAGATGAAGTTTATTCCACCCAACTTTATGCTTTGGAAGCAACCATGGGAGGAGGACAACAAGATGTTGATGAATTGATTGAACACCTACTCCAAAGTCCAACTCCCAATTCATTACCCCTATAAGAAGCAGTAAAGGAAACCCAGAACAATCATCCAATTGAATTATGCTTGGCCGATTCCAACCCACTCCGTTTCAAAACCATAGAATTCGGCCCAAAGATAACCTTGAAAATGAATCCATATCTTTCTTCTCTTGAAGAGGAGAATCTATGCAACATGTTAAAGGAAGATCTAGAAGCCTTCGCTTGGAGTTACAAGGAAATGAAGGGAGTACACCCCTCAGTGTGTACTCATCACATATACATCAACGAAGGTTTCAGGCTGGTCCAACAACCACAAAGGAGGATGAATCCAACTCTTAAAGATATAGTCAAAAAGGAATTGTAAAAACTACTAGATGCAAGATTCATTTACCCTCTCTCCAATAGTGAGTGGGTCTCTCCTTTGGTGTTAGTTCCCTAGAAAAATAGTAAGTGGAGAATTTATGTCCATTACAGGAGTTGAACAAAGCCACAAAGAAGGATCATTTTCCTCTACCATTCATTAACCAAGTGTTAGATGGCCCAGAAGGGAAATTGTCTTTCTCTTTCCTAGATGGATTCAATGGGTACAACCAAATCCAGATCTACCCAAAAGACTAGGATAAGACCACATTCACTTTTCCTTGCGGTACTTTTTCCGATAGGGTCCTTCTTTTTGGCTTATGTAATGCTCCTGCCACTTTCTAGAGAGCAGTCTTGAGTATTTTCGCCGAATTGGACCATGATGCGGTGGATATTTATATGGATGATTTTACACCTTGTGGCTGTGATTTCCAAGAAGCCCTGTCTAACCTAGGAAAAGTACTACACAAATGCATTGAAATGAACCTTTCTCTTAGTCCTAAAAAATGTGAATTCTTAATGATTGCAAGGACTGTGATAGGTCATTCAATATCTCAGCAAGGACTACAGGTCGACCCAAAAAAAATAACTATCATCCAAAGGGTCCCACCTCCTCAAAAACAAAGAGATGTCAGAAGATTCCTAGGGTTAGCTAGATACTATTGAAGGTTCATAAAGGACATCAGCAAATTGGACTCTCCTTTATTTGGTTTGTTGGCCAAAGATTTTGAGTTTATATGGTCAAAAAGATGTCAAGAGGCCTTAGACATCCTAAAGGATAAGTTAACCACTGTACCAATTCTCCGAGGCCCAAATTGGGCCCTGCCCTTTCATATTCATGCTGATACCTCACGCAAGTATATATGAGCAACCCTAAGACATATAGATGAAAAAATTCCTTATGCTATCTATTTTATTAGTAAGAACTTATCAAAGGATTAAATAAATTATAGAGTGACCGAAAAGGAACTACTGGTTGTGCATTCATTAAACAAATTTAGGCATTATATTACAGGCTATCTAACATTTGTGCATACTTACCATGCTACAATCAAATATTTAATGAACAAACCTCATGTGAATGCTCGAATTATAAGATGGTTACTTTTATTATCATGGTTTGATCTAACCATTGTTGATAAGTCTGGTAAGGAAATTTTTTTTGCAGACTTTTTGTCTAGGGTAAATTTTCTTGCAGGTGAAGAAGGAATGGTGGATGACAAGTTATCAGACGAGCACATATTTTCTATTTCAATTCTCTCTCCATGGTTTGCTGATACAAAAAACTATTTAGTATCAACACAGTTCCTACCAAACTTGTCCTCCAATGAAAAGAGTAGGATAGTCAGGAAAAGCACCCCCTTCACTTCGATTTGGGGGCAATCTTTTCAAACTTGGCCCAGATCAAATCTTGAGAAGGTGTGTCAGGGAGGAGGAAGTCTTTCACATCCTTCTGACCTATCATGATGGGCCTCATGGAGGTCACTTTGCAGCAAAGAGGACAACATTCAAAGTGTTACAAGCAGGCTATTATTGTCCCACTCTTCATCAGGATGTCAAAAAATACACTAGTCAGTGTGATCGGTGCCAAAGGAAGGGAAGGCCTACTCCAAGAGATGAAATGCCTCTGTAGCCTCAAGTGACTTTCGAGCCATTTGACAAGCGGGGCATGGACTTCATTAGGCCTATTGACCCTCCTTCAAAGCAAAAACAATACATTATTGTGTCCACTGATTATTTTACTAAGTGGGCTGAAAGCAAGGCAACTGAGGTAGCAACCGAAGAGAAGGTGGCTGAGTTCCTAAGGGAGAATGTATTCTATAGATTTGGGTACCCTAGAGAGTTGGTCATAGACCAAGGCATCCAGTTTACCTCCAGCATGATTGAAGACTTGCTCAGCCATCACAAGATCAAGCATAGGACCTCCACTCGCGATCATCCACAAGCTAATGAGCAAGTGAAGGTGACCAACAGAGCACTGGAGAGAATCTTAACGAAGGTGGTGAGCAGCAGTAGGAAGGATTGGGTAGAAAGGTTGTTGAGGCCACCTGGGCCTATAATAGCACATGGAATACCACCAGTGGATTCACACCCTATGAGCTAGTCTATGGGAAAAAGGCCTTGTTATCCATTGAATTTGAATATAACACATTAAGGATGCCAGCCCAGATAGATCTAGATCTCAATAGTGCATAGAAAGAGATATTGTTCCAGTTGAATGGTTTAGATGAATTCAGAATGCAAGCCCTCCTACATACAGAGGTAGTTCAACTTTAGAGGAAGATCTGGAATGATAAAAATATCAAGAAGAAGCAATTTTAGGAAGGCGATTGGGCATTGTTATATGATTCTAGGTATAAATACTTCAAGTGAAAGTTAAGGACAAGATGGCTTGGACCTTATATTATGGAAAATGCCATGATAATCAGTGAAAATCAGAACCATAAATGAAGAAGCCATTCCTTTGCTTGTTAAAGGATACTGATTGAAAATTTAAAAGAGACCTTTATCGAAACAAGAGTTCATTGATGATATCAATAAAACAATGATGATAGTGGAGTAAGTTCCAACTGCTCCCTCAACAAATCACCGAGAAAAAAAGGAATAAGGACTCAGGTGAAAACCTCCAGGAGGTGCCCGAGTCCCATCATTGGGTTGAAAACCTCTTGAGGCACCTAGGGAAAACAACTAGAGTGAAAACTTCTCTGGGGTAGCCTAGTTGTTTTTCAAAAAAAATAAAATTAATCATGAAATTTCCATTTGCAGGTGGGCAAGAAGGACAGTCAAGGAGCAAAAGAGGATCCCAAGGAGACCCCTTCTACTCACATATTTATTTTTTTCCACTCATTCCCATGCATCATTCCATCATTTTTTTCATTTTCCCACTCCATTGCTTCAGTTTATATAAAGACTGTCTTTTCTACAGGATCCCTTGAAAACCTACAGGATGATCTTGTAGGAATTACAGTGACCTAGAAGTCCTACAATAAGAAATACAAAGGAAAATGATGGACTTGTTAGGTCCCTAAAATTCACCCTCTTCATGATATCGCACCTCACCTTTCCCACCATCATCATCCTTGCACTCACCATTCCAAAAAAAAAAAAATCAGTTTCTAGAGTTTTTTTCTAGTCTTCAAAAAACAAAAAAAAAATAAAACAAAGAGGAATAAATATAGTCACTTGAGTATTATTTTCTCTCCACACTCCCACTCCTTCTTTCCATCCATGTCACCATCCTCACATCCCCAACAAAAAAAATGATTAAAGAGTTCTAAGGGAGAAGCAGCTACAAGACATCCTGTAGCAGCCTATCCCACAGAATACCAATCACACCAGCATCAAGTCTTCACCATGATCATCCAAGAGCTCCAAAGTAGCAGCATCAGATCTTCAACCACAGGTACCTTGAAAAACAAAGAAGCCATTAGCAGACAACAAGAGGAGGAAGAAGAATGGCATGTAGCAAATATACACACCAACACTTCTGGTCTTCGAAAACTGTAGCATAACATTGAAACCACAGGTAAGTATCCTGCTCGCTCTCTCATATGCATCATGTAGTAAAAAAGAAATTGTAAGGGTTACAAGATAGTTGGTTTATAAGTGAAAAGGTGTCCAGTTAACGTGGCCACCTTCATTCAGTCAGCACATGCATAACCGGGTGTCCTCTCACATGTGGTTGCAGTTAACTCAAAGACAGAGAAGGAGTAGGACAAAAAGCAGTTAAACTATAGATCTACAAAGTGGGAATAGATTACAAGGAGTCAGAAATTATGAGGTGGTAGTGGGGACCAACGGTCCAAAAATGGCAATGTACCTTTGCTTCCAGAACACAACCTCACCCTGAATCACCATAAGAGGAAATAAAACATCGTTCCCATGCATTCATGCATTTCACCTCCTCGAGACTCACTCACTCAAGTCGCTCTCATACCCAAGCAACCCACCACAAGAAAAGATACATCGGTTCACTGCACAGGAATTCCTACATGTCTACATAGGAATTCCTATAGGAGCATGCACAGGAATTCTTACAGGATACATAGAGATTGCCTCAGGATACACAAAGATTGTCTACAAGATTGGTAGAGAATAATTTAGAAGGGATATCATAGGAGTTGGCCACTACAAACAATCTAAAGAGGTAGGATCTGTAATTACATCCCTCTTTGCAATTAAATGAACCAAGAAAACTCTAAATTTGAGTGAATTTAGCAACTGTGTGAAGGGAATTAAATACACAGTCATCTCTGTTTTAGCTCTGCATTTGAAAAATTCTTTACACCCTCTAATTTTCTCCTCAAGCTTCACCAGCAAGATGATAGGAGGGTTAAATAGGAGAGATCCCACAAACAATGTGAGAATCCAACAACACCCCCAAGTGCTTGAAATCTTTACAAGACATAATTGGATGTGGCTTTTCGAAAAATCCAGAGGGTATGATGAGGAGGTGTCTCAAGAATTTGTTCTCTCCCTTACTCCACACACCAGAATCCATGCCACTGTTGTAATAAGGGGCCTCACTATAGATTTCACCCCTGAGCTCATCACCAGAGTCACCACACTTCCCCTAGGAATACCATGGAGAAAAGAAGACAAAGGAGATAGCGAGGTTTCCAAAAGAAAAGTATTTTTAGAAGGTGAGGAACCCATTGAGGACAAAAATGGAGTAAGGAGGGAAAGTCCACCATATCCATGGAATGAGGTAGGCTACCAACTAATCAAATACATCTCATGTGAGGATAGGTATAGTGTTGTCTATGGCTATCATTTCAGGATCCTTGAAGAATTAAGATTTGGAGCATAAACACCCCTTCACCAAAGGATCAGCATACCATACTTCTTGCTTCAATCACTCATAGACTCAAGCATCAAAGTGAAAGATGGAAATTCCCAATAGTTAGTTCACCATGGGTTCATTAGGATCCTCATAGAAGATTCCCTATAGAACCTCAGAACTCCTATAACATGGAAAGTTTTCAGAGACATGCCAGCAGAGGATGACATCAAAGCTCTCACTTATGATGTTAGTCCTACTGTCAGTGAAGATGAAGTAGAATAGGAAGAGGAAGATAAGGATGAGATGGGTGAAGAAGGAGTTGGCGCAAAGAAACATGATGAATATGAAGAAGAAGAGGGAGAAGAGAAGGAGGATGATGAAGAAACGTAGGAGGAAATTAAGGAGGAAACTGATAGAGATGATGAAGATCTACAAGAAGAAGAATATAGGAAGGACATAGAGGATGAAGGAAATGGAACAGAGGCGGTAGAAAACAAGGAGGAGTCACCTAGGGTGTCCCCAGAAGCTACTAAGAGAGAGGCAACATCTTCCCTCACTACTCTCAGCACCCTAATCAAGCAAAAAGGAAAAAGGCAAAGGCAGACCCCACTATATTTCAGAACAAGAAAGAGCACGAGAATAAGAAAGGGGAAGCCATAAACATCTACCACAATTCCTATTGCCATTGAAGATTCACCTACAAAAAAAAAGAAAAAATCCCTTCCCCTAAGTTCCCTATCACCTATGTGTGGAGATGGAACAGCCTGCCATACAACATAAAGGTAAGAGAATATCACTCCCCTCAAAGGTTGAGAGAGGCACTATATAGGACACCTATGTATAAGCAATCTATGCAAAGGTTGAAGGTCAATTGGATAGGCCTAAAACTCAGTCCACCACTACTCTTAGTGGTGATAGAAGGGAGAAAAGAAGAAGAATAAAATATGCAGTGGGAAGAAGTAGAAAAGAAAGCAGGCTTCTATGAAAAAGAAGAGGGGACCACAACAGAGGCATGGGGTATGAGAGAGGCTACCAGAGCCATGAAAGACATGGATATTGACTAAGTTTCTCGGAGGATTAGCAACACTTTCAGTAGGGGGTGATGATGAGCCTCATCCTTGGGTAATTATATGGGACTTAATTCACCTCTTAGCTTAGTCAAAACAACTATTCTAATAACTTGTTGCATGCTTTTGATTATATTTTGTTTATGAGGTGAGTTATAGTTGGATATTATGCTTTGTGGTCTAATGTGCATTTAATGTAGGATTAAAGGAGAAAATCAAGGAATTTTGGCAAAGAAAAAGGTCAAAACTCAAATGGGAAAAGGGAGAGGGACTATAGCAGGTAAATCCTCCCCATTTACTACCCCTCCATTCAAATATTCCTCCATCAGCTCGGAGTGCAGACAACCAAATCATGAGGACTAGAAGGCAACCGAGAAAGTGAGAGACAAAGCATCAGTTTATCTTGAGTTTAGGAGCCAAGCCTCCCTAATTTTAAGGAAGTCGTTGGATACTTCGGATGTATAAGTAGAGAGGCCTAGGACCTCAGTAGGATTCAGATTTTTTATTGTAAAACTCTACTCTATTTTCGAGCTGCAAGACTTGTGACAACTCTTTTGATGTAATTTGTCATTTCGTAATAAGAATGAGTTTTGTTTTGAGCCAGCACTGAGTTAACTTAGAGGGTTGAAGCTCTTGGGTTAGGGCCCAACCCTAGCATCCAAGCCTCCTCTTGATTTTACATGTATGTTTAGTGTAGATTCATAGCTTAATTGTTAATTTTCTTATTAGGTGCATTTCCGTTACAGGTAGTGTAGATTAGATTGGTTGTGTGATAGTTTTCTTCCATTTGTAACTTTATTTCATGTAGCAGGTTAACAAGGAGAAAAAGGATCAGCACAAGGTTGTTAGCAGGTGTCTCGACCTCACTTCCTCTGTCTGGGACCATGACTTGAGGAAGACACGCTTAAGCAGCCCCAAAAACAAAGATTTCTAGTTCTTTTATGAGCTTTGGAGTTTGTTGTCCTTAATTCAGTGTTTGGTTAATGCTGCAAGGTAGATTTCATTTTTATCTTTTCCATCTCCATTTCTGCAATAGATCTCACTCATGCTTTCATTCCCTTCATCTTCATGCATAATATAGGTAGTTGATTAATCAGTTATTCTTTTCTAGTTTATAAAAATGTATCTTGTTGCATAAATTTTTGGAAGACACACATGTTTTATGTAGAGCAAGTGCTTTAGGAGGAGACCAAGAATTAATAGCCAGCAGAAACCTTCCACTTCATCCACCTTAGCCATCCCTTGCTTTCACCATCACCCTCACTAGCTTTTCATCATTTTTCATTAAAATTCTCCCAAACAGATTGAACAAATCTAGCCATCTCTTATCTCGGATATTGACTCATGAGTGCTCCTACACCTTCTAATACTCCATTCCACCCATCACACACCTTTCCTAAGCTTCCCATCACCTCCAACACTTCACATTTAGCTCTCAGTTGTATCCTGTAGGTTTCCTGTAATTCTTCTAGTACATCCTGTAGGTTTTCCAGAAACGACCTGTTTTGAGGCTGAATTGATGGGAAACCTCTAGGAAGTCACAAAAAGCCTCCTAGGACCCCTCCACACCATCCAACCACTTCATAAACCTTCTAGCCATCCTCAAACACCTTCAATCCACCTGTCACATACATAAGAACAATTAGTTTGCATACTTGATTTTGCCTAAAAAGACCAAAAAATGTGAAAACAGATTTAGTTTAGTTTCTATACTTGCACATTAGTATTGTTTGATGCTTTTTACTTTTGTAACTTAGATAGTAGAATTTTTTTATTGTTGATTTAGAATTTCTTCTTAGCATAGCTTCTTAAATGGTTAATTAGGGTATGGTGTGCTTTAACATTACATGTTGGCTTTCTTCATTACTGCAGTAGAGTAAGTCTCTTAGAGTAGATTTACCTTTCTTGCATAAAATAATCAAGCTTCTTCTGACTCTATAGAAGTCTATCTTGGAACCCCAGTGGTCTCTCGCCAGTTGAACAGTGACAACAAAAGAAACCATCACTTTTACTTGTGCATATAGCACTGTCACCTCAAAGTTTGTACGAACCCCAGGTTGATAAGTAAAGCTGGTAGCCCAAGAGTTGTAGCATCCTTGTTGCATTACTAGTGCTCATCAATTGGCTTCTTTCATTTTCCTATGCATGGTAGGTACATATTTTTTTATATTGATACTCATCCATTTGCATCTTCCACAATTGGTCTTTTTGGTCGTTAAATTTCTTGACCTTAAACCTATTGTCTTCCGCCATTACTCCCACTCGAACTAGGAACCCTACTTTCCTGCAAGTTTATCAGCCAAGTAGACCTTGGGCTTTGATATTAGTTGTTAGAAATTAATTAACAAAGAAATGAAATACACAAAATATTGCAGAAACACAAATACAAAAACACATCAAATAAGATTGACACAAATATACGTTGTTCACCCAATTTGGGCTATGTCCATGAACAAATAGTTAATATTTCCTTTTATATTATCCAATAAAATGAAGAGATCCAACTTACAACAGATCCACTATAATTTCCTCTTCACTCTCACACAACTGCCTCTCTCTCTCTTTCTTAGAATAATAATCCAATACCCCAATACAATTCCATCATATACACCGAGGGGGTGCCTTCTAGGGGAAAAAACCCTAAATTAACATAACTTTTACCGTCAGATCATCCCCCTAATGAACGACCCATATTGACTGCGAAATTACAATATTTTACAAGGAAAAATTTCATATATTTTTAGCTTCATGGGCACTTCCCCTGAACCCCCACTACAGGGGCTGATAAAAGTCGTAGTTCGCCCCCATAGGCCCCCCATATGGCGATTAAACGGGTGGCATTACTGCCCCATTAGGAACAAGGATCCAACACGATTGAAACAAAAACCTCTAAACAATCAAGAAGATAAGTATGCTGCACACCCAACAATTTGATAGAGAATGGGTTCCATGAACTAGGAGCTGAAACAACATAAAATGCATTGTCACAAGTAGAAAATGATTTATTGAGAGACAACAAGAAGGATTCAAAATCTCTCTTCTACATTTTTCAAGTAGTTCATGAAATTATTTTTCCAAGGATTGTAGCAACAAAAAAGTCCAAGCAAGCATGGGATATCCTTTAGAAAACATACCAAGGCATGGAAAAAGTGAAGACAAAAAAACTACAAATGCTAAGAAGAGATTTTGAGACAATTTATATGAAAGTGTCTAAGAATATAGAATCATTTTTTACACAAGTAATTGGTCTGGTTAGTCAAATAATGTCTCATTGTGAGACACTTGAAGAAAGGAGAACAATTGAGAAAAAATTGAGAAGTCTTCCAGCAAGATTTAACCCTATTGTTGTGACTATAGAAGAGATAAATGATCTTTCACAATTTTTAGTGAATGATCTTCATGGATCAATGATTTCTCATGAACATAGTTTGAATAGAGAAAAAGCTCCTCGTTGGATCATGTCTTCAAGACACAAGTTTCAATTGGTCAAGATAGAGGCACAGGAAGATCAAATGCTAGAGGAAGAGATAGATTCCCACATAGAGGTGAAAGAAGAAACCCTTCAATCTCAAGTGGAAGGGGCAACAATCAAAATCCAAGTCAAGGTCCAAACCAAAATCAAGAACAATGTCAAAGGTATGATAAATCAAGAACAATGTATGGACATTATGCTAATGAATGTAGAAACAAACAACATTATCTTAGCAACAAACCAAATTCAAATTTCACAAAAGAAAATTAGAACCAATATAACATGCTCTTAGCATGTAATGTAGCATAAGAAAAACAAAAGGATGTATGGTTTCTAGCTTCTTGATGTAGCAACCACATGATAGGGAACATACAAATGTTTTCCAATCGAGATGAAAGTGTGAAATCTAAAGTGACATTAGGAAATGATAATAAAGTGTCAGTAATGGGCAAAGGAAGAGTCAACATTCTAACAAATAAGGGGGAGAAGAAGTATTTTAGATGTTTATTTTGTCCTTGGTTTGAAGCATAACATCATAAGCATTGAACAACTCATGCAAAAGGGATACAATGTCTTTTCCAAAAATGGAGAGTGCACAATTTCAGATAAGTCACCAAGCAAACACTTGATTGCAAAGGTTCAGATGAAAAGAAACACAATGTTTCATCTCAAGATAAAACTAGATTTGAGGGAAGAAGGTGCACAAGAACAACTCTCAATGAATTTACAAGGGGATGAAGAAAAAGTAGTTGTTGATACACAAACAAATTTTCAAGCATAAATCAAAGATGAAAATTGGTTATGGCATTTGAGATTTGGTCCTCTTAATTTTGGATGTTTGAATTTGCTGCATAGGAAAGGTATGGTGAAGGGTTTTCCACTCATGGAAAATAGAACATATTATGTGAAGGATGAATCTTGGCCTCAAACAACATAGAGAGACATTTCTAGCAGGAAGCTCAATAAGGGAAAATGCACTTTTCGACAATTGGAGATTGTGCATTCAGATTTATGTGGACCAATGTAGACACCATCAATTAGTGGCAGCTATAATTTCTTGAATTTATCGATGACTACACAAGGAAGACATGGTTCTACTTCCTAAAACAAAAAAGTGAAGTGTTTGAGCGCTTCTACCAATACAAAGCTCTTATTGAGAAGCAAAGTGGACATTAGATCAAAGTTTTGAGGACTAACAGAGGTGGAGAATACATCTCAAATGACTTCCTTCATTTTTGTAGCGAGCATGGAATTCACAAGCAATTTACAACAAAGTATACACCTATGGAAAATGGCGTCGCAAAAAGGAAAAATAGGATCATTATGGAAATGGAAAGGAGTATATTGAAGGTTAAATCATTTGCCAAATGACTATTGGGTTGAAGTTGTTGCTTGTGCATCAATATTATTAATAGGTGTCCAACCAAAAGTGTCAAGAATATGGTTCCTGAAGAGGCATGGAGTGGAAGAAAGCATAATGTCACTCACATGAGAGTGTTTGGGCGTGTGGCTTATGCCCATGTCTCTGATGAATTAAAGAAGAAGTTGGATAGCAAGAGAGAGAAATTCATATTTGTTGGATATAGTGATGAATCCAAAGCATACAAGCTCTATAATCCCTTAACCAAGAAGGTCATAATCTGCAAAGATGTGCAATTTATAGAAGAGGTAGCATGGGATAGAGGTTTGGAGAAGAAAATCAATATGAAAAAATGTATACCACAGGAAGGCAAAGAGGAATTGACTGTAGCAAGTAATTCCTCAATGATGATGACTCCTACTCCTACTCAAGCTCAACAAAGTAATCAACAAATAATAAGACAATATCACGCAGTGAAGAAAATATTTTCACATAGAACATTAACATACAAGTGAACAACATAGGAACTCAACACACTTCTTGACTACCACATCACCATTCTCATCTCAACATGAAGTACCCTCAGCAATTCCAATTTGCTTTCAGCTCGGGATGGGCTATTTACATTTTGAAATGAGAAATATTTTTGGTAGTAATTTCTTGTAGCTTAGCTTCCTTTTGCAGTGCTTTTTTTCGGGTTTTCTCTTCTATTTAGTATATGGTGGTTCAGTGCATTTTCCCGTTCAATTTTCAATTTTTTTTGTTTTTCCCGTCTTTCGCAATTTCGCATTAGTAAATAAGAAACAACCCAAAAACGGTGGATTAAAAGGTATGTAAAAAGGTTGATATAAATGTTTTGAATAGGAAATGTTTAGGTGTTAACATTAAGATCATCGGTTTAAGATATATTAAGCCACCTCATCAATCAAATAGATAAAAAAACGAAAAGAAATCAACGAAAGTTTAACTTTGTGTAATATGTAATATAAAAATTCTTCATAGTATTAAGAAATAAATGGTGATTTGGTAATACGATTAGATCATCCAATTTGGATGGTTTCTTCGTTGCTCTTTTTAGTATCTCATTCTTGATATGATCAAAGCATAGCTAACTTTGTCACATATGTACGGTGTTTTAAGTCTTTTTAAGTTGCAATCTCATGTATGAAGATTCATTAGGAGGTATAGAGGTATAGTTATTGTAATGTTATATTTTTGTATTTTTTTTAATGAGTATTGAGGAATAATTAGAAAAAATAATCACACTAAACATTGGAATTCATCTATCTAATAAAATATCATGATAGCTATCTAGTAAAATATCATTTTAATTGTGATATCTATAATATTTTAAATATAAATTTGTTGAGTTTATCTCATATTTATTATTTATTTTATTTTTGCATTTCTCAAATTTATATAAGAAATTGTTATTCCTTTATTGTTTTTTTATAATACTATTCTTTAATATCTTTATGATATACATATATTAAAGAGAAAACAAACATGAAAAATGAAAATAATATTATTTTTAAGTGAAGGATGCATCTTGCGCAAATAATATAGAGACATTTCGAGCAGGAAATTCAATAAGGGAAAATGCACCTTTGGACATTTGGAAATTGTCCATTCAGATTTATGTGGACCAATGCAGACACCATCAATTAGTGGAAACTATAATTTCTTGACTTTCAGAGATGACTACACAAGGAAGACATGAGTCTAGTTCCCAAAACAGAAAAGTGAAGTGTTTGAGTGCTTCTACCAATAAAAATCTCTTGTTGAGAACCTAAGTGGACATTAGATCAAATTTTTGAGGACTAACAGAGGTGGAGAATACATCTCAAATGACTTCCTTAATTTTTACAGGGAGCATGGAATTCACACGCAATTTTCGACAAGGTATACACCTTAGCATAATGTGTCACAAAAAGGAAAAATAGGACCATTATGGAAATGGCAAGGAGTATGTTGAAGGCTAAAGCATTTTCCAAATGATTATTGGGTTGAAGTTGTTGTTTGTGCATTATATATCATTAATAGGTGTCCAACCAAAAGTGTGAAGAATATGGTTCCTGAAGAGGCATGGAGTAGAAGAAAGCATAGCGTCACTCACATGAGAGTGTTTGGATGTGTGGCTTATGCACATTTCCCAGATGAATTAAGGAATACGTTGGATAGAAAGGGGGAGAAATGCATATTTGTTGGATATAGTGATGAATCCAAAGCATACAAGCTCTATAATCCCTTAAACAAGAAGGTCATACTCAGCAGAGATGTGCAATTTATAGAAGAGGAAGCATGGGATGGAGTTTTGGAGAAGAAAATCAAACCACAAGAAGACAAAGATGAATTAACTACAACAAGTAATTCCTCAATGGTGACTCTTTCTCCTAGTCAAGCTAAACAAAAAAATAAAAAAGTGACACCATCAACAAATAATAAGAAATTGTTGCGCAGTCAAGCAAACATTTTCACGTGGCGCATTAGCATACAAAGTGAATAATCAAACAAATATATAGAGTGAACAACATACGAACTCAAGACAACTTCTTGACTACCACATCACCATTTTCACCTCAACATGAAGGACCCCGAGCAATTCTAGTTTGCTTTTCAGCTCAAGATGCAAGATTTACATTTTGAAATGAGAAAGATTTTCGGTAGTAATTTGTTGTAGCTTATCTTCCTTTTGTAGCTCCTTTTTTCAGGTTTTCTCTTCTATTTAGTATATGGTGGTTCAGTGCATTTTTCCATTCAATTTTTCATTATTTTTTTTGTTTTTTTTAGTGTTTTGCAATTTCGCATTAGTATTAAAAGGTATGTAAAAAGGTTGATATAGATGTTTTGAAGAGAAAATGATTAGGTGTTAACATTAAGATCAACGGTTTAAGATATTGTTAGCCACCTCATCAATCAAATAGATAAAAAAATGAAAAGAAATCAACAAAAGTTTAACTTTGTGTAATATGTAATACAAAAATTCTTCATAGTATTAAGAAATAAATGTTGGTTTGGTAATACAATTAGATCATCTAATTTTACCATGTGGAGGGTTTCTTTGTTTCTCTATCAGTTATCTACTCCTCTATTGGAATGTAGGGTAGCTTCAATATCCATTTCTACACACAATCTTTGAGATGAATACCTAATCTCGATATGCTTGGAGCAGTGATGAAATGCTAGATTCTCAAAGAGCTTAATGTAACTATGCTTGTCACAATGTATCATAGTAGGCTCCATCTCATGTTTGAAAAGTCCCAAAGGCATTTTCCTCATCCACATAGCTTTGCACAATGCCAAAATGGCAACCATGTACACTACCTTTGTTGAAATATGCAATTGATCTATGATTCCTACTGAACTAGGAAACAATTGCTAACTTAGTGTTGAAGATGCAACTTGAAGTACTCTTTCAATCCTTGGAGAACCCCGCCCAATATGGATATACGAATCCCTCAAGCCTCACTCCATCAACCTATGTGTACCACAATTCATAATTTGTTGTCTGTGAGATACCTTAAAACATGCTTTGTAGCAACACAATGAACTTTAGTATGTTATCATGAATTGACTCAGCTTGTTTACTACAAAGAAAATATGAGGTCCTGTGCTAATGAAATACATGAACGACCTGATGAGTTTCCTCTATAATGTAGAATCTGCTTGATATGATCCGATAGATTCAACCTTCCTCTGAATTGTTACTAGAGACATGGTCATGGGCCTACAATCCTACATATGAAACCTCATGATAATCTCCTGCACGTCATTAGAGAAATGTTGAAGTAAAAAATGGGCCTCAAAATAACAATTTACAACCAAAATCAACTTTATAAGAGCCAATAGGATTCAATATGATTTTCTCAATCACGGGGAATAATTCCAATTTCTCAAGTAAAAAAATTAAAAAATATTAAAAATAAAAATTTAAACTCGTATTTTCAACTTATCTCCAGACGATTTTACTCAACTTTCTTGTAGGATCAGTCATTTGATGTAGAATTTATTTACTCATCCAAGAAACACCCATGTTGCATACTTTCAACATACACTACTACACAAAAATGAGAAATGCATGGAAAATGTTATTACAATCACATTTGTTCATGTAGCACAAAGCAGGGAAAATTTTAAGAACCACCCTAAATTTACATGTATAATAAATGGGTGAATCCGCATGATACATAAGAAAAATGGGAGGCAATTTTATCAATAATATAATATGTATATATAATTGTTTTGGAAAATCTCTCACCAGATTATGTTATCTTGTAAAGTATTTTTTTTGCTGAAGCAATTATGAATCCTTCTCTATCATTGAGTCCAAAAATAGTGTACAATATATACAAACATCCACTCGATGTCAAAGAAACAGAAAAGAAATAAAAGCTTAAGCCTCCAAGGGCTACACCGTACAACTTTACCTCTAAAAATTCAAGCCTAAGAAATAACTAACATGACTCCAGACTAACCCTCGGAAAGCCCGCAAACTTTCGCGCGGCCTCCCTCCGGTAAACCCAAACCCATAGATCCGACCCATCAAATCAAGAAGATTGACGGCTGAGGAGAAAGACGCCTAGCTAAAGAGCCCGAAGTTTAACTGTCCTGCCCCACCAAGTTTCTCTGTCCCAGACAACCGTTGATTCGCAACAACTGAATCCAACGGATGAGGAAGATTTCGCATAGGACAAGAAGGAGGAATGTTAATCTGCGATGGAGGGAAGTTTTCACAACCCTCACCCTACCACATGTCACAAGATGAATGGGATCGCTATGAAAACACCAAAACCATTACCACTCTGAGGGTAGCGCGATCAGTCGAAAACCACCTGGGAGGTTGTTTTGTAGTCTGGACCCCGAAGTCTGAAACCACCAGTTGCTGAATGACTTGGTTCCTCTTGTAAATGCAAAACTTCCTTTCCTTGGTTGGGATATTGTAAGGGTGAGAGTGTTCCATCGAGCAAAGACTTATGGGAATTATCTGAGATCTTCATCATGCTTGTACCTTGAGTCTGGGCGACTAGACATGGTTCTTTTCTCTTCAGCAAAATTTTCCCAAAATGAAGATGCATCAAGGGGAAAATCAAATCGAGCTAGTCTCCATGCTTTTGAGTCTAAACACATCCCTATCTTCTTCCGCCTATTCGCAGCATAGAGCTCTCAGTCTACTTGGACTCAACTCTTGCCACTTCATCGACACATTATTCTCTGTGCAGCTGACTCCCTGGTTGGCCAAAAGATCTGCCAGCTTATTTTCCTTTCTGCGAACATGGTGGAAACTGATAGTGCGCAGGCCCTGAAGATGGCTTTGAATTCTTTGTAAAACCTAAATTAGTTTCCAATGCTGATCAACTTTATTGAGCGCAGTTACATTATGGATTTTTTGCACTGAGTTGATAATTAACTCTGAATCTTCCTCTATCATGATGTTTAGACATTTGTCCTGCTTAAGTAAATCCAGGAATTGTTCCATAGCCATTAGTTCAGCCATGTTATTGGTGGTTGTACCTAGGTGGCAATGGAAGATAAAAATGATACTTCCCTCTGCATTTCTGAGGACACCTCCATACCCTGCTATTCCCGGTTCCCTTTTGAAGCCCCATCAATGTTTTATTTTAAATATCCTTCTGGAGGAGGATGCCAAAATTCCTTCTCCGTGTCCGACGAGATGATCTTCCTGTCAAGGCCTAGGAGGGTGAGCCCCTGCATCCCAATTGCCTGAGAATATTTAACTTTGCTTCTCAGGGGGGGTTTTTAGGGAAGTTGCGAATAATGGTTCTCACAGTCTCCTTGAACTGTTTTAGGATTATCTCCAGCAGGTGTTGAGGGGGCTTTTTTTCCTCCTTAAAAATTCTTTTGTTCCTCTCCTTCCACACGTTCCATATGATGAAGATTGGTGTAAGAGCCCACGCTGAGTTAAGAATTTCATTATCCGAAAATTTTTTCCTCCAGTTGATGAGGGTACTAATGATGCCGCCTCTGTCTCTGTCAGATTGTTGAAAGATAGTAGCAAAAAAGTCCCATAACCAGGAAGTGAAAATGCAGTTGTTGAGTAAATGTTCCAAGGTTTCTTCTTGAGCTTCACAGAGCAAGCATCTTGAAGGCCCCTGAACACCTCTCTTCCTTATGTTATCCCAAGTCAGAATTTTCTTGTGATAGACAACCCACATGAAGAGTTTGATTTTCATCCATCCTTGACACCTCCAAAGGTTTTGCCAGATTTTGTCAGAAACCAGGGGATCCAGCTCAAGGAGAATGCTTTTTGCTTCCTTCATATTAAAGGTTCCCTCTTTGTTATTTCGCCATCTCAGTTGGTCTTTTCCCTCTGCCACTAAGATCTTCCTTTGCTCTACTATTTTCCTGAGCTCCTCTGCTTTGGTTGAAAGATATTGTTATTTCTGTAATATATGTTTCTCCAGATTCTCCACTTATCCATAAGATGAGAATGTATGCAGAAATCCTTAACCTTTATTAAACCTTGGGAATCTGACTCCTGTTTAAGATCAAGGAAGTCATATTTTACCAGAATTGATTCTTGCTGCCACTTATCCTTCTAGAAAAGAGCAAGATTTCCTTCTCTGATTTCCCAAAAGCTATTCTCTTGTACTAGTCATCTATTCTCCCAAGGTTTGTTCCAAATATAAGAACCATTTATATTTCATGACATTCTTATAAGATCATTGTTTTGCCAAGGACTAGCATATTTTTATTTCTAGATATTTGCCCATTGAGTCTCTGGATGCTGGACCCAGTGCCACCAAAGTTTGGCCCCTAGAGCCTTACTGAGAATCTCCTGATCATCCAATCCTAGCCCTCCATGGTTCTTGGGCTTACAAATTTTATCCCAAGACACCAAGGCCCATTTCCTCTTAGTCTCCTCCTTGCCCCAAAGGAAGTTTCTTTGAATATTTCTAAATTGCTGAAGGACCCCTTTTGGAGTTGGGAGGGCTGATAACATGAAAATAGGGATTGCTTGAAGCACTGCTTTTGTAAGAACTAACCTGCCAGCAAGGTTTAAAGATCTGATGGTCCATTTACTGACTTTGTCTTGCAACTTGTTGATCAAAGGTTCCCATATACTTTTTAGCATTGGTTTTGTAGTTAGAGGGACTCCTAAATATTTTGAAGGAAGGGAATCCCTTTGAAAGCCAAGAATTCTAGAGATGTTTTTCTGAATAGCAATATTGGTATTGAAGAAGAAGATTTTTTATTTGGAGAGATTAACTTCCATACCTGAAGCCGAGGCAAAAAGATTCATAATTTTTTTGTAATTTGAAGCTTCTTGGACTGTGGGGAGTCCCTGTAGCATGGTATCATCTACAAATTGTTGGTGAGTCAGGGCCTACCCATTATCAGTAAGCTGCAGACCTTTAATCTTTCCAGATGATTTCGCCTACTTTATAGTTCTCCCCAATCCTTCCATCATGATGATAAAAAGAAAGGGGTAGAGCGGGTCACCCTGTCTGGGGCCTACTGGGGGAATAAAAATCTCTGAGGGAGAGCCATTGACCAATATAGAAAAATTGGAGGAGGTCACCAGTGCCATTACCCATCTGACCCAGATGTGATCAAATCCAAATGCAATCAACATTTTCTTAAGGTAGACCCAATTTACCTTGTCATAAGCTTTGGTAATATATAATTGCATGATCATACCCGCTTGCTTCTTTCTAGTTAAAGAGTACACCACTTCTTGTGCTTGAATGATGTTATCCAGAATTTGTTTGCCTTCCACATAACCTGACTGCTCCCCTGATTCCAGGACCAGAAGCAAAGGTTTGATTCTATTAGCCACAACCTTGTATATAATCTTATAGATTACGTTGCATAGGGCTATGGGTCTATATTTATCCAATGTCTGAGCAATCTCCTGTTTGGGGTTAGGGCAATGAAGGATGTATTGACGGCTTTCAGAATGGTTTTGCTTGACCTGGAATCCTCCACAACATTCAAAATGTCCTACTTAAAAATATTCCAGCAAGCTTTGAAAAAGTCCACATTGAAACCGATCGGGCCCAGTGCTTTGCCATTCTGCATGTATTTGAGGACATCACTTAGCTCCCCTTCCGTTATTAGTCTATTAAGGTTGAAGTTGTCCTCTCTGGATACCAGTTTCAATACATTACTAATTATTTCGCTGATGTATGAATTGTTCTCCTGTGTTATACCTTGGAAGTGGTGGACTAACACAGTTTCTATAGCTTTATGGGAGATCTCTAGTTCCCCTGCTTCATTCTTGATCGAAGAGATGTTGTTGTGAAATCTATTTGCCATGGTGGTTCTATGAAAAAACTTAGTGTTGCGCTCTCCTTCTTTTAGCCATTGAACTCTAGAATTTTGTCTCTAAAATATTTCCTCTTGTTTACATAGATTTCACATTCTTGATAATGTTTATTCGCTTGCTCATTGATATCTTTATCAAAGCCTTCCTTGATTAGAGCTTGGTTGAGAACCTGCATTTTGTTTTCAACTACTCTCTTTTCTTCAAAAATATTACCAAAATCCTTCTTGTTCCATTCCTTAATCTGGAATTTGATGTGCTTTAGTCCTTTGTGAAGAAGATACATTCTGGTCCCCTGAATTTGCAAGTCCTCTGACTACCATTTCTTAATGTTGCTTGAGAAGTCTGGGTGTGACAGCCAGATATTTTCAAATATGAAAGGTTTGTTTCTAGGAGTGCCTATACCCTTGATTTCCAATTGAATTGGCCAATGGTCTGAGCCTCCAAAGGGAAGAACTTGTGCTGTTACCTCTTTACCATTCAACATAAGATTCTCAGAGATGAAGAATCTGTCTAGCTTTGAGGCAACAAGGGCATCTCCTCCCCTCCTGTTATTCCAAGTAAAGAGGCCAGTATTCCAATTAGTGTCAACAAGATTTATGTTGTCAGAAAAGGTTTGGAAAGCCATGGAGTCTTTACTTAGAGATCTTGTTCCTCCTTTTTTCTCTGAAAGGGATTTAATCATGTTGAAATCCCCTCCCATGATCCAGGGTATATCTGCATGTCTGTTCCTAAGATCCACCAGGGTATCTAGAAACTTAAGTTTGTCATCTATTCTCTAAGGACCATAAACATTTGTGACCAGAAAGGTGTCCCTTTCTCCTACCGGTTGAATAACAACCGATAAGTAATTTCTGGAAGCCTCAGCTTCCAGAATGCCAATTTTGTGGGGATTCCATAGAGTGAGTATGCCCCCTGCTGTATTCTCTGCTTTTACTTCTAGAAACTCATAGTTGCTGAGCCATTTGTTGTGGATTTGTCTTACCTTTTGAATGGAACATTTCATTTCCTCGATGAACATTATATCCGGCATTTCCTGTTTCATGCTAAGCATTCTCTACTTTCTCTTACTCCCTAGAACTCTAATATTCCAAGATGTCAACTTCATTATAAAAGATTTATAAAGGAGTAGCTGGATAGATCTTTCATCTTACCTGAATCAATCATCAGCTATCCACATTCCATCAAGAGTTCATTCTACTTTTTCCTTCCTCTTTTCTTGCCTAGGTTTGTAGTAGCTAGTCTCAGCGTAGTTTTCATCGTTTTCACCCCTCAGTTGTCCTGCTTATCTATGTTGTTCCCTCGCTCTAACTTCCCAGCTTGCGTTTTCCATAGAAACAGCTGTTGTATTCTACTGAGTTCTTCTTGAGGTAGTGAATCCACTCCCCCTATAGTACCCTGCCTCAAGAATCCTTCTAGGTCTAGGATTTCTTTGTTAAGAATTTCTAGTAGTTCATGGTCCTCTAGGTCCGTGTCATTCTGGGTCATTTACTGATCCATTTCTTATTCAACATCGCTCATAGTGGCTTCTTTCTAGTACTCATTATTTTGTGTTTGTTCCAGGTTTTTTTCCTTCTCCTTTTCTATAGAACTCCCTTCCATTGCTTGATCTTCTTTAGTAATCTCTTCCGCTTCCTGAAGCACCTGAAAACTGTTTTGCCTGAACTGTTGTCCTTCGCGCTGTTGATTTTTTGGTCCTCTTTTACTTCCTTTACTTCGGTTAACCACTTTCTGGAAGCTATCTGATTCTTTCATTGTGTTGATTCTGCTTTTGTTTATTTCTTTGTTGAGTGGATAGTCTCTGAAAAGATGTCCATGTTCATGGCATTTGCGACATCTGAATGGAATGTGCTCATAATCTACTATTTACACCCATTCTTCATCAAAAAATTCCAAGATTATCTCCTTCGGTAGAGCTCCTGATAGATCCATTTCCACACATATTCTAGCAAAGGAAGTATATTTTCCCCTTCTAGTGGCTTCAGAGGCTTTAACATAGCGACCTAATTTATTGCCTATGGCTGCTAACGATTCATTTTTCCAGTAATCAAGAGGTAGAGAGTAGAGCCTTACCCAGACCGGCACTGAAGTAAAAGTTTCCTTTTCTAGAACAAAGTTCATCATCCATGGTCTCATGTAGAGCCCCACAACAGCATAGAAGTAAGGCCCTCCTTCAAATATTCTGTCCTTGTCTTCAATATTTGTGAACACCATCGTAAAGAAACCCTTAGACCTGAGATGAAGATCTATGTTCTCTTTAGGTTTTCAGTGGTATTTAATCCATGACTGTAAAGCTTTTTCAGAGGGACATAGTCCCATGATCTTACAAATGATGTCATATGTCCCCATGTGCTCCCTATGTGCCTGTAGCTCTGGATTATTTAAAATAACCCTGAGAGTTATGTCTGCTTTGGGTTTGTAGGGTCCCTTGCTTCTCTTGTCTTTAGTTTCCTAATTTTTGTCTTCTACCTCTTTGTCTTTTGTGCTATATTGATCTTTTTCTATGGGTTCTTTTGTTCCCTCTTCCGTAATTCTTTTTCCTTCCACCCCTGTTTCCCTAGCATTTTCTAGAGGCTTCTTGCCTCTGCTGGCCACGACCTCCTTGTAGGAGGGAGTGGAGCCCCCTCCTCTACCGCCCTTCATAGAGCTCTCTGACTGCCCCTGCTTGTGTTGAATGTTGTTTGCTCTTCGTTGTTCACTCTTCGCTCTTCCAAAATTTCTGCTAATCGAAAGAAAAAGTCCTATATTATCTTGTAAAGTCATGGTGAATCTTTCACTGAATTATAAAATCTTGTAAGATCTCGAAAAATCTTTCACTGAATAATAAAACATTGTGAAGTCTTAGTGAACGTTTTGTTAAAGTATGAAACCATATATGATAATAGGAAAAATTATTCATTAAACTATAATATACAAACATACATGTTTGGAAAAAAGAAACATAATTTTATCTTCCTACAAACAATGTCGCAAGTTTCAGTGGCCATGTTTGTCAACGTTCTTACTGTACACTCTTTCATATCCTTCTATTAGTTTTGATAATATTCCACAACAAAGTTCTTGTAGGTGTTGACCTTGACCACCAGTTCTGTCAAGGTAGGGGAGATTAATCTTTTCTCTACCACTTTTGTCAAGTTATAAAATTTCTTTCTTATTCCATATACTCCAATTGCGAGATTAAGAAAAACACAACAAGTTTGTTTACCTCGACACACCAACAAGTAGCAAGCCCCAACTATATAATATCAGAAAGTAGTAGTTATCCCAAAGGCATAAAGGGGATCTAATGGAAAGAAGTGATCGTTTTCGGAAGCTTTCCAATCAATATATAAATATATAAATGTAGATTTATTATTATTTTAATTGGAAATCTTAAATTAAATAATAAATTTAATTACGTCTCTCCCAATATAAATTTCTTTTTAGCATAATTCACTACCTTCATACGTCTTTCATTTTTTAACAACGTTGTAACATGTGAATTAATTTCTTTTTTGGTGGACAATATCCCCCTTTTTGGACAATATGGTGCAGTGGCCCAATGCCTACATATCATTATGACAAACTAAGAATAACAGAGAAGATGAAAGGTTGTACAAACCAACATATTTTTCAAACAACTAATCCAACAACAATACCTTAACCTTTTTCAATGAAGATATCATATTGAGAATGTTTGAAAAATGGTGGGAAATCTGGGCAGCAACTACCTCTCTTCTACGAGGGTGATGTGATGCGGAAAGAGATAAGATTTCATTGTTTTGATTTCTTTTTTGTTAAATCAGAAAAAAAACAATATTAATGGAGATATTGGTATTATTTTACTAAATTTTGTGAAGTGACTAAATGTAGGTTTAACCATTCACCTTAAGATGTTTCTTACAATATAATTTACTAAGTCTATTTAATATCTTCATTATCATAAAAACCAACCTATGTCCATCTTAACTTCAGATCTACCACTCTTAGAGGGATGAATTCTATTTATCCCTCTTAGCATTTGGTAGACCTAAAATTAAGATAAGATGTTCTTTACAATATAATTTCCTAAGTCTATTTAATATCTTCATTATCATAAAAACCAACCTATATCCATTTTAACTTCCCATCTACCACTTTGAGAGGGATGAAATCTATTTATCCCTCTTTGCATTTGGTAGACCCATAATTAAGATGGATATTAGCTAATCGAATTTCCCCTTTAAATAGACTATTCTCATATGAATACCATGGTATTACCATGGGTCAATACCATGGGTTATCATAAACCTGGAGCTTAGAAACTATTATTAGTAATTTATAAAAATTAATAAAATTAATAACTGTTTTGTTTTTTTTTTTGGTTTTTTTTTTTTTTTTAACCAAGTTAAAATGTTTAAGTGACATTAAATTACAAGATCCATTTTTACTCTTGATCTACTAAGCCCCGAGAGGGATCAAATATTTTTTCACTCTATACTAGTTTGTGTATCATGATATTTGATCCCTCTCGGTGCTTAGTAGATCCAGAGTAATGGATCTATGCTGGTTTAATTCCCCCCTTTAAATAGGCTACATTCCATGTGAATACCATGGGTCAATACCATGTGCCATATTTATTTTTATTAATACCAATATTAGGGTTAATAATGTTTTTTTGCATGGTATTAATAATAATTTGGCCCATGTATTTGGCCCATAGGTTTCACATAAATATAACGCATTTTTTGAGTGTTCATAAATATAACGTGACTTATGGAGTAAATATAAAAAATTATTTTATTTATTTACCATACATCTCATTTATTTATATTTTTATTAATTTACCATACCTCTTTTATAAATATGGTATTTGGCCCAGAGGATGCACTTAAATAAAACCTCTTTTTTTAGCCTTCTTAAATAGAAAGAGCATTATGGACTAAATATAAAAGAGATTTTATTTATTTACCATACTTCTAGTTTATTTATACTTTTATTTATTTACCATACCTCCACTTTATTTATATTTTTATTTATTTACATCCTTGCATGTTTGTAAATATAAGGTGCCTTATGGAGTAAATATAAAAAAAATGTTTTAAACCCTAAACCCTAAATCCATGAAAAGAGGGATCCATATACACGATGAATCCAGAATTCTTGAAAACAAGGGGCTGAATCCGTGAAAACAGGGAGTCGCCCTCCATTTGAAAACAAATTAACATCTGTCCTCCATTTCAAAACTAATCTAACCTCCCGGGACCAAATCAACCCTCATGAACCACTCCCAAACCAGAAAAACCAAATTGTAAATCAGAAATATGGTGATTTTAATTTCCCAAACCAAGGGAAAATAACAAAATTCGGCGATTTTAAGGGAATACGATTTCCCAAAACCAGCTAATCAGGCCAAATGAAGGTTCGGTTAGTTTATCTGCCCATTTTTTATTTTGGGCTAAAATAAAAAAATTAATTATGTTTTAAATAAAATTGGGGCTAACTATATGAAAAGGGGTTTTAATAAAAAAATTTCCCTCTTAAAATGTAAAAGCCCTCAAATTTTGCCTTTGGGCTATAATTCGCCCCTAAAATTTACCATGGCACGAACCATTGAAAGCGATGAACCTCGGTATTGCAATAAGAGTGTTGCAACTCCCAAGGCTAGCAAATTTAATTATTAACTAGGCGTTCATACAAACTTAAGAGATGGTAGTGATATATTAACAGTAATTTAAGTTCTACTCATTCCACCTTCAAAAAATGGACTAGACTAGGGCATGCAAGGACCACTTTATACGCTGACTCAAGAAAGGAAATTGCGTAAATGAAGTGTTCAACCCTAATTGCAGAAATGGAAATATTATTCTACTTACAATAATGAATCAAAATGTTAGTTGTTTAATTTCAAATTCTAACCATAGTTGAAGGAATGTAAAAAATATATTACTTACATAAATGGAGACAATAATCTATTTGCGGAATGTAAGCTCTATTCTACTTGCAAGAAGGTAAACATTAGTCTAACTATCGAATGTGAAAAGTTCCATTTAGAAGGAAGTTCACCTATGGAATAATAAATATTGTAATTGAAATCCTAAAATAAGAATATATTCAATAAAACAATCCTAATCTACTTTGCATCTATAAATTAACGTTTAATCATTGTGTTCAAGGAAACTTAGCTTTAGTGACAAAGTTCAATAGGCATTTCATAAGAAAGTCATCATTGTTCTTCAAATTTGGAAACTATCCACTAACCCTAATTCCATAATTATGTTTCAGTGAAGAAAAGGAAAAGTATAAAGTGGTCTTTGGTCCTCAGTCATGGTTTCAGAGCCTAAGGGTCATTATTCAAGCCTAAGAGACAACAATCAATCTTTTGGAGAAAATCTAGTCGAGTTTACATGGTACTATAGGATGTTATAGGATTGCTATAGGATTTCCCTGTTTTGCTACAGGATTGGATTTGTGAGCATTCTAAGGGTGGAAAATGTGTTCTAAAGGTGGGAATGAAGGTATATGAAGGTTGTATGAAGCCTTTTACAATCCTATCACTCCTCAGAGGCCTATATTTCACAAAACTAAGTGCAGATAGTGTCCTTCAATGAGGCATAAATATAGTTTCAGTGGCAGAGTTTTTAGGGCGTTGTGAGATGAGGAGGGAGAGGTTGATGATGATAAAGGGAAGGTAAGATGAATTTTCCAATCTTGGAATCCACTAGTAATACCTTCAAACTAGAAAAACACTCCTTTTTGCAACTTGAAAATGATGCCAAGTGACTAATTATCAAAATGCAGTAAAATGGAATAAATTAGAAAGGACGAGTTGAATTTTATAAAAATAAGTGGAAGGAAATATGAGTTGAATTCTATTGCATCAAATGACAATCTAACTTGCACCATTAACCCGACCTATATCCATGAAATCTTGAAGAAGAATGTGATTTAACTCCTAAATATGAAAAAGAATAGAGTATGTAAAAGAACATTGATCTAAGGTTTAACAACTGTAAAAGAAAATAAAAACATGTTTTTGGCTTGTGAATTCATATTATTCCGCCACACTCCCAACAAGATAATTGGTAACCAGTCCTACACCAGTAAATTTTGCAAGAAAATTTATACTAAGAAAGGAAGAAATGCTGCTACAAAATGTAATCCATAGATAAGATAAACAAAGAGAAGATAGACCCTCTAGGTTGAGGCCTAACCCAAGGGGATTCAACCCATTTAAACAAACTCATATGTAAGAAAAAAGTAAGTTTTTTATTGACATAAAATAGAGTTTAGGTACATCATGCAAAGGAAATGAAAATGAGATTCACAAGCTCATAGCCCTTAGCATATTTTCCCTATTCAATAATTCAAATCCTATTGACCCCTTGGGATTGTCTATTTATAGAAAGAAATGGATGTAGCTCCCTTAGATCCTCACAATCCCTTGAGCACCTCATCTACTAGTAGATACTTCAGCCATAGGTGAGTGATTTTAGGGATCAAGTCAATTTTTAGGGGAGTAAATGTAGGGGGAAAGCCTCCTACATTTCCTCTAGCCACCTCCAATGTGCCTCTACATAGTAAATTCATACAAAAATGCTATTTTTCCCTGCCTTAACCACATTAGGTGATGAAGTATGAAAAACATCCTTTAGTCTCCCTATTAAGAACATTATAGCCAAAGCAATGTTAATTATTGTAAAAAAAGAGGAAATTATAAGGTGGAGGATAGAAAAATGGGCCTTATAATATACTTATTGATGGGACCCGTCATCACCCTCATATTGAAGGTGTTATTCACTCTCTGAGATACTTACTCACTAATTTGGAGCTCATGCATGGACCTAGTGGCCTCTCTCACATCCCAATGAACCTTAGATGGTGTGCCCTCGTGTGGATAGAATCATATAGTTGCCTCATTGTATTCCCACTCCTTTCATTCCCCTGCTTGATATATTCTCTCTTGTAAGCCTAATAGCAAGGGAGGACTTAACTTTAGCCCTATCCAATTGATCTTTAACCTTTGAAAAAAATATTTTGTAGTGTGGGGTTCTCTCTAGGGAATTCCTAAACCTTTCAAGGATGTGGTTCTCCTTGATTTGTAGACTATGGGGAATATGATGCCATCTCCTTTGGTAGGCCTACAAACATCTGGGCCAAAACACCCTAAAATTGCCTTCAAAATGGAGATTTTTTTTTTCTTGTTTCTATAGGCAACAAGGGGCCAATTTAGGGTCTATGGAGATAATGCTATGTTTTCTTATGACAAACATGGGACATGTTAACTCTTCTCTAATGTATGGGGGCTCACTTGCATCCTTGGCCATAACATTCTTCACTCCCTCAACCCTTGTTTCCTCATGGACAAGCCAAGAGGCTAGAGCCATTAGCTATGAATCTACCAATCTTGAATTGGGGTTCCATAAATTGACTTCTACGAGGATCCTATTGTGCATGGAGAATTCAACTAATTTGCCCTATCTTTAATGGTTATCTAGTGGCATAAGTCAATGGACCTCCTATAGTTATGAAATGGGAGATAGCCATATTATGCCAATGTATTGATTTAAAATTGCAAGCATTGTTATTTAAGAATGATATCATATGATTTGGATGGTTTCTTGCATTATATAGCCTCCATGTAAAACCTTGCCATGGTGGCAAGTTGTACTTCTTTTTCCTATAGCTCCTCTCTTTACCTTTACTTTTTCCAACTACAATTGCTCCCTCATGGTTGATTCTTTTAACCTTTATTCAACCATTTATTTATCCATTTTCTTCATCTTCTCCCTCAGCAGACCTACATCCTCAACCTTTTCACATGGAAATTTGCATCCATTGGTGAGTTCAACTTCTCTCCTTTTCTAGCTCAAAGAGGATGGAGATTACAAATTTTCCAGGTATAATCCTTATTGCGTCAATGAACTTGTAATAGGATCCAAGATCAGGCTATGGATCAGTCTCTTGGAGTTCTAGTGGACCTTCTTCTCCCTCTTAAGGTGTTATTTTTCCTTCTTGTAGCAATTTCTCCTTATCTTCTAGTAATTTTCTCATTTCCTATGGCAACCCTTTTTCTTCTTGTAGTATGGAAGTTTCTTCTTGTACTTGCTTCAATTTAGCTACCCTAGTTGTTGGCCTCCTTTGGTATGTCTGGGGATGATTTCCGTTCGTTTTGAGGGAGGTGAATTCCTTAATTTTCCATTTTCCTTATCCCAATTCTCCTTTTGGGTGGCTCACAGATTCTTCAATTGTAATTGGGACTGGTGAGGGAGGATGGCACATCCATTTTTTAATCCTAATGATCTTCCTCCTTCTTATGTATAAGGGTCCCTACTTGAGCTACCTCCTTTTGGGTTTCATTGGTGTGTTAAGGGATTCCAAGGTGGAAGCCACCTCTTGCTTTTCATCCCCTCTTGAGAGGATTGTCTTCTACTCTTTTTATTTTTCCTCTAAGGTCTGGATGGCTCCACAACAACCTCATTTTCTACCTTTAGTTTCATTTCCTCTTCCTTCCACTCTTCTCCATCTTCTTCTTCACTTTCTTCCTTCTTCTCTTAAACCTCTTCTTCAACTTCTTCTTCTCATTCACCTTCTTCCTTAACAACACTAGATTTGGTTTCTTCTTCATGTTTTTCTGGAGATTTGACTTCACTCTTGATGAAGGTCTTTCTATCCATGTCAAAAAAATCAATATATAATATAGGGCTCCTGAGGTGGGTTAAGGCATTGATAACAATGGACCTTATGAGGCCATGGTGGTAAATGTATTGGTGCTTCCCTTCTCTTAGCCTCTCGCTCATTTAAATCAAAGACTAAAGGAAACAATGTGTAATAATGAGCCTTCTTATAATGGGAAGTTTTGTTTGGAACCTCAGCTCATAGTGTAGCTTAAAATGATAAGCATACACAAAATTTTACCTTCCTTCACAAGATATGTATTTTAGGATGTTATAAGGCACTTTACCCCATGGGTAAGGAAGGCTCTCCCTTTTAACTCCATTCTTGTCTTTAGCTGGCTACTCTTTAGGGAGGAAGAATTTTTTCCTAGATATGATGGCTTCTAACTCCTAAAGGTATTTTTGTCACACTGCTAATGATTTCTCCATTCAAATGGATGGAAAGTCCTCTTATAGTAGTGGTGACGCTATCTCCCCCTTGATATTGCAGGGCCATGGACAATTCATGGGTTATCTCATCATCATACCCCTTTAGTTTTTCAAAGAATCTAATCCATTAGTGGCTTATGAAGATATCTCTGACAGGAGGATGTTAGTGGATTATTTTAGTTTTTGTAGGCTCCCTTCTATTAAAACCCCCTCCCATGTTTTTTACTGATGCTTCCCCAAGTGTTCTCAAAAAAATTTCTAAGAATGGTTGTGTTCTCAGTAGCCTTCAGTTTCAAGACATAGGTGTGAGGGTTGGTGTTGTTCTTCTATCTAGGGAGAGGAGAGTTTCATGAAAAATTCTAAACTTTGTTGCCACCTTCCTTCTCTCATATGAAAAAAAGGTCTTAAAAAACACTGCTAGGGTTTGCTACAGGATGTTTGTACGGGAAGAATTTTTAACCAAATTATTTCATTTCTTTGATCATGGGAGGTGAGGAGAATGTGATACTTACCCTTCTATAGTTTATTAATTTATGGTTGTGGAGTTTTGGAGGAAAATTCTCGGAAGTTCGAATCCTCTTTCACCTCTCAGCCTAAGCCTATAGCATTGTTATGAAACCCTCCAACAATTTTCTACAACCTTGTAGCATTCACTTCCAATCCTATAAAACTTTCTATTCAACCTTGAAACTTCTTTATTTCACCCTAAGGGACCCTTGATCATAAATAGCTCACTGGTCATTGTCTTAGTGGGCCTCTCTTACAATTTTAGGAATGATCTTCTCACTACAAATGAAATATGGCCTATCATTTTTATTTGTTCTTGTTGTAGTGGGATCAACATGTTGTGTGAGCTGGAACCCACCTACCATCTACGTATTTCCTCTTTTGGAATATTGGCCCCACTCATAATTATTATGCTCTCATTTTTAACTTTTCCCATGCTACTTCCCATGTTACATGGATGAGTGAGTTAACTGCACTTTAACTATTTGAGGGTGGACAAGTTTACCGGCCATCTCCAACCTATTAAAAATGTTCTTGATTCATTAAAATCCCTTTTGAGATACCATGGACTTCAAGGAAAATAGGAGGAGTGTCATACATGTACCTATCTAATGGCTTCTTACTCCTATAATGCTTGTATGCTACTTCAAGAGCGAATAATTTGTTGGTCTTTGGTGTTGCTATTTTTCATGTTGGTTACTTCATGCACTAGTCCTTTCTCTAAACAAAATATTTTTGTAAATATTCTCTAATAGGTGCTTGAGTAAGTGAAGTCTATTTATGAAGGTTATTCAAATGAAGGATCGATCTGCTATTGTTGGAGATTAACAATGGCCCTGTAGCAGCTCCTCAAGAGTGGTGTGGCTTCCCAAGATCACAAGGATGGTTTGCTAATGCTTCAATATGGCTAAGTCTTCCCTGGTGCTATCAAGTGTCTTCAACATTGGTTCAATAGGGTTTGTGTACGCTACTATAGGATTGGATCATTTCCTATAGTAATCAGATAGGCCCATTTAAAATCATAACTTCCTTCATGAAATGCATCCACAAGCTCTGATAACTCATGGTGAGCTTATTGACAGTGAATAATATCTTTGGTGGTGGTGAAAATTGTGGAAGAAGGGGTGGAAATGGATTTTTTCATGAGAAGAGATGAAGTTTTGGATGAAAAATGGCTAAATGGTGTGGATTAGGGATGATGGGAGTGTGATGGAGTTCTCTTTTTATTCCCCCAAGTAAAACATGAGATCTAGCCCCTTTCCTTATGTTTTGTACAATCCTGTAGCACTTATGGTCAATCCTATAGTAGTTCAAGAAAATCTTGTAGCACAATAGAATTGAGTCACATAGGTTTCCCGATGATGGAGGAATGTAGGGAGATGGGTGGAATGATTAAGGACATGCAGGAGGTTGGCTTGAAAGGAGGAATAGTGGATTGTGGAGGAAACTTTCCTTGTTTGTTGTCCCTTTGAAAACTAGTGGAACCCTGAAAAAAATCTTGTTAATAGAACTAATATAAGGGCTCCTTCACTTCTGTGTTTCTTTTAATTCCTTCTTCTCAATTTTTTTTCTTTTTTCTTTTTATTTTTTCTTCTTTCTTCGAGGCCTACGAGTTTCCCCTAAAGAGGTTTTTATCCTACAGGCCTGCCCCATGTGACTTGTAAAAGGTTTTCACTGAGGTTTTTTTCATTTATTTTATTTCTTTTTCTGCCCTTGGGTAGCCTCATGGAGTTTTCCACCCCTAGATTTGGCCTCAGGTTACTCATGTAGGTTTTCACCTATGCCTTTTTATTTTATTTTTTTATCTTTATCTTTTATTTTTCCTTTTTTATTTTTTTCCTTTTTTGTCTTTTTCCTTTTATTTTATTGATCAAAATTTTGATGAAATAAGAGTTGTAAGATGTCAAGTTACATTCAACTCCTTGATTATTGAGTTCATAAACTCCTACTTTTACAGAGGCTTCTTGTACAACTTTATCGGTGACCATTAACAAGGAATGGAATGCCTTCCTCATCAGTTGCCTTCTTTGGAAAGACCCATTCTCATAAAAAATCTACTAAGTAAGGACCCAAACACCTTGCCATCAATTTCCTTTTGAAATCCTTGAACCTGGAACCATAATAAAGGGCCCAATCACCCTCTTGCAAGGCTCTTTCCCTAATGTTTTTATCATGTCACATTTTACTCTACAGTTGGATTACCTGAGTGTGCATGATGGCCTACAATCTGAGCTCATGAAAAACATTGAGCTAGAGAAACCTTTTTTGTTGAGTTGTAGTGATTTCTAAATCCAACTTTGTTTCGAACCTCAAGTTGTTGTATTCCAAATCGATGGAAAGTAGGGCCTTCTTACCATAAACCAAGTCAAAAGGAGTGAACCTAGTGGTGATTTTCCAAGTGGTATTGTAGGCCCAAGTGGTCTCTACAACCTGATCTTCCTAATATCTATTGTTGTCGCTAACAACCTTGGTTGAAATTATCTTCAAGGCTCTATTTTTGATCTCCACTTGCCCATTTTCTCGAGGGCGATAGGAAATAGATTTCCTAGGTTTGATGTGGTGCTGCTCCATGATGCCTTCAATCACATTCGAGGTAAAATGATCTGTATTTAAATAGGAATGCAACAAATTATAGATATAACAATAAATAAAAATATGCAATAGAAATAAAACTTCATTTCATTAATATCAAATACTGAAATATGCTTACAAATAAAATGAAAATAAGTCTAGCTTAGGCGATGGTAGCTTATCTCTGAGAAGAGATGTGGCAACTACATGCCTCTGAAATATGTTACAATGAGGATTGAAGGCTTGTTTATTGTTGAGAAACAATGGAAAACCCTAAACATCAAAAACCTAACTCTATGGGATGAAGTGCCAAACTATGGGCCCTGTTTGGGTAAATTGGTACGTCAACTTCTTGGGGTCATAACTTTGGCGTACGATCTTCGTTTGATGCGCACAATACCTCATTAGAAAGATCTACCCAAAGAATACAACTTTTGAGTGAGAAATATCAGTCTCCATCCCATTTTTCTCATGGTTTTCACAAAATACGTCATTTAGGGCCTCAAAATGGCTCCGAAAGTTAAGGACCCGAAAAACTTCCAAAAAAAGTAAATTGTGCTACAATTAAGGAAGCTAAAAAACCAAAATAAACAATGGTGGGAGTCCAAGTGGAATAGGAGGGTGGCCACCAATGTCTACCTGGATCATTCCTCCCCCCTTTGGAAGAAATGGTGCCCATTGCGTTGAGTTCCTCCATGAGATGTGGAAACTTTTGCTGAACTTGGTCCCTAGTGAGCCACTTGCCTTGGTGAAGGAGTTGGCCTGCTTTGAAAACTCGATATAGTTTGATCCTTTGTTGTCAGGTGTTCTTGATCTATGTGTCCATGATCCAATCAGTTGTGGATTATTCCATTCAATCTGGATTTAACTTTGTAGGTGTGAGTTGTTCGACAATGTCTGATGTGTCTAGCAATGTTTGGAAGTATGGTTGAAGGCGGTCCACATTGAACACTCGGTGTAGGCCAAGGAATAGGGGAGCGATGAGATCAAATGCATTGTCTCTGAAAACCTTGGTAATGGTGTAAGGACCATATCGGAGTGGTTTGAGATTCTGATAGGCTCCGGTAAGGCATTCCTTTTGCAAATTCAACTAGACTTTGTCACCCACCTGAAACTTATGTGGCACCTGATGTTGATAATGTCGCTACATGTACTTGGAATTTCATTTCTCCATAATGTCGTGGACCTATAGGTGGATTTGTTAGATGTGCTCAATGAAATTGTTTTCCTTATCAGTTTCAGATTGGACATGAGCTGAATTTGTTGAAGTAGCTAGAAATGGCATGGCCACATCAATGGGACATGGTGGCTGAAATTCCAGCCCACCTAAAAAGGGATGTTGCTAGTCGAGTTGTGGAGAGCTCGATTATAGCTGTGCTGGACATAAAGGAGGCTCTCATCCCATGTGTGTGTATGCTTTTAATTATGCATGCATAGAATGTGTATGATCATGTTGTTGATGATCTTTGTCTGGCCACCAGTTTTGGGATGGAAAGTTGTGGACCTAGTGAGATTGGTGTCTAGCATCAATCAGAGATTGGACCAAAATGTACTGAGGAACATGTTGTCTTGATATGAGATGATAGACTGTGGGGTCCCAAAGTGTACCCACACTCGTTCAAAGAAGAGTTTAGCAGTGGCTTCTGCTGTGATATTCTTCTTGCAGGCTACCATAATGTCCATCTTCGAGAATCTGTCAATGACAAAAAAAAACACAGTCATTTCCATGCTTAATAGAAGGAAGGCCCGACATGTAATCCATGGATATGGATTCCCAAGGTTGACTAGGGGTAGGAGGTGGAGTATAGAGGCCTTGCTTCTTGATGGTCAGTTTGGCAATGGTGTAGGAAATGCAGGATCCAATGCACTTCTCAACATCCTATCAAAGATTTGGCCAATAGAAATACTTTTACAGTATTGCCACCATTTTCTCAGCCTCGAAATTCCCAGTGGCCTGACTGTAGTGCGCTTCCCAAATCATCTTGGCATGCTCACTTGAAGGAACACAAAGGTGTCCCAGGTGGCATAATAGGGCATCCTGGAAGTGAAAATCTGGAACATGTTGACCCTCCAAGAGCATCTGGTATGTGTGGCCGATTTCTGGGTCACTTTTGTAGAGAAGTGGCCAATCAGAAGTCTCGTGCTGACAAGAGTTGATCACGGTGGTTAACACCATGATCGGTGGTTCACTGAGGCAATCTGGAACATTATTGGTGCTACCCTTCTTATACATGATATTCATATGGAACTGTTGCAGGTATGTAGAGGACTTCTGATGGAGATCATTCTGCAACTTCCCTTGTGTCTGTATGAACTGCAGGGGCCGTTGGTATGTGTGGAAGACCGTTTCCTTTCCCAAAATGTAATGCTTCCATTGTTGGCAGGCCTGCATAATGGAATACATCTCTCTCTCATAAGTGGGATACTTTTGGACTGTGTTTGAAAGTGTCTCCCTGTGATATGCCACTAGATGCCCCTATTGAGTAAGGACTGCCCCAATAGCATAGTCAGAGGCATATGTCTCGATCGCCAATGGATGTTGCAAGCCTAGTAATGCAAGCACTAGTGTAAGCAGAGGCGATGTTTCAACTCTGTTAGTGCCTTATGTTGAGATTTAGACCAAAATAATTTTGCTTTTGCTCCTCCCTTGGTGACTTGACTCAAGGGCCAAGTGATATGGGAGAATCCCAACACGAACCTACAAAAGAAATTGGCAAGGCCTAGAAAGCTGTGGAGCTCTGCCAGAGTGGTTGGAGCTGGCCAATCCCGAATGACTTGGACCTTGGCTGGATCCACATGCGCTCCTCATTCATCAATAATGTGTCCCAGATACTGAACCTGGGTCATTCCAAAAGTGTATTTCTCCAAATTGGCACATAGCTTGTGTTGCCACAGTGTTTGGTGAACCTGTCGAATGTGGTGGAGGTGATCTTCCCAACTATGGCTGAAGATCAGAATTTCATCCAAGTATACCACTATAAATGAGTTGGTGAATGGCCGCAATATGTCATACATCAACCTCATGAAGGTTGTAGAAGCATTCGTCAAGCCGAAAGGCATAACCAACCATTCGAAAAGGCCCTCCTTAGCTTTGAAGGTAGTCTTCCACACATCAGAGGGTTCGATTGGTAACCGGTGATATCCTGATTTCAAGACGTTCTTGCTGAAATATTTCCCCCCTTCAGTTGGTCTAAAAGGTCATCAATCCTTGGGATCAGGTACCTATTCCAGACAGTGATCTTGTTTAGCACCCAATAGTCAATACAGAGTCTCCAAGTCCCATCCTTCTTCTATACCAACATGATCAAGATCCCACAGGGTGATGAGCTCAGTCAGATGTGACCTTTCCACAACATCTCCTAAATCTACCTCTTGATTTCGTCATTCTCTAGAATGAAGTGCTGATAGATTGGTCCATTCGGCAGCGACGCACCTGCGATCAGATTGATGGAGTGCTTGACCTGACAGTGCAGAAGCACCCCTACAGGGGAGGTGAAGATGTCCTCATACTCCTCCACGACCTTGTCCATCTATTTTTGTCATGTGGAGGGGCACTATTTGGAGGTCGTGGCCATTGTGTTCTTCTTTTCGTGAGGGTGTATCATCAGGAAAACAAATTTCCTAGTTTTGGAAATGAGCTTACTGCATTGTTTTGCAGTAATCAAAGAGATGGTGGTAGGTGGTGCTACCTGAGATATCCTGTACAACTTATTTCCCAAAGTAACAATAACAACACGAGGCCTTGACTCATACACAACATCTCACTTCCATAAGTATGGTTGGCCTAATAACAAATCACAAACATAAAGGGGAGCAACGTCACATAATACCTCATCTGTGAAGGGCTTGATGTTGCATGGAAGGTGACACTGCTAGCTCACGTGAAGATCCCGTCCTTGGTGAAGCCACCCGATGGTGTACGGTGGTGGATGTTCTCTATTCGATAAATCCAACCACTTCACGACCTCTATTGAAATGAGGTTCTTTTGGCTCCCACTGTCGACAATTAACTGTAGCGGAGAACTCTTTACCCACATCTGGGAGTGGAAGAGGCACTCCTCCTCCTTTGGATCTTGGGTTCCTCCTTCTGGATCTATGTGGTGGAAATGGTGGCATTGGGCTATGCATTGATAATTTTCTTCCCTTTGTCATTCCCCTAATTGGCCTCTAACTCAGATTCAGAACATGCATCTCATTCCAAAGCCTATAGATCGGCCACCAATGACTGCCTGGCTTGACACACACTTGCATTGTGAGTGGAGCTCTTATGGAATCCACACCACTTTCCCGGGTCCTTCTTTGACTTTGTGGTATTGTTCTTTTCTTGTGGTTTTGGTAGGTTGTCTTGGGCCTCCATGCCTTGGCTTTGCCTTTGTTTTGCAGTTTGGGGGCACCTTTCGCTTGCTTCGGATTCACAAATCCAAAGTCTCGCTTCTTCTATTTAACTTTTGCTCGATCTTGACAGTATATCATTATGTCGTGTTGAGCGAGGAGATGTCTAGGAACTCCATCTCATTCTGGATGTACCTGTGTAGGTAGTTGTGGTACTTGAGAACCAAATGTTTCTCAGAATCCTTGATACCTAACTTTGTAGAAAGGGTATGAAAAACATTAGTAAACTCTGGCACATCTTGGTCCCTTCCCTATCACCGTGTTGTCCACTTTATCTCTTTATCCTCGTAGCTCCCGACAAGATAGTACTGCTCCTTGATGGCATCCCAGAATGAATTCCAAGTGGGTGTGGCTGAAAATAGTGAGTTCATACTTTCATCCTTCTGCTCACAGTAGGTTTCCCACTAGTCCTTGATGTGGGGCGCTGCTTTGAGAAGTGCAAAAGTGATATTTTTCCAGCTAGAAAAATCATGAATGGAAAAATATCCTTCTAGCAGATTTAACCATTTATCTATAGTTTCTACATTTATCTGACCCTCAAATATGGGAATTTCAAAGTTAACTTGTACCTTAAAGGGTGTGAAGCTTCCAGAGTAGCTACCATAAGTAGATGTGTTGCCCTTGGGTAACCGTTGAAGGATCTAGGAAAAGTCGTCCATCTTCACGTTCCTTTGTCACTTGAGGGCTTCTTTGAGCAATATTTTGATAGGATCTCCTACCCCCTCGTCTTTATTTTCATCTGCCATGGGAGGTCGTTGGGATTTGCGAGGTTAGTCTTACAAAGGTTCGACCAGTTCAAGCCCTAACTCCTTATATCCTGACCTCGTTGGGGACATGCTAAGAAAAAAAAAGAAAGATCAGACTGCTCTAATACCAATGGTCCAGATTTAAACACGAACGCAAAAAATTATAGATATAACCATAGATACAAATATGAGTAGAAATAACACTTCATTTCATTAATATCAAATACTGAAATATGCTTACAAATAGAATGGAAAGAAGGCTAGCTTGGGCGATGGTAGCTTATCTTTGAGAAGAGATGTGGTGACTACATGCCTCTGAACTATGTTACAATGAGGCTCAAAGGCCTATTATTTGTTGAGAAACAATGGAAAACCCTAAACATCCAAAAAGCTAACCCTAGGAGACAAAGAGCCAAACTATGGTCCCTGTAGGTAAATTGGTACATCAACTTCCTGGGGTCATAACTTTGGCATACCATCTTCGTTTTATGTGCACAATACCTTGTTAGAAATATCTATCTGAGGACTACAACTTTTAAGTGAGAAACATTAATTGACGACCCATGTTGCTCCTTTTCCCAAAAAACTTCGTTTAGGGCCTCAAAACGACTCTGGAAGTTCACGACTGGAAAAACTGCGAGAAATAGTAAATTGTGCTACAATTAAGGAAACTGAAAAATTGAAAGAAACAATGGTGGGGGTCCAAGTGGAATAAGTGGGTGGCCACCAATATCCATCTTAATCATAAACTAAGCTCCTTGGCTAGATACCAACTCCCTTGAAAATCCAAACTTGTAGAAGATGTTATCTCTTAGAAGTTTAGACACTTTATACTTAGTAGTTTCCCTTATTACCCTTTTCTTTAGCCCACTTTTTCAAGCAATTACCACACATGATGATATATCTATTTTGTCCATATGGGTGATCAATTGGCCCAATGAAATCCATGCCCCATTTTCTCAAATGGCTCCAAAGTCACTTGAGGTTGCAGGGAAATTTCATCCCTAGGTGTAGGATTTCCCATCCTTTGGCACTCATCACATCTAGGAGTGTACGTTTTTCCATCTTGATGTAGAGTAGGCTAGTAGTAGCCAACTTGTAGAACTTTGAAGGCTATCCTCCTAGCAGAAAAATAACCCCCATAGGGTCCATCATGGCATGCTGAGAGGATGTAAAAGACATCCTCCTCTATCACACATATTTTAAAAATATTATATGGCCCCAATTTGAAGAGATTTCCACCAATCCAGGTGAAAGGGGAACCTTTTCTGAAAACCTCACTCTTCCCCCTAGAGGATAATTTAGGAGGGAAACTCCTAGCAACCCAGTAACTTTTATTAGAAAACCAAGCAAATACTACTGAGATGGAAAAGAGGTGTTCATATAGATGTTGATCATCTACCATCTCCTCATTTCATGCAGGTAATGTTAGTCTAGACAAAAAAGTGTGACCATATTTTCTTTCCTTGGCTTGCCAACAATGGTTAGATCAAATTGTTGCAACAATAACAAACATCTAATGATTCTTTTATTGAAAATAGGTTTATTCACCAAATATTTAATGGTTACATGATCATTATGAACAAAGACTTGATATCCATTGATATAATGCCTAAACGTATTTAGAGAGTGCACCACAGCTAAGAGCTCTTTTTCAGTAACTGTGTAGTAGAGTTCATCTTTCGAGAGTTTCTTGCTGAAGAAATATATGTCATTGGGAAATTTATATTCCACTTGTCCTAAAGATGCCCCTAACAATTTATTTGATGCATCTATGTGGATGTGGAAAGGATATTCCCAATTGGGGCCTCTAAGGATTGGTGTAGTGGCCAACTTCTCTTTTAGTTCTTCAAATTCCACTTGACATCTATATGCCAAATAAAAGTTTGAATCTTTAGCCAAGAAGGGGCTTCATGGCTCTCCTCTAACTTAGAGTTCGAGGCTAAACTATCTTATTTGAAATACATTATAGGATTTTTCCCATTTTATCTGATTTCTAGAAAATGATATAAAGGCTTGGAATTGTACATCCCCTATAAAAGGGGCAAGATTTTCATCTCTCTGCTCTTCTAAGAAGAAGTTGTTCATGTTAATTTCACATAAAAAGTACTTTTTATTATCATCATTCTTATGGAAATAACTAACAAACTTTGAAACAATGTTGAATTCGTAAGGTTTCCCAAACCAAATGGCCTTAACCTTAAGAAATAAATACCATTCTAGCATAAAGAAGGCATAATTTCTAGATGGAGATCTACATGACAGAGCATCAAAGTATATAGAGCATAATTCTTTCATTTGTTATGTGGCTTTTTCAGGCTGAATCTTCAAAGACTAAATATTTTTCTTGGTTGTTCTGAACTCGACATAAGTTTTGTCCTCCATAACTGACAATTCCTTAAGCATTTGAAGTTTCTCATGATGTTCCTTTTGAGCTACTACCTCTTTTTCATATTTCATTATAGTCTCTCTTTGTTCCTCCATCTTTTTATTCAGAACACGAATGGTGACTTCCACAACTAAAGGAGTTTATGGAGGCACGTCCTCTACCTATGCTTCTCTTATAATAGAAATTCATAAATTTGTCTGAGTTCTAGCTTGAGTAGTTAAAACATCAACATTTGACGTATTTGACTCAATCTTAGTTCATATAGTCAAGGTAATAGAAAAATCTTAAGTTTCATTTTGGGTTTCATTCTCCCAAACTTCCTTCCTCTTATCACTTCCCTTCTCATAATGCCTTTGGACCTTACTATTTCACAACCACTTCTTAATTTTCTGGACTTTCTTTGTATATTCCTATCTTCTTTCTTCAATGACTCCATTTCCTTATTAGTCTAACTTGTTATTTTATTCCTCAGTTCTATGTTAACTATCTGCGTGAAATTCCTGGCTAGGGTGACTAGAGAAGAGGGAATAACAATTATGGGCGGTGCATTTCAAATCATCAATTCCTTGGTAGGCTCAATTGTGGAATTGATTATAGGTTCAGCATGTTTTCTGTCATACTAGGGTCCCATTGGAGAGTCAATGTTGACTTCTCATTCTGTGTTTTCTGGAGGAGATTGTAAGGCTACTTCATCAGGAGAGGAGGGTTCCGGGATGGCTGCAATAAAATCAACATAGTATTCTTGAAGAAATGTATTTTTAAGTTCTCCCAAGGGTTCTAAAATGGCAGTATATCTAGAATTCGAAGGAGAGGTTGGAGTTATCGTCAAGGCCCTTAGATCAGGAGGATTTCTTGAGAAACATGTAGCTTCTTCGAAGTCCATAGAATTCAGAAAATTTTCCAACCCTTTCAAAACTTGAGTTGCCTCCATTTCCTACTCGTGAAGAGGATCCCCGTGAGGGTTTCCTTTGTATTTAGAAATTTTTTAGGTCCACTTCCCTCCAGCGACTATTCTATAGAGTCTACATATTTTCGAGACTTCACCAACCTAGCCAATCTTCTTCTCTTCCTATGTAAGGAGGCCAAGAGGAAAGCCATCCTTTTTTTCCCTTCTTAATTGTTGGAAGTATGAGATTTGTATTTTTTCCTCTTTGGTCCCTTCTACCATAACATTCTCATTTTTATTTGATTCTTCATTTTCTTCTGGCTACTTATCATTAGATGGAATGTTTCCAAGTTCTTCAATGGGTGCTTTGGTTTTTGGTGGAGCCTCAGGATTTCCCAAGAAATCTTCCCAGCTCAATTGTGCTTGGTTCAAACTTCTGACAATTATCAATTTTATGAGCCCATGGTGGCTCACCACTAAGGCTTGATCCTTGGATCTCTTGAGTCTCACAACGGTCTCATGCAATAATGAATTTATAAAATGAGGTAGGTTCAGGATTACCTTCTATCTCAATGTCGCCATCAGCATCAGATGTTGTCCCCTTACCATGTCATATCAACCGTCACATGTAATGTACCTTTGGAAAACACATGCTAGTTCTTTCCATGGCTCTAGCAATGAGGCAGGATTGTACCATTTTCCTTTTCTTACTAATTATTTTCCAGGGCTCACAAACAAGGATGTTGTGCTCCATAGTGGAGTATACATCTCAAACCATTTCTCACCTTCTATGGGTAGGCCTATTACTTCGACCAAAGCTTCTGCATTGACCTATATTTTTCTACGCTTTACCATTGTCATTTTCTCATTGAAATTATTTGTAAATTCAAAAGCGACTTTGATGTCAAACCCTTCTAGTCATAGGAAGTACTCTAACCACCCTAGCTGGTCTAGAATACTATGAGATTTCTCAGATACCCGTAGCTACGAAGGTTCACTACGCACTGAGTGGCCACCCATTTCAATTGTTCCGCAAGGAGCGACTTGGTACTAGGAAAAATAAAGTTTAGAAGATACAGGAATAGAAACACTACTTAGAGTAGAAAATTCAACAAAGAACATAACATGCAATTATTGTTAAAGAGTTTGTAAGAATCCACCTATGTGTTTAACTTTTCACCCCCCCACCCCCACCGATGAAATTATATCGAGGTCATCCACGACCATTCATTATACATTGATTTGGCAAGACAATTGACATGACTAATCACATATGAATGCATTAATTAGTCATAATGGAGCAAAAATTAGAAAATATAGAAATAACAGTGAGGCGTGGGATGTAATTATTGGACACATTAATCATGAAATGTGGTGACAAGACTAGACATTTATAGCACCCAAAAAATTAAAGTCATAAAAAGGCATGTGGAGAGATCTTTCACCCTGATCATGGATAAGACAAGATTCACCGAAAGATTGCCATTAAAGAGGAAAACAAGGAAGAAATTTAAAATAGACTTAATAATTCACTAGAGGTAATGAGGCGAACAAGTCGGCTTGTGATGAGACCTCTTATCCTTCAACTTAATTCTCAGAGGCCATTACCCTGGATTGGTAACTAGAGTGGTAATGTTGCCACATTAAGTCCTATGATAATTATAGGCCGACTCGTGATGAGACCTCCTATCCTTTTTATGATTCTTTTTCTTGTATTTTATTATTTTTTCTTGTTTTCATTTTGTTATGATAAAATATTAGTGAATGGGGTGACTGATCAACTCCTTAAGAGTTAGGTATGGCATTAAAAGTATTACAATAATTACCTTTTTAGTTTGCATTTTTCTTCCCATAATTTATTTTTCAAGGACATCAAAGAATTATAGGAAACTAAATGGAAAGAAAACTCTTATAGTGGTCATTGAAGGAATGCATTATAAATATCTTTATGAATTTACAATATCAGGTTTGTTTTAATTTTTTAGGATTTTTAAGGGGTTTACTTAAAAATTTCTTATAAAACATTCTCTTATGGAAATCATTCGGGGAACTTATTACTTTACCATGATTTCAAAGGAGGCCTTCAAAATCATACTAAGAACAATAATTACTTCTAAAAAATAACCATGGATAGAAAAGGACACTCATGAGTATGGGAACAACAACTGTAAATAACGAAGCAGCAACCAAAACCAAGTGAACGCCAGTGGTGACTGAGTGAAAAATGACCGCAATCGAGGGAAAAGCAACTACGACTAATGGAACAATAATCATGACCAAGGGAAAAATAGCTGTGACTAAGGGAACAACAATTGCGACCAAGGGAACAATAGTTGTGTTATGAAACCAGCTCAAGAAAAGATAGAAAGGATAGATCAACGCCTTAGAATTTAGCCTCTTCGAGGTGGAAACCTCCTTTACATTACATAAATGAACAATTCTTGGATGATACAAATGAAAAGGCCTCCTTTCTATATATAGGAGTCTAAGGGGTCATAACATAATCAGAGCCGACATAACAATAATAATGTAAGGGCATAATAATAACAATAGTGGGCTCCTATGGGGCACAATAGTAACAATATGGGCACTACATGGGTACATCAATATAATAAGTGGGTTATACTAATAACAATAAGGGGTTACACTAGTAGTATAGGGGCTTAACATGACCCTCTCCTTCAAAAAGTGTTGTCCTCAACACTTGAGTAGTTCTTGATGCTTCTGTATAAAATTCTTGTCCTCCCATGTGGAATATTCAGCAGGTAAGTTCTTCCACTTGATGAGATACTTTGAAATTGATCGATTTCGTAGCTGTTGGGTTCTTGTTTCTGTGACTGCTCTAGGTTCCAATATGATTTTTCCTTCCACTTTAATTTCTGGAAATATTGTTTGAATTGGGATCTTTTGAAACTTTTGAATAAGTGGCCATACTTCTTCGTCCTTCTTCCATTCATCCCTTGCTTCATTTATCCAATCTAGTTGGATAATATAAATAGCACAAAACAATGCTTCCACATCATCATCCTTGAAGAGTCTTCCCATTCAGCAAGGTCGCCATTTTTTAAGTGCATGTAGTATTGCCAACATTTCCTTCTCATAAATAGCTTGCTTGAGATGTAGCAGTAAAAATACCCAATCACCTAAATCAAAACATTTTTCACTACGATGTTGATCTACCTGTTGTTTCGTTTGATTTTGCACCGAAGTGGCGTTATCCTTTAAAAGTTGGAGAACTTGTTGTTGATGCTCGATGTGATCTTTCACTGCTTGAACCTTTTTCTTCTTGATATGTCCTTCTATCTCTAGAGTTTGAGGAGTGGTAATTTCTTCCAATCGTTTATAAGATATGGTCGGATTCATTTCTTGATGCTCGATGTGATCTTTCACTTCTTGAACATTTTTCTTCTTTATATGTCCTTCTATCTTGATAGTTTGAGGAGTGGTAATTTCGAACAATGAATTACAAGATATGGTTGGATTCATTTCTTCTTTCTCGATGTGATATTTCATTTCTTGCACATTTTTCTTCTTGATATGTCCTTCTATCTTGAGAGTTTGAGGAGTGGTAATTCTTTCCAATGCTTTACAAGATATGGTCTGATTCATTTCTTCTTTCTCTGGGCTGGAGTCCTGGCGTATATCTTCTTCTTTTGATGTTTCTTGATCCTTTTCTTCCTCCTCTTCATATTCTATGTAAAATAATTTCTTCTTAGAACACTTATGACCTTTAGTGCATTTGCTATCACAATTGTAACAAAGCCCTTTTTCTCTTTTTTCTTCCAATTGTTGTGGTGTAACCCTTGTAGGTTGTGGAAGGCTAGGAGAAACAACACTTCCATCTTTATAGTTGTGAGGGGTATGCTTCCTAGTTTCCATAATTTTTCTTTCCACTATGTCACAAATCCCTTTTACTCTTTCCAATTGTTGTGGTGTTTCTCTAAAGAAGGTGTTGCTCTTTGTATCCTCATAATGTGCTATCATTTCCTCCGTGAAAATTGACCACGTAACAAGTTTTTTATGAGAACAAAGCCCTTCGTACCATAAAAATTGATCTAGTCCTAAATATGAAGATGCAATACGTACCTTTTGTAACAGTTTTACACCATGTAGATCAAAATATTGCTCCACCTGAAGTATCCAATTTACCGGATCCTTGCCATCAAAATTCCTCATCTTGCTTTTTCTTGATTTTAGGAGCTCAAACTTGAAATGACTATAACTCTGTACTTTAGGATTTTTAAGTGCTGAAATTGTGACCTGTAGTAGCCCTCTGCATCCTCTTTCTAATGCCACCAGTCTGATCCAAATTGGATTCTCTAAGAAAGAGTTATGGACAATCTCCCAAGATGACCTGATTATAGACTATTTCAGTAGAGTGAACTTGTACGACGTGCCACGAGTCACTGTTTCAACATTTGGATCTGAAAAATGCATACAAGAAACTACAGTCCGTCCTATTTTTGTAACTTCTTACTATATTTAAATCCAATCCCCAGATAGAAAGTTATGAAAATTTTCCCCAGGTCACCTGTTTGGAATGTAATCTAGGAGTCTGCAAACAGACCAACTTCCTCAAATCATATATCCGCAAATATAGCACGAAAAGATCTGAAATTCAGACCCGAGGTTCAGAGAAAGTTCTTCTCAAATGGGTTCTTTTTGCAACTTCTGAAACATCATAGAAAAAACGTTACAACGAAAATGCCACAATGACCTGTTTGGAGCAGCAAAACCCTAGAATCCAAAGCTCTGATACCAAATGTTATGAAACCAACTCAAGAAAAGATAGAAAAGATAGATCAATGCCTTAGAATTCAGCCTCTTCGAGGGGGAAACCTCCTTTACATTACATAAATGAACAATTCTTGGATGATACAAATGAAAAGACCTCCTTTCTATATATAGGAGTCTACCTCCTTTCTATATATAGGAGTCTAAGGGGTCATAACATAATCAGAGCCGACATAACAATAATAATGTAAGGGCACAATAATAACAATAGTGGGCTTCTATGGGGCACAATAGTAATAATATGGGCACTACATGGGTCCATCAATATAATAAGTGGGTTATACTAATAACAATAAGGGGTTACACTAGTAGTATAAGGGCCTAACAAGTTGTGATTAAGTGGAAGAAATCCACGACCAATGAAACAAAAACTGTAACTAACAGAACAACAACTGCAGCCAATGGAACAATATCTTTGACTAAGGGAACAACAGCTGCGACCAAGGGAACAATGGTTGTTGCTAAGGGAACAACAACTATGACCAAGGGAACAACAATTGTTACTAAGGAAATAACGATTTACCCCTATTTTTTGTTAAGCTATCTTTGAAAAAAAAGGTTTTCACAAAAGGTATATAAATTATTTACAGAATTAAGGAGATTTCAAAAAAAAAAATTAGCTAGTTGTAGCTGCGGGGCTACCTCCCTCTTCAATTATAACCTGCATATTAGAATCATTGCTTACCTCATGAAGAAAATATTGTCATATAAGTGGCTGGTGATACAGGCGTAGTCGGTGTCCATTGGCAAGGAAATAGATGCCATAACCATCAATCGTAGTAAGGCTGACTATAACATTGTCATAAACTTTGGTGACCTCATATGGTCCGAGCCATTTAGTTTCGAGCTTCCCTAGGAAATCTTGAAATCTAGAATCATATAAGAGTGCCCAATCAGATTTCTAAAAATTATCCTTTTTTATGAGCCAATCATGCCATTTTTCCCTTTGGTGTTGAATAATAGTTTTGCGTTGCAAGGCCAATAAGCACATTTCATCTAGTTCATTAAGCTGTTGCAAGCACTCTTTTTGTGCTTTTGTCAAATCCAACCCGACTTCCCTTGTGGTTTTGAAAGTCTTAATTTCAATTCTATCAGAAAATGGGCTCCAAACTAAAAAAAGATGATATGGTGAATAACAAGTAGTGTTGTGTCAATTTGTTTGATAGGCCCATAGGGCTTCATGGAGTTTGGCAGCCCAGTTTTGGTGATTCACAAATACTCTTTTGGTCAAAATTACCTCCAAAACATTATCGGTACTTTGCACCTATCCATTTTCTTGAGGATGGTAAGGGGACATAACCCTGTGTCTAATGTGATGATTCTGTAAAGTAGTAGAAATTTTGTGGGTAGTGAACGTTGCACCCCCATCTGTTATGATCTCTCTAGGAAATATATACCGCACAAATAGTTTAAATAGGATGTTAATAATTGCCTCTTCTATAGCCTTTGAGAGAGATATTGTGTCCACCTAGTTGGTTGCATAGTCTATGAAAAAAAAAATATATGTCTTTTGGTTCAACGATGGGTTGAAGGGGCCCACAAAATCTAATGCCCATCCTTCAAAGGGTTCGAGTACAATTTGGATCTACAGGGGCATTTCATCAGCTTGAATGAGGTGACTAATCGTTTGATAGCTATCACAAATCTAGACATATTTCTTTGCATGCTTGAATATTGTAGGCCAGTAATAGCCCATCTATAGTGATTTATTCCCAGTCCTTTGATTAGCCAAATTATCACCGCTAGGTTTGTCATGGAAAGTATTAACAATATCATAAACTTAATCTTCTCTTATGCATCTATGGATTTGAAAATCAGAGCCTATATGGAGAAGATATCTGACAATCCAGGGGAGCCGTGAACTGCGCCAAACAATGAGCTTCTTTTCCCAGGATGGTAAATGTGTCAGTAATTTTCCTACTACTAGATAATTATCCACATCTGCATGCTAGGGTGTTTTAACTATCACAAAAAATAGATGTTCATCCAGAAATTGATCTTCCACGTGTAAATAATTGACCACTACCATAAATCTGGATAGAAAATCTGCAACGCGATTCTCCTTTCCTGGTCGATCCTTTAGGGTAATATCAAATTCCTCTAATAATGACAACTAGCATATTATCCAACCATTAGTAGCAGGTTTTATAGCTAAATACCTAATGGAAGAATGATCAGTATATAAAAATATTGGGTGCCCTATTATATAGCGACGAAATTTATTGATAGAGTAAAAACAAATAAAAATTATTTTTCTGTCATTGTATAATTTAGCTTCGTTGACGTGAGATTCTCGCTGATGTATTAAATAGCGTAAGTCTTCTTGTCTTATTCTTGTGCAAGTACAAATCCTATTTCTATGCCTAATGCATCAGATGAAATGTGGAATGGTAAACTCTAATTTGGCCCTCATAACATAGGGGTTGTTGAGGCCATCTTCTTAAGATCTACAAAAACAACATGACAAATGTTAGTCCATTCAAATTCCACATTTCCTATCAATACATACAATGGTGATGCTATCTTTGAATTTGGTTTTATAAAATGATGATAATAACCAACATAGCCAAGGAAACTATCCACCTTAGTTGGTGTACGGGGAGTAGGTAGCATAAGAATTACCTCAATCCTTGTTGGGTCTACTTGTATACCTACAGAAGAGATATAATTCCCCAGAACTATTCCTTATGTCATCATCATTTGGTACTTTTCATTACTAAGGCATAATCTGGTGGGGATGCATCGTTCAAGAATTTTTTCCATGTTCTGTAAGGCTTTCTCAAATTCATTTCCATATGGGGTGAAATAATCCATGTATAGTTCACGTCCTTCATTGATTAAATCTGAAAAAATACTCAAGACTACTCTCTAGAAGGTGGCTAATGCATTGTACAACATAAATGGTAAAAAACTGTATGAAAACGTTCCCTAAGGACAAGTAAACATGGTTTTGTCCTGATCTTCCAAAGCAATATGGATTTGATTCTATCCACTAAAACCATCTGGGAAAGAGAAAAAATTCTTTCCAGCAAGAGTATCGAGGACCTGATCTACAAATGGAAGTGGGAAGGACACTTCTCCATTTGTCATTTTTCTTAGGGACCACAACTAGTGGTGAAAGCCACTCACTGTCAGAGATAGGATATATAAAATTAACATCAAGAAGCTTCTACAACTCCTATTTTAAATTTATCCCTAAGGTGTGGATTCAATCTTATTTGTGGTTGGCGAATGACATGGGCATATTTCTCTATATAAATGTGGTGTGTGCATAATTGAGGATTGATGCCTCTTATATCAGAATATTCTCAGGCAAAAGCCTATTTGTATTTATGCAGGATTTGAATTATTTTTTTACATTGCAAGTCATTGAGATTACCATTAATGTTCAAAGTCTTACTAGGTTCAATTTCGATGGGAATACTATTATGAACTGCATTTGTAGGTATATGATCGTTATTAAAAACATCTAGTGGATCTTCCTCGACCTCATTGTCAAGATTTTCATTTAACATTTGGTACATTGGATTCCAAACAATAGAAGGTTGGTTAATATAACCATTAATTAAATCATCCTCAATTTTCCTTTTAAAAGAAAGAGCCTCACCTAAATTAAGAGGAGAATGTAAAGTTTATGCTAGATATTTTGGAGGGAATGATAGGCAATTGTCAATTGGTAGGTGATCAGGAGCTCAAAGTTTTCCAAAAATCCAGTGTTAGAATCTTGATAAGCTTAGCTTTAGATAGAAGAGCTCGTCATTTTGAATCCAACAGTGCGAACGCAACTCAAATCTGAGCTCGTATGTAGAAGTTAGAGCAAGTCAAAGTTCAGGGTTGACTTGATGACATTGCAGGATTGGATGACATGGCAAAACCCTTCAATGAATGAGGAGGCACCAATGTTAAGAATCGCGCTTGGCAGAGTCAGGAATATGATGCAAAATATCGCAATCGCATATCAAACTTTGTAACCGCCAATATGTGTGTGTGTGTCACCACCCATAACGCTAGTTGCGATTTTCGATTGGGGGACTTTTGGACCCAATAATGTTATATGTTGTATCTTATAACCTCATCGTGCCAGATTCTATCTCAGTGTATGGAATTTGACATATGCCAAGGGAAAGTTCTGATTGTGATAGGACTGTCGGATGTGATGTTTTATGCATTGAGATTTATAATCCCAATGGATCCGTGTTATCGCAAAACGCAACTTGGGTTGATACGCTGAAGGTTTAATCCTAGATTGTGATTACGATGGGGTTCCCAGATGCGATATGTTATATGTTGTATTTAATAACCCTAGCGAGTCTGCAAAGAGCCTGATGTAAGGGGTTGTACACCAATGGACTTCGCCGATTATGATATCCGACAGGGTTCTGGAACCGTATCCTTAACTGTCGGACCACCACTCTGCATGTGACCACTCAGACCTTAACTGCAAGATAGGTGGGAATGATGGTGGAATTGCCAGTTTTAACTACGGATATTGAACTTAATTGGTAGTAAACTAGATTTGGAGGAGAAAATTGTGGAAAGAATGACAGAAGTCATAACTAAGGCAATTTTCGACCAAATGGGATGCAAAAACAGGCTAGATAGCCATTTTCAGACATTTTGAACTCATTAGAATAGGTTTTAGGAGAAAAGGAGAAATTCTAGATAGGTTTCTTACAAAGTTAAGCCTATGGGTGCTCTCGTAAACCATAGTGTTGATTCAGTCTATGGAGTAGTATGAAGCTAGAGATGACCTTGAAGGGGTCTTCCATCCTCCATGTGCTTTCTACAACAGACATTACAACAATGGTGTAGCTTTATTTCTTCTTTTCTCTATATGTGTATAGAGAAAGAGAATTGTTTAAGTACATCAAGTGGATTGTAGTACTGTTTATGTTCTTGGAAGTGAGTATGGGTTCTTGGTGTAAGATGCATGTGTTTGCTGAAGATTTACATGTTTAACTGTAGGTTACCATGTGTATGAAGTGAGAAATTTTGTAGAAAGTTTTTTTTTGAAGGAGAAACTAGTGATCCATTTCAATAGCTTATGTACTCTTCTTTTCTTAATATTGAGAATAATGAGAAGGGATCATGCATTTGGAGTTGATCCAAGGACATGTAGCCCAGGAGGGGTGAACTCCTTTATCAATTGGTGGTGTACTATTGTTTGACACGTGCTTCCATTCAGTGTTTTGATTTCATGTTTTAAGTTTTCTTTGTGAAACTAACTTAAGTAAAAATATATAAAATTCATGCTTTTACTTGCTATTTTGGAGTACAAACCCCAACCACATTTTTATATTCTTATGAGGAGAATTAACACATCATTACTAATATGCCTGAATCTAGATCAAGTTGGTATCAAAGTTATGGTTTTCTTTGTGCACGGAGGAATTGATTGTTGTTTGCAAGTGAATTTGTTTTGAAGCTCATTGAGGAGAAGGTTTTCGAAAGGAGAGAAGGATTATTGCAATCTCTACCACCAATTTCTACCTCAAATTGCAGTAGAAGATTCAAGTAAAGCATGTCCCAAGGAGAAGAGTCTGCAATAATGTCAAAGGATGTGAAGCTTTTTAGAAAGGCTTTCTTAGACATGGATGAAATGGTGAAAGTCCTCTATGAAGAGAGGAATACCAAATTGCAAGGTGAAATCTCTAGGGAGAAAGTCCTCTAAGAGGAGAATGTTCTTCAAGGGAAGAAGGTAACAAGAATGGTGATAAACCACCATCTTCTCCACAATATTCATGTTTTCATACAACTACTATGCAAGATGACAATGTAGAAAGTCCTTTGGAGAAGGTAGACGGAAAATTTTGTAACTTTTGTCCATATGATGTGGAAGATGAGGTTCTATTAGAACCCAAAATTGAGGAGCTAAAATAAGAGTGCCAAATAGTCTAAGAGGACACATCTCGAATCAAAATGGAATTCAAAAACATCTTCGTGTGTCAATCGAAAGATGAAGAAAATGGTAAGATTTACATGCTTCTTCCTTATGTGAAAGTATTGACATAAATTCATTTGCAACCTTTGAAAAACACAGTAAAGGCATTAGATCCAAGCTCTTGACCAAGATGGGTTACAAGGGAGGAGGCCTTGGCATAAAGCAGCAAGGCATTAAAAATCTAGTTGCAGCCAAGGAGAGGCCTAAATACGAAGGTTTAGGCTATGCCGCAAAATAAGAATGGTTTTCTAATGACAGTTCATGGATATGGTGTTCCTTTTCCCGTAAGAAAGGACACGAGGAGGAAAGATGTTGGGAGTTGCATCCAGAAATGGTTCCCGCTTGGTTTCACAAGCATAAGGAGGACTTACAATGCAGAACTTCTCCAAAGAGAGATGTAAAAGCTGAAGAAGAAGGAAAGGGATTTTTTCTTGCCACAAAAGTTCCTCACGCAAGAAGTATAAGCCAATGGACAACAAACAGAGGTATAACCATTCTATTAATTCAAATGTTGTTAATTTGAATGTTGTTCATGATGGAAAACAACATGTAGATTTGAATAACATGTTGAGGATAAATTTTCCATGCACCTTTCTCCTTTCATCTAACCATTGTGTAGATAAGTTAGATAAAACGAAAGCAATCATCAAGAAGATGTTTATGTCTACTGGAATTGAGAACGAAAGGAGAAAATCTCATCCAAGGATAAAGGCAAATGAGCCGGGAGGAGCTCAAAAGAACTTCCGTACTCACTGCAATATCAACGGGCATTGGCTTGAGAAGTGTTGGAAATTGTTTCCACAATTTCATCCTGGTAAGGGCAAGAAAATCATGCAAGCACCAAAAGAGTAAGCAGCGAAAGAAAAATTGGCGCAAGATGTGACCATCCCTGAAGCAACTTTAGAGGAAGAGAAAGTTCAAATAGAGGGTTCATTCACCTGGTTGGGTAAGAAATGGCAAACTATTTGTCCAACTGAAGTTTGTAAATTTATTGTTTGCACTAGCTGCATATCCCCATACTTGGGTAATTTATAAAAGTAGTATTCATAAATAAATCACTTAGATGAAACAATGTTTTCTTTAAGCATTACAGTGCTAGTTTGACTTGTTGATAGTCAATTTGAATGGAGAAATTTGGGAGTCAAGTTTGTTCCATTTTGTAAAATGAATTTCTACTTGTAGTTTGAAAAGTAATTTTAAAATTGTTGTATGAGTAGTTGCAGCACATTTAGTATGTTCCAAATGTGTGTAGCACTCAAGTTATACAAGTATTCATTATGTGAAGCTTGTTTAAGTTCATTTGGAAAAGTATTCTAGGATCTTATCCTTGATAAGGATTTTGCAGATAAGAAATTACAAGGTGCTCATCTTCTTGGAATTCTTCTTGGGAAGGATGTTGTTTTAGATGGCCATAGTGACATGGGTAGGTGTAGGCAAATGAATTATGGCTCTCAATAACAAAGGTGAAGGAGAAGGAAGGATGACCTGTATGAAACGTACAATGCAGACAAAGTATAAAGCAGTTGCAAATTATTTAAACTTTTGGAGGCCAAATTTTTTTCAGTGGGGAAGAGTGATCTGGAGCTCAAAATTTGAATAAAATTCAAAGTGCAAAAATCATGATAATATTAGCTTCAAATTGAAGAGCTTGTCATTCTAGATCCAATGGTGTGAACTGAACTCAAATCTGAGCTCATATGTAGAAGTTAGATCAAGTCAAAGTTTAGATTTGACTTGATGACATGGCCGGATTGGATGATATGGCAAATCCCTTCAGCGAATGAGGAGGTGCCAAGTGGGAATCCACCATTGGTCCCCGTAGATCGCATATCAGAGCAAAAGAAAGGTCAATGTTAAAGAAGCAGCACCATCATAGAGTAGGTTGTGATATGATGCAATCGCAATCACATGTCACATAATGTTAAGAATCGACCCTCGACATAGTGAAGGATGCAATGTTATATATCGTAATTGCATATCGCACCTGGTACCCACTGACACACACACACACACACGAGAACACACACACACAGACACAAATATATATCTGTATGTGTGTGTGTGGTGCGCTGATAACGTCAATTGTGATTTGCGATGGAGGGACTTTCAAACCTGATATTATTATACGTTCTATTTTATAACCCCGGAGGGTCTATTGTTATCGTAGTGTATGGACTTTGATATCCTCCGAGGGAAAGTGTCGATTACGATAGGACTGCTAGATGTGATGTTTTATGCATTGAGATTTATAATCCTGGCGGGTTCGTGTTATCGCAGAACGTAAGCTGGGTTGATATGTCGAAGGTTTAACTGTCGATTACAATTTCGATGGGGTTCCCAGATGCGATATGTTATATGTTGTATTTAATAATCCCAGCGGGTCCACAGAGTGCTTGATGTAAGGGTCTGTACGTTGATGGACTTCGCCGATTACGACATCCGACAGGGCTATGGAACCATGGCCTTAACCGCCAGACCACCACTCTACATGTGACCACTCGGCCCTTAACCACGAGATAGGCATGAATGACGGCGGAATTTCCATTTTTAACTATGTATATTGAATTTAACTAGCAGTAACCCAGATTTGGAGGAGAAAATTGTGGAAAGACTAGCAAAAGTCATAACTAAAACAATTTTCGACCAAAAGGAATGAAAAAACAGGCTAGATAGCCATTTTTGGGTATTCTAAACTCATTGGAATAGGTTTCATGAGCAAAGGAGAACTTTTGGATAGGGTTATTGCAAAATGGAGCCTATGGGTGCTCTAGTCAACAAATGTGTTGATTCAGTTTGTGGAGTAGTATGAAGGTGGAGATGACCTTGCAGGGGTCTTCCAGCCTCCATGCATTTTCTGCAACAACCATTACAATAGTGTTGCAGCTTTATTTCTTCTTTCCTATATATGTGTATGGAGAAAGAGAATTTTTTAAGTACTTCAAGTGGAATGTAGTATTGTTTATGGTCTTGGAAGTTGGAGTTTGGGGTGTTGGTGTAAGATGCCTGTGTTTGCTGAAGATTTACATGTTTAGCTGTAGGTTAACATGTCTATGGATTGAGAACTTTTGTAGGAAGTTGTTTCTTTGAAGGAGAAACTAGACACTCCTTTTTAGCAGCTTATGTACTCTTCTTTTCTTAATATTGATCATAATGAGAAGGGGTCATGCCTTTAGAGCTGATCCAAGGAGATTTAGCCCAAGAAGGGTGAACATACGTGCTTCCATTAAGTATTTTGGTTTCATATTTTAAATTTTCTTCATGAAACTAACTTCAGTAAAAACACATAAAATTCATGATTTTATTTTCTATTTTGGAGTATAAACATCAAGAACATTTTTATATTTTGATGAGGTGAATTAGCATAGCATTAATAATCTCACCCAATTCAGATCAGTAGGCTAGGTCTAGTACGTGGATATAGGATGAGATTTTTAAAATAAATTCCTTTTACAATTGTCATATTCCCTGTTTGGCATCCAATATACGCATCTGCAGTTATCGACTATGGTATCCCTAACATCATAGGGTATCCATCCAACCGATTTCTAGGATTGATCACCAGAAAGTCTATTGTGTACTTTCTAGTCCCTCTACTGATCTATCAGCTAATTCCAACGTAATGGAGGTTAGTTTAAATGTTTTGATCCCAAGGATACCACAAGTTTCCAGACTCAAATTGTGTATTGCAGCTCCTAAGTGCACGAGGGTTTTTGGGAAGTTATGACATTGAATTTGAACAGTAACTACTAGATTTCCAGGGTCGTCCTATTTAACCAGTGTTTGATTCACTAAAATAAGATCAAAAAGCATCACTAACACACGGACTATTGGAGGGTATTTTGGTTTTCTCCTAGGATTTTTAGGACACAATTCTTTGATGGTTTTAGTATAGATTGAGACATATCGAATAGCTTGGACAAGAGTAATTTTAATACATAAATTTGTGTGTTCCCTTACAATATCAAAACTAGAATATACTAGAGGTTTAATTACAGTAAGTCTCTTAGGGAATGGAGGAGTAGTATCCCTAGTAGACTCTTTCCATTTGGTTGATTTGTTAGGTGTCTCTGTTTTGGTGACAACTATGGTGGAAGGAGGGTGTTTTGCTAAAGGATTCTCTTCCACAAGATTTTCATTTTCTACCTTTTCTTGATTTCCCATACTGTCCTTTGGAAAGATAGTTAATCCAAATCTCAATTGCAACTCATGACATTCAAAGGAAGAAAAGCCACAATATGAGTTTTCAACAATTTGTAAGTATTAGACAGGTGTTTTATTCGGATTAGGATTCAGCTGGGAAGGTAATTGAGGACGTAATGGCGGTGGAACATTTGTGGGGAATTGAAGTGGACCTTGCAGTGGTGGTTGTGACTGAGGCTACATCCTGCAAGATGGATTGATTCATCTTGCAGGGTCCTACCATTTCTAAGACTACATCATTCCCTATGTAGGTGAGTTTGCTCAATGTGAAGGGTATGATTTATTCGACGGGCTCTGCCATGAAGATGTAGGATATTATTGGTTTGGCCACGAGGGTTTATCAAATGGTTGGTTTATCGATAGTGCTGTGGAATATGGTTGAGATTTCGAGGTGGTATTAAAAGGTTGTTGGCCCTGCCACATTGATCGAGGAATCTGTTGTTGAGAATATTGTCTAGAATAGAACAACGAAGGATTTTGACTCATACCTTGAGGGTGAGTATGCCACTGCCATCGTAGTCCCATGAGCCACACTCACTCAGGATATTCCTCAACCTCCTCGAATACAAATCTCAATCTAGGGAGTTAAGGAAAATGTTCCATTGAGTTATATTTAGTGCATTTAGCACATATCTCAATTGCTTCCAGTGGGCACTCTTTGTGGGTATGTTTATTTCGACACCGGGGATAAAAATAGCTAGCAAATGTTTTGCCTCAGATTTTTTTTCTTCACCTGTAAGATGTCCAATTGTGTATTTAATGTACTCAAACTTCAGTTTTAAAGTATTCTACGAGATTACCAATTTCTGCTCTAGTCGCTCCTCCTACTAGTTCTGCTGAGAGGGTCCCAGATCCCAGATTTTATCTGTGTACTTCCTAGTGAGCACTTGATACACAATTTTACGATATCATCATATTATTCCTTTGAAATATCACGTTGTCCCATCATATTAAGTGTTTATATCCACTCATCTTTCATACCTCTAATCAAAGCAGTTGTCAATACTTCTCTAGGTAAAGTGGTGTAAGGTGATCCTTGCAAATTATATTGAAACATTTCAACATAATCCTCTAGAGTTTTATCTTATTTTGAAATCATTTTAAATATTTCTTCTATGAAATCCCTTGATCGACAATAATCTTGATATTTGATAAAGAAGGATTTTTTCATCTGATCCCATGAAGTTATGGGACCACCCCCTAGCCCCATGAACCAACATAAAGTTTCTCCCTTTAAGGTGGAAGGAAACAATTCCAATTTTTGAGGGTCAATGGTATAGTCATAACCTCGACATAAAACAACAAATTCAAATAGAAATGCAGGCTCCTCATAATCCGTTCCATGGAAATTTGGAAGATTATGTAATGGGATGGATTTCGCTGGGGCATTTGTCCATGGATCGACAGTAAGGTATTCTATGGCTAAAGTCTGTGTTGTTGGTGTTGCGTTTTCCATTTGGTCAAAAATATGCCAGTAATCCTCAAGGATTTGGCGATCAAGAGGTATTATTGAAAGATTAATATGTTGGTTGGGTTTTGGACCTTGAGTAGGTCTCACAACACTATTTAGGTTGGGAACTTCAGATCCTTTCTTACAACAGGTGTTGCAAGAAATTCTGGCTCAAAAATTCATGGGTGTGGCTCACTCATCTCACCTTCCCCCTCTCTTACATTGCAAGAATTCCCCTCACTTTTATTGGAAGGATTGGGATACCTAATAGATGTATCTTGAAATTTTTTCTTAGACATTACAATTTTGTCATAAATATTAGTGTGAGCTACAGTGGATGGCATTGTCACTTGAAGGGCGATGATATAACCCTTCCCATATTTTGTTTGAGGGCCTACCTACACTTGAGACTCTGAATTTCGAATAATATCATCTATAAAGGTTGTTCTTCCAAGGCCAGACTGAATTTCAGTTTTGGTGGTTTTTGAGGTAAATTTTTGGTCTATAACTATTTTATTTGTAGTCCTATGGTTTTTCGTAGTTATACACACTGTGCGATATAAAGGTGTCAGCTGAGGGTAGGCATTGACACAATATTTTTACATAATGTGTGCACAAGTTATTACCCTCTGTATTTAATACCAAACCCTATAGGGACATGGCTAACACTTCTTTGACAACCCCCCTACAATGATGCCAAAATGTCGGGTTTCTTCATTGTTCCTAAAAGACCAACTAACCTCTATATATTAAATCGTCAACTTGGAGCTTGATATTTTTATTTCAAGGTTTTCCCCATAGTATGTGTTGTTGGCATTATGATTCTGGTTTGGCTCTATGGTTCAGGTGTTTTACTTGATGTCAACTCACTCAAGTGGCAAAACTCTGTTCGGGCTCTCAAAATGATGGAAAATAAGAGGTCCGTAGGTGCATCGTTCAAAAGGTGCGGACCCGCAGGTTCGCCGTCCAGGAAGTGCGGACATGCCCGCAAGTTATCCGTTCATAAGGTGCGGTCCCCCAGTTCACTCACTCCAATGCAGAGAAGCGCACTCACGTGGGGTTTCTTATGGTTGGCTCTTGGTATTTAGCCCGTCGATTCATGATCCTATGGTTTTGGCCCGTGGTATAGGATCTAATTTATTGAACCCCGGTTTGGATCCCTTGTATTGGTTTTTGATTGTTTTGTCCCATGGTGTGGATAAGGATTTGACTATAAAAAGGGGAAGGAGATCACTTGGCTAGTCACTGGCAAAATTTGAATATCTTAAGATCTGAATGTTTGGGTGATGGGTTTTTAAAAGCTAGATCTAAATCAAGGAGAAAATTTAAGGCGAATCTATTGATAAGTCGTGATCTCTCGGGCGCATGATTAGGTCTGTGGATCTGACTGACTGTGGCACATTGGAAGACTGCTAATTTGGCCCTAATCAGAGGTTCGCAGGTGATCCACTGCATAATTGCGGGGATACGCAGTGAAGGAGAAGATGCAGTGCAGGGATACGCAGCGCAACAGAAGGCGCAGTGCGAGGTACGCAGCGCATAAGAAAACCGGGTGTGGAGATACGTAGAGGCATAGAAGGAACTGTGCGGAGGTATGTGGTCAGATAGACAGTGCAGTATGTATCTGAGTTGAGGTACACAGTTCAGTAGAAGGAGAAAGTGTGGTGGTACGCAGAGCAGCAGAAGGACACAGTGTGGATCTGCGCAGTTCAGGCACAGAAAGACTGCGGATATCCGCAGGCTTATATCGGTGAAGTTGCAGACCTGTCTTGAAACATTTGTTGGCTATCTTTTATCTATTGCTGCAGAGTTCTGGGTTTAGATTTCTGGTATTACTTTTCTGTTTACAGCATTCTGAGAAGTTGGGTGATTCATTGGTTGATTGTATAAGGAGATTGGGTGATTTGCATGTACTTGATGATTATTTGATCTTCTTGGATCTAGTCTGAAAATTAATGAAACGTGGTCCTTAAAGAAGTAGAAGAGCAAAGGGGGTTGTAGCTCCCTTCCAGGAGAGAATGGAAAACGAGAGAGAATTGTAGCTCTCTGCAGGTTGTAGCCTGCGTACTGGTAAAGGACTGCACCAGTACAAAATCCTTGTAAAAGAAGCTTTTAATTGAAAGAAGATAGAGACATATTGTAGCAGGTGGTTTTCACCCACATTGGGTTTCCACCTTATATCTGGTGTTCTTTGGTGTGCTTAGCTATTTTTCTTGCTCTTGTTAATTATTGTATGGCACTGACATACAAATTAATGATCAATATCTGAAGAATAAATTAAGGTATAAATCTGGAAGGCATATTGAAAAGAATTTGATAATACTGATTCACCCCCCCCTCTCAGTATTATTTCCAACAATTGGTATCAGAGCCAGGTTCTTCAGAAGAAGCTTGATCGCTTGAAGAAAGGTCTTGCATCATGAGAAACTACGAGAGGGAAGCATCAATCAGGCCACTGATTTTTGATGGGACAAACTTCGTTTATTGGAAGGTAAGAGTTACTGCCTATCTTCAATCTCTTGGTACAGAAGTCTGGGATATCATAGGTACAGGGTGTACTTTTCCATCAACAACTCTTACAGATCCGGCTAAGAAGAAGAAATATGAAACAAATGGAAAGGCAGTCAATACTCTATTAGGATGTCTATCTCAATTAGAATCGGTCAAGGTAATGCAGTTTAAATCTGCAAAAGAAATATGGGACACGATTGTTCTGAGCTATGAAGGGGATGATCAGGTAAAACGATCAAAACTTCAAACCCTCAAGATTCAGTATGAAAATCTTAGGATGTATAATGATGAAAGTGTGGCTAACTATTTTCTTCGTGTAGATGATATTGTTAATTGTATGAAAAATTTGGGTGAAGAAATAAAAGAGGCTGTTGTAGTTGAAAAATTTCTAAGATATTTGTCCCCTAGGTCTGAATCTAAAGTTTCTGATATAGAAGAAAAATAGAATCTACAAAGCCTTAAAATGTCACAGCTGCACGGAATTCTAACTGCTTATGAAATGAGGAAAGGAGGTCCATCACACAGGAGAGAAGCAGAAGGAGGTTGGGACACGTGTCAGAAGAATAAGAAGAATCAAATTTTGTCACAAATCTTCAACGACGTACTGGACAGTTCCGAGGTAAGTTACCTTTCAAATGCTTTGCTTGTGGAAGAGTCGGTCACTATGTTGCCAGATGTCCTCACAAGGATAAGATGGACAAAGGGAAGGAACATGTTAGATGGAACAAGAAACAGAATGCAACTAAGAAAAGTTACTACACTCATGAAGACAATGACGGCCTATCAAATAGTGACGAAGATGAACGAGGTATTGATTATAACCTTTTAATGGATTTTGAAGATGATGATTACATGGATGCTATAGATGTGGATGACTTTTATGAAGAGATTTCTAGACTCAAGACATGTTTAGAAGAAAAGAATGTGATCATTAATACTCTGCAATTTAAACTTGATGAAAAAGAAAAATCTCTTGAGAAGTTAGAATGTGAAATTGTTGGCCTTAGAAAAGAAATTGAGAAAACAAAGGTTATTAATCTTAAGTTTGTTAAAGGATCTGAAACTCTAGATGAGATTATCAATGTACAGCGTTCTCCACTAATTAAGACAGGTCTGGGTTATAATGGAGAAACATCTCAAGCATCCACCTCAAAGAGTTATCTTGATGCAACAAGGAGGAATGATCAAAAGCCTAATGGAGATCATCAGGTAAAGCAGGGACGAATTACATCAAGAACGAACAGAGACTACCAGGTAAACCAAGGGCAATCCATCTTAAGGGTGAACAAAAGCTACAACCAGCCACAGGTAAAAACTTCTCAATTGGCTTCAAGAATGGATGACAATAGAAATTACAATCATTTGGCTGGTAGATTTTATATTCATAGAAGTTTCTTCAATGGCCAATGTTTATCTTGCCATAAATTTGGTCACAAAGCAGCTCAATGTGTTTCCTATAAGACAATCATGAATAGAGAACCTCAAAAACAAAGACGTATGACCGGGATTACGAAAAGGACCTATAACAATTTTTCGGCCCTTGAAAATGAAATTGAATGTTCTATTTTTAATAACTTTGGTCATGAAGATTTTGAATGCAGGAGCAGGTTTCGGTAGACAAAGGAACAAGCCTCAAACACCCAAACATGGAGAATAAAGGAACCACACCTAGAAAGATGTGGGATAGCTTTTTATGCAGAAGGATAGGAAAATCTATGGCACATCGACAGCGGATGTTCAAAGCATACGACAGGTGATAAAGAAAAACTTGAATCATATACTGCTTTAGAAAAGGGTAAGGAAGTTTCTTTTGGAAATGATACCCCTGCAGCCATAAAAGGAAAAGGCACTGCTCATTGGAAAGAAAAGGTCAAAGCTGGAAATGTTTTGTATGTTGATGGCTTGAAGCATAACCTAGTGAGTGTCAGTCAGATGTGCGATCAAGGAACCGAGGTAATATTTTGATCAAATGGATGTAGGATTCATGATCTTGATACAGGAAAAATAGTGATCAAAGGCAGAAGAACTCCAAATAATCTATACATATTTGAAGAAGGACAACAAAAATGCTATTTGAACAAAGATGATGAACATTGGTTATGGCACCGGAGGTTGGGGAATCTAAGCTTTTCACAAATAAGGAAAGCATGCAAATACCAGGCAGTTCGTGGTCTTCCAGATATCAAAATTCCAGACAACACCATATGCAAATCATGTCAGTTTGGTAAGCAAACCAAAACTAACTTCCTTGAGAAGGAAGGATCAGCCAGTAGGCCTCTTGAACTAGTCCATACAGATGTATGTGGTACATTTAGGACAAGGTCACCTTGAGGAGAAGAATACTTTATGTTATTCATTAACGACTTCTCCAGGATGGTTTGGTTGGGACTTATGAAACACAAGGATGAAGCATTCGAAAAATTCAAATCTTTCAAAGCCTTGGCAGAAAACAAATCAGATCAAAAAATTAAGTGCCTCAGGTCCGACAGAGGTGGGGAGTTTACCGCAAATGAATTTTTCGATTTCTATGAGGAACACGGAATAAGAAGGGAATTATCTACAGCTAGGGCTCCTCAGCAAAATGGAGTGGTGGAAAGGATGAATAGAACGGTCCAACAAATGGCTCGTGCTATGCTTGATGAGTATGGGACTCCCGCAACCTTCTGGGGTGAAGCTGTTTTTGCTGCGGTTGTTATTCTCAACAAAACAAATGTCTAAGTGAACAACACTCAAACTCCTCATGAGCTCTGGCATGGTGAGACTCCTTCGGTAAAGCATTTCAAAATTTTTGGGAGCAAATGCTATATTAAGAATACTGATGAACAACTTGGAAAACTTGAACCAAGAGAAAATGAAGGCATTCTCCTTGATTATTCTCCCCACAGGAAAGCGTATAAGTGTTACAATAAAAGACTTGGAAGAATTGTTGACAGCATTGATGTAGTGGTTGACGAAAAAGGATACATCCCTAGGCAAGTAAATGATGAAAATATCGAAGAGGATGAAGACTACTCTCCAAATCAGAAAAATGATGAAGAAGAACCTCAAGAGACACCTGGGGAGCAAATAAGGATAGAAGAGAAGACTCCATCCAGGTACGTTCAAAAGAATCATCCAGAATCTCAGATTTTGGGGCAGAAAGAAGCAGGTGTACAAACAAGAAGAACAATTGCAGAAGCCTCAAGCTATTTGGCTTTTCTCTCCTCCACTGAACCACAAAATGTAAGAGAGGCATGCAAAGATGAATGCTGGGTCAAGGAGATGGATGAAGAACTTGAGCAGATCAAAAAGAACAACACCTAGGAGTTGGTTCCTAGACCAAAAGATAAGAATGTCATAGGGACAAAATGGATCTTCAAAAATAAGTTGAATGAAAATGGAGAAGTAATTAGAAACAAGGCCAGACTTGTGTGTAAAGGGTATGCTCAACAAGAAGGAATAGACTTCGAAGAAACTTTTTCTCCCCTTGCTAGACTTGAGGCCATCCAAATGTTCCTTGCTCTCTCAAGCTTTCAGAAGTTCAAAGTTTTTTAAATGGACGTGAAATCAGCCTTTCTGAATGGGGACTTAGAAGAAGAAGTGTACATTGAGAAACCAGATGGTTTCATCCTAGGGAAAGATCCAAATCTTGTATGCAGACTAAATAAGGCTCTCTATGGTCTTAAACAGGCTCCAAGGGCTTGGTACTACCGTTTGGACAAATATCTTCATCAACAAGGTTTTTCAAAGGGATCAACAGATAGCAATCTTTACATAAAAATTGAAAATGATGAATTACTAATACTTGTTGTGTATGTAGATGATATTATCTTTGGCAGCAATGAAGAAGCTATGAGTCGAATCTTTGCCTTGGTGATGCAGAAAGAATTCGAAATGCCTTTGCTTGGTGAACTGACATATTTTCTTGGATTGCAAATCCAACAAAATGAAGGTGGGATCTTCTTCTCTTAAACCAAGTATCTCAAGCAGATTTTGAAGAAATATGGCATGGAAGATGCAAAACTAGTATGTACCCCCATGGTCACAGGATGTAGCCTCAGTGCAAATGATGAATCAGTAGCAATGCATCAACCAACCTACAAATCTATGATTGTAAGTCTACTTTATTTAACAGGTACCCGACCAGACATCATGCATGTAGTGGGAATAGTTGGAAGATTTCAGGCAAATCCAAGGGAAACTCATCTTCAGGCAGTGAAGAGGATTTCCAAGTACCTACAAGGAACTCAAAACTATGGCTTATGGTATCCTAGAGATATAGATCTCACACTTCATGCTTATACAGATGCGGATTGGGCCGGAAGCGTGGATGACAGGAAGAGCACAAGTGGTGGTGCATTCTTTATGGGTTCCAGATTAGTATCTTGGTTCAGCAAGAAACAGAGTTCGATTGCTTTATCTACAGCTGAAGCGGAATATGTGGCTGCTGCATCTTGTTGAACTCAACTCCTTTGGATGATGCAGACCTTGCAGTATTTTCAAATCACTTGTACTCCACCTATCTCCATCTTATGTGATAATACAAGTGCAATCAGCATTTCAAAGAACCCAGTCATGCATTCAAAGACCAAGCACATACCAATCAAGTACCACTTTCTCAGGGAACAAGTGCTTGAACAAAAGGTCAAGTTGGAGTATTTTCCTTCTAAGGAACAAGTTGCTGATGTACTCACCAAACTATTGCCCAGGGAGAACTTTGAATACCTCAGGCAAAAGCTAGGGGTTGTTGATGCATCATCCTATTATTGAATCTCATCTGTTTCAGAGTTTGTTGGTTGTAGGCAAGTTTCATATGGGGTATATGCGTACATTGGTCGAAGATTGAATGGCACAGGTTCAGGGGGAGAATATATTCTTCTAATAATTCATTGTTGGCATTATGGTAGAAGATCTTGGAGGAAGTACAGAAGTAGAACATGGATGCTGATCTGAATATTGCTGCAATATGTCTCTATCTCTTTCACGGTCTTGTATGGTGTATGGTGGACCATGGTTCTTCTTGAAGAATTCTTTCATTTGCAGATCTGATCTTTAGTCAGGGGGAGCATGATCAGCAAAGAAAAGGCCTAAGCATGTTCTCAGGGGGAGCACAACCCTTTTCCCTTGATGTCAAAGGGGGAGAATGATGTTGAGGATCTTGAGGTTGCCATCAAGTCCAAAGGGGGAGATTGTTGGGATTATAATTCTGGTTTGGCTCTATGGTTCAGGTGTTGTACTTGATGGGAACTCACTCAAGTGGAAAAAATCTATTCATGCTCTCAAAATGATGGAAAATAAGAGGTCCGTAGGTGCATCATTCAAAAGGTGCGGACCCACAGGTTCGCCGTCCAGGAAGTGCGGACATGCCCGCAGGTTATCCGTTCATAAGGTGCGGTCCCCCAGTTCACTCACTCCAATGCATAGAAGCTCACTCACGTGGGTTTCTTATGGTTGGATCTTGGTATTTAGCCCGCCGATTCATGATCCTATGGTTTTGGCCTGTGGTATAGGATCTAATTTATTGAACCCCGGTTTGGATCCCTTGTATTGGTTTTTGATGGTTTTGTCACATGGTGAGTATAAGGGTTTGGCTATAAAAAGGGGAAGGAGATCACTTGGATAGTCACTGGTGAAATTTGAATATCTTAAGATCTGAATGTTTGGGTGATTGGTTTTTTAAAATCTAGATCTAAATCAAGGAGAAAATTTAAGGCGAATCTATTGATAAGTCGTGATCTCTCGAGCGCATGATCAGATTTGTGGATTTGACTGACTTTGGCACATTGGAGGACTGTTAATTTGGCCCTAATCAGAGGTTCACAGGTGATCCATGGCATAATTGCGGGGGTACGCAGTGAAGGAGAAGATGTAGTGTGGGGGTACACAGCGCAACAGAAGGCGCAGTGCGAGGTACGCAGCACAAAAGAAAACAAGGTGCGGAGATACGCAGAGGCACAGAAGGAACTGTGCAGAGGTACGCAGTCAGACAAAAAATGCAGTGTGTATCTGAGTTGAGGTACGCAGTTCAACAGAAGGAGAAGGTGCGGTGGTACGCAAAGCAGCAGAAGGAAACAGTGCAGATCTACGCAGTTCAGGCAAAGAAAGACTGCGAATATCCGCAGGCTTATATCGGTGAAGTTGCGGACCTGTCTTGAAACATTTGTTGGCTATCTTTTATCTATTGCTGCAGCATTCTGGGTTTAGACTTCTGGTATTACTTTTCTGTTTACAACATTCTGAGAAGTTGGGTGATTCATTGGTTGATTGTATAACGATATTGGGTGATTTTCATGTACTTGATGATTATTTGATCTTCTTGGATCCAGTCTGAAAATTAATGAAATGTGGTCCTTAAAGAAGTAGAAGAGCAAAGGGGGTTGTAGCTCCCTTCCAGGAGAGACTGGAAAACGAGAGAGAGTTGTAGCTCTCTGCAGGTTGTAGCCTGCGTACTGGTAAAGGACTGCACCAGTACAAAATCCTTGTAAAAGAAGTTTCTAATTGAAGGAAGATAGAGACATATTGCAGCAGGTGGTTTACACCCACATTGGGTTTCCACCTTATATCTGGTGTTCTTTGGTGTGCTTAGCTATTTTTCTTGCTCTTGTCCATTATTGTATGGCACTGATATACAAATTAATGATCAATATCTGAAGAATAAATTAAAGTATAAATCTGGAAGGCATATTGAAAAGAATTTGATAATACTGATTCACCCCCCCTCTCAGTATTATTTCCAACATGTGCAAGAGATAGTGCTAATGTTATCTAATCTATCTACCCTTAATGAAAGGTAAATGCATGTGAATACAAAGAATTACTAGGATCTACCAAAAAGAACGATTCACTCACTTTTGGGTTTCAATCATAAACAAATGAAGTTGTTAAAAGAATTAAAGATTAAATATTTTACCAAAAACGATGAAGTAATTATTAAATCCTCTACTAAGTATATTGAAATAAACATACTAACACAATGTTGTTTCCTAGGAAACAACATCTATAAGGAAGGAACAAAACTTTGAATAGAAATGAATCTCCTGAAAGAAGTATGGAATCTTCAAGATTAACAACTCTTCATTAATCGCGGGAAAAAACAAAAGTGATAGCACTCAAGAACTAACTATAACAAATCCAATTCTATGATCCTTTACTGTAATTGTTGCAGAAACTAATATTGTAATGACAAATCGAATAACCAATGATTAGATCTAGAAAGCAATTAAATGATTTTAAAACAAGAACTAAAAGCTAAACATAGATTTAATAACACAAGAAAGGATGGTAGTTGTTCCAGGAATGGGCCCGGGATCTCTGTAGTTCAACTGCCTTGGAGCTAATTCAATCCAATAAGTTAATGTCAAACCGCGAAAGTCTCCACTAAGTTAATATGAAGAACTTACAAAAAATGTCAGTAAAAACTTATAACATAGATTAAAATTAAAATAATTCCAGCTAAACTATCGAGGTTCAATTCTTTTTTTTTATGTTACAGTCAAGTCTATTTTAAAAATATAGAAGCTATCTTGAGAATCTAAAGATTCTCAGGATGCTTAATTCAAATTTTGAAATATCCAACATTTCCCTGGAATTGCAGGCAAGGATATTTTCTTCAACTGACCTTTCCATGATAGAATTTGGTCTCATTCAATCACGTTATAACAAACCGTGGAACTCCACATAACTCATTTTTCTTCAACCATTGCAGGAAACAACATCTGATATCCCTGTAATTGTTTAGCTCAATTCGTAAGTGTATTGTGTCTTTCCATAGTTTAAATCAACTCTTTAAAAATAAAATGATAAAAATATTATTGACTTCTTCCAAGAATCCATATCACACGAATTACCATATTCTATTCATAAAAAGCCTAAAAAGCTAATAAAAAGATAAGGAAATATGGTAGAAGAATATATCAATTTTGAAGCTCAACAATAATCCTTTGGGGTTGGTGCACATATTTTCATCTCTCCTTGATGTAGATATAATGATTTCAAACTGAGGGATGCACCCCTTTCATTTCCTTATGCTCCCAAGCAAAGGCATAAAGATGTTGCCTAAGCAAACTGCATAATTACTCTTCTTGCTCAGCTAAGAGACAAGAATTGGTTCTTAGTTTTTTGAATGGACTGGTATCCATATTCATAGCATGATCTAGGTCACAATAATAAGATAACAATTCATTCCATGGATTTTTCTTAGGGTTCTCTAAGGATTCTTCTAGTAGCTCATCAATTGGCATGACAGTAGGAGGTTGATTCTATAAGAAGTGATCAATAAGGTCATCCTCATCTACCTGCCTACTTCCTACAACAATGTCTAGTGTACAAATTGGGTAGAGGAATTAATGATAAAGGTATTCCTCTTCCTCTTCCTCCTCCCATGGGGGTAAATCACGATCAATAGATTGTTGAGCAGGGGGATATACTACAAGCTATTTTCAGAGATGCCCATTCTTAATGGTCATGTTCCCGACCCTACAACTAATGTAAGCATTAATGGTGGCCAACCAAAGTATATCTAGGATGAGAGGGTACCCATTACGTTTGGTTTTGGAATGGAGGAAAAGTAAATTTGTGGGATATTCCCAAGAGTCAACAGAGACCATCACATCCTCAATAATGACCTCAGGGTATATTTTTGAACTATCTCCAAACTGCAGAATTATGGTGGTATTCCTCAACGCTCCTTGAAGGTTGAGCTTTATCATGGTTTCCTTCATCATAACATTGATTGTAGCCCCAAGGTCAATCAAGGTGTTGGGGATGACAATGTTGTTAATATGCACATCCACTACTGGGCTACCAGGATCCAAGTACTTTGGCAAGATGACGCTCCCAAGCATTAAATCAAATAGCTTCCCAACAACATTAATAGTGGGGGAATAATTGTTTCTCTTCCTAGGCCTATTGAAGAACTCTTCCCTAAAGAGCTTGTTGTAAATGGGGACATCTTTCATATCCTGTAGAAGGGGTATTTTGACACACAAATTGTTCAATTCTCCAAAAAGTCTAGCCTCTTCTGGGGTGTTTTGTTTAGGTTGGACCAACCTTTCAGGATAGGGAGATATATTGGATTTAGGGGTACTATATTTCTTCTCTTATTCAAGATATTTAGGTGGAGGAGGTTAGTGAGAATCTAGAAATACCTACCTAGACCAATGTTTGATCCCTTATATTTCCACAAAAAAAGTAGGAGAGGATTTTTCCGCTCTATAGACCTATTGGGCATGCTTATTGTTTGTGATGGATTAGGTTGGGATGGCATATTAGGTTTCTTAGGTGGGATTTTTTTGGGGTAATTAGGGTTCATGTGTAGGAGGAGGAATTAAGGCAATACGTTGGGTTGCTTGGGGCCTCCATCCTTATGAAGGGTTGCCCCATTAAGTAGGCTTAGGTTGATATGACTGGACAGGTGGATTGGTAGGTTGAAGAGAGTACTCAGGAGTATAGGACCAAGGAGAGGTCATGTACCATGATGATGTGTGAGTTGAAGGATACCAATGTTTGGGTGCATTCTTATTTGTACTGTAAGGAGGATATTGCGCACCTTGCATGCCCTGTTGATATGGTTGAGGGCCTTGTGGTCTCCTCTAGTTGGTGAAGCAAATCTAATATAAGTTATTCTCTACTCCTTGGAATATAGCCTTAAGGCGTAGAAGAAAGGGGCATTTTTTTGTTGCATGGTTTTCCTCGCATATAAAGCATACCTATATGGTGTTTAGTGCACTCAGTTTTGGTATGCCTCTTGGTGAATATGGGGGAAAAGATAGCTAGTGCCCTTTCTTCTTCCTCTCGCTTCCTTTTAATATTCATAGTATCCATCTATAAGGAAAATGTATGCAAAATATCACTATTGAATTCTTATAACATAATCTCTATCTCATTTTTTATGGTTGAGGTGGAGGCAAAAGAGTTGACTAGGCCTTGGTCAGGCTTACCTCTCTTCCTAGTAACCCTATAACGATTCTTGAATATTATATTGATGTCATCATATGTCAGTTGTTAAATATCCCCATCAGAAAATATATTGAGGTTATCCATTACATCCTCCCTAATCCCTTGGAGGATTACAAGCTTGAGTGGTTGAAGGTCAAGGGTATAGCTGGCCCTCCTATAGTTCAATTACAACCTTTCATTATAATCTTCTAAGGACACATCTTGCCATAGGTTCATCCTAAATATTTCTTATTTTTTCTCCTTAGACCTACAATAATCCACAAACTTCTCATTAAAGGCTTGCTATATTTGTGCCTAGGTAGTGATGTTTCTTCCTAGTAGGCTCTTAAACGAGTGCAAGGTTGCATCCTTAAGTGTGGACGGAAATAACTTCAACATTTGTTCATTAGAGGTACAATCATAGGTCCTAAAAACCATAAAAACTCAAAAATGAAAGTGTTAGGGTTCTTATAGGCTAGTAAAGGGAAGTGTGGAAGAGTAGTGGGGCTTATATTCTTCATCCTCGCCTCCCAATTGGTCTCTCAGATAGGAAATAGCTCATTCTATTTATTTTCAACCATGCTTTTTTCTAGCTGATGTAAGCTCTTCCTCCCCTATGGGTTCTTCACAAATTTGAGGTTTCTCACCTAGAGGATTTTATAACTCCCCTAAGGTCATAGTGGGAAGTTCACAATCACCAAAGATGATTGATGGTTGAATTTTGGAAGGGGTGGGGGTTTTTGGTAGAAATTTCTATTCATTATCCCTAGTACTATGAGGCATGAAATATTTTATGTTTTCTTTGTATTTTTCCATTTTTTTGGATGTTTTTCAAATCAAACAATGTTTATGCAAAAAAAAATATGAAAGAGAAAGGAAACTTCTAAAGAGTAACAACACCTACTTGAACACATCCCCAGCAATGATGCTGAAAAGTGATGATCCCTAGTATTGCAATGAGTTCTACAACGCCCAATGCTATGTGCATTAATGCTATATGCACAACAACATTAATGCTATATGCACAATAGGTTAAGTTCTATTGATGCCACCTTCAAGTGATGGACCAGACCAAGGCATGCAAAGACCTCTTTACAAGTTGAATTAAGAAAGAAAATTTCATAAATGAAGAATCCTACCCTAATTACAGAAATGGAAATATTATTCTACTTGGAAAAAGGAATGAGAATGTTACTTGTTTAATTGAAAATGCTAACCCTAGTTGCAAAAATGTAAAAGATATATTACTTGCATAAATGGAGACACTAATCTATTTAGAGAATGTAGGCTCTATGTTGCTTGGATGAAGGTAAACACTAGTCTAATTGAATAATGTTAAAAGTTGCATTGAAAGGAAATTAGCCTATGTTCTTATAATTGAAACCCTAAAAGAAGAATAAATTCAAGAAAATAGTCCCAATATGATTTTTATTAATAAATTACCCTTTAATCATTATCTTCAAGGAAATTTATGTTTATTCATAGAGTTCAGTAGGCATTTCATAAGAAAGACATCATTGTTATACAAATGTGGAAATTTGTTTGCTAACCCTAATTGCATAATCATGTTGTAATGAAGAGAAGGAAATGTCTAAAGTGGTCTCAGGTCCTCCTCAATCATGGTTTTAGAGCCTAGGTGTTTTTATTCAATCCCAAGAGACAAAAATCAAGCTTTTGGAGTAAATCTGGTCGATTTTACATGGTGCTACAGGATGCTACATGATTGTTATAAGATTGCCTTGTTTTGGTACATGATTGGATCCATGAGCATCTTGAGAGTGGAAAAGGAATTATGAAGGTGGGAAATGGTAGATGAATGTATGTTAATTTGTATGAATCTTTTTCAAATCATAGCACCCCTAAAAGGCCCAACTTGCATAAAAACAAGTGCGCAGGATGTCCTTCAATGACCCAAAAAAGTATTTTCGATGGCAGAGTTTTGGGGAACTATGAGATGAGGAGGGAGAGGATGATGATTATAGGTAGAAGGTAACATGAATGTTCCAATCCTTAAAGCCACTGGTAGTACCTGCAAACCAAAAAACACTGATTTTTTCAACTTGAAAAGAATGCAAAATTAATGATCAAATTGCAGCAAAATTGACTAAATCAGAAAGGCTGAAGTAAGTTTATAAAACTAAGTTAAAGAAAATATGATGGGAATTATATTGCATGAGAAGAAAATATAAATGGCAATATTCATCTAACATACATCCATGAAATCTTGAAGAGGAATGTGATTTAACTCCTAAATATGATTTTTTTTTTATGTATGTGAGCATTAATCCAAGGTCTAACAACTGCAAAAGAAAATAACCACATATTTTTGGCTTGCTATGCATATTAATTCACCAGCCTCCGATAAGAGAGGTAGTAACTAGTTATGCTTCAACAATTTGTTCAAGAAAACTTCTAGTAAGAAAGGAAGAAATGCTACTACAAAAAGTAATGCATAAATAAGATACAAAAAGAGAGACTAGATCCTTAGGGTTAGGCCTTGCCCCAAGGGGATATAGTCTTGAGAAACAAACTCATATGTAAGTCACAATAATATTTTCATTTACATAAAACCGAGTTCATGTACATCATTCAAAGGAAATGGGAATTACAGTCTCAAGCTCCTAGATCTTAATATATCTTCCCTGTTCAAGAATACGAATCCTACTGAGCCCTTGGGTTTTTTTATTTATACACATATGACTAAGGGGAATCTTCCTTGGATAGAGGATTTATTCCCTCAAAAATCTCAAAAAGAGTGGATATAGCTCCCTTAGATCCTTGCAATCCCCTAAGTGCCTCAACTACTAGTAGATCCTCAAGCTACAGGTGTGTGATTTTAGGGATCAAGTCAAGTTGTAGGAGAGTAAATGTAAGGGATAAGCCTCCTACATCTCCTATACCTACCTCCAAATGCCTCTACATAGTAAATGCACTTAAAAATTCTCTTTTTTCTGCACATTAACCACATTAGTCCACAAATTATGGAAAACATCATTTAGTCTCCCTATCAAGCACATTATATCCCAAAAGATGTTAATTAATGTGAGAAAAGAGGAAATTATATGATGGAGGATACTGAAACAGGCCTTATAATATACCTATTGATGGGACACATCAGAAAGTATGTAGCATACGTACTTGTTGGATGCAGAAATTAAATTTTGCATCCAACGAGTGCTCCTAGTCCAAATTAGAGTAAAATGATAGGGAGATAAGTTAAAAATTAAAGTTGAAAAAGTATTTTTTTATTTTTTCGCTCTAAAATTTGATGATATATTCTAATCTTATTTTATTATTTCCATTATTATTTTATAATAGTCCTTAGGAGGCCCATTTTTTACCTCAAAATTTTTGTAATGACATTCCTTTTCTGAAGAAGATCTCACCATCACCCTACTAGACCTATAATCCAAGTAATAATGCATAAGCCCTATATCCTTCATCTCAAACTCCCTTTCAAGGTATACCTTGTAATCCTAAATCAAGCTATCTACTCCATTCAATATAAGTTCATCAACATATAGCACTAGAATGAGCAAAAATCCTCCAACCATGATATAGTAAAGGTTGGGATCTACCTCACTCTTATTCAAGCCCAATCCTTGAAGGTAGTTGTCGATATAAGTGTTCCCTGCTCTCAGAGCTTGCTTGGGCCCATAAATAGCTCTCTTCATCTTGCACACATGCCTGTCCAAGGCTGTTACTACAAATTTATTTGATGCATCTCTGTGGATGTGCAAAAGAAATGACCAATTGGGGCCTCTAAGGATTGGTGCAGTGGTCAACTTCTCTTTCAATTATTCAAATGCCCCTTGACATATATATGTCCAACAAAAGTCTGAACCTTTAGCCAAAATCTAGATAGGGGTGAAGCCAACTTACTAAATTACTTAATGCATCTTCTGTAATACCCATCCAATCAAACGAAGCTTATGACATCCCTTTGTTTTTATGGTTAGGGACCCTTTTAATGATGGCAACTTTGTTGGGGTTAACCTAGATCCCCTCCTTAGATATGATTTGACCAAGGATAGTCCGAACATCTATAAAAAATATGCCATCAAAAAACCAAAGAAATAAAAGTTTGCTAAGAAGGAAAATCCCATGGAGAGTAGAGAAAGTAAAAACTAGAGGATGGCCATCAAAGAAATCTTTGGGATACTCCTAGGAGTCTATAGAGACCAACACATCCTCAATAAATCCCTCAATTGATATGGTGGATTTACCTACAACTTGGAAAACTATTGTGGTCTTCCTCAACACTCCTTGGAGGTTGATATTTAGCATGGTCTCCTTATTCATAACATTGATTGCAGCCCCAATGTCAACCAATGTGTTAGGGATGACAATGTTGTTAATATACACATCCACTATTGGGCTAGTAGTATATAAGTACTTGGGGGTGATGGCCCTCTCAAGAATTAGATCATACAGCTTCCCAACAACATTGATAGTGGAGGCATCACTTTTTCTCTTCCTATACCTCTTGAAGCACTCTTCCTTGATGAGCTTGTTGTAAATGGGTATGTCTTTGATAACTTACAGAAGGGGTATTTTGAAACATAAATTCTCCCAGAAGTTTAGCCTCTTTTGGGGTGTGCTATTTATGTTGGACAAACCTTTGAGGATAGGGAGGTATATTGGATTGAGGGGTATTGTATTGCTTCTCTTATTCAAGATATTTAGATGGAGAAGGTGGGTCAGGATATGGAAATACCTTCTAAGACCAAAGGTTGATCTCTTGAATTTCCAAAGCATAAAAAAGATATGATTTTTCCCTTATGTAGACCTATTGTGCTTGCTTATTGTTTTGGTTCAGCTTGGGTTGGGTAGTCATTTGATGTTTCTTAGGTGGGTTTTTGTGGGGTAATTGTGGTTCAGGTGGAGGAGGAGGCATAAGGTAGGAAGTTGGGCTATTTGAGGCCTTCATCCTTGTGAAGGGTTACCCCAATAAGGAGGATGAGGTTGATATGTATAGAAAGGTGGACTGATATGAATAGGAGGGTACTGAGGAGTATAGGACCAAGGAGAGGGCATGAACCACGATGATGGGTGATCTAAAGGATACCAAGGCTTGGGTGGATTCTGATTTGGATTGTAAGGAGGATATTGTGCACCCTCCATGCCTTGTTTGATATGGTCGAGAGCCTTGTGGTCTCCTCTGGAGCCTAGATGGTGAATAAAAGTTGCTCCAAGCCATTCTCTGCCCCTTGGCATATAGCCTTGTGGCCTGGAAGAGAGGGACATTTGTCGGTTGCATGGTTTTCCTTACAAAAAGAGAATATCTCTATGGTTTTTAGTGGGCACTCATTTTTGACATGCCTCTTTACAAAAAGAGCAGATCTCTATGGTTTTTAGTGGGCACTCATTTTTGGCATGCCTCTTGGTTCATTTGTGGAAAAATATAACTAGTGCCCTTTCTGCTTCCTCTCTCTTCCTTTTAATCTGCATGGTATCCATTTGTAAGGAAAATGTATGTAACATATCACTCTTGAAGTATTCTACCATACTCCCTATCTCATGTTTGATGGTTGAGGTGGAGGGAGAAGATTTGATAAATCCTTGAATGGGCCTACCTCTCTTCCTAGTAGCCCTATAGTGATTCTTGAATATTTTCTTGATGTCATCATAGATCAGCTGGTAAATATCTCCACTAGACAACATATTGAGGGTCTCCATTACATACTCCATAACCTCTAGGAGGAGTAAGAGATTGAGTGATTCAAGGTAAAGGGTATAGTCAGCCCTCCTATAGTTGATTTGGAGCCTTTCCTCATAACATTCTAAGGACTCATCTTGGCCTAGGGCCATCCTAAATATTTCTTCTTTTTTCTCCTTAAGCTTACAATAATCCATGTACTTATCATTAAAGGTTTGCTACATTTGTGCATAGGTTGTGATGTTTCCTCTAGGTAGGTTAATAAAACAATGCAAGGTTTCATCCTTGATGTTTGAGCAAAACAACTTCAACATTTGTTCATCAAGGTACAACGATAGGTCCTAGAAACCATAACAAACTCAAACATGAACCTATCAGGGTCCTAATAGGATAAAAGATGTGAGTGTTGAAGATAAATGTGGCTTATATTCTTCATATTGGACTCCCCACTTGTCTCTCAGATAGGAAATAACTCATTCTACCTGTTTTTAGCCATGTTTTTGATAGTTGATGTAGGCTCTTCCTCCCATATGGGTTCTTCAAAAATTTCAGATTTCTCAGTTAGAGGATTTTATAACTACCCTATGGTCATAGTGGGAAGTTCATGGTCACCAAAGAAGAGTGATGTTTGACTGATGGAAGGGGTGGGGATTTTCTGGCAGAAATTTCCCTTGATTATCCCTACTACTATGAGGCATGAAATATTTTATGTTTTCTTTTATTTTTCCTTTTTATGGATGTTTTTTGAATCAAAAAATGTTGATGCAAAACAAAAGATGAAAAATAAAGGAAACTTATAAGTAGAAAAAAAACCTACCTGGACACCTTCCTAACAATGATGTTAAAAAGTGATGATCCATAGTATTGCAACATGAGTGTTGTGACTCCAAAGGATACCATCATTAATTATCAACCTGAGGTTCGTACAAACTTAAGAGGTGACAATGGTATACACACAGTAGGTTAAGTACTACTCATGCCACCTTGAAGAAATGGAATAGACCAAGGGATGTAGATACTTATTTACAAGTTGATTCAAGGAAGGAAATTGCATAAACAGAGAGTTCTACCCAAATTGCAGCAATGGAAATATTGTTCTACTTATAAAAAGGAATGAGAATGCTACTTGTTTTATTGAAAATGCTAACACTAGTTTCAGAAATGTAAAATATATATTACTTGCATAACTGGAGGCACTAATATATTTGTAGAATGTAAGATTTGTGCTACTTGCAATAAGGTAAACACTATTCTAATTTCATAACATGAAAATTTGCATTGAAAACGAAATTAGCCTATGCAATAATAATCTTGTAATTAAAACCCTAAAAGAAGCATAAATTCAAGAAAATAACCCTAATCTAATTTGCATTGATAAATCACCCTTAATCACTATGTTCAAGGAAACATAGCCTTATTCACAAATTTTAGTAGGCATTTCATAGGAAAGACATCATTGTTATTCAAATTTGGAAACTTTTCCTCTAACACTAATTACATAATTGTGTTGTAGTGAAGAAAAGGACAGGTCTATAAGTGGTGGATGATCACAGATAGGGTTGCAAAGTGGAAGGAAGCGAGAAGACGAACCAGAGTTTCGAACAGTGACAGGGGCAATCCTCCATGAAACGAAGCATAGGAGGGAGCTCCTCTCCATCCTAAAAGTAGGCTGTGGTTAGCAAGGGAAAAAGGCCAATGGAAAATTATAAAGAACCTTCAAAAGGAAGGGATAGGAACAATGAAGAAGACCAGGAGGGAACTAAGTCAAGGAAGCACAATAATGCAACGGAAAATGAGGAAGAAGTAAAGCAACAAGGCACTAAAGACAAAGCAAACATGGGCCCATGCAAACCCAAAGTGGCGGTAACCCCCAGAGTCATTTTAAATGATCCAAGCTGTAGGCGCATAGGGATCACATGTAAACTTATGCAATCATATGTAAATTCATGGGGTTTTGGCCCACTGAAAAAGCCTTACAAACATGGATTAAATACCACTGGAAAGCAAAAGGAAACATTAACCTACATCTGGGGTCCAAGAGATTTTTCACTGTAGTATTTGCAAATCTTGAAGATAGGGACAGAGTGTTTGAAGGAGGGCCATACTTTTATGCTGCAGCAGGCCTCTATATGCGACCGTGGATCATGAATTTTTTTCCAGAATGTGAAACTTTCACTTCGGTCCCAGTCTAGGTTAGACTCTATTCTCTACGTCTAGATTACTGGCAAATGGAATCTCTATCAGTAATAGGAAATAAGTTAGGGAGTTTTGCCAAAGTTTTTTAGGCCACTAGAAGGGGAAAGTATACTTCCTTTGACAGAATATGTGTGGAGATGGATCTCTCTGGAGCTTTGCCAGATGAAGTTATTCAGGAATTTTTTGATGAAGAGTGGATATAGACGATATATTATAAACATATACCATTCAGATGTCGTAAATGTCATGATCATGGACATTTGGTCAGAGATTGCCCTCTCAGTAAGATAGAAAAAAAAACAAAGTTGATACTATGAAGGATTCAGAAAGCTACCTCAAGGTGGAACACAAAGGAAAAGGAGGCAAAAGCGGAATAAGAACACGTAAAGTTGCAAGGCAGCAAGCTAGCCAAAACATGTTCCATGTCCTTGAATCAGACGAAGGTCCAATAGAACCAGATAAAGCAAAGGAAGGAAGTCCATACGAGGAAGAGAGGGTAGAAGACAATGAACAAATACAAGAAAACAACAACAAAAAATAATTTATGATAAGTAATGCAGAACAAGAGATGGATCTTGAAATGACCCAAAGTGAGATGGAAATGGAGGATCACAAACTCCAGGAGATTCTTGAGAAAGAGAACCTAGATTTACAAGGTTTCTTGAATCAAGGAACCAAAGAAGGGTTAGACTTGTTACCCACAGAGGAGTTCAATAGGGTTCAACAGTTTTTTTTATGGAAAACCCAGGCTAAAGGGGTGGAAAGACTAAAACACAAAGAAAGACAAGGCAATGAAGGAGTGAAAACGATGAAGAATACAATAGGACTAGCACCCAGAATCCCAGGAAAGAAGAGGGGTAGAAAAAAGCAGAATGAGTTGTTGATGGAATGTGGAAAGATAATTATAGATTTAGGTAAGATGAAAGACCTATCCAGTTACTCCTTTACTAACCTTTAATTATGCAGTTCACTTCTTGGAATATTAGGGGTCTAGGTAGTAAAAGGAAACAAAGGTTACTGAGTAATAGAATGAAACAAGCATCTCTGGATGTGATTTTCATCCAGGAAACTAAATGTTCCATTCAGAAGATAAGAGATATCCATAGTAAATGGCTCAATAGATTTGAGTTTCTGGAAGTCAAAGCGGAGAATGCGGTAGGAGGCATTCTCACTCTCTGGAATCCACAAAAAAAATGACTTAATAGATGTGGAGGCGTCGAAGGATTACTTATATGTAGTAATCCAACTAGCAGGAGATAAGTAAGCCTACTCGGTAACGAATGTCTATGGCCCTCAAAGAATGGATGACAAACTCAGGCTTCTATACTCTCTGGAGACTCTCAGAGACAGATATGTAGGAATACCCTGGATCTTAGGGGGTGATTTCAACATGATCAGATCACTAAAGGAAAACAAAGGGGGAACTAGAGTTCTAGGAAAAGACTCAATGGCTTTTCAAAACTTTATTGATAAATTGAAGCTAGTGGGCATTGAAATGGATTACAGAATCTTCACCTGGAACAATAAAAGAGGAGGAGAGTCCCAGGTAGCTTCCAAATTCGACAGATTCATCATCTCAGAGGATCTTATGCTCAATAACAAGGAAATGGTGGCAAGAGTGCTTCCTTTTGGAGGCTCAGATCACTGGCAAGTGAAACTGGAGGTTCAGGGCATTGGTAACCCCAGGAAACGACCTTTTAGATTTGAGAATATCTGGCTATCCCACCCAGATTTTATAAGCAACGTAACCAAGTGGTGGGTAGAGGATTTAAACATACAGGGAACCAGAATGTACCTTCCACAAAAAATATTGAAACACATCAAGCTCAAGCTTAAATATTGGAACAAGAATGAATTTGGAAATATCTTTGTAGAAAAGAAAATTATTGAAGATTGAATGCAGAAACTTAACCAAACCCTCATCATAGAAGGCCATGATAGATTCAGAGATGAGCAAGCTACCAAATATCAACAACAATGGGAGAATATATGCAAACAAGAGGAAATATTCTCGAGACAAAATTATAGAGTCCAATGGCTAAAAGAAGGGGAATGTAATACTTGATTTTTTCACAAATCCACCATGGCTAACAGAGCACAAAATAGAATTTCTCTGATCAAGGATAAAAGAGGAAATAATCTCAACACTCATGAAGAAATAGAAGCAGCTCTAGTTTGGCACTTTCGAAGCATAGCACAAGAAACCTGTTATGAAAGAGATCTCTACATCTGGGACTTCGCTAAGCATATACCTAGGATGGTTTCCAGAGAGGATAATGTTAACCTTTACAAACTTGTGACCGAAGAGGTGGTTAGTGGGGTTCTCAAAGAATGCAGAATGGAAAGGCGCCAGGCCCAGATGGTTTCAATGTCGACTTCTTCAAAGCTTGCTGGAATATTGTCAAACAGGACATTCTGTAGGCTCTGGAAGATTCCAGGTTGCACAGAACCATTTTGAAAGCATTGAATTCCTATTTTATAGCCTTGATCCCTAAACAAGAGTTGGCCCAAACCCCTGATAGATTCAGACCTATAGCGTTGTGCAATGTGGTTTACAAGATAATATCAAAAGTGGTTGCAAACAGACTTAAACCCCTCTTTCCCTCTCTAGTTTTGGGGAACAATATAGATACGTGGAAGGAAGGAAAATTCTTAATAACATCATCCAAGCTCATGAAGTGGTGCACTCACTAACTAGCAAGAGGAAAGCTGGAATGGTCATGCAACTGGACATTGCCAAAGCTTATGATAAGCTGAATTGGAACTATATAAGGAAAGTTCTTATTGCTTTCGGGTTTGACCACAATTGGGTAAGATGGATCTTGGCTTTGATCACCTCTTCTAGTTTTTCTATTCTTGTTAATGGCTCTCCTTCGGAGACTTTCACTCATTCCAGAGGTCTCAGGCAGGGTGACCCCCTCTCTCCCTTTCTCTTCATCCTCATGATGGAAGGACTAGGTAGGGCTATCAAGCATGCAAAATTAATTGGTAACATCAGGGGTATCCAACTCTCTGACAATGGGCCGGTGTTGACTCATCAACAATTTGTGGATGACACCTTGCTGCAGGGAATTCCTACAGTCAAAGAAGCTCTTTCTTATAAACAAATCCTCAGTGACTTTGCCATGGCCTCAGGTATGGAAGTTAATATCTCGAAATCTAAGATTTTTTTCTTCAATACTAACATTGATATTAAGAAGAACATATCTAGAATTCTGGGATTTCAAAGAGACACTCTCCCCTCGAAATACCTGGGGGTTCCTTTAACTGCAAAACTATTACACAAGAGCATCTAGGAGCCGATGATCAGTAAACTGCATGACAAGACCAGGAAATGGACAATGAGATCTTTAAACTTGGCTGGCAGGTTGATCCTCACAAAGACTGTTCTGCAATCAATCTCGATCTTTATGCTATCATCTATCCCTACTCCTAAATGAATCCTGAATCAAATGAGAAACATACAAAGAGATCTTTCTTTGGGGCAAGGGGGAGGAAAAGAAGAAATGGGCCTTAGTTGCCTAGGAAAAATTTTGCTAACCCAAAAACCATAGGGGTCTTGGATTGGATGATCCTGAAATTCTATGTAAAGTTCTAGGGGTAAAATTATGGTGGTGATGGATAAAGGAACCAAAAGCACAATGGTCCATCACATGGAAAGAAAAATATGCAAGCTCTTGGCTATTTAATGACCGCATAAGGATGGATTGAAATATAAGAGGTTCTGACATTTGGAACAAAGCTTGGGATAATATAGGCTTAATTCAGGATAGCAGCTTCTGGGAAATCAGAGAGGGAGACTTAGCCTTATTCAGGGAGGACAGATGGCAACAAGAACCTATTCTGCTACAGGAGGATTTGAAGGACCTCAAAATAGAGACTGATACTAAGGAATTCACTAAGGTTATGGATTTTTGGGATCAATCCAATAGTTCAGGGAAATGGAGAAACTAGAGAAATTTGGATCTCAGAAATGACAGTCCTCTAAAATCAAAGGCCGAAAGACTGATGAAAATGTTAGAGCAAAGGAAAATTCTCGTTTCAAAGGGGCATGACCAGCTGAGATGGGGCAACAACAATGAGGGGAACTTTAATCTCAAGGAAGCCAAACTCATAGTCCTGGACCTTGATTCCTAGTCTCCTGACAGGATTAGGCAAAACTATGGAAGCATCAGGGCTGGATGAAAGTAAAACTTTTTCTGTGGCTAGTTTTGCAAAGGAAAATCCTAACCTGGGACAATATTAAGAAAAGGGGTTTTCTAGTGCCTTCTAGATTCCAACCCTGTGAGGCTCAAGAGGAAACCATAGAACACCTCTTCGATACCTACATTTTCACTTCCAGATTATGGGATGTTTTTGCATCTATCTTTCAACAATCTGACATAGATATAGGAAGTATTTTCTACACCCTAACCAAATGGAGAAGGAACTTTTCAGATAATGAATTACTTTGCTCAGCATGGGCACTTACACCGAGCTTCATTATTTGGAACAGTCAGAAAGAAAGTAACAATAGAATCTTCAAGAATGTTAAGAAGTCTTCCTAGTGTATCTTTGATCTGATCCTAAAAAAATTCAAAGAAACAGTTAGAACCACAATTCAAAATCTCCCCTTGAATCCCCCCTTTGCTATAGACTAGAGGATTGTTTGTAGGCTTGAATTGCAAGGACTAGTTCCTCAGGGTTTATTTAGGAAAGTTTCAACTGTGGATACTGAGCTAGAATTCTGGCATCCTCCCCCTAAGGGCTTTCTAAAATTCAACATTGATGGGGCTTCTAAAGGTAATCCAGGCACGACAGGCTATGGAGGGGCATTAAGGGATGACAAGGGAAATATTCTGTTCATCTTTCATGACTATATAGGAAAGGCAAGCAACAACATGGCAGAGATAATGGCCATGGAACAATGTCTTGAGTTCCTAGTTCAGGAAAATCACCAAAATACGATCATTGAAGCTAACTCCGAGCTAGTCATTAACTCAGTCAAGAGAATAAGCTAGGGAACATCACCAGAAAAAGCCTCTAAAAACTGGAGGCTAATTCAGGTCTTCCAAAAGATTCACAGTCATCTTCAGAGCTTGAGAACAGTCAGTTTGGCACATGTACGAAGAAAGGCCAATAAACTTGTAGATTTGCTTGCCAATCAAGGAGTGATCTGCATAAATACTAGGGTTGCAATGAACTAGCAAGAGTTCCCTTGAAACAGATTAAAGATGGAGTGTCAAAACCAAGAAGATGAAGACAATACAATGTTTCTTAAGAGAACTGTGGAGACAGATTTAGTTAACTAGCAGTTGTTGGCTCAATGGCTCATTCATAATGGGGTCTTTTGAAAGAGGATTGGAAAGGTCAACTGGAGACCTCCAGATTATCAGGTTCACGGAAGAATCCAGATGTCATGAAGGGAACGAAAGGACTTCAGGGACTGTAGGTAGGATTGTGGAGAATCCTTTACGCATCGGGGTTAGAAGGGTTGGAGCTACGAGTGGCCGGGAGAAGAGGATAACTGAAAAATGCGAAACCGGAGATCTATTTATCGAAAAAGGCGAAATTGAAGTTTTTTTTAACTATACTCTTTTTACTGAGGCATGAGTGGTATTCAGGTGATCGCGGCCCTCACAAGAGGGAAGCGGTTTTTATCTTTCGAGAGCAATCCCATTCTTTCAGCTCCACGTGGAGGTGGGGCTGGAGTGATTACCACCCTCATTGCATGCTATCACTCATGCATGTAGGCTGGCGTGACTTCAATCTCCACCGTCGGATGGTTCATGGAGATTCAATGGTTCATATGGCTCGTGCTACTTGGCAGAACCTTGAGGTAAATGGCGAAAAGCTCGTCAGTCTGACTTGGTCTACAGTCATTGGATCAGCCCCTATAGGAGAAAATGGTAAGGCTCAAGGGTCGAGATCAAAGAGGAAGGCGGGAAAAGTTCTTTCCAAGGGACTGTACCTAAGTTTGAGAAATAGGGCGGTCGTGCTACCTTTACTGGCATATAACCATGTGTCATGTTCTTTTTTGTATCCAAGTCCAAACTTATGTATTTTTCTTTTGAGATAGGTAAAGTTTGGAGGCAGGGGGTAAGGAATAGTTCTGTTGGGACATCTCCATAGTCAACGACCATGAGAGTTTTGATGTAACCTATGTACTTTATGTTTTAATTAATGAATTGAAAGGTTTGACTCTTGCATTAGCAAAAAAAGAAGAAAAGGGCAGGTCTAAAGTGTTCTTTGGTCTTTCTCAATCACTGTTTCACTACCTAGAGGTATTGCCTCAAGCGCAAGAGACATAAATGAAGATTTTGGAGAAATATTTTTGAGTTTACACAATGGTACAACATGCTACAAGATTATTACAAGATTGCCCTGTTTTGCTGCAAGATTGGATTGTTGAGCAACCTGAGGGTAAAAAAGGTGTTATAAAGGTGGGAAATGGTAGATGAAGGTATATAAATCTTTTATGAATATTTTTCCAAGCCTATCACCCCTCATAGGTCCATCACGGACAAAACCAAGTGCACACGGTGCCATTCAATGATGTAAAAATGTAGTTTCGGTGGCAGAGTTTTGAGGGCACTATGAGATGAGGAGGGAGAGGTTGATGATTATATAGGGAAGGTAAGATGAATGTGACAATCTTGCAAACCACTTGTAGTACCTTCAAACCAAAAAAACACTCCTATTGGCAACTTGAAAAGAATGCCAAATTAATGATCAAATTGTAGCAAAATGGACTAGATAAAAAAGGATGAGTCAAATTTTATAAAACTAAGTTAAAGGAAAGATGAGTTGAATTATATTGAAACATAAGACAATATAAGTTATAGAATTCATATAACCTAAATCCATGAAAGCTTAAAGGGGAATGTGATTTAACTCCTAAATGTGAAAAAAAACCACGTATGTCAGCACTGATCTAATGTCTAACAACTATAAAAGAAAATAATCACATATTTTGTCTTGTTGATGCATATTCATTCACTGCAATTCCCATAAGAGAGGTTGTAACCGGTCCTACACTAGAAACTTTCGCAAGAGAACTTCTACTAAGAAAGGAAGAAATCCTCCCACAAAAATTAATACATAGATAAGATACACAAAGCGAGACTAGAGCCTCAGGGTTGGGCCCTAACCCAAGGGGACTTAGTCCTATGAAGAAAACTCAGATGTAAGACAATAGTAATATTTTCATTAACAAAAAATAGAGTTCATGTACATCATGCAAAGTAAATGGAAATGACAGTCTCACATTCCTAACTATTAGTAGCTCTTCCCTTCTCAAGAATTCAGATTCTATTGAGTTGATGGGTTTTCTTATGTATAAAAATATGACTAAGGGGAAACCTCCTTGGATATAGGACTCCTTATGTTATCACTTACAAAAAACCATGGTTGCAATAAAACTCTAAGGTAACCTCAAACCTCTTTGAGGTTGAAAGTTGGCCCTTCAACTTGGAGAGGGATCTCTCCCTAAAACTTAACTATGCAAGGTCACAGTGGTAGAAGGTTTGCAATAAGTCCTATGGGAGATTTATTTAAGAAAGACTGAGGTATGTTGGACTGTAGGAAAATTTCACCTTTGGGCATAGAGTTTGACCCAATCAACTTTATATAATCATAGGTTCAGTGAGAAAACATCACAAAAGAGAGAGTGACAATCCCTCTAACAATTTTTAGGTGGTTGGAGAATAGTAAAGGAAATCAGTGTGATAATTATTTAAATATTCGAATATGAAGAAAATGGAACACAGAAATATGAATTCGAATTTCAAACCACTTAGCATTCAAACATTGAAGAAAAGATTAAAAACCAAGAGACAGATGGGGAATTACGACACAGGAATTTCTGCAAATTGCTCACATAGACTGCTTTAATATAATTTGATCACACAGTACATAAAAATGCTACCTTTCAAAAGTTCCAACCCCTTTTTCTTCTTCAAAAACTATTTATATAGAGAATATAATAGATAAAATAGGTTTCTAGCTTATCCTTAATTACAATAATCTAAAAATAACAATGTATATCATTTAGTTACATGCATGTAAAATGTATTTTAAAAGTTAAATGTTTTTAATAAAAAATGACTTACTGTAAATTGGGCTAAAAATAGGGATTGAAAAGTGCATCGTTGTTCTGCCTCCTTTGTTGGGAATGACACCTTGTCATTTTTTCAAAAATGGATTTTTATTGCGTAGCTTCTATTTCTCGGGTTCCTTTCCTGCAATCGCTGATAATCCTGCTATGATCCTTTAGAAATAGGAAATTAATAATACTTGCTAAGGTTTTGCAAATGGGGTAGCAAGCTAAGTGGGCTTGATTGTTGGGAAAAATCCACAGTTAAGCGTGCTTGAGCCAGAGGCTATCCGGGATGGGTGACCTCCCGGGAAGTCTTGGTTACGAGGTGCAAACCCTGGAAGTGATGATTGACGCTATGTGATTCATTTCACTAGTTTCAATCCCACTTCTTCACCCCTGTGAGCATCACCCGATGCAATGAGTGCTAAGTGGACTATTCAAAAATCATGAGAAATTAGTCAGTTACAACTACCTCTCATGAAAATGGTCATACATGAATGACTTACTTAATGCAACTGAATCCCAAAATGATATCTAATATAATGCATTGCGAAAACGCCAATACTTAACTGATAATTATGTTGATCGACCAACTATCAACATTTTCCTCCACAGTGTTTGCCAAAATGAACTAATAATGAAACTGTCAGCGCTCTTTCATTTTTTCATATGCTACAATGCTGACAAGCGCTTTATCGATTGACGACCAAATTTTGATTTTGACAATGAGGGGTCAAAAACTCAAAACATCAAAAAATCAGTTTTCAACAAAGGGTACTAGTTGCTTTTAACAGAACGTCAACATTAGCCATCCTCTACCTCTTACTTTCTCTAGTCTCCATGGGAGTTGCTTTCTTGGCAACCTTTGCTTTCTTTGGTTTTTTTGAACCGGTGACTCTCTCCTTGTTTATAATCAGGTCTCTTAGTGGGATATCATATACAACTATGAATTCCTTAGCAAGCTCTAGGTTATGTTTTAATTTGATATTCATTATTAGATTGTTCTAGGGCCTAGTGTGAGACTTTTTCCCTGCTTTAAATGTTTCAAACAAGGTTGGCTCTTTCTCATCTGATGCTCTTTCATTCTGGTGCTCGGTCATCTTTCCCTTAGTTTTTTTTGGCAATTGGCTTCCTATAGATAAGATTTCAGTAGGAGGACGGGTTTTTTATGTCTTTCTGAGCCTATTACCCCTTCTAGTGTAAACTTTAGGTGATTGAGGAACTGGAGGAGAGGTCTTCTCTACCCTTTTCTGACTTCTTATTTGTACATCAGATTTTTTTTTTGAGATGAGGTTCCTACTTTAGGGTGTTTTACTTGTTTGGCTTCCTTCTTAGTGCCCTTTTTCCTACCTCTTTTATATCTAGCAGGTTGAGGTTGAAGCCCTCCCCAAAATATAAAATTCTCCCATGATCTCCTAGTTTTCCTTAGATGATTTTTAATCAATAACTTTATCAGAGCTTGATGGTAAATATAATGTGAGGATGGGTCTTTTCTGTGTCGAACTCAAGCAACCATATGCTTTAAACTTTCTAACAAAAAATAAGAGGCATTGATCCTTATCTGACTTGCCAAATGTACGAAAATCATAAATGGTAGAGGTTGAGATGGTTGTCCTTATATATGCCTCTTCTTTTCAATTCATTTTCTTAATCTTCTTAGTCACGCTTTGCGACCCATGATTGTTATCCTTCTTTTTTCTTATAGTTTCTTTCGTGATTGTATGAGGTTGTCTTCCATATTACCCTTGGAGAAAAAATATGATGTTTACTATGCGGCCAATAAAAGACAATTTCCACCCAAAATATTGTCATATTTAATAAAAACAAAACCAACTTTTACAAATAAACGAATTTTTGCAAAGCCCTAAACTATTTTTCCAATAAACACTCCCAAAAAAAACTCAAATAATTTTATTTTTTTTAATACCATACAACATAAACTTTATCACCCAACTTTTCACTCTTAATGAACTATCTCTTGAAATAAGTCCTTTGAATATCAACACAAATTAAACCTTGAATTAAATCTTTCATAATCCTTTAAGATCTTGTTCACGCATGAACTTTAAAAAGAAAAATCTCTCTTTGGGCACACATGAACTTTAAAAAATCTCTTTTAGATAAAAAAAACATTTAATAAAACTCCTTTTAAACTTGATTAACTACTTTAACAAAAGCCCTCTTATAATCCTTTCATAAAATTTCCAAAACCTTCTAAACCACTTTAATAGCATGCCATAAAACACATTTCAAGGAGATATCACGTATATATGAAAAGGTGCTTAATACGAGGCAAAAGTACTCACGTGACTTTTAATATGCTCTAGAGTTACCTTGAAACAGCGCCGGTGATCGTATGAAGGAGACAGTTCACGAAAAGGAGAGTTCGTGTTAGTGCTCTAACGTTTTCCGACTTGTAACGCGTTATCTTGCGATCTAGAATGCGGTTAGTCGCTCAGCCTTCCTAGGTTATAATACTCTCACTACCACTTGTCGGATGCATTATGCTTTTAATGAAGGGAAAAAATATTTCTCCCTTACTCATGCGTTCTCTCGGGTTTCTGATACTCTAATGGGTAAGACATAAAATTTTACACAGAATAATATGAATACGAGTCGCCATTTTTATATCTATTATATAAACTTGATTATTACAATAAGTCTGGTGAGGGCCATTTTTATATTGGTTATATAAACTTGATTATTACAATAAGTCTGGCGAGGGGTATTTGATTAGCAACTCGTTCAAAATAATTTCACATGTATAAACATTAAATTTGGACTTCTCCAAATATACACTGATGTCAATCCTATTCACATAACTCAGTTAACTCACACTCTAAATATAAACTACATTTAGTTTATCTCTTCATACATCACTCAACTAAATCTTACTAAATCTTCATACTGAAATAATTACTATTTCCAACAATTAATCATGATTTATTCTATAACATTTATGTTTTAAAAGAAATGATTCAATTATTAACTTAATATATATTGAGGACTTTATTATTCATGATTTACAATATAACATTTATGTTGAAAAAAAATAAATTCATTTCTCTAACTTACTTGATAGTTGAGGCCTTTATTATATAGATCGATACTACCAAACACTTAATAGGCTTCCTAACTTCAAATTATTATTATACTTTCGATCAAATATCCCTTATAAACTAATAATTATAAGTATATAGAACATGCTTCTATTCAATAATATCAATTTTGTCTCGGTTAATAATAATAATAAAAACACAATCATAAATAAACCAATAAAGAAAAACATAAGCAAACCACTGAAAGAAACATCAAACAAAGTTTGAAAGTCATTTTCATTTCGTACTCTATATTTAGTCAGTAATATATATATCAATTACTTTTGATGGTAGGGAAGTACAAAATTTAAGGGTTGACATGGATCTCACATTCATTGTTGGGGTGGGAGTATACTAATTTGTCAACAATACACTTCTTAAATAACTAGTCAACTATGCTACATTCATTGCTAGGGTGGGAGTATATTAATTTGTCAGCAATACACTGCTCCTCTCTGGGTAGTGTCACGCCCCCACACCTGCGGTAGTCTTCCAACCGCTTATAGCGAGGTGCGGCACCACCGAACACTTTCTTTTCACCAATACTTATGTTCGTGGACTACGCCTACTTTCACTTTAACATTACTTAGCTTGTGTTTCGCAACCATGTAAACATACATTTATCCTTTATACCAATGAAGCCCATACTCATTCATTATCCATAGCAATTATAACAAGAACAACAACAATTGCAACAGTATAAATAGGAGGGTCAACTCCCCGTAATGTGAGTATGCCCGAATCAATATATTATATAATCATCATTTTTACAATGTACAGACTAAGTCCTTGGGAAACCCCAAATTTACACTTAGCCAAATTTTCACAACTTCGGCAAACTCAGTTGCCCAGCTCGTCAGCACCTCCGCATGGTTGTCGCATGATTCACCAACCCGTCGTTCACCTCGTCACACGTCTTCGCCGGTTTGCTCTTCGTTTGGTGGCAAACGCCCAAACCGTGTATCCCTACCCACACGCAGTCCCGCTTGCCAACTCTTGACAAATGCCCAAATCGTGTGCACAACATGTAGTACCTTCTGCCCAACTCAACGACCCCCAGTTCCAACCTCCGTCTCACCTTCGTGTGCACTTGCACGGTGGGCGGGCGCTCACCCGAGTCGCCAAGACACCCACGCCAAGTCACCGCACAAACGCCTCTACACAATGCACCCAGGCACACAACGCATACACCTCTCACCAAGAGCGCTTTCACCAAGTGCGACTCACCAAAAGGAGCGCATGAGGTATGCGCTCATCCTCCTGTTAAATCTGGGCACTAGAGATCTTCTTCCAAGAGCGTAGAGAAGTGCGAAGCTTGTTGTTCAAAATGACTCAACGCATGTTATATTTATATGCGTTCCATCCTTGGTTTACATGTGGGTTGCAGCCCCTTGGCCGATCCCCAAAATACTCATAATGTGCCCATAAACCACTTCTTCTACCGTCGGCCATGCCTCAACGTAGCCTCCTCCAAGTCATAGTATAAAGGCGTCATTTGTTCCACGCACATTTCAATGTGTCGTAATTCTGCTCACGGTATCGTCTAACTGAACTCGTACAAATGTCGCATTTCTGCCCGCACACCGTCGCACGCCCGTTCAGCACGCGCCCATCGTGCACCCGCGTGCCCGCCCGCGCCTTCGTGCACGGCGACTTCGCCCGGCGCCCGTCGCACAATCGCCCGGAGGCCTTACATCCTCCTCCACCTGAAATCGTTGTCGTCCTCGACAACATACCATCTCGGTAGCCATCCACCAAGATCATCAATATCCATGATGTCGACTCCTCCACATACTGCAAACATCACTGCAACATATGTAGAACCACCGTCTCCACCATGTCTCGCCTCGGCAACCATCTGTCACCAAGATCACCATACGAAGGTATACACCTTATCGGTACATCCATCAGAGATCATCTCAATCCATGATCATCGACCCCTCTGCCACAATCTCCATTGCAACATCTCGTGTCGACCTCATCATGTGTCACCATGTGAACTGCTGCCATGATACTCCAACACAATGCTAACACATCTCTGCACATTGTCGACCCCCATGTTTGAACTAGTCGGATGGCCAGTCCAACTGTCACGCTCAATCATGAGAATGCACATCCTCATGCCACCATCGGTTGTTTCTCAAGACATCCTGCCACATCCTCAACTCGATCAAGAGTCCATCTCCATATAAGTGTAAGCCATGCTCAGGTCCATGAAGTAGCCCCCATCTCATCTGCAACATGCTGTCCAAGTAGTTGAGTCTCGGCTCAACCCATGCTCAAGTGTAGTCACCAAAGCATCCTCATCATCGTAACTCCATCACTCCAAAGTGTCTCATATCGATCATCCACATCAAGTCACTCTTCCAAGCCATGCCCATACATGTACTTTGAAAGTATGCATCCCATACTGCATCAAAGTCTCTGACCTCAGTTCCTCAATGCACCAAATCCTCTAAGTCCACCATGTATGAAGTCCCTAAAAGTCACAACAATCCCATGTCATCATGAGCTCCATAATTAGCTCACAAATCCAACCAAGTCCATGGCCTTGTTGTACAAGAGTGCACAACCTCTCCATCAACTCATAAGTAATAAGTCTCCATGTCACATCAGCAAATCCATCTGCACAACATCCCTGCCTTGGCACTCTTCCTTGGATGTCCATGACACCTCTACAAGTGCTCCCACACAATGTCCCTGCATAAGACTGCCATGCTCCATATCTCCAACCTGATGTCCATGACTCTAGTTGTCCATGATGTCCAACCAAGTAGACTCATCACAACCATCGGTCATCCTCATCCAAGTCTGCTATCTTCGGTCTAGTGAGCTCGGTCACCCAACCATATCATCATGTCATGAGTCTCTCCATCATAGCTTCTCCACCAAAGTGTCCACCAAGACTATCTCTTGGTCTCGGCCATGAGAAGTCCACCCAAGAGTGTGCCCTCCAATCTGTTCATGAGTCATGTCGGGCACTTAGCCAATTCTCCATGTGGCTAAAGCATGACCCAATCCTCCACAACGATCATCATGTTCCTCCCTTGTCAAGGGCCTTTGCACCTTCTACCATAAGGTCACAAGCAGCCCCAACAAGTCCTGCAACAATCAACAATCCTTGTCCTTCCTCATCATCATGAGGCTCTTCCTCATTCATCCATGTCTGCAAACCGCACGATCCTGGTCCAACTTGATCATCCTCAAGTTCATCCTCCATCATGGTTATGTCTGCAACATCTTCAACTATCACGGCTTCCTCTTCCTTGTTAGCACAATCGGCAACTTCATCTTGTTCCATTGTCCAACCAAGTTGAAGAAGTTCGTCTTCAACATTCTTTTCCAAGACTTCAAGTTCCTCTCGAATCCGGGGATTCTCTTCTTTCAACCTCTTCAACCTGTATAAAGTAAGCAAGATCTTCCCTTCGCATTCTTCCAAACTTGCCATGCCTTGTCGTTTAGCTTGTCCCAAGCACTAAGCTTCACCTCTGCTAAACCTGTTCACCAGCTTCATCAAGTTCCCTGCAACCATGAACTAGCCCTTGTTCCACTTGTATGTGAAACTAGCTTCCTTCACCTGCAAGTACCTACTTCCACTACCACTTCGTCATGAGCAACCCTGCTCACCAGCGCCAACCGAAGCTCCGATACCAACTGTCACGCCCCTACACCTGCGGTAGTCTTCCAACCGCTTATAGCGAGGTGCGGCACCACCGAACACTTTCTTTTCACCAAAACTTATGTTTGTGGACTACGCCTACTTTCAATTTAACATTACTTAGCTTGTGTTTCGCAACCAGGTAAACATATGTTTATCCTTTATACCAATGAAGCCCATACTCATTCATTATCCATAGCAATTATAACAAGAACAACAACAATTGCAACAGTATTAACGGGAGGGGAAACTCCCCGTAATGTGAGTCTGCCCGAATCAATATATTATATAATCATCATTTTTACAATGTACAGACTAAGTCCTTGGGAAACCCCAAATTTACACTTCGCCAAATTTTCAGAACTTCGGCAAACTCGGTTGCCCAGCTCGTCAGCACCTCTGCACGGTTGCGGCACGACTCACCAACCCGTCGTTCACCTCGTCACATGTCTTCGCCAGTTCGCTCTTCGTTTGGTCGCAAACGCCCAAACCGTGTATCCCTGCCCACACGCAGTCTAGCTTGCCAACTCTTGACAAATGCCCAAATCGTGTGCACAACACGTAGTACCTTCTGCCCAACTCAACGACCTCTGGTTCCAACCTCCGTCTCCAAGACACCCATGCCAAGTCGCCGCACAAACGCCTCCACACAATGCACCTGGGCACGCAACGCATCCACCTCTCACCAAGAGCGCTCTCACCAAGTGCGACTCACCAAAAGGAGCGCATGAGGTATGCGCTCATCCTCCTCTTAAATCTGCGCACTAGAGATCTTCTTCCAAGAGCGTAGAGAAGTGCGAAGCTTGTTGTTCAAAATGACTCAACGCATGTTATATTTATATGCGTTCCATCCTTGGTTTACATGTGGGTGGCAGCCCCTTGGCCGACCCCCAAAATACTCATAATGCGCCCATAAACCACTTCTTCTACCGTCGGCCATGCCTCAACGCAGCCTCCTCCAAGTCGTAGTATAAAGGCCTCATTTGTTCCACGCACATTTCAAAGTGTCGTAATTCTGCTCACGGTATCGTCGCACTGAACTCGTACAAACGTCGCATTTCTGCCCGCACACTGTCGCACGCCGTTCAGCATGCGCCCATCGTGCACCCGCGCGCCCGCCCGCGCCTTCGTGCACGGCGACTTCGCCCGACGCACATCGCACAATCGCCCGGAGGCCTTACAGGTAGGGCTCTATGGGTAGGGCATGCTTAGGGCAAAAAATAACGAGCATACCCCGCTTTGGATATGTTCATCAATATTTCAAGAGCTATAACTCCATTAATGCACTCAGGTAATATATGCGAACCTTTGGATTTAGACAAATACAAAATTTAAAAGTTGACATGTACTTCATAGTGCATTAATTAAGTTATACCGCGAGAAATATTGGTTGCCATAGATACACGTGAACTATACTACATTCATAAGCACGTGAACTATACTACATTCATAAGCAGTATACTAATTTGCCAACAAAGTACAACCCATCTATACACAAAAACAAAAAAACAAGCATACCATTTGGCAGTAATACACGAGACTGTATATGTCAACCATTAAATTTAAAAGCAAACGCATGAGACTGTATATATGTATAGTTTAAACCCGATTTAAACAAATACATTTTCCAAAAATAATCATATACAACCCGCATATATACAGCCCGCATTAACTGCCCAAGGGCAGAAAAATTATTTGTTACCCTATGTGTAGCTGGTTGGACAGGTGCGGCCGAAAAACCGACATCGACAAACACGCGTAAGCACTTTATCAACATTAAACTACGTACAGAACTACGGTCTGTGGGTACTTAATTTAAATTTTACATATAATTGGATGCGTAATCCGTCTCTCAAATCGCTATCACACGTTTAGTGGATCTATCGAACTTTTTTTTTTTCAGAGAGGGATCTATCGAACTTTACCACAGATGTGAAAGCAGCGTCGTCGTCACATGGCTTGCCATTAAGCGAATTGTTTTATTAGAGCGCGTGTTGACCGTGTATACTTTGGGAGTCAACCTATATTTTGAATTCGATTGGAAGCCAAATTTACGTTCAAAAGCTTCACCTATTGCATGATTCCCTTTCATGTTTCGTTCAATGAAAATAAAAGTGCAGATGTTACAATTTTACATACCACGAGTCTGCAATTCCGAAGCACGTGGATGCAAAATGATCGGGAATTCTTTGTATAGTTTCGGCCAATTCTCCGGATTGAGAATGGAGGGTTTTGTATATATAATATAGGTGAAATTCCAGTAACGGTAGTAAGTGATGGAACTTGTTTTTTTATGGATTTTATTTATCTACACTATGGGCATATAGGTGACGCTTCCATAGATTTGAACACCGGTGGGACTCTTGCAAATCGATTCCAAACACTAAAACTCCAGAGGTTGGAGTTGGTGATGGGACTTGCTTTTTTATTGCTTGTATCTTCGGAGTTGGTCATGAGACTTGCTTTGTTATTCCTTGTATCTTCTAGTGGCGTATGGGACACCTCCAGAGATTTGAACATGGGTGAGACTCTTGCAAATTGATTCCAAACACCAAAACTCCAGAACCCAGAGTTGGTAATGGGACTTGCTCTCTTATTACTTGTATCTTCCTACACTACGGGCATAGGGATGACATCGGTAAGACTCGTGAAAATCTATTCCAAACCCCAAAACTCTAGAGAATCTAGATATAAAACTCTGTAATAGAACTTGCACAAAATTGTTAGAAAAACTAATCAAATTTCAGACGTTGCAGATAAATATGGTGCTGGAGGTTTCTGAAGGGATAAGTTCTAAAGCGCGATCGTGAAATTCAAAAAATAAAAATCTCAACCCATGAGAGTAGTCCATATGTCAAACCCATAGTTACATGGGTACCGCTCCCAAGCATTGGAGAGCACGTACCCGAAGCCCTGCCCCCCACTCTTGGGAGATTGGGAGCTGATCGGAAACGCTCCAAAGCCATTGGGAGCTTCAACGGGTACCTTGGAGCTTTTCGGGGGCTTCATTGCAATCGATTTTTTATGTTTTGGAAGCTTCACTGCAATGAATAAGTGCAAATTTAGGTGTATTTGATGTTGCAAGCTTGGGTGTTGGTTAAACTGATGGAACTTTGCGAAGGGAAGGGTATGCGGCTGGGTTTAGATTTGGATGTGGGTCTGGAACTAAGAGAAACAATTTGCTTATGGAAAACCCCTCTATCCAAATGAAGATGAGGCGTGTGGCCAATCCTGATCTTTGTCATTGGAAAGCTATTCATTCTCCTCATATAGGTGAATGGTGGATGGATATAAAAGAATTTAGGAAGATGGTTGGCCACTAGAAAAACCATCATTATCACCCCAAATCCTGATCTTTGTCATTGGAAAGCTGTTCATTCTCCTCATATAGGTGGATGGCCGATGGATATAAAAGAATTTAGGAAGATGGTTGGCCACTGAAAAACCATCATTATCACCCCAACTCAATGGAAAAAAGATGGAATACTAAAAAAAAATAGTTGAAATGATGAAATATAAATATTATTAAAAAAACAATTTTTAATTTAATTTTCATTTTTATTTAAGTTTAATATATATATATATTAACTTGGAAATTTATAATTTTATTATATAAACTCTTTTCAAAATAACATTGGATTTAAACTTTATTGTTTTAATTTTTTTTAATTACTATTAATATATATTTTATTTTTTCTTATCTCTATTATAATTAGATGTAAAATGTATAATATTGGTGAGGTTACATCAAGGGTGAAGAATTGAACCAATGACTTAACATATAGTGTTGCATGAAATCACCTAATAATCGAGTAATAACAATTTTTTTTCCCGGTTTGGGAGTTCTGCAGATTTCTTTGCTATGAGGGAATTTGATTGAGAAATTGTTGATGGATTAATATTTTGACTTTTTTGGCAATGTTTCAAAGTTCAATCTTTTACATGTTTCTTTGCAAGATGGAATTTGATTGGCAAGTTTTGGATGGAAATAAATAAATTATTTTACTTTTATTTTTAATATATATTAAATTTTGATATATTATATTAAATTTTAATATATTATATTATTGTTGCTCCCAACTTGATGTTTCTATAAATTTGGGCAATACTTCTAGCGGTGCCGGATACTCATTCCCTCGTATAGGAAGTACCCATGTACCAGAAACTTGTGCAACATAGCTCAAACCTTACCATAGTACCATGGTCACAACGAGCACATCTTAATTTTGTGTTGTTGTTCAGTCCCTCACTCGATGTCGTTAATCAACATGAAGAGATCAGGTATAATACTCTGGTTTATATCCAGTTGCTTAATGACGTTAATAAATAAGGGCATTTGTAGTTTAATTTAAATATAGTTAAATTAAAATAATTTTATTTAGTTAATTTATATAATAATTATTTAAAAATTAATTATTCATAAATTGTAAAAACAATAGATTTTCAAACTGTTTCTTCTTGCCTTGGAGTGTTTATATTTAGCTAAATTCTTGTATATTAAGGTAAAATTTTAGTCGTAAAAATGCTACAAATTTACACTCACGGTGCTTGACCTACCAACCTTCATGGGATCTCCCCAGTTTGAAGTCCCAACTAGACCTCACACCATTTGGTGTAGGAGTCCCATCTGGTATGATGGCCCGGTTGCTTATCTTAAAGGTTTGCCTTAGCTCTTGCTTGTTAGCACATGAGAGTGGTCTACTTTGTCTTTGAACAACGAGGTTTGCATTCCTAGTGAGTGCTTAGTCTTACTTGTGTCAATGTTCTTTCACTGATGAGTGAGAGGGTGGAAGTGAGTCTCAAGTCGAAAGGGAATAGTCCCAACTCTGTCAGAGACACACAACACAGTAGGTAATGTGTAGCTTCTAATGGAGTAGTCCACACAAATGTGGCAGTCACAAACACATAGTGAACAGATAAGACGTACAACACCTAGTGGAGTAGTCCACATGAGTGCGACAGTAGTTATAATAAGTTTATGAGAATGGTGTTGTCAAGTGTACAGCAGGATAGCCCACATGGGTAAGACAACGTTAGAAACTTATACAACACATTTTCGTAAGAATATGTATTAGAAAAACTAAAATAGTTCAACTGTCTGAATATAGGTTAAAACAACATGCATTACAAGTGTCCAAAGAATAGTCTTACAAACAAATACAATACATCTATGAAAAATGGTCGCCTATTATCAGGCTTCTGAATTAAGTGAAATTTCCAAGACATATTAGTACACCATTACATCAGTAACCCCAATAGCGGGGTGTTGTAGCCACTGCTCGCTCCTCAAAGAAAATAGGACAAAGTCTCAAGGCTATGTGGGAGGAGCCAAGGTGAAAAGTATTTTGCATGTACAAATGAGGGGTATTTATAGCCAACGGTAGAATGGCCCCTTGTAATTGTTCGAATTCCCTCATGATTGTTTGACTTACATGACTATTTAAGTTTACACAACTCTTCAGATTTACATGTGGGTTTCTTGGACTTCCACGTTACATTATTTTGATTAAAATAGTATGGCCCATAGTAGTGATGTGGCCGAGATGACTCATGACATGACTCAACACGACAGAGTGGTATGTTTATGCTGGTGGTGGTGTGCGTGTCGAACTGCAGTAGCATTGCATGATGGATGTGCTCCTGGTGTATCATAGCTTCACCTCCGCATGGAAAGGTTTGTGGTGTCTTTGATGGTCTTCATGTTCGCTTGATGTTGCACATGCATGTCTCTCCTTCGCTTGTACTTTGGCATGCTCCATGTGTTCGTCTGTTTATGAACAAGTCTCCTTGCATGTGCTCCTTATTCATCCCGTTCATCGTTGCACCATGTATCATCCATGTAGTTGTATATTCAAACAATAATGATGATATGACATCAAATAGAGAAATATCGTAGTCTACCATGATGCATTTTATTTCTCTTTCAGATGCAAGTGACCAGGAGAGAGGAAAAGGCTCTCAAACTGCATGGAGCACATTTCAGGTCAGGATGCGGGCTCCAGGCACTGTCCATGAAAATTGCGCATAGGTCACTCGGAGGCTGAGATGGGAAATCTGTATCGGCACTGACTGTCCTCGGCATCTGGCTCGACTCGAGGGTAGATCTGTGGAATTTTAAGGGAGACAATGTAGGCAGTAGGGGGAGATGTAGTGGAAATTGCACAATTTCTTTATGGAGCTGGTAGCGGGCTGCGAGAGGCTTCTAGAAAAAACTATGCAGATATGGGAGGTTGGCCTACTAGAAATCCCTTTGTAGTCTCTAAGCTAATTGGGATGTTGGGCATATAAGAGACTGGTCATGAAAATTGCACAATTTTCAAGAGGAGCAACTGTCTGCTGACTGGGTGTCTCGCTGGAAAAATTGCGCAAGTTTTGAGGGGAGTGTAGTGATAGGAAACAGGTGTGTGTCTATCATGTCTGCACAGTGTCTTCAGTTAGCAAAAGCGGGCATGTCTTGTTTCCATTTTCAACACTCTCTCTCAACAAGAAAGGCATTCAACTCGAACCCGATCATGAACCTTTGGAATGTTCTGCATGCAACACTTCTCCCTACTGTTGTTGCTCCAGCAACTCTAGAAACAAAAAAATCTCCCAACTGACCTCCCTGTTGGGCTAGAAACATCCTTTGATGCTGAAGCTTCCTCTTCTACATACAAGTGCTCCCACTATGACCTCTGAGCTGCTGCAACACTCCATGCATTTCCCACCTTTGCACACCTCTTTGTGCCATCCTGCATTGCTGCAACACTCCTGTGCCTCTCACATTGTTGCAGCCTGCTAGCTCTGCACTATCTTGGGATTCATGCACTGTAGCTCTCTCTGCCGCTCCATCCACATCTACCTCTACCCACTCATCCAGCCCTACTGCTCCTCATCGGGGCTCCCATAGCAAGGTCTAATCAAAGAGGTTGTGTACCTCAATGATCTTGCCCCTATTCCAGCCTTCTTGGGATTGTCACTCCACATCACCCCACCTCTGACCTGGAGGTATGGATGCATGTGATCCCTCTACCCACTTGGCTCGAAATTTCCCCCTACTGGAGGTCTTTGCATGAGTGGATGCCTCCACTCGATCTCCTCTCGACTTCTCTAGTTGTGGCTGCTCCACAACCTCCTCAAGCTGCTTCACCAATTGTGGCTCCTCCACAATTATTTGAGACTTCTTATGGCGCTGCATGTTGAGAGGTAATGTACTCTCCCTTTCAACCACCAAGTCTCCAAAATTTTCCTTGCTCCTCAAGGCTTTGCATGCATCTTGAACGTCAAGAGCATATAGGTTCTTGGATAGCACACCAATCTGTTTCATCTTTCCCTACGTCATGAAATTTTCTGGAAAAAGAGTTGATTTTAAATCAATGATATCTCCCGCATTCGAAATCCGATTCAACCAACGTTTTTTTTGAATCAACTGGGTCTCCGATTGAACTAACATGCATGAGTTATTTATGAGAGAATATTCAGTTATATGAAGTGCAACAGTTACATGCATGCATGCATTAACTAAGTGAACTCACAATTAATTCCACAAACTATTGGAACTAATCTAACTGGATTTAACTCAGTTAACTGAGCTAACTTATTACAATGCAAAGTACAACTCATCATGATCTCCTTAATCAAGAGATAAATTCCTCAATCAAAGTGAAAACTATTGCATGCCTTCACATAGACTTCATGTTTGATTTTCTACAACTAATTAACTCAAGATTAATTAATTAATTATTTTACAAACAACTACTCAGATAAAATTCAAATTTTAATTCTCAATTTTAGTTCAGCGACTAACTAAAATTGGGATCTATCCTGAAATACTATTTATCGCAATGCTATTTTTAGCATTTCCATTTTTTCGTTCCTTGTTGCTATATCCAACACTGATACCTGAGATGATATTTATAGCAATGTTATTTATAGCATTTCTATTTTTAGCATTTCTTGTTGCCATTTTCAACAGCTTGCACAACCTGATCCCAATGGAAGGGTGTCCCCTTTTTCAAAAGACGTGTAAAACCTTTAACCATTTCAATGTAATTGGGAATGAACCTCCTCAAAAAGTTAGCCTTCCCTTGGAGTCTCTGTAACTGTAAAAGATTAGAAGGTGGAGGCAATTCAAGAACTGCCTGAACCTTTAGAGGATCAAGTCAAATTCCATCTCTAGACACTACAAATTCAAGCAATCAACCAGAAGCAACACAAAACACACATTTGTGTGGATTGAGATGTATCTTGTAGTGTCAGCAGTGTAAAAATATAGCTCTCAAATGTTGCAGGTGATCAGTCCGCTTTCGTGAATGAGTAGGTAAATTGTCAAGGTAAGGTTGAAAAATATGCTTGATGTCATGGAAGGCATAGTTCATTGGCCTTTGAAATGTGGCCTCTACGTTCTTCAAATTTAAAGGGAGTTTCCTATAAGAAAATGTGCCCCATGGACAGATAAAATTTGTTTTAGATTGGTCCTGTGGGTGGATATTGCTTTGATTAAAACTAGAAAAACCATCCATAAATGAGAAAATTTCACATCTAGCACATTCATCAATAATCTAGTCGATAAAAGGAGTAGGATAATTGTCTTTTGGACAAGCCTGATTTACATCCCTATAATCAACACACACTCGAATTGTCCCTTGTTTTTCATGATAGGAACAATGTTGGAAACCCAATCAGTAAGAGGTACAGGGTAATTGAAACCAACATGCAAAATATTTTCAACTTCTTCTTTAATGGTGGTAGCTTTCTTTCGATGAATAGGTCGAAGTCGTTGTCATATTGGTTTGACATAATGATACATTTTGATTTCATGTTCAACAATACTAGATTCAATGCTTGGCATCTCCTTGTATGACCATGAAAATATATCTCGAAATTCACAAAAGAGAGTATGGTAAGTATCAAGTTGTGATGGAGAACAATATTTGCTGACATGAATATTTTATACAACATTAGGTTTGGTCAAAATATTAATAGAAATTGTTTCTTCAATATTTGACAGGTTTTTCTTGGAATCTATTGTATCTATGAAAACAGAATTTTAAAGGAAATCAACAACTGAAGGTTGGTTAAGTTCATTTGAGTAATATTCGAGGTCATCTAGAAGATGGGAGTGATGATGATAATCTTCTAAAGGTTATTCTCCTATCATCATTGATTGGATGATTACTTCATCCATAAAAATTATACGTGAAAAAGGATCTGAAGAAGTACCATATTCTAATGAACGGTCTACCCATACAATTGGTGAAAGTGGATTTGGGTTTGTCGTACAAGCCAAAAAAATTGATTGCTATGCAAGCTCAATGGGGCTTAGTAGCATAACTTCAATATTACTATGAACTTCAGAACTATTGGTAATCCTCCTTGAATCAGATGAGGTGGAGGAAATCATGTTGCAAGTCTCTACTCTTGCAACTTCTACCAAATCATATGGTGATGATAGCGTAAAAGTACCCATTAGGGAAGGATATTTAAAGTACCCTATCTTGAAGTGATAGCGGGGTCCGTGTACCAATAGAATGATTCCACTAGCCTGATAACTATATGCAAAGAAAGCAAGCTGATCTAGAACTGTGATTCCACCTTTATGAGGGAATGCAATCATACGAAAGTATGTGGAAACCACAGCAGCCATAGCATATACCCATGGTCTTCCCAGTAAAATGTTGTAGTCGAGGGGTCTGTTAACTACCTCAACTTCAATAGTAATTTTTTTTCCCCCTAGTTCAATTTGCAGGTTACTCAAAATCCTATAAGGCGTATATATGTGTCCGTCGAAATATTTTAACGTTGTTGGTGATCATGACAATGGCGGTGAACCAAGTCTTTTCTAGCAGTTCATTAACATAATGCAGGTAGATGCCCCCTTGTCAATAATTGTTCGGTGAAATTTTTTATTGTGATCTTTTACTTGAATTAAGAAAGCTAATTGTGCCGGTAACTGTGTTGTATATCCCGCATGGCTGAAAACCACAAGATTGGAATCCGTAGGGTCTATTCCACCAATTTCTAATAGCAAAGCCTACTTCTGGGAGGGACAATTTTGTAACACATAAAGCGTCGACATAGCAGAAGGTGATTGAGCAAGATATTCTATTATGTTATAGTTCTAAGCTTCTCGAGCTCGAGGGTTAAATTCCAATTTCTGTACAACTCCCTTTGGTCCTTTTATTGTCAATTCTAGCGCAATAGGCTGTGGAATGTTTTCATATGAAGTCAAAGTCAAAGGATTAGGTTGATCAGTGGCCTGATTATTCGACGATGACGGTGGATTTCCATAATCTTTATTTCGTGTTGACACCAAAACATCATTTTTAGGCTTTGTAATGGATAGAATAAGTACTTGGGATGTGGAATCATGGTCTGTCACAACCAAATGTGTCTCCGGGTTTGGAAATAGATCATTCAACATTGCAAATGTGTTAGAAGTATTTAGAAGCTTAGAGACATCCGAGCACTGTGGACAATCTCTTATAAAATTCTCATCATTACAAATTAGACATGGATAACAAGGTTTCCTTACCGAAGTAGAGGAATCCGATGATTTCTCTTGAGGGGGATGATATTGTTTCTTGTTTATTTTCCCCTTCTTCTTGCCTTTGTCAGATGATACGACATTGACTTCGGAAGCAAGAGTGTTTTCTGATGCGTTTGAAGTTTGATTGGAAATGGCAAGTTTTTGGCTAGATTATCTACCTATCATTTGTGTCCTCAAAGAACCAATCACATCGTCACTGGCATGAGAGTACTTACTCATTGGTGGTTGAGGAAAAACGAAAGATGGTCAGGGTGCATTCGAAAACTTGTCATAGAGTGTGCTAGACTATGTATAAAGCAAGTCCAAATATTGGGCACGAGCAATTACTTGCTCTTCTGTGACAACTCCTGCCACATCCTCGGTGATTGATGGAAACAAGGATTTTATAAACCACTCAGCCAAAAGCTGATCAGGAACATAAGTCTTAACCATTCGAGGATGACACCACCACTCATGAATATCATTTTATATATGAGTAGCAATAGTATGTTTAAAGTTGGTTAGGAGTACCGTTCCAGTCTCGTATCTGATAGGTAATTAGAAGTGGGTCAAAAATGTGGTGGCTAAAGTCGTAAAGTTGTCAAAAGAAGCTCGTGGTAACTCAATGTACCACTTCGCAGCCGGACCAATAAGCGTTCTTTGGAAAAAACAGTCTAACGAAATCATCATTCAAGGATTTTGTTGAACACCACAAATGAAAAGTCATGACATGATTTGATGGGCATTCTCCATGATTTCCGTTGAATTTGGAATGTCCAAAGGTAACTTATGCAGAATTACTGGCCACCAAGGTGCATATAAAATTGGATCATTAGTGAGCCAGTTTAAATCTGGTAATTCAAGAGTCGATATAAACGTCAATTGTTGATTCAAGTCAGGTTGAGCATATCGAGGATATCATGGAATTGCTTGAGAAATAGGTCTTTGCACACCAACATAGGGCATCTGCATCTGGTAACCTTGATACGGTGGTCATTGAACAAATATCGTATAAGGTGGTTGTTGATAAGTAGGTTAAATTTGCGGTTGTCCATAACAAGCAAAGCATTGTTACTAGGACCTTGGTAAGAGTGATATTGTAAAAACCCAGGTTGAGCTTATTGGGAAAGTCCAAATTGGGGTTGGAATTGCTGGATTTGAGGCTATTAATATTGGGGCTGCCAAGGTTGTTGGGGTATAGGTTGTTGAAACTAATGTTTCCCCGTAATGTTAGCTTGACTAGGTTGTGGATAAACTATACCAGTGTAAGCCTAAGTCACTCTAGATAAAGGTACACTAACTTGAGGTTGTTGGATCCCAGACACATGCATTTGTTGTACAACAACCTAAGAAATTTGGGCTTGTTGATCTAAAACTTATGGTTGGGAGGTAGAAGGACCAGTTTGTACAAGTTGAGATACAACGATTTGAACTTGTGACTGTGGTACAGTGGTAACAATAGGTGTTGTAGAAACAACTAACATAGTTTGCATTGGTTGTATTAGATACACAAGCCTTGGTTGAACTGGCATTGTTGGTTTCCATTAATAGACTCGCATTCCAGACAGACCAAAATACTGTGGGATACTGCCATATGATGGTCCTCCAGGATATAGAGGATAAGGCGAATAGGCATATTTCTCTCCATATGGTGGCAATCCAGTATGTAGTGGATACACAGCTCATTGTTGACTAGATTTCCCAGTTTGATATTGATATGCAGGATCAAACTGTTGAGTTCCCATAAATCAAGAACCATGTAAAATTCCAGTAGAGGACATGGGTGATGACCACAGTGTAAAAGAAACCCCTGAGTGGGTTCCAGATAAAGATTGGTAACCAACCAAGATAGATGGTTCACCATATAGATGAGACTCAGGAGTAGTAGAAAACATTGAAGAGGTTGCGACAGAAGACTTTGCCATAGCTGCATCAGATGATACAGTCTGGGATGTTGATAGTTGTTCAGCCATAGTTAACTAACCCAATAGATGTCTTAAAGAATCAATGGGTACTTGAAAAGAAGTAGGATCAAAAGGAGCAGTAAAATGAGGAGTATGAGGGTAAAGATAAAGCCCTGTTCCAAAATGGAATGGAGTTCCAAGTGTAGTATCTTCTTCAAATTCTTCCTCAACAACAATTAAACCAGGTGGAAGAACTTCACTTTCAGGTCCGTAATAGATTAGTGGTGTTGGTAAAGTGGAAGTTTCAGTAGTTACTAATGTCTGGGGGTTAATCAGTTGATTGTCTTCTGGTATAGTGAGAACCTCTGAATGTTCAAATTCAAAGTCCAAATGTTCCAGTAAAAGAACAACAGTTTCAGGGAGAGGTTCCTAAACAACTTCAGGTTCAGAAGTAACTTCTGATTGAACTGTGATAGGTTTTGGATTAACTTCTTATTGAACTGATTCAAGTTTAGAAGTAATTTCTTGTTGAGCAACTTGAAGTTGAGGATAAACTTGTTGTTGAACAACTTTGGTTAGCATTTCACTAATGTCAGTTATAGTGTCCTTAGGTAATTGTGAAACTTATTCTTCAGTAACAGATGTACCATAAATAGTTGGTGTAACTGGAGTCTCAGTACTTTCCAGAATGGGTCACTCTGGTAATTCATATGAAGAACCATGAGTTCTTGATGCACTTGACTCAGTTAAACGAGACCACTTTAACTAAATAGGTGTAGCTTCAGGCATCAAAAGCGGTTTTCTTGCTATTCTCCATGAACAACGATGTAAGGGTTGATGTTCCTCCATGATTGCTGATTAATTTTATTACAAAATGAAATAAAGAAAAAGGGGTAATCTGGGCAAAATGTTTACCAAGCAACTGTGAACTAAAGAAAAGCTCCTAGAAAACAGAGAAGTATGGGCACGCAATCTCCTCAAATGTTGTGTTTGATGTATCACATTGTACAAGGCAGCCAACTCGGTTACCTAAGGATGGATAACAACCTAGCGTTTTCCTCCAAAATATACCTGAAATTATGTGGAGGCCGAATTCATATAAGCATTATCTAATGGAAAACTGCGTAGTGAGAGAATTCCCATATACTTTACGTAGTCCGACATTGCCCTATATACCCGAAGGTACATAGACGAGCTACAATATAATCACATACGTGGAATGTGGTATCAAACTCGGATGTATTGCAGAGAAGTTAGTGACAACTGCTTTTTTTTACGACATCGAAATATGTTTCTACCCTAAAACCACTAAATGATTTTCGTTAGGTGACAATGCTTCATTAGGTAAATTGATGTTAGGCACCTATACTACTAGTGTAACCACTTGTTGTTATTAGTACAACCCCCTTATTATGTTGTTGTACCCAGGTAGCCCCCATGTTGTTATTATTGTGCCCCATAGAAGCCCACTATTGTTATTATTGTGCCCTTACATTATTATTTTTATGTTGGCTCTGATTATATTATGACCCCTTAGACTCCTATATATAGAAATGAGGTCTTGTCATTTGTATCATCCAAGAATTATTCATTTGTGTAATGTAAAGGAGGTTTCCCCCTCGAAGAGGCTTAATTATAAGGGGTTGATCTATATTTTCTATCTTTTGTGAGCTGGTTTCATAACATTTGGTATCAGAGCTTTGGATTCTAGGGTTTCATTGCTCCAAACAGGTCAATGTGGAATTTTAACTATAACTTTTTTTCTGCGATGTTTCAAAAGGTACAAAAAAACCCATCTGAGCCGAAATCATTCTAAACGTTGAGTCCAAAGTTCAGATCTTTTCTCGTTGCAGACTCCCAAATTACATTCCAAACAGGTGACCTTGGTAAAATCATCATAACTTTGGTTCTGAGCATCAAATTGAAATTTCGTCAGAAGTTTCAGAAAGAGGACTTCCTGTAGTTTTCTGTATATCCATTTTAGATACTAAGGTTGAAACAGTGATACGTGGTATGTCACACAAGTTTTATTTATTGAACTAGTCTATAATCAGGTCACTGTGGGAGATTTGCCATAACTCTTTCTTGGATAATAAAATTCTGATCAGACTTGCGGGGTTAGAAAGAGAAATCAGAGAGCTACCACAGGAAGAAATTTAAGAACTTGGATATCTGAAATTACAGAGTTACAGCCGTTTCAAGACCGAGCTCCTAAAATCAAGAAAAATCGGGATGACGAAGTTTGATGGCAAGGATCCGGTAAATTGGATATTACAGATGGAGAAATATTTTGATCTACATGGCGTACCAATGTTACAAAAGGTATGTATTCTTCATATTTAGAACAAGATCAATTTTTATGGTATAAAGGGCTTTGTTCTCATAAACCACTTGTTACGTGGTTAATTTTTCACGGATGAAATTATAGCACATTATGAGGATACAAAGAGAAACACCATAACAATTGGAAGAAAAAAGAGAGAAAAGGCTTTGTTACAAAGTGGAAAGAAAATTTTTGGCAACAAGGAGGTCTACCCCTCATAACTATAAATATTGAAGTGTTGTTTCTCCTAGCCTTCGATAACCTACAAGTCTTACACCACAACAATTAGAAGAAAAATGAAAAAAAGGGCTTTGTTACAATTGTGGTAGCAAATGCACTAAAGGTCATAAGTGTGCTGAGAAGAAATTATTTTACATAGAGTATGAAGAGGAGGAAGAAAAGGATCAAGAAACATCAAAAGAAGAGGATATAAGGCAGGACCCAACCCTAGAGAAGGAAGAAATGAATCCGACCATATCTTGTAAAACATTGGCAAGAATTACCACTCCTCAAACTCTCAAGATAGAAGGACATATCAAGAAGAAAAAGGTTCAAGAAGTGAAAGATCACATCGAGAAAGAAGAAATGAATCCAACCATATCTTGTAATGCATTGGTTGGAATTACCACTCCTCAAACTATCAAGATAGAAGGATATATCAAGAAGAAAAATGTTCAAGAAGTGAAAGATCACATCGAGCATCAAGAAATGAGTCTGACCATATCTTGTAAAGCATTGGAAAAAATTTCCACCCTTCAAACTCTCATGATAGAAGGACATATCAAGAAGAAAAACATTCAAGTAGTGAAAGATCACATCGAGCATCAACAACAAGTTCTCTAACTTTTGAAGGATAACACCACTTTGGTGCAGAATCAAATGAAACAAAAATTAGATCAACATCGCAGTGAAAAAAGTTTTCATGTAGGTGATTGGGTATTTTTACGGCTATATCTAAAGCAAGCTATTTATGAGAAGGAAATGTTGGCAATACTACATGCACATAAGAAATGGCGACCTTACCCAATGGGAAGACACTTCAAGATAAAAATGGATCATGATAGTCTTAAATACTTTTTAGAACAAATATTATCTTTAGAAGAATAGAAAAATGGGTCACAAATATGTTGGGTTATGACTTTGACATCATCTACAAAAAAGGGAAGAAAATTTTTGTTGCAGGTGCACTCTCAAGAAAGGATGGGGATGTGGAAGCATTGTTTTGTGCTATTTCTATTATCCAACCAGATTGGATAAACGAAGTAAGGGATGAATGTGAGAAGGACAAAGAAGTGTGGCCACTCATTCAAAAGTTGCAGAATATCCCAATTCAAACAATATTGTCGGAACTTGAAGAGGAAGGAAAAATCATATTGGAACCTCGAGCAGTCACAAAAACAAGAACCCAATAGCCACGAAATCGATCAATTTCAAAGTATCTCATGAAGTGGAAGAACTTACCCATTGAAGATTCCACATGGGAGGACAAGAATTTTATACAGAAGCATCAAGAACTACTCAAGCGTTGAGGACAACACTTTTTGAAGGAGAGGGGCATGTTAGGCCCCTATACTACTAGTGTAACCCCTTATTGTTATTAGTACAACCCCATTATTATTTTGTTGTACCCATGTAGCCCCCATATTTTTATTATTATGCCCCATAGAAGCCCACTATTGTTATTATTGTGCCCTTACATTGTTATTGTTATGTCAGATCTGATTATATTATGACCACTTAGACTCCTATATATAGAAAGGAGGTCTTGTCATTTGTACCATCCAAGGATTTTTCATTTGTGTAATGTAAAGGAGGTTTCCCCCTTGAAGAGGCTTAATTCTAAGGTGTTGATATATATTTGATATCTTTTATGAGATGGTTTCATAACATTTGAGGTTAATTTTAAGTTGATCTTGCTTAGGAATTTGCCTTTCAAGTTCACCACGCGATGTATTCTAAAATTCCTAGGAATGCAACTATTATGATAAGAATTATTTCCATTCAATTTAACAATGAAAATCTTAGATAATATGGATAAATCAATCAGATTTCTTTCGATCAAAGAGAAAAGAGAACAATGTAATGCAATTTCCCTAAACTCTTCCTATGAGCACACACAAACGTTTTTAATGAAAAATTCATGTATTTATTTTTGATTTCCTTAAATTGAATATGAACAAAAGGAAACCAATGCAAATACATTAAATCAACCTTTTTTTGCAAGAATGAAGACTTTACGGCAGTTCTTTTTCGAAGGAAAAGAAGACTTTTACGACACTTTCTTTCGAACAAAGATTAATTGAATGTAATCTAACTTTGACTATGGATAAATAATGAAAAAGAAAAATTTTAAGAAACATTAATCAACCAAGTCAAAGTAGGGCTAGAAAAGGAGACAAAAACATTTTTTCTGAGACATGACATTCATTAACGAATCAGCAAGAAATCAAGTAGAAGAAATTTGTCAAAAAACTCAATCCAAAGGTGGAAAACTGACCCTATGAGGATCAGCGTAGCCCTGAATGGGAGAAAGTGTGCTTCATAGCACTATCACTAAGCCAAAGGTGCTCTACAACACATTGTGTCTCTCACAAGCCTGCTTTGGTGACAGTAAGCCATTTCAAGAGGCAAATTGACATAGTTTTTGACCAAAAGTCAATGCAATAAAGTTGAAATACTATCAATGAAAACAAGTCGGGTCTGCAAGAGTGTCCTAGGAGGTGGATAAGCTACCAAGAAGGATGATATTCCCCAGTATGGTCTCCAATTTGTTTTGGAGAATTTGGTATCTACGGATAAATACTAATTCCCTATATAAGTAGCCATATCTAGAAAAACAGTTTAAAGTACTTTAGCCTTTTCCTATAAGTAATAGATAAGACAAAGAGGATGAGAAGACCTACGTGTAGTTTCGCTTTCCTCTTGTCTCCTTTGTATCAGTCCTTTAACTCCTTCCCGTAATTAACATGTTTGAGAAGTATCTATAAACATCAACAGAAGACAAAGAACCAATCAAAGAAAAATATCTATTGATTACAAGTAAATGGAGTAAGATACATTGACACATATAAGCATCATGTAATAAGATAAGTATATGGAAAAATGTTCAAATACTTTATTGAATATAAGGAGGAATTACAACCATGAAGTCTAATTTGAAATCACTCCTCTAGCTTTGATCACATCCACAACACATCAAAAACATGAAACTCCGGCACCATAACAATACTTATCTCAAAGTCAATTCTCATAGCAACATTATCTCCTTACAATTCATCAAATTCTAGCTCCTGATCACTTAGATGATTGCTCAATTTATATGAAGATGGAAGAGGTTATGTCATAAATGGGGGTATTGAATGGCCTTCCATACTTAGAATTATTTCCATGGAGGAAGGGATGAGAGGATATGATGCATCTTAACTCATTCCTCATCCATTTTCGAGCTCATATGAGTTGATAAGTGAGGGAAACTTCTAGAAGAATCAAAGAGATAAGAATATTCCCCAAAGCCTATGTGAATTTCGCCCAATCTCGCCCAGCGTAGGTCAAAGAGGGCCTAAGTGCTCTACACAGCACCCTGGAGTGGACTTAACTGCTCTGCAGTGCACCTTTAAATGGGCATACCTGCTTTGGTCCCTTTAGAGATCATTTCACGATGTTTTCAAGTCATGAAACTATCTGGGAAGGAGGCATTCAAAAGGTTGAATTGTTTAGGGCATGTAGCAACTGAAATGAGGGTTTGATGAGCCCTAAAACACGGATCTAGATGATGGGAGTGATATGCCAAAATGGATCTATAACAATTTGTATATTGTATATTTATTGATACATTGATAGTTGTGTGTTTATGGAAGTATGATGCAGAGGAGTTGGGCAAAAGAGACTACCATGAAATATTGAAGAAGGCTCAGGTTGAGCTTTCCCTTGGAGGCATTGGGAAGCCATGGGGATTGAGTCATGGTGTTTTTTTCTAAGTTTTTTTTTTTTCGGTGCTTTGTGATTTGCTTGTGCTTGATTTTAAATTTTGTTTATGTCGGGTGCATGGCCATGCAACTTTTTTTGTTGTGATGTATTGTATTGGTTTTCCATGATTTTCTTTTGTTTACTTTTTATTCTTTATTTTTATGTTTCTAGGGCCTTGGATTTGGTTTTGGTTTGGGAAAGAGGAAGGTTAATGGAGCTTGGGGAGAGTTGTGTGGTACACAATAAGTAATGTAAGCCCAAGGTGAATCTCGATGCATGTGTATGGGAAGGTGAGGCTAGAATGTGATAGCCATTTGGATTGGTTGGGTCCATTGGGATAAATGGACAGTGGCAGGAAAATCATGAGAAGGGTAATAAGAAAGGTAAAGTAAATGGATTTTAGACATCAAATTCCTTGGCTATGTTGTGAATTGTTGTTCTCAATGTTGTGCATGTTGTGCATGGATAAAGGGAGTTCTTCTAACCTTGAACTTATGATACATGGTAATTATATTATGATCATGATTATGTTTATGTCTATATAGGTATACATGTATGTATGTATCTCATTATATTACAGGATCATGAGGGATCATGATGTTTTTATGCTAATGATTATATGTATATATGTATGTTTGGATGTCGTTGTCTAATAGGGTTGTCATGAATCATTCTTGTGGAGGAATGATTCCTTATGCAGGTGAAGGGCATGAAGAGTTTCATGTTTTCATGAGGAATCAAGTGGAAGAGTAGCCCTGACACATCTATGAGGTAATGTTGAGGGATCCTTTAGTGGAATGAAAGAAGTATGATATGTGACATGTTGGAACAAGCATGAATAGTGGAAATACAATAGAATCATGGTTTCTTGGTAGAGTCAGTCTGTCGCCTCTGGATGTGCAGTACTACTGTTGTATACATGGTGTTGTGTACATATGGTGATGTGTACATGTTGTATATGTGGTAATATGTACATATGGTGCTATGTACATGTTATATATGCGGTGTTTTGTACATGTGGTGTTGTGTACATCTTGTATATGTAGTGTTGTGTATATATGGTTTTGTGTTCATGTTGTACATGTGGTAGCATATATGCATGTGGTGCTATGTACATGTGGTACAAGTGGTGTTGCATGTATGTGGTTTCGTCTACACGTTGTGTAGTTGGTGTTGTGTAGATGTGATTTTTTGTACATGTCATGTAGGTGGTGTCGTGTACACATTTTGTAGGTTGTGTTCTGTATATGTGGCACAATGTTACAACTATTGTCTATTCATTGTGTCACAAAATGTGTATTTTTTGTGTTTTACTCTATGTACGTATGTGTATCATGTTCTAAATCGAGTCTAGGTGTATGTATTGTTTCATGATGTACACCGGATGTAGGTGTATATATTGTGCTTTACACCAGGTGTAGCTATATGTATTGTGTTTTGTTGTACACTAGGTGTAGGTGCATGTGTTATGGTGTGCACCAGGTGTAGGTGTATGTACACCAAGTGTAAGTGAATGTATTGTGTTGTGTTGTACAATGGGTGTAGTTGTATGTGTTGTGATATGTACTGGGTGTAGATGTATGCATTTGTGGTGTTGTACGCTATGTGTGGGTGTATTTATTGTGTTGTTCACATGGTGTAGGTGTATGTATTGTGTTGTATTGTACACCAGGTGTAGGTGTGTGTGTCGTGATTTATACCAAGTGTACGTGTATTTTTCATGATGTATATCATGTGTAGGTGTATGTATTGTGCGTTGTTGTACATCATGCATGAGTGTAAATGTTATGATGTACATTTTTTATGTGTATGTGATTAAAGAAAATAGAAACATTGGGTTCTTATGTGGCGTGCCAACTGATTCAATGTGTGTATGGACACAGAACAAGAGTAGAACCAAAGAATCATTTGAAAGATAAGTATTATTGTTTTATATTAGTTTATTATGTATGTGACCTATGACTCTAATTTATTATGGTTACCTTTGATTTATGATTCTGATTTATGGTGGTTAGGTTTTGAGCTAAGAAGATGTCATATGTTTATACATGATGATTTGGTCAAAGAGCTACTTTGTCTTCTTGTGACCGGAAGTAAATAGAATTGCAGGTGTACCTTATTGACAGGCCACCAATGAGGTATGATTTGAATTTATTTCAATTTCATTTGAATCTAATGGAATTTATGTGCTTGGTACAACAAAGCATAGAAACACCTGGTTTGGGTGGTTGTATTGATTACCCAAGAATTAGAAGCAATGATAAGAGGAATTGAAACATGGATCAATATGTTGGTAAATGATTAAGGAGCAGGGCCATTGTGGGACACTGGTATCCAACAGTGTACATTGATTTCCATGAGCATGCTATGATTGGTATGACGGTTTTGAGGCAGGGATATGCCTTGGTTTTTGGACCTTCCGATGTGACGAAACCTTGTCGAGGGATGGATCGAGGGTTAGAATTTGGATTCATCTTCACCTGTTAAAGATTTTTTTTTTTACATTTTTATTCTTTATACTTATCGTTGGTGAAGGTTAATGTTTAAATATTTCCTTTCAAGGGTGATATTTTTATAATAAATTAACCCTTCACTAATAAATGTTTGGTTAAAAATTTCCCTTCAATAATAACTATGTTAATTTTTTTACATATTTATGATAAAAAAGGATTAACCATAACACACAAATGGTTTATTGAATCCTAAATCTTATTGTTCTTTTATAATTAATAATGATAATATATTTTCTATTTTGAAACCTATTTTTTGTATTAAAATTTCTCAATAACCAATTTAACCATCAAATTAAGATTAATATTATTTGTCAAAGAATAAAAGTAATTGATTGTAAGTTTTGTTCAAAACAATTATGCATAGTTGACATGTAATGGGGCCTACTTTAACAATCTTGTTATAATTTTAAACTTAAAATAAATTAGAAGAATGACTGGTTGACTTTAAATTAAAAATCACTTTGAGGCAAAGTAGAGAAGAAGTAAAGGAGATCTACATCTAGAATGAATGGTTGTAGGTTGGGTTACATAAAGCATGCCACTGGATGAGTTTAGACTAAAATATGACATAAAGTAATGTAGAGGAACAAAATATTTACATTATATAATGATTTTTTATAGATCAAATGTCTTTTATGTCTTTGCAATAAATCTACAAGTTTTGTCTTCACCAAAAGAGAGGATAATTGGATATATATTGCCTAAGCATGTTCTAAGAGAAAACACATAATTGTATTATACATTATAAATTTTGCATATGAGGAGGTCGTTTAGGAAAAGAGAAAAAAAAACCTTTATTTTTTGTTGAACCTAGGTTGGTGTCACTTATTTTATTGGATGGAAATACTTAGTTTATTTCATTTTTATTTTTATGTAAATTGACAGTCAAATTGTTTACATAACATGAAAGGATAATATTTGATCCCTCTTGGAGCTTGATAAAACCATATTTCCGATGGATCTATGCTAGTTTAACTATTAATAATTATTACTAATTTGAATTACTATAGCTTTAATCAACTTTTGCCATGGATTAAATCTGCAATTTATTCCCCTCCCTTTTCTTGACGGCAAATATCAAATTACTCCAACTTACTCTAGCTCCTACTACACTTGAACCCATATGATTTAGCCAAGTAACTTCTCTTTTTTCAGCTAGGTTGAGCTTGGGAAGGGGCTATCCACCCACAATGGGATACTTATCACCAAGATTTTCTTCTTTATTTACCTAGGTTGAGCGTGCGCCAGGGTTTATCCACTTATGACCAAAATCATGCAAGGCTTGGGTGAGCCTGGACACCCTTTAGGAATTTTAATTCTCCAAAAGTGACTTCCATCGTCATGTCAACCCCTCTCCATAATGTTTGAACTTGTGAGGTGGTGGGGACTAAACCCCAAGCAAACCAATTTTTCTACATCTCATGGGTTAATCAACCAATATCACCCAATATCAATTGGCGATCTAGAACCTATTGAGGGAAAAAAGCGAGCACCTCATAGCCATTGAATCTCATTTAAACCTATTGTTGGAAATATTATCGTTGATGGCAAAGGAGTAGCAAGAAATAGAGAAGCACAAGGAACAACAAGGTATGCAAGGGAAAAGGACAAAGGAGTAGCATATACATTGATGGTTTGGTAGAACATTGACATTAGCATGTTGATGGCTTGATACTTGCCTTGATGGAATGTTAATGGCTTGATGCTTGGATAATGTTGAAGATATTGTTTAATGAAGATTTTTTGGTGACACTAATATGTTGTTAAGCTGAATTTTTGGTGACACTAATAGAGAAGCACAAGGAACAACAAGGTATGCAAGAGAAAAGGACAAAGGAGTAGCATATACATTGATGGTTTGGTAGAACATTGACGTTGGCATGTTGATGGCTTGATACTTGTCTTGATGGAATGTTAATGTCTTGATGCTTGGATAGTGTTGAAGAGATTGTTTAATGAAGAATTTTTGGTGACACTAATATGTTGTTGAAAAGGCAAGACTCCATGATAGCAAAGGAAAGATTCCATGACAATAAAACAAGATAATAATCAAGGAGGATGAGGCTATGACATGAAGAAAAGATGAATTTGAAAATATAGATGGATTTGAAGAGTGAATATTTCATACATATGCTTGCATTATTTTCATATGTTGTGTGCATATTGGTTACATTGGAGAATGCTTGCATGTGTGGTGGTGGTATAATGTTGTTTTTGGTAGTATGTTGATATTGATGCGCCTAATCATTATAGATGGATGAAATAATATGTGGTGGAGAACTTATTTATTTTATAATATTGAAAATATGAAGAGTTTTGAAATGAATGAGTGGAAGGAAAGGAGTCATGCATGTTCACTTCATATTCTTATGTGGAATACAAACATCCCACAAATTATCTTTATAAAATATGTTTTTTTAGAAGAAAAATGTGGTGAGAGAGTGGGAGAATGTGGAAGAGCTGATTGAGGTAGTATACATTAGCGGCTGGCACATTTGAAGCTTATGTGAAGTAAATTTGAAGGGAAGAACAGACAAAAAAGAAGATGAAGGTATGCAGAGTTTATGACCAGGAAAACCAGCACGTTGTTATTTCTTGTTTGCAACAGAGGGTTGTAGTCTCCTTTCAAGTTGTGGCTTGATAAATATCCAGTTGGAGCTAGTTGAGGTAGTATTATCCTATGGGTTGTATCCTAGATAAAACATATGGGATTTGGATCTTCCTTACATATTACAGCTTGTAGAAGACCGAGGTTGCAGCCTCGTGTAGGTTGGAGACTACATAAAATTAGATGTAATAAGGATTAGGAGCTTGGCTTTGCATCAAAACAATAATAAAATCTTGATTTTCTCGCTTTATGGGTTTCCATGTATATGTGGTCTCAATATGTGTTGTTATTATGTACTGATGTGATGTTTTTCTTTTCTTATTACTTATTGTTCACATACTCAATCTGCTAGCCATTATTTGTTAAGATGCTCATCTAATGTTTTGGTTAGTGAGATTAATGAAAAGAATTTTAATGTCCATGAATATACTAAAATCATTCACCCCCACCCCTCTCAGTTTAGTCAATGTTTCACCAATTGGTATTAGGGCCGGGTTCCTTTTGTATAAGCCTAACATCTTGAAGGTAGGTCTGGTTGAGTCATGGACTGTTAAAGTGTACCTATGCTGATTGCAGAAAACTTTCATGAATGGAAAAATAAGCCTAAAAAATACCTAAAAGCTTATGGACCCTGTGTATGGAAGCTTGTATGTGATGGTTACTGCAAAGAATCAACCTCTTTGTAAGAACAATAGTGGAATGCTAAGGAAAAATGTATTATGTATAACAATGTTCATAATTAGGATATTGATACAATAATTGATTTTTCTGCAAAATAAATATTAGATAGATTGTATCTCATGCATGAAGAGGCTAGCAGCAACAATCTATAGAAGGAAAGAGAAAGAGGAAGGAGAAAAAAACCCATAAAAAGGAAAGTGTTTAGTTAAATGAAACCTCTACTTGTGTGAATGTACCTGACTCTCATGAATAAAAGAGAGATCAAAATCAAGCTACCCTTGACTTATCATTGGATAGTATAGAAATATTGAAGAATGAAAATGAAGATCTGATGGAACTAGTGCAGATATGTGATGAGAGAGAGCATGAGTACAAGGAGGAAATTGTCAGCCTGAACACACAACTTGAAGGAGCAGGGAGACTAGAAGAGGTGATGAGAAGTAAATTCAAGGAGAGATACCTACAGTATGAAAGATTATAATCTGATGTTGATTCAACTAGAAGTAAGTTAGAAGAAAATAATAGGTTGTGTAGTTAGCTAGAAGAGGACCTTGTCTCCTTGAAGAACTAAAAAAAGGTAGACATTAAAGATGATAACACACAACTTGAAGGAGCAGGGAGACTAGAAGAGGTGATGAGAAGTAAATTCAAGGAGAGATACCTACAGTATGAAAGATTATAATCTGATGTTGATTCAACTAGAAGTAAGTTAGAAGAAAATAATAGGTTGTGTAGTTAGCTAGAAGAGGACCTTGTCTCCTTGAAGAACTAAAAAAAGGTAGACATTAAAGATGATGATGAAGCTTTCCTAAAAGGGCTTGGAGGAGAAGGAACAATCACCATGATTAATAAAGAACAAAGAAAAAACAAGCAACAATATCAAAAGAAAATGAATGATATGAAGAAAGGGTTTGCTGCAAGAAGATCATTCTCTCCTGAAAATGAGTTGAATAAATTCATAAGATCTCAAAGTAGATTCTTTTCTCCTGGGAAAAATATCAAGTGTTTTTCTTGTCATAAACAAAGAAATGTTGTAGAAGAATGTAAGACCAATAAAATCAAGTTTAATCAGAAAAATATGTAGTAAATGAGAAGACTCCCTTAAGCAATCAAACATAAAAGACAACCATTCACCAAGTACACAAATAATTTCTATGGCTATTTTTATTTGTGCAATGAATTTGAACATAAAGTTGTTGAATGAAAAATTTATATAAATAAGAGCTTGAACTCAAGAAAATACACATCATTCCTTCCATTTCTTGGTGAAACAAAGCGTTATAAATATAAAAATTTTGGTCACAAAGCCAAGGATTGCAAACTGCCATATGCCCTAAAGAGTTCTAGAAATAAAATGGAAGCATCTCTTATCAAACTAGACAATGAGCTAATAGGAAATGCAGACAAAAACATAAGGAAGCTAGCTAAGGTATGAAAAAAGGAAGAAAAAGGAGAATTCTACGATTTCAATAGAAAAATGAAGTCATCATAGCCTTAGTGGGAGTTTTTCAAGAAATCAAAAGAAGAATCCAATCAGTGTTAGAGGAGAAACAACATCTCAGGGAGGAGAGTAACCCAAAAATATTTTGAAAAATATCAAAATTTTGAGGAAGAAAAGTCCTCCAATGGAAAATATAATATATGTTAGGAATGACATTGTTAATGAAGAGAAAAAGGATTTAGGAAAATAAATTTAAAATCTTATAAAGGATAAAGAATATATTGAATTAAAATTGTATTTGAGAGCGAGTATATTAGAAGGAATAGAGGAAAATTTAAATTATTTGAAAGATAAAAATTGAATGTTGTCTCGACAGTTAGATGTGTGAGGTCAAAAGCAGAGGATTCAGCTTGAACCCCTCAAAGAATCAATTCTTGTCTTGCAATACTAGAATAAAGTATTTTTAGATGAGTTACTAGAGTCCTGAAATAAAAGAACATGCTTTAAATGAGGTTGAGTGAAGTGTAAAAAAAATAATAGACATTTGCAGAGTGCAAAAGAAAAATTAAAAACATGGGAGACAGAAACATCTAGCTATTTCTCAAGAGTTGTGATTGACAGAGGTGGTCTTGGTCAACTTATTTGGAAAGAATTGCAATAGAATTTGGAAACCTAATGAGCTCTTAGAAGAGGAATGGACAATTCTACATATAGACCTCTCTAAGGCCATCGAGCACTTAAAACTAGTTAATGTAAGGACAATCCTTCGAGGGATCTATGAATTTATTGAAGATGCTCCAAAGGATGATGACAAGATGATTGAAAAATATGAACCAAAACATGTGCAAATGACTATGTATTGTCTATCTCCAGCTCTTTAGTACCTCAAAACATAGAGCTTGTATCAGACTATCAAGAATTGAGGTCGACGAGTATAAAATAGAGGATTCTATGATAAGTGATGACTATCAGCAAATCTGGACTTTTGATATAAACTTATAACCTTAAACAAACTGAATATAAGGGGGAAATTACAAAGAGCTCAAAGCAAAGACGTGTAGTGTAACGGTCGCATGGCTAGGTGAATAAAGGAGTTACAAACCTTGACTATCTATGTAGAGGAATACAGGTAGACTTGAGGCATAAAATTATGGAGATACCGAAGACACAGAGACATTATTGGATAGATGTGCAATGAATGAATTCTACCTACCTTGTGCTAAAATAAGGTTATTCGTTGGATGGCTAGATGATTATCATATGGCATGCATTACTACTTCTTAGTCGGTTACATATAAATTAGGGTTTTTATTGTTTCGACATTAAGCAATCAAAGACTCTTCATCGTATCAGAAGTTATTTAGAGTGCATTGGTGGCAGCAACGTTCACATATATTTTGTTAGTGTCAGTATTTGAATACTGCAATCAGTGATCAAGGTTCCTCTTTCATATCATATTAGTGTCCCATTTGAAATTTTTATCATTCCATCTAGGTCATCATGCAAAAAATTTACTTACTGATGGTAGCCCAAAATAAAAAATCACACTCCCCTCTCAAAAAATTTGTATTTGATGACCCACCTTCATGTGTCTTGTTGAGCATCCATTGAATATAAAGGCTCATTTCATCATGTTTTATATCATTCAAGTCCACCGGAAGTTCAATCATTCAAGGTTCCATTAGGACACCTAGGTTTCATTTTTCCAAGGTCCAATAAATTGCCATATCATTGTATAAGGTCAACAAGGTATGAGAGTGAAGCAAATAATACCCCTTTTCCAGTTTTCTAAGGGCTTACAAGCATGTAACCATGGTTACTAAAAGTTCCAAATTTGATTTCAAGAAAGGAATTTATTCCAGTTTGTAAATTTTTACTTCAAAACAGATGCAATAATTTTTATTTTATTTATGTAATTTTATGCCTATTACATCTAATAAGTCAACATTTTATCTGTCTACTCAATTCCATTTCCAATTGCCTCCAAACAAAGGTCCAACTGAAGATTACCAATGCATCATCCATCTGTCAAAGGAAAAAAGGCTAGAAAGTCAAAAAGCATTAGTGTGAAAGTTTGAAAAGTGACATGAAACATTAGAAAATGGGTTTGCAAATCATAAATCAAAACTCATTCAAGTATAAAAGCCCTCAAAGACATCATATGCAACATTCATTTGCACTCCTACACTCTCAAAGTGTCCTTAGAAAAAGTGAAGTTTCGAATTTTAGGCGACATTGGGCAAAACAGGGGATTTGGGCATGTTTTCAAAGCAAAGGGCGTGTCTAGAAAGTGGAGGGCACGTTCAAAACTGGTGCTGCATGTTTGCCAAGAAAACCAGTGTATTTTCTAAGGGAATTTTGTGCCTGTAAGTTAAGGGCTCGTTTGACCATTGTGTTGCGCCTTTGCCCGAGAACAACCAGAAGTTGGCCAAAGTGCCCTACATTGCTCAAAACATCAAAATTTGCCATCAAGTTGATTCAACAAGCAAGTAGGTCTAAATTACATTGTTTCTCTCCTTCACAATTTATTTTTGTGGTGTTTCATTTGTTTTGGGGTCATACTAAGTTTAAAACCCTAGTGACCTAATTCCACTCCCAAAACTCATTTCCTAACATCCAAAACTCATTTCATAACACCCAACTACCATTCCAACATTTCATAACTACCCCTGTCACCTCCCCATTCCCATATCCTCAATTTCCTCACATCCTTCGATACTCCCAACAACTACATTCCATTTCATAATTTCCCTAGGGTTTGACTACAATAACCCATGGTTGAAGAAGAAAAAAGAGGTCCGAGTGAGGAAGAAACATAGGAGAGGAGGCTATCTAAGAAAGGAAGGAGAATCATTAGACATGAGCCAACCAACATGAGAGAACTCATGGCATCTCCCATCACTGTGACAAGCTTTAAACATATGGGATGTTTTGAGTTTTGTGAGAAACTGAAAGGATCCAACATCATCCTGTGTTGACCAGATTATTCATCACCAACCTCCATAACATATTGCTGCCATTTTCGGGGAATGAAAGGTTCATTTTCCCTTTGTGTATGACTAGTTCAGATTGGATTTTGGTCCTCTAGATGATATGACAAAGCTTCACTAAGGCTGATTCAATGACTGTAGTGCCCAGATTATAGAAGTTGGCCTAAAGGAGACAAAGAGACAAATTCTGCATCCTGGTCCAGTTGATTCGGTTGAAGATAATTAGAGCTTGTTCAAAAGAAAAGATGGGTACATATCACAAGTTCGATTAGGCTTCCTCGCATTGGTAAGCTCTCAATCATTACCAATTTCAGATTTCTCTATTGAAGACTTTCCTTTGAAAATAATCTATGTTTAGCTCAAAGTCTTAGATCTCTGATCCTATTAAGTCTGACCCTATTAAGATACTGGCTTCTAAAAGATACACCAGGTCAAACCCTGACCCTAATCCTCCTTCTCTAGTTGATGACCCTGAGAGATTGTTGAGAAAGCCTAAAGTCCCTGTCCCCAAGATTGAAACCACAAAATTGGAAAGGACCACTTCCTTGCCAGATCAACTACATAGTATTGAGGATATGCATTTTGACATTAAATTTGAGTTATCCTTATTCTGATCAAAGTCTGAGTCTAGTCTTACTGAAGAAGTTTTCGATCCTATAAAGTTTGACTCATACCTTTTTGACTCAAATTCATTGTTTAACCAACCTTATGCCAATTCTCAGTATTTAAAACTCAAGCATGATGTTTGGTCAAATTTTGACAAACTTCAAAGCCTAGAGGATCAATTACAAATCAATGCTGAAAATACTTATATTTAGTATCAACTTGAGCTCTTATCTTCCACCACACCCTCTACTATGCCTCCAAAAGAATCCACATCACCCCCTCCATCTTCATTTCAACCAACAAAACCCATTGCAGTTCCCATCCATCATTCGCCAGGAGTTCTGGCGAGATTTGCACCACTGGTGTTACCTAGTCAGCTGGCAGCTTTACCTCAGACGTATGGTCAGAGGCTTCCTCTATTTGATGGCAACATCGGAGTCGTAGTACAACAAAATATTGATAAGATGGTTGATTTCATTGACTTAGAGGAAGTTGATGAAGATGATGCTAAAATGAGGCTGATAGCTCAAAGTTTTTTGGGAGACATGAAAAAATGGTTCCAAGGTTTGGCAGCGGATCTATTAATTCTTCAACTAGGCTTAATGAGTTGTTTTTAGCCAGATCATGTGAAAAGAAGAATCTATTACAGATCTTGGCATAATACAACACCTTGAAGAGGAATCCTAATGAGATTGTTCAAGAATTCACCATAAGGTTTAATCAGATTTATAATTCAATTCTAGATAACATGAAACCTCCACCTGATTTGGCACTTCAGCGCTACCTGGATGCTTTTGATCCAGAGATGGCTTATCAATTGAGGGAAAGAGATCCCACCACTCTGGAAGACATGTAGAACAATGTGGTAAGTGTGGAGGCAAACTTGATGATTAAGAAATCTCAATTGAAGCATGAGAAACTGGAAAAGAGAGTGACCATCAAAGAAGAACCATATTCTTCCACCAATCTTAAGTTAGATGCATTGATTAGGACCATGGAGACAATGGCCGACCAAATGATAGGTTCAAAAACATCTCCAGAGCCTCAAGTTAGAAATCCTAACTCAGAAATCAACAGCAACCTCAGTACATGATAAAACAAAGAGAGTAGAAAGCTTCCGAAGCATCTACATCTCAGCAACCAGTTCAGACACCCTTGTAGCAGAATTATGCTCAAGGAGAATATGATGATGAAATAGACCTGATTGTTGAGGAAAATCACTTCTTTAGGGAAGATCACCATCCCATTTTCTTGACTAAAGATGAGAAGTATGTCCAGAAAGAGGAGGATCCTAAAGATGAGGATTCCATATTGGCCAGTGATAATGCGTTGGAAATCCAAACCAATGATTATCAAAGAGGATATTTGAATGTGCTCAGTTCTAAGTAGAAGAAATATTCTTTGAGGAATAGAGATGTCCCAATCACTCTTATTCATAAGAGGAAATCACAACAGAAAGATACTCAACAGAAATCAAATCTTCAAGGGGGTCAAAGCAAAGGTAAAGAGCTAGAAGCAGCCGATCAAAGAAAAACAAAACAACCATCTACAAGCAATTCAAATAAAGATCATGACAGTCAAGGTAAGGATCAGATACCATGAGATCTGCTTGAGAGGAGAGAAAATTTACAAAAAGAGGTAGATAAATCTAATTCCTTCAATTTAGAAACTGAAAATTCAAAGTTGAAATTGTCAATCCCTCTTATTGAACTAATCGAAAATAGCCATTACAAGTCTGATATAGTTAAAATGCTCAAAGATGATCTTATGTGTGACATGGTTAGCATTGAAGATGACGAGCCTGGATTGATTTTTGGTTCGTCCATAGATGGTCAGTCAAGAGATAGTGATGTTCCTCCATTTTATATCAGTTTTAGAATTCACCAATTTATTCTTCACAACTCCATGCTTGACTCCGGAGCCTCTCATAATTTAATGCCAAAGGCCATCATGGAACGGTTGGGTCTAGATATAACTCACGAGTACCATGACTTGTATTCTTTTGACTTCGGTAAGATTCATTGCCTTGGATTAATAAAAGATTTGGTAGTATCCTTAGATCAAATCCCTACTAAGAATATTTCAATGGATGTGGTGGTTGTTGATATACCACCATGGTTTGGCATGTTATTTTCCAGATCTCGGGGAGCTAAATTAAGAGGCACACTGGAGTTAGACATCACCTATGCTACCATTCTAGGTTTCGAGAAATTGAGAAAGTTTTACTGAGAAAACGAAATGAAGTTCATGATAAATAACAAGGATAAGACTAATAATCATCCTATAATGCTATACATAAAGATTTAGAGTCTTTTATTTTGTATAATGATAGTGGACTAAACAATATAAATAGTTAGCTAGTAGAAATTAAAGATGTACCAGAGATTTTCAATTATATAAAGACATTTTTCAGAAAAAGAAGAGCTACCAAGTTCTTCCAAACAGTCGTTAGACAAGGCACAAAAAGGTTCAGATCAGCCATCCAAGAAGGTAATGGAAACTTCAGAAGAGTTTGAAATGAAAGTTCAGAAAATTGACCCAAAACAAAAAAAAGATGTACAACTCTTGGAAGAGGAAAGTGGCCTTTGGACCATGGACTTTGATGGCGCCCTTGGGAAAGACGGAGTAGGTATTGGCATTTGGATTCGAAGCCCACATCATCATCAACAAGGTAATCCCCCTCAGCATGTTATATTGTGATCATACAAGTTAGCTTTTGATTGCACTAACAATGAGGCAGAGTATGAAGCGCTGATCACAGCTTTGAATATTTTCAAGAGGTTAGGGGCATGAAGAATTTCCATGTATGGTGATACAAAACTTGTAATTAGTAAAGTTAAAGGTTAATATCAAGCTCACCATCCACGAATGAAAAAATATAGAAATGTAGTTTTAGACATTATTAAGATGTTTCCTAAGTATACTCTTTCAATTGTACCAAGAAATAAGAATCTTATGGCAGATTCATTAGCTACAGTTGCAAGTAATTTCAAAATCCCCATCTTTTCAAACAAGAAGTTTTAGATTCATGTGAAGCATGGGTCATTAGTTCCTGACAACTTAGGATACTGGAAAGTATTCTAGGATGACAAACAAGTGAAAAAAATTCTTCAAAGTGAAGGAGAGTTTGAAAATTGTTCTATGGATGAAGTCTATGATGAAGATGATCAAGTCATTGAAGCAACCCAAGTTGAAATATTACAGCTGAAGGAAAATAATATTCTGAAAGGTCTTGTACCTTTGGAAGATTTGTTTGATCAGGATGATGTAGCAAGGAATCCTACATTGGTTCCTACAGAGAAAGGTGTTGAAGATGTAAACATAGGAACAATAGACAAACCAAAAATGATCAAGCTGTCAAAAACATTGTCTCCTGAGATAAAAGAGAAATACATTCATTTATTGTTTGAATTTTCTGATGTTTTCGCTTGGGATTATGCAGATTTGAAGGAGTATGATAAGAAAATAATTCAGCATACCATCCCAATAAAGCCTGATCAAAAACCCTTCAGACAAAAGCTAAGGAGGATTAACCCAAGGTTTCTGCCATCCATAGAGAAAGAAGTTAATAGACTTTAAAAGGTGAGCATAATTGCTCCTATCAGATTTTCTGACTCGATATAAAATCTAGTCCCAACGAGAAAGAAGACCACGGAGATTCGCCTCTATGCAGACTTCAGAAATTTAAATAAAGTGTCTCTGAAAGATGATTACCCACTTCCATTTACACCATACTATACACAAGGAAATGGTTTGGCGGAGTCCTCCAATAAGTCCTTAATCAATACCATCAAGAAAATGTTGGAGGCCAAAAAAAAGAATTGGCACAGGAAGATGATCAATGCAATGTGGGCAGACTGGGTGAGTAGTAAGAAATATCTTGGGCTTTCTCCTTTCCAGATTGTATATGGAATATATATTATTTTTCCTACACCATTAGCAGTCTTGGTCATCACATTGTTACAAGAAGCCAAAATTGAAGAGAATGATATTCAATGCTATATCAATCAAATGATTCACTTAGAGTAGGCATGGAAAGAGGTATTTCATAACACCTCTAAGCTTCTTGAGAGAATAAAGAGGATCTATGACAGAAAGACAAAGGAAGATGATTTAAAAATCGGAGATGTGGTACTTCGTTGGGATGCTAGAAACGAAGACAAGGGCAAGCATGGTAAATTCAAGAACTTATGGAAAGGTCATTATCATATTTAAGCTTTTCGGGGAAAACATGCTTTCTTGTTGGATGAGATGAATGGAGAACCATGCTTCAGAGGACCACCCAATGGTAGGCTCTTGAAACATTATATTTTCTGAATTGTCCCAGTTTCATTGTACATACATTTTAAATTCTCTGCAAGTGTGAAGCTGAAGATCATTAGAGTTCAGAGCGCAAAGTGAAGGCCATGGAGCTTCACTGATTTTCTGCCATTTTAAGTATTCAATTCATAGTCATGTAAGTCAGTTTTTGAGTAATTTTTGAGTCAGTTTCTGAGTTATTTGAGTTTGCATCTCATTTTCAGTTTTTTTTACCGTATTGGCCCATATGGTTAGGCTACTTGATCTATGATGTTCTTGGCACCTCGAAGGAGCTACGATCCCCAAATAAGGCAAATGTTAGTGTCAGTATTTGCATACTCCCATCAGTGATCAAGATTTCTCTTTCATATCATATTAGTGTCCCATTTGAAATTTTTGTCATTCCAGCTAGATCATCATGCAAAACATTTACTCTTTGATGGTAACCCAAATTTAAAAGTCACACTCCGCTCTAAAAAAAAAATTGTATTTGCTGACCCACCTTCATGTGTCTTTCTGAGCATCCATTAACTATAAAGGCTCATTTCTTCATGTTTTATATCAGTCAAGTCCACCTGAATTTGAGTCATTCAAGGTTCCATTACGTCACCTAGGTTTCATTTTCCCAAGGTCCAATAAATCACCATCTTACTGCATAAGGTTAGCAAGGTATGAGAGTGAAGCAAATAATTCTCGTTTTTTAGTTTTCTAAGGGTTTACAAGCATGTAACCATGGTTATTGAAAGTTCCAAATTTGATTTCAGGAAAGGAATTTATTCCAGTTTGTAAAATTTTACTTCAAAACAGATGTAATAATTTTTATTTAATTTATGTAATTTTATGCCTATTATATGTAATAAGTCACCATTTTAGCTTTCTACTCAATTCCATTGCAAATTGCATCCAAACAAAGGTCAAAATGAAGATTTCCAAAACATCATCCACCTGTAAAAGAAAAAAAGGTTAGAAAGTCAACGAGCATTAGTGTGAAATTTTGAAAAGTGACATGAAACATTAGAAAATGGGTTTTCAAATCATAAATCAAAACTCATTCAAGTATAAAAACCCTCAAATACATCATATGCAACATGTATTTGCACTCCTACACTCTCAAAATCTCCTTAGTAAAACTGAAGTTCTGAATTTTAGGCGAATTGGGGAAAACAGGGGATTTTGGGTGCATTTTTGAAAGCAGAGGGCTTGTTTAGAAAGTGCAGGGCACGTTCAGATTTAGTGTTGCGTGTTTGCCAGGAAAGCCAGTGTATTTTATAAGGGCATTGCCTGCCTATAATTGGAGGGAGCGTTTGACCGTTGTGATGCGTCTTTGCCCGAGAACAACTAGAAGTTGCCCAAAGCATCCTACATTGCTCAAAACATCAAAAGTTTCCACCAAGGTGCTCCAACAAGCAAGTAGGTCTAAATTACATTGTTCGTCTCCTTCACAATTGACATTTTTGGTGTTTCATTTGTTTTGGGGTCATAGTAAGTTTAAAACCCTGGTAACCTAATTGCACTCCCAAAACTCATTTCCTAGCATACAAAACTCATTTCCTAACACCCCACTACCATTTCAACATTTCATAACCACCCCTGCCACCTCCCCATTCCCATCTCCTCAATTTCTTCACATCCTTCCATACTCCCAACGACTGCATTTTATTTCATCATTTCCCTATAGTTTGACTCCAATAACCGATGGTTGAAGAAGAAAACAGAGGTCATAGTGAGGAAGAAAGACATGAGAGGAGGCTATCTAAGAAAGGAGGGAGAATCATTAGACATGAGCCAACCAACACTAGACAAATCATGGCATCTCGCGTCACTGTGACAAGATTTAAACATATGGATTGTTTTATGTTTTGTGAGAACGTGGAAAGGATCCAACATCATCTACGTTTACCAAATTATTCATCACCAACCTCCATGACAGCTAGGTAACCCTTGCTGGAGTCACCTTCACTATATCTCCTGCTATCATATCAGAAGCCTCTGGGATCCCAAATGTTGGGGAAAAATGGTTTAAACAAGGAGAATTGGACCATTTTTATCATGAGCCATATCTTAAACCAAGATACAAGAATGAGAGAAAGAGGATTGCTCCCTTCTCTTACCTTTTAGACTGATATATTCCCATGATGAAAATCATCATGAAGTACCTCACATGTGAGGGTAGGTTTTCCAGGCTCTATTCCTATCATATTCGGCTACTCATGCATTTTACAAGAGTCAAAATGCTTAATTTTCCCTACTATCTTTACTGGGACATTAACAAGATGTCATTCATTGCTTAAAGGAAAGACTATGATCATCAAATGCAAATCATATTTGACCACTCCCTCATCAAGATGATAGTCCTACACCACCTTTATCAGCTTAACATTGCATGGGACAATTTCATATCCAATCATATTTTGACAGTCCCACCTATTCAACATGGCCAAGAAGCACCTTCATCTTTTCATCCATCCACCTCCATTCCTCCACCTCAGCCCATACATCATCCATATTCCTCTGATGATTCAGCCACACCATCACCTTCATCATCACCATCTCATCAGCCTATTTATGCACCTAGCAGAGATGAAGACAATGACCTAGAACACATTGAGCATGGTGAGAGTAGTAAGCCTAAAGGGGCTGGTTTAGGTACCTTGAAACAATTAATAGAGATGGAATAGGAAAGTGTTTTCCCCATAGATTATGGGAGGGGCCTTTCTTTCTTCATCAGCAAAGCAGGTACAAAAGGGTAAGGAAAAGGTTATAGAGATAGAGATCCAACAACAGGAGGAAGACCTCCATGAGACAGAGCATGATTTTTAGTTAGTTGATCCAAATGAACATGATGATAGTGAGATCACAACCATTGTCATCAAGGAGAAGAATTCACTCATAGGAGAGCTCTAGATCAACTTCTGAAGGGCCAAATACATTATCTCATACTATGAGTAGGAGAACAGGCAATTTGAGTTCGAAAATGAGCTCATGGGGATTCAACTCATCAAAGAAAAGAGAGAGGCTGAAAAGGCTAAGGCCTTACTTGATGAGGCATATGGGCAATATGGTGACCATATTGATGGACAAGTGTCAAGAAGAAGGCTAAGGACTAGAGGCCTAAAGAGATAATTGGAGCTAGAAAGGCAAAAGGAGGCACAATTAGCCAATGAGCTCACCCTAACTGAGCAATTTGCCAAAATGATGAATGAGAACCTAGAACATTGGCTCAAGAGGGTGAATACCCATCTGGAGGGCCTCTTAGACAAGGCCAAAAGGGATCTTGATATTTAGAGAAGGATGTCTAAGTACTATGCCATGAGAAACAAAATTGCAAGAGCCAAGCTCAAAAGAGCTCATGCAAAAATTGAAGCCTTGACCAAGAAAGAGGAGAAAATAAGGCGAGATATCTTTGTCAAGGCATCAATCCATGCCTCAAATATATGATCAACCATCAAATCACCAATTTTGAAAATTTTTGACCAAGTTTTACAAGTTATAATTTTTTGTGTTTTTTTAAGTATTTTCAACACAGCCAATATGTCAAATGCGCAGCACCTAGGGTGTTGCACTCTTTTTTGAGGCATATGATGGACAAAAGGCTAGCATTTTTGGATTTAGAGTGATGAGGACATGCACCCTCTACATTTTCTAAGAATTTTGAGGAAAACTGGTTAGATAAAAGAGTCAAAAACCATCAAAAAACGACCTTTCTACCTCTTTTTTGGCCTAGGTGCTTCACGTTTACTAGTCTTGGGAGATTGGAATTTTAGCAAGGCAAATGACCTCCAAATGGAAAACTGAAGCCACATATGGGAAGTAGACTTGGAGGGCTTTCCAACAAGATATCTTGGACCAAATTTGGACACTAGGAAGGTAACCAAAAGCAGCCTGAAGTTGGTGGGCACGTTTGACAGTCAGAGGGCGCGTTTGACAAAGGGAGGGCATGTTTGAAAGTCTTCTCCAATTTTCACTGTTTCTCTCTAAATTGACTTTCACCTATGGGAAATTGATGGTTTACTAATTTAAATGATAAGAATGATGTAATTAGTATGCTTTTTAATGTTATCTAGGGTAAGTACATTAGTTAAATGACCTAATGGCATGTAATGAATCGGTTTGCTTAAGTTAGGGATAGGTCACCTTGACCACCCTACACTCTAGCTATGAGTTCAACCTTTCCTACAATTGATCCTCCTCCCATGGATTCGACCCCTGAGGCTAGGATGAGTTGGTTTTAGGCCTATATTATATATTTTCTTAGTCATTTTATAGGTTGGACTCTCTTGGATGTTGTAATAGCATTCAGACTTTGGCATGGAATATATTGGATGAAGTCGCAGCTACTTTGGTGGGATTCCGATGACATGGTAATTTGATCTTGTTTCTTCTTCTATTTCATATGTATGAATGTTTTGTACCTCTCATGATCCATTTCACTCTATGATATGTTGATTTTGAAGGTGTGATAAGTGGAATTCATCTTTGCATGCTCTGTTTTGCGAAAATCATCGTAGATTGTTTCATTTTTTCATTTTACAAATAATTCATGACTCTCATGCTCTTTTTAGAATCTCACTAGTCTAAACCATCTCATCACTATACTACTGAGTTTAAAATACCTTGCCTACCTTGCCCAATCAGATGTCTGCAATTCAAATTCATTTGGCCTTGACCTAGTTCATTCTTTGACCTAATTCACTCATCCTTTTGACTAGCCAACCAAAATCAAATCAAACAACCCTCTGCATTTACATCTAGCCTAAAACCCTAAACTATCCAGCCCTCCTGGCTGTGATCCTTTGGAGAGAGCCCTCTCCGGCTTAGTAGGGCTAGCTACCAAGCTAAAGATTGATCTATGGTTACCTTCAGCCTTGGAGATCCGGAGTAGTGATAACATATTGTGCAGTGGTTATATTAATATATGGAAACATTATCAAGTGTGGGCAGGCTATATTCATTCATTGGAAAGACATTACTATTATTTCAATATTTGGCACAACAGTTGGCACAACATCATTATGGTCTATTTGGCACAATATTTGACATAGTTATTTTATAAACAATGCTCTTATCTCATGACATCCTACAACATTCATTGATACATTGGAGAGCATTAAAAATGGAGAGCTCATTATCAAGCTTTGGAGAGCGTTAAAATAATTATCATTTGGAGCAGGGTGATTCTCATGCACCTTCAGAACAATGTTATCATTTCCAACATCATTTTTAGAGCAAGACAAAATTAATACATTCAGTGCAATAGCATTAATGATTTAAGTTTAAATTGTTCATTTATATTATGCAGCCAAATAGTTGCACTAACGATTTAAGTTTAAATTGTTCATTTATATTATGCAGCCAAATAGGAGAAGCATTAATATGCGCACAACTATAATTACATTCATATTGTTATCGAAACCACCTGACTATCTTGAACTCGATTACTGTGAAATACCTTCACCGATGCAGAACATGATCAACATTGATTTGTCCATACGTTAATTTATGGAGAGTATGGCAATGTGATAATACAATAGTGCATATGCTAGGAGAAACATAATACAATGTGATAATACAATAGTATTGAAGCATGTTAATTTGTTTAAGGACAATTCCATGGAGAAGTGATACACGCTAGTCATGACATTGACAAGCTTGGTGATGGTGGGTGCGAATAAAGACATAATTCGGGACCAGCCAAATGCAATACGGGTTGCCATTAAGCTTCTTATAGAATGAGATTCAAAATTTGTCATGGAAGGTGTAGTATTATACGAAGCATATGGATAAACACAACATATGGTAAATGCAACATATGGATAAACATAGCATATGGTAAAACACAACATATGGATAAACACACCATATGGTGAACGCAACATACGGTGAACGAAACATATGGATAAACACAACATATGGTAAACGTAGCATATGGATAAACACAACATATGGTAAATGCATCATATGGATACGTAGCATATTGGAGTAACACAAATAAATGTTATAATAAAGCGTTGGAATATTGGAACAAAACATTGGAACAAAACGGTTAGAACAAGGCGTTGATGACAGTGTTGATAAAAGGCATTGGAACAAAGTGGTATCAATGTATTGATAAATAAGATAGGAGCATATTGGTATGCAATGATTGGAGCAGTGTATTCAATTGCACTGAGAATTTATTGGGTTGGAGCAAGAACATATGTAGCATATTGGAACAATGTTCACTTGAAGAGCATTATTTTATATGGAGTAGCATTGGTATCTATATTCCAGAGCAGCATACATGAGAATCTACCAAGAAGAAATTGTTACGTTAGCTTGTGGCGATGATATTTGGAGTCAAGTGTGTTGATTGGCATTGGCATATATTACAATGTAGCAAAATCGTGAGTTATTTTGTACCATATGGAATTGGTGTACAACAAAGAAGAAAACATTGGGGTTTTCACTAGTGATCCTTCAATATACAACGGTTTCTCCAAAATATACATGATCTCATTCACTATAATGTTATTGGTATAAATTAGGGTTTTGTGCCCTAATTAGTATTCTCCACAGGAATGATGGATTGACGACTTCTCATAATGCTAGTTGCATTGTATTAATATGTCAATGAAAATAATGATTCAGTTGCCAAACATATTTAATATTGAGCACTGCAACTTCTATACCAACCATTAGAGTAGCGTAGAGTTATGAGAGAGAACATTGGTAAGTGTGGGATACATATAGCATTGGAAGGTGTTGGATAATATGGAGAGATAACATTGGAGGGTGTTGGATAATATGGAGAGCATAGAGGAAGGACACAATGCACAGATATGGAGAGTCTTTCCTTCTTTAATATATTATTTAAAATGGATTTAATACTATCATTTGGTATTAAATATGTTTCATTTTTTTAATAGCAAGAAATGGTGTTAAAAGCACAAGTAGATTCTTTAATACAGTGGAGAGATATGAAGAGTTGTTGAAGTGGAATACATTTCTTAGCTAGTGGACAGGTCTATTGAATCGATAAAGAAGGGACATACTTCTCATTTGTTAGATAAAGGAGATATTTCCATTCATGTGGGTGATGGAGAGAAGGGTTTTCCATGAGAAGCATCTTTTGAGTTATCCATATAGGTGCAGCAACTTCAGAAGTACCAGAGGCTTTAGTAAATCAGCTAAAGATAGGAGGAAGAATAGTTATTCCAAATGTTAACTCCTTGGTGATTATGGACAATGTTTTTTTCCAATATAAATGAAGTTGGGTGGCCTTCTTATATTTTATTAACTATTCTATACTATTTTTGGTTAATTTATTTTAAGCGCACGCATCCCAATCAATTAGGTTCCACTCAGTCCTCTATGTAATCATATTGGTGTGGATTACATATGATAGGGGTTCCTTTACCATACATATGTTCATTGCAGTGATCAATATAATGCATTTCTCATGCATACCAAGTTTTCCTTACAAAGTGTTCTCTCAACAGTATTCTTTCTTTCAGAGTTCTCTAACAATGATATTTTGTATCACTCTTACAATGTTAAAACACTCTCTAACACATTTGGATAAATGTTTATATGTCATATGGAGCAACAATAATTTTGGGGAAGCATTCTTTAAATATGTAGGAGCCATAATAAGCCATCGAGAGTGGAAAAATAAAAGCAATAATTGAACAATAAGAAATCATCATTAATGAATAGGTCCCCCACAGATCGCGCACCACTAATCATGTGGACTTGATAGTCATGAAGTTAACATCTACTACACCTAAATTTTGGTAGTATTTTCATAAATAGGCATTAAATATAATATACTATTGTGGGGAATATCATCCCCTACTATGAATCTGAAGAGGAGGAACATGACTTCTTATTTTTGCCTGGATTTTTCTTTAGAACATACAATTTGTTTACGTTTCTAAATCCTTTCACTATAATTTGTGCAATGACTTCTTTTGTGGTATGGCATCTAGTTGATTTATATAATTACATGCCATTTATAAACTATTTGCCCTACGCTTATAATTTTATGCTTTATCTCTTTAATAAATAATATATTAGATGCTTATTTATTCTTCACATCAAGATCCACATTACCCTTTCCTAGTAGTTTTACAGGTGAATTATTTCAAAGAATACCCTTACCACACTTATTTTTTAGAGAGATAAATTTTATTTTATTTCCATACATGTGATGAGAGCATCCTCTATCTATGCACCATTTATCTTCTTCTTCAAATGTAGATAAATAAAGGCCACACCTCACTTGTTCCTCTTTCTTGTGCTTAATATGAGGATTGCTTGTGGATCCATCTTTTTCAGGTGTTTTGATAACAATGTTCTTGTATGACATTTGTCTTATTGCATGTTATGGAGGGAGTCTATTTGTTGTTTATATGAATTCATTGTCTTACTCTTGTAGTCTTTGGCAACATGTCGAAACTTATTACATGTATAACACCTTAAATGAGCAGATAAGGGAGAAATAAAATAATAATATCTACTTCATATTTCTCTTATTTCAATCAATGGGTTTGTTACCAAATATATTGCATGTAACACAATACTCCTTAAAGAAACTTGAGTACCTAGAAACCAATGGTCTTCCCGTAAAGAGAAAATTTTAATGAGGTCTCAACAATCTACTTTCTATTATCGATTGCAATGTGTTGATAGTTATGATAGATAAAATATTCAATATCATTGATCAAAGGGGAGAATCAATTGTTATTTCTATTATTGGGTGCAAATGATTTCCTTTGAAAATTCACTTTCCTTGCTTGCTAGTTTGGTTGACTTCATAGTTCTTTAATAGTGTTTGAGAGATTTCTTTGTTAACATCAAACTTACATAAGATTGTCATCTAGGTTCTCCCTTAATGACCTGAAATGGAGTATATTAGTAATGTTGTGTTAATTCCCCATTCAGAATAAAACCCAATATTCTTATCATTTTCTTATCAAGTGCTTAAGGATTCAATACTTTTTCTTAATTAAGGATTCCCATGAGAGTTTCTTATGTAAATGTTATAAAACAATTTGACATAAAAATATATGTTGAACAACAACAAAATAACAACAAAGAACATCAAAATACAACACACAACAAGCCATGATAATGGAGTTCACCTCTCCTGGGCTACATCTCCTTGGTTCAGCTTCCAATGGCCTGGGCCACTCTATTATGCTCAAATAATAATAGAAGTGTGTTTACAGTGCTCAAATGCCTCTAAAACCTGTCTCCATGAGTTCAAAATACTAAAAAATGCTATCTAGCCTCTTTTTGCATCTAATTTTGATAAGAACTGAAGAAGTTATGACTTCTCCTAGTTCTTCCACTATTTGTTCCACAAAATTCTCCAAAAACGACCAAAACCCCCCTTTCGCTCCAAAATCTGATAATGGAGTGAGAAATTCATCGTTTGGTGGGCCATATCCTGTCAGCCAAATCCAAATTAGAATCGGCATGTTCTGCGAGATTGCAACATAACAAAATTTTTGGTTGCAGTATTGTGTACCCGCTGGGGATAATTAACTACAACATATATAATCTCGTGTCTGGAACCTCCTACTTATCGCAATCCATTAAGTTCAGTGGCTGAAGTTCTTGTTAACATGGTAACACTATGATTGTGGTATTACGGACCCACTGGGTACTAAACTGTGATGTATAAAATTCCCGCGTTTGAGTCTTATCGCATTTGGCAATTGATTATGGGTACATAACTAGTGTGATATGACATACCCCCCAAGGTATTAAACTGTAACACATAAAAGTATCGCGTCCGATAGTCTCAGCACAATCAGAACTTTACCAATGGTAACAACATAACAACAGGGTATTCGGTGCGATTTGCAGGGGTCGATTCTTAACCTATGCCTCTTTTTTTTTTCTCGATATGCAATATGCGGGATGCAGTGGTAACCTACCACTTGGTGCTTCCCCATTCGCTAGGACCCTTGCCATGTCACCCAATCCTGCTACATAGATAAGTCAAACTTGAACTTTGACTTGCTCTATCTTCTTCATATGAACTCGGATTTGAGTGTTGTTCACACCATTGGATTTAGAATTCCAAGCCCTACAATCTGAAGCTATGTTTGAGAAGATTCTGAAACTTTGGTTTTTGAGCATAATTCTGAGCACCTGATCACTCCTCCCACTGGAAGCCTTTTGGATCCCAAAAGATCTCTATACAGTTATTGAACAAATGAGGGTACTGTTCCCTCACCTTCCCCACTTGAATCCATTTTTCCTTTGATGTATGTGTACCTTTGAGGCCCACCCAAAGATAATCAATACTTCCCCTTTTAGTTGTCCTTGTCCTTGTTTCAAGTATAGTGTCTTGCTGAAGCACATCAAGGAATTATAGAGAAAAGTCTTCAATAGATGGAATTTGAATATTCTCTCCTTTACCTTCAATCAAAGGAGTTTCATACAACCTCAATTTTTCAACATTAACAACGGAATAGATTTTCATATATGAAGGCAAATCAAGCTTGAAAGCATTATTACCAATGTTTTCCATAATTTTAAATGGACCATAACGAATTGGTTTTATATTTTTACCTTCACCTTGAAGGCTTTCCTTGCTAATGTATAGCCAAACTTCATCACCTACTTGAAATTGATGATTCACATGATACTTATCATGCCTTGCCTTATACTTGACTTGAATGTTTTCTAGTTGTTCTTGAACTGTTTAGTGAATCAACTGAATTTTCTCGATGAATTTCTTTGCTTTGTCTATGTCACTATTTCCATCTATGGTTACATCTTTCTTAAAAATGAAATCCAAAGGCAATTTAGGCAAATAACCAAAACATGTTTCAAAAGGTGAATTTAGAGTAGAAGAGTGTCTTGCTAAGTTGTAAGCAAGATGATTATAATGAAACTATTTATCCCACAACTTAGGATGTTTGTTGCAATATCCTCTTAGAAAATGAATAACTGTCCTCTTAACCACTTAAGTTTGACCATCTATTTTTGGATGAAAGGTTGTACTTTTATTCAACTTGGTGTCCATCAAGTTCCATAAACTTGACAAAAAATTCCCAATAAATCGAGACTCACGATCACTTACAATAGAAATAGGAAATCCAAAATGAACCCATAAATTTTGAAAGAAACGTTAAGGTGTTTGTTCAATTGTAATTTTCCATTTACATGGCATTAATACACACATATTGTAGAACCTATCCACAACTACATATAAATAATCATGTCTTTTCCTTAATAAAGGAAGGCATCCTATAAAATCAATAGAAATACTTTCCCATGGTTGTGAAGGCATTCGAAGTGGTGTGTACAATCCTAGTTTCCTATTACTAGGCTTACTAACTACACAAAATGAATAACCTTTGATAAAACATGATACACTTTCAAAGCATATGAGACCAATAAAAATACCTCTAAATATTTGCAACTGTTTTACTTACACCGAAATGTCCAACAATAAGAGAGGTATGCACTTCCCTTGTGACATTTAATCTCTCTCCCTATGGAACACAAAGTTTTCCCAAATGATACAACAAGTTATCATGTACATGGTAGTCTAATTCCTCAACTTGGTGGCCTTGAATCAAGTTTAAATATACCTCTTGAAAGTCAACATCCTGTGCGTATTGTTCAACATAATTTTCAGGCATAACATAATGGTTCTTGAGTAGAATGGCTACATTAATAACTAGTCTAGAAAGAATATCAGAAACTATATTATAAATATCTTTCTTGTACCTAATTAACAAGTGGAAATGTTGTAAAAATCCCATCCAAAGAAAGCTCCTTAAATGCTAAAATTTAGTTTCAGATTATAGATATTGCAAAGGCTAATGATCAGTGTGAATAATGGTTTCTTTTCCGACCAAGTAATGCTTCCATTTCTTCACACTTTGTAACAATACATAAAGCTCTTTATCATACGTAGGATAATTAATAAAAACACCGTTAAAAATATCAGAATAAAATGAAATGGGCTTACCATGTTGTAAAAGAACTACGAACTACACCCATGGCGTAGTCACTTGCATATGTTTTTATTTCAAAGGGTTGTTTCAAGTCGGGCAATGCTAAAATTGGGGTTGAACTGATATTTTGTTTTAAAGCATTGAATACTTTTTTTATTCTCATCCTCGCTCGAAGACAACCTTCACACTGGTCAAAGCATGTAGCGGAGCTGCAATGGAAGAGAAGTTAGCAATAAACTTCCTCCAGTACCGCGTTGCTCCTAGAAAACTCCTTACCTCTGTGACTAATTTGGGTATTGGCCAATTCACAATGACCGAAACTTTATAGGGGTCAATCTTTAGCTCACCTCCTCTAACTATGTGGCTCAAATACACTAAAGATATTTTCTCGAATTCACATTTAGAAATATTAATAAATAACTGTTCTTTTATCATGATATCCAAAACTTTCCTCACATGCATGATACGCTCTTCTTCTGATTTTCTTAATATCAAAATATCATCTAAATACACAATTACAAACTCATCAAGAAATGACCTTAAAACATCATTCATAACTCTCATGAATGTAGCTGGAGCATTGCAAAGATCGAAAGGCATAACCAACCACTCAAACAATCCTAGTTTGGTTTTAAAAGCAGTCTTCCAAATTTCCTCCTCAGCTATACTTACTTGATGATATCGACTTCTGAAGTCTAATTTAGTGAATTTTTTTTTCATTTTTCAACTAATCTAGTAAATCCTCTATTTTGGGCAGTGAGTATCGATTCTTTCTTGTAATATTATTCAAAGCTCAATAATCTACACACATCCACTAGGTTACATCTTTAGTGGGTGCTAAACTTTCCAAAATTGACATTCAATATATATCGATTTTTGGGAGTGGACAGTCCTACTGTAGTTGAATTCCTCTTTTTGGTGGATATTTTTTTGGTTCTTGAAACATGTCTCCATATTGATTGACCACATCAACCAATTCAACTTTCAGCTTCATATCACAACCTACAAAGGATTCCTGCTCCGTGTCATTCTTCTGCTTGATCATAAGGAGCATGTGACTCTTATTGGAAGTGACCAGTCAATTCATTTCCCCTGTGTCTGCTAAAGATAGACTAATCTTTCTGCGATGGGCTCTCACAATATCCTCCACTCTGTCTTTGAGCAAACGATATTTTTTCTCAAATTGGTGGAAAATGGATTTCCTGTCATATAGATACAGGCTTCCCAACACAATCCCAGAAATATCCAATGGAACAACGTCTAATTCGACTTTATCAATGAAATTGGTAGTGATTGCAAGCTTGAAAATTCATTTTTGTGTGACTTTCAAATTGGCATCCTTGGTTATCCAACCTAATGGATACAGTTTATGATGAGGCATGATTTCTAGATTGAATTTCTTGACCAAATCTGCAAAAAATAAATTTGCGTGAGGTCCACTGTCAAAGAATGTATCAATCTTGGTGTGCTTGGAAATAACTCTGATATGGAACAACTCAATTCTGTTTCGTCATTGGAAGCATTATTGAAGTTATTTGTTGTGCTGGTGCTTGCCATTACTTCCTCTTTGCTTGCTTTTGCCACGACTTTTCCCTTAGTGACTATGGTTGCAATCTTGGTTTCATCTCCTGAGTTGGAACCCAAGTCTTTTTGTGCAGTGTCATTTGTCCTCTATTTCCCTTTATTTTTAAATTTCTTTGGTCTTAATTATGGATGAAGCTTCCAGCAATGCGCTTCATCATGATCTCCTTAGAACAACTCTTGCACATGCGTTTCTCCCCTTCTTTCTTAACAGAAGCATTTTTCTTTTGCATTCCTTTAAATTTCTTCCCTTTTTTCACCACTCTGAAAGGGCTTCTTCTTACCTTCTTCTTGTACATTTTTCCCTCTTTCTTTGAGGTGTGTAGCTTGAAGATAGACCTCATTAAGATTCGTGGGACTAAACATAAGAATGGTATGTTGGAGATAGCTATGCAACCCTCCAATGTATTTCAGCAAAGTATCTTGGGAATGTAAGTCTACTCTTAGCATAAGAGCTCTTTTCCTAAACTCTTGAGTATACTCTTACAGATTTTGACCTTTTATATCAGTAATGAAATCATTTCAAGAAATATAGATCTTACCATGATTTTTGATCTCGTCTTGAGTCCTTGATTCCCACCATACAAGTGTTTCTCCCTTTGTTCTCAATGAAGCCAACTAAATTTTGATATCATCCTCTTGAAGGTTTTGAATTCTACAATACACCTCCAACTGACGAATCTAGTTATCTATCTTCTCTGCATTAACTTCACCATTGTACATAGGTAACCTGAATTTAACACCAAGCTTTAGAAAATATGATTTACGAGTTCCTTTTGAACAATGATGATAAGTATGAGTATGGGTTGTAGTAGTGGAAGAGGGTGAGGATGCCTTCGAAGAAGAAGATGAAGAATATGGAGGTTTTTGTCCATTCCCACTACCTCCTTTTCCTTTATCTTCATTTCCATTACCTCCTCCTAAAGAGCCTTCTCCATTGGGAGGCTTGGAACTTTCTCCTTAAAACCTTCCGTTCCTCACTTCATACAAGAACCTAACCATCTCTATCATATCAAATAAATTATTTCTGAATTTCTTATAATCTTCTGTCAAGATATGTTCTCCTTCATGAGACATGATCTCTGGAGACTCAACTGCAACTTCTACAACTTGAGGATGAATTGATGTAGAAGAATTTGGCAACCTTTCTCTTCTTCTCCTTGAGCTAGCTATAGGGATTTCAACCATCTTCCCTTCTCCTCTTTTGAGTTTTAATCTTGTAAGCATGACATAAACTTGCAAACAATTAAATCCTTCTTTCACAAAGAAAATCTAGTAAGAGAAAAACACATGCTCTGATACCAGCTTGATCTGAAATGGAGAAAATTAGTAATGCTTTGATGATTCCACATTAAGAATAAAGCCTAAGATGCTTATCATTTTATTATCAAGTTCTTCAGGATTCAATACTGTTTCTTAATTAACTGATTCCTATGAGAGTTTCTTATGTAGATGTTATAAAATAATTTAACATAAAAATATATGTTGAACAACAGAAAAATAACAACAAAGAACATCAAAATACAACACACAACATGCACATGATAAAGGAGTTCACCCCTCTTGGGCTACTTCTCATTGGTCTAGCTTCCAATAGCTTGGGCATCTCTATTATGTTCAAATTACAACAAAAGTGTGTTTACAATGCTCAAATGCCTCTGAAATATGTCTCCATGAGTTCAGAATACTAAAAAATGGCTATCTCGCCTCTTTTTGCATCCAATTTGGATAAGAACTAAAGAAGTTATGACTTCTCCCAGTTCCTCCACTATTTGTTCCACAAAATTCTCCAAAACCGACCAAAAACCCCATTTCTGCTCCAAAATGTGCTAATGGAGTGAGAAATTCGCCATTCAGTGAGCTATATCCCGTTGGCTGTATCGAAATCGCAATCAGCTAGTTTTGTTGGCTCCCAACATAGTAAAATATTTTGATTGCCGTATTGTGGACCACCGGGGATAATTAATTGCATCATATATAATCCCGAGTTCGGAACCTCCCGCTTATCGCAATTGGCGAAGTTCAATGAGCAAAGGTCTTGTAAACATTGGAATGCTATGATTGCGGTATTGCAGGCCTAATGGGGGTATTAAACAATTATATATAAAATTCTTGCATCCAGGTCTTATTGCAATTGGAAATTGGCTGTAGGTACATAAATGGTGCGATATGATGGACCCACCGAGATGTTAAACTGTAACACATAAAAGTATTGCGTTCGGAAATCTTATCACAATCAGAACTTTACCGGTGGTAACAACATAATAGCAAGGTGTTTGGTGCGATTTGTGGGGTCCGATTCTTAGCCTATGCCTCTTTTTTTTTCCAGATATGAGATATGAGGGACCCAATGGCAACCTACCATATAGACAAGTCAAACTTGAACTTTGGCTTGATCTATCTTCTGCATACGAACTTGGATTTGAGTACCATTCACACCATTGGATTTAGAATGGCGAGCCCTTCAATATGAAACTAAGTTTGACAGTATTGTGACACTTCAAATTTTTAGTATAATTCTAAGCACTTGATCACTTAACAATTTCATGAAAGCCAAGGCTTGATTTGAAGGAGGGGGTTCTTTCATTGTTAAGAAGATTGTCCAATATTTTGGTACTCTCATGAAATTTCAAATGTTTGTCTTTCTTCTATTAAGTTACCTTTTATAATGCTTACCTCAGACTCTAGTCTTTGACATTAGTCTTCCTTTTCAATATATTGCTTCATCATTCCTTCTTCAATCTTTCTTCCTTCTTATAGTTGTGTTTTAAACTCACTAATCTCTTCCTAGAGTCCATTCTCTTCTTCTTAAAATACTTGAAGTAGCTCCTCATTTTGTTTGTTTGATTTTTCAATATTTGATCTTAGCTTGAAGTCCTTCACAACATTGCTACTTTTCATTGAGTTGTTTTGTTACTACTATAGTATTTACTGATTCAACATGTCCCCTGTTTTCATATTCCTACAATTTATTCTCGAGTTTGTTAACATTTTTCAAGGCATAAGAAAGTTTTCTTCTAAGTTTTAGTACTTCCTCTAACATGTATTCCATTGAATTAGTAACTCCATCTGATATAACAACGGTTGTTTAATGACCATTCTCATCTTTTGACAAACCATGATTTCTTTTAAACTATTTTAATATTTTAGAAACAAGATTACCTCTTGATTTACCTGATGAGAAAATTTCCTTTACTTATTTTCCTTCTCTTTCATAGATGACCTACAGATTATCCCTTACCTCTTTCATAGTTTCATAGTGTATAATTTTCTCTAATACTAAATAATGTACACTACAAAATATTTCATTTAATGCTTAACCATTACAAATTAAACTCCAAACATCATATACAAGGATCATTAGCCTAGACCTCGTATTCTTTTTATGGTCTTGGAATATACTAATATATGAGGATCATTAGCCTAGGCATCTATGACAGTCGCAACTAAAGTAACAAAATCATTTCTAAACTATAAGAATTTCATATGACCATATGATTCTGTGTCAATTATTCTATTCTACATACACACCAATTATGTTAAGAACAAGGAGAATTTTAGGGGCTAATATTCACAGATGGGATAATTTTCAATGATTTTTATGAAAAAAATATTCACTAATTTCCATTTTTTGAAAAAATGATTTGCCCAAATTTTATAGTAAAAAATATTTTACCTTTGAAAACACCAACATTTTATAGAGACTAGATATAAAATAATTAAAAACTTCATTTTTAAAAGGATATCAACAAATATTTCATATTTGACTTATCTGGGACTATTGAGATTCACCAAGGTTTTTAAACTTTAAGATAAATTTACATGCTTAAAATTTTCCCTAGTTATGAATCCAAGAGTTAAACAAAATGAGTCTCTATATATTGTGTATACCATGTAGAATAATGATCTTTGTAAGAAAGTATACCATTAACTTAACTACATCTGTAGATGATCTCTAAACCTTGCAACATATAGTGATTCCTATACACAATGAATACTATCAAATAATCTAATAGAACATGTATCTTGCTAGAAAAATATCATCTTAGTAATGTAAATCATTGAATAAATTATCTGTGCAAAAGGAGATAAAACAACTACTACAAAAACACTTATCATGTCCATTAGATCACTAAATAAAATGAAGATTTTGTTCATAATCTTCTAATCTAGATCTCTACCATACATACTTCTCAATAGGAGATAGATTGACTCATATTTTTAGGTTGACTCATATTTTTAGTGACAATTAGCAGCATATAGTAAATTTTTAATGAGGATTAGCAAGATTTATTTCTGGAAGAATATGAGTCATTTGATTCAAATATTTAGGAATTTAGGGCATTAGTTGAAAACTATTGTTGTCAACCCATAAGTTCCTGAGATCTAATAATGGATGATAGCACGTATATACACCACTTTAGGATTACCTTGCCCATTTGGCCATCTCTTAGCAATGGTAAATCCACCATACGCTCAACAAAAGAAGGTATAATGTAAGAATAAAAACTTTTCGGGTGAATTTTTTTACCCTACCAATTATCTCCTAAAAATTGTTTTAACTCCTAAATATTGTTTTAACTAAAGCATTATATTCTATGACACAATCCGAATTCTAATGTGGTAAATTTTCTCACTTGGCCACCTAAATGTTTTCATATCTATTGCCTGGGTGCATATTCTAATATTTCTAGAAATAAACCATATGTAAAGAGTCATGCTTACATAATGATGTCATATTATGATGAGTCAAAAGCATATCAATTGTTTGACCTTATAAAATGGAAAATATTTATGAGGAGAAATGTAATATTTGATGAGAGTTCTTGTGGAATTAAGTTGTTGAATTCTTCCTCTAAAGTATTGTACAACAATACTTTTGATATTGTAAATTAAAATGGATTGAACATCCATTTTTTCATTATTTCAAACATACAGTCAGATAATATTTTTGAACCATTCAACTAATGGACATATATGACTAAAAATATAACATCCTCTCATTGAATTTTGAAATAATCTATTACTAAAAGAATTTAAGCCATTTGACCTAATGTGGGTGATGTTTCCTCAATCCAATATATTCATAGTCAAAAGGGGCTTGTTAGTATTGCATTGATGTGTCATATTCATGATACTTTCCATCCAAAATCTCATGCTAATGCACAAGGAGAATTAGAATGGGAATATGATATGTACAATGAAACATATTGTCCTTTGAAAAATCACACTTTGGACTTAGCTCCTCAACAACATGGGAAGAACATCATAAAGTATCAAAGGTTATATAAGACCAAATTCACTTATGGTGGTATTATTGAGCATCAAAAGGCTCATAAATTTGACCATAGACTCTCTTTTAGAACAGGAAGGGATAAATTACACTAAAATTTCTACTTCTATTTTAAATATTGATTATGTTGAATTGTTCCTTTCCCATGCTACTCATTTTAGATGGAAAATTGATTAGATGAATGTTAAGAGTGCATTCTTCATGGTGATTTATGTAAAGAAATTTGGATGGAGCATCACATTAGTTTTGAAGTAGATTCTAATCTTGTCTATGAGCTATAGAAATCATTAGTTGGTTTGAAGCAGCTCCATGGGCATCGTCTGTTAATATTGATCAATTATTTCTGAATTTTAAGACATTTAAAATTTTAGTATCTTATCATAATCATTAGTAGAATTTAGAGGTAAAAAATGGTTTGGAAACTATAAATGTACTAACAAAATCAAATTTGAATGAACTAACAGAATTCAAGTTTTTGGTCTCATCCCCATAGGTAAATTAGTTTGGGGAAAAAATCATTTTCTTTCATCATATTTTCAACTTATCTCCTTATAGGATTACTCAAATGTAAGTGCATTAAATATTTGGATGTAGAATTAGATTCGACACCTAACAAGTAACCACTATTCATAGTTTTGAGTATATCCACATTGATAAAAAATTAAAATACATGAAAGAAATGTAATTATTTCAACAAACAAATTTTCAAATTTATTTTAAATTTTTCTTAGTTTGAGTCTACTAAAAAGGATCTGTAATGGATATTTGTTGGATGTACATTCTAATTTCAAAATCAGCAGGTTCTCATAATTTAAATTTGAGTAAACATGTAAGGAAATAATATGAAAATACAATAAAGAAGTAGTTCTCTTTTAATTCAGTTTAAAACTCATTACTCTTATTTTATTACTTTTCTTAGTAGGCTAATTTTAAACTTAAAAAATCCATGATTCCTTATGTATTGCACATTAATGGTGATATTGTAGATTGATCTAGTTCTAATATTGATAAAACTTGGTCTTCTGCATTTCTTTCTTGGTATCCGAGATTTTTCATTACCTCATAGTATTATACTTGTTGAAATGATTTAGAATTGATGGTTGTAAGTCGTGTGCTACACCAATTCAGGTAAGTATCATGTTGACTAAAGAGTGTTAATAACTTTAAATAGATGCTACCCTTTATTGAAAAATGGGCAGTAGCCTTATTTATTTAAACTTAGTCAATGTAAATTTTCTTTTTCTATTAGTGTGGCTTCCTAGTTCAGAAATTTTATCGAAATATTCAAAGAAAAGACATAAAGTTAATTGTTCATTACATTAAGGGTACCTTACATTTTGGTATCAAATACTATTGAATTTCAAATTCATTGTTCAAAGTCATTGAGTCTGAGCAAGAAACTAACAATGATCATGGAAAATCCACATATGTGTGTGTTTTCAACTTCAATACTAAACCTATGATTTGGTCATGCAAGATACAACATGTAGTTGTTTTGTCAACTATGGAAGTTGAATACACTGGAACTGTTAATATAGGGAAGGAAACTATTTATATTTTTCAAATATTAGCAGAGATTGGTTTCCTAGTAAATCCTCCATTGTTATTTATTGCGTCAATAAAAGTGCAATTTAGGTTTCAAATAATCCTAGAATACACAGTAAGATGAAGCAATATAAACTTCATGGTAACTAATTATGACTGTTGGTTTAAGTAATGGTTATCACTCTCGTATATTGTGGGATAATTCCTTATATTTCTAATGTATTGAAAAATCCATTGGTAGAACCAAGATTCATTAATATATGGGATAAGTTTGGCCTTTAGGAAGCTGCACTTATGGAGGTGTGTCATGCAAAAATAATTTCACCTCCTAAACCTCCACAATGTTATGCAAATGGGGAATGTTGGAACATAAAGGCTATGTTGTTTCATCATTTTTTCGATATATTCAATTGAATAATGAGTTAACAAGAGATAATGAGTGAAAGGATTTATTAAAACCAAGTGCTTTACTAGGGGATTAGTCAATAGTGCAACTGCTTAAATGGTTGATGAGTATGTCAAGTAACCAAATAGAAAACATAAAGTTGAGTGGTCAACAAGTGGGATTGTTGAACAAAAGGTCAAAGGAATCGTCTAAATGATCATATTGGCCCACGCATTCAACTTTCCACAAAAAAAACAATGTCAACGAGACTACTCAACTAGCCAAAGAAATAGTACATATCTCACAAAAATAGTTGGAATTATGAATCCTTATTTATGGAAAAAATCTTCCATAATTCATGTACTTTAGTTCTATTTGGACACCATAGTTAAGTGACCTCACTAGTTGAATGAAATAAATTATGGATGTCTGTGGAATTCAATTATCATCCATTTTGATGTTTTGATCAAAATACATTGAACTTAACTACTATAACATTGGCTTTAAACACCACCAATCATATTAAATCTAATTACTATTTTGTTTATTTCTTTTGCAATAAATTCAATGTTCTCAAGTTTAATCCAAAAGAAATGAGTCACATAATTTATGCATTATTATAAAAACGTAGATAACATTAACTAATTTATGTGCCCAAATTATTTAGATTAACATTACATGTAAAATACAGTGACTGTGATAAACTTTGTTCACAACAAACATATATCAAAATTATAATTATAATTATATATATAATTATATATATATATATATATATATATATATATAGATTTTTCTTTATGGAATTCCAATATAAATAAGAGATTAGCTCGTTTTCATTTGAATTCAAAGAAATATACAAAGATTGATTATGATGATACTTTGCAGAACCAAATTTTCTTGAAAAAATTGAAGTGGAAGTAATATGAATTTCTTTAAAATTTCATTTCTTGCCCAAAAGGATTTAAGAGAATCATCTCTATATAATTATAGCTTGGATTAGCTGAAATGTGTGGAATACTATTATTTTGATGTTAGGTGGTAAATGTTGTTATATAATTGACACTATAAAAATAGGATTTATATGCTAGTTTCAACAACTCCTGTTCTTTACATTTCTTCTTAGCTGCTTCGCCTGTAGTAGGTATCTAGTTTACTGCTCTAGACATAAGCACTATCGATTTTAACCTAAATGGATTCAATTTCAACCAATCTGTAGTTGACAGTCAATGTCATGTAATTAACACTTGGGCTGATATCATTAATCGTGGTAACCTAGGTATGGAAGTTATGCACAAACGTAATGCTCACAACTTTCCTCTGGATCTAGCCACTATTGAATCTATTTCAATAGGTGGATAATACTCTAATGGATTGTTATTGTGTATTGCTTAATTGAAGCATACCAAGCCTTTCATTCATTTTATTGAAATGTTTGGTATGCTTCAATTTTTTGGTGTTATTCTTCATACTTCTTCCCATTCCATCCATAATGGATATGTGCAGTTTCCTTGCATCCAGCAGGAATTGAACCCGCGAGTTCACCAATTATGAGTTGGGTGCTTTAACCATTCAGCCATGGATGCTGGATAAAGATAATCAACATATTCATTCTATAATATGAGTATAGACTCAGATCTAAAACTGGGTAGTTCGGGATTGGGACCCATTTACATTCTTTCTTTCTCTCATACTTGATTCATGTCAAATATTATCAATAAACATTCAAATAACATTTCATTGAATTAATTTGATAATAAGCCATACAACTTGTTCGAGAGTTGAGAGTTAGTCATTGATCTTACTTTGATCCCCTATCAGAGGTCACCGACCCACATAAGAACAAACGTTAGCTCATTTTTTATTCTTGGAAGAAATGACTGTAGATAAATAAATTGGGTTTTTCCGGGGCGGATGTAGCCAAGTGGACCAAGGCAGTGGATTGTGAATCCACCACGCGCAGGTTCAATTCTCTTCGTTCACCCATAAAAGAAGATAAAAAAAATCGGACTGGATCTGACTCGTTGTCATTTTCCTTCCTATTTAAGTGAAATAAATTATATCGATGGGACATAATGGTATTGGTTGGTTGACATGAGATTTACAATTATATGAAATCAATGATGCTATAAATATTCTATTTATTGGGATAAAACAAAAGGGAGAGGTAAGGGGGGGTTTCAAATAAATGAAAAAAAGAAGAACACCCTGGATAATCAAATTGGTAGAGATACAAAGTTATCAATTTCTATGCAATCCATGGACCAAATCCAATTTGATTAGATTGTTAATTCAAATCCTTTCACATCGGGAGCACCTTATAAAGCTTTTTGATCCTAGAATTCTCAGTACGTTGCTTTTACGTGATCTACGGAAAAGAAATCCATATTTTTTAGTCAAAGTATAGTAGTACTTACATTATTGATCCTCATATATCGCTTCAATCATCAAAGTAGTATGATTGATAGAAAAAATTTCTATTTGATTAAACTCTTTCCTATCCATAACTTTATGGAACGTGGAAATGAAACACTAGAATAATATTTACACAGATTATTTCATGGCCCCTAGTGGATACCAGGGAAATCCAATCAAACCCAACCCCTTCAACGACCAGATACATTTCAGTGAATTTTTACGAGAATAAATGATAATATGTTTTATCTTTCGATGAAAATGAGTTCGCTAAGGGAAAGATCCATGAGACAAGGAGCGTTAATGAGAGGATCATTTAAGATGGGAAAATAAAATGGATTTGCATTCACAGACATAATAATTCAACAGGAACAGAGAGAATCTCGTATTTACTCTTGGGATGAAAACAATTGATCTTTTTAAATTCTCTCGACTATTTCTATAATCATAGAGAACAGATCATAATGGGTGCAAGGAGGGAGCATCTCGGATCCAGCGATGAAAGGTTCGAACCAAAATTTTCAGATGAATAGAATAGGGTATTCATGCATCTAATATAGAATTTGAATGCGGGAATTTATCCTCTAAGAAGGGAAATATTGAATGGATCAACTAGAAACTCTTACATTCATTCATCCCTTCCACAGAATATTTTGACCATATAGAGAACGTAACTTCCAGGACCAATGTAAGTGCTTCTAGTACCGATTCAGAATAGAAACTCTTCTTGTGATCAGCTAATGGATTTGGATCGCAATTCATGAATAAAAAAATTGAATGATTTTGTTGACGTATTTGACCAATCAAACGTTTTATAGTTAGGAAACTTAATTTATCACTCGAACTTAAATGTTCCATTGGTCTGGAGGAACTTTATACATACATGAGAAATTGAGTAAATATCTTCCAGAAAAAAGAGTGGATATAAAAAGCATTGTTGCCAAAATCTATCTTCCTTTCCACATCTATGGAACTCATCCATTTTCACCCCTCAGCTATGGCACTCGTTCATTAGAATAACCTCTTCATTTCTGAGAAATACATGGTGCAATCTAGTCAGAACAAGATAGGAAAAAAGAGATATATCTGGATATCAATATTCTTTCTTCTATAGATTTACTACCCAAGGATCTCATTCATCATGAGGAAGAACGGAAATCTTTTATCCTGGCAACCAATCACTCTCCTGACTCATGGAATTAATAAAACTGGTTAGTACACTATTTATCTTACACATTTGAACTCAAGTATTTAGGACTCATTGTGAGTGTATAAATCCCTGATCTACTCAGGGAAAACCTCCCGATATTGGGTACTAAATTGCTCTTAACTTTTGATCAGTAAATGGAATTGCTCTCTCGCTTAATTGGAACGAGGAACATAAGCTCGTTTCTCTGGGTCTATTTGCTTTTCGTTTGAAGCCTTGGCATAGATCCAAACCCCAATCTGCAAAAATATTGTGTTGGAGTTATTTAACGACCTTTGGATTTGAATCTAAAATACCTTTTGGTGATCCAAACTCAAAGCTAGGAATTTTTTCCGAATTTTTAAAACCCATCTTCAAAAAAGTGAAGAGAAGATTGATGGGATCTACAGGAATAAGGCGCGTTCCACGAGTTGGATATATAGACAAGAGTGAACTTAATGACTAGATACAAAATAAATTACTGAGCGAGACTACCCCTATGGGTAGTGCAAATGATTCATCCGAAGTTAATGATCAATTTGGATATGAAACCCAAACAATTAATGTGAAAGATCAAGACAATTGGATGACCACAATGAAAGAGCAGATCGAATCTATCGTGATCATAAATAGCTCTCCTATAACTGGAATGTCTCTGGTGGATTCAGAGATTCATACCGAATCGAAGAGAAGTTTTAACATATTGGGATCTACATTAAAAAAACGATTGGTTCAGATTCACCAAATACCTAGTTTATTTCGAAATAAAAGTGTACAATCAATCCAAAAAAGGTTCTATTCAATGAATTTTTTTATCAAAAGAATGGATTGAAGAATGGACTGAGATCTCTTACCAAGTGTTATTAATTTCATTGCGTCAAATATCAAATTTTCGATTCAATCCGCTTGGATTCGATCCGCAAGGAATATAACAACATTTTACGGCTGAATATTCATTATCAATAAAGGTATTTCAAGAATCAATAGAGGTAAAATTACCAACTACTATTCAATCAACGAAAAAATACAAGATTTTGAAATTCGTCCTGATTGAAACATGTTCTCAATGTCCCAAGCATATATATTTCACAAGATATGGCAGCTAAGGACATTAGATATACAAAGAATATTGGATCACGGAAAACCACAAGAACTGAAAGAGAATGACTAGAAACAATGGTTGAGATGTTTTGACCGGTACAATTTATGCCCACAAATATGGTCTAGGTTAAACCCAAATAAATGTAGAAATATAATAAATAAGAAATGTACGTGTTATGAAGAACGATTCGTTCCTTATGAACAACAAGAAGATTCTATATTTGCGACTATGATGGAAATTTTTTTGGGACTACTTCGGAAAATGAACAAATGTTACAGATACGATCTCTTATCATATAGTTATCTCAATTCTACAAAAGATTCAGATATTCTCAATTTGACAGATATTCTAGAACCACCAGTACAACCTGCTATACTAGATGAGCGGGATATTAACGATCGTGAAGGAATTATCAAGGAAAGGTTTATTAATGATATTATCGAGGAGGATTGGAAGGAAACTGATTTCAATATCATGAATGGTTCTCATTCTACTGTTGATATTTACGATGCTATACATTCTTGTGATTACTATCATACATCTGCAATTGCGTGGAAGAGATTATTCATCCCAAAGGGGTTTGTGGAAAATTTTGAGCAAACGTAAGCTACTTCTGGTTTATCTATCCAAGAGGGATAAACTTTGTTACGATGACTTAATTGGTCAATTGGGTATCCGTGGGATAAAAACCTGTTAGTTTCTAAGTTTTCAATTCCAATCCAATTTTTAGAGATCCAAGATCCAGTCGTTCTTTTTTCTTTTTATTTTTCTCATTTAGAAAACGAATCGAGGAGGGGTTACAAATGATCATGCTTGTTGAAAGGCCCCCTAATGGTAAGTATGGGTCCTCATTATCCATCGATACACGTTGTTCTTCAACTTGTTGCTAGATGGTAAAGATTTTATTGGCTGTGAACCTCTATCGGATTATTTACATAGGGGGGTCGGAAGCAAATTGCTTAGAACCGAACAATATCTCCCCTATGTAATGCAATGGGATTATTGCGCTACTATGTTCGCAGAGTCAATAAAGGTAAATGCGCCGAAAAGATCGATTGGGAAATATGTATCCCGAAGGGCTAGCTATAGCAGAGTGATTATGCTAAAGTTGGGTCGTATAGCTTTTTTTATAGTCTGTCTTTTTCCATGGCGAATATCGATGCTCAAACTTTTTATTCTTATATTTTCCAAAAAATCCATTCTCTTCTATTTTTGGAGATAGGGACATGATATATGATCTATTTCTGCTACAGGTATGTGACTGATGCATAATCATTATATCACATGAATTGTTTACCTATGACTATTAAATCTCCCTATAAAAAATGGATCTCCCATCCTCGATTCGTATCTCTACGATTTATAATGCGTAATGCCCAAACCATTGTGACGGAGATACATAAAAAGAGCTGACTAATCTAGTGCAATTTGATCCTATTGATGAAACCCCCTTCTACATCTTAGTAGCTCAAAATAGGATCAATTCATTCATTAACAGCTTATATATGGTAATATTAGCCTGTATGTAATATTATTGGGAGATATAAATATATTTGGATGTCTCCCCTAAAATTGGAAAGTATAACATGATAATAATCATATGGGAGATCATGGATCAGAAACATAGTTTCATTCTAGATATGTATATAATCAAACCATCCAATCCAAAAAAATTATAAAGTGATGGTATAAGCATTTATTGTTTGGAATCTAGTTGTTCCGATTCTTCCCATCGTAAGCATAAGCGAAAATTTACATATATTCTTTGTACGATAATGCATGTGACTATTTCCCATTGTCTTTCGGAATAGTGGGATCTGAACCCATGACCTCCATCACCCCAAGATGGCGCGCTACCAAGGTGCACCATGCTCCGTTATAACTATCAACCAACATAAAATTGATTCAAATGTTAATGCCCAAACTTAGATCTTATTTGGACTTATATTATATTCACAGATCCTTCCCTCTGCTAGACACGTTCCATAACATTAACAATCTGGTGTAAATAAGCTAGTATGGTCCCTACAAAGCCGCCATGGTGAAATTGGTAGACACGCTTCACTTAGGAAGAAGTGCGAGAGCGTCTCGGTTCAAATCTGAGTGGCGATATTTTTCCAAGAAGATCTCATCAATCACTTCTTCCTATGTAACAATATATGTTCAATCTATTTTCATTGTGATGGATCAATCCTATCTTTACATCATAGATCTCATTCGGGAATAAAACGAATAAATGAGTTTATTATGATATTCATAACTTTAGAACATATATTGGCTCACATCTCTTTTTCTCTCATTTTTGTTGTCACTCTCATTTATTGGGGAACCTTAGTTTATTGAATTGAAGGACTAAGTAGTTCAGGAGGAAAGGGCATGATAGTTACGTTTCTTTGTACAATGTGATTATTAATTAATCGTTGGCTTTATTCAGGACATTTACCATTGAGTAATTTGTATGAATCATTCATGTTCCTTTCCTGGAGTTCATGCGTGTTCCATATACTTCTAGAAGTATGGAGTCGAGATGATCGGTGGTTAGGTGCAATCACCGCGCCCAGTGCTATGTGAACTCATGGTTTTGCTACTTTAGGTCTTCCAAAGGAAATGCAGTGATCCGGAATGTTAGTACCCGTTCTACAATCTCATTGGTCAATGATGCACGTAAGTATGATATTGTTCAGCTATGCAACCCTTTTATGTGGATCCCTAGCATCCATAGCTCTTCTAGTGATTATGTCTGAAGTAAATAGACAGGTTATTTTTGGTGTGATGGACAATTTATTTTCTCGAGCCATTCTTCCCAATGAAAATTTTTGTTCACATGAAAAGTAAAAAAGTGATTTGCAATACACTATTTATTTTTCATCAACGAATTATCATAAATGTCAATTGATTAAACAATTAGATCATTAGAGTTATCATGCGAATGGTCTCATTTTTTCTCTTTCAACCATAAGTACTCTTCCTGGAGCAATATGGGCCAATGAAGCACGGGTATCTTATTGGAGCTGGGATCCAAAAGAGAATTAGGCATTAATTACTTGGTTACTACAAATAGCCCCTAATACCATTCAAACAACCCAAAATCCGTCCAGCCACTATACGGATCCCCCATCCACCTAGCGGCCCCCTAGTGTGGTAATCCAACATATGACCACTCACCAATAGGGGCCCTAATGGTCTATGTTCTAAGTATTTCCCCCTTCTTTTCACTCCCCGATGGGGGTTCTTTTCACCTTTCCCTCACGGTACTAATTCGCTATCGGTCACCCAAGAGTATTTAGCCTTGCAAGGTGGTCCTTGCTGATTCACACAGGATTACACGTGCCCCATGCTTCTCGGGTTAGAGCATAAGCAAATGATGCTTTCAGCTACTGGACTCTCACCATCTAGGGTGCAGGACTCAATCGCTTCACCTAGCAGCACAGAGCTTATATTGTGCTCTCCACAACCCCGTTTTCATGGTTTAGGCTGCTCCCATTTTGCTCACCGCTACTACGGGAATCGCTTTTGCGTACTATTCCTCTGGCTGCTAAGATGTTTTAGTTCACCAGGTAGTCTCTTGCCTGCCCATGGATTCAGCAGCAGTGAAAAAGGTTAACCTATCCGAGAATCTTCGGATCTATGCTAATTTTCAACTCCCTGAAGCATTTCGTCGCTTACCATGACCTTCCTCATCTCTGGGTGCCTAGGTATCCACCATAAGCCCTTCCCCGTTTGAACCTCATCATTCAAGGCTATGCCATCCTAAGGTGATACCAAATAGAAAAATATTATCAACATCCATGAACGAGAAATCATAAATAAAACTACTGGATTTGAATAATATCATGGTATCATATACCATTTACCATTTAGGATCATGGGCTTGAGATAAGCGGACTCGAACCGCTGACATCTGCCATAGGGTAAACCACCGTCTCTCAGGCCTCCCCGACTGGATTCTACCATAGAGGCCAACGATAGACAATAACTCCCCCCCAAACACAGCTCACAACTTTCATCGTACTGTGCTCTCGAAAGAGCAACTCTTCCAAATAGGTGCTGAGTTGAAATCCCATTTTAGGGATTCTTGTAGTTCTGGGCTATCCAACTATAAGAGAACCAAGAATGGAGAGCTCTCCCATTTTTCCACCCGACTCTTTGGTCCTAAGAAGGATTTCCCTTCTCTGACCCTTCTTGTCCAACTGGAGTGGACAGCTAATGCATTCTCCACAGTGGGTATATGGTCGACCTATGACCCTTCGATGTCTTTGGAACCCTTGGGGTGATATCGTAGTTCCTACTGGATGGAGACAATGGGGTCGGTCCATGGCATGGCTTTTTCTTCCTTTTACCACATTTTGCTCAAAGGGTTGAAGGGAGATAGTACATCAAGCTGTTCGCAAGGGCCAACTTGATCCTGTTCCTCAGGGATCCCAGATGAAGTAACCCTAGGAGAGTCGTCGCCTCCAACTATCGCCCATGTACGATCTATATTAGATCTAACCAACTACCCACTCTACCTTCTCTACGTTCTTGAAAGCCCATCTTTCTTTATCTCTGTAGAGTTTTTCAGTGGTATGTTTCGGTCCTATTCCCCATTACTGAGAAAAAGTAAGCCATTGGTTCGAGTAAAAGATACTATCATTACCACCTAGACGATTAGACATCCAACCGGTAATTGCAACGACCCAATTGCAAGAGCGAAGCTCTACCAACTGAGCTATATCCCCCGTGCTTGGACCAAGTGGTCGATACATGAAAAAAAAAAATTAATAAGATGCTTTTTATTTTTATTCCTACGATTTTTCCTGGCGTAGCTGGGCTATCCTGGACTTGAACTAGAGACCTCACCCATGAAGTAAATCCTTGCACCTGCGATACTATCCAATCAACTAATTGGAAGAGAATCAATAGATTCTTTTTCAGGATGGATGAAAATTTTTCCCCAATTCATCGTATACCTTTTGATCATATAGGGTGCTTGGAAATGGTCAAAATAGTGAAATAGGAGGATCGCTATGACTATAGCCCTTGGAAAGTCTTCTAAAGAAGAAAAAACTTTATTTAATACTATGGATGACTCGCTACGTAGAGACCATTTCGTTTTTGTCGGTTGGTCCAGTCTATTGCTCTTTCCTTGTGCCTATTTTGCCTTAGGTCGATGGTTCAAAGGTACAACCTTTGTGACTTCATGGTATACTCACGGATTGGCAGTTCCTATCTGGAAGGTTGTAATTTCCTAATTGCCAGAGTTTCTACTCCTGCTAATAGTTTAGCACATTCTTCGCTGCTATTGTGGCGTCCCGAAGCACAAGGAGATTTGACTCGTTGGTGTCAATTAGGTGGTCTATGGACCTTCGTTGCTCTTCACGGTGCTTTCGGTCTAATAGGTTTCATGTTACGTCAATTTGAACTTGCTTGATCCGTACAATTGAGACCTTATAATGCAATTTCATTCTCTGCTCCAATTGTTGTCTTTGTTTTTGTATTTTTGATCTATCCATTGGGATAGTTCGGATGGTTTTTCGCACCTAGTTTTGGTGTAGCAGCTATTTTCAGTTTTATCCTCTTCTCTCAAGGTGTTCATAATTGGACCTTGAATCCATTTCATATGATGGGAGTTTTAGGAGTATTGGGTGCTGCTCTTCTATGCGCTATTCATGGTGCTACCATGGAAAATACTTCCAAATCATTCATACTAGGGGAACCCCTAGTGTAGCTGGAGACAAAAGATTTGTCTCAGAAAACATGAGTAAACGAGATTCTGCTGTAGCTTCTAGAGATAAAGGTACATGGACATAGATCTGATCTCCATTGAAGTCTGCATTAAATCCCCCACAAACGGATGGATGTAAACGAATGGCACATCCTTCTACTAAAATAGGTTGAAACGCTTGTATTCCCAATTTGTGTAAGGTAGGTTCTTGATTCAACAATATGGGATGTCCTTGCATAAACTATTGAAGTACTTCCCATACAATGGGTCCCTTATCTCGAATCATACTTTTAGCAGTTCTTAGGTTGGGAGCAATATGTTGTCTGATGAGACTATGAATTAAAAATGCTTGAAAAAGCTTTATTGCTATTTCTGAGGGTAATTCACATTGGTACAATGATAGAAAGGGACCCACCACAATAACGGAACGACCTGAATAATCAACTCGTTTGCCTAGTAAATTTTCACGAAATCTTCCCTCTTTGCCTTCAATCGCATCTGAGAATGATTTATAATGCCTATTATGACTGTCTCTGATTAGTTGTCCACAGATACCATTATCAAGAAGTGCATCTACAGCTTCCTGGATCAATTTTGTTTGATAAATAACAAATGACTCAGATCCACTTCTTGCTAATACATTTGTAAGAGTATTATTCCAATTGGTAACTCTTCAATAAAGTTCATTTAGATCTGATGAGGTAATAAGTCCACCTTCACCTAATTGAATGATTGGCCTCGGTTCGGGAGTAAGAACTGGTAATAGGCATAAGACCATCCATTTTGGTTCTATATTTATTCGGAGAAAATGTTTAGCCAATTTCATGCGTCCAACCAGAAAATCCTTTCTTCTTCTAATTTTTTCATCCTCCCATCTATCCATAGTAGATTCTTGGTTCTATTCCAATCTATTCCATTTCAATTCCACCAAGTTCTTCCATTCCATATGTGAAATATCTATAATCATTTGCAGATCTAGACCCATTAGTTGTTTCTCGATAGCATCTCCACCATTAGCTATTTCTCTCTCTTTAAATGTTCTAGAACCCCGAGGAAAGAGGTAATAAGGATGACCAGAGAGGTAATGAGGAATAATCTCTCTCCAGGATTGAATCTCATAATCGAATGTACCCCGTGATCTCAATAAAGTTCATTTGTTAGCTATGGGCCTAGCAAGAAAAATATTTGGATAGGTTATTCTAAGATTCCCCCCCCCCCCTTCAGGATTGGATGTGAAAGTTTCCTCTCATCCGGCTCAAGTAACTAAAAAAAAGATGCCAAAAAGCTCTTTTTCGCTCTGAAGAGAGATCTATACTCTCTGCTCAAGTTCCAAGTGGAATAGAGTATTCCTTTATGTTATGATTCTACAACATAGATATGGAATTATTGAGTAGTCTCCTCCCTTTTGAACAATACTTTTCTTCTTGAATGACCTTCAATTAGGGATTTACTTGTATTTATCTCGTTCCATTTGATCCTTTAGGTTCCTGATTGCTTTTCTTTACTTTGATGGTTACAATACTATTGATCGAAGCATATATGTGATGAATAGACTCTTATGGCCATATCTTCGGTCTGGAATACCTCTATTTAGGGCTAACCCAAATAAAAGAGAATGAATTTCAAATTCCATTATCTGAAATAAGTGATTTCACGAAGTTCAATTAGCAATAACTAATTGAACTACAATCCCAATACAGTACAATTCACCTACTATTGGATAATATTTATTCCATGATAGGTGCTAGATAGGTCATATAGATTATGAAAGTGCTAGGTCGATTAAATATCTTATCCTTCTCTTTCATTTTTGAAATGTATCGGTTCATACGGAATTGGGCATCTACGATATGAATAGATATCGATGTCGGGGTTCAATAACCAATTATCTTTTCATTCATGATTAGCATGAATATAACCATACTGATAGATTGGTATTGATGATATTGGTTGGGTCGAGCTGGATTTGAACCAGTGTAGGCATTTTGCCAACATATTTACAGTCCGTCCTCATTAACCACTCGGGCATTGACCCAGGAACAAGACAGTAATTGAAAATTATTTAGGATACATAACGAATGGGTCATGGTACCCCCAGGGGAAGTTGAATCCCCGTTGCCTCCTTGAAAGAGAGATGTCTTGATCCACTAGATGATAGGGGCCACCAATCTATTCTTTATAATATGAAAGTGATCGGGAAGTTGTTAATAGTATGACCAGAATCCTTGGTTTCCTCAAGTTTTTTTTCAACAAACTTGCCTATCGATAAAATGGAGTCCCTTTAGAAATTATTTATTGCAACTAAAACAACTCTAAAGCGATTTACAAAATCTCTATTTGTGGTCCATTGGGTTAGTTCCGATAAAAGATACTTTATGGACTCAAATTATACAAAATGTTTCATGCTTGATAATTTTAATCCAATATAAACTAAAAACCCATCCCCCGGGCCCCTAGTTGAAGCGTATGGATATATAGGGGTTGTTGTAGATATGGTCTATTGGGGTCTTTGTTGACCAGGGGTGGATGGCATATGGAATTGGGCATCTACGATATGAATGGATATCTGATGAAATGAAACCAACCATTTTATGAACCCGAAACTAATTCTTGGGTGGATCAATTGCAAAATGTTTTTGTAGAAATTCCAATACCTGTTCGACAAATTCCTTCCCGAAGTGTTCAATTCTCATTAGATCTTCTCGACTGTAATTTAAGAGGTCCAATAATGTATGTATATTGGCTCTTCTAAGGGAGTTATAGGTTTTGGGGGGTAAGTCTTATTGGTTAATGAAAATAAGTTGAAATGCTATTTTTTATTTCATTTCCCCCGTATCAGACAATATGTGTGAAAGGGGGAAGGGAAGCATATTAGACCGTTTTTCTCACATCCTCGAAATCAATCCAACACTCAAATGGTCCCTAGAAATCATTCATCAAGCAACTAATGAATAGCACCGACAAACCCCTTCACAAATTGTCGAATATAATCTTCTTACACGGTGAATGAATTCTCAATCGGTACGATTGGATCACCTGGCATTATCTTTTTACGAGTAGCTATCGGTCCAGAGACTGGACCGGAAGAAAACTCTCCATAGACATAGCCAAAGTTTTGTGAATTTCACGTTTAGGTGTAAGAAAGAATATGAATATCCAGTTTGTCCTTTCATTTCTCGATCTTATTGATCCAACCATTCGACCCTCGAGATGGATTAAGTTTTTTCAATACTAATTATTAGAGCGAGTAGAGCCCCATATTACAGAAATTACACCTATGGCAAAGAGTAACTTGTAATTTCACATACCTAAAATTGACTAGGTTCTATTGCACTATCCACTTGGTTTTATCTAACAAGTAACACCTACTCGTTAATACAAGGTACTATATAATAAGTATGTGGCATAACTCCATCTGTGCCAGATATTATTGGAAAAGAAACATACATCTGCGTAGCACCAATGATCCCCGTGCAATTTGAATTACTGGGTTTATCTACACAGGCATAATGTCATGTCGAAATGAAAAAGGAAGAATATAAAAGAATAATATTCTGGATGAGTTTTATTGATAGTGATTGATATCCTTTGCAAGCGGCACTCATCCGCTTTTTCGGTTCTAAAGCCACCCATATGCAGAAGCTAATTCCAATTGAAAATTTCCACTATGCTATTGTTACAACATCGATTGAGGAAGTTGGGGTTCCTTACGCCTAGATGAACCTCGAAACATGCAATATTCTCTTCTTTCTGTTGGGATTTATTCGACCAAACTGAGATAGAATAACTGCTGGCAGGAACAAAATCATTATATCCCATTCCTTTTCGATACTCATCAAAATTGTATTGTTGTGTCAGAAGAAAGCTAGCTATACTGATCCAGTAGACTTTAAAGATACCCTTGGTATAACATTTACAATCGAATAAGGATTGGAGAAGATATCAGTAGTTTTCCATTTCTTGATCTCTATCTTTCATGGGATCAATTCCCCCTTGACTGACTTTACAATAATATATGGAGCTGAGCATGTCTGGGAATATAGGAGAATGGTCCTTTGCTAACATTATTACTAGTATTAGATATTGGGTTATCCATAGCATTACCATACCTTCTCTATTCATTGTAGGTTGGTTATTTGTAAGCATGGGCTTGGCTTATGATGTGTACGGGAGCCCTCGGCCAAATGCGTATTTCACAGAAAGTAGACAAGAGGTTCCATTAGTAATTGGCCGTTTCGATCTGTTAGAGCAACTCGATGAATTTACTAGATCTTTTTAGGAGGCACTAATGACTATAGATAGAAATTATCCAATTTTTACAGTTAGATGGTTGGCCGTTCACGGGCTGGCTATCCCTACAGTTTTTTTCTTGGGATCAATATCGGAAATGCAGTTCATCCAACGATAAACTCTATACTAAAGGAAGAGGAAGTATGTAGATATGCCACAAGCGAACCTGAATGAGAAAAATGTTGAATTGAATCGTACCAGTCTCTACTGGGGGTTGCTACTAATTTTTGTACTTGTTGTTCCATTCTCCAATTAATTTTTCAATTAGGAACAATGATAATATTCTCACTCCATTCGAAGAGATCCAATACGCATAATTATCTATGCTATGAATGTTTATGTCTTGAGTATGACCACTTAAGAAAATGTGAAAGGGAGTAACAGAAATGGCCAATACCACTGGAAGGATCCCTCTTTGGTTAAAAGGTACTGTAACTGGTATTATTGTTACTGGTCTACTGGGTTTCTTTTTCTAATTAGGGTCAACCCTATAGTAGGGGAAATGCACTTACTATGGGAAATAGTATACATGCGAAAGTGAAAAATCGATCTCTTTTTGAGATTCTTTCTATATTAATTTGAATTAGAAGAGAAGATTCGTACAATAAAATCACTCCGACATTTACTTCATTCAATGCCTTTCAGTCAAGTGATGAGCCAATATATTCTTTCGCTATATGATCGGAAAAAAATTTGGATCGATCAAATTTAAATATCTGTCGACGGAACAACAGAAAAACGGATAATATTAAGTACTAAATATTTGTTCATTCATCTGATGGAAGATTATGAAAATTTTTTGTAAAAACCCAAACTATGAGAATCTAAATGTGCATATAAAATATTTTCTTCTATTTTTTTGGCTTACAAAATAAAAGAGGAAAAACACCTTTTATTCATTTTCTCTCATTAGGAACAAACCATATCAAAATTTTTATAGGTTTTTTCTTATGAGTGATATTGCCCCTTACTTGTCTGCTCTTCCTTATTTAGGAATTTTCAGTATAATGTACAAAATAATCTTCAAATTACGAAGGAATTGAGGAATAGGACAAGATAGGAAACCTAATTAGTTCTTCGAATAATGAAATAGGAGAATGGGATCAAAGAAAATATATTTTTTATATTTTCCAATGTCATGTTTTACTATAGAACTTTGGGTAATCTAAATCATAGTTATTATCTTCATATATTGTCATAATTTTCTCTTATTTTTTATTTTTTAATCAAATCATAATTTCTCATGAATCTATATGCTATAATGTTTTGAATATTATTTTTAAAAAATCCTCATATATGAAATCTAAAATGCTATAATATTTTGAATATTATTTGTAAAAAATCCTCATATATGAATTTTTTAGATTTAGATGAAATAATATTTTTAATGTTATCATTATTTTATATACTTGTTACTTTAATATTAAATGATGTAAACAAAGCATGACATTTTATGCGAACTCAATATTAACTATAAGTAATTTTAACTAGAATATAAAATATTATTATAAGGTCTCACATCTTCCATATTAATTTCATTAATGATTTACTCAAAATCTAGCATCTTCATATCAAACTGTAATAAAGTCGAAGTATTTTTCACTAAGATTTGAATAGTCCTAAGAATCCTCTTCTCTTCCATATTATTTATCTCATTATTATATATTGAGTAATGGATTTCAATTATATTTTTAATATCAAAAATATTATTTTTATTAAACTTAATAGTATAAATTATTTATCTTTATTATTTTGAGATTATAAATTATAAAATATTTTCATAATTATTTTATTATTCATCAAAAAATTTCAAAAAACTTCATAATCTCAAAATTAATAAAAATTAACAAAAATTTAAATGAAAAAACTTTTTATACGTAATGTAAGAAAGCTATATCTTAACCACCATTTTCAAATATATAATAACTTATTGTTTTCTCACTGTCATTCTTTATGTAAAACAAAAAGTTATTATTTTTAAATTGTTTAATTATTTCAGTATATATAATTAGCAAATTTTGAAATTAAACTATGTTATATTTTTTAAAATATAAAATATTTTGAATCAACGCGGGATAGATTATCCAAAGCAAAACAAAAAAAAACTTTATTATCCTTCAATTATTTCGTTATTTAAAAAATAAACAATTTTCGAAAGCAAACTGTAGACTAATTTTAAATCATAAATTGCTTTGACAGCAGGTAAGAACAAACAAAATAAAAGAAAAACTTCCCATCCTAAAAATATTTTATTATTCAAATGCAATTGTTTTTGAATGCGTGCAACGTTAGAGTCTAATTGTCTTATAAAGAAAGGTCAACGATGGAGAAAATTCAGCCTTCTTATTTTAACTATATATTCACACGTCGTGTTACTTGACGTCTACTATAATTGGCTATTTTAATTAGATACCCCTAAAATAATATTTTGGATTGTTTTGACAGGTAAGAACAAACAATACAAAATAAAAACTTCCTATCCTCAAATATTTTATTATTTAAATGTAATTGTTTAAATGTGACCTTGGGGTCTAATTGTTTTGATAAAGAAATGTCAACGATGAAAACAACTCAGCCTTCTTATTTTAACTAAATATCCACACGACGTGCTAGTTGACGGTGACTATAATTGGATATTTTAATTAGAACCTCTCTCATTGGATACCCCTCAAGTCACGTTAACAACTTAATAGATATCGATCTGGTTCCAGAATTAGAAAACTTGAAACAACTTTGTAATTTATTTCAGTGATCATCGGCAGTTCCGCAGCGACTTTGTCTCTCTCCTAGCTTCCAAATCCTGCAACTTCAATGGAAGCCAGTATGATGATATGGATGTTAGTAGCAGGGGCACTGGCAGTTTGGCGTTTCGTTCTACGACCAAAGTGGAGCACCAACCTGCCGCCGGGAACAATGGGATGGCCTCTTCTGGGAGAATTTATCTCATTTTATTTTCGACCCGACGAATTTATAGCGCAGCGCCGTCAAAAGTAACTATCATTTCCAATTATATTCTTAATCGAATATTGCACTGCTTTTAAGATTTTATAGAACACTAGGGTAGTATAGATCGATCATAAATGATGTGTAGCCATATGCAGATATTTTGTTTATAATCTTTAGCGAGTTCGATGTATCGATTTTTCTTTTTTGCAAAGTGGGGGAGCCCCTAGAAGAAGCCTGGTTCATATAAATCTCATTAATTATATCATGTTTATATAGTTGCGTCATCTAATGCAACCTATCATGTCCCAGCTGCTATTAGAACCCTTGTAGAGAAGTTATTATTAAATCCTCTTAACCACTCTGAGATAATGTATCGATTTATCTTTTTTTTCAGAGAGAAATCCTTATATATGGTTGAAGCTTTCAGATTACAATATGACAAGCCAGTCAAAATACGGCGGAAACTTCTTTATCCTTATCTATATCTAAAAGCTTCTTTAAAATGTCATTGGGACATATGCTTTAAATTTAACAAATAGGATGATAGGAATCTTAAATTTTCCACGAAATGTCAAGTTATATGAATTCAATTTTACACTAAATCCGAGGATATTTGGAGTTTTATTGATTACTCAGGTTTATCCTATGTTACCAGAAACGAGAAAGGGGAAACCAAACGAGAAAGGTTTCGTATTCAAGAAACTAGGAGAGTGAAAAAACAATAAAAATATGAAAAACATAGATTTAATTTTAATTTTCAATATAATTTCAACTAGATTTGAATAAAAATTAAATAAATTGAATACCATTTATCTCACATGCTTAACAAATTGACCATTAAATATATGTCTTCTGTTTCTTATGCCTTATGCTAATTATTATTTATCTGTGGAAATTTCAAAAAATTGTATATATATGTCACCCAAGACCAAAATATACCATTTGGAGAGAAACAATAAGTAAAATCTACAATTGAATGTACACTTCTTAAACCATATATAGAATTATGTTTAATCTATGAGTTTTACCCATATATATTAATGCAGAGATTAACTTGTTTTCAAAAAGGGAAATCGACCTAGGTGGTATTTGGTCTTCAATTGCTAGTGCTATTAGGAGTGCTAATAGTTCTCAGTTTGATGAGGCTAGTGAAACTCTACTCTTCAGGTTTCTTTGTGAATGATGCAAACAACTGCAAACACTTTTACATTCATAAAGAATATCCAAATGTTACATCTATAGAACTCTTTTCCAAACTCCAAGACATTAAGAAAAAGTAGAGGCAATTCAGAATATGATAGAAAAATCCTTAGATGAGATGCATGGCGAAGGATCCGAAGGCCCAAAGTTGAAATTCAGCACAGCTCTTGCAGAAATTCTCGTCCCTGTGGATTCTATTAAAATTTGGTGCAGTTGGTACTTCATTGGTAAACATATGCTTCATTGCAGGAATCTATGAACACACAGGAAGGGAATTTGGCACCTGAAATTTTTAAATAAAGATATGCAAAGAGCAAAAATACAGAGCTGAGAACGAACTCTAAAGAAACAAATTACAACCAACTGACTCTGGAAAAATACAGGTTAACAAAAACGGCCGTAGAAAACGGTGTTTCCCGTGCCGTTGTGTTTCTTGTGCGTTTTTTTCCGGGAACGGTGGCTACCGTCCCGTTTCTGGTAACACATAAACGAAATGATGTGGAGCTATATGCAGGTATTGTGTATATAATATTTAGCGAGTTCAATATATCAATTTGTCCTTATCTATTCCGAAATCTTCTTTAAAATATCATTAAGAATTAAATCTCTTTTAAATTTAACAAATAGGGTGATAGGATTCTTAAATTTTCTATGAATTGTCGAATTATGAGAATCTATTTTACAGTAAATCCCAGGATAATTGGATTTTTATTAATTACTCAGGTATGGGAATTTGTTCAAAACATGTCTATTCGGATATCCCATCATAATTTCCACTGATCCGCATGTCAGCAATTTTATTCTGGAGAACGATGGTCAGCTTTTTGTTCCTCAATTTCCGACCTCCCTGGGAGAATTATTTGGAAAGTCGAATATAATGCAATCCCGTGGAGATTGTCACAAGAAAAAGCGAGGAGTTTACATGCGTGTCGTTGGTATTCCGGTTCTCAAACGCCGGCTTCTGTCCGCAATACAAAATACCATAACGTCCACTCTCTCAGGATGGCGAGGGAGAAATGTGAATGTCACGCATGAAGCTGAAGAGGTAGTCATGGTTGGAGAAACTAATTCCGACCCACTGTTAGGTGTTATAGCTGTTTTTCCAAGGGATATAGTTAGTTTTGAGTCTAGTCTAATTAGATTGAATTCTAGTTCAATCTTACTGAAATCATTTATTATTGATGACTAGTATGTAATTTTATTTAACTGATTTTAAATATTAATAAGATCACCTCTGCTCTACATTTTCATTCTCTAACAGTCATGTGGCTTTGATCTTCAACAAATATCACAAGATTTTGAATGTTAATTGATTTTATTTGGATGCAGATGATATTCTCACTCATGGCCAACCACCTGTTAAGTCTTAAACCGGGCACAGAACTGGAAAAGATGAAACGAGATTTCTATGTTATGAATAAGGGATTTTTCAGCTTATCTTTGAACGTCCCTGGCACATCTTTCCACAAAAGCTTGCAGGTAATAATAAACATCTTTCCACACAAGCTTGAAGGTAATAATAAACCCATGGTGTTCGTATTTGATTACATCTTGAGGATCAGAATTGATGCATTTATTTAATTTTTTAGAAGGAAAGCTCAGGACCGCCTGCTCCTGTTTATTTCAGTAAACATCACTAAACAATTCTTACCATCGATTTTATTGAAAACCTTCTTTTTACCAAGTAATTGTATTAGGTTTACCCATTGGTCGTTGGGTCGGTGATTGTTACTAATAGGATGAAAATGGTTTCTTACTTCTCAGTTTTAATAACATCATCCTAATTATAAAATCTGATGGATTAAGAGAAATTAAATAATGTAATTTTATAATTTTTAAAATTTTAAATATAATATTTTTTTTTATTTAATATAAATAATTATAGATCTATTTGCACTATAAATATTTTCAGATACAAATGTATTTTAGAACGTAAAAATAAAAAAAATTGGTAAATAAGAACATTGGATTTTATTGGTGGTGGTTAGTAAATATAGATTTAAGATAGTTTTATATATATATATATATATATATATATATATATATATATATATATATTATAGTTGATAAATATGTATATATCTCTAAATTGTTTAAATTATATTTTTAAATTAATAAATATATTCAATACCTTTTAAATTTCTTTCAATTACAAGATTTTGATTACAAATCTTTACTATGTATATAGAACAATCAAAATATTTTAACTATAATTTTTTATACAACTAAAATTAAAATGTATCTTTGAACATAATAATATTTACTTATTATTTAAAAAATAAAAATTATTATCCAATTTTATTTCATAATTATTTTTTCCATAAAAATTCTGACCTATCCTGAATCTCAAAATAAAAAGATAAGGATTCAATGTTTGCTTTTGTTCTCACGCAACAGAATCCCTTGTCTTTTTCCCATAGACTTGAAACAGGAACCAATCTCTTTTCTTTTTCCAATGGACTTGAAACAGGAATCCCTTGGTCAATAAAAGTGAACATTTTGGAGTAAGGCATTTTCTTGTTATTGAAACATATTTTGAGATAAGCTTCTTCTGAGGCTTCACACAGTCTTCACACAGTGTTACTCTTTTTATATATGGTTTTGGGATGTTTAATTTAAGTTCGATTGCAGATTTCCAAAATAGTTTAACTCACTCATATTATTTGAATCTAAATTTAAGTCGATTGCAAACTCGCAAAATAGTTAAACTCGAATATTTGCGGATTCCTCAATCCACTTAAGAGGATTTCATTTCTCTATAGTTTAAAGTATTCTTGTTTATAAATAATTTTAAGGGTTTTTTTTTTTTAAATAATTTTTAAAATAATGAAGTAGTCTTAGTTTGATTGGCCGGAAATTTGATTGTTATTTTTCTCCACTAGGATTTATTTTGGTAGAATGATATACTGGCCCGTTTACTAACTATAATGATAGATGCTTCCAAGTACAACACTTCCACTTTAATTAATTTATCAATTTCGTATTAAAAGCTAAGTTAAGAATAACCTAAAATTACAGTAAAAGCAGAAAAATTACCAGCCAGTAACCATGACAAGTTACCTATTCATCTGGATCGAAAAGGAAAACTAGCTTTCATAGCAAGGACATTCATTCACTGAAGCTTTCCTAATATGATTCAATAGCCAAAGAGGTAACCTCACTTGTTTAACCCTTCATTATGACAGCCCAAGTACATGGTCATATATTTTGCTTGTGAAGTAGTTGACTTATCATACCTTGACTTTTAGAATTGCAGAAAAGGCGAGAGCTTTCTGACCAGATCAAAAGCATTATAAAGGAGAGGAAGAAAAGCATGTCATCCCATGATTCATCGGACGACCTACTATCATCAATGCTGAAAGATGCAGAGGAAAAAGAAGACGGGGATTTTGAAATTTCAACATTTCAGATCGTAGATTTCATTCTGTCTCTGATGTTCGTTGCCCTTGAAACTACACCAAAAACCATTTCTTTGGCAGTGAAGCGTTTATCTGAAAATCCGCATATCATTCAAGAACTCAGGGTTAATATCTTCTATCGTAAAATTATTTTTGTTTGGTGAATAACTACTGGTACGACTATATCTAAACGAAATTTTATATAAAATAATCTCTGATGTCAAATGGATGGTGCAGGAAGAACACGAAGCAATCAGACGCAGCAAAGGAAATAATGATACTCTGTCATGGGATGACTATAAATCAATGTCGTTCACTAAAAATGTAAGCAGTCTGATAAATTCCATTCACCAATTTTTGTCTGCATTTTCTCAAACCCTAATGGCGACACCGGGTACTGAAATCCATGTTCTTTTTTTTTACCAGGTTATCACAGAAATGTTAAGATTAGGGACAGGACACATTAACAGCATGTTGATGAGGAAAACTGTCGAGAATGTAGAAATTCAAGGTATCCAATATTGTTACTCTTCGACCCAAAGAATTACAGCATTTTAGTACAACTCGTTTAAAGTAATAACTATCGGATCCGCGCTCATTATTATTTATTGAAAGGATTTACAATTCCCAAAGGATGGACATGCATGATATTTCATGAAGTCTCCAGTTTAGATAGCAACTACTACGAAGACCCTCTAGCTTTCAATCCTCGGCGATGGCAGGTGCGACCTACGCCTACCCCTTTGCGATTGGAAAGTAAAACTGATGGCATTTATTTATGTATTTAACTTATACCTTGTGAACTTGCAACTTTCAGGACCCTGCTATTAATCACACACCCAGTTTTTCATTTGGAGGTGGCCCTAGAAAATGTCCAGGATATGAGTTCGCTACATTAATCATCTCGCTTTTCTTGCATCATCTTGTGACAAATTTCCGGTAAGGATTAGCTCTCCCGGCCAAACAAATCATCCAAGACTAATGATTTTCGGAAATTCTGATTTAGACACTATATTTTATGGCGCTATGCAGATGGGATTACATCCCTTCCGATACCAAATTAAGGTGGTTTGATTCACCCTTTCAATTCCCAGTTGATTGCATAGTTCGACTGGAGGACTTCGGAAAATAACAACTTTAATTAAAAATTATCTATAAGTTTAGTCGAGTATTGTTGTTAAGTTTGATCTCTACAATCTGCTAAACTTGGTGAACTATATTTAATTTTACAATATCTGTATTAGTACTTTTATACTTATGAAAAATATTTATTAACATCATTTAGAATATGATGATAATTGCGATTGCGTAATCGTGATTGTGACAATAAGAGGGGAGGGGGGATTAATCGTATGTTTCAGAATGAATTGAATTGGATCGATAGTATGCTACGTATATAGATGTTTATTTTGGTTCATTTAGGGTCTATCTTTTATATTATTTAATGTTTATAGTATGCTGAATTATTAATTGAGTTCCAGGATGAATGACAATTTTTTTTAGGGTTGATGTTTAACTTTAAAAGAAATATTCATCAAATTTTATGATGAATTAAAATGTTTAATGAATTTTAATAATTATGTTATATTATTTCATTATTTAGTTGTAACATTAATGTGAGTTAAGTTGATATTAAATTGTGAGGTTTTATTATGTATTATAAGATATTGATTAAGTTTTATATGGTTATGTTTCGTTGATTATAATAAGTCACAGTTAATTATATTTAATTGTGCTGGTTTGATGTTAAAAATGATGTTTATGGTAGATCATGATGAACATTTTTTAAAATTTATCTCAATTGTAACATTCATCTTCATTTATTTTTATAAAATTGCTATATTGTTAATTGATTATATGGTATTATGCAATATTTTTAAAATTTTACACACAATCTCTTTTATTAATATTTAGTAAAAATATGCATCATAATGTTTAATAATATTTTTATATTAAAGTATAAATATTCAATCTTTAAGTATCATTTGAATTTTCTTAGATTAACATTAATTAATTCTTATAAATGCTTGAACCACTTGTTATATTTATTTAATTACACAATATTTATTAATAATATTCTTATTACTTTTTAAGCATTTATTCATTTGGATTGATTTACTTAGTGATAATATTGCATTGTTTTGTTTATCGTTTAGTATTTTGTATTATAACAATGAACATTATTAATTTATAATATATTTCATATAATTAAACTTATTTAAAGCATTTATTCATTTGGATTGATTTACTTAGTGATAATATTGCATTGTTTTGTTTATCGTTTAGTATTTTGTATTATAACAATGAACATTATTAATTTATAATATATTTCATATAATTAAACTTATTTAAATAATAGATTATAAATAAAATAATAATATCTTGATATTATATTGACACACTTGCCTACATTGAAAAGGGAAAGGAAAATTAAATTTTAGAGTTTTCTCATGAATATTATATGTATATTTAAGATTTAATTAAAAAAATAGGTTTAGTCTCCATCACTCAATGAATGAAATGTTACCATTAGATTAATAAATTTATTTATAGATTATAAATGAAAATTTACGACTATTTATATCATGAAAAAATATTTTAGTAGTGTAACTAGATTCAAATACTATAATGCTGAATTCTTACTAATATTTTTGTTACAATTATTATTTTTACTTTGTATATGTATTCTAAATTATATAACTAAATTAATTTATATATATATGTTAGTTTGTTGGAATCATGATTGATGTTAGACTAAAACTTATAAGAATTAGTGTTTATTACAATTGCGAGAGTTACAATCCATAGAAGTTGTTAGTCCATGTCTCGAAATACATGAGGAGCATTGAACTAACTTTCCAACAATTGCCCCCTAGTGTGAGCTAGGTGAGTTCCAAACTCGAGACTTGTGACTTTGATACTATTTTTTGGAATCATAATTTCTATTAGACCAAAACCACAAGCATTAATCTTCACTACAATCTCGAGAATTAAGATCAAAAAAAGCTATTAGTCAATATCATAAAATACATAAACAATAAATCCAATTTCCAACAAAAAAAAATCATATCACATGTTATGAATATTAATCACTATGAATATTAATCACTATCTCATAAAGGAAAATATGAAATACAAACTACAAACAATTTAATTATGTACAAAGATGTCCAACATTACAATACAATACCTTCGATTTGTAATAATAGTTTGGAAGAATAATGTGAAAGTGAATGGTATTCTATAGTTATAATAATGTAAGATGGTTGAACAGCTTGAGAAATGTTTATAAAAGAACATAAAAATATATATTATATGACACTTAAATATTGATAAGTATATTTTCTTTCTTTAAACTATTTTTTTATATGAACAATTTTTTGGATTAGTTAACCAACTTACATTAGTTAATGAATATAAAAACAAAAACTAATAGTCTAATTAAGAATTTGTTTCGTATTAAGTTTGTAAAGTTTTGCAACCATAATGAAGTTTATCTGTTCATGGCGTTGTTAAAAATGTGATGGATTATGTATTATTCATATTCATATCTCCAATCAAATGGTAAATATTGACCTTTAAAATGACTATGATATTTACTCTAAGTATAGAATTTTAATTGTAAATCCGAAGTTTTGTAGGACAAGAAACACATGCTTGAGAATTGTGAAAATATAGGTCACTTTATTTTTGGAAAAAAATAAAATGGATCTTCTTTAAGTATTCTTATAGGAACTTACACAACTTAAATTTTAAGTACAAAATCAAAAACATCTATCATAATTTTACTACAATCGTATATGTTTCATTAGCAATTCCTCTATCAATGTGTCATATGAAACAAATAATAATGCTACGTATGGATGCTCTTGATGAATATCTAAAGCATAATAGTATAAATATATACAAAACTATAATTTTAAATCATTTTTGTGACTAGAAGAATCAACAATCAGGCTAGTCTCATACTTCCACTACATAAGTTTGATTCTGACTACTACCATAGAAAAGCTCTAGTTGATGGTTAGGAAAGTGGGAGACCAATGGGGTCTCAAAAACTCAAAATGGTGACCATTATGAAAGGAGTGCCTTAACAATGCACCTATTCACCGAGTGTTCTATGTCCTATGGGTCATACAAAGACCTTATTAAAAGAATGAAAAAGTACTATACAAATAGGAAGAAAGAATATCCAGTATGTGTACCTAAATATGATCCTAGAATGTTTTGAAGGAAAATTATAATTCATAAAACTAGAAATAATAATTTGATTCCTTTAAAGAACTATAATTCCTACATTTGAAATGTTTTATGAATACTATAACACCATGGACACCATTTTTAATTCGCTTAAGGAGGTTTTATCTTTTATTTGGAAGACATTATGTTTTCTCTTTAACAACTTGCTAATGGGAAGGATAAAATATGGCAAAGTACTAGGCTAGAAAATTAAAATTGAGGGGGCCTATTCTCATCCATCACATGCAAAATCTTTTCAATTTGAAAGTGAAGCAAGCCTTTAATAAACCTTGGATGCATGATATCATTGTTCTATGTTTAAAAGTGGGGATAAAATAATTCCCTATAATTATAGGATTGTTTTGATTAGCCACATTCTAACCAAGCTATATGGAATATTTATGGAAAATAATATTAGCTTATGGCTACAAATCCATAAAAAAAAGAGCTAAAGGGCAAGTTGGTTTTATGATACATCATTTAACTATGGATCACATTGCTACTCTTAAGATCATTACACAAGATTTTCACAATGATAAAACTGATTTTTTCTGTTATTTCTTTGATTTTATTTTATTAATATCATTGAAATAATTATTAATTAATAATTCAATAAGATAAATCAATCGAAAAGTGCATTATTCAATGATTTTTTCTGTTATTTCTTTTATTTTATTTTATTAATATCATTGAAATAATTATTAATTAATAATTCAATAAGATAAATCAATCGAAAAGTGCATTATTCAATGTCTTTTTTTATATTGACAAGTGTAGATATCTTGCCTAACTAGACAATATGTATGTGTATGTGTGCATTTAAAATAACCATATGGTAAATATTACACAAATTGTTGATACACATAATACCATACACAATCCCTTATATCAAAATAAGTTATTCCTTCTAAGTCACCAAGTTAGAAGAATAATAAGCAATGAGTTTATCTTTCTTCATTAAACCATCGTTTGAATAGTTACAACGAATCATCAGAAATATATAACAGTTGAAGATACATATATCCAAAACCAATAGTTTCACAATTACACATCTTTCTTTATTACAAATGATCTTAACAATATAGGAGAACTTTTATAAAACCAATGATGCATTGCACCAATGGGGGGATGTAATTTAAATCTTAGGTCCATTGATTTCTTATGCTCCCATGATGTGGTCCTTGTGTCTGTGTTGGTATTTTTTGTTAGATGATCCAAAAATACAATCTTATTATAGGTTATAAAATTAGAATAAAATAATTATTAAGAATTAGTATATTGTTGTAACTAGATATGACTCTCCAAATGTGTCATATCTTAGGCACTATTTTAGGAGATTTGTTAGCTAGTTGGTTTGAATAGAATTTATTGTAAATGGACACTTGTTATTTAATAAGTGATCCATAATTAGAGGTAGTTAGGACATGGATCTTATAAATAGCTCATTGCAAGAGTGTTTGGATGTCCGGGTGTAAACTCTTGCAAAATCAAATTATGTAATTATTTTTTTCTGATTAATAAAATTACGTGTTTGAGGACACTTCTTCCATTATTGTGGTATCACAGCTTCAGTAATGCTGCAGTGGATGTGAGGAGGAGATGACAGCTCTACAAGTTCTTGGAAAATTCCATTGAATTGTTCGACGAATGATTGGTATGAGAATTGTCCAGTTTTTGTTAAAAAGAAAAGAAATTTTATTATGTTATTGATTTTAGATTTTTTTAAATCTGGAAAACAATTTTTTGAATTATTATCAAAAGTGTTGAATCCGTTTCTGTGGAGGTTGCTGCAAGCAAGCAAATCCATTGTGCGCTCTTGCATCCAATCCGAGAATGTGAAGAATCTGGTAATTTTGCTGGTTATTCGTTCTTTTTTAACTTCTGAACAGTTATATCTTCTTTAGATTCCTCACTATCAGATCCCTCATCAAACGGATCATCCTCACTGTCGTCATCACCACTGCTTTCTTCTATCGATTTCCCTTTATAAAAAAAAAAACCAATTTTCTCTACACCATTTGTTTGCAAAGGCTTCTTTACCTTTTCTTCTTCGAAATCCCTCTCTGAATCATCACTTGATTCTGCGTTACCATTCCTTATAGCTGAAATTGAACCATTGTTTGCCAACGTCAAGCTTTTTTTTAGCCGCAGCAACCCGTTTTCGAGTAATCGAGTTAAGATGGAGTAAGCACGTTAAGATGGAGGACACAATCTGATTTCAAAAAAATGAATTAATCAACCACTGTGAAGGCAAGGTAGTACACTCTGGTTGATGGGATTTGTTTGCCGGAGGAGGAATTCCGCGTCTTTAATTTGCAACTCTGCATCCAATTTCACAGTTAGACGGTGGCTCTTGGTTCACGTTACAGTGACCGGTGACATTTCTTCTGCGTTACAGTAAGACTGTCATCAACTCCAGTGGTCTTGGAAACCCGAGGAGATCTTCATCATGGAGATATTCATGGTGGAAAATGTAACCAGCCAGTGTTGCCAGCCAGCCAACCAACGAAGCCAGCACTTTGTATTAGCAACACAACATGGAGGACAGCCTAAAAATATTCAGCAGTTTAAATTTTTATTTGGAAGTTTAAAATTGAATTCTTGAAGATTACCTGCGTGGATAAACAAAAGAGAGTTTCAGCAAAATGATGTGGATGTGGTTTTTTTTAAAAAGGATGTGGTTTTAAAAAAAAGCATGATATATGCTTTAAAGTCACGTAAAATTCACTTGAGTTTTAAAGAAAAGATGGAGGGATAAGGTGAATCATAAAGTTTTTTTATAGTTTGTAATTTGGAGAAATAAGTTTTTTTTTTTTTTATATATAGTTTGTAATTTGGAGAAATAAGGTTTTTTTTTTTATATTTTGTAATTTGTAATTTGGAGAGATAAGGAATTTTCTCTTATTTGTAAAATAATTTTTTTTGGAGAAATAAGGTGTGAGGGGTTATTTGTAAATGTTCAGGGCAGTAACTTTTTTGGAGTAATAAGGAGATTTTATTTGTAATTTGTTTTTCGAGAGATAAGTGTGGCATTGTAACTGAAAGTAATTTTACTTTGGGGGGGTAACTTTTTCTTACCATGTTTTGCAAGAGCATCATTGTAAAAGTCAAATTTTGAAAGTTACCTTGTAATTTTTAAGAAATTGACTAGAGCCAAGTGCAAAGCTCAGTCATTTTTCTCTTGCTTCAAACAACTATATGAGGGTCAAGCCCAAGCCCCAATAGATCGTGTTTTTTGCATGGTGTGTTGTGTTGTCCATCTTGAGATTTTCGTTTTGATTCTTGGAACGAAGCTTCAATGCTACAATGTCTAAGTTGACTAATTTGTTTTCTAATTCCGACAAACTTGAAGGCATAAAATCTTAGAAAACATGGCACTGTCTCATCGAAGGCACCCTCATTTACAATGAATTATGGCAGGGTATATGTGATGGAGATATTAAACCGAATAAACCCACAGATGGAGCTGCAATAGCAAAATGGGAAGTTCAGAATGTTAAAGCCTTAGCTCTTATTAAATCTTCTGTGAATAATGAAATGCATGTCCATATAGAAAATGCTACAAATGCATGGTCTGCTTTGAAAACTTTTAAAGACCTCTTTGATACTCAACCTAAATCAAAGAAAGTTGATCGAAAATTAAAATTGCTACAACAAAAATTGACTGAAGGAGGTGATGTACTTGAATATATCTCAAGACTTAAGAATATTAGGCAGGAACTCATTAATGCTGGTTTTTCAGCAATTGATGATAGCTTTATGGTCACAATTGTAATTGCTAGACTTCCTTCTTCTTACATGCATTCTTTGTAGACTTTACAATTAACTGGGAAATTAGAAAAACTAAAGTTTGATGAACTTTGTGAAATGTTGACTCAACATGATAAAACTTTTGGGAAGAAGAAGAAAGTTGGTGAAGATGTTTTTCTCACAAAGGCTGGCACTAGTAAATCATCAGCATACAGTTCTCGAGGAAGAGGTAGAGGGAATCAGAATCAAGCATCACATAATGTACAAAGTTGAGGTCGAAGCCAAAGCAGAGAAAACAACTTTAATAGAGGCAACAGTTCATGAAGAAGTAATTTTCAAGGTAGAGGAAACAACCAAGGAAGAGGAAATTTTCAAGGAAATAATAATCAAGGCAGAGGACAATATCAAAGTAGAAGTCAAAGCAGAGTCAGAGGAGAATCTTCAGGAAGAGGAAGAGACTTAAGTCAAATTGTGTGTTGAAGATGTAGCAAAGTTGGCCATTATGCTGAATATTGTCGAACATCACTTAAAAAAATTCCCAAGTTTCAATAGCATTCAACACAATTTTCAAATGATCAAGATGATGATAACTCAGAATATGTTTTTACTTCCTCGCCAGCATCACAATTTTCATCATATCTTAGAAGTGATTATGACGATTCCTGGATCTTGGATTCGGGGGCAACTCAGCACATGACTTGTCAACGTGATTTTTTCTGGAATTTTCAAGATTGCCAACTTAATTCCATTTTTCTTGCAGATCATACAAAACATAATCCTTATGGCGAAGGAGCAGTTAAAGTTCTTCTCCCTGGCATTAGAGAAAAAGTGATTTCCAATGTATGGTATGTACCAACTTTTAAGAAAAGTTTGCTCTCTTTAGTTACGATTCGACAAGGTGGAAATTAGGTGATTATGGAAGATGGTTTAGTCAAGATTAATTCAGTCAAATAGAACTTGAAATCTGTCATGACAGGCTATGAAGATGGAAAACTGTTATGGATGAAAGGGACAGTTATTCCGAGGCATTCCGATTTTGCAGGGGCAGTGAGTACAAGTATTTCACCTGTAAGACTATGGCATGTAAGATATGGACATTTAAATTTTGAGAGTCTTTCTCAATTGCAGAAACAAGGAATGGTTAAAGGACTTCCCACTTTCAAAAGGGAAAATGCAAAATGTGAAGCTTGCATTTATGGCAAACAAAGTCGAGAAAGTTTTCCAACAAGTTCATGGCGTGCAAATAGGCGGCTACAACTAGTTCACAGTGATGTTTGTGGACCACTACAAACTTCCTTTGGTGGTTGCAAATATTTCTTACTATTCATTGATGATTTCAGCAGAATGACTTGGGTTTACTTCTTGAAGAACAAGTTAGAAGCTTTTGAGAAGTTTAAAATTTTTCGCCAACTTGTTGAAAATGAAGTCAAAGAAAAGATAGGTACTCTCAGGACAAACAATGGGGGAGAATTCCCTTCAAATGAATTCAAAACTTATTGCAATGAAAATGGCATAAGACAACATCTTACTAATGTTTACACTCCATGGAAAAATGGAGTAGTCGAAAGAATGAATCACACCTTGTTAGGAATGGCGAGATCCATGTTAACTTTCAAGAGGTTAAGTCCAACATATGGGGCAGAAGCAACACATACAACTATCTACTTAAGAAACAAATCTCCAACTTCTTCTTTAGATGGAATCACACCTTATGAAGCTTGGTTTGGTTTCAAACCTCGAGTTAAACATCTTAGAGTTTTTGGGTCAATATGTTATGTCTTAGTTCTGAAATAAAAGCGAACTAAGCTTGGCTCAAGAAGTTTAAAATGCACAATGATTGGCTATTTTGATGAGAAGAAAGGATATTGACTTTTGACCAATGGAAAATTCATTGTGAGCAGGGATGTCATTTTTTATGAAACTGACAGTAAGAGTGCGAAATTGAAAATATTCTTAACAAGTTAGAAACTAAGGGAAGTAAAAGAAATGGAAAAATTCAAAGTCAACCAAATTCACCAAATCGGTATGAGCTTGATTTTCCTTCCTCTGAAGATGAGTCATCCAGTCCATCTACATCAACAACATCATCTGGGTCTTCTAGCAGTTCATCCGCATCTCCAAGCAGCAACAGTTTTTCTGACAGTGATTCTCCACACTCTTCACATAAACGAAGAACATCAGTTTATATTAATCCTCTTTACAATGATGGAGATTTTACATAAGCGCAAACAAGTGAGCACCAACTACCAAAATGGGCAGTTCAACTTTTGAAAGATGTAAAGCCTGATCAGCAGAATAAAACAGGCACCAGAAGGGCACACAGAAGTGAATGCAATTTTGCCTTGATAGAAAATGATTTTACTGAGCCTTCCACATAAAAAGAAGCAGTAAAACATAAAGAATGACAATAGGCTATGGCTGAAGAATATCAAGCAGTAATTGATAACAACACTTGGAAACGTGTTGATTGTCCATCAAGTGTTAAACCCATAGGATGCAAATGGGTTTAAAGAAATAAGTATAATCAAAAGGGAGAACTTGAAAAGTATAAAGCACGACTTGTCACAAAAGGTTTTGCGCAGCAGGAAGGAATTGATTATGAGGAAACATTTTCTCCTACAAATAAATGGAACACCATACGATTAAGACTTGCATTGGCTACCCAGAAAGGATGGAAAGTTCATCAAATGGATGTGAAAAGTTCTTTTCTCAACGGGGATTTAAAGGAGGAAGTGTATACGACCCAACCGGCAGGTTTTGAAGTTGAAGGACAAGAACATAAAGTCCGCAAATTGATCAAGGCTTTATATGGATTAAAACAAGCTCCCCGTGCTTGGTATGCAAAGATGGATGAATACCTTAAGAAAGTTGGTTTTCAACGAAGTGAATCTGAATATACTTTGTATGTGCGACAACAGGGAAAATATCTGGTAATTCTTGTTATGTGTGTAGATGATTTGATGATTTCTGGCAACCATGATGATCATATTACACATGTGAAAAAGGAGTTACATGCAGGTTTTAAGATGACAGATTTGGGATTACTTCAATATTATCTTGGAGTTGAAGTCTTCTAATATCCACATCATATTTTCATTTCTCAGAGTAAGTATGCAACAAAGGTTATTCATTGATTTGGCATGCAGGATTGCAAGCTCATTCTCACCCCTATGGAGAAAAACTTGAAACTTTCAAAATTTGAAGGGGCGAAAAGGTGGATAGTACAACTTACAGACAGTTCATTGGCAGCTTGATTGATTTGACAAGTACTCGTCCTGATCTATCTTATGTACTTAGTATCCTTTCATGTTTTATGTAGGAACCACGAGACAACGACTGGAATGCAACCAAAAGAGTTCTTCGATATATCCAAGGAACAAAATATTTTGGTCTTCTTTACACAAAGACTAAAATTTTTGTACTTGGTGGATATTCTGATGCCGACTTTGCTAGGAGTATTGATGATCAAGCATCAACATCAGGTTATTTAATGAACATGGGGTCAGCAACAGTATCTTGGAGTTGTAAGAAACAAGCCACAGTGGCCACTTCTTCAGCAGAAGCAGAGTACATTTCAGCATGGGAAGCAGCATGTGAAATTGTTTGGTTGCGCCGAATTTTGCAGGACTTGGGCATTTCTCAAGTAGAAGCTACATCATTATTCATTGATAGCCAGTCAGCCATCAAACTTGCCAAGAACGCAGTTTTTCATTCAAAGACAAAACATGTGGACACCGATTATCATCATATCAGATCTCTCATTGCCAAAGATGTCCTCAAGCCAGTTTCTTGTCCTTCCGAAGATCAGATCTCCGACATTTTCACAAAACCACTTGGCAAAATAAAATTTACTAAGTTCAGGGATGAACTTAGTATTTGTTGTAATGTATCTTTGGATCATAGGGGGGAATGTTAGATGATCCAAAAATACAATCTTATCATAGGTTATAAAATTAGAATAAAATAATTATTAATTTAAGATATTAAATTAATAATTATTATTCTAGAATGTTTAATTATTTAGAATTATTATATTGTTGTAACTAGATATGACTCTCCAAATGTGTCATATCTTAGGCTCTATGTTAGGAGATTTGTTAGCTAGTTGGTTTGAATAGCATTTATTGTAAATAGACACTTGTTATTTAATAAGTGATCCATAATTAGAGGTAGTTAGGACATCGAGCTTATAAATAGCTCATTGCAAGAGTGTTTGGATTTTCGGGTGTAAACTCTTGCAAAATCAAATTATGTAATTATTTTTTTCTGATTAATAAAATTTTGTGTCTAAGGACACTTTTGCCATTATTTTTGTGCCCCCACCAAAAATTGTCAACTCGATGATTGACCTCCCCTCCTAGTCCTTGGGTACTCTTATTTCTAGAAAACTCTTAAGTTGCAATTAGGATGTATGATAGAGGAAGAACACTAGTAAGTGCAGGATACAACTACCAATAAAAATTTTCCCACTCGATTACCATCTCTTATGTCACCCTCTATTGTAAGAATAATGGTGCTAGGTATCAAGGAATATTTGTTGATGCATACCCCTAGTAAATACTCATGAGCGGACCAATACAGGGTCTTTTTTCATGATATATTGAGCTTCAACTCTAAAGAAACTTTTAGGGGCTAATATTTATAGATGGGTTGATATTTCGTGATTTTTCCATAAAAAATATTCACAAATTTTATTTTATTTTTCTAAAAATTATTCACCCAAATTTTATACTATAAAATTATTTAGCCTTACAAATCACCAAAGCATTATAGAGATTATTTAAATCATTAGAAATTTGGATATTTGAATAAAACTATCACTAAAATTTTTTCAGTTTTCATATTAAGGAGTGGTAAGAATTTCCAAGGCTTCTAAAATTTAAGATAAATTTAATTCCTTCAAATTTTCCTTGTTCAATGTGAAGGTATCATAGTACCTTCTATCCCATGCTATGGTAGGAGTACTAGCATCTAGAATCAGGTATATTATGTCACCCCTGCCATAATGTTTTGTTTGTCCTGTATGACTCCATCACCCATGTGTGAGTTGTTTGACCAATAAACTTACCTGTGTTTACAAACCTTATCACAAAATTATCAATCATATTAGAATATGAGTTAAAAAATCTCAATTATAGTGTCTAGAGTGTGTAACCAATCAAAGAAAAGGTCATCCACTCATCACATGTAGGTGCATCTATGAGGTCTCCTGCCACACTCAATAATCAACAATAATATATGCTCATATTGTTAGTCATAGTTATAATTTCAATTGCTAAATTATGATTATAATATAATTATCAACATAATCAGTAACTTTAACCAAGTTATTGCTCACAATATGTAAAAAAACAACATATACTAAATTGATTGAAAAGTTACACACTATCATCAAATAGGATTATCACAACCATCATCATAACCAAAATAACACCAGACAAATACATCACACTTACCATCACAACCATTAGTAATAAAAGTAAAATAATTGAGTCCTCGAGTTGAGGTCCTCGAAGAATAAGCTATGTTCCATAAGGCTATATGAAGGACAAGTTAGCATCAAATATGGTCGATGAGAGCAGGAAACTACAATAAGGTTAGAAAATTTCTTCAATTTGTGACATAAATTAATTTTAATAAATTATATAATGAATATTTTATTAGATAACATAATTAATAGGTCCTCTCTCTCTCTCTCTCTCTCTCTCTCTCTCTCTCTCTCTCTCTCTCTCTCTCTATATATATATATATATATATATATATATATATATATATATATATATATATCACTGAATAAAGTGATTATGGATGAACGGAGTTGTTAGGTGGCATAGCCACGATCAACTGAACAAATAGTGAGGAGACACATGGCTTCCATGGAGTGTGAAACATGATACAAATAGCAAAAAATTCTAATGACCCTCAAGATATATTGATCACCTCTCGCACATGATATAAGAATTGAGAGAATGAAAAATAGAGGTTGATCTCTCTTTTTCTTGTGGGCTTTATACAAGTGCCAAAATTTGCTAAAAAATTAGCTAAATGAATCACCAAGTGCCCATGGCCCAAGGTAATTCTCCCTATCCTACCTTTCCCTCAACCCTCAAGTCTCTATCAAAATATTTTTGGTGGTAAGGTTTATATATGTTGGTTATTTTCAAGCAACATTGATTTTACTATGTGGTGGACACTGATAAGATGTTTATGGTTCATTTTTTTAGTGACTTTGTAACTAAAAATATTAATTTTAGTAGCAACAATTTTGTTTCTTTTGGTGGAAGGTGGTTTCTTTTATTCTGTGGGGTTTTTGGTGATCTCCTTCTTACACTCAACAACTAATTTTCTCCTCAATTATATGGTATTTTTAACTCCATTTTGTGTTTGATAGCTAGAGAGATTCTTTTCATTGGCTTCTCATCCCTAAAGTGGTGATATTTTCCTTGGTTGGTGCCTACTCCTTGGGTGTCCCATAGTTTCACATGCTCCTGCGGGGTGGGTTCATAGAGGGCGTAGTGAAGGAACTTTTGTATGTGAAATTTTGTTATTCATGTTTAATTATTTTGGCATCTATAGTTATAGGTCATCAGTCCCATAACACTCCTCAAATTTTGTGGTATATTATTTCTTTCTATTGGCTTCTCTCTAAGGCCAAGCAATTTGCTTTCTCTTTAGAGGCACTATGATCATTCCTCCTACATGCGACTGAAGGCTCAACCTCATGCTCAATCCTAGACATACCTTTTCAATATGAACCCCCCACCCCCCAAGAGATCAAATCAGGAGCATGGAAATCAATATATGCATATACTCAACCAATATTACCAATTAAAACTACTCTTGCATATTATAGTTCTTGGAAAAAATGATCCAAAAGATGAAAGCCTAATGATGATGGATGAGCTTTAAGATGAATTCAAGACCATGGGAAAACATCTATCAAAGATAAATGTGGCCATTCTATGTAGTAAGGACCCTACTCCTTGAGATAGTCTAGGTGATCCAGTGCCCATTAACGTAGATGTTTCCACCTTCTAACAGTTTTTGAATGACGCTATATTTATTTTATGATATATGTTATATTTTATCTTAGTATATTATGAGAATTTACATTTATTCTGTTATTTTGATAGTTCCTACGGTTGATAAGCCAAGACATCATAAAACAAAAGAAGAAAAGTGCTTTTAAAAAATTAATATTATTGTATGTATTATATGAAAATGTTTAATTATTATAGGATTTGTCAGTTTTTATTCTATTTGGTTCAGAAGCCTTAGAGATTAGTGAATGATTCATTGACAAAACATTTGTACAAGAGAGATCCACGAGAAGGGATCACTTCCTGCTGACTCAACCATGTAACCTGATCCTGAGAGTGTGGAGAGAATTTTACCTATGACCTCTTAATAACAATGGTTATTTAACAACTAGAACTAGACCAATTAAGATAACCCTTGAGATTTATATGATTTTTCCATTATTATGATAAATTTAAATTATTAACAACAAAAATGTTGATAATCTTTGTTTCAAATTTTCCTTATAATTGTCTGGAGATTTTTAATTGATATCAAAACAACTTTCATTAGATTTTAAAAAATAAAAAAAAATACTGGAGATCATTTCTCATCCATCCGGCCCCACTCCAAACAAATTTATTCGCCATAAGAGAAAAATCATTACAAGTAGCCATTTGCTAAAAACCATAAACTTTCATAAAAACACAGTCTTATAGGATCCAAAAGATTGACCAAATTTTAGCATAACTGACGAGCATTATAAATTGTCAAGAAGGTCTCCAAAATGAATAGATTCAAGAATACGATAATAAGGAGGTTTCCCATGCACATGGAACTCAAGGTGCTCAATTCAATCCTCAAGGATATCCAATTGAGTGGGAAGATGTCAATTAGTTGACCGAACAGAGGCAATACGATAAAGGTAATTCCATTTGGATTGTAGAATGTACTCCATGTGGGTCAAGGACTTAGCCTACTACTCCTGTATTTTCTTGCTCATATCCAATGTCATAATTGTAATTCAATTGACTTATCAGACTATGTTTTCCAGGACAGGGGTGCAAATGTAGACGAACGATCTGGCGGCATCTCGTGAGAAATTTATCCTTCTTGCACTACATCATCGCTTCCCTCCACAACTTCTCCTCGAGGACGACCAACTCGTGCTCTCAAGCCTTGACAAAGTTGTTTTTCTTACACAGAAAGATAAGAATTATGCACAAGATTCTTCTAGAGAAATTGATAGCAGAAGAGGAAGAGTAAGGAAGAATTTTAGAGGCAAGGGGGGTAGACATGTCCAAGGAGAAAGTTTTGATCTTCATTGGATATGTTGCAATAGAGATGGGCATGATGCATCCAAATTTAAGTTTCCTTGGGACAAAATTGATCTGGAAAGAAATAAAGGAAAAGGTAAAACAATTGAAAAACGCAAAGGTAAATCATGCGAGTCTGCCCATTGTGTTGTGGCACATTGCAACATTGTAGTAAATGATGAATTATTCAACACTTCACTTACTTCATGGAAAGATGCTTGGTTGCTTGACTTAGGTGTAACTTGTGACATGAATTTCAGAAGAGAATCCTTTGAAGAATTCATTGATAATGTTGGTGTAGTATGCTTTGAAGACAAGTCAAAACTAAAGCCATCAAGGTTTAGCACGACCAGTCTCACACTGCTTTGTCTTCCATAATTTCTTCTACATAGTGTTCTATACCTCCTGGAGGTGAGGATAATATTGTTGTCTTTAGTCACATTCGCTAGAAAGGAAATTCCATTCACATATTTTATGGCAATGTTCAGGTCATAAAAACATCAAATCACTCACTTGTCATGACTGAGATAGAAGAAGAAAGACTTCTCAAGCTACAAGGAACCTCTGTTCATGCACATAACTTTTCATACAATTCTCACTATGATGAAGGTACACTTCCATCAAGTTTTTTATGGCATGCTATATTTGGACACTTCAACTATGACAACCTTTGTTGGTTGAATAACAATGGTGCTACTAGTTTGGCTACAATTCCTAGGAAACTTAAGAAATGTGATGCTTGTATCTTAGGAAAGCATAACAAATAGTCTTTTCATGATTCTCAGTCTAGAGAACATAGAAAACTTGAACTGATTCATTTTGATTTATTTGGTCCAATGCCTATTCCTTCTACTAATGCTAATAAATATATGATGAAATATATTGATGATTACACCAAAATGTGTTAGGTTTATTTATTGAAGAAAAAATTTGGATCTTTTGAAACATTCAAGAAATTTCATGCATGGATTGAAAATGATGCACAATATCATATTGAATCTATTCGTATTGATAATGGAAAACAATATACATCAAATGAATTTGAAAACTATATTCACCAACATGGGATCAAACATCAAACAATTGTGCCTTATAATCCCTAACAAAACGGAGTAGATGAAAGAATGAATATGAAAATCTTAAATATGGTATGCTCCATGATGTTTATCATCTCTATGGTGAAGTGAATAACAATTTTATAATATCTAGAGGTGTGATCTTTCTTGAATCTTCCAAGGTTGACCATGTTGTTGAGTGACAACTTGATCGCTTAGATATATTCATATATGAAAATTATTTTCAAGAGTTTTATAATGAGATTCCACATCTTTAAGGGGGGGGGTCACTATATTGGATCAATAGGAAGAATCTTCTTCTGAAGTGTTCTCTCCCCCGCATGAACCTCCAACCACTGATCATGATAACACTTTGAGTCATGTGACTGATAGAATTTCGATATTAAATATTTATTTATCCCAATATAAATCATCTAAGCAACCATTGTCATCTCATAAAGTTCCTCCAAAATTGCTGACAAACACACTTGAAAGTGGTCATCCTGGTGACATTGGAAAGACAGAAACACGAAACTCAACCAGAAAAAATGGAGGTGATGTATACAATCGTGATTCACCTATTGATATGGATGTTTCTTATGATTGTAAACTGAATTTGTCTATACATTTTGAGCCAACTTCCTTCAAAGCAAATTCTTCTCGTGATGAATGGAAAGAATTTATGCAAAAGGAATATGATCCTTTGATAAAGAATGGCACCTAGAAGATGGTTGATCCTCCATTAGGAACCAAACCAATAGGATTCAAGTGGGTCTTCAAGAACAAGTATAAAGAAGGTGGCTCACTTCACAAGCATACATCCAGGATGGTGGCAAAAGCTTTTGCACAAAAGGCAAGGGTCAATTATGAGAAGAATTTCCCCCCAAAACAAAATGGGCTACCATCCAAACACTCTCTTTTTTGAATCTCATAATGGTTGTAAATTCCATCAAGTGGATGTAAAAACTACTTTATTGAATCGAGATTTGGAAGATAATGTTTTTATGTCCAAACCAATAGAATTTGTTGTAAAGGGTCAAGAATACAAAGTATATGAAAATTTAAAATCCTTGTATGGCCTCAAGCGATCACCACAATCCTAGTATTAGAAGTTAATCGAGCATCTTCTGAAACTCAACTTCAAACACTATGATCTTCATGATGCAACTTTATTTGTCAAGAAAGCTAAGAAAACAATTTTATTTATTGTGGTGTATATATATGATCTTCTAATAACATGGGACAATGAGAGAGACATTGCATCCACAAAGAAATAACTAAGGAAAGGTTTTGAAATGATAGATTTGGGTTATGTTCACTACTATCTTTGCGTTGAAGTAACTCAACATCCGAAGTTTAAATTCTTCTCTCAGTTGAAGTACACTGGAGGCTTGTTGAATAGGTTTGGCATGGCTAACTGAAATCCTTTGACTACTCCAATGGAACATAACTTAAAGCTCACATCCACTGAAGGAAAATAATTTGAGGATGAAATGAAGTATAGACAACTCGTAAGAAGTCTCAACTACCTGACTACTACCAGACTAGGCATTTCATTTGATGTTGGAATCCTCTCCAAGTTTATGAAAAATCATTGTACGTGTCAGTGGTCTGCTATAAAAATATCTCTGAAGTACTTAAAGGGAACTCAAGACTTTGCAATCAAGTATACATAGGTGGATGACTTCAGCTTGATTTGATACTCTAGTTCAAATTTTGATGGAGAGAAAGAAACCAGAGTATCTACTTTAGTTTATCTTATAAGTATTGGGATCTGGAGTTGTCTCCTAGAGGTCACAATCAATTTCATCAGATTCCACAACAGAGGAAGAATATATGTCAATCACTGAAGTAATGAAGGAAATTGTGTGTCTCAAGAAAAAATTGGAAGATTTGTTGGAGAAATAATTGTATTCAACTCCCCTTTTGATTGAAAACACTTTTGCAATCAAGTTGGCCAAGAACCCAAAGTTCCATGAACGAACCAAGCACCTCAATGCAAAATACCCTCTGATTTGACATCGTGTTCAGGCCAAAACAATCCACCTACAACATTTTTCCACAAATGAGCATATTGTAGACATCTTCACTAAAGCACTTGGATGGGAAAAGTTTGAAAGATTCATAACGAAGCTTGGACTATTATGGAACCACCTCACAAGAGATAGAAAAGATATATCAATGACTTAAAGATCAGCCTCTTCGAGGGGGAAACCTCCTTTACATTACACAAATGAAAAATTCTTCGATGACACAAATGAAAAGACCTCCTTTCTATATATAGGAGTCTAAGGGGTCCCAATACAATCAAAGCATACATAACAATACTATTGTAGGGGCACAACAATAACAATAGTGGGATTTCATGGGGCATAATAATAACAACATTGGGACTCTATGGGAAAAATAATACAATAAGGGGGTTGCACTAATAACAATTAGGGGTTACAATATTAGTATAGGGACGTAACATGCCCCTCTCATTTAAAAAGTTTTGTCCTCAACACTTGAGGAGTTATGTATGCTTCTGTATAAAATTATCATCCTCCCATGTGGAATCTTCAGTTGGTAAGTTCTTCCACTTGATGAGATACTCTAAAATTGATCGATTTCGTAGCTGTTGATTTCTTATTTTTGTGACTGCTTCTGATTCCATTATGATTTTTCCTTCTTCATCAATTTCTAGAAATATTGTTTGAACTTGGATCTTCTCACCTATAACCTTCTTTAATCATGAAACATGGAAAACTAGGTGCACTCGGAAAGATGCAGGAAGGTCTAATTTGTATACTATAGTACCAATCTTTTGTAACACCTTGTAGAGACCATAATACTTTGGTGATAATATATTATCCTTCTTAGCTATCCTAAGGGATTTTTTTTTGTATGGTTGTAGTCGTAGAAATACCGAGTCACCTACATGAAAACTTGTTTTGCAACGATGTTGGTATGCCTGTTGTTTCATTCTATTTTATGCCAAAGTGAGGTTATCCTTTAAGTGTTTGAGAACTTGTTGTTGATGCTCGATGTGATCTTCCACTGCTTGAACCTTATAATTTTATTTTAAAGATGATGTGATTGATGGTGGACGATATCCATAAAGTGCCATAAATGGGGTCATTTTTGTCGTAGTATGGAAGGAAGTGTTATACCACCATTCAGCCAGAGACAGGTACTTGACCCATTGTGTTTGTTTATCAGATACAAAGCAACAAAGATATTCTTCCAAACATTTGCTCACTATCTCAGTTTTCCCATCATATTGAGGATGATAAGATGAGCTATGAGCTAATTGAGTACCCAAATATTCCACCTCTTGTACTCCAAAGAAAGATTTGGACCTTTTTGCATATAATTGTTTCTCCTCTAATAGTTTGAGCACCCTGTCAACATATTCAACATGATCCTTCCAAGACTTGTTGTAGATTAGTATATCATCTAAAAATACTAACACAAATTTTCTAAGGAAGAGTTTGAAAATGGAATTCATAAAAACTTGAAATGTAGAAGGTGAATGGGTAAGGCCAAAGGGCATGACCAAAAATTCATAATGACCCTCCTCAGTTCTAAATGTTTTTTTTGGAATATCTTTAGTCTTCACTCTGATTTAATGATATCCTGAATGAAGATCGAAATTGGTGAAGTAAATTTCTCCATGTAATTCATTGAATAATTCATCAATGACAGGAATGGGAAATTTATCTTTAGTAGTAAGCTTGTTGAGCTCCCTATAATCCTGACACATGTACCATGATCCATCATTCTTGTGTACCAATACCACTAGAGCAGAGAAAGCACATTGAATAGGTTGAATTATACCAACCTCTAGCATTTCTGCAACCATACATTTAATTTCACTCTTTTGGGCATATGGATATTTTTAAGGCTTGATGTTTGGGGGAACACTTATAGGAATCAAATGATCATGAATAGGTGGGAGGCATTTGGGAGTCTCAAATACCTTGGCATGATTTTCCAAAACTTTTTTGGGATCTCAAGAAATATATGATTTCGATGTGGGAACCTCTAGTGAACATAATTGTGCAATTACGCCCCGTTGTTCTTTCTTTAGAATGTTTTTGATGTTGTTAGAAATGACTATATTTCTTGGTTTCCCTGTGATACCCCTTAATTAAACTTCCTTTCCTTCCGAAGAAAATTTCTTGAAACATTCTTGAAAATTAAAAGCTATTGTACCAAAGAATTGTAGCCATTGGACTCCTAGTACAACATCAACACCACCCATTGGAATGGAAATCATTGGGTTATTCAATACATATTCTCCCATGGATAGCTTGATATTATAGAAGTTTCAGGAGCAATTTATTGTTCCTCCACTTGCAACCATTAGTTGACACTATGGTGCTAGATATAGGAAACAATTAAATTCCTTGGCTACCTTACATGAATAAAGTTATGGGTACTTCCCGAATCAATTAACGCTATTACATTTTCCTTCTTGATATGTCCTTCCATCTTGATAGTTTGAGGAGTGGTAATTCCAGCCAATGCATTACAAGATATGATCGGATTCATTTCTTCTTTATATAGGGTTTGTTCTTGGTGTATATCCTCTTCTTTTGATGTTTCCTGTTCCTTTTCTTCCTCTTCTTCACAATATATGTAAAATAATTTCTTCTCATCACACTTGTGACAATTAGTGTATTTTCTATTACAACTATAACAGAGCCCTTTTTCTCTTTTTTCTTCCAATTTTTGTGGTGTCAACCTTGTAAGTTGTGGAAGGCTAGGGGAAACAACACTTCCATATTTATAGTTGTGAGTGGTAGGCTTCCTTGTTGCCATAATTTTTCTTTCCATTTTTCTTGCCAACCTGAATGCATTCTCCACTGAATCAGGTTCCCAAAGGTGAACCTCATGTTGGATATTATCTGATCTGAAAATCACCCTTGAGTGACCTCAGTTAATTAATTAATGAATGAAGGTATTACAGACTCATGTGTTGGTGTGTGTCTATGTCATTTTAGGCAACAGATCAATCAAATTTCAAAATACACAGACACTGGAAATATGGGAAACAACAGAGAAACACACTAAGAAAATACAAGAACACAAAAATTAATAAGGAGTTCACCCTATCCTCCAGGGCTACATCTTTGGGTGGCCTTCTTTTATTGTGTCTTTAAAGCAGAGAATTACATTGAGGCTCAAACTGAGTCTCCTGAAACAGAATTTCTTGGAAAGGCGGTTCTTGGATTCCCCAAGCCACTAAAGTGCACAGACTCTTTTCCTTACTAGCTCCTGACCTCTCTAGTCTTTAATGGGAGGAGCCCAATGTGGTGCTCAATTCCTCAACAGATCCTCTTAGGGATGGCTCGATACGGCCTTATGGTGTAGGTCAGCTCGGTGATCTATCTTTCTACTCTTTGCTTCACTGTATCCTCATTCTCTGTCTTTTTCTTCTCCTTTCTCCCGGTTCTTCCTCTCGGTGTCCTCTCTCTCTCTCTCTGTCTTTTGTTCTCTATTCATGGCTTTAAAGCCAATCACTCTCATGACTGCTCGTTTTCTCTTCTTCCTCAGTCAGATCGTCTGTTGTTGTTCACTGGGAATTCCCTGTCTTCTACGTTATCATCAATGGCTCACAGGGAGTGGCCACTTGTCCTTTCATGAACTGTGCCAACTTTTCTCCATTAGTTCAGTTCTTCAATTATGTCAGGAAATGACTCATCTACGAACTCATCAGACCTAAAATGCTTATACATCATGGCTCAATCCCCTGTCAAATTTGGTTCCCCCATCAGGCACGATCTCAGTCGTTAGATCTGGAGCCCCCAGATCCAACGTCATTCAATCATTTTGCGTGATTAACTTGCTCGACCTTTAGCACGCAATGAGCAGCAAATTTCTCTCTCCTCTGCCTACCATGCATCGGGCACTGAGTGGAATCGCTCGTGTTTCTCCAAATCTGCTTACCGCCTAAGGGTGCCCCCGATAGATATCACCGGTTTTGGAGCGCGAGTCCCGCCATTATCCTTTACCGCTTTTCCCCATGGTTTTCCTGGCTTCCATATGACCTAGAACTCGGGGCCATTCCTTCTCGAGGGGTTTTGCCCAGCTATTAGCGCTAATCGTGCATCAGAAACTACCTCCTTTTCCCGATCCAAGCTTTCTAGGTGCTAGTTTCACCTCCCGCGCAGTCTCCATGGGCCTTGGTCAGCGCACTTTGACTGAGGTCCTCGTCATTCCTCGCTAGCTGCCAACTACCACTGTTCGGAGGTCTTCCCGATTGCCCTGTGCTCTTGAATTCGAAGTTTTGTCCTAATTTGATACAGTCATGGTGCTTCAATTATTCTTCATGGATCCAATTCAAATTATGGCCTTCCCACTGAAAAAGCTTTTGGACCACCAAAAGTTGGTTTTCAAGCATCAACTAAGTGAGGGTACAATTGTCTCACTTTACCAATCTCTATCCACTTTGCATTGCTTGGCTCTAAACCCTTGAGTCCAATTCTCAGGTACTCAACATCTCCCCTATGCATCGTCCTCATCTTCCTGTCTAGGATTATGTCTTCCTGCAATTCATTAAGATATTCAGGTAGCAGGTCATCAATAGAAGGCAATTGACTCTACTCTTCAGGATCCTCAATTAGCGAGGATTCGAAAAATCTCAAGCAATCTGCATTTATGACTGAGTAGATGTGCATGTAAGCTGGTAGATCAAGAAAACATTCTCACCAATCTTCTCAAGTATCCTAAAAGGTCCATACCTGATAGGATTTAGCTTCTTACCTTCACCTTGCATTCTGTCTTTATTGATATACAACCAGACTTGCTCACCAACTTGAAAACTATGCTCCATCCGCTGCTTGTCATGCCTAGCCTTGTATTTGGCTTAGCCATTTTCCAGCTATTCCTGTACTGCCTGGTGGATCTCCTGGATTTGTTCAATGAACCTAGTTGCCTTGTCCACATCACTGTGTCCATCAACTATGGTATCTTTACCAAATTAAAAATCCAAAGGAGACCTTGGTGTGAAACCAAAATGCATGGTCACTGGCATCTGTTTGGATATCAAATGGTCTTTGAAGATCAAGCAGTGCTAGTAGAGGTGCTGTACTAATCTTTTTTTTCAAGGTGTCAAAGGCTTTTTGTTGTTTGCCTCCCCACTGAAACACCTTGTTCAATCCTGTTAAAGCATGTAAGGGAGCTGCAATTGAGGAAAAGTTAGAAATGAACTTCCTCCAATATTGTGTTGCCCCTAAGAAGCTTATCACTTCTGTAGCAGATTTGGGTTTAGGCTAGTTTACAATGACTGTCACTTTAGAGGGATCTATTTTCAATTCACCACCCCCTACTATATGTCCCAAATAATTGAGAGATGTTTTTCCAAATTCACATTTTGAGAGTTTAACATAAATTTTTTCTCTTTTCGAAGCATCTAATGTTTGCTTAACATGCTTTAAGTGTTATTCCCATGTTTTACTAAAATCAGAATGACATCCAGATACACAATAACAAAATCAACAAGAAAAGGTTTGAGTACATCATTCATTATTCTCATGAAAGTAGCAGGAGCATTGGTTAAGCCAAAAGGCATAACCAGCCACTCATACAATCCCTGCTTTGTCTTGAAAGCAGTCTTCCATGCATCTTGTTTTGCAACCCTGACCTCATGGTATCCACTATGCAAGTCTAGCTTTGTGAAATAAACATCTTCTTTCAATTGATCCAAAAGATCATCAATGCGAGGAAGGGGATAACGATTTTTTATTGCTATCTTATTCAGTGCTCGGTAGTCAATGCACATTCTCCACGAGCCATCTTTCTTTCTCATCAAAATGATTGGTGACCCACATGGTGATGTGCTAGGTCTGATGAACCATTTCTCGAGCAATTCCTGCACCTGCTTCCTAATTTCAGCATTCTCTAAAGCAGACAACATGTACATTCCAATGTTAGGCAATGGAGCATCTTGCTATAAAATAATATCATGTACTATTTCATTTTTGGATGGCAGACCTTTAGGCTCTTGAAACAAGATATCATACTCTGAAACAACCTTTTCTAAATTAGCTTTTTGTTGAGTATTACAGCCCTCAAATATATTGGTTTCATCAGGTTTCTTTTCCTTTACAACCAACAGTAAGAATTGTTAACATGAATTTATTATTTGTTTCATCTGCTCTATGTTTATGAGAGTATAATTATTCTTGAGCTGATGAGATCTTACAATATATTCGATTCCATCTTTGACAAGTAGATACTTGTTCTCAACTCTATAGAAAATATCTTTTCTATCATACAAGAAACGAATTCCTAAAACAATTCCACATATATCCAAAGGAATTATGTCTAACTCAACCTCATCTACAAATGCTGAACCAAAAGAAAACTTGAGTTTGCAATGTCTAGTCACTTGTAGTTGTGCTTTGTCAGTCAACAATCCTAATGGGTATGGTTTCTTGTGAGGTGTAGTTACTAATCCCAACTTCTTTACAATTGCTTCGGAAATTAGATTTACTTGGGAGCCACTATCAAAAAAAGTATCAACCTTTTGATGTTTGGAAATAACTTGAATATGGAAAAGCTCATGTCTTTTTCTCTCATTTTCTTCATCAATAATAGATTGTGCAGAATTACTAGTAGATGCTTCAGAATTCTTACCTTTTATACATGTGGCTGCAATGGTTGTTTCATCTCCCGAGTTTGACCCCAAATCTTTCTAAATAGCTGCAGCAGTCTTCTTCTTCTTTCCCTCGAACTTCTTAGGTCTCAACTCTCGATGCAGAATCCAACAATGCTCATCATCATGCCCATCCTTTTTATAGTGAGTGCATGAAGCTTTGCTTTTCTGTGCAGTGTTAGCCTTCCTTGCTTTCCACTTCTGCTTTCTTTTCTCCTTATTCTTACTTACAGTGCGTTGGGATGGTCCCCCAACTTCTAGATTTCCATTCTTTCCTCTAACTTCTAGATGAGTAGCTTGTACAGATACCTCATCTATACTAGTGGGATTAAACATGAGAATGGTATGCCTCGTGTAGCTGTGTAGACCACCAATTTACTTCAAAAGAGTTTCTAGTGAGTCTAATGAGATTCCTAGAATCAATGCCCTCTTTCTGAATTCTTGAGTGTACCCTTGCACACTTTGACCTTTCAACTGCCAAAGATTTTGCCAACTCATCATGGCTTGCTGCATGTAGGCCAATGGATAGAACTACTTTTTGATTGCAGAAACAAATTCACTCCAGACAAAGACAGTCTTACCATGTCTTTTCATATCAGCTTGGGTTCTGCCTTCCCACCAAACCAAGGCAGTGCCTCCTAGGACGAGATGAATGGAGAACCATGCTTCAAAGGACCAGTTAATGGTAGGCTCTTGAAACATTTTATTTTATGAATTGTCCTAGTTTCATTGTACATATATTTTAAATTCTCTACAAGTGTGAAGTTGAAGATCATTAGAGTTCAGAGCCCAAAGTGAAGGCCATGGAGCTTCACTAATTTTCTTCCATTTTAAGTATTCAGTTCATAGTCATGTAAGTCAGTTTTTGAGTAAGTTTTGAGTCGGTTTCTGAGTTATTTGAATTTGCATCTCATTTTCAGTTTTTTTTACCGTATTGGCCCATATGGTTAGGCTACTTGATATATGATGTTCTTGGCACCTCGAAGGAGCTACCATCCCCAAATAAGGCAAATGTTAGTGTCAGTATTCTCATACTACCACCAGTGATCAAGATTGCTCTTTCATATCATATTAGTGTCCCATTTGAAATTTTTTTCATTCCACCTAGGTCGTCATGCAAAACATTTACTCTTTGATGGTAGCCCAAATTCAAAAATCACACTCCCCTCTCAAAAAAAAAAATGTATTTGCTAACCCACCTTCATGTGTCTTGCTGAGCATCCATTGACTATAAAGGTTCATTTCATCATGTTTTATATCAGTCAAGTCCACCTGAATTTCAGTCATTCAAGGTTCCATTAGGTCACCTAAGTTTCATTTTCCCAAGGTCCAATAAATCACCATCTCACTGCATAAGGTCAGCAAGGTATGAGAGTCAAGCAAATAATTCTCGTTTTTTAGTTTTCTAAGGGTTTACAAGCATGTAACCATGGTTATTGAAAGTCCCAAATTTGATTTCAAGAAAGGAATTTATTCGAGTTTGTAAATTTTTACTTCAAAGAAGATGTAATAATTTTTATTTAATTTATATAATTTTATGCCTATTATATGTAATAAGTCACCATTTTAGTTGTCTACTCAATTCGATTGCCAATTGCATCCAAACAAAGGTCAAAATGAATATTCCCAAAACATCATCCACCTGTCAAAGAAAAAAAGGTTAGAAAGTCAATGAGCATTAGTATGAAATTTTGAAAAGTGACATGAAACATTAGAAAATGGGTTTGCAAATCATAAATCAAACTCATTCAAGTATAAAATCCCTCAAATACATCATATGCAACATTCATTTACACTCCTACACTCTCAAAATCGCCTTAATAAAAGTGAAGTTCTGAATTTTAGGCGAAATTGGGCAAAACAGGGGATTTGGACGCGTTTTTGAAAGCATAGGGCATGTTTAGAAAGTGGAGGGCACATTCAGATTTGGTGTTGCACGTTTTGAAGGAAAACCAATGTATTTTCTAAGGGCATTGCGGGCCTGTAATTGGAGGGAGTGTTTGACCGTTGTGATGCGCCTTTGCCCAAGAACAACCAGAAGTTGCCCAAAGCGTCCTACATTGCTCAAAACATCAAAAGTTTCCACCAAGGTGATCCAACAAGCAAGTAGGTCTAAATTACATTGTTCCTCTCCTTCACAATTGACATTTTTGGTGTTTCATTTGTTTTGGGGTCATACGAAGTTTAAAACCCTAGTAACCTAATTCCACTCCCAAAACTCATTTCCTAGCATCCAAAACGCATTTCCTAACACCCCACTACCATTTCAACATTTCATAACTACCCATGTCACCTCCCCATTCCCATCTCCTCAATTTCCTCACATCCTTCCATACTCCCAACGACTGCATTCCATTTCATCATTTCCCTATGGTTTGACTCCAATAACCGATGGTTGAAGAAGAAAACAGAGGTCATAGTGAGGAAGACAGAAATGAGAGGAGGCTATCTAAGAAAGGAGGGAGAATCATTAGACATGAGCCAACCAACACCAGAGAAATTATGGCATCTCCCGTCATTGTGAAAAGATTTAAACATATGGGTTGTTTTGAGTTTTGTGAGAACGTGGAAAGGATCCAACATCATCCTACGTTGACCAGATTATTCATCACCAACCTCCATGATAGCGAGGTAACCCTTGCTGGAGTGACCTTCACTATATTTCTTGCTATCATATCAGAAGCCTTTGGGATCCCAAATGTTGGGGAAAAATGGTTTAAACAAGGAGAATTGGACCATTTTTATTATGAGCCATATCTTAAACCAAGATACAAGAATGAGAGAAAGAGGATTTCTCCTTTCTCTTACCTTTTAGACTGATATATTCCCATGATGAAAATCATCATGAAGTACCTAACATGTGAGGGTAGGTTTTCTAGGCTCTATTCCTATCATATTCAGCTACTCATGCATTTTGTAAGAGTCAAAATGCTCAATCTGCCCTACTATCTTTATTAGGACATTAACAAGATGTCATTCATTGCTCAAAGGAAAGACTATGATCATCAAATGCAAATCATATTTGACCACTCCCTCATGAAGATGACAGTCCTACACCACCTTTATCAGCGTAAAATTGCATGGGACACTTTCATATCCAATCATATTTTCACAGTCCCACCTATTCAGCATGGCCAAGAAGCACCTTCATCTTCTCATCCATCCACCTCTATTCCTCCACCTCAGCCCATACATCATCCATCTTCCTCTGATGATTCAGCCACACCATCACCTTCATCATCACCACCTCATGAGCCTATTCATTCACCTCGTAGAGATGAAGACAATGACCTAGAACACATTGAGCATGGTGAGAGCAGTAAGCCTAAAGGGGCTTGTTCAGGTACCTTGACACACTTATTAGAGAGGGCATAGGAAAGTGTTTTCCCCATAGATTATGGGAGGGGCCTTTCCTTCTTCATCAAAAAAGTAGGCACAAAAGGATAAGGAAAAGGTTATAGAGATAGAGGTCGAGCAACAAGAGGAAGACCTCCATGAGACTGAGCATGATTTTAAGTTAGTTGATCCAAATGAACATGATGATAGTGAGATCATAGCCATTGTCATCAAGGAGAAGAATGCAATCATAGGAGAGCTCCAGATCAACTTCTAAAGGGCCAATTACATTATCTCATACTATGAGTAGGAGAACAGGAAATTTAAGTTCAAAAATTAGCTCATGGGGATTCAACTCATCAAAGAAAAGAGAGAGGCTGAAAAGGCTAAAGCCTTAGTTGATGAGGCATATGGGCAATATGGTGACCATATTGATGAACAAGTGCCAATAAGAAGGCTAAGGAATAGAGGCCTAAAGAGATATTTGGAGCTAGAAAGGCAAAAGGAGGCACAATTACCCAATGAGCTCACCCTAACTGAGCAATTTGCCAAAATGATGAATGAGAACCTAGAACATTGGCTCGAGAGGGTGAACAACCATCTCGAGGGCCTCTTAGACAACGCCAAAAGGGATCTTGATATTCAGAGAAGGATGTCTAAGTACTATGTGATGAGAAAGAAAATTGCAAGAGCCAAGCTCAAAAGAGCTCATGCAAAAATTGAAGCCTTGACCAAGAAAGAGGAGAAAATAAGGCTAGATATCTTTGTTAAGGCATCAATCCATGCCTAAAATATATGATCAACCATCAAATCACCAATTTTGAAATTTTTTTACCAAGTTTTGCAAGTTATAATTTTTTGTTTTTTTTTTTAAGTATTTTCAACACAACCAATATGTCAAATGCGCAACACCTAGGGTGTTGCACTCTTTTTTGAGGCATCAGATGGACAAAAGGCTAGCATTTTTGGATTTAGAGTGATGAGGACATGCACCCTCTGTATTTTCTAAGTATTTTGAGGAAAACTAGTTAGCTAAAAGAGTCAAAAACCATCAAAAAACCACCTTTCTACCTCTTTTTTGGCCTAGGTGCTTCACGTTTACTGGCCTTGGGAGATTGGAATTTTAGCAAGGAAAATGACCTCCAAATGGAAAACGGAAGCCATATATGGAAAGTAGACTCGGAGGGCTTTCCAAAAAGATATCTTGGACCAAATTTGGATGGTAGGAAGGCACCAAAAAGTAGCCCTGAAGTTTGTGGGCGCGTTTGACAAAGGGAGGGCACGTTTGATAGTCTTCTCCAATTTTCACTGTTTCTCTCTAAATTGACTTTCACCTATGGGAAATTGATGTTTTACTAATTTAAAGGATAAGAATGATGTAATTAGTATGTTTTTTAATGTTATCTAGGGTAAATACATTAGTTATATGACCTACATGGCATGTAATGAATCGGTTTGCTTAAGTTAGGGATGGGTCACCTTGACCACCCTACACTCTAGCTATTAGTTCAACCTTTCCTACAACTGCTCCTCCTCCCATGGATTTGACCCCTGAGGCTAGGATGAGTTGGTTTTAGGCCTATATTATATATTTTCTTAGTCATTTACAGGTTGGAATCTCTTGGATGTTGTAATAGCATTCAGACTTTGGCATGAAATATATTGGATGAAGTTGCAACTACTTTGGTGGGATTCACGTGACATTGTAATTTGATCTTGTTTCTTCTTCTGTTTCATATGTATGAATATTTTGTACCTCTCATGGTCCATTTCAGTCTATGATATGTTGATTTTCAAGGTGTGATAAGTGGAATTCATCTTTGCATGCTCTGTTTTGGGAAAATCATCATAGATTGTTTCATTTTTTCATTTTACAAATAATTCATGACTCTCATGCTCTTTTTAGAATCTCACTAGTCTAAACCATCTCATCACTATACTAATGAGTTTAAAATACCTTGCCTATCTTGCCCAATCAGATGTGTGCAATTCAAATTCATTTGGCCTTGACCTAGTTCATTCTTTGACCTAATTCACTCATCCTTTTTACTAAGCCAACCAAAATCAAATCAAACAACCCTTTGCACTTTACATCTAGACTAAAACGCTAAACTATCGAGCCCTCCTTGCTGTGATCCTTTGGAGAGAGCCCTCTCTCGCTTGGTAGGGCTAACTACCAAGCTAAAGATTGGTATGTGGTTACCTTAGCTGGACTCTTCCTTCGCCTTGGAGATCCAGAGTAGTGATAACATATTGTGCAGTGGTTATATTAATATATGGAAACATTATCAAGTGTGGGTAGGCTATATTCAATTATTGGAAAGACATTACTATTATTTTAGTGTTTGGCACAACAGTTGGCACAACATCATTATGGTCTATTTGGCACAATATTATTTTATAAGCAATGTTCTTATCTCATGACATCCTACAACATTCATTGATACATTGGAGAGCATTAAAAATGGCGAGCTCATTATCCAGCTTTGGAGAACGTTAAAATAATTATCATTTGCAGCAGGGTGATTCTCATGCACCTTTAGAACAACGTTATCATTTCCAACATCATTTTTAGAGCAACGATAATTTTTAGAGCAAGACAAAATTAATACATTCAGTGAAATAGCATTAATGATTTAAGTTTAAATTGTTCATTTATATTATGCAGCCAAATAGTTGCACTCACGATTTAATTTTAAATTGTTAATTTATATTATGCAGCCAAATAGGAGAAGCATTAATAGGTTTGCCATATGTTTGCCAAGCCAACTAGGCAAGCCAAATAGGTTTGCCATATGTTACTGTTGCGGCTTGTTTCTGTATTCTGGCTTGTTCAAAAGTAGAGTACTCTAATGGGTGAAGGAAATATGCTTGTCTTGTATCACTTGGTAGTGACTTTCTCCAAATTTTAATGTCAATTGCTGGAATGCGTTGATGGATCATGATGATTGAAAAAAGTTTGGATAGTTCCACCCTAGATGTTTTTTCTCATTAGGTGAGAACTGATTTTAAGCACACACGTATTGTAGGGATGTTGGATTCCTTATTAGATGAAAATAAAAAATAAAGTGCGGGGGAACAATTAAATGATGTTTATGAGAATTGTGTTGCTGTACATTGTACTACTAATGATACATGTTGAGATACACTATCATAAGAAGGTTACATGCAAAGGAAGGAGTCTTCATTGAAACAACTTAGGCCTACTCAAAGGGTAATTATTGAAGTATAGAAATAATACATGGATACGAATGAGACGTAGAGGACTCACAACACATACTCGAAAGGGAATAAGCCACAGGGTATAGGCAACATATATTACAAATTGGAGCAACAATTTTATATTTCACGATTGGAGCAACGTCGAATTGGAGTGGTGTTGATATATATGCGGAGCAGTGTTTATTAGAGCAGTATTTAATAATACACCTTGATAATATATGAAGTAGTGTTATATTGAATTTTGATGAATTGGTATTATATTTCCATATGTATTAATGGTTCTCCTTAAGAGATGTAAATAACAATTTAAGCTGAAATATTTATATATTATACGTGAGACCATTTCCAAGTTGGCACATGAGTGTTTAGCAAAAAAATTAAAATAAGATGTCTCTTGAAAATTTACTGGTTGCACTGAAAGGGTCTTGAATACAAATACGATCTATGAACCATGGGGCTTTTATTATGTTTTCCAAACAAATTAAAAACAAAATTCCATCCTTCTTTTACATCAGGATGTCAGGCTATCATAGAATTGTTGCACACTCTATTGACGACAGAACAAGATCCTAGTGAGATGCACATAAGAAATGTATTTTCAACAATGTTCTTCGCTGCTTGTAATACAACCAGGCTTCTCATCGTTGCATTGGGTAACTAGGCACTCATTGTTGCATTTGATTTCAGCGACCAAACTATTTTTTCATAGCATGATTGTTAACATAATGTGGAGAGAAGTGTAATGGAGAGTAGTGCCTTCATATGGCAGTGTTTTACAACATATGGTAGAGTGCTACAAATAAATTTCCCAACATTAATTATTTGATCTTGATAATCCATTACATTCATTGTGGTCAAACTTCCAAGCATTCATGGTAAACAAAACATATGGATATGTATCATATTATAACCATATTATACGAAGCATATGGATAAACACATCATATGGTGAACGCAACATAGGGTGAACGAAACATATGGATGAACACAACATATGGTAAACGCAGCATATGGATAAACACAACATATGGTAAATGCATCATATGGATACGTAGCATATTGGAGTACAAGGCGTTGATGACAGTGTTGATAAAAGGCATTGGAACAAAGTGGTATAAATGTATTGATAAATAAGATAAGAGCATATTGGTATGCAAAGATTGGAGCAGTGTATTCAATTGCACTGAGAATTTATTGGGTTGCAGCAAGAACATATGTAGCATATTGGAACAATGTTCACTTGAAGAACATTATTTTATATGGAGTAGCATTGGTATCTATATTCCAGAGCAGCATAGATGAGAATCTACCAAGAAGAAATTGTTACGTTAGCCTGTGGCGATGATATTTGGAGTCAAGTGTGTTGATTGGCATTGGCATATATTATAATGTAGCAAAATCTTGAGTTATTTTGTACCATATGGAATTGGTGTACAACAAAGAAGAAAACATTGGGGTCTTCACTAGTGATCCTTCAATATACAACGGTTTCTCCAAAATATACATGATCTCATTCACTATAATGTTATTGGTATAAATTAGAGTTTTGTGCCCTAATTAGTATTCTCCACAGAAATGATGGATTGACGACTTCTCATAATGCTAGTTGCATTGTATTAATATGTCAATGAAAATACTCATAATGCTAGTTGCATTGTATTAATATGTCAATGAAAATAATGATTCAGTTGCCAAACATATTTAATATTGAGCACTGCAACTTCTATACCAACCATTAGAGTAGCGTAGAGTTATGAGAGGGAACATTGGTAATTGTGGGATACATATAGCATTGGAAGGTGTTGGATAATATGGAGAGATAACATTGGAGGGTGTTGGATAATATGGAGAGCATACAGGAAGGACACAATGCACAGATATGGAGAGTCTTTCCTTCTTTAATATGATTCTTTAAAATGGATTTAATACTATCATTTGGTATTAAATATCTTTCATTTTTTTAATAGCAAGAAATGGTGTTAAAAGCACAAGTAGATTCTTTAATACAGTCGAGAGATATGAAGCGTTGTTGAAGTGGAATACATTTCTTAACTAGTGGAAAGGTCTATTGAATCGATAAAGAAGGGACATACTTCTCATTTGTTAGATAATGGAGATATTTCCATTCATGTGGGTGATGGAGAGAAGGGTTTTCCATAAGAAGCATCTTTTGATGTTATCCATATAGGTGCAGCAACTTCAAAAGTACCACAGGCTCTAGTAAATCAACTAAAGCTAGGAGGAAGAATAGTTATTCCAAATGTTAACTTCTTGGTGATTATAGACAATGTTTTCTTCCCATATAAATGAAGTTGGGTGGCCTTCTTATATTTTATTAACTATTCTATACTAGTTTTGGTTAATTTATTTTAAGTGCATGCATCCCAATCAATGAGGTTCCACTCAATCCTCTATGTAATCATCTTGGTGTGGATTACATATGATAGGGGTTCCTTTACCATACATATGTTCATTGCAATGATCAGTATAATGCATTTCTCATGCATACCAAGTTTTCCTTACAAAGTGTTCTCTCAACAGTATTCTTGCTTTCAGAGTGCTCTCACAACGATATTTTGTATCACTCTTACAATGTTAAAACACTCTCTAACACATTTGGATAAATGATATGTCATATGGAGCAACAATAATTTTTGGGAAGCATAATAATCCATCGAGAGTGGAAAAATAAAAGCAATAATTGAACAATAAGAAATCATCGTTAATGAATAGGTCCCCCTCGGATCGTGCACCACTAATCATGTGGACCTGATAGTCATGAAGTTAACATCTTCTACACCTAAATTTTGGTAGTATTTTCATAAATAGGCATTAAATATAATATACTATTGTGGGACTATCATCCTCTACTATGAATCTGAAGAGGAGGAACATGAATTCTTATTTTTGCCTTGATTTTCTTTAGAACATACAATTTGTTTACGTTTCTAAATCCTTTCACTATAATTTGTGCAATGAATTCTTCTGTGGTATTGCATCGGGTTGATTTAAATATAATTACATGCCCTTTATAAACTATTTGGCCTACACTTAGAATTTTATTCTTTATCTCTTTAATAAATAATATATTAGGTGCTTATTTATTCTTCACATCAAGATCAACATTACCCTTTCCTAGTAGTTTTACAAGTGAATTATTTCAAAGAATACCCTTACCACACTTATTTTGTAGAGAGATAGATTTTCTTTTATTTCCATACATGTGATGAGAGCATCCTCTATCTATGCACCATTTATCTTCTTCCTCAAATGCACATGAATAAAGGCCACACCTCACTTGTTCCTCTTTCTTATGCTTAATATGAGGATTGCTTGTGGATCCATCTTTTTCAGGTGTTTTGATAACAATGTTCTTGTATGAAATTTGTCTTATTGCATGCTATGGAGGGAGTCTATTTGTTGTTTATATGAATTCATTGTCTTATTCTTGTAGTCTTTTGCTACATGTCGAAACTTATTACATGTATAACACCTTAAATGAGAAGATAAGGGAGAAATAAAATAATAATATCTAGTTCATATTTCTCTTATTGCAATCAATGGATTTGTTACCAAATATATTGCATGTAACACAATACCCATTAAATAAACTTGAGTACGTAGAAACCAATGGTATTCTTGTGAAGAGAAAATTTTAAAGAGGTCTTGACAATATGCTTTCTATTATCGATTGCAATGTGTCAATAGTTATGACAGATAAAATATTCAATATCATTGATCAAAGGGGAGAATCAATTGTTATTTCTATTATTGGGTGAAAATGATTTCCTTTGAAAATTCACTTTCCTTGCTTGCTAGTTTGGTTGACTTCATAATTCATTAATAGGGTTTTAAGAGTTTTCTTTGTTAACATCAAACTTACATAAGATTGTCATCTAGATTCTCCCTTAATGATCTGAAATGGAGTAGATTAGTAATGTTGTGTTAATTCCCCATTCAGAATAAAACACAATATTCTTATCATTTCCTTATCAAGTGCTTAAGGATTCAATACTTTTTCTTAATTAAGGATTCCCATGAGAGTTTCTTATGTAAATGTTATAAAAAAATTTAACATAAAAATATATGTTGAACAACAACAAAATAACAACAAAGAACATCAAAATACAACACACACCAAGCACATGATAAAGGAGTTCACCTCTCCTGGGCTACTTCTCCTTCGTCGAGCTTCCAATGGCCTCGGCCTCTCTATTATGTTCAAATTACAACGGAAGTGTGTTTACAATGCTCAAATGCCTCTAAAACCTGTCTCCATGAGTTTAGAATACTCAAAAATGCTATCTAGACTCTTTTTGCATATAATTTTGATAAGAACTGAAGAAGTTATGGCTTCTCCTAGTTCTTACACTATTTGTTCCAAAAAATTCTCCAAAAACGACCAAAAACCCCACTTTCGCTCTAAAATCTGATAATGGAGTGAGAAATTCGCCGTTCGATGGGCCATATCCTGTCAGCCAAATCCAAATTGGAATTGGCATGTTCTACGAGATTGCAACATAAAAAAATGTTGGGTTGCAGTATTGTGTATCCGCGAGGGATAATTAACTGCAACATATATAATCTCGTGTCTGGAACCTCCTGCTTATCGCAATCTGTTAAGTTCAGTGGCCACTGGGTATTAAACTGTGATGTATAAAATTCCCTCGTCCAAGTCTTATCACATTCGGCAATCGACTGTGGGTACATAGCTAGTGTGATATGAAAGACCCCCCAGGGCATTAAATTGTAACACATAAAAGTATCGCGTCCGACAGTCTTGGCACAATTAGAACTTTACCAATGGTAACAACATAACAACAGGGTATTTGGTGCGATTCGCAGGGGTCGATTCTTAACCTGTGCCTCTTTTTTTTTCTCGATATCCGATATGCGGGATTAAGTGCTAACCTACCACTTGGTGCTTCCCCATTCGCTAGGACCCTTGCCATGTCACCCAATCCTGCTACATAGATAAGTCAAACTTGAACTTTGACTTGCTCTATCTTCTTCATACGAACTTGGATTTGAGTGTCATTCACACCATTGGATTCAGAATTCCAAGCCCTGCAATCCGAAGCCATGTTTGACAAGATTCTGAAACTTTGGTTTTTGAGCATAATTCTGAGCACGTGATCACTCCTCCAACTGGAAGCCTTTTGGATCCCAAAAGATTTATATTCAGTTATTGAACAAATGAGGGTACTGTTCCCTCACCTTCCCCACTTGAATCCATTTGGCCTTTGATGTATGTGTACCTTTGAGACCCACATGAAGATAATCAATACTTCCCATTTCCGTTTTCCTTGTCCTTGTTTCAAGTATAGTGTCTTGCTGAAACACATCAGGGAATTATAGAGAAAATTCTTCAATAGATGGAATTTGAATATTCTCTCCTTTACCTTCAATTAAAGGAGGTTCATACAACCTAAATTTTTCAACATTAACAACGGAATAGATTTTCATATATGAAGGCAAATCAAGCTTGAAAGCATTATTACCAATCTTTTCCATCATTTAAAATGGACCATAACGAATTGGTTTCAGATTTTTACCTTCACCTTGAAGCCTTTCCTTGCTAATGTATAGCCAAACTTCATCACCTACTTGAAATTGGTGATCCACATGATACTTATCATGTCTTTCCTTATACTTGCCTTGAATCTTTTCTAGTTGTCCTTGAACTGTTTAGTGAATCAACTGAATTTTCTCGATGAATTTCTTTGCTTTGTCTATGTCACTATTTCCATCTACGGCTACATCTTTCTTAAAGATGAAATCCAAAGGCAATTTAGGCAAATAACCAAAACATGCCTCAAAAGGTGAAGTTAGAGTAGAAGATTGTCTTGCTCAGTTGTAAGCAAGATGAATATAATGAAACTATTTATCCCACAACTTAGGATGTTTGTTGCTATATCCTCTTAGCAAATAAATAACTATCCTGTTAACCACTTAAGTTTGACCATCTATTTTTGGATGAAAGGTTGTACTTTTATTCAACTTGGTGGTCATCAAGTTCCATAAACTTGACAAAAAATTCCCAATAAATCGAGACTCATGATCACTTACAATAGACATAGGAAATCCAAAATGAACCCATAAATTTTGAAAGAAACGTTGAGGTGTTTGTTCAATTGTAATTTTCCTTTTACATGACATTAATACACACATATTATAGAACCAATCCACAACTACATATAAATAATCATGTCTTTTCCTTAATAAAGGAAGGCATCCTACAAAATCAACAGAAACACTTTCCCATGGTCGTGAAGGCACTTGAAGTGGTGTGTACAATCCTAGTTTCCTATTACTAGGCTTACTGACTACACAAAATGAACAACCTTTGATAAAACGTGATACACTTTCAAGCATACGAGGCCAATAAAAATAGCTCTAAATATTTTCAACTATTTTACTTACACCGAAATGTCCAACAATAAGAGAGGTATGCACTTCCCTTGTGAAATTTAATCTCTCTCCCTATGGAACACAAAGCTTTCCAATATGATACAAAAAATTATCGTGTACATGGTAGTCTAATTCCTCGTCTTGGTGGCCTTGACTCAAGTTTAAATATACCTCTTGAAAGTCAGCATCCTGTGCGTATTGGTCAACATAACTTTCAGGCATAACATAATGGTTCTTGAGTAGAATGGCTACATTAATGACTAGTATAGAAAGCATATCAGCAACTCTATTATAAATACCTTTCTTGTACCTATTAGCAAGTGGAAATGTTGTAAAAATACCATCCAAAGAAAGCTCCTTAAATGATAAAATTTAGTTTCAGATTGTAGATATTGTGAAGGCTAATGATCAGTGTGAATAATGGTTTCTTTTTCGACCAAGTAATGCTTCCATTGCTTCACACTTTGTACCAATGCATAAAGGTATTTATCATACGTAGGATAATTAATAACAACACGATTAAAAATATAAGAATGAAATGAAATGTACTTACCATGTTGTAAAAGAACTACACCCATATCGTAGTCACTTGCATATGTTTTTATTTCAAAGGGTTGTTTCAAGTCAGGCAATGCTTAAATTGGGTTGAACTGATATTTTGTTTTAAAGCATCGAATTCGTTTTTTTTATTTTCATCCCCGCTCGAAGACAACCTTCACACTGGTCAAAGCATGTAGTGGAGCTGCAATGGAAGAGAAGTTAGCAATAAACTTCCTCCAGTACCATGTTGCTCTTAGAAAACTCCTTGCCTCTATGACTGATTTGGGTATTGGCCAATTCACAATGACTGAAACTTTATAGGGGTCAATCTTTAGCTCACCTCCTCCAACTATGTGGCTCAAATACAGTAAAGACAATTTCTCGAATTCACATTTATAAATCTTCATAAATAACTGTTCTTTTCTCATGATATCCAAAACTTTCCTCACATGCATGACATGCTCTTCTTGTGATTTTCTTAATATCAAAATATCATCTAAATACACAATTACAAACTCATCAAGAAATGACCTCAAAACATCATTCATAACTCTCATGAATGTAGCTGGAGCATTGCAAAGACCGAAAGGCATAACCAACCACTCAAATAATCCTAGTTTGGTTTTAAAAGCGTCTTCCAAATTTCCTCCTCAGCTATTCTTACTTGACGATATTCACTTCTCAAGTCTAATTTAGTGAAATGTTTTTCATTTTTCAACTGATCTAGTAAATCCTCTATTTTGGGCAGTAGGTATTGATTCTTTCTTGTAATCTTATTCAAAGCTCAATAATCTACACATATCCACCAGTTTACATCTTTATTGGGTGCCAATACAATTGGTGAACCACATGGCGAAGTCGAAGGACGAATTACACCTCTAGCCAACAATTCCTAGACTTGTTTCTTAATTTCTAAACTTTCCAAAATTGACATTCAATATGTACCGATTTTTGGGAGTGGACAGTCCTACTGTAACTGAATTCCTCTTTTTGGTGGATATTTTTTTGGTTCTTGAAACATGTCTCCATATTGATTGACCACATCAACCAATTTAGATTTTAGCTTCATATCACAACCTACAAAGGATTCCTTCTCCGTGTCATTCTTCTGCTTGACCATAAGGAGCATGCGACTCTTATTGGAAGTGACTAGTCAATTCATTTCCCCTGTGTCTGCTAAAGATAGACTAATCTTTCTGCGATGGGCTCTCACAATATCCTCCACTCTGTCTTTGAGAATATGATGTTTTTTCTCAAATTGGTGGAAAACTGATTTCCTGTCATACAGATACGGGTTTCCCAACACAATCCTAGAAATATCCAATGGAACAACGTCTAATTCGACTTTATCAATGAAATTGGTAGTGATTGCAAGCCTGAAAAAGTATTTTTGTGTGAATTGAAAATTGGCATCCTTGGTTATCCAACCTAATGGATACGGTTTATGATGAGGCATGATTTCTAGATTGAATTTCTTGACCAAATCTCCAAAAAGGAAATTTGTGTGAGGTCCATTGTCAAAGAATGTATCAATCTTGGTGTGCTTGGAAATAACTCTGATATGGAACAACTTAATTCTGTTTCGTCATTGGAAGCATTATTGGAGTTATTTGTTGTGCTGGTGTTTGCCATGACTTCCTCTTTGCTTGCTTTTGCCACGACATTTCCCTTAGTGACTGTGGTTGCAATCTTGGTTTCATCTACTGAGTTGGAAACCAAGTCTTTTTGTGCAGCATCGTTTGTCCTCTATTTCCCTTTATTTTTAAATTTCTTTGGTCTTAATTCTGGATGAAGCTTCCAGCAATGCACTTCATCATGATCCTCCTTAGAACAATTCTTTCACATGGGTTTCTCCCCTTCTTTCTTAACAGAATGATTTTTCTTTTGCATTCCTTTAAATTTCTTCCCTTTTTCACCACTCTGAAATGGCTTCTTCTTACCTTATTCTTGTACAATTTTCCCTCTTTCTTCGAGGTGTGTAGCTTGAACATAGACCTCACTAAGGTTCGTGGGACTAAACATAAGAATGGTATGTTGGAGATAGCTATGCAACCCTCCAATGTATTTCAACAAAGTATCTTGTGACTGTAAGTCTACTCTTAACATAAGAGCTCTTTTCCTAAACTCTTGAGTATACTCTTACACATTTTGACCTTTTAACTGTCTGAAATATTACCAATTCATGATAGGTTTTTTCATATGAGCTAAAGGGAAGAACTATATTTTTATATCGGTAATGAAATCATTTCAAGAAATATAGATCTTACAATGATTTTTGATCTCGTCTTGCATCCTTGATTCCCACCATACAAGTGTTTCTCCCTCCATTCTCAATGAAGCCAACTAAATTTTGATATCATCCTCTTGAAGGTTTTGAATTCTACAATACACCTCCAACTGACGAATCTAGTTATCTATCTTCTGTGCATTAACTTCACCATTGTACATAGGTAACCTGAATTTGACACCCAGCTTTAGAAAAGATGATTTACGAATTCCTTTCAAACAATGATGATAAGTATGAGTATGGGTCGTAGTAGTGGTAGATGGTGAGGATGCCTTCGAAGAAGAAGATGAAGAATATGGTGGATATTGTGGAGGTTTTTTTCCATTCCCACTACCTCCTTTTCCTTTATCTTCTTTTCCATTACCTCCTCCTAAAGAGCCTTCTCCATTGGGAGGCTTGGAACTTTCTCCTTAAAACCTTCCATTCCTCACTTCATACAGGACACTAACCATCTCTGTCATATCAAATAAATTATTTCTGAATGTGTTATAATCTTTTGTCATGATATGTTCTCCTTCATGAGACATGATCTCTAGAGACTCAACTGCAACTTCTACAACTTGAGGATGAAATGGTGTAGAAGACTTTGGCAAGCCTGCTCTTCTTCTCCTTGAGCCATCTATATGGATTTCAACCATCTTCCCTTCTCCTCTTTTGAGATTTAATATTGTAAGCATGACATAAACTTGCAAACCATTAAATCCTTTTTTCACAAAGCAAATCTAGTAAGAAAAAAACGCATGCTCTGATACCAGCATGATCTGAAATGGAGCAAATTAGTAATTCTTTGATGATTCTGCATTGAGAATAAAGCCTAAGATGCTTATCATTTTATTGTCAAGTTCTTCAGGATTCAATACTATTTCTTAATTAACTGATTCCTATGAGAGTTTCATATTTAGATGTTATAAAACAATTTAACATAAAAATATATGATGAAAAAAAGAAAAATAACAAAAAAGAACATAAAAATATAGCCCACAACATGCACATGATAAAGGAGTTCACCCCTCTTGGGCTACTTCTCTTTGGTCCAACTTCCAATAGCTTGGGCATCTCTATTATGTTCAAATTACAACAAAAGTGTGTTTACAGTGCTCAAATGCCTCTTAAATATGTCTCCATGAGTTCAGAATACTAAAAAATGGCTATCTCGCCTCTTTTTGCATCCAATTTGGATAAGAACTAAAGAAGTTATGAATTCTCCCAGTTCCTCCACTATTTTTTCCACAAAATTCTTCAAAACTGACCAAAAACCCCATTTCTGCTCCAAAATCTACTAATGGAGCGAGAAATTCGCCATTCAGTGAGCTATATCTAGTTGGCTGTATCGAAATCGAAATCGGCCAGTTTTGCGGGCTCCCAACATAGTAAAATATTGTGATTGCAGTATTGTGGACCACTAGGGATAATTAACTACATCATATATAATCTCGAGTTTGGAACGTCCCGCTTATCGCAATTGGCGAAGTTCAATGAGCAAAGGTCTTGTAAACATGGGAACACTACGATTGCGGTATTGCAGACCTGCTAAGGGTATTAAACAATGATATATAAAATTCTTGCGTCCGGGTATTATTGCAATTGGAAATCGACTGTAGGTACATAACTAGTGCAATATGATGGACCCACCGAGACGTTAAACTGTAACACATAAAAGTATTGCATTTGGAAATCTTATCACAATCAGAACTTTACTGGTGGTAACAACATAACAACAAGGTGTTTGGTGCAATTTGTGGGGGCCGATTCTTAGCCTGCACCTCTGTTTTTTCCAGATATGAGATATGAGGGACGCAATGGTAACCTACAACTTAGCGCTTCCCCATTCGCTAGGAACCTTTCCATGTCACCCAATACTACCATATAGACAAGTCAAACTTGAACTTTGGCTTGATATATCTTCTGCATACGAACCCAGATTTGAGTACCATTCACACCATTGGATTTAGAATGGCGAGCCCTTCAATATGAAACTAAGTTTGACAGTTGACACTTCAATTTTTTAGAATAATTCTAAGAACTTTATCACTTAACAATTTCATGAAAGCCAAGACTTGAGTTGAAGGAGGGGGTTCTTTCATTGTTAAGAAGATTGTCCAATATTTTGGTACTCATATGAAATTTCAAATGTTTGTCTTTCTTCTATTAAGTTACCTTTTATAACGCTTACCTCAGACTCTAGTCTTTGACATTAGTCTTCCTTTTCAATATATTTCTTCATCATTCCTTCTTCAATCTTTCTTCCTTCTTCTAGTTGTGTTGTAAATTCAGTAATCTCTTCCTTGAGTCCATTCTCTTGTTCTTAAAATACTTGAAGTAGCTCCTCAATTTGTTTGTTTGATTTTTCAAGATTTGATCTTAGAGAGATGATCTTAGCTTGAAGTCCTTCACAACATTGCTACTTTTCATTGAGTTGTTTTGTTACTACTATAGTATTTACTGATTCAACATGTCCGCTATTTTCATATTCCTACAACTTATTCTCAAGGTTGTTAACATTTTTCAAGGCATAAGAAAGTCTTCTTCTAAGTTTTAGTACTTCCCCTAACATGTATTCCATTGCATCAATAACTCCATCTGATATAACAAAGGTTGTTTAATGACCATTCTCATCTTTTGAGAAACCATGATTTCTTTTAAATTATTTTAATCTTTTAGAAACAAGATTACCTCTCGATTTACCTGATGAGAAAATTTCCTTTACTTATTTTCCTTTTCTTTCATGGATGACCTACAGATTATCCCTTACCTCTTTCATAGTTTCATAGTGTATAATTTTCTCTAATACTAAATCATTTACACTACAGAATATTTCATTTAATGCTTAACCATTAGAAACTAAATTCCAAACATCATATATGACGACCATTAGCCTAGACATCTATGACAGTCACAACTCAATTAACAAAATCATTTCTAAACTATAAGAATTTCATATGACCATATGAGTCTATGTCAATTATTCTATTCTACATACACACGAATTATGTTAAGGACAAGGAGAATTTTAGGGGCTAATATTCATAGATGGGATAATTTTCAATGATTTTTATGAAAAAAAATATTCACTAATTTCCATTTTTTCGAAAAATGATTCGCCCAAATTTTATAGTAAATTTTTTTTTACCTTTGAAATTGCCAACATTTTATAGAGACTATATATAAAATAATTAAAAATTTGAACATTTTTAAAAGGATATCAACAAATATTCCATATTTGAGTTATTTGGGACTAGTGAGATTCACCAAAGTTTTTAAACTTTAAGATAAATTTGCATGCTTAAAATTTTCCCTAGTTATGAATCCAAGAGTTAAACAAAATTAGTCTCTATATATTGTATATACCATGTAGAATAATGATCTTTGTAAGAAAGTATACCATTAACTTCACTGCATCTGTAAATGATCTCTAAACCTTGCAACATATAGTGATTTCTATACACAATGAATACTATCAAATAATCTAATAGAACATGTATCTTGCTAGAAAAATATCATCTTAGTAATTTAAATCACTGAATAAATTCTCTGTGAAAAAGGAGATAAAAAAACTACTGCAAAAACACTTATCATGTCAATTAGATCACTAAATATGAAGATTTTGTTCATAATCTTCTAATCTAGATCTCTACCATACATACTTCTCAATAGGAGACAGATTGACTCATATTTCTAGGTTGACTCATATCTTTAGTGACAATTAGCAGCATATAATAATTTTTTAATGAGTATTAGCAGGATTTATTTCTTGAAGAATATGAGTCATTTGATTCAAATATTTAGGAATTTAGGGCATTAGTTGAAAACTAATGTTGTCAACCCAGTAAGTTCCTGAGATCTAATAATGGATGATAGCATGTATATACAGCACTTTAGGATTACATTGTCCATTTGGCCATCTCTTAGCAATGGTAAATCCACCATACGCTGAACAAAAGAAGGTAGAATGTAAGAATAAAAACTTTTGGGGTGAATTTTTTTACCCTACCAATTATCTCCTAAATATTGTTTTAACTCCTAAATATTGTTTTAACTAAAGCATTATATTCTATGACACAATCTGAGTTCTAATGTGGTAATTCTTCTCACTTCGCCACCTAAATGTTTTCATATCTATTTCTTGGGTGCATATTCCAATACTTCTAGAAATAAACCATATGTAAAGAGTCGTGCTTGCATAATGATGTCATATTATGATGAGTCAAAAGCATATCAATTGTTTAAGCTTATAAAATGGAAAATATTTATGAGGAGAAATGTAATATTTGATGAGAATTCTTGTGGAATTAAGTTGTTGAATTCTTCCTCTAAAGTATTGTACAACAATACTTTTGATATTGTAGATTAAAATGGATTTACCATCCCTTTTTTCATTATTTCAAACATACAGTCAGATCATATTTTTGAACCATCCAACCAATGGACATATATGACTAAACATATAACATCCTCTGATTGAATTTCGAAACAATGTATTACTAAAATAATTTAAGCCATTGGACCTATTGATGCCTCGAAAATCGCTGCAACAACATCGGGGATAACCACCCGGTCTGGACCTTAGTACAACTCCTTTTCCATTTGGAATAGTGGCTCTGACTGGGGATAATGGGACCCGTTTCCCAAAAGTGGATAAACAGGATGAATGTATGATTTATAAACTAAGCTAGCGGTAAGCAAATAACTAAACTATTAACAAGAATAAAAGAACTATAACCTATCCCGGGAATCTATTGAACTTTAAAGTGCAGCGTTTAATGGTCTGTGTCTAAAGACAGGCATATAGATGACTCCATCGATCAGATGTAGATATTAATTCATTTAAGATTACTGTGCCTAAATAGTTAAGCCCAGCGATTAATGCGATATTACCACACTCATCATTTATATTATCGACATATACATGATTAAAAGGAAAGAATATCATAAACCATCCAATAGTGGTATGAATGTAGTTATGCTGTTACAGCGCATGCATATAATCAACAATAGCAAGGATAATCAAATAACAATTCACATAACAAGAATGAATTCAGACATAGATAGAAATACCATATGAGCTGCTTTGACACTCCCGATATCAATCGCTACTTGTAATTCTTTCTTCAACGCAGAAACATTCTCAACAAAGACAATAGTGCACAATTGCATAAAAAGCCTCCTTGTTGAATTAAGAACAACTGGTCCAGTTTCATAAAAGAATATTGACTAAAGCACAATAGTGCAAACTTCAGTCTTTAAGTCTGGTACAAAACTTTACGACCCTTTCCAAAACAATGAAAGGGTCTATAAATACTAAATTAATCTAAACATCTATTAAACTGAAATGCAACTAAATCGGTATCAATAAATTTTGATCCTATTTTTCTCAGTGATCTGGCAATCGGTGGCATGATTCATCAAGTAGGTTGCTTGCCTTTAAATCTGAGCTGACTTATCGCAAGCATTGGCTCTACTTCAGGAGGTTTGTTGAGGCACGAGCTGAGCTGGGCGGCATAGGTGGCATCGTGAATATCGGGAATTATATACCCGATTGCATCTGTTAGGCACTTAAGGGCCGCTCTCTGTGTATGCGGCTTTACCAGAAATAACCAATATGCTTCCATAGTTAAACTATTAATCCCAACGATTAATCTCCCCTTTTCCTCTAAATCAGGATAGCATGATTGCTCCAATGTGTTTGTTGTTGTCATCTTTCCTGGTGTACATTGGGAAATCATATTTGATAAGTAGAGAGTGTTGTTGACTAGTTCAACCAAATTGCTGGAAGTTGATTTACATCGTGAAGCTACCCTTTCTACTTTCATCATCTGAGAGTGCCATTCTGTGAAAAGTATATCTTTATGTGTTTCTGGAATCTTGGGCAAATTTGCTTCTCTCCCTTGATCAGAATCTTGCCAGTCAAGAAATGCAGTTATGATCTCTTCGGCTTGATCTAATTCATTTCTAGCCTTTTCTACCTGCTGATTTATGGATGTCGTTAATTCAAATAGTGGCTCTGCCTGAGCGAGTTGTTGAAACAGAAGCCTAATTTGAGATATCAATGCAGTGTTTATTTGTAATTCTTCTGCTCTGAATTCACCCACTTGTTGAGCACCCTTTATCTTTTCGAGCTGCGATGACAATTGAGCGATTTGCTCATCCTTTGTTTTCATCATTTGCTCGTTTGCTTCTCTTAGTTGTGCCAATGCCTTTGATTGTTCCTTCTGTTTCTAGATCGCGCTTTGGTCGACCCTTTGCTTTTCTGCCTGCAATTGTTGGGTTAGTTGACTGTTCATTTGTTGTTGTGTCAACAATTGCTGCTCTGCCTGCTCTGCCTTCTGCTTTGTTTCAGCCAATTCTGCCTGTAGCGCGAAAATTTCTTGATCCTTGGTTTTCAGTAGAAGACTTACCTCTGATGCCTTATCGATTGTCGCTGCTGAATAGGCTCCCACATACAGCGACAGTTTTGTCAGGTCATCGGAGGGGTTGAATTCCTCCTTCCAAACCACGCTGCCCGTTACAGTTTGTTCTGGAAAAAGGGGAGGTTGATCAATCTTCCTCCTTTTTCTTTGTCTTTTTACCACTGCTTTATGCCTCGGGCTGTAGAAAACATCTAGGCGAGGAATATCTTCTACCTGGAGAATGATTTGGTCGGAGGGGTCTTTTGGTATTACCTCAACATCCTTGGAAATTGGTGGGCCGTTGGTTCCACTTAGAACCTGAGGTGAAGTGATGTCCTGTGTATCGTTTGTCTTGGAAGTGTCTGTATCCTTGGAACATTCCAACCCACTGATGATAGAGTCAAATTGCTTCCACTCCTGAAGCAATTTAGGGTCAATATGAGTATCTATATTGACATCAATGGTGGTTTGTTTTTCCTTTTCAGCTTGGGACTCCTTCCGCACTTTTTCCTGCTCCCTCTTCTGCTGTTCCTCTTGTTCTTTCTTTTGCCTTTCCTCTTGTCCTTTCTTTTGCTGTTCCTCTTTCTCTTTCCTCTGTTTCTCCTCCTGTGCTCTCTTCTGTTGTTCTTCTTTTTCTTTCTTTTGCCTTTCCTCTTGCTCTTTCTTATGATCCTTTGTTACAACCGGAGGTTCCTTTGACTGTTTCCGACCAGGCTCGCTTGATGATGTTGCCAGGGTTGTTGCTAATAAATCTAGAGGCAGGGTTTGCAACCTCTGTTCTCTAAGTTTATTAAACTCAGCCAGCCCTTCATCATTATATTTCATTCGAGCGAATTCTTTAGCCTGACCTATTGATTCGGCTGAAACGAATAGGTCGTCAAACATATCTTCTTTGTGCTCAAATTTTGTCAATTTGGCCTGTTCTAGTGCATTGTAGGCAACTTTCTTTGGATCATATGGCCTATTTGGGATAGTCACCAGAGTTAAGGATTGAATCTTTGTGGCTTCCTTTTTTGCATGTTTGAGATCATGCAGAGTATAGACACCACACCTCAAGGGAAAAGAAGGCCAGCCCCTCTTCTTTTCTTTCTTGAGAGTCTGTGTAACACTCTCAGCCGTAATCTGATAAGCGATTTCTCTTGCTAGCAGTTTATCTGGTATATACAAAGGGAGAACATGTGGGTTGGCTTGGCTGCCGATAAATCTTATGTATGTAAATCTCTCCTCTCCAAACCAACTCGCTACCGCTGTTATATCAAATGAAGCTTGATAGGAAATCTTGAGAATGGGTTTATCAAAAATAGAATAATGAATAGGCACCATAAAGCCATTGCAGATTTGGTACAGATGGTGCTTGTAAGAGGACTTCCATAATTTTTGATGGTATATGTGGATAGCCGTGGGATCTTGTGGTGTCCAGCTCCAGCCGAGCATGGGAAATTCAGAATTGAAACATAATGTATCTAAGATATATGCACTGTAATAGAATGGGGGAATTTTCCTTTCAGAGACGATAGTCTGATTTCTAAAATCACGCACAGCTTGTGCTAATTTGTCAGAAAGGATGGTGGCCCAATCCATGATTATACTGTTGCATGCTGCTTCCATTAGAGGAACCATTTCTATGGTAAAATTAGCAGAATCATGCAATCCCCATAATCTACACATCATTATTCCAGCATAGCAATAAGGAGAAGCCCGAGAATCAACCGAGTACTTACCGGAAGATTCGTGTTTGTGCTTGGCCAGATTTTGTCTCCAATCCCGGATGGGTTTGGATTCAACTTCATTTTCATTTGCGAATTTCTCCAGGAATGCTTTATTATATATCTTCTCTGGCTCGGGCAAATGATACATTTGCCTTAGATGATCCGCCCTGAACGATCCGAAGATTCTTCCGTCTCTAGTGCTGAAATTTCTATCCAAGATTGGGATTTCTTGAATCGCCCACTGCACTACGTCTGTGTATGGGAGAATTTGCTCCCTGGCCACTATTCTGTGATGGAAAGAGTCGGCTAAATCCTTGAGAGTACATTCAGACTTCCGAGTAGGATCCGCAGTAGCTTCAACTATTGTCCTTGTTGGTTCTTCGACTTCAATCAGGTTATAGGTCCCTTGCCAAGTAACTCTGACGAGACCTGTACATGTAGTATCAGATATCAAGCCCTTCTTTTTTTCCATGAGAGCTTGTCCTACAGCTGGTGTAGTGGAAGCGCCTGTGGTCTTCTTGGATTTCTTCCCCATCTTGTTTGAGCTTTCTCCTTTGGATGAATTCTACACAGAGGCACAAATATACGTAACACAGAGAAATAGCAATGAAAACTTGCAAGTGATGAGAAATATTGAGAAATGTGTAATAAGGGATTAGCTTTAAAAATGGGCGCAGACACAATCCATGGGAGGATCTTACAATTACATTAAATGGCCGTTTAAGACCTGCCACCCCTTAAATGCTCATTATACCATTATTCGGCTGAATGGCTCATTTAAGCGTGCTGTGGACGTTTTGGCGGTTGAGCGCGGGTGAATGATTACTTAAAAGATCAAGCTTTAAATATGAATGAATCATAATATCCCTCCATTTAACGGCTTTTTTGAAATCCACGCTATATAGTAATCAGGCGTCGAGAATACTTAAATCCTTATGTTGACAATTTTGAAATCCTGATCGCCGATAGCGAAATCGCATCGCATCGAGGTGAATGGGCATCATATTATTGTGCATGGGATACTGCCGATTTCTGATTGCGATATTCTATCGCATCGGGGTGAATGGGTTGGGCTGTTTTAAGACTGTGTAAAGATTACCGCCGATATCCGATCGCCGATTGTGCATCGCGTCGGGGCTAATGGCATGGGGTGCTTTAAAATGTGCATGGAGTATTGCCGATAGCGATATCGCATCGGCGGAGACCAATGTGCCACTTATTTGTGTTTTCTATGCCATTGCGATATGGGATCTTGCGATCGCTTTATCGCAATGATAAAAGAATGTTTTATTTGATCAAAAATCGGTTTTTAAAAGGTTTTATATAATGTCTTCATTTGGTTTGCGGACCTTTTTCAGATAATGAAGTATTGATACCAACTAACTTCTAAAGGGACCCATTTCATATATTGATTTAGTAAATAAATATGATATGAAATGGGGGGTTGTTGTAGGGCACAACAGGACCTAATGTGTGTGATGTTTCCTCAGTCCAATATATTCATAGTCAAAAGGGGCCTGCTAGTATTGCATTGATGTGTCATATTCATGATACTTTCCATCCAAAATCTCATGCTAATACACAAGGAGAATTAGAATGGGAATACGATATGTACAATGAAACATATTGTCCTTTGAAAAATCACACTTTGGACTTAGTTCCTCAACAACATGGGAAGAACGTCATAAACTATCAAAGGTTATATAAGACCAAATTCACTTATGGTGGTATTATTGAGCATCAAAAGGCTCATAATTTTGACCATAAACTCTCTTTTACAACAAGAAGGGATAAATTACACTAAAATTTCTACTTGTATTTTAAATGTTGATTATGTTGAATTGTTCCTTTCCCATGTTACTCATTTTAGATGGAAAATCGATTAGATGAATGTTAAGGGTGCATTTATTCATGGTGATTTATGTAAAGAAATTTGGATGGAGCATCACATTATTTTTGAAGTAGATTCAAATCTTGTCTATGAGCTATAAAAATCATTAGTTGGCTTGAAGCAGCTCCATGGGCATGGTCTGTTAATATTGATCAATTATTTCTGAATTTTAAGACCTTTAAAATTTTGGTATCTTATCACGATCATTAGTAGAATTTAGAGGTAAAAAATGGTTTGAAAATGATAAATGCACTAAAAAAGTCAAATTTGAATGAACTAACAAGATTCAAGGTTTTGGTCTCATCCCCATAGGTAAATTAGTTTGGAGGGAAAAAAATCATTTTCTTTCACGATATTTTCAACTTATCTCCTTATAGGATTACTCAAATTTAAGTGCATTAAATCTTTGGATGTAGAATTAGATTCCACACCTAACAAGTAACCACTATTCATAGTTTTGAGTATATCCACATTCATAAAAAAATAAAATACATGAAAGAAATATAATTATTTCAACAAACAAATTTTGAAATTTATTTTCAATTTTTCTTAGTTTGAGTCTACTAAAAAGGATCTATAATGGATATTTGTTGGATGTATATTCTAATTTCAAAATCAACAGGTGCCCATTATTTAAATTTGAGTAAACATGTAAGGAAATAATATGAAAATACAATAAAGAAGTAGTTCTCTTTTTATTCAGTTTAAAACTCATACCTCTTATTTTATTATTTATCTTAGTAGGCTAATTTTAGACTTCAAAAATCCATGATTCCTTATGTATTGCACATTAATGGTGATATTGCACATTGATCGAGTTCTAATATTGATAAAACTTGGTCTTCTGCATTTATTTCTTGGTATCCGAGTTTTTTCATTACCTCATGGTATTATACTTGTTGAAATGATTTAGGATTGATGGTTGTAAGCCGTGTGCTACACCCATTCAGGTAAGTATAATGTTGACTAAAGAGTGTTAATAACTGTAAATAGATGCTACCCTTTATTGAAAAATGGGCACTAGCCTTATTTATTTAAACTATAGTCAATTTAAATTTCCTTTTTGTATTAGTGTGGCTTCCTAGTTTCAGAAATTTTATCAAAATATCCAAAGAAAAGACATAAAGTGAATTTTTCATTACATTAAGGGTACTTTACATTTTGGTATCAAATACTATTGAATTTCAAATTCATTGTTCAACGTCATTGAGTCTGAGCAATAAATTAACAATGATCATGGAAAATCCACATATGTGTATGTTTTCAACTTCAATACTAAACCTATGATTTGGTCATGCAAGATACAACATGTAGTTGTTTTGTCAACTATGGAAGTTGAATACACTGGAACTATTAATCTAGGGAAGGAGACTATTTATATTTTTCAAATATTAGGAGAGATTGGTTTCCTAGTAAATACTCCATTGTTATTTATTGCACCAATAAAAGTGCAACTTAGGTTTCAAATAATCCTAGAATACACAGTAAGATGAAGCAATATAAACTTCATGGTAACTAATTATGCATGTTGGTTTAAGTAATGGTTATCACTCTCGTATATTGTGGGATAATACCTTATATTTATAATTTATTGAAAAATCCATTGGTAGAACCAAGATTCATTAATCTATGAGATAAGTTTGGCCTTTAGGAAGCTCCACTTATGGAGGTGTGTCATGCAAAAATAATTTCACCTCCTAAACCTCCATAATGTTATGCAAATGGGGAATGTTGGAACATAAAGGCTATGTTTTTTCATCATGTTTTCGATATATTCAATTGAATGATGAGTTAACAAGAGATAATGAGTGAAAGTATTTATTACAACCAAGTGCTTTACTAGGGGATTAGTCAATAGTGCAACTATTTAAATGGTTGATGAGTATGTCAAGTAACCAAATAGAAAACATCCAGTTGAGTGGTCGACAAGTGGGATTGTTGAAGAAAAGGTCGAAGGAATCGTCTAAATGATCATATTGGCCCATGCATTCAACTTTCCAAAAAAAAAAAAAACATGTCAATGAGACTACTCAACTAGCTAAAGAAATAGTACATATCTCACAAAAATAGTTGGAATTATGAATCCTTATTTATGGAAAAAATCTTCCATAACTCATGTACTTTAGTTCTATTTGGACACCATAGTTAAATGACCTCACTAGTTGAATGAAATAAATTATGGATGTCTGTGGAATTCAATTATCATCCATTGTGATGTTTTGATCAAAATACATTGAACTTAACTACTGTAACATTGGCTTTAAACACCACCAATCATATTAAATCTAATTACTATTTTGTTTATTTCTTTTGCAATATATTCAATGTTCTCAAGTTTAATCCAAAAGAAACGAGTCACATAATTTATGTATTATTATAAAAATGTAGATAATATTAACTAATTTACGTGTCCAAATTATTTAGATTAACATTACATGTAAGATACAGTGACTGTGATGAACTTTGTTCACAATAAACATATATCAAAATTATATCTCTCTCTCTTTCTCTCTCTCTCTCTCTCTCTCTCTCTCTCTATATATATATATATATATATATATATATATATATATATATATATATATATATATATATATATATAAAGAGATTAGCTTGTTTTCTTTTGAATCCGAAGAAATATATAGATATTGATTATGTTGATAATTTGCATAACCAAATTTTCTTGAAAAAATTGAAGTGGAAGTAATATGAATTTCTTTAAAATTTCATTTCTTGCCCAAAAGGATTTAAGAGAATCATCTCTATATAATTGTAGCTTGGATTAGCTAAAATGTGTGGAATACTATTATTTTGATGTTAAGTGGTAAATGTTGTTATATAATTGACACTATAAAAAAAGGACTTATATGCTAGTTTCAACAAATCCCGTTCTTTACATTTCTTCTTAGCTGCTTGGCCCATAGCACGTATCTGGTGTACTGCTCTAGGCATAAACCCTATGGCTTTCAACCTAAATGGATTCAATTTCAACCAATCTGTAGTTGACAACCAAGGTCGTGTAATTAACACTTGGGCTGATATCATTAATCATGCTAACCTAGGTATGGAAGTTATGCACGAACGTAATGCTCACAACTTTCCTCTGGATCAAGCCACTGTTGAATCTATTTCAATAGGTGGATAATACTTTGATGGATTGTTATCGTGTATTGCTTAATTGAAGCATACCAAGCCTTTCATTCATTTTATTAAAAGGCTTAGTATGCTTCAATTGTTTGGTGTTATTCTTCATACTTCTTCCCAATCCATCAATAATGGATATGTGCAGTTCCCCTGCATCCAACAGGAGTTGAACCCGTGAGTTCGCTAATTATGAGTTGGTCGCTTTAACCATTTAGCCATGGATGCTAGATAAATATCATCAACATATTCATTCTATAATATGAGTATAGACTCAGATCTAAAATTGGGTAGTTCGGGATTGGGAGCCATTTACATTCTTTCTTTCTCTCATACTTGATTCATGTCAAATATTCTCAATAGACATTCAAATAACATTTCATTGAATTAATTTGATAATAAGCCATACAACTTGTTCGAGAGTTGAGAGATAGTCATCAATCTTGCTTTGATCCCCTATTAGAGGTCACCAACCCACATAAGAACAAACGTTAGCTCATTTTCTTTTCATGGAAGAAATGACTATAGATAGATAAATTGGGTTTTTCCGGGGCGGACGTAGCCAAGTGGACCAAGGCAGCGGATTGTGAATCCACCACACGCGGGTTCAATTCCCATCGTTTGCCCATAAAAGAAGATAAAAAAAATTGGACTGGATCCAATTCGTTTTCATTTTCCTTCCTATTTAAGTGAAATAAATTGTATCCATGGGACATAATGGTATCGGTTGGTTGACACAAGATTTACAATTATATGAAATCAATATATGCTATAAATATTCTATTTATTGGGATAAAACAAAAGGGAGAGGTAAGGGGGGGGGGTTCAAATAAATGAAAAAAAGAAGAAGACCCTGGATAATCAAATTGGAAGAGATACAAAGTTATCAATTTCTATGCAATCCATGGACCAAATCCAATTTGATTAGATTGTTAATTCAAATCCTTTCACATCGGGAGCACCTTATAAAGCTTTTTGATCCTAGAATTCTTAGTACATTGCTTTTACGTGATCTACGAAAAAGCAATCCATATTTTTTGGTCAAAGTATAATAGTACTTACATTATCGATCCTCATATATCACTTCAATCATCAAAGTAGTATGATTGATAGAAAAAATTTCTATTTGATTAAACTCTATCCTATCCATAACTTTATGGAACTTGGAAATGAAACACCAGAAGAATATTTACATAGATTATTTCATGGTTGTTATAGACATTTTTGGGCCCTACAACCCCAAGCATGAAATGTCCATAAACCAAGGGCTCCTAAGTCCCTAAAAGGGTTGTTCTAACCCCTAAAGGAACAAGGTCAACAGATTACAGCTTCTCCCAGAAGTTCTCCATGAGAAACTGCTCAGAATTGGTCAAAACAGGATCATTACAGCTGCTCCATTGGCTAAGTGCGTTGCATCCCGCCCAAATACACTGTGAGGGTGCGTTTCATTTCAAAATTCCCTTTTGTGGGGTGCGATGGGTGAGAAATGACAAATGGCAGTGTCATTCCGCGAGGTGGAGAGGCAATGGAAGCTTCCAGAATCTTCTCCTGTGACACTTGCCTCACTGAATTCGACCAAGGATGAGTAAGAGGCCATCAGTCTCCAAGTGGAAGCAAGAAATATCAGAGAGAAGACACTAATCAAATCACAAGCTGACTCATCCCCCTTACAGATATCTATATATGGATCCCTCATCCCAGAGATCCAGAGGCTGGAATTTTGCATATTGTAAGGAATTGCTATTGGTTTCTTGAGACAAACATCAGATTGTTGGGTGATCTAAGCTTTGTTTGAGGTGAAGAGGGGATTATTTGCTGGGAGGTTGATGCTGGGTCAGAAAAACTAGTTGTAACTCCTCTTGGCTCTTTTCTTGTTTATCAATAAAAGCTATTTGAGTTTTCCTCCATGCTTTTGTGTCATTGATGCTTGTTACATTTGTATGGTCAATTTACATCTGATCCTAGATTGTTTATGATTATAGATTCATGTCTTTGTATAGTGCTATGCTTCTGTGATCTTACAGGTAATTTGTAAAGCTGGGCGTGCAAGGGAGCAGGTAGCTGAGGACTATCAAAGAAGAGAGGGATCAAATCAGGAGATTAGCGCAAGACAGAGGTTGGTCTTTCTATTCCTCTCTATCTATAATTCATAAAGGAAAAACTAAAGTAGCTTTTCTCTGTTTGTTTATAAGGCAGCTGTCACACCTTAGTGGGATAGAGCAATTCTATATAAACACTTTTCCCTGTAACAAAATGGTGACTCTGCTGGGGAGCTAATTAGTTTGTTTTTTTATCATTCTTTATTGTTTGTTTCATAAACTTACAAGCAGTATTCGAACTGCATTTGCCATAACAAATGCGAAGTAGACAACTGTTGCTTCAATCCATCTACTGGATCTGTTTATGATTTAGACAACTGATTCACAGACTATCTGATTGCCCTTGTGATAGCTCTTAGATACTCCTTAGATCTACCCCTGATTGTTGCATTAATGATTGCTTTTTGCTCGGCCAAAGCCCAAGAACTGAACTGCAAACTGTGACCTGGAACCAGAACAGAGTCTCGTTTCTGGCCCAACGCAGGTACTGTTAAGAGATTTTGAATTTCAGCGCACTTCCCGAGTGGACAACCTGCGCTGCATTTCAGATTCTCTGTGTTACAGGTGCGCTGATCAGACTAGCTCTGTACAGTTGTGGCTTCTGTGGTTCATTCTTTCCAGTTCTATTCTTGAATTTTGCTGCCTGTGATCAGTATATGTCTGTTTGAAACCCCTTTTCCTTGCTGTTATTCCGCCTCCTTTGTACAAAAGAACTGTAGATATTTTTGTGTGTTTGTTGAGTCATTTACAGTTCTCCTTTGCAAAAGTAGCGTAATTGTACTGTCGTCCTTTGATTTGAAACTGTCGGAAGTGTCGATTTCAATCGTAGGAAAGAGTTTAATTGTTGTTGATGGTCGATTATCCTGTTACTATTGCTTTTGGTCTGAATTTGTAATTTTCTAGTGTTAAGAACAAGTATTCATTTCAAAATTGTAAGTTGTCATGATCGTCTCCATTTTTTTATTTCAAAAAGAAACTTGTTGATATTTGTCGCTTGAAAAGAAATTCAGATTTGTGCATCAACTTTCTTTTTAGCATTCATATACTAAGAAAGTCGAAAAACAAATACATGCATGTGCACTTGCATATAGACAGTTTGATTGGCTTGATCTAGGAAAGTGCATTTAATGTGTGCTCTTTGCTCTTTGTGAAAAGATTCTGTCTTTCTTTTCCCTAGTAGCTAGGATTTTCATTGCATAAAAGAGATAAAAATTTTGTTTATCATCTTAGATTTCATTTTAGGAATTACATCTACATCTCGTGGTGAACCCAAAAGGCAAACTTCATAAACAAGATCAACTTAAAATAAATTCCATGAATCTAACAACACTTTGGAACTTAACGCACAACATTTAGAAGTCTAGGCTAGAGACGTATTTTGGCGTCGTAAAGCCTGGCAGCTGTTGTTCTCACTGATGGTTGGGTGATTCCTCCACTTTGAGACGATAAGTGCTAGTACGGACTTGTGCTCCCACGTACCGTCGAGTATATTTTGGGAGACCCCAATAGGCTTAATCCTTTATCCATAGGAAGACGTGTCTACCGCCCTATCGATCAAAATGCACTGAACACAGCATTCGGGAAGATTGACTGCCGTACCGTAAAAAGTATTCTGCAGTTTTGCAATTGGTTTGGTAATCCCTCTACCTAGATTTCCATAGCAGTCCCTTTCATTCCTTTTCAGACTCCTTAACGGAAAAGGTCCATCTGAGCACTTGTCACTTCAGGCTCATTAAAAATTGAAGGAGACTAGAGTCATATTTTGTTTTTACTCGACTCTTAAAAACTGAAAAAACAAGTTGTGTCAAAGCGTTTAAAATTTATTTTAAACGGAATATTCATTACCCTTTCCTACGTTGATCTTGGGTTGAGAAAATGGAATCCACCAACCAAGGAATTCCCCTTGGAGGAAATCTTAGTCCCTTCTCCTCTTGGGGAGATGTTGGTGCATCCCATATGGCCACATTATCGCTTCCAGGACTGACAATTGGTTTGCCTGTATGGCTCTTCTCAACCTCTGTTATTCAGAACACCACGATTCCTGAACAATCAAATCAGCAACTAGACAAGTCCAGAGTTACCCACCAACCTTCTACTTCCTCTAATTCTTCCCCTCCTCCTTCCTCTTCGCTTGATGGGGCTGGTAAAGCCAAAATTCAAGTACCTAAGGAGAAGAAGGAAAAGAAGAAGAAAGAGAAGAAGAAGAAGGAGCCAAAAGCGAATAGGGGCAAACGAGTGTCGTCCAACGAAAATCCACACACTGCACCGACCAGGCCTGAATCACCATGTGTCATTTGCAAAGCAGACCACTATCACAGAGATTGTCCTTGCATCCCTTGGATCTTAAGGGACTGGTCTCCTCGTTTGCACAACCCAGTGTCGCCAACCTCTGATGATCATGTTGAAAACACACCGTCGACTAGTGAAAGTGAAGCCCCGGGAAAAAAAGGAAAATATAGATTTCCTTGTAAACTGTGCGAAGGCAATCATGTCGTCCACCATTGTCCCTTCTTAGACGAAGCTAAAAGAGTTTTGGACGATCGTCCGGTTTCACCGTTACGACTTCCTCCTAGATATAAAAAACTCTTACCGAGTCCGTCACTAGTTGAAAATCCGCCTGGCCCGCTCAGGTGGTCGGCTAAAGCATCTGTCATTGAAGATAAACCATCTGAACCCATACCAGACGGAAGTCAAAAGGTCGAGGCAGCAGTTGACCCGGTCTTGCCTTCAGAGGTTCCATCTTCAGATGATACAATCACTAAAGAGAACAAGGATGACACCGTCCAAATTCTTTTCATAAGCACGGACTCCGACGAACATGGGGGCAATTTACCCATTCCTTTACCGCAGGAGGGAAGTTTGTCAGAGTCGTACCCGGTTGTCTATTCGGTCCCCCCTCCAAGCAACGTAGCTGTCTCCTTCGACTGGAACCAACTAGGCAAACCCCGTATACCAACTAGTATACCATTCCGAATTATTGTTCAAATATATAGAATGGTTATGGCTGGTACCATCATAGATGAGGGGGCTTCTTCGAGTATCCTTTCCTCAACTGCTTGGAAAGCGCTTGGTTCGCCATCGCTTTTGCCTGAGATGAGAAATCTAACAGGCTTTGATAAAGGAACTAGTCGACCGTTAGGGATCCTTCCCAATGTGCCCATAACATTGAGAGGGAAAATTGTTCACATGAACGTGATGGTAGTTCAAGGACGCCTGGATTACAATCTACTCCTTGGACAAGACTATATTTATTGTATGGGAGAAATTGTCTCCTCACTCTTTAGAGTAATGTGTTCTCCGCACGAAGGAAGAGTGGTCAAGCTCGTAGACCAGCTTTCATTTCCCGGATCATACAGAGAAAATAGTCATATACCATCCCTGAATGGTCTTTTCATGCAAGAAATGTCTCAATCTCCAGTCCGTCCTCCCGATGAGCGCGAGTGATTCGGGGGGACATGACTGAAACCCAGGGGCCACGTACCCTGGTCTGCTTCGGCAGGAAAACTTCGGGTATAGGGTAGGTTTCCACGAGAGAATATGACTAGTCTGTACCCCCGTCCGTGATTGGAAGAGGTGGTTATTCTAGAACAAGATTGTCTTTTCAAAGTTATGTGAGTGGAGTAGCCTCCTTCACTCACCTTTGTCTATTTCGGTAGACATCGCCGAAGAAGTGTTTTGTTTGCACTATAAATGGAACAATATTTGGTAACTTGTAAGAGGTAGGCCTTCTTGGTAATACAAATGTTTTAACGGACTAAAGAAGGGGTAACATTGAAACTCTGTTTTATACATGGGGGCATGCAAGCCTTTTGGCATGCAAGCAAAGAGCGACTATTTATTTTTTAAATTTATAGGACCTCTAACCCTTTAAACGCGTAGGATTGGTCGTCTCCTAACTTGCATAAAGAAAGGATGTGGGGCAAAACTCTAAAAGTTGCCATTTTATATGAGACATTCTTATCACACGACTGGATTAATCGAGCAGTGTTACCACAAGGTTCAAGCTTGTTAAAAAATAAACCCGCATCGAACAGTTTTAGCACATAGTTCAAGCTCGTTTAAAAATAAACATAAGACATGAGAAAATGTTTCCACCCACTTTTAAGCTCATTAAAAAATGAACTATTCCCTGGTAAATAACCATCGTGAATGTAGTACTTCAGCAATTAAAGCCTTGGTAGTGTTTGCACCGTCACCTCCACTTTTTCATTGGCCGATCATTCACCTCCATTTGATTGTTTACCCATTTTGACGAACAATTGCAAAGAGTGATTTCACTAGCCATCCTTGTGACACTGCCATGATTGGAAAATTCCAAACCTTACCTGGAATCAGCTGTTACCCGTTTTATCACTTGTTCCTCAAAAGACGAGTCTCCTTTAAGCTCTTTTCAACTGACTCGTAAAATATGAAAAGATTGCCGAGCCACTGGCCTCTCCAGCTCGTTAAAGGGACAGGAAGTGCTATCCCTCCTCTAGATTTTAATCTTTTTGTACCTGAGGGATTATTACACAAAAAGATCGAGCGCTTGTTTTGTTCAGCTCGTTAAAGGTATCGAAAATCCATCCCTTCGGTATTGCTTTATACTTTTTCGGACTTAAGGGATTAGATGACGAAAAAGGAAATTTGGAGTTACCTTTACATTCCTTTTCAGACTCTCTAAAATTGAAAAGGACCGAGTTATCTTTGTTGTTAAACTCGTTAAAAATATTAATAGCAACAAACTTGTCTATAGACAAGAACGAGTTTCACTATCGCTAGGCTCGTTAAAACATACCGATGGGTTTTCCCAAAGGGAAAATTATAGAACAAGCATATGTTATCCTCCTCAAACTTGACAAAAATAAAGAGGTACTGGTCAGCAATGACTGGGGAAATTGGGAAGAAAACTTGAAGAAACTTTGTTGGTAGCAAGTCGCTCTTGAACATGACACTTCCACTCCGTGTCCGAGTCGGGTTGGGTTGTTTCATTCACCGGTCACATCACCATGGTCACGCCATACCATCCACATTTGGGGTTAATGCTACCAATCCATCACATCAGTGTCGCCGATATGTTCAAGAGAAGTCATTCAGAGAGTTCACCTGTGTCTCACCCACTACCATACATTATACTCCATTCTTTCATGACCGCCACCCTGAACCTTATATCACCAGATCATTTTCACCTCCATTAAAATCATTTGCTCTGTTCCGTGTCATTGATGTGGGATTCATTAAGGCCCTCCTGTGACGGATCACTTCTTGTCGGCATCAGCTCATTATCCAAGAAGTTGATCTAGGAACACCCCATTCAGTACTTTGAAGCTTGCATGCCTCAATGGCAAGTTTCTCACTTCTGGCGATAGGTTTACATCAATGGCCTTCGACCGAAAGATTTTGCGTGGTGTTTGACGCCAAGTCCTTTATTCACACCACGTGAATTGTACTGCAGTACCTTGAGGCTCATTATCATTATCGGTGATTCCTCTCGCGCTTGTTAACAATTTACATCATTGACTGGTAATCAAGCGATGTCTTTCCATGTTCGACTTCAGAATACTTCTCACATGGATCGACTTGTACTTTGAGTGAAGATCGGACGAGACTGAAGACCCCGGATCTAGTTTCATCCATCCAGGCTGCGATATATATTAAGGGAAATAAAGACATTAAATGTACATCATTGCTGCACAGATAATCATCCACTCAAAAGGATGATGGCTCTATCAGAATCATCAGTCTACACTCAGACGATTGTTTGTCCTATGTACATGAAAATGAATTTATAAAGCTGAGCATGGGAACGCCTGCCTGAGCTAGATCATGAAAATAGTATGAAGATAATGTATTGTATTGTATCTTATTACAGGTCTCCTCCCAGCATTGAAAGAACTTCGTATCCTCATAATAAAGCATTTCACCCGACACCAAAAGATTAACGGCCTCATACTTTAGGGGGCAACTGTTATACACATTTTTTGGCCCTACAACCCCAAGCATGAAATTTCCATAAACCAAGGGCACCTAAGTCCCTAAAAGTGTTGTTCTATTGAGGGCCCCGAAGTTGGGTCGAAAACAAGGGGGATACCCACCCGGTCCGGAACCTGGTTGGCGGCTCCTTGCCCGTTTGGAGTAGCGGGTCCGACTGGGGGTAATGGGACCAGTTTCCCAATGTGAAGGGTGTGCGTGTGTGTGTAGAGTTTGATGGTATTAATCTAAAGGTTTCTCTAAATTAGTCTTAATCTTAACTGCTAAACTAACTCTATGCTAATGTAATCTAATGAAGAGAAACAGTACATCTAGTTTACACTAACCCGGGGTGTTTTCTTTTGTTATGCGATCTAGAAAGATTTCAAACAACAGCTGGTAATAAAGATCATTCAACTGTTATCAGAATATAAATCTATAAAGATAAACCATTCTGCATAAGAAGTTAGGCAGGATAGTTGTGAACAGCATATCGCATAATCAGTTTTCTATATATCAAGCATAAATAAATGATCCCACCGTACAGAAGTGCCAAATGGTAATATAGACATTCATACAGTAACATATAAAGAACTCAGCTGTGTATTACTTTAGGGATACTAGCAGAATTTAGCCAAGAGATAAAAGTACCATTTATGACTAACTTCACTAATAAATTTCAAGCAATAATGATTTGTTTCTACTCGTTCTAATATCTGCTAAGAGTACAGAAGTGCAACATCAGTAACAGACATTAAAATGCAAACATAAATAAATCTCGATCCATTCATTCATCAAAAACATCCTCTGAGGGTGCAGAAGTGCATGTTCTGAGGACAAGTTTTTTGACAGATTTCCGGACCCTTCTCCAAATGCCATGAGAAGGGTTAAATACTGCTAACTAATTAATCTTAATTACATGAAATTAGGGAATCGGCTTCAAATGACCGCCCTTTACTAAAAGAATATTTATTTCTAAAACTTTAAATCTAATTTCTGACCGTTTCTATATATTCTCTTTAGTGCTGTCAACAGCGCAACGTTTTCCTGGGGACAGTCGGCTGGCTGCCTTCTTCTTTCGCTCAGGAGATAAAAGTGGAAATAACAAGAGCTGGCACTTCCTTCTGACAGACCAGAAGATATTTTCGAAAACCTTTCTCTAGCTGGGTGTATTCGCCGTGTGTATACTTAGCACAACCCAGGTTCTTCTCGAACTGATTTTGTTGTTGCTATTCCGGTTTCCGGTCGTGCGAATGACTGTGTGGGCTAGGAGTCGCGCTGTATGGACAATACCCTGTTTCGAGAATTGTTTCCGCTCTTTGTTCCAGGCTTTTCTGGAGCATCCTCCTTCTTTTGCGTTTCTCTTTTTGCTTTACCCAGTCCGAGCTTCAAGATATTTTGTGAACATGCTGCTTTTGTGCGCCTTTGACTCTCAGTCCTCGATAGTCTAATTTCATCAGTACCCGTTGGCTTATAGTCTGGAATCCGCGGCCTGCTGCATGCAGCATCCATTTGTGGAGGCATCTTCTCTCTGCTGTCTGATTGGCGCTTTCCCTTTTCCTTTAGATATTTCCTGCATATAGATTTATATTAGTTGCGTGTCTTGCAGTCTACGCAAAGAAGAAGGGAAATGAAAAGATTGACATGAAAGCATTAAACTCTAATAAATGCATAATCCTGACATTCATCATGACTTGACTCTTCGAAAAGTGCGATGCAATCATTCCTTGATACTCAAGCATGCGGTCATTAATTTCCTTTAAGGCGCGCGCTTAATCTTGGGTCTATCGGGTATGTCGGAGAATTCGTGCGATGAGTCTTTTCATATCGCAGATCGCAGATCACGGTTCGCCGATATCGCAAATCGCAGATCGCTGTCATCGCAGATCACTGATCGCAGATTTTATTCAATGGTTTATGCCGCCTAGTGCGACGTTTGCGATGTGCGATGTTGCATATCGGCGATCGGCATTTCTTGAAGATCTTCTTTTTAGAGAGCGCTTGGGATGCATGCGATGCGATGAGTTTCGCATCGCTCTTTTGCAGTTTTGTTTTCCGCGCTTGGGTAATGCTTCAACATTACCTTGCGATGCGATTTAAGCCTTAGGGAGAAAATACAAAAAATTTTAGAAAAATATTTTTGGGATTTTTCTTTCAGGGTCCCCCCCTTTGCTCGATGTTATTGCTAATATCGAGCAAAGAGGGGGGGTTGTTGGTGACCACAACAATGGCGATTCACTGTGAAGAACCAATTATCTCTGCTTGCTCTATTGCATTTTCACTTCAAAAACAGAAAATTTTTTCTTATGCCTGAATTTTGTTATGGACAGATAGAGTATTACCCCTTATCCCGTCAATGATGTTTCGTCACAACTTTTATTTCATTCCGATTGTTTGCTCCCTCTGGGTTATTTCTTGTATTCACACCTAGACATTACTCAGTGCTTTTTAAAGACAAAATAAGGTCTTCTCTGCGTACTAGCTTTGTAAAATATGCTCATTTGTCGTAGGTAGAGCCTCTGCTACCCGCAAGCGTCCATAGCCTTGACAGGGTTACCATGTTATCCAGCAATGATCCTTTTTCCTGTTTAAGGTTATTTACAACATACCAAAGAAAAATCCTTTTGACACTTTTTCTTTCTTTTTTGATTTTTTATTCTCTAAAGAATAGTGTCTTGGTTTGGTGGCCAAATTATGACATAGTCATTCACTTGATTTACACTTTTGTTGAACAAGCTGGCTCGTGATGAGACCCCTTGTCTTTTTATTGCAACAATCTTGAGTCGTTGCCCTGTTTTGGTAGACAGTAGTGGCAAAGTCAGCAAGTTACAATATCTGTGATCATGATAAGCCGGCTCGTGATGAGACCTCTCATTCTTTGAGATATAGTGTTTTCTTGGATTGTTTCTCTGGATGCTGCGATTCTCCTTAGCAGGGAGGAAGTCATTGTTTTTCCTTAAGAAAGCTCTGGACGACAATAATAGAGTTTAAGAAAAACAGTTTTGCAGAGAATAATTATTTTGCTATTAATGATACTTTTCATTGCGTTGGCATAAAACAATTTTTTGCCAAAAGTTACTTTCATCCCAGATTTCTTTGTGAAGTTGAAACTAACATCATATTCAGGCTAAAGTTAACTCTATCTGTCAATAATAAAAGTCAGATTTTTTTCGAAAAGTTTTACTATTTATACAAGTGAAATCAAAATCTGATAGAGAAATGGTATGTTTCTTCATGAATATAATTTATGATCATTCACAACCAACCTTATTTATAAGAAATAAAAATTAAAATAAAATAAAAAATAGAAAATAAAACTAAAATTATCCTACAAAAATATAAGGATGACCCTCTATGGAAAATACATTTTGAGGATTTGTCCATTTACAGGCAGAGAATCTCTCCTGCCTGTCAAGTCCTGCAACACAAAAGTCGATGGGCCTATGACCTCTACGATCTGAAAAGGACCAAGCCATAGCTTCTGGAATTTCGTATGTTTGCCCTTTTCTTCATGAGCCTTATCCCATTTCAAAACTAAATCTCCCATCTGAAAGTTTTTTCTGGTCATTATGTTCGAATCAAAAGAGGATTTTATCAGCGCTTGGTGGTGAGCATGGGTTTTCTTGGCCTGTTCTCGTTGTTCTTCTAGCTTGATTATTTCCATTTGCCTTAGCTGTAAGGGAGAAGTAGATACTTCATCAATGTATTGTACTAAGGACAAGGAGGGAATGACTAAGTGAGTAGGAAGAACTGCTTCTCTCCCGTAAACTAAATTAAAGGGAGAAGTGCCGATAGAGGCTTTCTTTGTAATTCTGTCTGCCCATAAGGCGTTTACCAGCGCTTTATGCCAATTCTTTTGGTTTTGGTCGACTGCCTTTTTGATAATCCTGATTAGGTTCTTGTTCGTTGATTCAGCCAGCCCATTACCTTGCGGATAGTAGTTGGCAGAATACTTCAGTTTGAACCCTCTTTTGAGCGCGAACTCAGTCATGGTATTTCTAGAAAAATATGAAGCATTATCAAATATTAAGGCCGTTGGCAATCCAAACCTAGTAATGATAAACTGATCTATGAATTCAATAATGTTTTCAGAATTAGCTGCCTTGAGAGGAACTGCCTCTACCCATTTAGTAAAATAGTCAGTTGTCGTGAGGATATACCTATGTTGTTTAGAGGAATGAGGAACGATCTCACCTATTATGTCCAGGTCCCATTGGCTGAACGGCTGTTCGATGTTAATCAGCTGCAGTGGCATGGATGACTTCTTTTGTTTTCCTGCAACAGTTTGGCAGACTTGGCATTTCCTTACGTGATTGTACAAGTCTTTTAACAGCGTGGGCCAGTAGTATCCTCCACGTAAGATTTTTTGTGCGGTGGCTTCTCCAGCATAGTGTCCACCTGCTGGTCCATCATGGAGTTCCTGCAAAACCTTTTCGGCTTCAGTTTTCTCAAGACATCTAAGAAGCACAGAATCATAATTTCTTTTAAATAGGACATCATTTACGAGCTAGTATTGTTTAGCTTTTAATCTCAGGGCTCTCTTCTTGAAGTGATCCAGGTGAAATGGAGCATGCCCGTTTTTCAGGAAATAAATGGTGTCAGCATATAATGATTGTGCATCGTTTAGGCTTACCTCATACGCGTGTACCTCTTCAGATGATTTTTCGGGGATTTGCGATGCTCCAGCTAACATCTTGCAGAAGCCTTGGCCTCTTATGATGTGTGTCGGCTTGATCTCCAGATCATATTCTTGCAAGGCGGTGATCCAATTCGCTCTCCTTTCGCTCACATCTTTCTGTATTAGGAGGTTTCTTACCTCTGGGAATGGTACTATGACTTTGGTATGGGCCTTTAGCAAGAAAGGTCTGAAATATTTAATTGCTTTGAAAACGGCGTATGCCTGTTTCTCTACGTCCGAATATTTCAGCTCAGCGCCTTGTAAGTTTGAGCTAAAGAATGCGATCGAAGCTTCTACCTTTTCTTGATTCGCTTGAGTCAAGATCGCAACATAAGAATTCTCTGAGGCAAACGTGTATAAGACAAAGGGTTCAGAAAAATTTGGGGTTGCTAGAGATGGAGCGTTGATGACGACTTGTTTGATTAAGTTAAATGCTTCGTGCTCGTCTAGACGCCATTTAAAGTTTGAATTCTTTTTTATCATTTTTTGTAAAGGAGAAATAATACGTGAAAAATCTGGGACAAATCTTTTCACAAAATTGATCTGTCCTAGGAAAGATTGCATGGTCTTTTTGTTATGAGGCATGGATATCTCAGAAATTTCTTTGATTCTGTCAGGTTCAATGTGAATGCCAGATTTAGACACTATGAATCCTAGCAATTTTCCTTCACTCAACGCGAAAAAAGATTTTGTTCGGGTTAAGCGAGATCCCATACCTTAAACATCTTTGAAAGATTTGCTTCAAATCTTTGAGGTGGTCATTTGGGTTCTTGGAGTATACAGTTATATCATCCAGGTAGATCACTACCGATTTATTGACTAAACCTTTAAACGCAATGTCCATGGCTCTCTGAAAAGTGGTGCCCGCGTTGATCAGACTGAAAGACATTTTCTGATATGCGTAGGTACCCCATTTAGTTCGGAAGGTGGTTTTTAACTGATCATCTGGGTGTACCAACACTTGATTATATCCTGAAAATCTGTCCATGAAAGACATTAACTCTGAGCCTGCGACTGCCTGTAATATTTGCTCCATAGGTGGGAGGGGAAAATTGTCTTTCTGACAGGCTTTGTTGAGATTCCGGAAGTCGATGCAGATTCTAATATCTCCGTTTTTCTTCCTAACAGGTACCATGTTGGATACCCATTTGGAATGTCTGACCGGGAAGATTATTCTGGCTCTCAACAATTTATTCAGCTCAGTTTTTATCTGATTTTCCAAGTTGGGGTGGATTTTTCTGAGCTTCTGTTGGACATGTTTCTCGTTGTCAATCATAGGGATAGTGTGTTGAATGATAGAAGTGTTGTAAGTCTTTAGCTCATCGTAATTCCAGGCAAAGACGTTTTTGTACTGTCGTAGAAGACGGATATATGCTGATTTTTCTTCAGGAGCTAGGCCTTGACCTAGATTAACGTTTTGCGGCTTCTCATCAGTTCCTAGGTTCACTGATTCGTAGTTCAGATTTGAACTATAGAGTTTGGCGTTAGTTGACCTTTTGAACCAACTTTTCAAGTCGTATAAGTCTTATAGTTTGACCACCGATTTGGGTATAGCATTATCAGTGATATTTTGTTGTATCTGGTGATCATGACAGTCTTCGTCGATTATCTGGTTTGTGTAGGATCCTTCGGAGGTGAGGAAACTTACGATGTCTGGGTCATCGTTGAATACTCTCCAGTTGGTGATGTTGTCAGGGATAGACGGTTTAAAAATCAATTCTATCGAAAACCTATCTGGACTAAAGTCTTCGGAGTGGATGAGTCTAGAGGCTACGTTAGCTAACAGGTCTGCGTTTGCATTGTGAAGTCTCGGGATTGACGAAATATTGAACGCTGTAAAATGTGCAGTGGGATCTTGTACTAAAGATTGATAGTGATTTAAATGATTAGATAGGCAGTGTATGGTGTTACGTACCTGTTTGACGACGATCTCAGAATCTCCAAAGACTTGAAGATATTTGACGTTGCAGCCGATTGCTTTGTATAGGCCTTGCACCAAGGCTTCGTATTCCGCTGTGTTGTTCGTGCAATCGAACTCCAGTCTGCATGTGAGCATGGTCTTATTTCCATCTGGGCTAACCAAAACGCATCCTGCTCCCGTTCCCTCGTTGGATTTAGAGCCATCAAAATATAATTTCCAAAATAAAGAAGTATTTACAGGGTTATCTAAGAAACTAACACATTTTGAATCATCAGTCTGGGAAAAGTTTTCAACTTGGGACAAAACTGAATTTTCTAAATATGGTGATATGTGAGCATTGAAATTTTCGAGGAAAGAGTCTACCGAGTAGTTACCTATGATGTTGTTGTTTTATGCTATGGCTTCGTTCTCTCCTTCCAAATCCGTCACTATGTATTTTTGGTGCAATTCCCGTTCAATATTTATTTGATTTGGTTTCCCGTTGAAGGGTAACCACATGTGCGACCAGTCGGTTGAAAAGTATCTGTGGAGTTTCTCGGACCAGTCCCTGCCAAGAATCAGACCATAAAATTCAGGGATGTCAGCCACTAGAATGTCGATAACCTAACATACCTTGGGGTTAGACGACAGTCTTATGGTCACTTGATTAAGTTCGCCTATCACTTCGACTTGCGATCGATCAAGTTGAACTATGCGCACTGCGGATTTTTGTGGTTGAACATCAAGTTTGGCACATATTGACTTGGGTAGAATATTGGTTGAAGCACCAGAATCGACCAAGAAGTTGTGCACGTTTCTGTTAAAGATTTCATAAGTGAGGAGGAAAGGAGGAGAATGAGATCTAGATCTCCCTCCAATCAAAGCGATGTCATTTGGATCGATTTTATTGATCGTGTTGATTGGAGGTCTTCCTATATTATGGGAAGCTACAACTGTAGGTAAAGGTGTAGTAGGTACGGCGTGTAACTCTTTCATCATGATTTTCTGTTGGTGTTTCAATTTGCTCAACTCATACAGAGTGATATTAGCCCTAGTCTTTTTCATGTCATCGATGATGTTATACTCCATCTCGTCCGACACTATTAGTGTCTTTGATGGAGGTTATTGCTCTGATTGGACTGGGCTAAATGAGGTTGTTTTAGCAATTGTTTTCTTTGGTGCAACCTTTTCTTTTGCTGCAGGGCTTGCGCCCTTCTGTTTTGGGGTATTCTGGGGAGGATCAAGTTGATTTCTGCTTCGTGTGCTAACCGGAAGTGCTTCTTGATCTTCCTCTTGTGGGAGGATGAAATCCCACATTCCTTGCAGTTCCACCACTTCTTCATCGTCGGTCTGCGTTTCGATGGTGCTCTCCTCTTCTTCTTCAGATTCCACATTTGAGACCACGTTGGGTGGCTTCGTCTCCATGGGAGGGTTTCTTTTGAAATTCCTAAAAGGCTTTCTTGGGGACGATTCTGCTACTTGTTTTCTTATGTCAATCATCTCGTTAGACATGGCCTTTAATACCTTTTGTAGTCCTTCCATGTCGAAAGGATCTTTCGTTTGCTTCTTCTTGGTGTCTTCTTTGAAAGAGATTTTCTTATATTTAAGCTCTTCGATTGTAGATCTCTTTTCTAGGGCTACTACGCGTCTTTCAACTGCTAACGCCTCAGCCAAATTTTCGACTAAGGTTGTCTTGCTCGCCCTATCTACGAAGATGGCCAAGTTTGAAGGTAAGGCTGTGATGTACCACTCACATCTTACTTCCTCGCTAGGTTGAGAAGCAGCGGTGATTTTGTTGAGGATCTTGTTGAATCGTAAGTTAAAATCCTTAATGGGTTCCCTATCCTTAGCTTTAAGATTGGATAAATCGTTGATCAGTGTCGCTGTAGATCTATCATCGCCGAATTTGGTGAGAAATTGATTTTGAAAAATGTCGCAGCTGGTGATAGATCCGAAGGGCAGTGAAAAGTACCATGACCCGGCTGTTCCTTGCATTGTATAAGGAAAAAGTCGGACCACGGCATCTTCGTTGGTAATTCCGTTGAGATTAACAGAAAGCATGAAATTATTGATATGTTCTTCAGCTAGCATTCCTGTTTCTGGATTGAACTTTGGTAGCCATTTCTCGGGATGGGCAGGTATTGGACTTAAAGGTGGAGGCATTAAAACTGCCCTAGGATTGTTCCATGGAGATTGGGCCATCGCTGAGTTTCTAGTCAACAAAAGTGTAGGAGATGGTCTTTGATGTTGAGAAGATGGAGGTGTTATGATCTTTGACCATTGCGGAGGAAGGGTTGTGGAAGATGGATGAGTGACTTGAGGTGGAGATGTGGGTGGTTGACTTCGCGGAGAGGGAGTTGAAATGGACGAAGTGGATGAAAGAGTCTCTCTGTCAGACTCTGGGAGTGCTTTCCTTGCTCTTTTCCTAGTGGGGAGAGGGATTTCAATTGGTTGGACGCCAAACTTTTCACTCTTCAATCGGGTCAGGGGATGAGCAGGATTGTACTGTGAAGTCAAGCTGCCTTTAGATTTATGAGACTTCTGGGTAAAAATAGACAATCCCTGGAGTTTACGGATCAAATTTTGAACTTCAAGGGGATTGATAATAAGTTGGTCTGATGTATCAGTATGTATAGCAGCGGTAGATGTCCGAGCGACTTCTAGTTCCGAGATTAGTCGTACCGGGGAAGTCGGGGAAGTTGGTGAGGGTGATTTGCTCTCAGAATGGTATTTGGATTTTGAATTATGCGCCATTCATAGCTCGGCCCTCCTTCTAGTGCCAGAAATGTTGAGGGCCCCGAAGTCAGGTCGACAATAAGGGGGATACCCACCCGGTCCGGAACCTGGTTGACAGCTCCTTGCCCGTTTGGAGTAGCGGGTCCGACTAAGGTTAATGGGACCAGTTTCCCAATGTGAAGGGTGTGCGTGTGTGTGTAGAGTTTGATGGTATTGATCTAAAGGTTTCTCTAAACTAGTCTTAATATTAACTGCTAAACTAACTCTATGCTAATGTAATCTAATGAAGAGAAATAGTACATCTAGTCTACACTAACCCGGGGTGTTTTCTTTTGTTATGCGATCTAGAAAGATTTCAAACAACAGCTGGTAATAAAGATCATTCAACTGTTATCAGAATATAAATCGATAAAGATAAACCATTCTGCATAAGAAGTTAGGCGGGATAGTTGTGAACAGCATATCGCATAATGAGTTTTCTATATATCAAGCATTAATAAATGATCCCACCGTACAAAAGTGCCAAATGGTAATACAAACATTCATACAGTAACATATAGAGAACTCAGCTATGTATTACTTTAGGGATACTAGCAGAATTTAGCGAAGAGATAAAAGTACCATTTATGACTAACTTCACTAATAAACTTCAAGCAATAATGATTTATTTCTACTCGTTCTAATATCTGCTAAGAGTACAGAAGTGCAAAATCAGTAACAAACATTAAAATGCAAACATAAATAAATATCGATCCATCCATTCATCAAAAACCTCCTCTGAGGGTGCAGAAGTGCATGTTCTGAGGACAAGTTTTTTGACAGATTTCCAGACCCTTCTCCAAATTCCATGAGAAGGGTTAAATACTTCTAACTAATTAATCTTAATTACACGAAATTAGGGAATCGGATTCAAATAACCGCCCTTTACTAAAAGCAAATTTATTTCTAAAACTTTAAATCTAATTTCTAACCATTTCTGTATATTCTCTTTAGTGCTGTCAACAGCGCAACGTTTTGCTGGGGACAGTCGGCTGGCCACCTTCTTCTTCCGCTCGGGAGATAAAAGTGGAAATAACAAGAGCTGGCACTTCCTTCTGACAGACTAGAAGATATTTTCGAAAACCTTTCTCTAGCTGGGTGTATTCGCCGCGTGTATACTTAGCACAACCCAGGTTCTTCTCGAACTGATTTTGCTGTTGCTATTCTGGTTTCCGGTCGTGCGAATGACTGAGTGGGTTAGGAGTCGCGCTGTATGGACAATACCCTGTTTCGAGAATTGTTTCCGCTCTTTGTTCCAGGCTGTTCTGGAGCGTCCTCCTTCTTTTCTGTTTCTCTTTTTGCTTTACCCAGTCTGAGCTTCAAGATCTTTTGTGAACATGCTGCTTTTGTGCGCATTTGACTCTGAGTCCTGGATAGTCTAATTTCATCAGTGCCGGTTGGCTTATAGTCTGGAATCTGCGGCCCTACTGCATGCGGCATCCATTTGTGGAGGCATCTTCTCTCTGCTGTCTGATTGGAGCTTTCCCTTTTCCTTTAGATATTTCCTGCATATATATTTATATTAGTTGCGTGTCTTGCAGTCTACGCAAAGAAGAAGGGAAATGAAAAGATTGACATGAAAGCATTAAACTCTAATAAATGCATAATCCTGACATTCATCATGACTTGACTCTTCGAAAAGTGCGATGCAATCATTCCTTGATACTCAAGCATGCGGTCATTAATTTCCTTTAAGGCGCGTGCTTAATCTTGGGTCTATCGGGTATGTGGGAGAATTCGTGCGATGAGTCTTTTCATATCGCAGATCGCAGATCTCGCTTCGCCGATATCGCAAATCACAGATCACTGTCATCGCAGATCGCTGATCGCAGATTTTATTCAATGGTTTATGCCGCCTAGTGCGATGTTTGCGATGTGCGATGTCGCATATCGGCGATCAGCATTTCTTGAAGATCTTATTTTTAGAGAGCACTTGGGATGCATGCGATGCGATGAATTTCGCATCGCTCTTTCACAGTTTTGTTTTCCGCGCTTGGGTAATGCTTCAGCCTTCCCTTGCGATGCGATTTAAGCCTTAGGGAGAAAATACAAAAAAATTTGGAAAAATATTTTTGGGATTTTTCTTTCAGGGTCCCCCCCTTTGCTCAATGTTATTGCTAATATCGAGCAAAGAGGGGGGGTTGTTGGTGACCACAACATGTTCTAACCCCTAAAGGAACAAGGTCAACAGATTACAGCTTCTCCCAGAAGTTCTCCATGAGAAACTGCTCAGAATTGGTCAAAACAGGATCATTGCAGCTGCTCCACTGGCTAAGTGCGTTGAATCTCACCCAAATACACTGTGAGGGTGCGTTGCATTTCAAAAGTCCCTTATGTGGGGTGCGATTGGTGAGAAATGACAAATGGCAGTGTCATTCCGCGAGGTGGAGAGGCAATGGAAGCTTCCAGAATCTTCTCCTGTGACACTTGCCTCACTGAACTCGACCAAGGATGAGTAAGAGGCCATCAGTCTCCAAGTGGAAGCAAGAACTATTAGAGAGAAGACACTAATCAAATCACAAGCTGACTCATCGCCCTTACAAATATCTATATATGGATCCCTCATCCCAGAGATCCAAAGGCTGGAATTTTGCATATTGTAAGGAATTGTTGTTGGTTTCTTGAGACAAACATCAGATTGTCAAGTGATCTAAGCTTTGTTTGAGGTGAAGAGGGGTTTCTTTGCTGGGAGGTTGATGCTGGTTCAGAACAACTGGTTGTAACTCCTCTTGGCTCTTTTCTTGTTTAGCAATAAAAGCTATTTGAGTTTTCCTCCATGCTTTTGTGTCATTGATGCTTGTTACATTTGTATGGTCAATTTACATCTGATCCTAGATTGTTTATGATTATAGATCCATGTCTTTGTATAGTGCTATGCTTCTATGATCTTACAGGTACTTTGTGAAGCTCGGCGTGCAAGGGAGTAGGTAGCTGAGGACTATCAAAGAGGAGAGGGATCAAATCAGGAGATTAGCGCAAGACAGAAGTTGGTCTTTCTATTCCTCTCTATCTATAATTCATAAAGGAAAAACTAAAGTAGCTTTTCTCTGTTTGTTTCTAAGGCAGCTGTCACACCTTAGTGGGATAGAGCAGTTCTATATAGACTCTTTTCCCTGTAACAATGGCCCCTCGGGGATACCAGTGCAATCCAATCAAACCCAACCCCTTCAACAACCAGATCCTTTTTAGTGAATTTCGACGAGAAAAAATGATAATATGTTTTATCTTTCGATGAAAATGAGTTTGCTGAGGGAAATATCCATAAGACAACGATCGTGAATGAGAGGATCATTTAAGTGTGGAAAATAAAATGGATTCGCATTCACAGACATAATAATTCAACAAGAATAGGAAGAATCTTGTATTTACTCATGGGATGACAATAATTGATCTTTATAAATTCTCTGGACTATTTCTATAGTCATAGAGAACAGACCGTAATGGGTGCAAGGAGGGAGCATCTCGGATCCAGCGACGAAAGGTTCGAACCAAAATTTGTGGATGAATAGAATAAGGTATTCATGCATCTAATATAGAATTTGGATGTAGGAATTTATCCTCTAAGAAGGGAAATGTTTAATGGATCGACTGGAAACTCTTACATTCATTCATCCCTTCCATAGAATATTTTAACCATATAGAGAATAGAAGTTCCAGGACCAATGTAAGTGCTTCTAGTACTGATTCAAAATAGAAACTCTTCTTGCAATCAGCTAATGGATTTGGATCGCAATTCACGAATAAAACAATTGAATGATTTTGTTGACGTATTTGACCAATGAAACATTTTACAGTTAGGAAACTTAATTGATCATTGGAACTTAAATGTTCCATTGGTCTGGAGGAACTTGATACATCCAAATAATGATCATGAGAAATTGCGTAAAGATCTTCCTAAAAAAGGAGTGGATATAAAAAGCATTATTGCCAAAATTTATCTTCCTTTCCACATCTATGGAACTCATCCATTTTCAACCCTCATCTATGGCCCTCGTTCATGAGAATAACCTCTTCATTTCTGAGAAAATACATGGTGCAATCTAGTCGGAATAAGATAGGAAAAAAGAGATATATCCGGATATCAATATTCTATCTTCTATAGATTTACTACCCCAGGATCTCATTCGTCAAGAGGAAGAACGAAAACCTTTTATCCTAGCAACCAATCGCTCTCCTGATTCATGGAATTAATGAACCTGGTCAGTACAATATTTATCTTACACATTTGTACTTGAGTATTTAGGACTCATTGTGAGTGTATAAATCCCTGATCTACTCAGGGAAAGCCTCCCGATATTGGGTACTAAACTGCTCTTAACTTCTGGTCAGTAAAGGGAATTCCTCACTCGCTTAATTGGAAAGAGGAACAGAAGCTCATTTCTCTGGGTCTATTTCCTTTTTGTTTGAAGCCTTGGCATAGATCCAAACCCCAATCTACAAAAAGATTGCATTGGAGTTATTTAACAACCTTTGGATTAGAAACTAACATACCTTTCGGTGATCCAAACTCAAAGCTAGGAATTGTTTCCAAATTTTTAAAACCCATCTTCAAAAAAGTGAAGAGACGATTGATGGGATCTACAGGAATAAGACGCGTTCCACGAGTTGGATATATAGACAAGGGTGAACTTAATGACCAGATACAAAATAAATTACTAAGTGAGACTACCCCTATGGGTAGTGCAAATGATTCACCCGAAGTTAATGATCAATTTGGATATGAAACGAAAACAATTAATGTGAAAGATCAAGATGATTGGATGACCACAATGAAAGAGCGGATTGAATCTATCATGATCATAAATAGCTCTCCTATAACTGGAATGTCTCTGGTGGATTCAAAGGTTCATATTGGATCGAAGGGAAGTTTTAACATATTGGGATCAACATTGAAAAAAGATTGGTTCAGATTCGGAAAATACCTGGTTTATTTCGAAATAAAAGTGTACAATCAATCTGAAAAAGGTTCTATTCAATGAAATTTTTTATCAAAAGAATGGACCGAAGAATGGACCAAGATCTCTTACCAAGTGTTATTAATTTCATTGTGTCGAATATAAAATTTTGGATTCAATCCACTTGGATTCAATCCACGAGGAATATAACAAAAATTTACCGATGAATATTCATTATCAATAAAGATATTTCAAGAATCAATAGAGGTAAAATTACCAAATACTATTCAATCAACGAAAACATACAAGATTTTGAAATTTGCCCTGATCGAAACATGTTCTTAATGTCCCAAGCATATATATTTCACAAGATATGGCAGATAATGGCATTAGATATACAAAGAATATTGGATCACGAAAAACCACAAGAACTGAAAGAGAATGACTGGAAACAATGGTTGAGATGTTTTTACCGATACAATTTATCCCCACAAATATGGTCTAGGATAAACCCAAATAAATGTAGAAATATAGTAAATACGAAATGTACGTGTTATGAAGAACGATTCGTTCCTTATGAACAACAAGAAGATTCTATATTTACTACTGTGATGGAACCTTTTTTGGGACTACTTTGGAAAATGAACAAACATTACAGATACGATCTCTTATCATACAGTTATCTCAATTCTACAAAAGATTCAGATATTCTCAATTTGATAGATATTCCAGGACCACCAGTACAACCTGCTATACCAGATGAGTGGGATATTATCGATCGTGAAGGAATTCTCAAGGAAAAGTTTATTAATGATATTATCAAGGAGGATTGGAAGGGTACCAATTTCAATATCGTGAATGGTTCTCGTTCTATTATTGATATTTATGATGCTATAAGTTCTTCTGATTACGATCATACAACAAGTATTGACAGGAAAAAGAAAAAGACTGATCTTATTACGAATCAGCAGGGGATTGACGAGATGCGAAGAGAAAATGTTGGCATTATGGATTCTCCGAAAATCGAGAAGAGAATATCCCAATTAGATCTCAATTTCTGGTTATTCCCGGAACTTTCAGGAATAAAGAACATATATTATGAAACTAAATCGAAATTCATACCAGGAAATTCACTTTTACGGGAAGAACAAGAGCGGAAAAGGATAGAGGAAGAAGAATGGGAGGAAACAACAAATGTTCTAGAACAAATAATAGGTATTAGATCAGATGTTAAGAACAAACAAGTAGAAGATGGTCAAGATAAAAATGGTCAAGTATAACATCAAGATGGTCAAGTAGAAGATCAAGATGGTCAAGTAGAATATCAACAAACTGATGGAAAGAAAAAAACTAATAAAGGTCTTTTTCAATGCAAAGTACTAGACATTCTAGGGAAAAAACGTTTCTTCTATCTGGCGGATATTTGTAGGGTTATGTCCAGAATGAAGGATCCGGGAACATGTCTTCGGATCCAAGAGGGAAATATTGACCTGAGTCTAATGGCCTTTTGCATTGCTATTCAGAAGAATAACAGTGCAAATAAAATATCGAAAGAACTTGCTCTGAGAGGAATGTTTGGGGAAAGGTACACAATGATAATGAAATAAGGGAAGATAAAAAAATAATGGTATTCCAACCATATCATTTATCAAGCATAGTGGATGACCAATACCTGATGTATAAAATTGTAAGTATTTCATTGAAGTTTAAAAAAAGAGCCAGGGAATGGATAGATGGAGATTTTTATGATGGATATGTGCAACGTGGGAAAATTCTGGGGGATGAGAAAAATATTTTTAGTTCCCTCAATTTAGAAGATATTTTTCTTCCAAAACGTCGTAGAGAATTTCGAATCTTGAATCGGTTTGATTTGGAGAACGATCACGTAGGATTTTCCAATGGAAAAGACATACAAAATGATGGAGAACTCATGGGAAGAGACCAACATCTTAGCGTAGATACAACGCAAATAATTAAACGTTCTTTTTGTCTTAGTTATCGATTAGAGGATATTATTTGCATGAATAGATATTGTTTCAATACAAATGATGGCAGTCGATCCGCGATGTTGAGAATACGTATGTATCCCCTAACTGTCAATTGATAAATTTTTTGCTTCAATTCTGTTTTCGTAAAAAAAGGAGAATGGATTGATTCAATGGAGTTTCAGGATATGGAAAAAATTGAACCAATATGTTCATTCTGTTTCATCAATGTGAAAAGATTCTACATCTCGTATCATATTTTTCCATAGGTTAAAACCAGATGTTCCTCCAAGAAGATAGGAAGAATCTGACCATTTTTTTTTTAACTGGTCGAACAGAACGAATCAGAATTATTATATGAACCATGAAAATGAAAGAATGGATATAATTCTTTTTTTTGACTTGAAAAAAATTAAGCCCTCGAAAAATTTGTGTTTTTTTATGATCAATAATTTTTCCATTAGTTCATCTCTGATTCACGATAAACAGGGAGAATTTGTTGAATCTCAGGCATTTTATTTAACCAATCAGGTCCTAATACTTACCCGACATCTGCAATTGCACGGAAGAGACTATTCATCCCAAAGGGGTTTGTGGAAAATTTTGAGAAAATGTAAGCAACTTCTAGTTTATCTATTTAACAGGGATAAACTTCGTTACGATGATTTAATTGGTCAATTGGGTATCCATGGGCTAAAAACCCGCTAATTTCTAAGTTTTCAATTCCAATCCAATTTTTAGAGATCCAGGATCAAGTCGTTCCTTTTTCTTTTTACTTTTCTCATTTAGAAAACAAATCGAAGAGGGGTTACACATGATCATGCTTGCTGAAATACCCCCTCATGGTAAGTATGGGTCCTCATTATCCATCGATACACATTGTTCTTCGACTTATTGCTAGATGGTAAATATTTTATTGGCTGTGAACCTCCATCAGATTATTTACATAGGGGGTAGGAAGAAAATTGTTTAGAACCGAACAATATCTCCCCTATGTAACACAATGGGATTATTGCGCTACTATGTTCACAGAGTCAATAAAGGTAAATGCACCAAAAAGATCGATCGGGAAATATGTATCCTAAAGGGCTAGCTATAGCATAGTGATTATGCTAAAGTTGGGTCGTATAACTTTTTTTATAGCCTGGCTTTTTTCATGGCAAATATCAATGCTCAAACTTTTTATTCTTATATTTTCCAAAAACTCCATTCTTTTCTATTTTTGGAGATAGGGACATGATATATGATCTATTTCTACTACAGGTATGCGAATTATGCATAATCATTATATCACATGTATCATTTACCTATGACTATTAAATCTCCCTATAAAGAATAGATCTCCCATTCTTGATTCGTATCTCTTTCATTTATAATGCGTAATGCCCAAACCATTGTGACAGAGATACATAAAAAGAGCTGACTAATCTAGTGCAATTTGATCATATCGATGAAACCCCCTTCTACATCTTAGTAGCTCAAAATAGGATCAATTCATTCATTAACAGCTTATATATGGTAATATTAGCCTGTATGTAATATTATTGGGAGCTATAAATATATTTGGATGTCTCCCCTAAAATTGGAAAGTCTAACATGATAATAATCATATGGGATATCATGGATCAAAAACATAGTTTCATTCTAGATATGTATATAATATAACTATCCAATCAAAAAAATTATAAAGTGATGGTATAACCATTTATTGTTTGGAATCTAGCTATTCCGATTCTTCCCATCGTAAGCGAAATAAGAGAAAATTTACATAAATTATTTGTACGATAACGCATGTGACTATTCCCCATTCTCTTTCAGAACAGTGGGATCTGAAACCACGACCTCCATGACCTGAAGATGGCATGCTACCAAGGTACGCCATGCTCCGTTATAACTATCAACCAGCATAAAATTGATTCAAAAGTTAATTCCCGAACTTAGATCTTATTTGGACTTATATTATATTCACAGCTCACTCCCTTTGCTAGACACGTTCCATAACACTGACGATCTGGTGTAAATAAGCTAGTATGGTCCCTACAAAGCCACCATGGTGAAATTTGTAGACACGCTGCTCTTAGGAAGCAGTGCGAGATCATCTCGGTTCAAATCTGAGTGGTCGTATTTTTCCAGGAAGATGTCATCAATCACTTCTTCCTATCTAACAATTTATGTTCAATCTGTTTTCATTGTGACGGATCAATCCTATCTTTACATCATAAATCTCATTCGAGAATAAAACGAATAAATGCGTTTATTATGATATTCATAACTTTAGAACATATATTGGCTCACATCGCTTTTTCTCTCATTTTGACTGTCACTCTCATTTGTTGGGGAACCCTAGTTTATTGAATTGAAGGACTAAGTAGTTCGGGAGGAAAGGGCATGATAGTTACTTTTCTTTGTACAACAGGATTATTAATTAATCGTTGGCTTTATTCAGGACATTTACCGTTGAGTAATTTGTATGAATCATTCATGTTCCTTTCTTGGAGTTCATCTGTGTTCCATATACTTCTCGAAGTACGGAGTCGAGATGATCAGTGGTTAGGTGCAATTACCACGCCAAGTGCTATGTTAACTCATGGTTTTGCTACTTTAGGTCTTCTGGAGGAAATGCAACGATCCAGAATGTTAGTACCTGTGCTACAATCTCATTGGTCAATGATGCATGTAAGTATGATATTGTTCAGCTATGCAACCCTTTTATGTGGATCCCTAGCATCCATAGCTCTTCTAGTGATTATGTCTGAAGTAAATAGACAGGTTATTTTTGGTGTGATGGACAATTTATTTTCCCGAGCCATTCTTCCCAATGAAAATTTTGATTCACATGAAAAGAAAAAAAGTGATTTGCAATACACTGTTTATTTTCATCAACGAATTATCGTAAATGTCAATTGATTAAACAATTAGATCATTGGAGTTATCATGTGATTGGTCTTGGTTTTTCTCTTTCAACCATAGGTACTCTTTTTGGAGCAATATGGGCCAATGAAGCATGGGGATCTTATTGGAGCTGGGATCCAAAAGAGACTTGGGAATTAATTACTTGGCTACTCTAAATAGCCCCTAATACCATTCAAACAACCCAAAATCCATCCAGCCACTATACGGATCCCCCATCCACCTAGGGGCCCCCTAGTGTGGTAATCCAACATATGACCACTCACCAATAGGGGCCCCGATGGTCTATGTTCTAAGTATTTCCCCCTTCTTTTCGCTCCCCGATGGGGGTTCTTTTCACCTTTCCCTCATGGTACTACTTCACTATCGGTCACCCAGGAGTATTTAGCCTTGCAAGGTGGTCCTTGCTGATTCACACGGGATTCCACATGCCCCATGCTACTCGGGTTAGAGCATAAGCCAGTGATGCTTTCGGCTACTGGACTCTCACCATCTAGGGTGCAGGACTCAATTGCTTCTCCTAGCAGCACAGAGCTTGTATTGTGCTCTCCCACAACCTCGTTTTCATGGTTTAGGCTGCTCCCATTTTGCTCGCCGCTACTACGAGAATCAATTTTGCCTTCTATTCCTCTGGCTAATAAGATGTTTCATTTCACCAGGTAGTCTCTTGCTTGCCCATGGATTCACCAGTAGTGAAAAAGGTTAACCTATTCAGGAATCTTCGGATCTATGCTAATTTTCAACTGCCCGAAGCATGTTGCTGCTTACCACGCCCTTCGTCATATCTGGGTGCCTAGGTATCCACCGTAAGCCCTTCCTCATTTGAACCTCGTCATTCAAGGCTATTCCATCCTAAGGTGCTACAAAATGGAAAAATATTATCAATGTCCATGAATGAGAAATCATAAATAAAACTATTGGATCAGAATAATATCGTGGTATCATATACCATTTACCATTTAGCATCACGGGCTAGAGACAATCAGACTCGAACCACTGACATCTACCACAGCGTAAACCACCATCTCTCAGGCCTCCCCGACTGGATTCTACCTTAGAGGCCAACGATAGACAATAACTCCCCCCCAAACACAACTCACAACTTTCATCGTACTGTGCTCTCCAAAGAGTATCTCTTCCAAAAAGGTGTTGAGTTGAAATCCCATTTTAGGGATTCTTGTAGTTCTGGGCTATCCAGCTACAAGAGAACCAAAAAAAGAGAGCTATCCCCTTTTTCCACCCGACTCTTTGGCCCTAAGAATGATTTCCCTTCTCCGACCCTTCTCGTCCAACTGGAGCAGGCAGCTAATGCATTCTCGACTGTGGGTATATGGTCGGTCTATGACCCTTGGATGTCTTTGGCACCCTTGGATCTCGTAGCTCCTATGGGGTGGAGATGATGGGGTGAGTCCATGACATGGATTTTTCTTCCTTTTACCACATTTTTCTCAAAGGGTTGAAGGGAGATAGCACATCAAGCTGTTCGCAAGGGCCAACTTGATCCTCTTCCCCAGTGATCTCAGATGAAGTAACCCTAGGAGAGTTGTCGACTCCAACTATCACCCATGTGCGATCTATATTAGATATATCCAACTACCCACTCTACCTTCTCTACGTTCTTGACAGCCCATCTTTCTTTGTCTCTGTAGAGTTTTTCAGTGGCATGTTTTGGTCCTATTACCCATTACTGAGAAAAAGTAAGCCACTGGTTCGAGTAAAAGATACTATCATTACCACCTAGATGATTAGACATCCAACCCGTAATTGCAACAACCAAATTGCAAGAGCGGAGCTCTACCAACTGAGCTATATCCCCCATACTTGGACCAAGTGGTCCATACATGAAAAAAATAAAAAATAAGATGCTTTTTATTTTTCTTCCTATGATTTTCCCTGGAGCAACTGGGCTATCCTGGACTTGAATGAGAGACCTCGCCCATGAAGTAAATCCTTGCACCTGCGATACTATCCAATCAACTAATTGGAAGAGAATCAATAGATTCTTTTTCAGGATGGATGAAAAATTGTCCCCAATTCATCGTATACCTTTTGATCATATAGGGTGCTCGGAAATGGTTGAAATAGTGAAATAGGAGGATTTCTATGACTATAGCCCTTGGAAAGTCTTCTAAAGAAGGAAAAACTTTATTTGATACTATGGATGACTGGCTACGCAGGGATACGATGGGTTGGTCCGGTCTATTGCTCTTTCCTTGTGCCTATTTTGCCTTAGGTGGATGGTTCACGAGTACAACCTTTGTGACTTCATGGTATACTCACAGATTGGCTAGTTCCTATTTGGAAGGTTGTAATTTCCTAATTTCCGCAGTTTCTACACCTGTAAATAGCTTAACACATTATTTGCTACTATTATGGGGTCCCGATGCACAAGGAGATTTGACTCGTTGCTGTCAATTAGGTGGTCTATGGACCTTCGTTGCTCTTCACAGTGCTTTCGATCTAATAGGTGTCATGTTATGTCAATTTGAGCTTGCTCGATCTGTACAATTGAGACCTTATAATGCAATTGAATTCTCTGCTCCAATTGCTCTCTTTGTTTCTCTATTTTTTGATCTATCCAATGGGACAATTCGGTTGGTTTTTTGCAGCTAGTTTTGGTGTAGCAGTCATTTTCTGTTTTATCCTCTTCTTTCAAGGTTTTCATAATTAGACCTTGAATCCATTTCATATGATGGGAGTTGCCAGAGTATTGGGTGCTGCTCGTCTATGTGCTATTCATGGTGCTACCATGGAAAATACTTCCAAATCATTCACACTAGGGGGGGCCCTAGTGTAGCTGGAGACAAAAGATTTGTCTCAGAAAACATGAGTAAACAAGCTTCTACTCTACCTTCCAGAGATAAAGGTACATGGACAACCATCTGATCTCCATCAAAGTCTGCATTAAATCCCCCACAAACCGATGAATGTAAACGAATGGCACGCCCTTCTACTAAAATAGGTTGAAATGCTTGTATTCCCAATTTGTGTAAGGTAGGTGCTCGATTCAACAATATGGGATGTCCTTGCATAACCTCTTGAAGTACTTCCCATACAATGGGTCCCTTATCTCGAATCATATTGTTAGTAGTTCTTAGGTTGGGAGAAATATGTCGTCCGATGAGACTACGAATTAAAAATGCTTGAAAAAGCTCTATTGTTATTTTTGAGGGTAATCCACATTGGTACAATTATAGAAAGGGACCCACCACAATAACGGAATGACCTGAATAATCAACTCATTTGCCTAGTAAATTTTCACGAAATCTTCCCTCTTTTCCTTCGATCACATCTGAGAACGATTTATAAGACCTATTATGACTGTCTCTCATTGGTTGTCCACAGATACCATTATTGATAAGTGCATCGACGGATTCCTGGATCAATTTTGTTTGATAAATAACAAATTACTCAGATCCACTTCTTGCTAATAAATTTGTAAGAGTATTATTCTAATTGATAACTCTTCGATAAAGTTCATTTAGATTTGACGAGGTAATAATTCCACCTTCATCTAATTGAACGATTGGCCTCAGTTCGGGAGGAATAACTAGTAATAGGCATAAGACCATTCATTTCGGTTCTATATTTGTTCGAAGGAAATGTTTAGCCAATTTCATGCGTCCAACCAGAAAATCCTTTCTTCTTCTAATCTTTTCATCCTCCCATCTATCCGCAGTAGATTCTTGGTTCTCTTCCAATCTATTCCATTCAATTCCACCAAGTTCTTCCATTCCAGATCCAGACCCATCAGTTGTTTCCCGATAGCATCTCCCCCAGTAGCTATTTATCTCTCTTTAAATGTTCTAGAACCCCGAGGAAAGAGGTAATAAGGATGAGCAGAGAGGTAATGAGGAATAATATCTCTCTAGGATTGAATCTCATAATCGAATGTACCCCTTGATCTCAATAAAGTTCGTTTGTTAGCTATGGGCCTAGCAAGAAAAAGATTTGGATAGGTTATTCTAAGATTCCCTCACCTTCAGGATCGGACGTGAAAGTTTCCTCTCATCCGGCTCAAGTAACTAAAAAAAAGATGCAAAAAACTCTTTTTCGCTCTGAAGAGAGATCGCTACTCTCTGCTCAAGTTCCAAGTGAAATTGAGTATTCCTTTATGTTATGATTCTACAACATAGATATGGAATTATTGAGCAATCTCCTCCCTTTCGAACAATCATTTTCTTCTTGAAAGACCCTCAATTATGGATTTACTTGTCTTTATCTCGTTCCATTTGATCCTTTAGGTTCCTGATTTCTTTGCTTTACTTCGATGGTTACAATACTATTGATCGAAGCATGTGTGTGATGAATAGACTCCTATAGCCATATCTTTGGTCCGTAATACCTCTATTCACGACTAACACAAATAAAAGAGAATGAATTTCAAATTCCATTATCTGAAAGAAGTGTTTTCACGAAGTTCAATTAGCAATAACCAATTGAGCTACAATCCCAATACAGTACAGTTCACGTACTATTGGATAATATTTATTCCATGATAGGTGCTAGATAGGTCATATAGATTATGCGAGTGCTAGGTCGATTAAATATATTATCCTTCTCTTTCATTTTTGAAATGTATAGATTCATACGGAATTGGGAATCTATGATATGAATAGATATCGATGTCAGGGTTCAATAACCAATTATCTTTTCATTCATGATTAGCATGAATATAACCATACCGATAGATTGGTATTGATGATATTGGTTAGATCGAGCTAGATTTGCACCAGCGTAGGCATATTGCCAATGGATTTACAGTCTGTCCTCATTAACCACTCGGGCATCGACGCAGGAACAAGACAGTAATTGAAAATTATTTAGGATACCTAACGAATGGATCATGATACCCCCACGGCAGGTTGAATCCCCGTTGCCTCCTAGAAAGAGAGATGTCCTGATCCACTAGATGATAGGGGCCACCAATATATTCTTTATAATATGAAAGTGATCGGGAAGTTGTCAATAGTATGACCAGAATTCTTGGTTTCCTCAACTTTTTTTTCAATAAACTCGCCTATCGATAAAATGGAGTCCCTTCAGAAATTACTTATTGCAACTAAAACAACTCTAAAGCAATTTACGAAATCTCTATTTGTAATCCATCGGGCCAGTTCTGATAAAAAAGACTTTATGGACTCAAATTATACAAAACGTTTCATGCTTGATAATTTTAATCCAATATAAACTAAAAACCCATCCTCTGGGCCCCTAGTTGCAGCGTATGGATATATAGGGGTTGTTGTGGATATGGTCTATTCGGCTCTTCCTTGACCAGGGGTGGATGGCATACAGAATCGGGCATCTACGATATGAATGGATATCTGATGAAATGAAACCAACCATTTTATGAACCCAAAACTAATTCCTTGGTGGATCAATTGCAAAAAGTTTTTGTAGAACTTCCAATACATGTTCGACAGATTCCTTCCCGAAGTGTTCAATTCACATTATATCTTCTCGACTGTAGTTTAAGAGGTCCAATAATGTATGTATACTGGATCTTCTGAAGGAGTTATAGGTTTTGGGGGGTAACTCTAATTGGTTAATGAAAATAAGTTGAAATGCTATTTTTTCTTTCGTTGCCCCCGTATCAGTCAATGCATGCAAAAGGGGGAAGGGAAGCATATTAGACCCTTTTTCCCACATCCTCGAAATCAATCCAACACTCAAATGGTCCCTAGAAATAATTCATCGAGCAACTAATGAATAGCACTGGCAAACCCCTTCCCAAATTGTCGAATGTAATCTTCTTACAGGGTTAATGAATTCTCAATCAATATGAATGAATCACCCGGAATTATCTTTTTACCAGTAGCTATCGGTCCAGAGACTGGACCGGAAGAAAACTCTCCACAGACATAGCCAAAGTTTTGTGAATTTTACATTTAGGTGTAAGAAAGAATATGAATATCCAGTTTGTCCTTTCATTTCTCGATCTTATTGATCCAATCATTCGACCCTCTAGATGGATTAGGTTTTTTCAATATTGATTATTAGAGTGAGTAGACCCCGATATTACAGAAATCCCACCTATTGCAAAGAGTAACTTGTAATTTCACATACCTAAAAATGACTAGGTTCTATTGCACTATCCACTTGGTTTTATCTAATAAGTAACACCTACTTGTTAATACAAGGTACTATATAATAAGTCTGTGGCATAACTCCATCTATGTCGGATACTATTGGAAAAGCAACATACATCTACGTAGAACCAATGATCCCCGTGCAATTTGAATTACTGGGTTCATCTGCACGGGCATAATGTCATGTCGAAATGAAAATGGAAGAATATAAAAGAATAATATTCTAGATGAGTTTTATTGATAGTGATTGATATCCTTTGCAAGCAGCACTCATCCTCTTTTTCGGCTCTAAAGCCACCCGTATGCAAAAGCTAATTCCAATAGAAAATTTCCACTATGCTATTGTTACAACATCGATATAGGGAGTTGGGGTTCCTTACGCCCGGACAAACATCGAAACATGCAATATTCTCTTCTTTCTATTGGGATTTAGTCAACCAAACAGAGATAGAATACCTGCTGGCAGGAACAGAATCATTCTATCGCATTCCTTCTCGATACTCAACAAAATTGTATTGTTGTGTCAAAAGAAAGCTAGCTATACTGGTCTAGTAGACTTTAAAGATACCCTTGGTATAACATTGACAATCGAACAAGGATTGGAGAAGATATCAGTAGTTTTCCTTTTCCTCATCTCTATCTTTCATGGGACCAATTCCCCCTCGACTGACTTTACAATAATATATGGAGCTGACCATGTCTGGGAATATGGGAGAACACTCCTTTGCCGACATTATTACTATTATTAGGGTTATCCATAGCATTACCATACCTTCTCTATTCATTGCACGTTGGTTATTTGTAAGCACAGGTTTGGCTTATGATGTGTTCGGGAGCCCCCGGCCAAATGAGTATTTCACAGGAAGTCGACAAGGGGTTCCATTAGTAACTAGCCGTTTCGATTCGTTAGAGTAACTCGATGAATTTACTAGATCTTTTTAGGAGGCACTAATGACTATAGATAGAACTCATCCAATTTTTACAGTTAGATGGTTGGCCGTTCACGGGCTAGCTATCCCTATAGTTTTTTTCTTAGGATCAATATCGACAATGTAGTTCATCCAATGATAAACTCTATACTAAAGGAAGAGGAAGTATGTAGATATGACACAACTGAACCCGAACGACCAAAATGTTGAATTGAATTATACCAGTGTCTACTAGGGGTTGCCACTAATTTTTGTACTTGATGTTCCCTTCTCCAATTATTTTTTCAATTACGAACAATGATAATATTCTCACTCCATTCGAAGATATCCAATACGCATAATTATCTATGCTATGATTGTTTATGTCTCGAGTATGAACACTTAAGAAAATGTGAAAGGGAGTAAGAGAAATGGCTGATACCACTAGAAGGATCCCTCTTTGGTTGATAGGTACTATAACCTGTGTTATCATGACTGGTCTACTGGGTGTCTTTTTCTATGGTTCATATTCTGGATTATGGTCATCCCTATAGTAGGGGAAATGCACTTACTGTGGGAAATAGTATACATGCGAAAGTGAAAAATCGATAAGGCCTTACCCTTCAAAGAAGGGTAAGGCCTTATCGAAATATCTTTTTGAGATTCTTTCTATATTAATTTGAATTATAATAGAAGATTCATACAAATAAAATGACTATGTCATTTACTTCATTCAATGCCTTTCACTCAAGTGATGAGCCAATCTATTCTTCCGCTATATGATTAGAAAAAAAATTGGATCGATCAAATTTAAATATCTGTTGAAGGAACAATAGAAAAATGGATAATATTAAGTAGTAAATATTTGTTCATTTATCTAATGGAAGATTATGCGAAGTTTTTGTAAAAACCCAAACTATGAGAATCTAAATGTACATATATAATATTTTCTTCTTTTTTTGGCTTACAAAATAAAAGAGGAGGAAAAAAACCTTTTATTCATTTTCTCTCATTAGGAAGAAACCATATCAAAAGTTTTATAGGTTTTTTTTATGAGTGATATTGCCCCTTACTTGTCTACTCTTCCTTCTTTAGGAATTTTCAGTATAACGTACAAAATAATTTTCAAATTAAGAAGGAATTGATGAATAGGACAAGATAGGAAACCCAATTAGTTCTTCGAATAATGAAATAGGAGAGTGGGATTAGAGAAAAGATATTTTTTATATTTTCCAATGTCATGTTTTACTATAGAGCTTTTGGTAATCTAAATCATAGTTATTATCTTCATATATTGTCATAATTTTCTCTTATTTTTTATTTTTTAATCAAATCATAATTTCCCATAAATCTATATGCTATAATATTTTGAATATTATTTTTAAAAAATCCTCATATATGAATTTTTTTAGATTTAGATGAAATAATGTTTTGAATGTTATCATTAGTTTATATACTTTTTACTTTAATCTTAAATAATGTAAACAAAGCATGGCATTTTATGCTAACTCAATATTAACTTTAAGTGATTTTAACTAGAACGTAAAATAGTATTATAACGTCTCACATCTTCCATATTAATTTCGTTAATGATTTAGTCAAAATCTAGAATCTTATATCAAACTATAATAATATCGAAGTATTTTTCACTAAAGATTTGAATAGTCCTAAGAATCTTCTTTTCTTCCATATGATTTATCTCATTATTGTATATTGAGTAATGGATTACAATTATATTTTTAATATCAAAAATATTTTTTTGATTAAACTTAATAGAATAAATTATCTTACTTTATTATTTTTAGATTATAAATTATAAAATAATTAATCTCAAAGTATAAAATATTCTCATAATTATTTTATTAAATTTTTTAAGAATTTCATAATCTTAAAATTAATAAAAATGAACAAAAATTTAAATGAAAAAACTTTTCATACGTAATGTAAGAAAGCTATATTTTAACAACCATTTCCAAATATATAATAATTTATTGTTTTCTCACTCTCATTATTTATGTAAAACAAAAAGTTATTATTTTTAAATTGTTTAATTATTTCAGTATATATAATTAGCAAATTTTGAAATTAAACTATGTTATATTTTTAAAATATAAAATATTTTGAATCAACGCGGGATCGATTATCCGAAACAAAACAAAAAAAAAATTATTATCCTGATAATTTTAAATCATAAATTGCTTTGACAGCACGTAAGAACAAACAAAATAAAAGAAAAACTTCCCATCCTAAAAATATTTTATTATTCAAATGCAATGGTTTAAATGCATGCAACGTTAGAGTCTAATGGTTTAAATGCATGCAACGTGAGTAAACCCACGGTGTTCGTATTTGATTACATATTGAGGATCAGAATTGATGCATTTATTTATTTTATTTAAGCTCAGGACTGTCGGTTCCTGTTTATTGCAGTAAACATCACTAAAAAAGTTCTTATCATCGATTTTGTTCCAAACCTTCCTTTTACCAAGTAAGTGTATTAGGTTTACCTATTGGTTCGTTGGGTCGGTGATCTTGATTAATCGGATGAAAACGGTTTCTTATTTCTCAGTTTTAATAACATCATCCTAGTGTAGAGTTTAGAGTTGAGGCTTCTGATCCATAACAAGTTTATAATAGATTTATCACATGGAAAACCATTTGTCCACCTATTTCGAACCAGCCAGTGCGATTCATAGTCACGACAACGATGAAATCATCCTAATTATAAAATCTGATAGATTAAGAGAAATTAAATAATGTGATTTTACCATTTTTAAAATGTTGAAATATTATCTTTATTTAATATAAATAATTATAGATCTATTTGCACTATAAATATTTTCAGATACAAATGTATTTTAGAATGTAAGAATTAAAAAAATTGGTAAATAAGAACATTGATTTTATTGGTGGTTAATAAATATAGATTTAAGATAGTTATATATATATAAATAAAAATAAATTGGTAATTAATAAATATGTATATATCTCTGAATTATTTAAATTATATTTTTAAATGAATAAATATATTTAATACCTTTTAAATTTCCTTAAATTACAAGATTAAACTTACAAATCTTTACTATGTATATAGAACAATCAAAATATTTTAACTATAATTTTTTATACAACTAAAATTAAAATATATCTTTGAACATAATAATATTTACTTAAATAAAAATTATTATCCAATTTTATTTCATAATTATTTTTTCCATAAAAATTCTGAGCTATCCTGAATCTCAAAATAAAAAGATAAGGATTCAATGTTTACTTTTGTTCTCACGCAACAGAATCCCTTTTCTTTTTCGCAGACTTGAAACAGAACCAATCTCTTTTCTTTTTCCAATAGACTTGAAACAGGAATCCCCTGGTCAATAAAAGTGAACATTTTGGAGTAAGGCATTTTCTTGTTATTGAAACATATTTTAAGATGAGCTTCTTCTAAGGTTTCACACAGTCTTCCCACAGTGTTACTCTTTTTATATATGGTTTTGGGATGTTTAATTTAAGTTCGATTGCAGATTTCGAAAATAGTTTAACTCACTCATATTACTTGAATCTAAATTTAAGTCGATTGCAAACTCGCAAAATAGTTAAACTCGAATATTTGCGGATTCCTCAATCCCCTTAACAGGATTTCATTGCTCTATAGTTTAAAGTTTTCTTGTTTATAAATAATTTTAAGGGTTTCTTTTTGTAAATAATTTTTAAAATAATGAAGTAGTCTTAGTTTGATTTGCCGGAAATTTGATTGTTATTTTTCTCCACTAGGATTTATTTTGGTAGGATGATATATTGGCCCGTTTGCTAACTATAATGATAGATACTTCCAAGTACAACACTTCCACTTTAATTAATTTATCAATTTCGAATTAAAAGCTAAGTTAAGAATAACCTAAAATTACAATAAAACTAGAAAAATTACCAGCCAGTAACCATGACAAGTTACCTATTCATCTGGATCGAAAAGTTCATAGCAGGGACATTCATTCACTGAAGCTTTCCTAATATGATTCAATAGCCAAAGAGGTCACCTCACTTGTTTAACCCTTCATTATGACAGCCCAAGTACATGGTCATATATTTTGCTTGTGAAGTAGTTGACTTATCATACCTTGACTTTTAGAATTGCAGAAAAGGCGAGAGCTTTCTGACCAGATCAAAAGCATTATAAAGGAGAGGAAGAAAAGCATGTCATCCCATGATTCATCCGACGACCTACTATCATCAATGCTGAAAGATGCAGAGGAAAAAGAAGACGGGGATTTTGAAATTTCAACATTTCAGATCATAGATTTCATTCTGTCTCTGATGTTCGTTGCCCTTGAAACTACACCAAAAACCATTTCTTTGGCAGTGAAGCGTTTATCTGAAAATCCGCATATCATTCAAGAACTGAGGGTTAATATCTTCTATCGTAAAATTATTTTTGTTTGGTGAATAACTACTGGTACGACTATATCTAAACGAAATTTTATATAAAATAATCTCTGATGTCAAATGGATGGTGCAGGAAGAACACGAAGCAATCAGACGCAGCAAAGGAAATAATGAGACTCTGTCATGGGATGACTATAAATCAATGTCGTTCACTAAAAATGTAAGCAGTCTCATATATTCCATTCACCAATTTTTGTCTGCATTTTCTCAAACCCTAATGGCGACACTGGGTACCGAAATCCATGTTCTTTTTTTTTACCAGGTTATCACAGAAATGTTGAGATTAGGGACCGGACACATTAACAGCATGTTGATGAGGAAAACTGTCGCGAATGTAGAAATTCAAGGTATCCAATATTGTTACTCTCCGACCCAAAAAATTACAGCATTTTAGTACAACTTGTTTAAAGTAATAACAATCGGATCCGCGCTCGTTATTATTTATTGAAAGGATATACAATTCCCAAAGGATGGACGTGCATAATATTTCATGAAGTCTCCAATTTAGATAGCAACTACTACGAAGACCCTCTTGCTTTCAATCCTCGGCGATGGCAGGTGCGACCTACGCCTACCCCTTTGCGATTGGAAAGTAAAACTGATGGCATTTATTTATGTATTTAGCTTATACCTTGTGAACGTGCAACTTTCAGGACCCTGCTATTAATCACACACCCAGTTTTTCGTTTGGAGGTGGCCCTAGAAAATGTCCAGGATATGAGTTCGCTACGTTCCTCATTTCAATTTTCTTGCATCATCTTGTGACAAATTTCCGGTAAGGATTACCTCTCCCTGCCACACAAATCATCCAAGACTCATGTTCTTCGGAAATTCTGATTTAAACACTATATTTTATGGCGCTATGCAGATGGGATTACATTCCTTCCGATACCAAGTTAAGGTGGTTTGATTCACCCTTTCAATTCCGAGTTGATTGCATAGTTCGACTGGAGGACCTCGGAAACTAGCAACTTAAATTAAAAATTATCTGTAAGTTTGGTCGAGTATGGTTGTTAAGTTTGATCTCTACAATCTGCTAAACTTGGTGAACAATATTTAATTTTACAATATCTGTATTAGTACTTTTATACTTATATAAAATATTTATTAACATCATTTAGAATATTATGATAATTGCGATTGCGTAATCGCGATTGTGACAATAAGAGGGGAGGGGAGGTTAATCGTGTGTTTCAGAATGAATTGAATTGGATCGATAGTATGCTATGTATATAGATGTTTATTTTGGTTCATTTAGGGTTTATCTTTTATATTATTTAATGTTTATAGTATGCTATAATATGAATTGAGTTCCAGGATGAATGGCAATATTCTTTAGGGTTGATGTTTAACTTTAAACGAAATATTCATCCAATTTTACGATGAATTATAATGTTTTAATGATTTTTAATAATTATGTTATATTATTTCATTATTTAGTTGTAATAGTTGTAATATTTATGTGAGTTAAATTGATATTAAATTGTTAGGTTTCATTATGTTTCATAAGATATTGATTAAGTTTTTTATGGGTTATGTTTGGTTGATTATAATAAGTCATAGTTAATTATATTTAATTGCCTTGGCTTGATGTTAAAAATGATGTTTATGGTGGATCATGATGAACATTCTTCAAAATTTATCTCAATTGCAACATTCATGTTCATTTATTTCTATAAAATTCTTATATTGTTAATTGATTATATGGTATTATGCAATATTTTTAAAATTTTACATACAATCTCTTCTATTAATATTTAGTAAACATATGCATCATAATGTTTAATAATATTTTTAATATTAAAATATAAATATTAATTTTTAAATATCATTTGAATTTTCTTCGCGTTAATTAATTCTTGTAAATACTTAACCAACTTGTTATATTATATTTAATTACAAAATATTTATTAATAATATTCTTGTTACTTTTTAACCATTTATTCATTTGGGTTGATTTATATCCATCGGTAATTTTACTTAGTGATAATATTGCATGGTTTTGTTTATCGTTTAGTATTTTGTATTATAACCATTAACATTATTAATTTATAATATATTTTTTATAATTAAATTTATTTAAATAATAGATTATAAATAAAATAATAATATTTTGAGACTTCCCTACATTGAAAAGGGAAATTAAATTTTAGAGTTTTCTTCTTAATATTATATGTATATTTAAAATTTAATAAAAAAGAATATGTTTAGTATTCACTACTGAATGAAATGTTATCATTAGATTTAGGAATTTCAATATAGATTATAAATGAAAATTTATGATTATTTATATTATGAAAAGATATTTTAGTCATGTAGCTAGGTTTCAATACTATAATTTTGAATTCTTACCAATATTTTTGTCACAATTATCATTTTTACTTTATATATGTATTCTAAATTATATATATATATATATATATATATATATATATATAGATAGATAGATATAGATATATATGTGCACGTGTTGGAATCATGATTGTTGTTCGATCAAAATCTTTCTAGCGTTTGCAAGAGTTAAGATCCATATAGGTTGTTAGTCCATGTCACCAAACACATGGGGAGCATTGAACCAACATTCCAACAATCTCCTCCTAGTGCGAGATAGGTCAGTTTCAAACTCAAGACTTTTGGATTTGATACTATTTTTTGAAATCATGATTTATATTAGACCAAAACCTACAAGCATTAGTCTCCACTACAATCACCATATTTTAGATCCAAGAGAAGCTATTAGTCCATATCACGAAACACATAAGCCCTAAATCAAATTTCCAACAAAAAGAAAATCATATCACATCTCATGCAAATTTCACTATCTCATAAAATAAAATATTAACCTAGTAAAATATAGAATACAAACTACAAACAATACAAACAATTTAATTATGTACAAAGATGTCCAACATTACACTACAATACCTTTAATTTGTAATAATAGTTTGGAAGAACAATGTGAAAGTGAATGATCTTCTATAGTTGTAATAATGTAATAATGTAAGATGGTTGAACAGGTTGAAAAATGTTTATAAAAGAAAACATATATATATTATATAACTCTTAAATATTGATAAGTATATTTTCTTTTTTTATAATACTCTTTTTATATGAAATTTTTTTGTGAGTTAACTTACTTATTCTAGTTAATGAACATAAAAACAAATATTAATAGTGTAATTAAGAATTTGTTTCGTATTAATTTAGTAAAGTTTTGCAATTTTAAAAGGCTTATAATTTGTAATCTTATTATGAAGTCTTTCTATTAATCGTATGTTTAAGAATGAATTGAATTGAATCGATAGTATGCTATGTATATAGATGTTTATTTTGGTTCATTTAGGATTTATCTTTTATATTATTTAATGTTTATAGTATGCTGAAATATGAATTGAGTTCCATGATGAATGGCAATATTATTTAGGGTTGATGTTTAACTTTAAACGAAATATTCATCAAATTTTATGATGAATTATAATGTTTTAATGATTTTTAATAATTATGTTATATTATTTCATTATTTAGTTGTAATAGTTGTAATATTTATGTGAGTTAAATTGATATTAAATTGTTAGGTTTCATTATGTTTCATAAGATATTGATTAAGTTTTTTATGGGTTATGTTTGGTTGATTATAATAAGTCATGGTTAATTATATTTAATTGTGTTGGTTTGATGTTAAAAATGATATTTATGGTGGATCATGATGGACATTCTTCAAAATTTATCTCAATTGCAACATTCATGTTCATTTATTTTTATAAAATTGTTATATTCTTAATTGATTATATGGTATTATGCAATATTTTTAAAATTTTACATACAATCTTTTCTAATAATATTTAGTAAACATATGCATCATAATGTTTAATAATATTTTTAATATTAAAATATAAATATTCATTTTTTAAATATCATTTGAATTTTCTTCTGTTAACGTTAATTAATTCTTGTAAATGCTTAACCAACTTGTTATATTATATTTAATTACACAATATTTATTAATAATATTCTTGTTACTTTTTAACCATTTATTCATTTGGGTTGATTTATATCCATCTGTAATTTTACTTAGTGATAATATTGCATGGTTTTGTTTATCGTTTAGTATTTTGTATTAAAACCATTAACATTATTAATTTATAATATATTTCTTATAATGAAATTTATTTAAATAATAGATTATAAATAAAATAATAATATTTTGATATTATATTGAGAGACTTCCCTACATTGAAAAGGAAAATTAAATTTTAGAGTTTTTTTTATGTATATTATATGTATATTTAAAATTTAATAAAAAAGAATATGTTTAGTATTCACCACTGAATGAAATGTTACCATTAGATTTAGGAATTTCAATATAGATTATAAATGAAAAGTTATGATTATTTATATTATGAAAAGATATTTTAGTATTGTAGTTAGATTTCAATACTATAATTCTGAATCCTTACTAATATTTTTGTCACAATTATCATTTTTACTTTGTATATGTATTATAAATATACATATATGTATGTATATGTACGTGTTGGGATCATGATGGTTGTTCGATCAAAACTTTTCTAGCGTTTGCAAGAGTTAGTATCCATAGAGGTTGTTAGTCCATGTCACCAAACACATGGGGAGCATTGAACCAACATTCCAACAATCTCCCCCTAGTGCGAGATAGGTCAGTTTCAAACTCAAGACTTGTGGCTTTAATACTATTTATTGGAATCATGATTTATATTAGACCAAAACCTAGCATTACTCTCCACTACAATCGCCATATTTTAGATCAAAAAGAGGCTATTAGTCCATGTCACGAAACACATAAGCACTAAATCAAATTTCCAACAAAAAGAAAATCATATCACATCTCATGCAAATTTCACTATCTCATAAAATAAAATATTAAACTAGTAAAATATAAAATACAAACTACAAACAATTTAATTATGTACAAAGATGTCCAACATTACACTACAATACCTTTGATTTGTAATAATAGTTTGGAAGAACAATGTGAAAGTGAATGATCTTCTATAGTTGTAATAATGTAAGATGGTTGAATAGGTTGAAAAATGTTTATAAAAGAACACACACACACACACACACACACACACACACACATATATATATTATAACTCTTAAATATTGATAAGTATATTTTCTTTCTTTAAAATACTCTTTTTATATGAAATTTTTTTTGGTGAGCTAACTTACTTATTTTAGTTAATGAATATAAGAAAAAAATTAATAGTGCAATTAAGAATTTGTTTCGTATTAATTTAGTAAAGTTTTGCAATTTTAAAAGGCTTATAATTTGTAATCTTATTATGAAGTCTTTCTATTCATGCAGTTGTTAGCAATGTCATGGATTATGTATTATTTCATATTCATATCTCCAATCAAATGGTAAATATTGACCTTTTAAATAACTATGATATTTACTCTAAGCATAGAATTTTAATCGTAAATCTGAAGTTTTTTAGGACAAGGAACACATAAAAGATGAACACTGTGGAATATCCGAATTCAGTTTCTCAAAAACCACACCACAGAAATCTACAAACCATTAATAAACACATGCTTGAGAATTGTAAAAATATAGGTCACCTTATTTTCAAAAAAAATAAAATGGATCTTCTTCTTTGAGTATTCTCATAGGAACTTACACAACTTAAATTATAATCACAAATTCAAAAACATCTACCATAATTTTACTACAATCGTATATGCGTCATTACAAATTTCTCTATCAATGTGTCATATGAAACGAATAATGAGGTTACTTATTGATGCTCTTGATGAATCTGTAAAGGATGATAGTATAAATATGTACAAATCCATATTTTTAAATTATTTTTGTGACTAGAAGAATCAACAATTAGTCTAGTCTCATACTTCCATGACATAAGTTTGATTCTTACTACTACCATATATAACCTCTAGTTGATGTTTAGGAAAGTTAGAGACTTGTGGGGTCTCAAAAACTCAAAACATTGACCATTATGAAAGAAGTGCCTCAACAATGCACCTATTCACCAAGTGTTCTATGTCCTATGGGTCATACAAAAATATTATTAAAAGAAAGAAAAGGTACTATACAAATAGGAAGAAAGAATATCCACTATGTGTATCTAAATATGATCCTAGAATGTTTTGAAGGAAAATTCTAATTCATAAAACAAAAATAATAATTTGATTCCTTTAAAGAACTATAATTCGTACATTTGAAACATTTTATGAATCATATAACGCCATGGAAACCATTTTTAATTCCCTTATGGAGGATTATATATTTTATTCGGAAGAAATTATGTTTTCTGTTTAAAAACTTGCTAATAGGAAGGATAACATATTGCAAATTACGAGCCTAGAAAATTAAAAATGGGGGGGCCTATTCTCATCCATCACATCCAAAAGATTTTCAATTTGAAAGTGAAGAAAGCCTTTCATAAGCCTTGGATGCATGATACCATTGTTCTATACTTAAAAGTGGGGATAAAGTAATTCCCTATAATTATAGGATCGTTTTGATTAGCCACATTCTAACCAAGCTATATGGAATATATTTTTGGAAAATAATATTAGCTTATCACTACAAGTCCACAAAAAAAGAGCTAAAGGCCAAGTTGGTTTTATGAGATATCATTTAACTGTGGATCACATTGCTACTCTTAAGATCATTACACAAGAATTTCACAATCATAAAACTGATTTTTTCTGTTATTTCTTTGACTTTATTTTATTAATATCATTAAAATAATTGTTAATTAATAATTCAATAAGATAAATCAATGGAAATGTGCATTATTCAATGTCTTTTTTATGTTGACAAGTGTAGATATCTTTCCTAACTACGCAATATGTATGTGTGTGTGTGTGTGCATTTAAAATAACCATATGGTAAATATTACACAAATTGTTGATACACATAATACCATACACAATCCCTTATATCAAAATAAGTTATTCCTTCTAAGTCACTAAGTTACAAGAATAATAAGCAATGGGTTTATCTTTCTTCATTAAAGCATCATTTGAACAGTTACAACGAATCATGCGAAATATATAATAGTTGAAGATACATATATCCAAAACCAATAGTTTCACAATTACACATCATTCCTTATTACAAATGATCATAACAATATAGGACAACTTTTGTAAAACAAATGATACATTGCACCAATGGGGCGATGTAATTTAAATCTTAGGTCCATTTATTTATTTTGCTACTATGATGTGGTCATCGTGCCCGTGTTGGTATTTTCGTGCCGCCACCAAAAATTGTCAACTTGATGATTGACCTCCGCTCCTAGTCCTTGTGTACTCTTATTTTTGGAAAACTCCTAAGTTGCAATCAGGATGTACGATAGAGAAAGAACACTAGTAAGTGGAGGATAACACTACCAATAAAGATTGTAATCATCTTTCAGCTAATACAGATACAGGTTGCAGCTATTTTCAGGGAACTCTAGCCCAGCTCGCGCTCTGCCCCCGTTCGAACTTCCCGCGCGCTTCTGCCCTCGCCCCCAGGCTTTGCCTGGTCGGGCCTCTGCGCTTCGCCTCCCGGAGCCTGTCGTTTAGCGTGGACCCACTCGGGGCCCTGCTGCCTGACGGTTTGTCCCCTTGTTGTTCTCAGCGGGCCTGCAATGGCAGGATCCGCTTCCCCTCCCCCTGCTTCAGAGAACCAAGAGGAAATTTTTGCCTCCCTCTTGTCAGAACCATCCGATGCCAGACCTCGCCCCTCCCAAACAAAGTTCATAAAAAAGCTGGATGAAATACCTGAAGTGAATCTCCCTCCATCCCTTCCAAGGAAATCGGCAATAGCTCTAGCAGAAAGAGGTCTTGTAGGCCAGTTTACTGGGCTCTGGCCATCCCCAAGAACTGTTCAAAAATGGGTGGAGCGCAACTGGAGCACAATGATACAGGGAAAGATCGCCATTAGATTCTGTGGTCGCGGATATTATACCTTCCTGTTTGAGTCAAAAGAAGATAAGAATCTCATCTTCCGCAATGGTCCCTACTTCATGGATACAAGAGGCCTCTATTTGAACAGATGGACCCCGGACTTCGATCCGGAAATGGACATCCCAAACGCAGTCCCTGTTTGGGTGCGCCTCCCTCATTTTCCGCTTCACTGCTGGGGGGACGAATCTGTTAAAGCCATCGTCAATGCAGTTGGAAAATACATTGACAGATCTGAACCAAGAGAGAACATGCACGCATGCGCAAGGATCTGCGTTGAAGTCGACCTAGGGAAAGGACTGCCTGAAGCCATCAAGATCAAGGTGGATCAATGGATGCACATCCAGCAGCTGGACTATGAACAGCTACCCTTCAAATGCAAGGTATGTCACGAGTATGGTCATTTTGCAAATAGATGTAGCAAGTTAAAAGCAAAGGAAGTAGAAAATAATGAGGAAATCGCAGAGGGATCATGGGAACAAGTTAAAAGGAAAAATTCCTCCTCTAATCAGGGCCCCAGTACCACAGCCCCTCCGGCCTCAAGCCTCCCCCCCCCTCCTCCTCCTCCTCCTCCCTCATCCTTCCCTTCAACCTCTAATCCCTTCGAATCTTTAGCAGTTGAAACCCCTTCCTCCCCCCCCCCACCATTGAAAGAATCCTCACCAGAAACAAAGCTAAAGAAGCCAACCAGCCATCCGATCCTCCGAGAAAAGTTGGCAGGAAAACGAACAAAGAACTCAGGGATGAAACAGCAGCAAAGGAGATGGCAACTGGAACCCAGCAACCCATGGACTCATATTTAGGCAGGTTAAAAGGAAGTGGCGAAAAAACAAAGGAGAAGTCCGGATCCCACCCCACAGCCGGTAAATAATGAATTTGGTCTCTTGGAACTGTAGGGGGATGGGCTCTTCCCTAAAGCTGAAAGCAATCAAGGATATATTAAACCAGGAACATCTAGACATTCTTCTAATTCAGGAGACCAAAACCACCGAGCAGGACTTTCTTCACCAAACGCAACGATTCAAAAATTTTACAGGTCTATCCAAAGGTTCAGATGGGGCATCAGGAGGAATAGGAACATTATGGAACAAAAACAAGTGGGAAATCACCAACTCACACCAATGCACTTGGTGGATTAGAACAGATCTAAAGTGTAAAAGCTCGCAGGAAATTTACCACATATACAACATATATGCACCCAATCATTACAGGGACAAAGCTAGTTGTTGGAACACCATAGAAGAGGATATCACCGTTCTCCAAAGCAGCAGGTTAATTCTTGGGGGAGATATGAATCTTATAAGGCATGTGGAAGAAAAATATGGTGGAAGCTACCACGCAGATCCCTCAAGAGACAAGTTAGAATCCATTATCCAGCTCTTCAATTTGATCGACACCCCTCTGTCAAATGGAAAATACACATGGTCCAATAAAAGATCAGGTACACACAATGTCAAGAAGAGGCTGCACAGGTTCCTAATCCAGGAAGGTGTTGCAGGCAACTTCCAATCAATCAAGAGTCATATAATCCATGGTACAGCTTCGGACCATAAGCCTGTGGCCCTCATTTTGGACAAAGGAACAAACCTTGGCCCCCTTCCTTTCAAATACAACAAAAATTGGGATCTCCATGAAGATTTCCGCACCCTTATACAAAACCAGTGGGCTAAAGAAGTAATAGGGTCGCCTTACTTCGTATGGGAAACAAAGCTGAAACAGCTCTGGACAATCATAAAGCAGCGGGCGAGGGAGCAGGCAATCTCTGATAGGAAAAAGAAAACTGAACTGCTAGCAGAGATGGAACGCTGGCACAAAGAAAAAGAGCAAACCCAATACACAGCTGAGGATCTCAAGAAGGAAAAAACTCTGTACAAGGAGCTTTATCGGTAAAATCGCGTCGAAGAAGAGGAACAAAGAGTAAGATCCCGCTGCCTATGGCTGAAGGCTGGGGACAAAAACACTTCTTTTTTCCACAATAATATTAAGATCAGAAGAGCCAGTAATCAAATAGACAAAATCAAAGTTGAAGGGAGCGAGCTGAAGGAACAAGAAGAAATAAAAAGTGTAGCCTTTAATCACTTTAAGGATCTTCTCACAGCAGACCCCCAACAATATACCAGCGAGGCATTCCTCAGTATAATAGAGAGAAAAATAACAGAGAATCATAATAATGAGCTGGAACAAGACCCCACGGAAGAAGAAATCAGAGAGGCTACCTTCAGCATGCAGCAAGACAAGGCTCCGGGGCCGGACGGCTTCACGGTTGCATTCTACAGGCAACATTGGGAAACTATAAAGAAGGATTTTGTGAGAATGATAAAGAACGTCTTTAGAAATCATAAGTTGGGGGAAAATACAAAGTCCTCTCACATAGCTTTGATCCCCAAGGAAGCAAACCCAAAAACCTTCGACAGATTTCGCCCCATATCGCTCTGCAATGTCTCATATAAGATTATAACAAAAATACTCGCCAACAGATTAAAGAAATTCCTTCCCCTTTTAATTTCTGAGAACCAGGGCGGCTTTGTCCCAAGCAGGCAGATCATAGACAATGTCATTTTAATTCAGGAAGCCATTCACAGCAGCCTCAATAGAGGAGAGAGGGGAATGATCATCAAATTGGATATGGCTAATGCATTTGATCGGGTGGACCACTCCTTCCTAAGAGCAGTTCTTAAAAAATTCGGTTTCTCCTCCAACTTTGTCAGCATCATCAACGGGTGTATCTCCAATCCTTGGACCGCTCCTTTGATCAATGGTCGCCCCAGCAAATACTTCAGAAGTTCGAGGGGGCTAAGGCAGGGCTGCCCCCTCTCCCCCTTCCTCTACATTCTCATGGCCGAGACCCTGAGCGCCCATCTAGAAAATCTTCGCAGCAAAAAAGAAATCACGGGCATACGCATTGAAAGAGGAATAAAGGAGATAAATCATTCGCTCTTCGCGGATGACACTTTGCTAATTGGGGGAGCCTCCAGTCTGATGGCTAGGAGGTTCAAAAGAGTTCTGGACGCCTTTCTCCTAGTCTCTGGGGGCAAATTGAACAACAAAAAATGTAAAATTTACACATGGAATGTCCCCCTTCAGATCCAACAAAGAATTTCTCAGATTCTAGACATTCCTCTACAAAGAAACTGGAGCTCATTTTCTTATTTGGGTTTGCCCTTGGCAAAAGAACACATCAAAGCAGAGGTCTGGACAAAACATATAGAAAAGATGAGAGGCCTCCTTCAGAGCTGGGGCGCCTCCTGGCTAAACCTTGCTGGCAGAACCATTCTCATAAAGGCTGTCCTTTCAGGCCTCCCAATTTATCAATATGTGGTAATCATGGCACCCGCTAGCATTCATAAACATATGGAACTCATTATGAGAAGTTTTCTCTGGCAGGGAGGAAAACAGGACTCAAAGAAATTCAGCCTCGTCAATTGGGATCAAGTCACTCTTCCTTATGAAAAAGGAGGTCTATCCATAAAAATTCCAAGTCTTTCCAATCAGGCCCTGGGACTCAAGCTGATCTGGAAGATCCTCTCAGGAAATGGCTCGTGATGGGTGGAGACAATAAAAAGAAAATATCTCAGCGGTCCGAACTCCAACATTCTCAATGATCCAATTGCAAACAGGCCTTACCCCAATGTGGAGACTGATTAAAAAAGTTTTACCCCATTTCAGAGGAAATGCCTCCAAAATCCCAAGCAGCGGAAAGAATATCAAAATATGGTCTGACAGAATTATGGGCTCCAACTCAAGAAATTCGCATCAAGAATTCAGGCCTTTACAAGCATGGATGGAGGAACGAAACATAACCACTCTGTTTGACATCTCCTCTTGGACTCAAAACAGATGGCTTGACTGGAAGGACCTAAATCTTCCTCTGGAGCTCAGAGACCTATGGCACAACTTGAGGCTCTCTCTCTCTGGCTCCGCCCCAACCAACAAGGAGACTGATGACAGATACATTTGGGACACCTGTGGAGGAAGCTTCACAGTGAAAGAAGGATATAAATCTCTGCAAAACATGATCCCCACAGTAAACTGGAATCTCCACACGGCTGCTTGGAAGACTGAATGCATCCCAAAGGTGAAACACTTTAACTGGGCTCTCCTAAAAGGGAAAATTCTCACAGCCGAGAACTTGAGAAAGAGAGGAATACAAGGCCCCTCGATTTGTTGTTTTTGCCGAGCAGAGGAGGAGTCCATTCATCACTCCTTCCTTCGTTGCCCCTTCGCTCAAAGCTGTTGGAAACAGTTAGTTAGCCCCTTGGAAGTTAGAGGAAGCTATGATCAGGTGCACAACCTTCAGAAAAATTGGAAGAAAGATTACCCTCTTTCCAGGAAAGGCAAGAATAATCTTATTAGAATATGGAAATGCATCCCTGCCACTCTATGTTGGAACATCTGGTTAGCTAGGAATAATCATGTCTTCAAAAATGGGCAGCCTAAAATAGACAAGATCATTGCCAAGACAATTGCAGGTATCTCAGAAGCTATTAGCGCAAATCATATAGCCCTCCCAGACCAACGAAGATGGACTCAAAATGAGAGAGACTGGTATAATAATTTCAACATTAGCCACTCTCAAAGTCCCCCCCCTCAGCTCAAAGCACCGCAGAAGCACCACAACTGGAAACTCAGGGGAGCTAAAGAAGAGATAAGCAAATGGATTCTCGCTCAGAAACGTCCCCTTCTCCTCTTTGATGGAGCATCAAAGAACAACCCCGGGAGAGCAGGAGCTGGAGGTATAATTAAAGATCATAATGGGAACCCCATTTGCAGCTATGAATGGGGACTCGGGAACGCCTCTAACAACGCCGCCGAAGCCTATAGCTTGTTTTTAGGCACCTCAATTCTGCACAGGTTAGGTTTAAGGAACGCCATAATCCTTGAGGACTCGGCCATCATCATCGCAGCCATGATCACAGGTAAAGAGTTCATCAAAGCAAGTCTCAATAACATCAGGACGAGGATATTAGACAACATCATACATTTGGGAGAAGTAACATTTTTGCACGTGCTAAGAGGGAACAACGCAGAGGCGGACTCCTTAGCGAGCAAGGCAGTCAATAGGCTACAAGGACAAGTCTGCGAGAATGACGGAATCTTTGAAAGGGCAATCCCATAAGAGATCAAGGTGTCAGACAGCACATCAGAATAGTCCCTTCAAAATTTGTCATAATATCAATCACCTCCCCGGTTCCCCTTCCCTCGATTTTCCCTTTTCCTTCACTTCGCCGCCGTTCCCCTCTTACCCCGATCCCAGAGCAATACATTCCCATTCTCCTCGTGATCTCCCCTCCGACTTTTCTGGTAAATGTCTCTTCCGCACTCTCGAAGTCTGTCTTCAAAATCTGCAGATGGATCCGCTCTCAGCTCCCCCAGTCAAAAATATCTTGCTCCCTCATCATGACAGGCCTCTCTCGTTCCTTTATATCTCCCCTCCGATCCCTTCTCTTTTCAGAACTTCCCTGTTTCATCAGAATCAGTTTGGTAAAGCGGTGTTTCCTGAGCGAGGCAGCTCACTCAGTGGAAGCTATCAGTTGTCTCTCCCTCTCGACCATTTCTACAGCAATCAGCGAGGCAGCCATCAGAGCATTAACGATCATTCGGCCCCCTACACAGTGCGCAGGTATAAAACAAGTTTCTTTCTAGTCATTTGTTCACTAACTCGCTTTTACTCAGTCATGGCAGAAAATAGATAGCAGCCAGAGGCACAGGGGGAGAGGCGCAACGTGCAAATCCGCTTGACAGAGTGTTAGGCAATGACACCTGCACCCTTTGCAAAGAGCATTGTTTTATGATTGCCCGGTTCGTTAAGCACCACAACGAACTTCGAGAGGATTTCATTGCTGACAGCAGATCCAAGCGCAAAAAGCTTGAAAAACGTAATAAGGAAATCGAGGGCCTCAAGGAAAAGTGCGAGCATTTGGAGGAGGCCATCAACCATATTAAAAGCCTCACGGAGAGCATGCAGGCAGAGGCATCTACAAAGGACAGCCAAAAGGAGCAGCAGAAGGATGACCAGATGGAGGACACAGTGAACCAATTTTGGTGTTAATCTCATGACCAGCAAAGTTCGCCTTATAGATGGCCTGTTCGTCAGACAATATAGTAGATATCTTTTCCAACATATTTTCCTCAAGTTAAACTCACAGAAGTCAAGGGCTGCGTCCCTTTTTTGGACTTCTTCTCTAACTCCTCTTCTTGCATCTTATGTAACACCTCCTGCTTAGTGCAGTTTTTATAATATATGAGTAGACGATCTTGTAAAAAAAAAAAACACTACCAATAAAATTTTTCCCACTCCATTACCATCTCTTATGTCACCTTCTATGGTGAGAATAATGGTGCTAGGTATCAAGGAATATTTGTTGATGCATACCCCTAGTAAATCCTCATGAGCAAACCAATACAAGGTCTTTCGTCATTATATATTCAGCTTCAAGGCCAAAGAAAATTTTAGGGGTTAATATTCATATGTGGGTTGATATTCCATGATTTTTCCATAAAAAATATTCACCAATTTCTATTTTTCTAAATATTATTAACCCAAATTTTATACTATAAAATTATTTAGTCTTAAAAATCACGAAAACGTTATAGAGATCATTTAAATCATTAGAAATTTGGATATTTGAACAAAAATATCATTAAACATTTTTCAATTTTCATATTAAGGAGTAGTAATATTTTCCAAGGTTTCTAAAATTTAAGATAAATTTAATTCCTTAAAATTTTCCTTGTTCAATGTGAAGGTATCATAGTACCTTCTATCCCATGCTATGGTAGGAGTACTAGTGGTTAGAATCAGGTATATTATGTCATCCCTCCAATAAAGTTTTGTTTGTCATGTATGACTCCATCACCCATGTGTGAGTTCTTTGGCCAATAGACTTACCTATGCTTACAAACCTTATTATGAAATTATCAATCATATTAGAATATGAGTTAAAAATATCAATTACAGTGTCTAGAGTGTGTAACCAATCAAACCAGAGGTCATCCACTCATCACATGTAGGTGCATCTATGAGGTCTCCTTCCAAACTCAATAATAAACAATAATGTATGCTCATATTGTTAGCCGTTGTTATGAAACCAGCTCAAGAAAAGATAGAAAAGATAGATCAACGCCTTAGAATTCAGCCTCTTCGAGGGGGCAACCTCCTTCACATTACATAAATGAACAATTCTTGGATGATTCAAATGAAAAAAACCTCCTTTCTATATATATGAGTCTAAGGAGTCACAATATAACCCAGCCGACCTAAAAATAATAATATAAAGCCACAAAAATAACAATAGAGGGATTCTATGGGGCACAATAATAACAATATGGGGGCAATAGGGGCACAACAATATTAATAAGGCGTATAACTACAATAGTAATGGGGTAATCACTAGTATTATAGGGACCCAACATGCCCCTCTCCTTCAAAAAAGTTTTGTCCTCAACGCTTCAGTAGTTCTGGATACTTCTGCATAAAATTCTCATCCTCCCATGTGGAATCGTCAGCGGATAAGTTCTTCCACTTGATAAGATACTCTCAAATAGATCGATTTCGTAGCTGTTGAATTCTTGTTTCTGTGAATGCTTCTAGTTCCAGTATAATTTTTCCTTCCTCGTCAAGTTCTGACAATATTGCTTGAACTGGGAGCTTGTCACCTATAACCTTCTTTAAACATGAAACATGGAAAACTGGGTGCAATAGAGAAGCTGCAGGAAGCTCCAATTTGTATGCCATAGTACCAATATTTTGCAACACCTTGTATGGACCATAATACTTTGGTGATAATTTATTATCCTTCTTAGCTTGCTTGAGGGACATTTTCTTATATGGTTGTAGCCATAGGAATACCCAATCACCTACATCAAAACTTCTTTCACTGCGATGTTGATTTGCCTGTTGTTTCATTCTATTCTGTGCCAACACGAGGTTATCCTTTAAGAGTTGTAGGACTTGTTGTTGATGTTCAATGTGATGTTCCACTGCCTGAACCTTAGAATTTTCTCTTAAATATGATGTGATGGATGGTGGTTGATACCCATAAAGTGCCATAAATGGGGTCATTTTTGTTGTTGTATGGAAGGAAGTGTTATACCACCATTCAGCCAGAGGCAACCATTTGACCCATTGTGTCTATTTATCAGATACAAAGCAACGAAGATATCCTTCCAAACATTTGTTTACTATCTCAGTTTGCCCATCAGATTGAGGATGATAAGATGAGCTATGAGCTAACTGAGTACCAAGACAAGAAAATAATTATGTCCAAGAATTTCCAGTGAAAATGGGATCTCTGTCACTTACAATAATCTTTGGGTTTCCATGTAGCTTTTGAATTGTTTCCATAAATGCAGTAGAAACTATACTGGCTTTAAATGGATGTGATAATGCACAAAAGTGTGCATACTTGGTAAGTTTGTCAACTACCACCATGACGACACTCTTTCCCTCAGACTTGGGTAAAAATGTGATAAAATCCATTGAAACCTCCTCCCAACGCCGGCTTGGAATAGATAAAGGTTGTAATAGACCCAGTCTCTTAATTGTTTCAACTTTATTTTGTTGGAAAGCCAAACATCCCGCCAAAAACTTTTGAATATCTGATTTAAGGCCATCCCAAAAAATTCCTTCTTAACCCTGTGGTAGGTTTTAAAAAATCTTGAGTGCCCTCCTAAGGGAGAAGTGTGAAATTCCATAAGAATCTTTTGTTTTAGCTGGGAATTCTTACAGAGGTATAAGCGATCTTTGTACCATAACGAATCATTTTGCCAGCTAAATGTATCAGACATACTGGAATCTTGTTGTAACTTTCAAATAAGTGCCCACACTTCTTCATCATTCTTCCATTCCTCCCTTTCTTTGTTTATCCAATCTGGTTGGATAATAGAAATGGCGCACAACAATGCTTCCACATCCTCATCCTTTCTTGAGAGTGCATCTGCCACCACATTTTGCTTCCCTTTTTTGTATGATTTCAAAGTCATAACCCAACATCTTTGTGACGCACTTTTGTTGCTCTTCAAAGGAAAATCTTTGTTCTAAAAAGTATTTAAGGCTATCATGATCCGTTTTTACCTTGAAGTGTCTTCCCATTAGGTAGGGTCACCATTTCTTAAGTGCATGGAGTATTGCCAACATTTCCTTCTCATAAATAGCTTTTCTTAAAAACTTTCCCTTGATTGGACGACTTTCAAAAGCAATGGGTCTTTCATCTTGCATTAGAACAACACCAATTCCATTTCCTGAAGCATCACATTCCACAATAAAGGTTTTTGTGAAGTCTGGTGTAGCTAAGACCGGTGCTTGGCACATTGCCTCTTTAAGATGTTCAAAGGCCTTTGTTGCTTCCGAAGTCCATGAAAATGCATCTTTCTTCAATAATGTTGTTAGAGGTGCTGCTATTCTCCCATAATTCTTAACAAACTTGTGATAATACCCTGTCAACCCGAGAAATCCTCGCAGATGCTTTATGGATGTGGGGATTTTCCATTCCTTAATGGCTTTAATTTTGCTAGGGTCTACCTTAGCTCCTTCACAATATGACCCAGATATTCCACCTCCTAGACTCCAAAGAAACATTTGGATCTTTTTGCATATAATTGTTTCTCCTCCAATAGTTGTAGCACCCTGTCAACATGTTCAACATGATCCTTCCAAGACTTGCTGTAGATTAGTATATCATCAAAAAATACTAACACAAATTTTCTAAGGAATGGTTTGAAAATTGAATTCATCAAACCTTGAAATGTTGAAGGTGCATTGGTAAGGCCAAAAGGCATGACCAAAAATTCATAATGACCCTCATGAGTTCTAAATGTTGTTTTCAGAATGTCTTTGGTCTTCATTCTGATTTGATGATATCCTGAACGAAGATCCAACTTGGTGAAGTAAATTGATCCATGCAATTCATCCAGTAATTCATCAATGACAGGAATGGGGAACTTATCTTTAATAGTGAGCTTGTTGAGCTCCCTATAATCTGGACACATGTGCCATGATCCATCCTTCTTGTGCACCAATACTACTGGAGCAAAGAAAGAACTTTGACTCGGTTGAATTATACCAGCCTCTAGCATTTCTGCAACCATACGTTCAATTTCACTCTTTTGGACATAGGGATATCTGTACGGCCTGATGTTTGGAGGAACACTTCCTGGAATCAGATGAATAGCATGATCATGATCACGCATAGGTGGGAGACCTTTGGGAGTCTCAAATACCTTGGAATGATTGTCCAGCACTTTTTGGAGATCTGGAGAAATAGATGATTCCGATGTGGAAACATCTAGCGAACATAATTGTGCAATTACACCTCTTTGCTCATTTTTAGAAGCTTTGTCATACCATTAGAGCTGATTATCTTTCCTGGTTTCCCTGAAATACCCCTTAATTCAACTTCCTTTCCTTCTGTAGAAAATTTGATGAAAAGTTCTTGAAAATTAAAAGCTATTGTACCCAAGGATTGTAGCCATTGGACTCCTAGTACAACATCAGCACCTCCCATTGGAATGGAAAGCATTGGGCTAGTCAATACATATTCTCCCATGGATAGCTTGATATTATGGCACTTTCCAGAGCAATTTATTGTTCCTCCATTTGCAATCATCACTTGACACTCTTGTGCTAGATATAGGAAGCAATTCAATTCTTTTGCTACCGTACAATGAATAAAATTGTGGGTGCTTCCTGAATCAATCAACACTATTACCTTTTTCTTCTTGATTTGTCCTTCTATCTTGATGGTTTGAGGAGTGGTAATTCCCGCCAATGCATTACAAGATATGGTCGGATTTATTTGTTCTTCATCTAGGCTTTGTTCCTGGAGTATATCCTCTTCTTTTGACCTTTCTTGCTCTTTTTCTTCTTCCTCTTCACAATCTATGTAGAATAATTTCTTCTCAGCACACTTATGACCTTTAGTGTATTTGCTATCACAACTATGACAAAGCCCTTTTGCTCTTTTTTCTTCCAATTGTTGTGGTGTCAACCTTATAGGTTGTGGAAGACTAGGGGCAACAACACTTCCGTCTTTATAGTTGTGAGTGGTATGCTTCCTGGTTGCCATAATTTTGCTTTCCATTTTTCTTGCTAACCTGAATGCCTTCTCTAATGAATCAGGTTCCCAAAGGGGAAAATCATGTTGGATATTATCCTTTAAAGACCCTATGAACACATCAATCCTATGCTCCTCTGGAATATCTTTTACCCTTATGTTCAGTTTTTGGAACTCCTCAATGTGCTCCATTATTGAACCCTTTTGTTTGAGACTTATCATTTGGCTAAAAAAAAGTGTTGCTTTTTGTATTCACATAATGTGCTATCAATTCTTCCGTAAAAATTGCCCAAGTGATAAATTGTTTACGAGAGCAAAGTCATTGATACCATACAAACTGATTTGGTTCCAAATATAAGGTTGCCATACGTACCTTTTGTGTGTTTTGCACATTATTGAGATCGAAGAATTACACCATCTATAATATTCATGTGGCAGGATCCTTGCCATCAAAATTCCTCATATCGATTTCTGGAATATGGTGAGTCTTCGATCCAACATTAGAGTCTATTGAATCATGATTAACATTTCTTTTGTTCTCATCACGAGTTTCCTTTAGTACCCGTTCACCATTAGTGACCATTTCTTGTAGAAACTTATTCATATTTACCTTCAATTCTTCCATCTTATCATCCATGCCATCAATTTTAGCATCCATGCCATTCACCTTAGCTTCCATGCCATCCATCTTAGCTTCTATGCCTTTCTTTAAACAATCCATCTTAGCTTCTACACCTTTCTTTAAACCATCCATCTTAGCTTCTACATGTTTCCTTAAACCATCCATCTTAGATTCTGTTGCTTTTTGTGCAAGTGACACTTGTTGCACTTGTTCTTGTAATTTTGATATATCATATAGCATTTCTTATTCTTCTTCATGAGTCATGCTAGAGCTTTCAGGTTCCTTACTAGGTGTTTTCATTTTCTTTTCTCGGGGCATCAGTTACCGATAATAATTCTCTACTAGCCCTTTGAATTCCTTCAAAATAAATTTTCAAACCAAGCTTAAGAAAAAATTTAAGAAAATCTACACACCTTTTTTCAATTTGTAGGAGCTCGATATTGCCTCTGATGTGTCTCTATCCTTTCTGATCATCTAGTTCCAAATTTGTGACCTACAGCAGCCCTCTGTATCCTCTTTCCAATGCCACAAGTCTGACCCAAATTGGATTCTCCAAGGAAGAGCTATGCGAAATCTCCCACAGTGACTTGATTATAGACTAGTTCAGTAGAGCGAATTTGTACGACGTGCCACGAGTCACTGTTTCAACCTTTGGATCTGAAAAATGCATACAAGAAACTACAGTCCGTATTCTTTTTGTACCTTCTTACGAAATTTCACTCTGATCCCCAGAGAGAAAGTTATGACGATTTTCCCCAGGTCACCTTTTTGGAATGTAATTCAGGAGTCTGCAGAAAGACCAACTTCCTCAGATCATATCTCCGCAAATATAGCGCAAAAATATCTAAAATTCAGACCCAAGGTTTAGTACGATTTCTTCTCAAATGGGTTTTTTTTGGAACTTCTGTAACGTCGCAGAAAAAAGTTATAGTGAAAATGCCATGATGACCTGTTTGGAGCAGCGAAACCCTAGAATCCAAACCTCTCATACCAAATGTTATAAAACTAGCTCAAGAAAAGATAGAAAAGATAGATCAACACCTTAGAATTGAGCCTCTTTGAGTGGGCAACCTCCTTTACATTATATAAATGAACAATTCTTGGATGATTCAAATGACAAAAACCTCCTTTCTATATATAGGAGTCTAAGCAGTCACAATATAACTCATCTGAACTAACAATAATAATATAAAGCCATAAAAATAACAATAGAGGGATTGTATGGGGCACAGTAATAACAATATGGGGGCAATAGGGGCACAACAATATTAATAAGGGGTATAACTACAATAGTAATGGGGTAATCACTAGTAATATAGGGACCCAACAATTGTAGATATAATTTCAATTGCTAAATTATGATTATAATATAATTATCAACATAATCACTAACTTTAACCAAACTAATGCTCACAATATGGAAAAAAACAACATATACTAAATTCATTGAAAAATTACACACTATCATCAAAAAGGATTATCACAACCATCATCATAAACGAAATAGCACTAGAAAAATACACCACACTTACCATCACATCCATTATTAATAAAAGTAAAATAATTGAGTCCTTGAGTTGAGGTCCTCGAAGAATAAGCTATGTTCCATAAGGCTATATGAAGGATAAGTTAGCATTAGATTCGGTTTATGAGAGCAGGAAACTAAAATAAGGTTAGAAAATTTGTTTGATTTGTGACATAAATTAATTTTAGTAAATTATATAATGAATTTTTTATTAGTTGACATAATTAATTGGTCCTCTCTCTCTCTCCCTCTCTCTCTCTCTCTCTCTCTCTCTCTCTCTCTATATATATATATATATATATATATATATATATATAGAGAGAGAGAGAGAGAGATATACATACATATACATATATATATATATATCACTGAATAAAGTGATTATGGATGAAGGGAGTTGTTAGGTGGCATAGTCATCATCAACTGAAAAAATAGTGAGGAGACACATGGCTTCCATGGAGTATGAAACATGATACAAATAGTAAAAGATTCTAATGACCCTCAAGATATATTGATCACCTCTCGCACATGATATAAGAGTTGAGAGGATAAAAAATAGAGGTTGGTCTCTATTTTTCTTGTGGGCTTTATACAAGTGCCAAAATTTGCTAAAAAATTAGCTAAACGAATCATCAAGCCCCATGGCGCAAGGTAATTCTCCCTATCCTAGCTTTACCTCAACCCTTAAGTCTCTATCAAAATATTTTGGGTGGTCAGGTTTATATATGTTGGTTATTTTCAAGAAACATTGATTTTACTATGTGGTGGTTAGAGATGAGATGTTTATAGCTCATTTTTTTAGCAACTTTATAACTGAAAATATTAATTTTAGTAGCAACAATTTTGTTTCTTTTGGTGGAAGGTGGTTTCTTTTATTTTGTGGCATTTTTGGTGATCTCCTCCCTTACACTCAATAACTAGTTTTCTCCTCAAATATATGGTATTTTTTGCTCTATTTTGTGGTTGATAGCTAGAGAGATTATTTCCATTGGCTTCTCATCACTAACGTGGTGATATTTTCCTTGGTTGGTGCCTACTCCTTGGTCATCCCCAAGTTTCACATGCTCCTGCAGGGTGGGTGCACATAAGGCCTAGTGAAGGAACATTTTTAAGTGAAATTTTGTTATTCATGTTTAATTATTTTGGCAGCTACAGTTATAGGTCAACGGTCCCATAAAACTCCTCAAATTTTGTGGTATATTGTTTCTTTCTATTGGCTTCTCTCTAAGGCCAAGCAATTTCCTTCTCTTTAGAGGCACTATGATCATGCCTCCTACATGTGATTCAAGGCTCAGTCTCATGCTCAGTCCTAGCCTTACCTTTTTAATATGAACCCCCCCCCTCTAAGAGATCAAATCAGGAGCATGGAAATCAATATATGCCTATACTCAACCAATATTACCAATTAAAACTACTCTTGCATATTATGGTTCTTGGAAAAAATTATCCAAACGATGAAATCCTAATGATGATGGATGAGCTTTAAGATGAATCCAAGACCATGGGAAAGCACCTATCAAAGATAAATGTGGTCATTCTATGTAGCAAGGACCCTGCTCCTTGAGATAGTCTAGGTGATCGAGTGCCCATTAACATGGATGTTTCCACCTTCTAACAGCTTTTGAATGATGCTATATTTATTTTATGATATATGTTATATTTTATCTTAGTCTATTATGAGAATTTACATTTATTTAGTTATTTTGATAGTTCTTATGGTTGATAAGCCAGGACATCATTAAAAAAAGAAAAAGAAAATTGCTTTTAAAAAATTAATATTATTGTATGTATTATGTGAATTTTTTTAATTATTATAGGATTTGTCCGTTTTTATTATATTTGGTTCACAAGTCTTAGATATTAGTGAATGATTCATTGACAAAATATGTGTACAAGAGAGATCCACCAGAAGGGATCACTTCTTGTTGTCTCAACCATGGAGCCTGACCCTGAGAGTTCCGAGAGAATTTTACCTACGACCTCTTAATAACAAAGGTTATTTAACAACTAGAACTTGACCAATTAAGCTAACCCTTGAGGTTTCTAGGATTTTTCCATTATTATGATAAATTTAAATTATTAACAAAAAAATGTTGATAATCTTTGTTTCAAATTTTCCTTATAATTATTTGGAGATTTTTAATCAATATATATATATATATATATATTTCAATCAAAAGAACTTTCTTTATATTTTCAAAAGTTTACAAAAAGATTTGTTAGAGGTCATTTCTCATTTGGCCCAACCCCAAACAAATTTATTGATCATAAGAGAAAGATCATTACAACTAGCAATTTGTTAAAAACCATAAACTCTGATAAAAACATAGTCGTATAGGATCCAAAAAATTGACCAAATTTTAGCATAACCGACAAGAATTATAAATTGTCAAGAGGGTCTCTAAAAGGACTAGCTTCAAGAGTACGATATTAAGGAGGTTTCCCATGCACATGGAACTCAAGGTGCTCAACTCAATCCTCAAGGATATCCAGTTGAGTGGGAATATGTCAATTAGTTGATCAAACAGAGGTAATAGGGTCAAGGTAATTCCATTTGGATTGTGTAATGTCCTCCATGTGGCTCGAGGACACAACCTACTACTCCTATATTTTCTTGCTCATATCCACTATCATCCTTGTAATTCAATTGACTTGTCAAACTATATATTCCAGGATAGGGGTGCCAATGCAGATGAAGGAGCTAGTGGCATCTCATGAGAAATTTATCCTTCCTACTCTACATCATCACTTCCCTCCACAACGTCTCCCTAAGGACAACCAACTTGCGCTCTGGAGCCTCCCTCAGTAACCCCAACCCACAACACACACTGACATTGCATAATTCTCCAAGAGTCTGCTACACTAGTCTAGCTATGTTGCAAGAGACACACACTTAGACTGTGAACCCAAGGAACCTTCCCATCAACACAAAAAAGCCTCCAAAAGGACCACCACCACATAGGACTGACACATGCTTACAGTGTTGGCTCTCTAAACCCCCACGGTCCAGCCATATGGGAAAATACCAATTTCCTACCTTAGACTTACAACCGTGACACAATGCCATGAACCCATTAATCCTAGAAACCCGCAAAGTTTCAAGCTTCTGCCCAACACAACCTAACATGTCTGAATGTGGATATCTAACCTTCACCCACAAGGCTACAAAGGGATCATTTACACCCACAAAACAAGACACCTAGCTACAATAATGCATGAACAATCCAAGGAAAACCAACCCAACTCTTTTCCCACCTATCCTAGTGCCTAGACAAGAACTGAACAATGAGCAAGACAAGCTCACCTTAATGGCACATGATAGATTTTTGCTCATCGTCGACGTGATTGAGACACCACACATACCCACAAAACCAAACACTTGACTATTACAAAGCACTAGCGATAGCAAAATAAATACCACAAAAATTACCTCACTAAGCCCAAGATTGAAATGAGAGTAGAATGACGAGAGAAATGAACTTACCCCCACAACAGATGAAAGAGCCACCCAGATTGAGAAAATTTTCCTAGACGACTTCGTTGTTGTTGGTCCACAGTCCAAGATAGAGACCTGTAGAGTGTATCTAAGGATCCCAAAGATGTGTTTGCACCAAACAAATTCAAGTTCAAAAAAATCTTGTTTATGCTCCAAATATTCCTCGCGATGAGTTTGTGACCACATAGTCACTATCTGTAACTTGCATGCACCTCCCATCAACTGATTAAAGAAACCCAACACCACTTGCACCTCCGCAAAAAGTTGAAGTCATTTCTCCCTTATTTTTGCAAATATGCTCGTGTGCCAACAACAAATGGCATCCATGTTCATTTCGAACACTCCACATTTAAGGTTGGGGACCAATCCCCAACCCCCACCCCATCATTTGTATTGATCTCCATTACCCCAGTGGGGATTTTTAATCGATATATATATATATATATATATATATATATATATATATATATATATATATATAGATATATATATATATATATATAAAGCTTATGATCTAATATTTTAGTTTTATTACACTTTCAAAAAGTGCATAAACTCACATCTTATAATTAATGTTTTTACATATTATTTAAAATATTGAAAGAAAATAAAATGATGGTATGTGCTTTTTGAAATTATAAAATATATGATTAAAAAAAATTAATATAGTTTTAGTATGTGTCTTCTTTCATCTTAATTTTATAAATTAAATTATAATAAAATATATACCTTTATAAAAAGTTACAAATTCAAATTTATAAATAGAATATATACATTTTATAAACATATTTTTAAAATTTTAAAATAATTGAACAAGTCTAATATGGAGCGTTGTTGCTTAGTAATTGTCTCTAATGCAAAATAGTAATATATATATATATATATATATATATATATATATATATATATATATATATATATATATATATATCTATATCTATATATATATATATATATATATATATATATATATATATATATATAGATATATATATATATATATATAACTTTAGATTAATATATTATTAAAAAATAATATAAAAATAGAACATAATAAGAGCTCAAAAAATTTCTAACCAACTCGATTAAATGTCTATATATATCACACTTTATTTTGGATTTAAATTTATACATATGAAATTTTAGTTTAAGTTAAAAAAAACTTAAACACTCATATGATATATTGGCAATAGGCACGGGGCTTTAAGTTGTGTATCTATCTCGTCAAAAAAATGTTATAAAATAAAATTAAAGTTAACTATTTATAAAATATTTTGATTTTGAAGTGAGTTATGATTTGTGAGCAAGTGGTATTGATAAATGGTCATACTCTGCCATGGTCTTGTAGCAAAACCTATTTAGAAATTAATAATATCCATGGTAAAATGGTGGTATACATCCATGGTTAAGAATCTTGTTATATTGTAAGTACTAAGATTTAATTTACATTGACCAAAATTTTGATTGGGAACTAGCAACCTCCTTAGATATATGCAACAATCTGCAAGCCACATAAATTAGGAACTCATAGTTCATCCTAGGACGGAGACGTCTGGAGACCAAAGAAATAGAGTTGGGATCCTAGACTCCAATGGGACGCCTATCCCCCCAACCTTACTATGTCGGGCCATGACTCTGAAGACTTGAACGAGGGTGGATGGTATGTAAAACCAACATCTCTATCATTCGAGCTAAGCACCCATTGACTTGTAAGTTAAACTAAATATTAATACTTTTAAAAATAATATCAAGATTTTATTTATTACAAAATTAAATTAAAATTAAATATTTAGAAAATATTTAGATTTTAAAATGAGTTATGGTTTTTTGGCATGTGGTATTAATAAGCCATGGTACTGGCCATGGTATTGCAATGAAGCCTAAATTATAATGATATTTTGTCAATATGAACTTTTTTTAAGTTTTTTATATTTTAATATAATTTTAATATCTCATAATTCAACCAATTAAAATAAAAACAATTTATATTTTAAAAAATTAAAAAAAAGAATTTAATTTTCAAAATTTTTTTTTTTTGAACTTTAATAAACTTCATAAAATTTATTTAAAATTTTTAAAACTAAATGGAAGTAAACATTTTTGAAGCAAAATAAAACAGAATATAACCTATCTGGTCAGGTATAATAAGATAAGTTAACTAATACAACAGTAATCTTTTTAAACTCCTAAAGGTATGTTACATTATAATCATAAACCCAAATTTAAGATCAACATGAAATTCATAATATTTCTTGTAGTTAATGTTGAATAAGAAGGTTTCTCATTAATTGAATAAGATTTTAGGTTAATTTAAATTGTTATAGAGTTAAAAAAAATAAGCAACCATCTACATATAGGTATGATACATGGTAATCATTAACCCCAATTTAAAGTAGCCTTGCAATTTATAACTTTGTTATATTTAAATTATTATACCTTTATTGTACAAGATATCTTATATGGTAATCATAAACCCTAGTTTATGGTAAGCTTGGAATTTAATTGTTGAGACCTAATCTTTAGGATTAGATAAATCCATGTAAATGTTGTAAATACAAAAATAAATATAATTGAAGTATGAAGAGACATTGCGAGATGAAACCCAATAGTCTCCCTCTCCATGTATATATCCATGTTCCATATTAATGCAAAGCAACAATTCATTCGTGGAGTTACTTCTGGTCTGGAATGGTATCAAAGACAACCCCCATTTTTAGTGTTTTCTATCATGTAACTGTGATGAACTTCCAATTTTCTCCGCCGGTATTCTCTATGAAATATCTATCATTATCCTCTATCCTAATTGAGTGAACACTACATGTATGTTGAGGCTGATATATCTGTCCATTGAAATATTGTGCGTGGTCTTTTCTTTTTAAATTGTGTATGGTAATCAAGCATAGATCTTGAAGGGTTGTATTACTTTTCTAAAGAAGGAGATATCTTTTTTTCACACATGTTGTTGATTAATTAAGCTATAATTTCCTTTCATTGAATGGGTGCGTGCCGATATTGTTGTAGGTGGAAGGAGGACCTTACATAAGTCGAGGAGAGGCAACCACAGTGGAAATCAAGGTGTTGCACATGAATGGTGTTGCTTGATCGTTTTGACTGATGAGTTCTTGTTGCGCCTGAGCTGTGCATGTGAAGTTTATATCCAACATTTAATGTTGCAATTAAGATTGATTTTTTGTACTGTGCATTGAGATTTTATGTGCTTGAACTGTGCATGGAGACCATGTTGGTTGTGCATTAAAATTGGTGTGTTGACTATTGAAGACCTTGCAGAGAATATCATTTGTTTTTATGTGCTATGTGTGTTGGTACTTTCTAAAAGTTTGTGATTCCCATTTGAATTTATGTGATTCTCCATGTCGATTTTCCATGAATCCATGCATTACAATTGGTGTGAAATGTAATAATATATGTTGATTGAATAAAATAGTTTATATGTGCATACATTTTGGGTATAACGAAAGTGTTTTTAGTTGTTATGAGTCGTGTGGTACATGGTATGATTTTAAATTTTTATGGCTTATGGTCACTCTCCATAATGCGTGTATAATTTGAATGGAGTGAGTGTATTATATCAAGTTTATAAGTAATGTATTATATGAGAGTTGATATGGCATATAAAATTTCAGTTCAATTTTTGAAGTAAGAATTGAGTTATATGTAGTATGATATGTGTCACTCACTCTTATTTTATAAAAAGTGATGTTTTTTTCTTGAAACCATAGATTTTTTTGGGAATGAATCCACTTATCTCCATTATTAGAGTAATTCTCTTTAGAAAATAGAGCTATCATGAGTGGTCCTAGAAGATGAAAGACAACTTGATTTTCAATGATTTATGGGAAGGGGTTTTTGAAGAAAAAGGATACAATGCACATGAAAATCTTAATTTAGATAAGGAGCTTGCCATCGAGGAAAACAATAAGAATAAGGCCTAGACTTTGATTGCAATTTCTTTAAATGAAGATTTGATTCACGATATTTCACAATTTTCAAACGCAATTGAAGCCTTAAAAAAGTTGAAGGAATTGTATGACACACTTTGAACTTGAATTTGTTTAATTGATGATAGAGTTGTTCAATCTTGAGTTGAAAAATGATGAACCTCTTTCCTTAGTATCATAATTAACATATATTATCCACAACATAAAATCCACTAGTGTTGAAAGAGATATTCCTCTTAATAGTGTTCCATACCTCCTAGAGTTGAGGAGAATATTGTTGTCTTTAGTTAACATTCGATAGAAACGAAACTCCATTCACATATTTTATGGCAGTGCTCAGGTCATAAAAACATCAAATCACTCACTTTTCATGAATGGGATAGAAGAAGAAAGACTTCTCAAGTTGCAAGGAACCTATGTTCGTGCACATAACTTTTCATACAATTCTCACTATGATGAAGGTATATTTCCATCAAGTTTTTTATGGCATGATATATTTCGACACTTGAACTATGACAACCTTCGTTGGTTGAATAACAATGGTGCTACTAGTTTGGCTACAATTCCTAGGAAACTTAAGAAATGTGATGCTTGTATCTTACGAAAGCACAACAAATAGTCTTTTCATGATTCTTTGTCGAGAGAACATACAAAACTTGAACTCGTTCATTTTGATTCATTTGGTCCAATGCCTATTCCTTCTGCTAATGCTAATAAATATATTATGAAATATATTGATGCCTACTCCAGAATGTGTTAGGTTTATTTATTGAAGAACAAATTTGGAGGTTTTAAAACATTCAAGAAATTTCATGCATGTATTGAAAATGATGCACAATCTCATATTGGATCTATTCGTATTGATAATGGAAGACAATATACATCAAATGAATTTGAAAACTATCTTCACCAACATGGGATCAAACATCAAACAATTGTGCCTTATAATCCCTAACAAAACAGAGTAGATGAAAGAATGAACATGACAATCTTAAACATGGTATGCTCCATGATGTTTTTCAAGAATGTTAAGCTGGTGTTTTGGTTTGATGTAGTTCTATGTGTTGTATATATAAAGAATATTTTTCCATCTTATGCTATAAAAAAAAAGACTCCCTATGAAATGTGGTATGGCCACATTACTTCGGTGAGGTATATTAGGGTTTTTGGTTCCACCTATTATCCTTTGATACCTAAGGAACATAGAAACAAACTTGGTGAAAGGACTCACAAGTATATCTTCTTGGGGTACTCTAATACCGCTAAAGCATACCATCTCTACCATGAAGTGAATAAGAATTTTATAATATCTAGAGGTATGATCTTTCTTGAATCTTCCAAGACTGACAATGTTGTTGAGCGACAACTTGATCATTTAGATATATTCATACATGAAAATTATTTTCACGATTTTTATAATGAGATCCCACATCTTTAATTGGGGGGTCACTATACTAGATCAATATGCGGAATCTTCTTCCGAAGCATTCTGTCCCCCCCATGAACCTCCAACCACTGATCAAGATAACACTTTGAGTGATGTGACTGATAGAATTTGGATATTAAATATTTATTCATCCTAATATCAATCATCTAAGAAACATGTGTCATATCATAAAGGTCCTCCAAAATTGCTAACAAACACACTTGAAATTGGTCATCCTGGTGATGTTGGAAAGACAGGAACATGAAGCTCAACTAGAAAAAATGGAAATGATGTATACAATCCTGATTCACCTATTGATATGGATGTTTCTTGTGATTGTGAATTTAATTTTTCTATACATTTCAAACCAACTTCCTTCAAAGTGGATTCTTCTCGTGATGAATGGAAAGAAGTTATGCAAAAGGAATATGATTTTTTGATAAAGAATGGCACCTAGAAAATGGTTGATCCTCCATTAGGAACCAAACCAATAGGATTCAAGTGGGTCTTCAAGAACAAGTATAACAAAGATGGCTCACTTCACAAGCATATATCCAGGATGGTGGCAAAGGTTTTTGCACAAAAGGAAGGGGTTGATGATGAGAATACTTTCCTCGCCAAAAAAAAATGGGCCACCATCCAAGCATTCTTTTTTTTGGAAGTTTAGAATGGTTGTAAATTCCATCAAATGGATGTAAAAACTATTTTATTGAATTGATATTTGAAAGATAATGCTTTTATGTCCAAACTAGTAGGATTTGTTGTAAAGGGTCAGGAACACAAAGTATGCAAGAATTTAAAATCCTTGTATGGCCACAACAAAGCAACACAATCCTACTATGAGAAATTAATTGAGCATCTTCTGAAACTCAACTTCAAACATTATGATCTTCATGATGCAACTTTATTTGTCAAGAAAGCTGGAAAAACAATTTTATATATTGTGGTGTATATATATGATCTTCTAATAACATGGGACAATGAGAGATACATTGCATCCATAAAGAAATAACTAAGGAAAGGTTTTGAAATGGTAGATTTGGGTTATGTTCACTACTATCTTGGTTTGAAGTAACTCAAGATCCGAAGTTTAAATTCTTCACTTAGTTGAAGTACACTGGAGACTTGTTGAATAGGTTTGGCATGGCTAAGTGATATCATTTGACTACTCCAATGGAACCTTACTTAAATATCACTTCCATTGAAGGAAAATAATTTGAGGATGAAATGATGTATAAACAACTTGTAGGAAGTCTCAACTACTTGACTATTACCAGACCGAGCGTTTCATTTGATGTTGGAATCCTCTCCAAGTTTACGAAAATCCATTGTACGTGTCAGTGGTTTGTTGCAAAAAGATCTCTAAAGTACTTAAAGGGAACTCAATACTTTGCAATCAACTATACACAGGTGGATGACTTCAGCTTGATTGGATACTCTAATTCCAATTTTGATGGAGATAAAGAAACTAGAGTATCTACTTTAGTTTATGTTATGAGTATTGGGATCAGGAGTTGTCTCCTCGAGGTCATAATTAGCTCGAGCAGATTCCACAACTAAGCTAGAATATATTTCAATCACTGAAGGAATGAAGGAAATTTTGTGTCTCAAGAAAAAATTGGAAGATTTGTTGGAGAAATAATTGCATTCAACTGACCTTTTGATTGAAAACATTTTTTCAATAAAGTCGGCCAAGAGCCCAAAGTTCCATGATCAAACCAAGCACATCAATACAAAATACCATCTAATTTGACATCATGTTGAGGCCAAAACAATCCACCTACAACTTTTTTCCACAAATGAGCATATTGTAGACACCTTCACCAAAGAACTTGGATGAGAAAAGTTTGAACGATTCATAATGATGCTTGGAATATTATGGAACCGCCTCACAAAAAGATAGAAAAGATACTCAATGACTTAAGAATCAACCTCTTTGAGGGGGCAACCTCCTTTACATTACACAAATGAAAAATTCTTCGATGACACAAATGAAAACACCTCCTTTGTATATATAGGAGTTTAAGGGGTCCCAATACAATCAAAGCATACATAACAATAATATTGTAGGGGCACAACAATGACAATAGTGGGATTCGATGGGGCATAATAATAACAACATGGGGACTATATGGGAAAAATAATACAATAAGGGGGTTGCACTAATAACAATGAGGGGTTGCAATAGTATTATAGGGACCTAACATTCCCGTTTCCTACAAAAAGTGTTGTCCTCAATGCTTGAGTAGTTATGCATGCTCCTATATAAAATTATCATACTCCCATGTGGAACCTTTAGTGGGTAAGTTCTTCCGCTTGATGAGATACTCTAAAATTGATCGATTTCGTAGCTGTTAATTTCTTTTTTTTGTGACTGCTTCCAATTCCAACATGATTTTTCATTCCTCATCAAGTTCTAGAAATATTGATTAGACTGGGATCTTCTCACCTATAACCTTCTTTAAGCATGAAACATGGAAAATTGGATGCACTCGGAAAGATGCAAGAGGCTCCAATTTGTATACTATAGTACCAATCTTTTGTAACACCTTGTACAGACCATAATACTTTGGTGATAATTTATCATCCTTCTTAGCTTGCCTAAGGGATATTTGTTTGTATGGTTGTAGTCGTAGAAATACCGAGTCACCTACATTGAAACTTCTTTTGCTACAATGTTGATATTTATATTATTTCATTCTATTCTCCGCCAAAGTGAGGTTATCCTTTAAGTGTTTGAGAACTTGTTGTTGATGCTCGATGTGATCTTCCATTTCTTGAACCTTATAATTTTATTTTAAATATGATGTGATGGATGGTGGATGATATCCATAAAGTGCCATAAATGGGGTAATTTTTGTAGTAGTATGGAAGGAAGTGTTATACTACCATTTAGCCAGAGGCAACTACTTGACCCATTGTGTCTTTTTATTAGATACAAAGCAAAAAAGATATCCTTCCAAACATTTCTTCACTATCTCAGTTTGTTGATCATATTGAGTATGATAAGATGAGCTATGAGCTAATTGAGTACCCAAATATTCCACCTTTTCTACTCCAAATAAATATTTGGAGCTTTTTGCATATAATTGTTTCTACTATAATAGTTTGGGCACGCTGTCAAGATGTTGAACATGATCCTTCAAAGACTTGTTGTAGATTAGTATATCATCTAAAAATACTATCACAAATTTTCTAAGGAAGGGTTTGAAAATGGAATTCATAAAAACTTGAAATGTAGAAGGTAAAGGGGTAAGGCCAAAAGGCATGACCAAAAATTCATAATGAACCTCATGTGTTCTAAATGTTGTTTTTGGAATGTCTTTAGTCTTCATTCTAATTTGATGATATCCTGAATGAAGATTGAAGTTGGTGAAGTAAATTTCTCCATGTAATTCATCCAATAATTCATCAATGACAGGAATGGGAAATTTATCTTTAATAGTAAGCTTGTGGAGCTCCATATAGTCCTGACACATGTGCCATGATCCATCCTTCTTGTGTACAAATACCACTAGAGTAGAGAAAGAACTTTTACTAGGTTGAATTATACCAACCCCTAGCATTTTTGCAACCATACGTTTAATTTCACTCTTTCAGACATATGGATATCTTTAAGGCCTGGTGTTTGGGGGAACACTTCTAGGAATAAATGATCATGAATAGGTGGGAGGCCTTTGGGAGTCTAAAATATCTTGAAACAATTGTCAAAAACATTTTGGGGATCTGGAGAAATATATGATTTTGATGTGGGAAACTCTAGTGAACATAATTGTGAAACTACGCCCTATTGTTCTTTCTTCATAATCTTTTTCATGTTGTTAGAATTGATTATACTTTTTGGTTTCCCTATGATACCCCTTAATTCAACTTCCTTGCCTTCCGAATAAAATTTCATGAAACATTCTTGAAAATTAAAAGCTATTGTACCCAAGGATTGTGGCCATTGGACTCCTAACACAACATCAACACCACCCATTGGAATGGAAATCATTGGGTTATTCAATACATATTCTCCCATGGATAGCTTGATATTATGGCAGTTTCCAGAGAAATTTATGGTTCCTCCACTTGCAACCATCAGTTGACACTATGGTGTTGGATATAGGAAACAATTCAATTCCTTGGCTATCTTACATGAATAAAATTATGGGTACTTCCTAAATCAATTAACACTATTACCATTTTCTTCTTGATATGCCCTTCTATATTGATAGTTTGAGGAGTGGTAATTCCAGCCAATGCATTACAAGGTATGGTTGGATTAATTTCTTCTTCCTCTAGGGTTTGTTCCTAGTGTATATCCTCTTCTTTTGATGTTTCTTGTTTCTTTTCTTCCTCCTCTTCATGATATATGTAAAATAATTTCTTCTCAGCACACTTATGACCTTTAGTGTATTTTCTATTACAACTATAACAACACCCTTTTTCTCTTTTTTCTTCCAATTGTTGTGGTGTTAACCTTGTAGGTTGTGGAAGTATAGGGGAAACAAGACTTCCATCTTTATAGTTGTGAGTGGTAGGCTTAATTGTGGCCATAATTTTTCTTTCTATTTTTCTTGTCAACATGAAAGACTTCTCCACTGAATCAGGTTCCCAAAGGCAAACCTCATGTTGGATATTATCTTTTAAAGTCCCTATGAACACATAAGTCCTATTTTCCTCTGGAATATCTTTTACCCTTATATTCAATTTTTGGAAGTCCTCAATGTGCTCCATCATTGAACCCTTTTGTTTGAGATTTACCAATTGGCTAATAAAAATGTTGCCTTTTGTACCCTCATAATGTGCTATCATTTCTTCCGTAAAAATTGCCCAAGTGACAATTTGTTTACGAGAGCAAAGCCATCAATACCATACAAATTGATTTGGTTCCAAATATAAGGTTTCAATGTGTACCTTTTGTGTGTTTTACACATTATGGAGATCGAAATATTGCTCCATGTGTAGTATCCATGTTACGAGATCCTTGCCATCAAACTTCCTCATATCGATGTTTGAAACATGGTGGGTTTTCTATCCACTGCTAGAGTCTATGAAATCATGATTAACATTTATTTTTTTCTCATCATTAGTTTTCTCTAGTACTGTTTCACCATTAGGAAGCCCTTCTTCTAGAAACTTTATCAAATACTCCTTCAAAACTTTCACATATCTCTTGAAATATTTAATGTTGTCATTCTTTGAATCGTGATTAACATTTATTTTGTTCTCATTCTAAGTTTTCTCCACTACCTTTTTCGTGATTAGGAAGCCTTTCTTGTAGCAACTTTGTCAAACATTCCTTCCAACCTTCCATGTACTTCTTCCAATCTTCAATGTTTTCTTTCATACCATCCACCTTGGCTTCCATGCCTTTCTTTAAGCAAACCATCTTATCTTAAATGCCTTTCTTTAAACCATCCATCTTAGCTTCTGTTACTTTTTGTGAGAGTGGTCTCGTAATTTTGATATATCATGTTGCATTTCTTCCGCTTCTTCATGATTCATGATAGAGATTTCAAGTTTCCTACTTGGTGTTTCTATTTTCTTTCTTTGGGGCATCAATTAATGATAATTATTCTTCACTATGCCCTTTAAATTCCTTCAAACTAATTTTTCAAACCAAACTTATGAAAATTTTTATAAAAACTACACACCTTTTTTTCACTTTGTAGGAGCTCAATATTGAGTTTGATGTATCTCTAAAATTTAGGATCTCCAAGGTATAAAATTGTGAGCTGTGTTATCCCTCTCAGTCCTCTTTCCATTGCCACCAGTCTGATTGAAATTGGATTCTCCAAGAAAGTGTTATGCCCAACCTCCCAAGATGTCCTGATTATACACGTTTTCAGTAGAGCGAACTTGTATGAAGTGCCACATGTCACAGTTTCAACCTTCGGACCTAAAAAAGATCCACAGAAAAATAAAATCCTTCCTCGTTTTGTGACTTCTTACAAAATTTCAATCTGATACTCAAAGAGAAGGTTAGGACAATTTTCCCAAGGTCACCTGTTTAGGATGTAATTTGGGAGCCTGTAAACACCCTAACTTACTTGGATCATATCTTCGATAATATAGCAGGACAAGATCAGAAATTCAGACTCAAGGATCATCGAGATTACTTCTCAAATGGGTTTCTTTTTTGGCTTTTAAAATGTCGCAGAAAAGAATTTATAGCGAAAATCACACGATAACCTATTTTGGAGTAGCGAAACGCTAGAATACAAAGCTCTGATACCAAATGTTATGGAACTAGATCATAAGAAGATACAAAAGATAGATCAATGACTTAAAAGTTAGCCTCTTCGAGGTGGAAAACTCCTTTACATTACACAAATGAACAATTCTTCGATGATAAAAGTGAAAAGGCCTCATTTCTATATATAGGAGTCTAAGGTGTCCCAATACAATCAAATCCTACATAATAATAATATTGTAGGGGCACAACAATAACAATAGTGGGATTCTATGGGGCATAATAACAACAATGTGGGGACTATATGGGCACAATAATACAATAAGGGGTTACACTAGTAGTGTAGGTACCTAACATGGACTCACCAACATATCTTTAAATTAAGGGGGGGATGTTGACACCTCTTCTTTGGGATTAGGTAAATCCATGCTAATATTGTAAAGAGAAAAAGAAAGGGAATTGGAATATGAAGAGACAATGGGAGATGAAACCGAATAGTATCCCTCTCCACGTATATCGATGTTCCATCTTATTGCAAAGCAGCGATTCATTTGTGGAGTTACTCTTGGCATGATAATAGCTTTCTTAATTAATTTTGAATGAAATAAAAATATGAAGTTTTTGATTCATTGAATAATACTTGGATTAATTTAAATTATTATATAGTTAAACACCTCGAAAATAATCTAATAAAAGTGTATTCCTATTCACATTACCATTTTATATGTTATGAAAAGTCTAGGTTGAATAATGTGAGGTTTGGACTAGCTAAAGTACTATAAGGATGAGTCTAAGAGATTTCATTACTATAATTTTTAATTAAATATAAAGATAATGCCAAATATATTTTTTTTCATTATTTAATTTATGTCTTTATTTTATTATAATTTTTTAAGTTAAATTGCTGAATTTTTTCAAACCATTTGATAAGAATGTAAATCTATTTTAATTTTATTAACAAAAAATAGCATTATTAAATAGTAAATAGGTTTTTCGTAATTAGAATGGATTTACAAATTGTTATAGAGTTAGGTTTCCAAACCATGTACTAAAAGTGTAAGTTTGTTCACATTACCCTTTATATATTGTGAAAGGTTTAGTTTGAATAATGTGAGGTTTGAAGTACATAAAGTACTATAAATATGAGTAAGTGTGCACTTTCTAATGATATCCTTGATACAACTTACAAGTAAGAATTAGAATTATAGATTTGAGACAGGTATACACTTTATAAAGATTCCTTTGATAATATGAGATATAAATTTTTAATTATTTAACATGTGTATCCAATTGATTGCAATTAATTTACTTTGAATAATTAAGTATGAAAACATGGAAAGTGTGTTCATTACTATTTGAAAGATAGAGCCTTGGACAAGAGTATGTGCCCAACCGCTTATTCATTAAGATTTGTAAGTTTTGCATAGTGGTAGATATGGGATTATATACGGAAGTGATGCGATTGAACATCAAAATAGCTAAACTATAATTCTTTGATTGTGCAAAATTTTACGATTTTATAAGCCATGATTATCATTTTGATGGAATGAATTGATATATGTAAAAAATATGATTTTAGAAAACCATGGGTTTTGGTTCAAGAGACTAGATTCCAACTTTTTGATGTTGTCAGGTAACCAATGTTTGATGAGGCAATATTAGATTGATAAATTAAAAAATAGGTGTGGACATTTGTATGAGATAGCATTGATAGACAACCACTTTTTTTCCTTTCTGGAAAAAATGCATAGGATTAAAAGGATTTGATGTCATGGTGTATGTCATGCAACTTCACTAAATATTAACAAATGAAGCCACTCATGTGTTGATTATGTCGATAGAAATTCTATTGTGGGTTTCTTCCTAGAGACACTATAGAGATTCATCCTCATCCACTATAGATATTTGGATGATGTCATACAAGATACAAAGAATTCGTTAATGACTGCAAGGATTCATCATTAATTACTAGAAGCATGGGGTGTTTGATAGCTCATCTACTCATCATGATTATTAACTCATCCTTCTCCTTCTTCTTATCATTCTCAACACCTTCCTTGCATTCTTATTCATCCTTGAGCTTCCCATCGTCATCGTCTACATTCATCCTCTTCATATTCTTCTTCATCCTCAATCCCACCATCATCATTGTCTGCATTATCTTCGTCCTCCTGAATGTCAAGTTCTTCAGGGGCACTACTTGTATATTCAGTGCTCCCCACCTTCAAACAAGACCAACTTTCCCTCCTCTATTTCTTCTTCCTCAAACTCATTCCTAAACTACCCCCTTATCTTCTATCATCCTACCATGAGTGCTAAAAAATAAATCAAAACATAAAATTCAATAACCAAGGAATCCATCAGACCCACAACTAAATTGTACCAAATAAAAACTATACAATATTTTTGCTTCGATAAGATGCTTTTAGACTACAAAATAGTCTTGGTTTCAACCCTCAACGTTCAATAATTAGGGACTTGCTTTGTCCCAAAATATCTTTAGTTTCACTCATGAAGCAACCTTCAACACCATCAATTACTACAAATATCCAACATTTGGCATCTCTTCTATCTCAGAGAAGAAAGAGACATCTAGTTCCCAAAGTTGTGCCAACCCCTTTATTCTCTTCATCTTAATACAATAACATACCTGTAACTTGATAAAACACTTTGAATGTTTAAGTTTGGAAACTCTTCTAACTCAAAGCAGTAAGAAACATCTATTTATAGAAGTTGTGTCATTTGATCCAAACTCTGAATGCTCATCAATGTCACACATTCATATGCCTGTAACACCACTAGTGACTAGAAATATCCAATGCATGGCATGTTCTCTAACTCATATTAGCATAAAACATCTAGAAATTGAAGTTGTGTTACTTTTTCCAACCCGTTTATACTCCTCAACTTCGTACACTTAGTTGCAAACAACTATTCAGGGACTTCAAATAATCACTAGATTTTTGTGTCCATTGGTCATGTTCCAATGATTTATAGGGCCCTATCAAACTCTAATGTTTCAAACAACAACAACATCCCAACTAACCAAATATAGTGAATGAACGGAAGCATTGCACAACACGACCAACTGAACCGATGTAGGGAATGAGAGTTCATTTGAAATGTCAGGTGGGCCTCATGCAAAGGAGGCCCTTGCATGAGGTCTAGATGCATATTATTTTTATCAACTTTTAATTTTTGTTTTTTACATTTAGTATTTCATTTTATTTTATTTTAAGATCGTAATAGAGATCTAGATGCTAGCAATAATGAATGGTGAGGTATCATCGTTGATTGTAGTAATAGAAACTATAAGCGGCGCTATTTAAGGGCTTAGTTATTTTCTTCAAGAACCTGGATGTTGAAGTTGGGGAGGAGCCTAACAGAAGATATGGGGAGGAAATCCACATGGAATGTTCCTCAGAGCTCACTAACCATAAAACTATGGGAACTATTATTCTTATTTCTATTGTGGGCTTATATCAGGTTATCATTGCTAATTGTAGATATTCAAGAGATATTCTATGCCATTGAGGGAAGGCCATTCCTCTTTTAAATGATCACAAAGTATGCCTTACTTTCTCTAGAGTAACGTTTTTACTACCCAAAATTTATCATTTTGTCAAACTTTCCCTTGCATCTACACACATATGCTCTCTCATTTGGGGATCTGGCCCAATATTTTTGTGATTGCAACCTCAAAGAGAGGACAAGATGTCAACGTGAAAGATGATTCGTGGAGGGACATAAGGGGAGATGGTGGTGGAAACGAAAGCAACATCATCTGGGGCACCACCTTCTCTCGATTGGAAATTATCTCAGCTCTTTGTCGAACACACGACTTGAGAAGATGTTCAAGCTGGTATGTAAATTTCAATTTTTTTTTCTTTCTAGGTTTGTTTTGGTTCATCAATACACCCTCACTTTTTAGCTAGAAATATATGTTAAGAATGTGGATGCCATAACTCTTTTCCAGACCTAATTTATCATATAATTGGTTTTGGTAATCTTTGTGTTATGCCTTTTTATGACCTTCTTTCATCCTCACCTCCATTATCTGGGACATTAATTTTCTAGTGCCCCTGGCTTATGAACAAATTAACATTTTTCCTTCTCCTATTAGCCCTTGATGATGCATCGTTTTGTGCCTGTGAAATGTTTTCCTGTTGAATATTGCAAAAATAAGGAACTATTGTTCAATCATATCAACCATTATAGTCTTTCAGTCTATAGATATTCAAACACCCTCATACTATGTTTTGTTAATGCTTTTGATTCACCAAATTAGACAAAGTTTTTCTTTACGTTTTTAGTCCCTCATCTATCTTTTGCTTCTTTTTTTTCCATATTTTCATAGATGGGCAGTCAACCTAAGAATGCAATGTAGTAGTGTTTTCCTTCAACAATATTGGCATTAATGATTATATTGTAGGAATATGTTTGATAGGAATTTCCCCTCATCCTTTTATTCCCCATACCTAAACTCTTTTGTTTTATATTTGCAAAGATTCGCAGTTGAACCAAGGTTGAAAATTATTATATCCTCATCTTTTTTATACAAAGGATTGCCGAAAAAATACTTAGGCAAAATATGTTGGTTGGCAAAAAATATTTGGAACCAAAAAAATATACAGGTAGTTTCGTGTTCTTTTAAGGTTTTGGATCACTTCAAAGACCCTAAAAACTAAAAAATCTTGAAGATGTGTTGGAATTACACCCTTTAAATGGCTTGGAAAACCTTAGTTTTACTCAAATCTAGCTAAAGGAAAAATCTACAGGAAGTAATGTTTAAAGTAGTTTCAAGAATTTTTAAGATTTTATATCACTTTAGAGACCCTTAAATGCCTATGGCCTCTAAAATTTTGGATCCCTTTAAAGGCCCTTAAAAATCTTGAGGCATGGAGGAAAAAGCTATGACTTGTAAAATTTTGCCAAGCATCTCAACTTCTACCAGGGATAACGCACCTTCGTTTCATTCAATTGTTGCAATTATGTAATGTCACTTTTGAACTATTTTCACTTTATCATGTAGTCTTTCTCATCTTGTAGAAGGCAACTAATACAGAAAACATAAAGATGTCCTCACATAGGGGCAGCTAGATTAGGTGATTCTCTTACTTTGATAACTGCTTGTGATGTATTTTTACTTAACTTGATTTCCTTCTTCTTTCATTTGACTATAATTTTTTTCTTATCATCAAACAAATACCAAACTATGAAGATCAAAGAGACAACATGACACAAAATATATGCTATTAGCCATTGCCAAAACCTCTCCTCTTGAGAGGAAAACCCATAACAACTATTCTCTTCTTATAGAATGTTCAAATGATGAATTCGAGGACCTATGACCCTTGAAAAAGATATCTCCAAGACCAAGTAAACCTTCATTCTCGATGATATTTTCTTACGCAAATTATAGCAACATAATTCAACTTTCCAGTAACTTCTCTAGTAGATTTGACCCCAGCAACTATTCCAACAACTTTGACCCCAACAACTTTTCCAACAACTTCGACTCCAATAACTGTTCAAGAAACTTCAACCCCAGCAAATTATCAAGCAACTTCAACCCCCAAAAATTCATAATTTTATTGCATATGTGTGAGAGAGAGAGAGAGATAAAACTGCGACTCTAGCTTCCTTCTTGAACTTCGCTTTCCTTAGGACTTCTTCCTTTTAAGATCATACTTTTTCTCTTGCTTCTTCATGTGTCTTAGATGTTTGCCTTGAATGAGGTGTAATGCAACTTATATATAGGCTTTCGAGCAGTATGAATTTCCTTCATGAGGCTAACTTGATCTTTCATGAAGGAAAATTTGTTGTAGCAAGGTTGACTTGTCTTACATGATCATTCATGACTCAAATAAATTTATTTTATATAATAGAAGATTCCCAAAGGGGTATTACTATTACAATGACTCAATTGACTCCTATACATAATGAAAAATATGTAGAAGAACTCAATACGTGCTTGAACTATAAATAAAATAACCTTGAACATGAAAACCATGTTACAAAAAAAAATATTAATATATTTTTATTTTTCTCTTTCAATAAAATACATGAAATCATGATTAGAATAGACATTAAGAAGAAAAAACCTAGCTACAAATTTCAAAACTCCCTCTTAACTAGAGAGGTATTCATAATCCATACATGGTACTTGGACATTCACATACTGAATAATTCTCATAAGAAGAGACAGATTGGTAAGATATGTGATAAGCCATCTTATCAGCTTATATCAATGCATCTCATCATATCAACTATAATTTTCACATAGAGAGGCCTTTACTAACAAATATATCTCTCCACAATATCATAGAAAAATGCTAGGGAGACCAATGCTTTATAAACACCATTATCATTGCCTTTCAAGACACATACCCCATCCAGATGTTCATAAGGTATATCCTTCTAGGACCCTTCCTCCCTTGGATTAACACATCCTCAAGGAATTTCATCTTCGACTACTCTTATGTATTAATTCCCAACCACATCCTCAACGAGTATTAGAAACCATATGCTTACCCAATCGTCCATTCTTTCTTCATAACCTAAAGACAAGAATGATGTGCCTATCTCTTCCTCATGGCTTTCACTAAGACTTACCGTTGTTAGTCCTCATCTAGTGCATGACACATGAAGTAAAGAACCATAGTTGTCACTCCCTTTTAATCAAGGAGGATCTAGTCATTCTAATACAAGGAATATACCTAAGCTCCCTCTTAACGAAGGACTCTCCTAATCTCCCTTTGAACTGGGGACTTGTTTCCAGCAATAATTATCTTCTTTATGGTGGAGATCATGGTACTACTAGCGACCTCTATGGCTCCTCTTTCTAGTTTTATGTCATGAACTTGAACTTCTTAGTCATGAAGCCTTCTTCTTCATAGGGCATCAGTCATCTTCTTCATCACTTCCCTTCAAAGAAACAATAGGTTGAAGCAATAGTCATTCCATCCTTTTCTTCATTGGAAAGTGATATTCTAGTCAACATATGGATATCCTTCATACAACTACCTTTATCCAAGTCATGTTTCTTTCAAGATCTTCCATCGATCTTTATGATCACTAGTTGTAGGTGAGTTTATACAACTCTTTTGGTAGCCTTGTTTAAACCCAACTAAATTATTTTAGAAAAGTAAAAATGAACTATAAATAAAAGTTACCTTTTTAATATGATATCGACTTATCAAATCAACATCCTGCAGATGTATGAATCCATCTCCAAGACATTCAATATTAAGGGTCTCCTTTTTCTTCTAGACTTTATTAGGGCCTTCAAACCTTCTCCATGGAGATGTCATAGCTAATCCTTCTAGTTATCGGATGTTGATAATTTTTCTTATAATATAGATGGATCTTCCCAAGAACTCTTCTTTCATCTTCTTAACATATTTCTTTCCTCGAGGTCTTATTTACATGGTTCTTTCAACATAGGAAACATGATTTTCAACCACCTAATATTATTCATGAGGTCATATGTGTAAGATTTCAAAGAAATTTGTCTACATGCCTTCATGCATATTTGTAATGGAAGAGATTCTTCTTCTATAATTATTCTCATGAGATAGAGCATTTAACCATTAAACTATATGATTACATGACTTTATCTGTCAAATATATACATACCTCTTCCTTATTTTGGTCATCAAGACATCCTTTTATTTCTTGAAGATGAAATTGCTTCAACCAAATCAACATGTTGCACATCTTCCTCACCATACCCTCATCCTTCTTAACCAGTGGATCGCAAAAAAGGTGGAATGTAGACTATCTATGACACACTTGCCTCTTGTAAGTGAAATTTCTAATGAAGAATCCAATGGAGGTCTTGATGATCCTCATTCTGCAAATTTGTCTTCTTAATGATTATGATGTATGATGATTTCTTTATTTTTGTATCTTGCTAGATGACTTTCCTCTAACTATATATACTACTACTTTGATTTTCCTTATATTCTTCCAATGGATATGCCATGAGTTACTTCATTTTTATCATGATGCCTGCTACAACCATGTAGACTCCCACTTGAGTTTTCCTTCCATGCTTCTATGACAAAGTCATCTCTATCTCATCTCTAATGAATCTAACATACTTGCTTTTTTTAATCATGATAGATATCTTTTACAAAACTGAAAAGAAATAAGTATCATTATTTCTTAGTTATAGTAGAGGTATTTTACTTCCTCCTCATTTGTCTTCTTCTTTTCACATTCTTCTTCTACTTCTTTGGTGACATGGCATTCATTTCTTTCTTTTCCCTTCTTGTTGTCCTTATTGAGTTTAAGAAAATTCCTCTTAAAGTGCCCATATTCATTACATTCATAGCATTTTATATTTGACATGTCAAAATTCTTTTTTTTTTTCTGAGAATCAAAATTTCCAAAATTCCATTTCTTTCTAGCCATAGATCTATATGCTTGATTTTTTTCACTTACCCAACATTGATTTTTTATTTTAACCTTGTTTCTTTAATTTTGGACAATGAAAAAATTTCACTAAATGGAGTGGCTTACTTATTTCCATTGATATTTCATACAAATTTGCCCCATTCATCAGGTAGTTCATTGAGCACAACTATGGTCATTTCTTTATCACACATTATTTCTCCTATCTCTTATAGTTGATCTCTTATTTATGGCACCCTCATAAGGTATGAGGCAATCGATTATTCCTTTGATACCTTCATCTTATATAGTTCAGTCCTAAGTGATATAACTTCTCCTATAGTGCTTACAGAAAAAAATTATACCAACTTATCATATATTTCTTTTCATTTCTCCAACTTTTCAACATGAGGGATGAGGGAATCCTTGATTGATTCTATGTGGATTATTTGAGGCCTAAATTCCCATTTCATGTACCTTGATAGTGCTTGAGATTTTTCTTGAGATGGTTTGGAGGTGGAACCCTTAACATATTCAATAACTTCATTTTATGAGGATCAAATTTGTCCTCTTCTTCCATGCAATGAAATTTGATGATCTAACTAGTTTGTTTCTCTCTTTGCATAATTAAGTCATTTTTATAGTATATTCTGACATAAATAGAAAAAACTTACTTGTCAAGTGAAGATGCTTCTTTGATTTTGATATCTTCAACTTGATGTCTTCTTGATGATGAATACAATTGAAAATACCTTCTTTTTTATGATTTCTTCCTTGGTGATGTCTTCCTTCTTCAAAGATGGCAATACTTATTTTATATATGGTATGCTTGAGATGTGATCCTTTCTTCAGAGAGAGGGATGTCACCTTTATTTCTTTCATGATGATGGAAATGCTTCTTCTTTCTTCCCTTAGATGTAGAAATGTAGAATAGGGAGACTTTAGGATGCTTCAAATGTGTAGTCCTTGTTTCTTGAGTGGAGGTAGCGTCCTTGAGATATTATTCTCATTTTGACCATATGATCCTTAAGATGAGTACTCCCCCTTGGTTCTTCTTTTTCTTCCTTATGTTCGGACCTTATGTATCATTATTTAATGATGTGATATTCAAATTGTGTCTTGTTCTTCTTATAGTCACCCTAGCTTTGATACCATGTTCAGAAATTTAGGGGCAACTAGTTAGGTGATTTTTGTTACTTTGATAATTTATTTTGATGGATTTTTACTTTACTTTATTAGCATATTATTTCACTTGATTATAATTATGTTCTTATTATCAAAAAACTACCAAACTATTAATATCAAAGAGACAAGAGGACACAAAATATAGGCTCCTAGCCAACGCCAAAACCTCTCCTCGTGAGAGGAAAAACCACAATGATTCTTATCTTGTTATAAAATGTTCAAATGATGAATTCTAATACCTGTTACCCTTAACCAAGACCCCTCCTAGACCAAGTCAACATTCCTTCTTGATGAGCTTTCCTTACACAACTTATAGCAACAAAATTCGGCCTTCCATTAACTTCTCTAATAGCTTCGACCCCAAAAAAGTCTCCAGTAACTTTCACCCCATAAACTATTCCACCAACTTCGACCCTAGTAACGTTTTTAGAAATTTGACCCCAGAAAATATTCCAACAACTTTGACCCCAACAACCTTTCTAATAGCATTGACCCTAGTGAACTCTCTAGTTACGTCGACCCCAACAAATTCAGAATTTACTTGCATATGTGAGAGAGAGAGAGAGAGAGAGAGAGAGAGAGCTCTAGTTTCATACTTGAACCTTGCTTGACTTTGGACTTCTTCATTTTAAGGTATAAATTCTTCTCTTGCTTCTTCATGTGTCTTGGATGTGTGCTTCAAATGAGGTCAAATTCCTCTTATATATAAGCTTTCCATGGGTACGAATTTCACTCATGAGGTTGACTTCATCTTTCGTGAAGGTCGACTTGTTGCAACAAAGTTGAATTTTCTTGGAAGTTCTTTTATGAATGATTTTTTTTTTTTTTTTTATAATACAATATTCCCAAAGGAGTCTTACATATTACAATGAATCAATTGACTTGCACACTTTATGATAAAGCCCTATAAGCACTCAATGGGTGATTAAAGTATAAATAAAATAACCTTGAGCATGAAACTCGTGCTACAAAAAATAACAATAATCTATATTTTTTTTCTTATTTACATCAAATAAATGAAATCATGATTACAATAGACATTATTAAGGTTGAACCTAGTTACACATTTCAACAAAAGACACCCAAAACTTAGTCCAGGAAACAACATTTTTAATTTGAACATAATGACATCCAGACCTAATTGGATAAAATAAGTGAGAAGACCACTAAAAATACCGTATTTTTATGACATGGAGACCTAACTAGATGAGATGAATGAGAATCTCATTGAAAATAATGTATGATTATGGGGTGTGCATAGTTTCATTTTTATAAGGTTGTACTAAAAATTGGAATCAATTTAAAATGAACTTCACAAGAATCACATAACCACAAAATACGAAAGCACTAGTTTTTAGTTTTATCACAATACGTGAGGCCCTATAGTGTCCAAACTCCAAATGGTGTACAAAGAAGAAACTAAATTCTAATTTTGAATAAATCAACGTTGTCATGAAGCAGCATACACGACAAATTGTTCACTAGTCTAGCAAAATCTTCACACAATAAAGAAACAATGTAATAGGTACTAGAAGATGCAAAAAAATGTTTAATTAACTCGCTCTTGTTTGAGATATAATTATTAAGTAATATGATATAATTTCTAATTTTGAATAAATAAAACTTGTAACGAAGTAGCATAAAGAACAAATTGTTCATTGGTCTAGCAAAATGTTTACGCATTAAAGAACAATTGTAATAGCTACTAGAAGGTGCAAAAAAACATTTAATTAACTCTTTCTTTCCTAAGATATAATTTCTTATTGATAATATTGTACATCTAGAAGTATTCAAGCTTTATTTTTTGCAATATTTAGAGCAAAAAAGCTTGATGTGAAGTAAACCTTGCTTTTGGAATGATGAGGGAAAATGCCATTCTAACTCTAAAAGTAAATGTAATTGAAGCTAAAACCAAGATTTCTTCCAACATGTTTTCTATACTCATGGAATTGAAAAAGAGAAACAACTCAATGAATTAGCTCTCATTATATTGTTTATTGTACTTAAAATAACATCCATGATAATCAAAATACTTGCCAAACATCAAATACAAGCCTCATACCTTCCCCTTTAAAACAAAAGTTTGATGGCTTGTCACACATGGCCACTCAATTATGATAATATTCATAACCAAAAAAGGACACGATCAAATACATATTGATCGTTTTTCTTGGAATTCTCTCATTTATGTATATTCAAAGTTAATCCTCTTTTGATGGGTCATCTAAAGATAAAAAAACACGTAAAATTCTCACTCTCATGCAAATCAAGTTGCATTTTTCTTTCCTGATAAATAAGATAAGACCCTACATAATTACAAAGCCACAAGGCTAACAATGTTCTTCATCCTCTTCATTGTTTGAATCACTATCACTTCCCATAAAGGTGTTGAACATACATCATTGTGAGAACCTGGTGGATGTAATATTCAATTTAATAGAACGTTATTAAATCATGTTTGAATGGAATAATGTGGATTTCCTCCACAAAAATTATACGTCATATATTTTGATTTCTATGAGACAAATAAAGAAAGTACTCAATAATTAGTAAAAGCATGTGTTTTCAATATTGACATATAAGCCCAATACTTAGTTGCATATCATAATTTATGTTCACATTATTTGTTTTGATTCCAAAATCAACAACTTGAACACCTTTACGTGACTCATAATTTATTTCATACCAATGGTACTTTTCATCATGTGCAATGAGAAATACTAATTGGTACAATTGTCATGTCATGAAGTAGGAAAACAACCATGAAACTTCTTAGGAGATTATAGTCTATAGAGACATTTTTCATCCCCACTAATAACCAAATGTTATAGCATGAGAAACAATAATGATTTCTTGGAAATTCAACATGGAAACAAACTCTAGATAAAATTGGTATTGTTCACACCAAGTCCATAAATGGTAGACCCAATCCAATTGTGGTTCCTAGTTTTGCCATGCTTATCTAGAAAATGATATGTGATGTTAATGATTGGAGGTGAAATACTAGTTGGATCCAATATGTGTTAGAATGAAGATTAATTCTTTATGCAAGTCATGCTAAAGTATCATCTTCATCATATGTTTGAAACCAACCATTGCAGGCACATGACTAATATTAGAACAATAATTGAAAGCTCCACATATTAGAATACCATTTATAGAAATAAAAAAATATCATATTGAATATTTCCTTTATCTTTGTCATGACACATTATTCTTCATATTCATAAATCTAAGATTATTCTTAATCTGAAAAATAAGAGGTCTATTGTGATTGAGCACATGGAATATTTTATGATCAGGTGATTGATATGCACTAATTAGTAGATTTGGAGAAGAGCAACCTCAAAGATAAATTGAATGCTTCAAAAAGATCCACCAATCCATTCACCACATTTTCAATTTACAAGCTATCATTGAAGAAACTAGAAAAAAATGTGCTAAGATTTATTGTTGTTTTGTGTACTTACTGAAGGCATTTGATTCCATACCAATTCATTTAGTTTTCAATAGAGTGAGATATTGGTATCTCATGAGCCATAATTATTTCAATCATGAGGCTTTATGGCTCAGCTATCAGTTAGCTTTGTAAACCCAATTGCTTCTCTAACCTTATTCTAAGTGTTGTGGGGATTAAGGATGGTTGCATTGTTTTCCCTATCTTAATCAGGATTTATATTGAAGCATGACCTTTATTAGTGTATAATGGATATGACACATGCCAATGAATGGTAAATATGAAACCATGGTCTAAGTACTTATTTTTGTTGATTGATTTGGCCTAATTGCTTCCTTTATTAAGAATCTTCATTCACAACTTGATTTGTTGGGTTATTTTTCTGACATTCTTAAGTTGGGTTTGTTAATCTTAGTAAGGATAAGAATACATTTTTTAGTGCAACCAAGGATATCATCCTGGTTTCATTTTACCATAAGAGGAGAACCAATTAATATTACCCCTACCTACTCTTATTAAGTTATTTAGTTTTCTAGTTTTCAAGGCCACCTTTCAATTCGGACCAACATATCAAATGTGGATATGCAAGGGATACACTTCTTAAACTATTTTGGAAAAGAAACGCTTCAAATTTCATTTTCAAGACATCCATCGATGAGGGAACTCTTTCACTCTCTTGTTAGACTAATTGTATTGCATGGACCAAAGATCTAATTAGACCCAACTTGGATGAGGTCAACATAACACTTATTAAGAGAATTTCAACCATCATGCTTTGGCAAATGATCAGATGCAAGTAAACAATTCCACATGCCATTATACAAGCTAATTTGGGCCTCACCCACCCCAACTAGAGACTCTTTTCAGGCTTACCTCTTACCTATACAACCTTTGCACTCATAGAGTTCTTTCCTTTAGAGAGGAGAGGTACCCCTTTCTCTTCGAAGGAGATTAATTCACATCCTTCTCAAAGTAAATTGAGGAAATAATGCTTATATTTTCAAATTCTTGAGGTATCTATATTGTTTTAATCCATAGTTATTTTCATTCATCGTCTTCCTCCCTACATGTCCTCTTCGAATTCCCCCTCGTATGCCTGCATTGAAGGAAAAACTCAATCATGTAGTAGAAAGTAGTTATAGGTAGTTCATTCAGGAAACATGGACCTCCACTGCACCACAAACCCCCACCACCCACTCAACAACCTGTTGAAGGCCCCAGAAATCGAGTCTACAACAAGGGGGATACACACACGGTCCAGACCTTGAAAGCAACTCCTTTTCCATTTGGGATGGTGGGTCTGATTGGGGATAATGGGACCAGTTTCCCAATTTGTGTGTGATGATAAGAGTTGAGGTTTCCCTTTCTAAAGATTTGTAAATAAAATTCTTTTAATCTAAGTCTAATTTAAAGCATGCAATTATATTCTAATGAACAGAAACATCTAATTCTAAAACTACCCAAGGATTTAAATTTTCACTTATGCAATCTAAAATAGTTTCTAACAACAATTGGTAATAAATATCATTCAATTGATACGAGAAAAGAATTCATTAAAAATGAATTGTTTCATATAATAAATTAGTCGAAACAATTGTGAGAAGCATATCGCATAATAAGTCATTCATACATTAAAGCATAAACAAAATAGTCACCACTGTACAAAAGTGCCAAACGATAACTCAAACATTAAACCTTTCATATATAGACAACTGAATATAAAATATTACTATGACACATAAGAAAAAAGCATTAAGAGATAAAAGTACCATTGGTAACAAGTCCTACTCATGAGATTCAACAATATAGATTTATATCTTCCTAATTCAATATCTACTAAGAGTACATAAATGCATTTCAGTAGTAGACATTAAACACAGATATCAATAAATCTCATTCCATTCATTCATCAAAACCTTCTCTAAGGGTGCAAAAATGCATGTTCTAAGGAAACATTTTTGACAAATTTTTGGACCCCTCTCCAAATGCATGAGATGGGTTAAAATAATACTAAATAAACACTAAAAATAGTTTATTACAAAAATATAAGAGGAGGTTTAAATGACCATCCTCATATAAGGAAGAAATAAATAAAAAATAAAACTAAAACTGTATCTGGAAATTAACTACCTATGTATCTGTTCTATGAGATCACAAGCATTCAGCATCGACTTAAGGAGAGTCGGTTGGCCAACCTCCAATTTTAGTTGTCCTGCGAAAACAGAATCGACAAGTGTTGTCACTATCTTCTCGGTAGAATTTGTAAGGCACTTGAGAGTCATGCATTGACTGTGTGGTTTAACTAAGTACTGCTAGTAAGTGTCCCAATTCAACTTGGTTAATTTTTTAATGGACTCTGCATTCTCCTCGGCTTTCTGTCTTCAGTTTTTCTGCAGTTGTTGTGCCTTTGGAAGAATTCCTAGAGAAGTTTCTGGTATCAAGTTTGATCTATGCAGATTTTCATTGACATAGTCAATGACATTGTTTTTCACTGTCACTGCTTCTTCCATTGCATGTTCTTCCTTTTTAATCTGTGCATCGCACTTATGGAACCATTTCTTTATGGGCTTCATTGATTTTGAGCAAGCCTGCTGCCTTTCCTTCCTCCAATTCCTGCCAAATCAAATAATTAGAAATTCTTTTATCAATCAAATCTTAATCGAGTCACAAATGCATGAATTTACTTGTAATTTTATCACTCATCTCGCAATGGGAGTTCCATTATGATATTTTTTGGCAGTGTGCCTCTTGTTGTTGCAAGAGTTGGTTATAGAAGGCAAGGGCTTCTCAGAAAAACTCTGTAATTTTTGGGTCATCTTTATGCATTTCTAGCATAGCCTGTAATTGATTTTCCTTTTCGGCCAAATTTCTCTGATACCCCAGCTACATCTATTGAAAATGTTGTTGTAATTTTTCTAATTTCTCCTCTGCTTCTCAGTTGGCACTGGCCTGCTGTAGTTGTTGCTGCAAAACTTGGATTTGTTCCTCTCTATCTGTAACTAATAGTTGTACCTCGGATGCTATATCAATGGTAGCAGAAGCATAGGTTCCTGCGATTTGGGATAACTTAGTCAAATTTTCAATAGGGTCATTGGTAGGGTCTCGCCAAAGGACATCTAGTTGCTCTACCTCAGGTGAGAGCATGTTGTCCAATTTCAATTTCTTTCTTTGTCTTCTTACCACTGCCTTGTGCTACGGACTACAAAATACATCTAGAGGAGGAATCTCCTCTATCTTCAGCATGATTTTAGATGATGGGGTTATGGGAATATGCTCCATTTCTGGAGCATTGCTGACTGTTCCAATGACCATATTTGTCATTTTTTGTACTGTACTCTTAGGTGTCTTCATGTTCTGCTCCTCAATATTAATCAATTCATTAAATGTTTCCCACTATTTACCCAGCTTAGTTCTTACTGGCTTTGGTGGCTAGATGAGGGGATGGGCAACCTTCACCTTTGGTGTTGTCAGAACCTGTTGTTTTGGGTGCTCTTTAGATTGGACAGTATCTCTGACTGGCCCTTCACTTTTATTATGGTTGCTCTCAGACTGTTTCGAGCGTTCTGGTGATTCTTTCCCACACTTAGACCTGGACTTGTCTGTACCTGAGCTTCCACTTAAACTGACATTGGGAGTAGGCTCCCTTATTGGTTCTAAGTGCAACTTATCCAAGGGGATTTTTGCTAATCTCCTCTCTCTGTAGAGTTTGAGTTCTTGGAATTCTACTGCAGGAAATTGAATTTGAGCCATATGCAAAATGTCTTTCAATGTGCTTTTCTGCTGGAAGATGTCATCAAAGAGATCATATTCTTTAGAGAATACCATTATCTTGATAGTTGTAGTAAAATTCTTAATGACATCAAAGGGATTGAATTGTCTCCCTGGAAATTTAAACAGTCATAGACTCAGCATGTTTTCTACTTTTTTGAATGCATGACCTAAATCAAATAGTGAAAAGGCCACACAGGCCATAGGAAATTGCAGCTAGACAACCTTCTTCTTGTATTTCAATTCTTTTCTCATTCCTCTCACCCCACAGGTCTGGTAGGCAATTTCATGAGCGAATAGCTTATCAGGAACATACAAGGGTAGAACATGAGGGTAAGAAATTCTTCCAAATACTCTGACATAAGTGAAAAACGCTTCTCCAAACCATCTTCCGATAGGGAGAATATCAACTTCTGCTTCGGGGGAAAATCTTGGGGCGTCCTTATTATACAACATTCTGTGAAGCAGTAACATAACTGCATGAAAAATTCTGTAAAAATACGGGATAAACATGGAATCCCACAATTCCTTATGGTAAATGTGAATGGGTAAGGCATTATGTATAGTCCACTTCCAACCTATTAAAGGAAATCAGGAAATAGAATGTATTTCATCCATAATGTAAGCAGCTAAAAAGAATGGAGGATAAATCCTCTGAGAGGGAGTTCTTTTAGACCGGTAGCTCCAAATGGCCGAGGCCAAATTATCAGACAATATCTGGGCCCAATCCATAATAGTGGTGTTAGCAGTTGCATCTAATAGGGGCATCCATTCGGATGAAAACTTGTTGATGTCAGGCCTTCCAAATAGCCTACACAACATAGCAGCAACAAAACGATACGAGGAGGAGAGGTAACCAGTACTATACATACCATGTTTGTCTTTTTTCAATGGCTCTTCCTTTTCCGACCAGTTCTTGATGCACTCTACCAAATCTTCATTTTCTTTGGTGAACTTGTCTACGAACTGTTTGTTGTAGCTTGCCCGTGGCTATGGTAAATGATACATAAGCCTTAAATCCTTTGGGGTGAATGGCCCAATGAGCTCTTGGCTCCGAGGCTTAAATTGTCTGTCTGTTATATCAGTGTTGTCCAATACCCACTTAACCATGTCTGTATATGGAAGTATTTTATGCATTGCCACTATTCGGTGCAAGAATGAACATGCAAGTTTAGTAATTGATGCTCCAGATGACCTGCATGAGTCTGTTGTCACTTTAACTTCCATCACTCTAGGATTTTCTTTTTCAAGCAGACTGTACATGCCTTCCCAAGTGAATATATTGGCATCTCTGGTATAGGTGTTGTCTGTGAATAAGGGCATCATCTCTTTTTCTTCAGCAACTGGAGCTTTTCCCTTCTTTACCATTACGTTCTACACACTGTTGTGTATATTATTCTGTTTGCCGCTCCTACAAGTTTTCAAGTAAAGAAAGACTAATGGGAAGAGATAAGGTGATGGGAAAGCTCTTAATTTCGAAATCATATCAAATGTATCACCCTACATGAAACAAGCTTTCGATGAGATCTAAATCTTATCTCATAAATGACCATCAATAAACCAATAAGTTGACATTAATGCACATAACTCAGTATCGAATTACGAGAAATATTTCATTGAAGAATGAGCCCTGTCGATCTGTGATAAAGCAATTTTGCAATTTTCTTCACAATGTCGTAGATTGCGATATCGTAATATCGCGGATTGCCATTTCACTAATACTTTTTGTTAACAATCATTTATTTCCTCATGTGACCGCAAGATGCGATTTGTGAGATGCTTTATCGCATATCGCGGGATCTGGATGTTTTATCTTAGGTGGTATTTGTGGCATATGAAAGCCGCGATGTGCAATGAGTCTTTAAGGTGTGCGATCTCGTATCATCATGTTTTCAAAATTTCGAAAGTTTGTTTATATGATGTCCTTCATTACCCTTTGCGATGCAATGTTTTATTGTTAAGAGAATGATTTTATTCAAAACTTATCATAAAACTTATGTTTTTGGGTTTTGCGGATGTTTTTCCTAAGTTTATGATAGTGTGTTTTATTCAAAGGGAAATATAAGCGTTAGTTTTTTATTTTTTAGAAGGGTCCCCCATTTATTTAGTTTTATTACTAATACTAAATAAAAAGGTGGGTTGTTTCTGGCCACAACAATTGGAAATTCACTAGGAAGAACCAGTTATCTATGATTATCTTTTGAATTTTCTAAAACTTCCAAAACATAAAAGTTTTCTGGAAAATCAAAATTTAATAGAAAAATATAATGTGCATCATGCTTTTAGCCGTTAATGGTAGTTTATTCCTTTCGTGCTAACTCTGATTATTTTCTTCCCAAATCTAGTCATTGTATTTACATCAGCCACTACTTAGCGTATAAAGATAAAAACAAAGACTTCTCTGTATATCAGTTTTAAGTGTGCTCATGTGTCATAGGTAGAGCCTCTGCTGCCAGCAGGCATTCATAGCCTCGACAGGGTTACCTGTTACCGAACAATGATCCTATATCCTACTTGGAGAAATATACAATTTTCAAAGATAAATCCAGATCCACACTTATTTCTTTTGTTTTCTTTTAATTCTTAAATAACAATTTCTTGGTTTGGTAGCCAAATTATGACAGTGCCATTCACTTGATTTATAACTTTTCTGAACAAGTTGGCTAGTGATGACACCCCTTGTCTTTTGATTGCAACAATCTTGAGTCATTGCCCTATTTTGGTATGCAGTTTTGGCAATGTGAGCAAGTTATAATACCTATGATCATGATAAGTTGGCTCGTGATGAGACCTCTTATTATTTAAGTCTATACTGTATCATTGGATTACTCCTTGAAACTCGTAGTTCCCTAGGTGGGGAGGAAGTCATTGGTTCCTTAAGAATATCTCTGGATGACAATTATAGAGTTTTTAAAGACAACTTTTCTACAGAGAACCTTCGTTTTGTTATTGATGCTTTTCATGACTGATATAAAACAAATTCCCACTAAAGGTTGTTTTTATCAAAATTCGTAAGGATGAAACTAGTAAAATTTTCAGGCTTGTAGCATTTGACTGTATCTTTCAATAATAATGATCAATTTTCCAAATCAGTTCTATTTATACAAGTGAAAAACAAAATTTAAAAGAAACACCTATCTTTTTCGTGAATTCAAAAGGTAACCATTTACAACATGTTTTATTATCAAAATAAAGTTGTAAACAATAATTTACAAAAATAGAAGAGGTCATCTTCTATGGGAAGTATTTTTTAAGGATCTTCCCATTAACAGGTAAAGATTCTCTTTTCCCTGCTAAATCTTTTAACATGAAATTTGATGGACCTATAATTTCAAAAATTTGGAATGGGCCAAGCCACATTTGTTGGAATTTAGAATGCTTGCCTCTTTCTTCATGAGCCTTATCCCATTTCAAAACTAAATATCCAATTTGAAAATCCTTCCTAGATACCATGTTTGAATCGAAGGAAGCCTTCACTAATGCTTGATGACAATCATGTGTAATTTTAGCCTGATCTTGGTTCTCTTCTAGCTTAAGGATCAACAGTTGTCTTAGTTGTAAAGATGAAGTTGGTGTTTCATCAATAATTTGAACAAAGGCCAAAGAAGGAATTGCTAGATGAGTTGGGAGAACTATTTCTTTCCCATAAACTAAATTAAAGGGAGAAGTGCCAACGGAAGCCTTTTGAGTTATTAGGTTTGCCCATAGAGCATACATCAAAGGTTTGTGCCAATTTTTATGATTCTGATCAATGGTTCGCTTAGTGAATTTAATTAAGTTTTTATTTGTTGATTTGACCAACCCATTCCCTTGTTGGTAATAATCGGCAGAATATTTAAGCTTAAAACCTCTTTTAAGTGAAAATTCAGTCATAGCATTGCCAGAAAAATATGATGCATTGTCAAACATTAAAGCAGAAGGTAAACCAAACCTGGTAATTATGAACTAATATATGAAATCGATGATATGTTCAGCATCAGCTGTCTCGAGAGGAACTGCTTCTACCAATTTAGTAAAATAATAAGTAGCTGTAAGGATGTATATGTTGTTTAGAAGAGTGAGGAGCGATGTCACCTATTATATCCAATCCCCATTGATCAAAGGGTTGATCGATATTGACTGGTTGCAATGGAAATGATGGTTTCTTCTATCTTTTGGCAGTATTTTGGCAAACTTGACATTTCCTTACATAGCTATGTGCATCTTTAAATAATGTAGGCCAATAGTATCCTACACGCAAAATTTTATGTGTTGTAGCATCTCCCGAATAATGTCCACCTACTGGTCCATCATGGAGTTCCTGCAACACCTTTTCAACTTTAGATTTCACAAGACATCGAAGAAGAACAAAATCATAATTCAGCCTAAAAGGAACATTTTTTACAAGTTGATACTGCTTCGCTTTCAATATTAGGGCTCTTTTCTTTGTATACTTCATATTTGAAGGAGCATAACCATTTTTTGATAAAATATGATATCAGCATATCTCGATTCAATATCGTTTAGGCTTACCTCATACATTTGTACCTTTTGATTTGGAGATGGTATTTTAGAAATAAGTGGTGCTCCAGCCAACATCTTGAAAAAACCTTGACCTTTTACAATATTTGTTGGCTTGATCTCAGTGTCGTATTCTTGTAGGGCGGTGACCCAATTTGCTCTCCTTTCACCCATGTCTTTTTGTACTAAGATATTTCTTACCACTGGAAAGAGTACTATGATTTTTGTATGGGTCTTAAGAAGAAAGTGTCTAAAATGTTTGATTGCTTTGAAAATAGCATAAGCTTGTTTCTCAACGTCAAAATAATTTAATTCAGCCCCTTGCAAATTTGAACTAAAGATGCAATTAGGGCTTCTACCTTTTCTTTATTTTCTTGAGTGAGTATTGCAGCATATGACTTCTCAGAGGAAAATGTATACAAAATGAAAGGATCAGAAAAATTTGGAGTTGCTAGGGATGGGGCATTAACAGTCACTTGCTTAATCAGATTGAACGCTTCATACTCTGCTAGGCCCCATTTGAAGAGTGAATTTTTATTGATCATTGCTTGTAATGGTGACACAATCCTTGAGAAGTCTGGAAAGAATCTTTTAACAAAATTAATCTAGCCAAGGAAGGATTGGATGACTTTCTTATTTGTGGTAAGGATATTTTGGAAATCTCCTTAATTTTATTGGGATCAATATGGATTCCATATTTTGACACTATAAATCCAATAAGTTTTCCTTCACTTAATGCAAAAAAGGACTTTTTTGGATTAAGTGAAATCCCACGCCTTTGACAAAGTTGGAAGATCTGCTTTAAGTCTCTGAGGTGATTACCACATTTTTTAGAATATACTGTTATGTAATCCAAGTAAATCACCACTGATTTGTTTACTAATCCCTTAAATGCGATATCCATGGCCCCTTGAAATGTGGCGTCAGCGTTAATCAACACAAAAGGCATCTTTTGATATGCATAACTACCCCATTTGGTTCTGAATGTGGTTTTTAGTTGATCGTCAGGATGGACGAAAACCTGGTTGTAGCCGGAGAAACCATCTAAACAGGACATTAATTCTGATCTTGCAACTACTTGAAATATTTGTTCCATAAGAGGCAGGGGAAAATTATCCTTTTGGCAGGCTTTGTTAAGATTTTGAAAGTTAATAAAAATTCTAATGTCTCTGCTTTTCTTTCTGACTGGAACCAAGTTGGAAACCCATCTAGAATGTTGAATGGGAAAAATAATTTTGGCTTTCAATAATTTATTGAGCTCAGATTTAATCTGACTTTCCAAATTAGGATGGATCTTCCTCAGGTTTTTCTAGACAGGTTTTTCATCAGCTATCATCAGGAGAGTATGCTGAATGATTGAAATGTCATAAGTCTTAAGATCATCGTAATTCCAGGCAAAGACACTTTTATACTGTTTCAAGAGTCGAATAAAGGCTAATTTTTCTTCAGGGGCTAGGCCAAGACCTAGTTTGATATTTTGTGACTTGGTATCCATTCCTCAATTTACTAATTCATATTTGAGAGTTAAACTCCGAAGTTTTGAATTGGTAGACCTTTTAAATCCATATTTCAAATCATATAAGTATTCCGACTTGACTACAGATTTTGGTATGGCATTATTAGTCCTCTCTTATTGTAATTGCTTGTCATGTTGGTCCTCATCAATTATCTGATTAGTGTAAGATCCTTCTGATGATAGGAAACTTACAATATCAGGGTCATCATTAAAAATTATCTAGTTGGTAACATTATTAGGGATGGAGGGCCTAAAGGTCAATTCAATTGAGAATCTATCAGGGCGATAGTCTTCTGAGGGAATAAGCTTGGAAGCTACATTAGCTAGGAGGTCAGCACTAGCATTTTGGAGTCTGGGAATGGATGAAATATTGAATGCTATGAAATGTTCAGTTAGATCTTGCACCAAAAATTGATAATGCTTTAAATGACCTGATAGACAATGTATAGTATTTCGCACCTGTTTAATAACAATCTCAGAGTCTCTGAAGACTTGTAGATACTTGATATCTAGTCTGATTGACTTGTATAGTCCTTGCACTAAAGATTCGTATTTTACAATGTTGTTTGTGCAATTGAAACTTGAGTCTACATGTTAGCATAGTTTTATTCCCTTCTGGACTAACTAATACACATCTTGCTCCTCCTCCATCATTAGACGTAGATCCGTCAAAAAATAATTTTCAAAATAAAGAGTTATTTACAGGACTATCTACAAAATTGACGCATTTAGAATTTATCTATTTGAGAAAAATTTTCTACTTGAGACAAAACAGAATCTTCTAAATAATGCAAGGTACGAGTATTGAAATTTCCTAAGAAAGAGTCAACAGAATAGTTGTCAATTATATTGTTGCTATATGCTATAGGTTTATTTTCTCCTTCCAATTCCGTCACTATGTATATTTGGTGTCTTTCTCGCTCAACCTTTATCTGATTTGGTTTACCATTGTAAGGGAGCCACTGTTTGGTCAATTTAGAGTGTCCTAAATTGCAATATTAATTGTCAATCTGGGAGTCATAAACATTTGAAGTGTGGCGCACTATATGTGCAAGATAACCTATTTCTTAACTTTTGTTGTTTCTGATTCTTTATTTTGTTTTGGGGGTTTTTCTCTTCATTTATCTCCTAATGTGAAATGGAAATTCTAAAAGACAAGTATGGATATAAATGTTCAAGGAAATTATGTCCTTTATAATGGTTTCCAAAACTTCAAACTTCAGAAGGTCTTAGAACATGCAATGGTGAAATTAATTCCTAAAAGAAAATGAAAAATGTGCCACTATTGTAATCAAACAAACAATGAACTATTGATCATGAAACCATTACCCCTGCTGCTGTCTAAATACAAAAGAAATGAATTAAGATACTGTACTCAAAGAAATCCAAAAATTGCAAGTAAAGTAAAGCTAAAATCAAATTACATCAATTCATATTCTGATCCATCGCCAGTTAGTCTCGCTATGGCTTTCAGAGGTAATCATCAACAACTTGAGCAATCCGATATCTAATTGCAGAAAAGTAAACTTAAAATCAAATCACATCAATTCATAGTCTGACCCCTCAACAGTTAGTATCATTATGGCTTTCGGAGGTAATCATCAACAACTTGAGCAATCTAATATCTAATTGTAGAAAAGTAAACTTAAAATCAAATCACATCAATTCATAGTCTAACCCCTCGCCAGTTAGTCTCGCTATGGATTTCGAAGGTAATCATCAACAACTTGAGAAATATGATACCTAATTTGCAGAAAAATAAAACTAATATCAAATTACACACTCATACTTCAATCCCTCACCATTAGTCTCGCTATGGCTTTCGGAGATAACTGACAATGATATGAGCAATTTAGTATCTAACCTAACTAATAAAGCCAATGAACAAAACTGAAATAAACAAAACAAAACTAAAATTAAAAACTAAGAAAAGTAAGTCAGCAGAAAGACTGATTCCATGTCATTAGTCATTGTGAAAACTATATGCAAATGCCTGGGCTGCCTACTATAATCTGGAGCATACACATTGATTAGCGTTAACAACAATGTAAAGCATGTAAATTATAAACAAAAATGAAACGTTAGTACCATAAGAAATGATATATACATAAGTGAATAACTATGGAAAACTAAACATAAAGAAACACAGCATGAAACTGTATAGAAATATGAAACAAAACCTTGGCATCTGTAGGGGCCCTTTGCACAACCTGGGGCAACAGCTATCAACCAAGAATTATGCTAAGAAACAGAGTCTTCTCATATATTCAGAACACAGTCATAACAACGAAACAATGTCACGACACAGTGGGCACTTTAACAGCAACAATACATTCAAAAGACTAACTACTATGCGTGTAGAAACGCATTATTTATAAAAAAGGCTACATAACTAATTTCCTAAAAGTTGCGCTGACAAAGGACATGTGAACGACAACATCCATAGATCTAGCATCATGGCTGTCGAGATGATGCAACCTATGGAAAGCGGCTGGTTGGATTTACATCGTGGGCAGCCTACAGGTGTCAACGTGCCTTTAGAAATCTAGAAACAGCCACGAAAATCTTTCATGTGATGGGAAACAAAGTCCTATTGCCGTAGGACTCTTCTGTTTCATCACTGCTTGACCACCGTTGACCATGGCCTCCTATGATGAATCCGACTGAGCGAATAGGACTCAGTCCATGTCCACGTCATTTCCAACTTGCCCATGTGGCTCGATTTTCCTGAAGACACCTGCAATATGGACTTTAACAAAAATGGCTACGGAAAGTTGAAGCAGCTGCGGAAAGTGACAGGATTTTGCAGCTCAATGAGCAAAAATCTAATTCAAACAACAGACACAAAACATAGTTAAAAACCACTTTAAGTGCTCTTTTATGATTAATATGCAATGATGTTGATAGCTTAGGAGGTCCAGGTAAATGGAAAAAGTGTAGGAAGGTGTATAGGAAAGATGCAAGTTCAGGGCTCAATAGCCACATGTGTGACTAGTTGGTCGTAAAATATGCATGAAGCTTTTCAGACCAATCCCTACTAAGAATTAAACCATAAAATTCAGGAATGTCTGCAACTAAAATATCAATAACTTGACATACCTTTGGATTAGATGATAGCCTTATGGTAACTTGATTTAGTTCACCAATTACTTCAACCTGTGATCGGTCCAGCTAAACTATGCGTACTGGAGATTTTTAAGGTTGGACGTTTAACTTTGCACATATTGTTTTAGGCAAAATATTAGATGAAGCTCCTGAATCTACCAAACAATTATGCAAGTTTTTATTGAAAATTTCGTAAGTAAGAAGGAATGGGGGAGTATGGGATTTTGACCTACCTCCACTTAAAGAAATATAATTTTGATCAACTTTATTTACCATATTAGTTGGAGGAATTCCCATGTCATGAGAAGCTTGCGAGATTACCACAGCAGACAGAGGTGCAATGGGTATTGCATGTAACTCTCTCAAAAATAGTTTCTGTTGATGCTTCAATTTGCTCAGTTTGTGAAAAGTAATGTTAGCCCTAGTCTTCTTCATGTCTTCAATGATATTATACTCCATCTCATCCGAGACAATCAATGTTTTAGATGGAGTTGAGGAATCGGATTGGACTAGGCTTGTTTGAGTAACTTTTGGTGATGATTTCTTACCTGCGACTTTATCCTTAGATATCGAGCTTGCACTCTTTTGTTTAAAACTAGGTTGTGGAGGATCGAGTTGATTTCTACTTCTGGTGTTGGCTGGTGATGCCTCTTGATCCTCTTCATTTGGAAGAATGAAGTCCCACATTCCCTGTAACTCTACAACTTCATCTTCATTAATAGGTTGTTCATTAGAAATGTCCTCTTCTTCCCCTTTAGATTCTACATTTGTTATAGCATTGGGAGGCTTTGAATTAGTTGAAGGATTTTTTCTATAAAGCTTGTAGGGTTTCTTAGAAGGAGTCTCTACTACTTATCTTTTAATGTCAACCATTTCGTTAGACACGGTTTTTAGGACTTTTTGCAATCCTTCTAAATGAAATGGGTCTTTTGATTGATTTTTCTTAGGATCATCTGTAAATGTAACCTTCTTATATTTACTTTCATCGACATCGTTTTTCTTTTCTAAAGCTAAGATATGTTTTTCTACTGCTATCGCTTCCTTCATGTTTTTGGCCAATGTTGTCTTCGCAGCTCTATCAACAAAGATCGCTATGTTCAATGGTAAAGCGGATATGTATAATTCACTTCGAACTTCTTCGCTAGGCTTGGAAGCGGTCAGAATTTTATTCAAAAGCTTGTTGAAACGCGAGTCAAAATATTTGATAGATTCTCTTGATTCAGTCTTTAGATTCAATCGATCATTGATCAATGTTGTTGTAGATCTATCATCACCGAACTTAGTCAAGAATTGCTCTTGGAAAATGTCCTAACTAGTAATGTACCCTGATGGTAACGAAAAATACTAGGATCCAGCTGCTGCTTGTAAAGTATAAGGAAAAAGTCTAACAACAACATCTTCATTTGTAACTCCATTTAAATTTATGGATAACTTAAAGTTGTTTATGTGTTCTTCTGCTAGCATGCTTGCTTCAGGATTAAACTTGGGCAACCATTTTTCAGAATGGGCGAATAATTGACTCAAGGGGGTAGGCATTGAGACTGCCCTTAGATTATTCCATGGGTTTTGAGCCATCGTTGACCTAATAACAGAGGAAAGTGCAGATGAAGTTCCTTGTGGTAGGGATGGGGATGTTAAAGTTTTAGTACTCTAATGGACAACAACTTGAAGTGGAGGGGTGGATGGTTGAATTCGCAATGGAGAAGTCGGAATGGATGTTGATGATGAAAGAGTCTCACTATCAGACCCTTGAGATGACTTCCTTGCTCTTTTCCGTTTAGGTAGAGGTAGTTCAGTTGGTTCGATACCAAACTTTTCACTCTGTAATCTGGTAAGAGGATGAGAAGGATTGTATTGCAAGTGACACTACCTTGAGATATTTCAGACTTTTGTGGTGATATGGAAAATCCTTGAAGTTTATGAATCAAAGACTCAACTTCAGGGGGTTCGATAGTAGATATATCTAAAATGTTTGTTTTTGTGGCAGTGTTTGTTGTTTTCTCAACTTCTCGCTTAATATTTAAAGACTCGAAATGCGATGGAGAAGTCGGGGGCGATGTTGAGGGCGATTTAGTCTCAGAATGGTATTTAGATTTAGAATTACTAGACATTCACAGTTCAGGCCCTCCTTCTAGCACCAAATATGTTGAAGGCCTCGAATATCGAGTCTACAACAAGGGGGATACCCACCCAGTTTATACCTTGAAAGCAGCTCCTTTTCTATGTGGGATGGTGGGTCTGGCTGGGGATAATGGGACTAGTTTCCAAATTTGTGTGTGATGATAAGAGTTGATGTTTCCCTTTCTAAAGATTTCTAAATAAAATGCTTTTAATCTAAGTTGAATTTAAAACATGAAATTATATTCTAATGAATATAAACATCTAATTCTAAAACTAATGTGGAATTTAACTTTTCACTTATGCGATCTAAAATAGTTTCTAACAGCAATTGGTAATAAATATCATTTAATTGCTACAAGAAAATAATTCATTAAAAATGAGTTTTTTCATATAATAAATTATCCGAAACAATTGTGAGAAGCATATCACATAATAAGTCATTCATACATTAAAGCATAAACATAATAGTCACCACCATACAAAAGTGCCAAATGATAACTCAAACATTCAAGATTTCATATATAAACAACTGAATATAAAATATTACTTTGACACATAAGCAGAAATCATTAAGAGATAAAAGTACCATTGATAACAAGTCATACTCATGAGCTTTAGGAATACAGATTTATCTCTTCCTAATTCAATATCTACTAAGAGTATAGAAATGCATTTCAGTATCAGACATTAAACATAGATATCAATAAATCACATTCCATTCATTCATCAAAACCTCCTCCGAGGGTGTAGAAGTGCATGTTCTGAAGAAACATTTTTGACAAATTTATGGACCCCTCTCATAATGCATGGGATGGGTTAAAATACTACTAACTAAATACTAAAACTAATTTATTACAAAAATATAGGAGGAGGTTTAAATGACTTTCCTCATCTAAGAAGAAAATAAATCAAAAATAAAACTAAAACGGTATCTAGAAATTAACTATCTATGTATCTATTCTCTGAGATCGCAAGCATTCATCATCGGCTTGAGGAGCATCGGTTGTATGACCTTTGATTTTAGTTGTCCTGCGAAAACCGAATCGCCAAGTGCTAGCACTATCTTCTTGGCAGAATTTGTAAGGCACTTGAGAGTCATTGTTTCTAGGAAAATTAGTGTCTTTTCAAGCGACTAGGCCTCTAGGTTTGGCAACTATCCTAGAAACAACAGTTTAAAGCAATTCATGATTTCTTCTATGTATAATAGATAAGAGAAAGACAAAGGAACCAACCTAGATCTTATGCTTTACTCCTTGCTTGATCTCTCTCCCCCTTGATAGAACTCGCAACTCCTCTCCGTACGTATCCCACTTAGAGAGTACCTATAGAAACATAGTAAAAAAGAACTGTCAAAGCATCTTTATTTATTATATCATAATCATTACGGAATTAGAAATATAATGAACATACAATGGCATTCAAAAATAATAACATTCACAATTGTATAGTTATATGGAAGAAAACTCGAAGAACTTTAGTAAATAGAAGGGAGAATTACAACCTAGTTTTATGATCCAGCATCATCCTCCAAGCATGAAGCCCTTTTCACCTCATGAAATAGCAAGATCAAACTAAACAATACAATGCTCTTTTTCAAATACAAACTATCAACACTTCCTTGCAATTCACAATATTCCAGCCTCTGGATCTCTTAGATGAGGGATCCATGTATAGATGTGTGCAAGGGTGTGAGTCATCTTTGGGGTTTGATTAGTGTCATTCCACTTGTTACATTTGGTTCCACAAGAGGGGAGATCACTAAAGTTTAGATCCCTTACTCATGTTTGGGGCGAATGCAGAGAGGCAAGTGTCAGAGGGGAAGTTTCTAGAATATTCTATGAGCATCCACATAGCAAACTATCCTGGACATTTGTCCATCCTCACTCATCGCACCCTATAGAAGGCTCAAACAGTATGCATCATGCCTAAGCAGTGTATCACTCAGTATGCATCACACCTGGCTAGTGTAGCAGTCAATATGGTTCAGCTTAGGCTATTTCTGGATGGTTTTTGAGTTGGAACTTTTGGGGAATGATGTAATCAGATGACCATGTTCTTTTAGGGTATGAAACAACACTTTTAGGGGTTAGAAGATCCCTAGTTTATCGACATATAAGTTTAGGGTTGAAGTGCCCAAATATGTCTATAACAGTTGCCCCCTAAAGCATGAAGTCGTAAATCTTTGATGTTAGGTGAAATGCTTTATCATGAGGATCTGAGGTTTCGAAACTGGAAGGTGACCTTTATAAGATACAATAGAATACATCATCATAATATAATTTTCATGATCTAGCTGAGGTGGGCATTCCCATGCTCATATTTATAAATTCATTTATAGATAATCATCTGCAGTTGCAGACTGGAAATTCTTCATATGTAGAGTCATCCTCCCTAGCTTGGATGACCATCTGTGGATCTCCTGTGTACATTTGATGTCTTTATATCCTTGAATATATCGCAGCCCAGATGGATGAAACTAGATCTAGGGTCTTCAAACTCGTTCAATCTTCGCCCAATGTACAAGTCGATCCAAGTGAAACAATGTTTTGAAGTCGAACATGGAAATACATTGGATTGGTAGCGTTAACCCCAAAAATGGATGGTGTGAAAGACCAACGGTGAAGTGACTGGTGAAAGGAATAACCCAACACGACTCAATCATGGCAATGGAGTGAAAGTTTCATGTTCAAGAGCAACCTGCTACCACAAAGTTTTCAAGTTTTCTTCCCTTTTCCCCAGTCATTGCTGACCAGTACCTCTTTATTTTTGTCAAGCTTGAGGAGGATAACATATGCTTGTTCTATAATTTTCCCTTCGGGCAAACTTGTCGCTATTCTTTAATGATTCTAGCGATAGTGAAACTCGTTCTTGACTAGGTGGAAAAGTTTGTCGCTATTGTTTCAACGAATTTAACGAAAATGATAATTTGGTCCTTTTCATGTTTAGAGAGTTTGAAAAGGGACGAAAAGGAAACTTTGTCTCGTCTGGATTAGTTTGTCACTATTGTTTTAACAAGTTTAATGACAAGTATAACTCAGTCCTTTTCATGTATAGAGAGTTTGAAAAGGGACAAAAAGGAAACTCCAACAATTCCTTTTCATAGGATAATCCCTTAAGTCTGAAAAAGATTAAAATAATATAAAAGGGATGACTTTTTGATCACTTTAATGAGCTGAAAAAGACAAGTAGTCGAACTTTTTCATGAGATAATCCCTCAGGTCTGAAAAAAGATTAAAATATATAGGAGGGATGGCACTTCTAATCACTTTAATGAGCGGGAAAGGCGAGTTTCTCAAAAATCTTTTCATATTTAATGAGTCTGAAAAGGGTTTAAAGAAGGCTCTTTTTTGAGGAAAGATTGGTGTTTAGGGTAGCAACTAGTTCCGGCTAAGCTTGGAACTTCTCAAAAAGGGTGATTTCTGGGAAGAGGTTGGCTAACAGGACCACTTGCTGCAGGTATTGCTCAAAATGGTAAACAACCAAGTGGAAGCGTATGATCAGCCAAAATAATGGAGGTGATGGGAGGTACACAACCAAGGCTCAAAAGCCTGATAGCATGGCAATCACAAAGTTATTTACTCGAAGATTCATTTTTTAACGAGTTTGAATCCTGGGGTAACTATGCTTGGTGTGGCTTTCATTTTTTTTACAAGCTTGAAAGGAACAAACATATTCTTGGTTTTTAGTTTTTCTTTTTATGAAAGCTTAAAAAAACGACAAAACAGAAAAAGCTAGAAAAGACAAAACTAAAAAGCTAACAAAAGTTAAAAATCTAGAAAAGCTAAAAAGCTAGAAAATGAAAATGAAAAAGGTTTGCATGCCCCAAGCATGATGAAAAGGAGAGTCTCTAGTAACCCTATGGAAATCACTATGGTTAAGCAGGATTGTTTCTTGTGCAGAGCAGAAAAACACTTCCTTAGCTTTGTCCACCAAATAGATAAAGCTGAATGGTGTGTCAGACCAATCACTTAACTTACAAGGAAATTCATATGGTAGGATGGTTTCATCCACAGAGTAGACAAAACACTTCCTGGGCTTCGTCTGTAATGCAGACAAAGGTGAATGGTGTCTTAGACCAATCACATAACCTATAGGGAAACCTATCTTTTCAGCTGGGTTCATCTGCCAAATAGACAAAGGTGCATGCCCCCTAAGCTTCGTTACATTCACCTGACTACTTGCGGTAATTAGGTTGATGGAATGAAGGTTGAAGAAACATCGTTGATATACAAGGACCATTAGGGATGATGATCGACTTGCATCTATGCTTGAACCGGGAAATGAAAGCTGGTCAACAGTGATAATTTTTCCTTCATGTGGGAAACACATCACTTGAAAGAGCATTGAAACAATAGCCTCCATGTTATAAACATAGTCACTTCCAAGGATTAGATTCTAATCTAACGATTCTGGGACTACCATCACGTTCACGTGAATGGTTTTCCTTCTCAAAGTTATTGGTAACTTAGGAAGGATCCATAACGTTCTACTGGTTCCTTTGTTAAAGCTTGACAAATTCTGTGTAACAGGCATAAGCGATGGCGAACCAAGTGCTTTCCAAGAAGTTGAGGAAAGGATACTCACTGATGCCCCTTCATCTATGATAGTGCCGGACACGATCATTTTGTAAATTTGTACTATGATTTGGAAAGGCGCGTAAGATGGAAGGCGTGATCTTTCTGCTCAATTCCAATGAAAGGAAGTGACTAGACTACTTGGAGGGGGTACCGAATAAATGGTTGAATTAACCCTTTTACTAGCAGGAACTGGGGGATTTTCCTCTTGTTGTGAAGGAACGGGCAGATTGCCCCCAAGTTCATCTGACTCTGAAGTAACAAAAAGAATTTGAACAACATCGTTCTTACTCTCTTTGGGAAGGGTATGATCTTCTAAAGGTAAAACTGGGTCAACTGTCACCTCGACCTGTTGACTCTGGTCAGGTATAGACTTAGAAGATTCACTCTCAGAGAGTGGTGTTTCAACCGACGGTTGAGTTATGTCAGTTGGATTTTCAACTAGTAAAGGACTTCAGGAGAGTTTCCTGTATCCAGATGGAAGTCGCTACGGTGAAGCAGGATGGTTATGTAAGACTCTTTTGGCTTCATACAAAAAAGGACAACGGGGAAGGGTATGGTCTCCTTCACATAACCTATATGGAACTTTGACCTTTCCTTTCTGTCCATGAACCTCACTATTACTAGTTGATGGTGTGCTGTCAACATGATCGCCAGCGGTTGATGACATCGGGTGGTGTGAACAGGGAGAGCATTCTCTCAAGATTGGAGGAAGGCAGGGACAATATCGATGGAATTGGTCTCCGCTACAAATTATGCAAGGAAATCTGGGTTTACGATTTTCACAAGATGATTCATGGTTGCCCCCTTTCTAAATTGACTTCTTCTTTTTCTTCCTCTTCTCAGTCACCTAGTTACTAGCATTACTACTTTCACCAAGCGAAGAGGAAGGAGGGGAGGGAGAAACAAACAAAGAAGAAGGTGAAGGCTCAACTTTAGTATCAACTAGATGTTGATTCGATTGCGAAGGAATCACAGTATTTTGATCCACGGAGGTTGAGAACAGCCATACCGACAGGCCAATGGTAAGTCTCGAAAGGGACAACGTGGCCATATGAGGAGCACCAATATTTCCCCAAGAAGTAAAAGGACTAGGATTCCCCAGCAAAGGGATTCCTTGATTGGTGTACTCCATTATCTCAACCTAAGATCAATGAAGGAACAAGGATGTTATTTTGAATTTAATAAATTTTAATGATGCTTTGGCACAAATTTTCTTTTTCAATTTTTAAGAGTCGAGAAAAAGCTAAAGATGAGTCTAGTCCCCTTTGATTTTTAATGAGCTTGAAGTGACAAGTGCTTAGATGGACCTTTTCTTTTAAAGAGTCGAAAAGGAACAAAAGTGACTACTTTGGAAGATCTAGATAGAAAGATTACCAAACCAATCGCAAAACTGCAAAATGTACCTTGGTGATAAATTAAAGGGAAATTACCAAGGACTTATGTACGGCAGTCAATCTTCCTAAATGCTATGTTCAGTGCATTGCGATCGATAGGGTGGCAGACTCGGCTTCCTATGGATAAAGGATATAAGCCTATTGTGGTCTCCCAATATATACATGACGGTACATGGAGCACAAGTCCATGCTAGCACTTGTCGTATCAAGGAGGAGGAATCACCCAACCTTCAATGAAATGATAGTTATTAGATTTTACAATGTCGGAACACATCTCTAGCCTATACCTCTAGATGTGTTGTGTTAAGTTCCAAAGTGTTGTTAAGTTCATTGAAATTTATTTTATATTTGATTTTGTTTAAAGTTTTCCTTTCAATTGTTCACCACGTGATGTTGATTTGAAATTCCTAAAATTGCAATCTACAATGATAAACAATCATTGTTTATTTTGAGTAATGAAAATCCTGGCTAGTATGGAAATAAGATTACAATTCTTTCAAACAAAGAGCAAAGGGCATACACTAGTGCATTTTCCTAAGTCACATTTCGCACACAAACTAAATGCAAATGTAAAGGCATGTATTCATTTTCATTCTCTTTAATGTGAAAAATGCCAAAAAAGAAAACTAAATGCAACAAAGATCTGAAATATTTGTTTCAAAGTGACATTTTCGACAATTTCTTTTTCAAAATAGAAAGGAAGACTAAACGACACTTCTCAATTTTGAATAGAAAATGCTTTTGAAACTTCAAATACCAACAAATCAAATCAATTACATGACAAAAAGTTCAGTCAACTATCCAAGGAAGGTAGACTCAATGACACTTCTCTTTTTGACACAAAATGATAGTTACGACACTTTTTATACCAAAACGACAAATCGATTTAAACAACTTTTCAACAAAGGATTGTAAATGATGGAGAAATACATAAAAACATTCACTAATCATAATTAATGGAGGCTAATCTATGTGATGCAAAGAGGCTTTAGTAAGGAGGCATTGTTCATAAGCTGCAAATCAACTAAACAGAACTGAAAACAAGGACAAAAGCCCAAAATTTCAAGAATGGAAATAGGTTTAGTCAGTCATCACACTTGGGCTTCACATAAACATGGATGCATCACACTTTACAGCCTTAGGAGGTGCGTTTCATACTGTTTCATAGTGACAGAAGCTGCGATGGGCCAGGGAATGCAACTGAAGTGGGTTTTGACTCAAATTTGTAGTTGATTTCAGTGAGTTAAGTTGAGCTATGATGGAGAGTAAATAGCAAAGTACAGAGGAATTATCTTGAGAGGTTACTGAGCTACCAAAATCACATCTATAATGCTTGTAAGTCAAATGTTCAATTCATAAACTAAACCGAATATTGACTGAATCAACATTCATCTACTATGTAATTGCAAAGTAAGAGCAGTTCGAAGGATACCGAGTTGACTTCAAGCTCTGTCTATAGTTTATAAAACAAACAATAACAAAAAAAAAACATCTATTTGACTCCCCAGTGGAGCCACCAATTTGTTTATGGGAAAACTAGTGTCTTTTGGAGAAACTAGCCCTCTAGGTTTGGCAGCTATCCTAGAAACAACAGTTTAAAGCAATTCGTGATTTCTTCTATGTATAATAGATAAGAGAATGAAAAAGGAACCAACCTGGATCTTCTGCTTAACTCCTTTCTTGATCTCTCTCCCCCTTGACACAACCCACAACTCCTCTCCGTACTTATCCCACTTGGAGAGTATCTATAGAATCACAGTAACAAAGAATTGTCAAAGCATATTGATCTATTATATCATAATCATTACGGAATCAGAAATATAATGAACATACAATGGAATTCACAAATAATAACATTCACAATTGTACATTTATATGGAAGAAAACTCAAAGAACTTTATTAAATATAAGGGAGAATTACAACCCAGTTGTTTGATCCAGCATCATCCTCCCAGCATGAAGCCCCATTCACCTCATGAAATAGTAAGATCACACCAAAAATACAATGCTCTTTTTCAAATACAAACTATCAACATTTCCTTTCAATTCACAATATTCCAGCCTCTCAATCTCTTAGATGAGGGATCCATTTATAGATGTGTGCAAGGGTGTGAGTCATATTTGGGGTTTGATTAGTGTCATTCCACTTGTTACATTTGGTTCCACAAGAGGGGAGATAACTGAAGTTTATATTTCTTACTCATGTTTGGGGCGAATGCAGAGAGACAAGTGTTAGAGGGAAGTTTCTATAATATTCTATGAGCATCCACTTAGCGAATTGTCCCAGACATTTGTCCATCCTCTCCCATCACACCCTATAGAAGGCCCAAATAGTATGCATCGCACCTGAGCAATGTATCACTCAGTATGCATCACACCTGGCCAGTGTAGCAGTCAGTATGGTTCAATTTAGGCCATTTCTGAATGGTTTTTCAGGTGGAACTTTTGGGGAATCATGTAAACAGATGACCATGTTCTTTTAGAGTATGAAACAACACTGTTAAGCGTAAGAGGTGCCCTATTTTATTGACATATAAGATTGGGGTTGAAGTGCCCAAATATGTCTATAATATTCATGTATTGACTGTGCGGTTTAACCAAGTACTGTCAATAAGTGTCCCAATTCCACTTGGTTAATCTTTTAATGGACTCTACTTTCTCCTCAGATTTTTGTCTCTAGTTTGTTTACAATTGTTGTGCCTTTGGGAGAAATCCCGAAGCGGTTTCTGCTATCAGGTTTCCTCTATGCAGATTTTGATTGACACAGTCAATAACATTGTTCGTCTTTGTCGTTGCTTCTTCCGCTGCCTGTTCTGCCTTTTTAATTTGTGCATCCCACTTATGGAACAACATTTCTTTCTGGGCTTCATTGATTTTGAGCAAGCCTGCTTGCTTTCCTTCCTCCAATTCCTACCAAATAAAATAATACTAAATTATTTTATCAATGAAATCATAATCGAGTTTCAAATCTATGACATGACTTGTAATCTTATCACTCATCTTGTAATGGGAGCTCCATTGCGATATTCTTTGGCATAGTGCCTCTTGTTGTCACAAGAGCTGGTCATTCGAGGCAAGGGATTCTGAGATGAACTCTATAATTTTAGGGTCATATTTATGCATTTCTAGCATGACCTATAATTGATTTTCCTTTTCGGCAAAATTGCTCTGACACCCCAACTGCATATATTGAAAATTCTATTGTAATTTTTCTAATTTCTCCTCTGCTTCTCGGTTGGCACTGGCCTGCTCTAGCTGTTGTTGCAAAACTTGGATTTGTTCCTCTCTATCCTTAATTAATAGCTATACCTCGGATGCTTTATTAATGGTAGCAGAAGCATAGGCTCCTGCGATCTGGGATAACTTAGTCAAATTTTTAGTAGGGTTAGTGGTAGGGTCCCGCGGAAGGACATCTAGCTGCTCTACCTCAGGTGAGAACACACTATCCATTTTCCATTTCTTTCTTTGTCTTCTTACAACTGCCTTGTGCTGTGGACTATAAAATACCTCTAGAGGAGGAATCTCCTCTATCTTCAGCATGATTTCAGACGATGGGGTTATGGGAATATGCTCTATTTCTAGAGCATTGCTGACTATTCTAATGACCATATATGTCATTGTCTGTACTATACTCTCAAGTGTCTTCATGTTCTGCTCCTGTGTATTAATAAATTCATTAAATGTGCCCCACTCTTTATCCAGCTCAATTCTTACAGGCTTTGGTGGCTGGATGAGGGGAGGGGGAACCTTCGCCTATACTTGTCTGTACCCGAGCTTCCACTTAAACTGACACTGGGAGTTAGCTCCCTTATTGTTTCTGAGCGCAACTTATCCAACGGGATGTTTGCTAATCTCCTCTCTTTGTAGAGTTTGAATTCTTGGAATTCTGCTGGGGGAAATTGAATTTGAGCCATATGAAAAATGTCTTTCAGTGTGATTTCTTGCTGGAAGATGTCATCAAAGAGATCATCTTCTTTAGAAAATACCTTAATATTGATAACTATAGTGAAATTCTTAATGACATCAAACGAATCGAATTGTCTGCTTTGAAATTTAAACAGTCGTAGACTTAGCATGTTTTCTACTTCTCTGAATGCATGACCTAAATCAGATAGTGAAAATGCCACACGGGCCACAGGAAATTGTAGCCAGATGACCTTCTTCTTGTCTTTCAATTCTTTGCTCATTCTTCCCACCCTGGAGGTCTGGTAGGAAATTTCTCGAGCCAATAACATATCAGGAACATACAAGGGTAGCACTTGAGGGGAAGCAATGGTTCCAAATACTCTGATAGAAGTGAAAAACTCTTCTCCAAACCATCTTCCGACATGGAGAATATCAATTTCCACTTAGGGGAAAGTCTTGGGGCATCCTTATTATACAACATTCTGTGAAGAGGTAACATAACTCCATGGCAAATTCTGTAAAAATACGAGATAAACTTGGAATCCCACAATCCCTTATGGTAAATGTGAATGGGCAAGGGATTCTTTATAGTCCACTTCCAACTTATTAAAGTAAATCTAAAAACAGAACAGATTGCATCCATAACATAAGCAGTGAAAAAGAAAGGAGGATATATCCTCTAAGAGGGAGTACTTTTAGACCGGTAGTTACAAATGGCCAAGGCTAAATTATCAGACAATATCTGGGCCCAATCCATAATAGTGGCATTAGTGGCTGCATCTAATAGGGGTAGCCATTTGGATGAAAAATTGTTGATGTCAGGCCTTCCAAATACCCTACATATCATAGTAGCAGCAAAACAATATGGGGAGGGGAGGGAACCAGTACTATACATACCATGTTTGTCCTTTTTCAATGGCTCTTCCTTTGCCGACCAATTCTTGGTGCACTCCACCGAATCTTCATTTTATTTGGTGAACTTATCCACAAACTTTTTTTTGTAACTTTCTTGCAGCTCTGGTAAATGATACATAAGCCTTAAATCTTGTGGGGTGAATGACCCAATGAGCTCTTGGCTCCGAGACTTGAATTGTCTATATGTTATATTATTGTTGTCCAATACCCACTTAACCATGTCTATATATGGAAGTATCTTAGGCCTTTCCGCTATTCGATGTAGGAATGAACATGCAAGTTTAGTAATTGATGCTTCAGATGACCTGCGTGAGTCTGTTGTCGCTTTAACTTCCATAACTCTAGGGTTTTCTTCTTCGAGCAGACTGTACATGCCTTCCCAAGTGGATATGCTGGCATCGTTGGTACAGTTGGTGTCTGTGAATAAGGGCGTCATCTCTTTTTCCTTAGCAACCAGAGATTTTCCCTTCTTTCCTATTACATTCTTCACACTGTTGTGCATATTATTCTACTTGCTGCTCCTGCAAGCTTTCAATTAAACAAAGAATAATGGTAAGAGATAAGGTGATGGGAAAGATCTTAATTCCAAAATCATATCAAATATATCACCCTACGTGGAACAACCTTTTGATCAGATCTAAATATTATCTCATAAATGACCATCAATAAACCACTGAGTTGAAATTAAAGCACATAACTCAGTATCAGATTACGAGAAATATTTCATTGAAGAGTGAGCCCTGTTGATATACGATAAAGTGATTTTGCTATTTTCTTCGCAATATCATAGATTGCCATATCGTTAATCATTTTCGTTAAAAATGATTTATTTCCTTATGCGACCATGAGATATGATTTGCAAGATCCTTTATCACATATCGCAGGATCTGAATGTTTTATCTTAGGTGGTACTTTTCGCATATGAAAGGTAAGATGTGTGATGAGTCTTTAAGGCATGCGAACTCATGTCGTCGTGTTTTCACAATTTTGAAAGTTTGTTTATATGATGTCCTTCATTACCCTTTTACGATGTGATTTTTTATTGTTAAGAGAATGATTTTATTCGAAACTTATCATAAATATTAAGTTTTTGGGTTTTGCGGATGTTTTTCCTAAGTTTATGATAGTGTTTTTTATTCAAAGGGAAATATAAGTGCTAGTTTTTTTATTTTTTATAAGGGTCCCCCATTTATTTAGTTTTATTACTAATACTAAATAAAAGGTGAGGTTTTTGTTGGCCACAACACAACCCTATCATCCAGTCAGTCCTAAGTTGGGCTTCAAGGTTGAGACCTTAATAGCAATCTTAGAGGTCATTCGTGTTCGAACAACATACCTACAATAGCATTGGTCGCATGGATATAGATATGAATTGGAAAATGAATAGGGATAATTTACAAGAGTCCTAAAAGAAACCATTGATAGGTTGAGACAGTAGCCTGACCCTTTAGTTTGTGAACCAGATAAGATGGGGGGACATTACCGAGAAAATATGGGCTATAAATCATAATGTTTTCCATATGTTGCTAATGGAACCTTAGGCTCCTCCCAAAACAAGAACTTTCCTTTGGTTGATCCTAAACTAATATGGGATTACCTACAAAATGGGCATTGACAAGGACTTGGTATTTACTATTTATGTAATGAAATCTCCAAAAGTGCCATGCATATATTCTTAGATTGTCCCTTTACAAAGGAAGTATGGATTTAGAATAGCCTCAAAATATCACAATGGTGGAAAAGGAAGTTGGGAAGGAGAATCAATTGAAGCAACCGTGGAAAATTGGCTCAAAAACAATGAGGCTAGAAAGACACATTGTTCCCTACTATATTTTGTCATATGGGAAATATACCTCACAAGAAATGATGCATTCTTCCAAGAAAATGTACTCTTTGCTAGGAACCTTTCCTAAATTCAAGAGAGACTACCATTTCTACCAAAACCTCTCACAACAAGAAAAATTAAAGAAATCTAGTATCCCCTGACATCTATCCTAAAATTTAATACTTGTCATTGATTCTTTTATGAGGCATCAAGTTGAAAGTCAAAGCAGAGTAGAGGTGGGGATTCTGATTATTCTACAAAATCTAACCTCAAAGTCAATCTCCTTTGAATTTGGATTACGTGTTGCCACAAATATTTTTGCAGAAGTAAAGGCTACCACCACCATAATGAAATTAGCAAGAGGAGGAGGTCTCAAGAGACTCAATATATATGTGGACTCCAAACTGGGTATTGACTATATGTAAAGATCCAAAAACTAGAAAGTGTTCAGTTAGAGGGATGCCTCTAGTTTCTAGAAGAAATAAAGGACACCTTCAATTTTGTATCCTTTCACTACATCTATAGAGTATAACCAAGAACTTTATACTATCTCAAATCAATCACATAGAATAGAACATGGTTCCTTGTTGATCAAAGGATCAATTGTGTGGGGGGAAGAAATCCATCCACCAAGGAAAATATAATACTAGTTAAAGATTACTTTGGTTGAACATGAAGTTGTTTTCAATCCATATCTCACCATTTCACATTTTCATAATCTTTCTTTGAGCCAAAAGTATTAGCTCACAGGATACTACTTTATACACTATGTTAAGACACTTTTTGAATGTATATGTTGCAAAATAGTGTTGTCTCGATGGCTAGTGGTTACGAGTGTGCTGGTATTGATGTCAACCAGATTAGCATGGTGATTGGGAGTATAGAAGGAATCATATTGTAGTTTTAGGATTCTGGTAGAGAATCATCATACTCGTAGGCTTACTAGATAAGTCATAAAATGATGAATATGGTGATTTTGAGTCCAGAAAGAATTCCATGGTTGCCACAGTGCTCTATATAGAATCATTATAGTAGGAATATTACTGGAGAATCCATAAAATAATGACAATGGTGGTTTGGAGTTCAGGATTCTAGGCACAAGAATAAGATTCAAGGAGAAAATAATGGTAGAGAACGTGTAGCCATTTTATAGGTAGAAGTGGGCATAAAGCCTATATTAGACCCTCTCCATTATAAAGTGATATGAAATAGTTGTCCAACAATGTGTCGAAGTCTTAAAATGGCCTCCTTGATAAAACTTTATGGACTGTCAAAGTTAGGTCCTTGAGGTCCTAAGCACGTTGAAATATTAGAGGTCAGTAGAGCGAAAGGAGGAATATCGGAGATTGGAATATCATATCCTCGAAGAATAGGGCCATAGGAAAATCAAAAGGCTAATATCAGAGGTGTTCATATTAGGATATTAGAAGTTAGAGGTTATCAAAACATCATAGGATGCAGATACCGAAATATCAGATGGTAGAAGCCATCGGAACCTTGAAACTTCTTAATATTTGAATTTTGAGAAGTTACGATATATGGAGCTATCAATATTGTTAAAATGACTAAGGGATACATAGTAGGATTAACAAAGGTCTTCATTGCAAAACCAAGGCTTTACAGGACCCCTTCTCTCTCCTCTGCTAGGACACATGGCAGTGTGTAATTGGATCTGACAAGCTGCAGTGGAAACTGACATCAGCATGACATGGTAATAAGGTGGACACGTGACAACTTGTTTTGGCATTTTCAGTAGATTGATGGGGTAAGTCAGAGCGACATGTATCACCACACCGAACGTGCCATGCCGAGATATGATGAATAATGACACCATCTCAAAGGTCAACATATCATAGGTTCAGAACCTTATAACTCCTATGTAAATGGAACTGGAAACGTTTATGATAAAAGGGGCTCTGATATTATTTGGCACATGGGAATGTGTGGATCAAAGGAACTAAATGCTAAGAAGAGGGAGCTAAAATGCAATCGAGACTTTGAAAAAGTTATGATATGTATTGGATCCAATATAATGCTATGTTGGTATGCTAAGTTGGCCATCACATGCCCAGTCTTATGAGAAGGAAAACAAACAAGAGAGCTAAGTGCCAAGGAGTTAGAAGTATAGGAATTATATGATATCGTGACATTCATTTTATATGAGTTATGATATGTTGCAACTATGTTATAACAATAGAGATAATTAAAAGGATGAACAGGTTGGCACCTAGAGATTAAATGTAATCTAGTGGAGTTGGTTTATGGTGCAGTGGGATCTACAAAAAGTACTGAGACAAGGCAACGAGGATAATGGCCCACAAATAAGAAATGAAGAAATGAAGAAAGAAATCATAAACTTCCCATGCACATCTTGTAGATATAAATGAGAAAAAAAGTGGTCATTCTTGAGTACTCTCAAGCTCTAAGGAGCAATAAATAATCATGGGAAGTGAGACTAGAGTGTGAGTCCGACTGAGATTAAATTCTCGGTCTGGCATATTACAAAGAGAGTCAATGAAAGAACTCAAAAGCCCATCCTTTTGTTTAATGCCATGATATTGTTCAACCTTCAGATGCAACAACAACATGAGGAGCCATATTGAGGTACACTTGGGTAGCATGGAAACATTAAGCACTGATAGCATTGTGCGGTGTGCATCAGAGGATCAAAACCATTGATTTACATCAACAAAAGTGGGGAAGTGTGTATTGTTGAAGTGTAGGGTAGAGAAAGCAAAGTGTGTATTATGAAATGAACATCGAGAGAATAGCTGAAAGGTGTGTAGTAGAGAGCTTGTGTGAGAGAAGGCAGAGGGCTGAGGATATGCTTTTTTGAGCATAGGATAGAGTGTTGTTGTATGAAACCAAGGGAGTATGTAGAACAATAGAGGATCGAAAGAAGAAATTGTTTCTGCAACCAATCAGATTGGTATTTTTCATAATTTTATATGCCTCTATTTTTAGTTTGAAAATTGTATGAAATAGTAGAATAGTGGTAAGAGCAGGTTGTAGCTTGCATTCAAAAGATGTTGGTGCCTCTTGCCAAGTCAGTGCTTGCTAAAATAAGGAGGTTTGTGCCTCCTATGAGTGGGTGCTCACAAACAAACTAATGTAATTAAGTAGGTTCTTAATTTATATCATAAACAACAACAAATTGTTGGTTTTTTCCCTCTAGGTTTCCACGTGAAAACATTGGTGTCAATATGTCTGTGTTGTTGATGTGATATATTGTATGAACATATGAATGATTAAATATTGTTTCTCACTTTCTTCGTGAATGAATACTCTCATAAGTAAAAGAAAATAGAGGAAAGATATAAAAGCATATTCAGCAAAAATATTAAGAATCTCACTATTACTGATTCACTCCCCCCCTCAACTTCTCTGTAATTCCTTATTACAACAATTGGTATCACCGCAGGTTCCTTTAGGAACATTTTAACCACCAAAAGGTAGATCTATAAGGAATTATGTCTAGGAAAGAGATTTAAGAAGCTCACTCAAGCTAAATACCAGTCTTTGATGGGACAAACTCTACCTTTTTCAAAGTAAGGATGGAAGTGTATCTTATATCTGTGGAAGTAGATGTTTGGAATTTAGTGTTAGTACACTAAAATGTCCCTGATATTCCTCCCACTGATGCAGATGGTAAAAAATTGTATGGAAATAATGCTAAAGCCAAGAATTCCATTCTCTTTCTCCTTATTCAATCAGAACTTGTATATTTTATGCATTGTAAGTCTTCTAAGGATGTGTGGATGAATATTAATCAAAGTTATGAAGGAGATGAAAAAGTCAAGCACGCAAAACTTCAAACCTTCAGAGTGAGGTTTGAGAGCTTGCGAACTAGTGAAGATGAAAGCATAGTAGAATACTTCCTCAGAGTTGATGAAGTAACCAATATGATTAGAGTACTTGGTGAAGAGCTCAAGGAAGAGACGATTGTTCAGAAAATCTTATGATCTCTTCCCATGAAATTTAATTGTAAAGTCTCAGTGTGAGTTCCCTATAATACTAGTGTATTCCCTCATTGTTATTCTCAGTGTATCCCCCTTATTATTATTTTTATGCCCATGTAGTCCCCATATTGTTAGTATTCTTCCCCATAAAAGTCCACTATTATTATTGTTGTGCCCTTACATTATTATTGTTATGTTAGATCTGATTATATTGTGACCCCTCAGACTCATATATATAGAAATGAGGTTTTTTCATTTGAATCATCAAATAATTGTTCATTTCTGTAATGTAAAGGATTTTCCCCCTAGAAGAGGCTAATTTGAAGTCATTGATCTATATCTTCTTCTATTTTATGAGTTGGTTGCATAATATTTGGTATCAAAGATTTGTATTCTAGGGTTTCACTGTTGCAAACAGGTCATCATGGAATTTTCATTATAACGTGTTTTCTACAAAGGTTCAAAACCTTAAATTTTTATCACGAGGAGATGAAATCTTCGTGAAATTTCTGTCAAAATTTCACATCTTGGTTTGCTATATTCTCAGAGATATGATCCAATGAAGTTAGGCATGATCCAAAATTTCATCTCAAATAGGTGACCTTGGGGAAATTGTCATATATTCCTCTACAAGTATCAGATTTGAATTTTGTAAAAAGCAGTCAAAATATAATAGAATGTAGTATATTGTGGATCATGTTAAGGTCCAAAGGTCAAAACAGTGACATGTGATACTCAGTACATGTTCACTCCATTGAACCTGTTTAAAATTAGGTCATCGTGGGTGATTGGACATAAATTTATCATGAAGAATCCAAATTTGGTCCAACTTGCAGCATTAGAAAGAAGAATTAGAGGGATACCACATGGCCATATTTCATACCTTGGAGATTCGAATTTATAGAGATACAAAAAATTCAACATCTAGCTCCTAGAAAGCAAGAAAAAGGTGTGTATTTTTTTTAAATTTGTGTAAGTTTTGTTTGAAAAATCAGTTTGAAGTGATTCAATGGGCATAGTGAAGCATAAATATCATAGTTTGATTCGAAAATTCCTTGAAGAAAGAAAATGGAAACACCTAGTCAGCAACTAGAAATCTCTACTATGATGCATGAAGAAGAGGAAGAAATGCAACATGATATATCAATATTACGAGACCAAGTGCAACAAATTTCACTCACACAAATAGTAGCCAAAATTGAAATGGAAGCTAAGATTGATGGTTTGAAGAATGGTTTAAAAGTAGACATGGAAGGTTTGAAGGAAGGCTTGGGAAATTTGCTATAAGAAATGCTTCCTAATGGTGAAAATGTATTAGATGAAGTTCATGATGAGAATAAAAGGAATGTTAATAATCACTTCATAGACTCTAACTTTATATTGAACACCCACCATATTCCAAAGATCGATATGATGAAGTTCTATGGCAAGAATCTCCATAATGTGCAGCACACACAAAAGGTACGCATTACATCATTATCTTTAGAATCGAATCAGTTTGTACCTTATTGATGGTTGTGTTCTCATGAAAAACTTGTTACTTGGTAAATGTTTATAGAGGAAATGATAGCACATTATGAGGATACAAAGAGAAACACCTTATTTAGCCAATTGATAAATCTCAAACAAAAGGGTTAAATGGAAAAGCACACTGATGACTTCCGAAAATTGAATATCAGATCAATTATATTCTAAATGAGCATAGGGTTAATATATTCATAGGGACATTAAAGTATAACATCCAACATGAGGTTCACCTTTGGGAACCTGATTCATTGGAGAAGGCATTCAAGTGACAAGAAAAGTGTAAAGCAAAATTATGGAGATAAGGAAGTCTACCACTCACAACTATAAAGAAGAAAGTGTTTCTACTCCTATCCATCCAAAACCTACAAGGTTGACACCACAACAATTGGAAGAAAAAATAAACAAAAAGGGTTTTTTCATATGTGATAGAAAATACACGAAAGGTCGTAAGTGTGTTGAGAAGAAATTAACTTACATAGATTGGGAAGAGGAGGAAGAAAAGGAACACGAAATGTCAAAAGAAGGGGATATACACTAGGAACCAACCCTAGAGAAATAATAAATGAATATGACGATATCTTGTAAGGTATTGATAAGAATTACCACTCCTCAAACACTCAAGATAGAAGGACATTTCAATAATAAACAGGTAATAGTTTTGATTGATTCAGGTAGTACCCATAATTTTATTCATTGTAAGATAGCCAAGGAATTGAATTTCTTCCTATATCCAGAATTAGAGTGCAATTGATGTTTGCAAATGGAGGAACCATAAATTTATCTGGGAAGTGCCATAATATCAAGCTATCCATGGGAGAATATGTATTGAATAGTTCAATGTTTTCCATTCTAATGGTTGGTGTTGATGTTGTACTAGGAGTCCAATGGTTACAATATTTGGGTACGATAGCTTTTAATGTTCAAGAACGTTTCTTGAAAAAAAATTGGGAAGGAAAGGAAGTTGAATTATGGGGTATCGTAGGGGAACTAGGAAAGATAACCAGGTCTAATAGCATGAAAAAGATTCTAAATAAATAAAAACGAGACGTAATTGCACAATTATGTTCACTAGAGGTTCAAACATCAAAATCATACATTTCTCCAGATCTCCAAAATATCTTGGACAATCATTCTAAGGTTCAAGCAGTGGAAGATCAAATTGAGCATCAACAACAAGTTCTCCAACTCTTAAAGGATAAACTCACTTTAGCGCAAAATAGAATGAAACAATAATCAGATCAACATCACAACGAAAGAAGTTTTGATGTAGGTGACTAGATATTTTTATGGCTACAACCATACAAACAAATTTCCGTTAAGCATGCTAAGAGGGATAATTAATTATCACCAAAGTATTATGGTCCTTATAAGGTGTTGCAAAATATTGGTACTATGACATAAAAATTGGCGCTTCCTATATCCTCCCAAGTGCACACAGTTTTCTAGATTTCATGCTTAACGAAGGTTATAGGTGACAAGCTCCCAGTTCAAATAATATTTCCATAACTTGACAAGGAAGGGAAAATCATATTGGAACCTGAAGCACTCACAGAAACAAGAACTTGACAACTACGAAATCGATCAATTTTAGTGCATCCCATCGAGTGGAAGGACTTACCAACTGAATATTCCACATGGGAGGATGATAATTTTATATAGAAGCATCCAGAACTACTCAAGCATTGAGGAAAACACATTTTTGAAGAAGATGGGCATGTTAGGTCCCTATAATACTAGTGTATTCCCTCATTGTTATTGTCAATGTAGCCCCCTTATTGTAATTAATGTGCCCATGTATTCCCCATATTGTTATTATTGTTCCCCATAGAAGCCCATTATTGTTATTGTTGTTCCCTTACATTATTATTGTTATGTTGGAGCTGATTATATTTTGACCTCTTAGAATCTTATATAGGTTTTTTCATTTGTTCATTTATGTAATGTAGATGAATTCCCCCCCACTAAGAGGCTAATTTTGAAGTCGGTGATCTATCTCTTCTTCTATTTTGTGAGTTGGTTGCATAACACTCAACTATTGAAGAAAGAGATAATTTAAAGGATCTCAAGATGGACCAGTTGCTTGGTACTCTCAAAATGCATGAGATGAGAGTAGGAAGAGATAAGTTTGAACCTAAGGAAGCAACATTCAAAGTATCCAGAAAGTCCAAGGAGCACAAAGACCTTAGAGACTTCCCTAGCTATGAAACTGATCAAGTGTTGTCTCAATCAGATATGAAACTGAAGCATGGATCAAGAAAATATAAAGGGAAGTTTCCATTTAAATTTTTTGACTGTGGAAGAGTTGGATATTTTTCACCCAAATTCCCTTACAAAGAAACAACTGAAAAGGAATATGATCACAAATTTGGGAACAAATATAAAAAACATCATAAAAAAAAATTCTATAAGAAAGAGGGGTTCTTCTGCAAAGAGGATGGCTTAGCACCAAATTCAGATAGTGAAAACTCTTCAGAGGATGATTCAGATAAGTATTTACTTATCGATTTTGGAACAGATTCCAAGAAACAAAGTATTATTGACTCTGAAGAGGAAGAAGAAGAATAAGAAGTGGTGGGTGCCTGGCAGGGGAACTCATTAGTGCTCTTGATGAGTTAAATAAAGCAAGTAAAAATAATAACCAGTTGAAGGAACAAATACAACGTGTTGAAGAAGGTATGTATAACTCTAATAATGAGGAGTTTGTTTATGAAAAAGAAAAAGTTGAAGAAGCTATTAAGATCAAATATAGCTTAGTCCTTCTACTAGAGGTAAAACAAGGAACATGTCAGAAACTAGAAGAAGAGACCATGAAATTAAACATAGGATGCTCAAGTTAAGGAGGGAAATCATCTCAAAAACATGAAAAGATGAAATATTATCTTTGAAAGTTAAACTAGAAGAAATTAAACGAAAGGAAGAGGTTCTTTAGGATTTTGTCCATGAATGAGAAGAGAAATATCAGAGTGTTAAGGAATAGGTTATCTCCCTAAGAATGTATCTTTAGGGAATACAGATCGAGAAGGTATTAAATGAAAAATTTGGAGAATGCACAAGGAAACTAGATCACATTCTAAATATCCAAAGGCCCGCAAGAATCAAAACAAGTCTAGGATACTCAAAGACACAAGAATATTCTATGGAGATGATAAAATTCAAGTCCATAGGATTTGAAGAACCACAAAGTTATGCAAAGAAGAATCAAGAAACAATCAATTAAGAGTTAAAAGAGAAGTAGGGAAAAGAGGATATCAAATGGAGAATGAATCAATCAACTAGAAAACCAAGGTACCTTCATGCACAAACTCATGTGACTTCCAATAATAGGCATGCCCATTTATTTTATGGCCATTATTATAAGTGTTATAGCTTTGTACACGTAACACCCTCATCCCACATCTACCCAAGTAACTAGCCAATGAGGGTAAATATGCGAGGAGAGGCCACTATAATGGGATTCAACCTCATAGCTTACCTTAAGGAAGTGGAATCATTGGAATTGCACAACACATACCTTATATACCTACTACAGGACTCTCAAAATCCTTCCCATCATCCCCATCACTAATCCATGGGTGCCACACAAGTTTTAGACCACTAAACCCCTGCACGATCCCTTGATATGGACAAGGGTGAGTCTAGGAGGCTCCATTCGCTCCCACTGGAAGGAATGGGTTTGTTTAGGGACCTTTTCCCTCAGTCCTGTGTTTGCGACTTCTGAATTTGCGACACTTTTTTAGGGCAAGAGCCCAGGTCACTACCCATAACACAATGACATGTTTAGAAATAAATTTCAAAGTGGAACAAGGATACATTTGCAAAAACATCAAGAAGGAATAGAATGTACCCTTACTAGCCATGACATGCATTTTGTCAAACAAGTCAGAAATTTATAATCTACGGGTTTAAATAACAAATCTTAGCATAGGGGTCTCATTCTTATCTGGGAATCACTAAGAAGTGTTTTTGCCTTATATCATTAGTTGTATTATCATCTATTAGGTCATAGATACATTTTCAGTCATTTACAAATGAAAACATGAGGAGATCCATACATCCTCATTGTCATAAGACATGATTATGAAAAACATAATAACAACAGAAATATCAAGGATACATCATCCATAGAATCCATATATAGACCAATACATTTACACATAAGATACCAATTAAACAACCTCTTATTAACGAATGCAAAATCCAACCTAGTATGGGACTACCACATTCCACACAACCATAGGTTGGCTGAGCCAAATATCTCTTCGCCTAATCACCCCCATTCCATATTCCGAGCATGAATGTGGGACTCGAACCAAAAGAACCATCCAAGGCATTATGAGGCTAAACCACCTCACCCTCATCAGTAGAAACCAGGCTTTACTCCAATCCACACTAAATGACTAGGCCAAAACAATAATCATGTAATAATAGGCTTTACCATGATCTGAACTAGATCACTAGAGAAAAATAATCATGGATTCCATCAAATTTCTCCACCTACACCATGAGGAATTTTTCTCTCTACTAGTCTCTAGGCTTTACTGCAATCCACACCAGATCACTAGGCCCTAATCAAGACTCCACTATCCAAGATTTACCATACACCCTATCCTAGAATTACTAGCACTAATGGAGAGCACACACCTCTAGGCTTTACCGTATATCTCGTTATTCACTGATTGAGGATTCCTAGGCCCACCGAGTCAACACAAAATCTGGCTTTACCGCAACCCATAGTCTAGTTCAGGTGTTACTAGGTTGTGTGTTCTTTTATTCAGATATCCATCTCACTCAACTTTGATTTCATCCAGCAATTGAAATCAACCAAAACATGAGAACCCAATCACACCATGGCTATCTAAAATGGCTAGGCTAGGCTGAAAAACACTGTGTCACCTAGCAAAACTCATGCCAATGACAAAAATAGAACCAAGAACACACATGCAACACCACGCATGCCAAATATAGCAAAGAAACCACACGTTCAAGTGGATGCCTGCAAAGAATCCTATTTTAGTTTCTTGATCCTTCTCTTCTTTTCTTGATCTCTACTTCCTCTTAACCTCCTATGTCTTTCTTGATCGAATGTTGAAATTCTCCAAGAAAAATCTAGGTGTCCAAGAGTGCGAGAGAGAGAGAGAATAGAGAGAGAGCTCCTCAAAAACCTTTTTATGAATTCATCTTCTATTTTCTTCATTTTCTATTATTTTCCTTCATTTTACTGCTCACATGCAACCTATGACCTTTGACCTTCATTTTCTCCTAATTTCCATTATTTTCAAAAATAAAATGTTAATTAATTCCACTTTTCCTTTTGAAATGCATTAACGATTTCATTTTCCAATTTCCTTAGCCATAATAAACCAAATTGGAGCACCCACACTATGATTTTTTTGCAAACATTCAGCTTGGAATAAGTATCCCATAATATGTGCTTATTATTTGTCCTTTATTAACTTTTATTAGATGGAATTTTCAGTAGGGTTGTTACAGAACCCTCCCCCTTTGAGGACACCATCCTCGGTTTTCAACCACACGTATACCTCAACAAAACCATTGAAAGACAAACATACTTCCCATGGAGCTTTATAACATAGCCCAATGTAGTATTTACAATCATCACCCTAATGAGAAGCAAACCAGCATGACAACATAACATCATAATAACATGACACCCATACTGCTTATTGGATTTTTATAACTTAGCTCATGGTGATATTTACATCCACATACATATGCACATATATCAAAACATCACCTAAAGATATGCCAAAACTGTTCGCTTATACGGGCCTGACCCAAGTTCAGAAGAGTTATTTAGCTAAACAAATCCGATAGCTACCGGCCCTTTCGGTAACAGCCTGTGGAGCATGGACTGAGGTCGCACCTCAAGTAGCAGGGGAGGGTGCTGAAACTAGGTTTCCACAACCTAGGGATGTTTTGGTGTGGTTTGGAGGTTTTGAACACTGGTTTATAGCTCCTCGCTACTCGGTATTCGCACAGACCCAGATTTATTATATCTTTCTTATTAGTGCGATATTATATTGGAGGATGCGGTTATAGGTTAACAGGGTCTTTAAGCAAACATTTAACCAACACAACTAATTCGCACATCAAAATGAACCCATATTTACATTCATTTATATCATAAGCAGATTAAATTAAATAGATATTATGAAAGTCAGATTCGCGATAGCTTAGAAGGAACACAGAATTTAAGAAGAAACTTATATTTATTTCCACTTATCCTCAATACATCTAGATTTGCCCTGCCCACTTAGCTATAGGGGTCTGTACACACAGTTGTGGACTTTCCAGGCCTTTGCACACACAGTTGCAGAGCCTTTATCTACTACCCCAACCGTTTACTCAGACTTATAGACACTTTCAGAATATCTTCTTCAAAAACCCATTACGTTCCATATTCCCCAAAAGAACTACCTTTCCCTCATAGAGCCGCAGTCTATTTATACCCTTCCTTGGCCTGCGATCCCTGTGTGGGATGACTCTATTTATATTTCTTTACATTATTTTCAGGTGGACTAACCTTTGACTCAATCCTATTATACTTCGCACTCTGCATACTTCAAAGTTTTTACAATAATTTAATCCTACTTTTCGGGCTTTTTGCCCCAGAACCATTACGCATGACCTCTGCTACCCAACAGTCCCCCAACATAATCATCATGACTCATCCTGAGTCACTCACCGGTGTGGCTAAACCTTCTACCTTGGCTTCGTGATTCACCTCCCTTTGAGTGGCACTCGTAATCCTGCTGCTCCTTCATTGTATCCTGCAATGCTTCATCCCGCTCTTGCTTCAATGTTTCTACCACGTCTCGCAACCGATGATGGTTATTATGCTCTGCTCAGTTAACATAAAACACCCCCTCATAGGACTTAAACGCAAGTGGAGGAGCCGCATACGGGACCTCCTGGTACCACCACAGCCACTTCTGACCTTCGTATCTTCTCTTCGCACCATCTGCTGCAGCTTGTGTTGAAATTTTGCAAGACCCTGGCTGTTGTCCGCAAGATGCCAATCATCAAGGGACATCAGAGACAACTTATTAACTGCATATCTACACTTGGTCGTCATCTTTCCATCCTTTTGTTGATCTATCATAGTGCGTTGGCCTACGCTTAGGTGAGGTGATGGCATCCAGTTCAGTTCTGCTTCGTGTTCCATCTTTTTCAGTACATCCCCTACCAGTGATGTTGTAGCCTGCGGGATGCCTGCAGCGGTCAACACCATACACCTTGGAGAGTCCTGCTTCTCTATCAGATAGATCACTACCACCGGGCACATGCCTTGTGCAGATATAATGAAAAATTTCCTATGTGTTTCCGAAGTGTAGGCTGCCCTCGGTGATTTATAAGCCATGCGAATCCCAAATTCACTACTTACCGCTTGTTTCAGTGCGTGTAAACTGCTCATGTAAAATCTGTGGCAGTTCAATTCATATCTGGCTCGTACTATTTCTCTTAATTGCCCGTCGCCCGCTCCCTTTTTCCGTAATGCAGACATCTTGTCATGAATAGTGATATCAATGGTCATCATTCCTTGTATCAGCGCATCCTCATGATCCTTTTCACAGAATTACGACCCTTGTGTTTGGTCAAATGTACGCACACCGTAGTACTTGCTCATCCATCCCCTAGGCTGCTTTATTGTCCCGTGCTCTCTTTCAACTGGGTGGAGTGGTGAGACTATCCTCTCTTTGGCTAGTCATGCAATTGGCCCGCCCGTGTACAGCTTTAGGTGACTGCCATTCACTCTTCCTGGGAAGGGGTCTCCAGTGAGTTTAATCAGTAGAACCATGCCCCCATCAGTAACTTCTTTGATGACATAGGGTCCCAACCAGTGCATGCGGAATTTACCTAGGAATTTTTCAAACTTACTGTCATAAAGCAATACTAGATCATTTTCCTTGAAGGTGCGCACCTTGATATGGCGATCATGCCATGCTTTCTCATGCTGTTTCTGTACCTGCTGATGGAATCTAGCCAGAAAGCATTCCTCCTCCAATTCTTCTAGCTGTGCGAGCCTTTCTTCCAACACCCCGTGGTCTGCCATACCTATGATTGCCACAATCCATAGACTAGGCACAATATATTCCATAGGCATGATTACCTTCTTGACATAGAATAAGTGAAACAGTGTCTGGTCTGTCAGTTTCTTACATGTAGTTCGGTATTCGCATAGCGTAGCAAGGATGCGCAAGTCCTAGTCATTTCGTCGTGCATTACAGACCTTAGTCAATGCGCTCTCCAAAATTTTGTTGAAGGCCTCGACGGTCCCATTTGCTTGTGGATGGTAGGGCATACTATGTTGGTGATATATCTGAAATTCCTCAGTGAGTGCACTGATAGTTTCATTCAGGAAATGAATTCCCCTATCTCTCATGACAATTTTGGGGTAGCCAAACCTGGTCAGTACGTTCTTGAACAAGAATTTTGTTGCTATCGCAGCTGTGCAATCCTTAACTGGTTGTGCCTCTGCCCATCGAGTCAATTATTCAGTTGTAGTGATGACATAATGCATGCCAGTCTTTCCTCGCGGTTCAATAGGCCCAACGAAGTTGATCGCCCATTTCTCAAATGGTTGTAGCGTCATCTGTGGTTGAAGGAGCATTTCATCCCTCTGTGATGGTTTTCCGGTTTGTTTGCATGTATCGCGGGCCCGATAGTATGCTTTCGAATCTTTATGTAGAGTGGGCCACCATAACCTAGCGTGAATAATCTTCTGGGCTATGGCGTGGCCTACATAATGTCTGCCAGCAACCCCTCCATGTGCTTCGGCTAGGGTCTGTCCACGCTTGAATTCTGGTACATATTTACGCAATATTTCATCATTGCCAATCTTGTAAAGGTCGCCTACAATAATGGTAAAATTTGTTGCGTGTATCACTAATTCCTTCTTTTGCTGGACAAAATACCCCTGTGGGACAGTGCTTGTGGTTAAAAAGTGGATAATATCTTCAAAGTGGCCAGCTGCAACGCACACGGCATATAACTGGGCATTTGGGAGTTCCTCCTCTAGATTTTTTGGTTCTTCTCTAGTCTCAATTTAGGACAGGTGATCCAGACCTACATTCAGACGTCCTAGATTTACAACAACCTCAAAGTGGTATTATTGAAACAATAGTAACCATCGATAGATGCACCCCCCCCCAACACAAGCTTATTGATTAGGTACTTGAGTGCAGATTGATCCATATACATCTTAAAATGTCCTCCGAGCAGATAGTGACGGAAACTTTAGAGCACGTATACCATCACCAATCCATCCCGCTCATTAGTAGAGTAATTCTTTTCCGCTTTGGACAATCTACGACTTGCAAACGTAATTGGGTGATCGATGCCCTTCGCTCCTTCTCGAGTGAGTACCATACCCAACGCGATACATGATGCATTAACATCTACATGAAATTCAACGTCCCACTTTGGAAAGACCAAGATAGGGGAAAATGCCATATTTTCCTTAATCATTTCAAGGCTTTTGTTACATTCTTGATTCCAGCAATACGTAGCATCGTTCTTCACTAACTGTTCCATTGGAGCTGTGAACTGGGTGTAGCTTTTTATAAACTTCTGGTAGTAGCCAGTGTGTCCTAATGTAGTGCGTAGCTTCTTTACACTTTGTAGTGCTTGCAGATCAAGTATGACAGTGATCTTTGCTAGATCCACCATTAGTCCTTGCTTACAAACCACATGGCCCAGCAAGTTCCCGAAAGGAACGCGGAAAGTACACTTTTTTAGGTTGAGCACAATCTGGTGCTGGCGGCAGGTATCCAACATCAATTGTAAGCTCGTGACATGTTTCTTAACCAATCTATATACAATACAGTCATCTAGGTAGAATTCTAAGAACTTGTGGATAGATTCCTTGAACATGGCTACCACAATACACGAAAATATCGTCGGTGCATTCTTCAGCCCAAAGGGCATTACTGTATACTAAAAACAATCTCATTCAGTAGCAAACATTGTCTTGCTCTGATCCGCTGGTGCGATCGCGATCTAATGGTACCCAGAGAACCCATCCATGAAGGAGTATGCTTCTTGCCCGCCCACATTTTCTAGTACCTCATCTATAAAGGGTGTTTGAAACGGATCATTAACATCGGCATCATTAAGCTTTTGCAGATCTACACAGATGTGGATCTCACCCTTCTCTTTATTCTCCTCTATGACCATAGGGCTTACCCAATCAGACTCCTCGACTGGTTCAATAATTCTTGTTGCCAGCATCTTTTCCAATTCTTCGCGGAAATTTTCTTTGTATTTTGGATTCAATCAATAGGGTTGTTGTTTCACTAGCTTTGCATCTAGCTTCAAAGTTATCTTCATCATTCCTAAGTCTCCTATAATAATTTTCAGCTCTGTAATTTTTGTAGGGAATAAATCTCAGTATTCTCGGAGCAACGCGACGACCTTTTCCACCGTGGCGTCCTCGGAATAGTCCCAAAGCGTAACATACTTTAACTCTTCCTTTGTTCTAATATTTACTTTCTTTGTTTTCAATGGCGCCGTGATGTCTAGGTCTTATATCTCAGGGTCATGCACCTCACGACTCCCTTTGGATTCTAGTATATTGATATTACGCGGGTCATGCTCATTGTAACATGTGAAGGCCTAGCTCAATTGTTGCGACTAGTCTAATGACACAACTTCTACTGGTTTCGGTAGTGTTCTGAATATGGTGGTTTTTACTAGTTGTAAGGCATTGTCCACGGTATCCATCCATTGGTCTTCAAAGAGAAATGTCGACAGAAACCCTTCGTGCAGGATAAACCACTCTCCAGTGCCATGTCGGAGCTCTGTTTCCATATACCAATTCCTTGGAATGACATCAAGGGTATGATAAAATAAGTGCACCCATTCTGGTTGAGGCTCCACACCATAAGCTTTGGTCCATTTGGTCAGGTGCAAGCGCAAATCATCTCTTCCATCGTATTCCTTCGTTATTCGTAGCTCTGGTTTCCCAAATCTTATCTGCATCATGTGCCTACAACTTCGCCAATTTTTGAAGTTTCCTTCATCGATGTCCCACCATCGCATCGGTGTCATGCACAATGTCCATTTTAGCGCATAAAACTGTTGGTACTCTGGTACCACACTTTTGAATTTAACAAGGAATTCATCAACTACTATCAGCCCATCATACATTGACAGCTCGTGGTTCTAAGCTTTAACTCAATATAACGATTTCTTCATCATATTACAGTGTAACGTGGTTACCCCATTCACCCTTTTTCACCATCGTTCGTCCTCTTCATCTGAATCACTTTTGCATGAGCTGGCATAACCCTACGAGAGTTTCCACTCCTCCTTCAGCCTATTTGCAACAATTTTGTAGATACAATTCAATGCATCATCCTTTTCGTCATTGCACACAGGTTCTATGGAGTGCAGTCCATCTGTTGGATCTAGTGGAATGACTACATGGAGGGACTTTTTCTCAACTATCATCTTCCTCTGTTTGAGGTCAATAACCCCATTCATGTTAGTGGCCTAGTATATCCCTAGCAATGCAGGGTATGGGCTACTTTCATCCATGATTTCAATAACATTAGTATCCGTCCATTTACTTGCGCCATCGATATCTACTATAATTCCTTGCAGTCTTCCCATGGGCAAGATCTTTTGTTTATTGGACATTCGCAATTGGATAGGAGACCATTGTAGTGTAGGCTTACCCATGCGTTCCCAAGTCTATTTAGGCAATACGTTTGCATCTGAACCTAGGTCTAGAATGACCTGATCCATCTCATAGTCACCAATCTGCATTGTTAACTGCATCTCCCCACCCATCCCCAATTAGTGTCTTGCTAATTTCCGGACTGTGTGAGGTTCACCCCATCATGCGCATCTAGTAATCACTTCCTATAACCCTTTAACTGCCCTATTGTCGCGAAGAAATTTTATGCATGTCTCTAAGAAGGTAGTCAACATCGAGGGATCCCTAGCTAGCTCAGGTTGACCCCTACTACCTCAAGTAGAGACACCCGTGAAGCTTTCCCTAGCTTCCATATTGTTTTGCCCATTGATCACTCCTATGGCAGCGCCACTCCACACTACCACCTTTACCATGGGTTCATCATCACGTGGTTCAGATCTCATCATCTGCACATTTTGCATTGTTGTAGGAGGCACTACCTTCTTGTCGTGAATCTGTGCTATCAACATGGGGCAGTCTAGCAACTCATGATCGAATTTCTCATAATAAGGACATGATTTTCGGGTTGGATTGGTGCAATCCCATGCGTAATGTCCTGGTCCTCCACAATTTTAATAGATTAGCTTCCCACGACCCCTTCCTAATCCCATGTTTCCCCGTCCTAGACCCTGTTTGGGAACCCACTGCATGCCATTGTCGTGGCTAGATCCTGACCTCGCACCTTAGTCTGCATTCTGTAGGTAGGTGCCTGGTCCATGAACATTCGATAGCTATGGAAATCTCTTTCTTCATGACCCACCGATCTACAAAAGTTGCAAAAGAGCTGCTGGGGGCTCTATTTGTATTTTGTCAATAGATGACAATTATCAATGTTGTGCTTTCCTCCTACCTAACAGATTGTGCACCAGAGTGGGGCGATTGCGCTTGGCCCTGCCTGTACCTCTGGTCGCAGTGGTGTTTGTCCCCCCTGACCACCAAATTCACCGAGATTGGACAGTGATCTTTATCATGTCCCTGGCTCCTAAACTTTATACACCATACTTCCTCCCGGACTTTCGAACGTGGTGTTTCTTCCTATTTTAACTTCTATATTTCCAAACACAAATTTTAGACCTGCACTTGGATTTGCTGAACTCCCAACTGTGGGTCTTGTACCGAGGTTTCGTACAACCACATTGCTGCCTCCAGTACTTTCGCTTGGTTTGAGATTTTTTTTATGACAAATCTAACTTCAAATATGGTGTTAATGATGCGACAAACCAACTGCAGTCGTGTGCATCCATCAGGGTCATGTTGGCCTCATGAATGGTGCTTTTCAACCTCTGATCCAAGTCCCACGGGGTTTCACCAGGCATCATCGTGATCTCTTCGAATCCTACAATCAACTATGCTTCTGACTTTGGCCAGCTAAACTCCTTGGTTAATTTAGTATGGATGTCTACTATCCCCACCATTGGGTTGATGCTTGAATACTTCATGTACCATGTTAGCCCTCGATCCTGTAGTGCGTTGACTAATATGGCTTTCTTGATATTATCATCCACGACTTGCTGCGTGTTCCATACCGATGTTAGCACAAACCAAAATTGTTTCGCATCTTCACCTCCTACTCCTTTGAACACTTGTAACTGAATCGTGTTCACCATAGTTACCCTTCCTCTACTCCCGTCCCTGATCCTTTTGATTTTTCAACTTTCTTTTCTATAGTGTCCCAACATTTCACACCACACACCCCATATGCAGATCTCAATCCCAACAACAAAACCATTTGTTGGCTTATATGGGCCTCACCCAGGTTCAGAAGAGTTATTTAGCCAAACAAATCCCATAACTACTGGCCCTTTCAGCAACAACCGGTAGAGCGCAAACTAAGGTCTGACTCGAGGCAGCAGGGGAGGGTGCTAGAACCAGGCTTCTGCACCCTAGGGATGTCTTGGTTTGGTCTAGAGGTTTCGTGCACTGGTTTACAGCTCCGCGCTGCTCGGTATTCACACAGACCTAGATTGATTATATCTTTCTTATTAGTGTGCTATTCTATTGGAGGATGTGGTTACAAGTTAATAGGGTCTTTAAGCAAACATTTAACCAACACAACTAATTCGCACATTAAAATGAACCTAGATTTACATTAATTTATACCATAAGCAGATTAAATTAAACATATATTATGAAAGTCAGATTCACGACAGCTCAGAAGGAACATAGAATTTCAGAAGAAACTTATCTTTATTTCCACGTATCCTCTATACATCCAGATCTGCCCTGCGCACTCAGCTGCAGGGGTCTGTGCACACAGCTGCAAAATTTCCAGGCCTCGGCGCACACAGCTACAGAGCCTCAATCTACTACCCAAACCCTTGACTTGGACTTACAGACACTTTCTGAATATCTTCTTCAAAAACTGATTACATTCCATATTCCCCAAAAGAACTGCCTTTCCCTCATAGAGCCACGCTCTCTTTATACCCTTCCTTGGCCTCCGATCCCTACGTGGGCCGACCCTATTTATATTTCTTTATGTTATTTTCAGGTAGACTACCCTATGACTCAATCCTATTATACTTTGCGCTCCACATACTTCAGAGCTTTTACGATAATTTCATCCTACCTTTTCGGCTTTCTGCGCCAAAACCGTTATGCAAGACCTCCTCTACCCAACAAAAACATATACCAAACATCATACCAAAACTTCTTTCCATCAATTGACAAACATTGAAGGATACATAATCTGCATCTGATCCGCCATCTCCCATGTAGCTTCATCGGGCCCAAAGTGCTTCCAATACACTTTAACCTACTTCATTTATCGGTTTCGGAGCATGAGCACCTTTCTCTATAATATAAATTGTGATGTCGGCTAGAATTCTCCTTCTAGCTCTACATGCAATACAAACCACTCAATCATATGATCAACATATTTAACATACTTCTTAAGAAATGACACATGGAAAACATCATGGAATTTCCATGTTGGATGCAGTGCAAGTTGATAGGCTACTGGTCTAATTTTCTCAAGAATCTCAAAAGGTCCACAAAATTTTGGTGCTTGCTTGGCACATGATCCAATCTGGAAGGAGCTATTCTTTGTTTTTATCCGTAAGTACACCTATTCACCAAACTAAAAATCCTTAAACACCTTGTTCCAATCCATATATCTCTTCTACCTATCTTGTGTTGTCTTTAGATCCTTCTTTATTACCTACATTCCTACTCCATGTCTGCCAACATGTCCAGTCCAATCAACACACTATTCATTGGGTCACTCCAACTGATGGGAGTCTTCCAAATCCACCAATACAATGCCTCAAATAGAGTCATCCTCAAGGATTCTTGATACCTATTGTTGTAAGAGAACTCTACCAACAGAAAGTACTCATCCCACTTCTGTTATTGATACATCACATACATCCTCAACATGTCCTCTAATATTTTGTTGACCCTTTACGTCCGTTCATAAGTCTATGGATGATAATTCATACTAAAGGCCAACTTTTTCCCTTATCCTACAAACAACTGTTTCCAAAACTTGGAAGTGAACTTAACATCCCTCTCTGATATAATCTCCTTCGAAACCTTGTGCAACCTAACCACAACTCTAATGACTACCTATGCTATATCAATAGCCAAAAATTTAGACTTCACTAGAATGAAGTGTACCTATATCACATTACCTATCCTTCCTTCATAATAACACTACCTATCCTTCCTGCTATAACACTCATACCTGAGAATGTAGACTTCACTAGAATGAATGTAGGATAGGTAGTTTCTATATGATTTACCTATACCTGCCTGCTAAGAGAATATGTGATGTTATTCTCCTTTCCTTTGATGTATCTAATCTTAAAAAAAAATTCACTGATTATGGCCAACCAGTGAACCTACCTTACATTCAGATTTGGTTGGTTAAATAGATACCACGAACCACTATGAACACTCATCAATACAAACCTCCTGCCAAGAAGATAGTGCCTCCACATCTTCAATGCATGTATGATCGCTTCCAACTCAATATCATGTGTCAGATAGTTTTTCTCATGTTTATTTAGTTTCCATGACTCATGGAACACTACCTATCCTTCCTGAATAAGGACTCCACCATGTCCTCTCTTGCAAGCATATGTACATACTACACATTATTTTTCTGGCTCTACGATCTGTAACAGTAGAGCATGTGTTAACAACTACTTAAGGTGATCAAAAATAGCCTCACACTCCTTTTTCCATTCAAAATTATTACCTTTCCTCTGTAATGATGTAATAGGATAAGAACTTTGTGAGAAATTCCTGATGAACATCCTATAATAACTTGCAAATCCCATGAAGGATCTCACTTCATATACATTTCTAGGAGCTTCCCAATCCATGATATCTCTTACCTTTTTTATATCCACTATTCAGCCCTCTTTGGAGACAACATGTCCCAAGTAATTTACTTGAATCTGAAAGAAACTACACTTGCTGAGCTTAACATACAATTGATACCTCTCTCAACAATATCAACACAATTTCTAAATTCTTGGCATGATCTTCTTCATTCTTAGAGTATACCAATATGTCATCAATGAACACAATAAAAAACTTGTCCAAATAGGGATCTGGCACACTATTCATCAAACAAATAAAGGTGGGTTTAGAATTAGGCAAACAAAATGGAACTACAACAAACTGATAATGCCCATACATGGTCCGCAAACTTGCCTTGTAAGTGTCCTCCTCTTCAATGTGTACCTAATGATATATGAATCTCAGGTCAATCTTCGAGAACATTGCTGCTCCAGTCAGTTGATCAAACAAGTCATCAATCCTCGACAATGGATACCTATTCTTGATGTTCACTTTGTTTAGCTTCCTATAGTCAATGCATAGCCTGAGAGAGGCATCCTTCTTCTTCACAAACAATACCGGTGTGCCCCATGGTGATACACTTGGCCTGATGTATCCTTTTTCAATCATCTCTTTTAGATACAACTTTAACTCTACCAACTCAAGTGTGCTCATCTTGTAAGGTTCTTTTGATGTTGGAGCTACCCTAACACCAACTAAATAGAAGCGTCTACTTCCCTGTGAGGTAGAAACTCTTAAATATTTGTAGGAAATACATCTTGAAACTATTGTAGAACTGGGTACCTACTCAAAACATCTTCATCCTCAAACTCCTTACCTTTGTCACTAGAGATATGTACTACAAATAACACACACCCTTTTGTATGACTACACTTGGCACGCATAGCTGTCATCATCCTAACTGATGTGGCTTTCTTCTTTCACTGTAAGACTCTTGCTTCCCCATTGTGATCCAAGCACTCAATGGCTTTGTCATAACAATCCACCTTGTTCTTGTGAAGGTATAGCTAGGCCATACCCAATAGCATACTATATGATCCCAACATAAATGTGTTCAAGTTCATTGATGTAGACATGTCATTCAACTCAAATGCACAAGTTCTTACCCAATTATTTGTACCCGTAGCCAACTGCACTAACCAAGATTCTACATGAACCTCTTTATTCAAACCACACTTATCCACCAACTGAAGACTAACATAACTATAATTAGATCCATGGTCAATGAAAATAGAAACAACTTGATCACAAATATTATTGTCCATATCAATGATAGATGTCTGATGGTCTTCCTCTCTGTTGTCCAGCACTGCATAGATACGAGGAATGTTTTTTCCAAGATCCACAAAAGTATGTGCCTCCTATGCACTATAGATCTGAAGCCTATCACATTGATTATGTTGTCAATATCTCTTAAGTTTTTCCTTATTGCATGTCCAACACTCCAACCATCTAGTATCATCACCTCTATGTTGTTGTTATGATCCCTATCCATATCTAGCAACATTGAGCTTCTTGTAAGGTGTTGCATTCTCTTTCTCTTCAGTATTATGAGGCCTTTCTCTTTTCGATTGCCATTTATCCTTACCATTATCCTTATCTTTCCCTTTCCATCCTTTTTGAGATGCATTATTATGCTTTGGATTTTCATAACAATGTTTTAATTTCCCAATAACCTCCTCAAGTGATTGAGGCTCATCATACTCAATCTGATCTTTAAATGTTAATGGACATCCATTTAAAAATCATTGAACTTCATCCTTCTCATATTTAATATACAATACACACTTCAATAGCTCCAGGAACTTAGTTGTGTACTCTTCATTTGTCATGATCCCATCTTTAGCTCATAGAGTTCTTTGGCCTTACTGTCATAGTACCTTTCTGACAATTACTTCTTCCTGAAAAGCCTCTTTAACACATTCCAACTTAGGTCCTCTATTCTAATATCTCTGACTTGCTTCACATCTTCGAACTAGATACATGTTTTACCTCTTAGACTAAATATATATACTCAGGCCTTCATATTATCTGTGTAATTATGAAACTCAAATAACTTCTTAATCCCAGGTATCCAAGCCTTTGCATCTTCCAGCTTCTTGAAATCTCCATCAAAAGTAGGTGGCTTTTCTTGTTGTAAATAATACTAAGAGGGGGGGGGGGGGGGGGTGGCCGTTGAATCAGTATTACCAGATCAATAATTTTTCATTTACCAAATAGATTTATATACACTACTTCTAAGATGTGAACTAGCGTGTACATGCTACTATGGTTACAGAAACCAGCGTATACCTAGAGAAATTGTGATTTAGTTAATTTATCATGTGTTGATAAATAACCAATAACTTACTAAATAGTGCAGTAAAAATAGAATAAACCATCACACATAAGCAACACACATGAACACCAAGATTTAAGGTCAAAACACAATGTGGTTGAAAACCACCTGCTGCTGGCATCTCTATCTTCTTTTAACAATAAGAAAACTTGTTTACAATCTTGTACTGGTGCAGACTCATAGCAGCACACAGTCACCTACCTATAGAAGGCTACAACCTTCTCTCGCTTTCTAGTTTCTGTTGGAAGGGAACTAAAACCCCCTAGCTCTTGTACCAGCCAATGTGTTTACTAGTACGAAGACACTGGCCTACTAAAGGCTACGACCTTCTCTCTTCCTTTAGGTACCATGTTTCATAAATTTTTAGACTGGATGCTCTTGGTACACAACAATATGCATGAAGGCCTTGCTTCATCAAAATTTTCATATTGGACCCATCAGAACTTTCAAAATGCATCAACTAATAATGAGTTAATCTTATCAGTTAGATCACTGTCACTAGAACATTGTGCTAAACCTAGAAACCTACATCATCATTCAGAACCAATTGCAACATCAAAAATCATGCATCATAATGTATACGTTACTTTATTGAACCCAACCTGTATGTATACGATACTTCCTTCAATCAAACCTGTGTATACCTTCAAAACCATTGAAACATACAACTTCTGAATCAATTATGTACCAACCAGTAATATACTGAACATCTATTGTCAATTTTCAAAACTTCACACATACAGTAGTAGAGATCACCCTACTTATAACATCAATCAAATAATCAAATATCAAACTCCTTATGCATTCAGTTTTACTTTCATATCTAAGAAGACTTCATTGACAAAGAGCAGTAAAACAACAGAACTGATCAGATAGATCAGTCAGACTTGAATACACAAATTTGCTTTTGTATACGTTACTTGGAAGAGTATAACTTGCATGTATATGCACTTTTACCGAGACAAACCAGTGTACAGATCTGTAAATATTAACTCATAACTTCGCTTCCATTCTGGACTTTAGACAAACCTAGATCATGACATTTAAAGGATAAAGTAGGTGTACAAACTTAGATCTGGCCCAACCAATATCAGATCATTCAATGATAATTCATTTCATGTCTCATGATCCTGATCCAACATTGAATTCAAGGTGCACAAAATATTTCATATGAAATCACCAACATAGCCCCTACAACATAAAATATACTTTAAATAGAAGTATTCATTAGAAACCCATTCACTTGCACACGCTAGCCTAATGATATTCTCCTCATATAGTTTTAGGCCTTTCTTCATACCTTGGACCAAAACCACTTAGGACTAATACCTCGGACTAACACCTCGAACCAAATACCTAGAATCAAATGCCTTGGGCCAAAACCTTGATTTTCCAACATGTACATGCTTTTCCTCTTGTCAGAGTGCGTGTATATGTATACGCTCCTTTTGTTCTATGTACCAGTGTGTATATGTTGTTTTGACTATGTGGACTTGCATATACTTCTTAAACTGCTTTACATCAACCTTTTCCTTCACCTTCTTTATTTTGATCAATAGTCCTTAGTTCCACCTTCTTGTTCCTCTGTACCACTGCCCTGCTACCTCTGAATATTATTTTTGTAATGTGAGTTTCCTTTTATCAAAACTGAATTGACCTGTGAGTGAGCTTCCATTAAGGAAAATACTTGTATCATAATGCCAACAATCTCCCCCTTTGGGCTTGATGACAACGATGATGGTGTTGATTACTGCAAGTTGTAGAAACTGTTAGAGATAACATGCAACACCAAAAAACTCTCCTGCTTTGACATCAAGGGAAAGGGAAGACCAAACAACTTTCCTCCTTTAATATACATTATGTTGTCCATACTTTCCTTGAGTACATGCCAATTCTGTAGAGATTTCATTCAAAGGAATAACATTGCTCTATAACTCAACTAACTTAGTATGACCTCCTTATGACCAATGACTCACACATACATCAATCACCCAACCAACTGTGGATACACTACATTTGACTCATCCACCCAACCAAGTGGGGATACACCACATTTGAATCATCAACCCAACCAAGTGGGGATATACCAATTGTTTATACATGATAGAAATACAACAAATATTACATCATCCATCCCATGCAAAGTGGGGATACAAATTACATCATTTGTCCAATAAGACACATTCAAATATATACTATGAAAAAAGAAGTCATATCACACCCTATGACTTAAACAAAAAATCATAGAGGAATTCAGTAACCAAAATGCCAACAATGCAGAATGAGTGTGATGGCTAATGCTCCCCCTGAACATGTGCTACATGTGCATTGTCAACAAGTCATTCATCAAGGCACCTTTGTTAGTCAGATAAAAATAAATGAACAAAGAATATCGCAGACAGTAATCATCGATATCAGACAAAGCACCCATATCAGAGTCTAACCCACTGTCTTTCTATCAAAAAAACATATATGCTCCTTCAGCCACAGAAACCCACGTGTATATGCGACTATACTTCTTGAAACTTGCGTATAATAACCTTCGTATGGAAACTGGATTTAAGAGAAGGATGATGCAACAACTACTCCCAACATTTTTTTGAGATATTCAAATGTTTCTCTGGGAAGTGGTTTAGTGAATATATCAACAACCTGTTCTTTGGAGGGAACATACTCAAATTTAACCTTTTGTTCAAGCACTTTTTCTTGTAGAAAATGGTACTTAATGGGTACGTGCTTGGTCTTGGAGTGCATGAATGGATTTTTTGAAATACTTATGGCACTTGTATTATCACACATAGAATGGATATGCGCAGAGTACATGTGATCTAAATTTCTTTCAATGTTTGCATCAACCAAAGTAGTTGTGTGCAACGAGATGCAACAACCACATTTCTACTTCAACTTTATATAAGGAAATCGAACTTTGTTTCTTTCTAAACCATGAAACTAAATGAGACCCCATATATAATGCATCTCCACTAGTTCTCTTTTTATCATCAACATTTCCTCCCCAATCTGCATTTGTATATGCATGACGCGTAAGGTCTGTATCTTTAGGATACCATATTCCAAAGTCCTAAGTTCCTTGAAGATATTTGAAAATTCTTTTGACTACCTGGAGATGTGATTCCTTTTGCATGCATGATATCAGATCTGGTACCTGATAGATAAAGAAAACTTCCAATCATAGATCTATAAGTTGGTTGGTTTATTGTTGCTGATTCATCGTTAGAACTAAGACTGCATCCTGTTACAATTGGAGTATGTACTGGTTTAGAATCTTCCATTCCATACTTCTTCAAGATCTTCCTGAAATATTTGGATTGTGAAAGACAGATACCATCTTTTGTTTGTTGTACTTGTAGACCAAGAAAATAAGTAAGTTCACCAAGTAAGGACATTTCAAATTCTTGCTGCATTACTAAAGAAAATTTCTGACTCATGGATTCTTCATTTCTACCAAAGATGATATCATCAACACAAACAACAATAATTAGCAGTTTATCATTTTCAACCTTTTTGTATAAATTGCTATCAGCAAAACCTTTTGTGAAACCTTGTTGTTGTAGATATTTGTCAAGGCGGTAATACCAAGTCAGAGCCTGTTTCAGACCATAGAGAGCCCTTTTAAGCTTGCATACGAGTTTTGCATCATTTCTAAAAATGAATCCTTCTAGTTGTTCAATACAAAATTCTTCTTCTAAGTATCCATTAGGGAAGGCCGATTTTACATCCATTTGATATACTTTGAATTTTCGAAAACTAGAAAGAGCAAGAAACATCCTTATGGCTTCAAGTCTGGAAACAGGTGCAAAAGTTTCTTCAAAATCTATACCTTCTTGTTGAGCATACCCTTTACAAACAAGTATATCCCTGCTTCTAATAACTTCTCCATTTTCATTTAGCTTTTTCTTAAATATCCATTTTGTTCCTATAACTTTTTTATTATGAGGTCTAGGAGCTAAATCCCAAGTATCATTCTTTTAAATCTGGTCAAGTTATTCATCCAAGGCATTCACCCAACATTCATCTTTGAAGGCTTCATTTACATTTTGAGGTTCGGTGGAAGATAGTAATGCTAGATAGTTTGAGGTCCCTGTAAGAGTTCTTCTTGTCTGTACACCAGCCCCCTTTTCTCCTATAATTTGAGATTCTGGATGATTCTTTTGAGCATACCTTAATGGAGTCTTTTCCCTATCTTTTGTATCTTCTTCTGGTGCTTCATTGGTTTCTTCTTCTATATCGTTTTGATTTGATGCAGGAAAGAATTCCCCAACTTTCTCACTGTCATATTCCTCTGTTGATTCCATTTGTCCTGCATTTCTACATGCTTCATCAATTACAACATTAATGCTTTCAAAAATTTTCCGAAGTCTTTTATTATAACATTTGTATCCTTTACTTCTGGATGAATAACCAAGAAGAATTCCTTCATCTGCTTTGTGTTCGAACTTACCAAGTTGTTCATCAGTCCTTTTGATAAACCATTTACTTCCAAAAACTCTAAAGTGTTTTATAGTAGGAGGCTTACCATACCAAAGTTCATATGGAGTTTGATTGCTATTTACCTGAACATTTGCTTTGTTGAGAATAGTTACGATAGAAAATGCAGCTTCATCCCAGAAGGTTGCAAGAGTTCCAGATTCATCTAGAATAGCTCGAGCCATTTGTTGAACTTTTCTGTTCATCCTTTCTACCACACCATTTTGGTGAGGAGTTCTTGTGATGGAGAATTACCTTTTTATTCCATGTTGTTCAAAAAGTTCAAAGGTTTGTATGATATGAATTCTCCCCCATGATCAAATCTGAGACATTTGACTTTTGGATCTAATTCATTTTCAACTAAAGATTTGAAGGCTTTAAACTTTTCAAATGCTTCATATTTTTTCTTTAGTGGATCTATCCAACAAATCCTGGAAAAATCATCAACAAATAAAATAAAGTATTCTTCTCCACGAGGTGACATTTTCCTTTCTAGTCCACATAAATCAGTATGGATGAGTTCAAGAGGTTTACTTGTTGACCCTTCTTTTTCAATAAAGTGAAATCTGGTTTACTTATCAATTTGACATGGTTTGCATATTGTATTTTCTGGGATGTTGATCTCTAGAAGGTCACAAACTGCCTTGAGCCTGCATGATTTTCTTATTTGACAAGAGTTTAGATGTCCCAATCTTCTATGCCATAGGCAATTTTCATCTGTTTTCTTAGATAGAATTGTTGTTTCCCTCCTTTAAGTATATATAATTTGTTTGGAGTTCTTCTCCCCTTGATCACAGTCTTTCTTGTATCAAGCTCACGAACCACACATCTATTTGATCAAAATACCACTTCATTTCCTTGATCACACATTTTACTGACACTCAATAGATTATTCTTTAAACCATCTACATACATGAAATTTCCAAATTTAACCTTTTCTTTCAAGAAAATAGAGCTTTTACCTTAAATGACAATAAGAGTTTCATTTCAAAATGAGACATTCTTTTCTTTTTCTAAAGAATTATATGAATGTGGTTTCTCTTTATCACCTGTCATGTGTTTGGAGCATCCGTTATCAATGTACCACTGATTTTCTTGTCCTTCTGCATATAGAGCTATGCTATGTCTTCCTGATTGAGATTCCTTTCTTCTCCATATCTTGGGATTTAATGGTGTTTGCTCCTTTTGAAGTGTTGGCCAAAATTTTCTCCTGCATTGAGATTCTCCAAGACCAAAGTTCTTACAAATTGAAAATTCTATTTCATTTTCAAGAGGAGAAAAATTATTATAGGAATTTTTCTTGATTCCTATCACACTCCTTCGATTTTTTTCTTCTCTAAGCATGATGGTTTTGTAAGCAACACATTGCGCAACCTTGTGCCCAAAATTATGACATGAAAAACATTTCCCATTAAAGAAATTTTTGGAATCATAGTATCTTTTGGTATTGTTTACCTATTGATTGCGACTTCTAGTGATATTCATCACTGGAGTAAATTGAGTATGATTTACCTGATGAGTAATTTTAGACTTTCGTTGATGATTGACATATTGCTCACTGGTCTTTGTTGCATCAAGATAGCTTCTGGTGGAGGCTGACGACTATTGTGATTGAGATGAATATTAAGTATATCCAAGACCTGTCTTTATCAGACAAGAACGTTGAACATTGATAATTTCATTTAAAGTTTCTGATCCTTTAGAAAATAGAAGATTAAGCGATTTTGTCTTCTCAAGATCCTTTCTTAGACCCACAATTTGACATTCTAGATTTTCATTGTGTTTTTCTCTTTTAGCAAGTTGGTGTGTCAAGGTATCTATGATCATATTCTTTTCTTCTACATAGATTTTGAGTTTATTGATTTCTTCAAGAAATTCTTCCTCTTCTAATGCATCCAAAAAATCATCATTGCATAAGCCATGAGTAGGTTATAATCTTGTTCAGTTTCATCTTCATGACTATTAGATAAACCATCACTATCTTCATGCGTATACTAACTCCTTCTATTCACAACCCGTTTTCTATTGCCTTTTGCATATTCCTTCCCTTTTTCATATTTATCTTTATGAGAACATTTGGCAGCATAGTCACCAACTCTACCACAAGAAAAGCATTTGAAAGGTAGCTTACCTCTAAATCTTCTGGAACCCATTGAAGCTTCTTAACAAAATTTACCTCATCTTCTTCTTCTGAAATGTGTCCTGATTCATTGTGCCCTTACTTTTCTTTTCCCTTTTTTGATGCTTTAAATGCGGCTTCTCTCATATCTGATGGACCTCCTTTTCTCATTTCAAAGGCAGATAGGATTCCATGAAGTTGAATCACAGTGATAGTGTGAAGATCCTATTTTTCTTCTATGGTGGACACTTTTGACTCAAATTTATAAGACAAAGATCTCAAAAGTTTCTAAACTAAAGTAACTTCCTCTATCTCTTCAACCATATTCTTCATACAATTATCAATCTCATCTATACATAAAAATTAATTAGCAACACTTTCATCACTATGCATCTTAAGAGTTTCACATTGAATTCTAAGAGTTTGAAGCTTAGCACGTTTTACCTGAGATTCTCCTTCGTAGCTCTCAATGATTTTGTCCCATATCTCTTTGGCTATTTTTGAGGTGCATGACTTTGACAAATTTTTATACTGACAGACTTCATCAATAATATATTGATATCTTTGGCATTGGTTTTGTATAACTTCTTACAAAATTTCCCAAACATCAGCTCCAAGCAATTGTAGATAGGTTTTGGTTATTATTTTCCAATATACTAAGTTTCTCCCATTGAAGATTGGTGGTCTGATGGATCCCATGGCTTCGTGATTATTCATCTTGAAAGATCTTCCTTCAAGCGATAAAGCTTCTTCTAAATGTCCCACTTTGATACCAATTGTTGGAAATAATACTCAGAGGGGAGGTGAATCAATATTATCATATCAATAATTTTTCATTTCCCAAACAAATTTATATACTCTACTTCTGTGAAGTAAATTAGCATGTACACACTACTATGGTTAGTGAAACCAGCGTATGCCCAGATAACTTATGATTTATCATGTGTTGATCTATAACCAATAACTTATTAAATAGTGCAGTAAAAATAGAATAAGCCATCACACATAAGAAACACACATGAAAACCAAGATTTAAGGTGGAAAACCAATTTGGGTCAAAATCACCTGCTCCTTTCGTCTCTGTCTTCTTTTAATAATAATAAAATCTATTTACAATCTTGTATTGGGGCAGACTCATACTCATACGTAGGCATCCACCTACAGAAGGCTACAACCTTCTCTCGTTTTCCAGTTTCTATGGGAAGGGAGCTACGACCCCCTAGCTCTTGTACTATCCAATGTGTTCACTAGTATGTAGGTGTTAGCCTACAAAAGGCTACGGCCTTCTCTCTTCATCCAGGGACCACGTTTCATAAATTTTCAGACTCGATGCTCCTAGTACACAACAATACATATGAAGGCCATGTTTCATCAAATTTTCATAATGGACCCATCAGAACTTTCAAACTGCATCAAACAATATTCAGGTAATCTAATCAGGGAGATCACTGTCACCAGAACACTATGCTGAACCCAAAAAGCTACATCATCATTCAGAACCAGTTGCAACCTCAAAATTCATGCATCAAAATGTATACGGTACTTTACTAAACCCAACATGTGTGTATATGATACTTCTTTCAATGAAACATGTGTGTACCTTCAAAAATACTAAAACATAGAGCTTTTGAATCAAGTCTATACCAACCAACAATATACTGAACATCTATTGTCAATTTGCAGAAATTCACACAAACAGTAGCAGAGATCACCCTACTTATACAATCAATCAATCAAATATCAAACTCCTTATGCATTTAGTTTTACTTTCGGATCTAATAAGACTTCATTGGCAGACAACAATAAAAAAAATAGAACTGATCAAATAGATCAGTGAGACCTAAAGACAAGGATTTTTTTGTATACATTGCTTGGAAGAGTATAACCTTTGTGTACATGTGCTTCTACTGAGACGAACTAGCGTACATATCTAGAAATATTGACTCATAACTTTGTTGCTATTCCATACTTCAAATAAACCTAGATCATGACATTTAAAGGACAAAACATGTGTACACAATTATATCTGGCCCAACCAATATTAGATCATTCAATGATAATTCATTTCAGGTCTCATGATTTTGATCCAACATTGAATTCAATGTGCACAATATATTTCAGAGCAAATCACTAACATATCCCCTGCAAGATAAAATATACTTCAGATAGAAGTATTCATTAGTAATCCATTCACTTGCACACTCTCGCCTACTGATATTTTCCTCCTTATATAGTTTTAGGCCTTTCTCAATACCTCAAACCAAAACCACTTAGGACCAATACCTTTGACTGAATACCTCGAACTAATACCTCTGACCAAATAGCTCAGACCAAATACCTCGAACCAAATACCTTGGACCAAAACCTTGATTTTCCAACCTATACACGCTTTTCCTCTTGTGAGAGTGTGTGTATATGTATATGCTCTTTTTGTTCTATGTACCATTGTGTATACATTGTTTTGACTAAGTGGACCTGTGTATAATTCTTAAACTATTGTACATCAACCTTTTCCTTCATCTTCTTTATTTTGAACAGTAGACCTTAGTTCCATCTTCATATTCTTCTCTACCACTACCCTGTTACCTCTAAATATTCTTGTTGTATTGTGAGTTGCCTTTTATCAAAACTGAATTGACCTGTGAGTGAGTTTCCATCAAGGACAATACTTGTATCATAATGCCAACATTTATTTCTTAAATTCATATGAAAATTTCCCCCTATCACTCCTCCTATAAGGATAATAACGATGATTATCATAATTCCCATTAGAACTAGAACTAGATTAGTACCTGTGTCCATCCCCTCTCCTATCTAGACTATCCAACAACCTTCCATCTCTCACTATGTCATCTATATCTGACATGTGACTACCATGAGACCTATTTCCATATGCCCCATTAGTTCTATCATCCTACCCATGGCTGATATGAACTGGCCCTTGTCAGTGCAATTATGACAAGCTCTGAAGGAGTATTACATTAACCTCTGCATGTTTACCTTATGACAAGGGTGGTCACGGGGCAGAAAAAGGTTTTCCAAAACCATTAATGGGGCCCAAATCCATCTTTGATTTGATGGTGCATTATTTATGAAGTGGTATCGTAAAATCTCTAAGGGGTTGGGGTTTTGTTTTCGATAGTTTTTTATTTAATATTATATATGTATATATAATATTAAAATTACCTTTTTGTAATTAAATAATTTCACAAACTTTTAAGAAGGAAGAGACAATTTATAAATGTATAAAACCCATTTTGTAACTAATTCAAGAATTAGTTTGAAACTAATTTTGGAACAATTAACCAGTTAGGCTTTGGGGGAACAAAATCTAGAAAAAAATTAGTGTAAAGGTTCATACATTTAGAGCCTTGGAGTACAAGGCTTGACCATTTTTGTAATGAAGAAAACTTTCTGAAATTGAATGATAGAAGGCCATTTTGATTCCACTTTTTGGGTAATTGCAGAAATGTTTCTTTGTTGTATTTTTATTTTTCCATTAACATTTTTCTTCTATCCACATGAGCATCATAAAGCTAATGGCTACTTTTAGTTATCATATTTACTAATGCTCTGTTAATAAAAAAGAGTACATGAAAATATTAATTAAAGAAACCTTAAAGGGAGCTCCACCGTGATGGAAATTCACCCATCATTCTTTCCTTTTTCATTTTTCATTCTATAGAGGTTAAGCCGAGATTCTTAATTTCTTGAGCCATAAATTTTTGTCCCATTTTCTTTCTTCCAACCCACTTTCTAACATAAAACCCTGCAATCCTCATTTGCCTTAGCCAATTTGGTTTTAAAGATAGATTTCAAAACTAGAAGGTTCATTCCAAATCATCATGGCATGTCCCTCTGGACATAGATTTTAAAAGCTCTTATCAATCTTTAGATGTCCCATGCACTGGTTCCCTTGCATCTAGGAACTGTCTCTAGGGTAACAATATCATTCGTAAAATCAACAAGGTATATCAGATGGATGTGAAGTTTGTATTTCTCAATGGAGACCTAGAAGAATAAGTTTACATTGAGAAGCCAAAAGGGTTTATGCTCAGCACAAATAAATGGTTTGTATTGAAATTGAAAAATGCCCTATATGGACTCGAACGGGCTCCCAAAGATTTGTAAGATAGGCGGGATAGATAACTTTAGCAAAAATTGTTTAGGAAAGGTATTGTTGACAACAATTTCTATATAAAATCCAAAGGCGACTATCTACTAATTGTTGTAGTCAATGTGGTTGACATAATCTTTGGCTACGATATGGAAAATTAGGGAATCGATTCACAAAAATTTATGCAGTCATAGTTCGAAATGTCAATGATCAGTGAGTTTCCCTTCTTCTTTGGATTGCAAATCCCTCAATATCCATAATAAATATTTATCTCTCAATCAAAATATCTCAAAGAAACACTTAAGAACTTTGGGCCAGAAGATTGCAAGCCACTAAGCACACCTATGATTACAAGATGAAAATTGTGCAAAGAATATGAAACACCATTGGTAAATTAAACTAAATATAGACCCCTTATAGGAAGCTTGTTATAACTTACAGCTTTGAGGCAAGACATCATTTAAGTTATGGGTCATATGGCTCGATTTTAGGCCTTCCCTCATGAAATTCATGTTGTTTCTATCAAAAGGATTTTTAAATTTCTTCAAGGAACAATAGAACATGTACTTTGGTATGCTAAGAGAAAATAATTTAAGTTGAAGACCTACACCGATGTTGATTATGTTGGTAGCCCTGATGATAGAGAGAGAACCTCTAGTTCACCCTTCTTCTTGGGAAAATACTTGGTGTCATGGGTCAGCAAGGAATAAGCCTCCATTTCTTTATCGACTGTTGAGGCAGAGAATATTGTTACTACTACCTATTGCATGCAAATTATATGGATGAATTAGAATTTAAAATATTTTCAGGTAGAGTTGAATGATCCTATTCCAATTATGTGTGATAATAGAAGTGCCATCAGTATCTTTAAAGATCCATACATGCATTCAAATACTAAACATATTCCTATCAAGTTCCATTTCTTATGGGAACAAATTGCAGCAAATGTTGTTAGACTTGAATACGTGGCCACTAAAGACCAACTTGTAGATATGTTTACTAAGCCATTGGCAATAGAACCCTTTGAATATCTCAGGCATTAGATAGGACTTGTGACTCCTCCTTCCAAATGACTCCATTTTGGTAGGTATTGGTAGCTACTCAACATGTGGGATTAATGGAAGAGTAGGCTACAGTGGTTTAGGGGGGAGTATTAAAGAAGTATTCTTTGTCATTGATTTCAAATGGGGAGAAGATTACTGGGGAATCAGAGAAGACCATTCCTAACTTCAGGGGAGCTTATGGTGTTTCCATCAATGCCAAAGTGGGAGATTGTTTGAAAACTGACATTATCTAGATGGCTAGTGTTTGTGAGTGTGTTAGCATTGTTGTTAACTAGAATAGCATGGTGATTGGGAGACAAGGAGGAATCCTATGGTAGTTGCAAGATTCCGGTAAAGAATCATCATAGTAGTAGGCTTACTAAAGAAGCTATAAAATGATGACCATGGTGATTGAGAGTCCAAGAGGAATCCCACGGTTGTTCTAATTCCTTGTATAAAATCATTATAGTACAAATCTTAATGGAGAATCGATAAGATAATGAGTATGGTGCTTGGGAGTTCAGGATTCTACGCATAAGAAGAAGAATCTAGGAACAAAGAATGGTAGAGATTTTTTAGCTATTTTATAGGTAGCATAAGGGCTCAAAGCCTGCATCGTATCCTCTCCATTGGAAATGTCTTTGAAATATATTTACAACGGTGTGTGGAAGTCTGAAAATGACCTCCTAGACAAAAATTTATGGATTGTCGAAGTCAGGGTCTTGAGGTCCTAAGCAGGCTGAAATATCAGAGGTTAGCAAGGAAGAAGGAGGAATATCAAAGATCAAAATATCAAAACCTTGAAGCATAGGGACATAGATACATTAGAAGGGTAATATCAGAGTAGGTCATATCGGGATATTGAAAGTTGGTGGTCATCAAAACATCAGAGAAGACATATATCAGTATATTGGAAGGTTGAAGCCATCAAAACCTCAAAATTTATTAACATTTGAATTTTGATAAGCTATGATATATGGATTCGTCAATATTGTTAAAAGAATCGAAGGATGCATAGCAGGATTAATAAAGCTATTTTTTGTAAAACCAAGGCTTGACAAGACCCCTTCTCTCTCCTCTAGTAAGACACATGATGGCATGTGATTGGATCTGAGAAGTTGTAGTGAGAACTGATGCCAGCATGATGTGGCAGTAAGGTGGCAGGTGGGAGCTTGTTTGAGAATTTTCTGTGGCCTAATGGGAAAAATCAAAGCGACATGTGTCACCACTCCGAAGGTGCCACGTGGAGATAAGACAAAATCATTGATGCCATCTCAAAGGTCAACATATCGAAGGTTGAGGACCTCGTAACTCCTATGAACATGGAACTTGAAAATTTTAGAATAAAGGGGGCTCTTATATTATCTGGCACAATGTTGTGTGGAGATCAAAGGAACTAAGGGAAAAGGAGAGGTAGATAAAATTCAATTAGGACTTTGCAAAAGTTGTGATATGCAGGGGCTGTAGTATAATGCTACGATGGTATGCTAAGCTGACGATCACAGGCCCAATCTTATGAGAAGGAAAATGAAAAAGGAGCTAAGCACCAAGGGGATAAATGTATCAGAACTGTCTAATATAGTAACATTATTTTTAGTCGAGTTACAATATGTTGTGGCTTCATTATAATATTACAGAGAATTAAAAGGATGAATGGTTCAGCAATTACAAATTAAATGTAAACCAGCAAAGTAGGTTTATGGTTCAGTGGAATTTGCAGAAAGCACTAAGACAAGGAAACCAACATAATGGTCCACAGAGAAGAACTGAAGAAATGAATAAATAAATCATCTACTTCCTGTGCACATATTGTAGATTTAAATGAGAAAGAAAATGGCCATTCCTATGTACTTTCAAGATTTTTTTAGCAATGAATAAGCATGGGAAGTCATGGTAGAGTGTGCAGGATGACTGATATTAAATTCTCAGTTTGGAGGATTAAATAGCGAGTCAATGAAAGAACTCATAATACCAACCTTTTGTTTAACATTGTGGTAGTTGTCGTGGCGGAAAAAGTCGTTTGTGCGGACACAACTGACCTCCCTAGGAGTCTAGACTCTCTAGCGACAAACAAGACAAAACAGAGTGATCTTTCTCTAAATATACCTTTTAAAACATGAAAACTACAAGTGTTTAGGCTTACCTTATTCCAAACGCTGTTGTTGTAGTCCGTTCTTGCCGATCCGGATGAGCTCCTCCTTCATGTCAATTCCTGCAACCACCAACAATCAAACAATTACCAAGCACTTGCATTTCATATAATAAAACATATATTCAACATGCAGACCAAGGAACACATGAAATAACTCATTAACACAAGCTATTGAGAAAAATAAACCCGTTTGTATTAATAACGAAAAAAAGAAACTCTTACAACCTGGCCTTGGTGTTGTGCAAGTTCCTCCCAGGGTCCATCAAGGGTTTTCCTCTACTTTGACAAAGCTCACCCACTTCCAAGTAGAATCAAGCAAAGATAATCTCTCCTCACAAGGTTCTAAATGGGAGTCCTAATTCCTGCAGCGTTTACCCAAAGAAAATGTATAGCTCCAACCTCTCCTCCCTCTAGCTCAATGTCTTTATTTATAGTGCTGTAAAGAGGTTATTCAGGTCCACCATCAATGGGATAATCCCCCTCTTTGGGTGGGATAGCTCCCTTATTGATGGGATAAGTTCCCCCTTAATAGAGATACATGAACCAACTGGAGGCGCATCCATTTCATCAAACCGACCTCTAGAAGGTTCTAGAAGTAACCACAAGTAACTTTTTTAAGATGAAACTCGCGCATTTTTCCTTTTACAGAAGGACGCACCTATCCCTTAACATACAGAGTGTCCTTGGACGCAACTTTTGTGAACATGGTGAGCGTCCCCGCAGGTAAGGCTAGAGAGAACCTGCGACCCCAGAGATAAACACATTTTTTACAAGACTTTCTCTCTTCTTTGAGTTTGAGATGGATAGCAGAGGCATAAGACTTGCCTAAGAGGGTAGCATGACTGTTGATTTGAGCCATACTAACTGTAAGTAGTCATGGTGACATTTTTTAGTGTAACAGATTGCCCCCTAAAGTGCGAAGCCTGGAATAGATTAGGGTTTTGTAATTCTAGGAAGGGTGAAGCGCTTTATCATTTCAAGGATTGTCTTGTGGATGACCTGGTTGGAACCTACAATTTTCAACACAAAATACATGTATAAGATTATATCATCACTAAGGTAGGCATTCCCATACTCAGATTCAAAACTTTAACTAATGGACTAACTATTCTGATACAGGAATGATCTTGCAGTACATCATTTTTTATAGACTTTTGTAGACACAGTATGGACGCAGCCATCTGTTTATGATTAGTCTATATAGATAATGAATACAAAACTCCTCGCAGCCTGGATGGGAGAAACTAGATCCAGGGTCTTCACTTCTACTTCCCGAATTCGTACGATTCTAGCCATGTGATTAAATGATTTGATGTCGAACATGTTAGAAACCACTTGATTACCAGTCGATGATGTAAACTGTTAACAAGCATGAGAGAGGCCACCAATAATGTCAATGGTTCTCAAAGTACCAAGCACAACCCGTGAAATGTGAATAGATGTTTTGATGTCGAAAACTTCACGGAATCCTTTGATCGAAAGTCAATGATGTAAACTGACGTCAAAGGCGAGAAACCTGCCATTGATGCATGCAGACTTCAAGGTACTGTCGATTCCTCAGTCATCTTTCTAGATGATGTGTCGATGTCGATAGAAAGCGACCCGTTGCAGGCAAGCCTGCAACACGAAATCATTGTTCAAGTTGAAGAAATGTTGCTGTAAGGACTGACTCAGGGATGGTCAAATGGATGACAAGTATTTTGCAGATGAAAGTTTTGCTTGCAGACCTCTTGAACACATAACGACACGACAGATGGCTTGGTGACGAATAACTCAAAGTTAATCCCTGGAATCCGGTTAAAGACTTTCAAAGTGGTTTGGTCAACTGTGAAGATTTCCCAACCCAGGTGAATGAAAAGTGTCGTGTTCAAGAGCGGTAATAAAGTTTCTTTTGAGACAAAAGGTAACAAATAGGCCTTCTTCTCTCTTTTCCCCCACCATTTCTAGCAAGTACCTCTTTATTTTTAACAAGCTTGAGGAGGATAACATATGCTTGATTATAAGCTCATCCTTCGGACGAGTCCAACCTAGTTTAAATTCGAACCCTAGGAAGGAGTGGTTCGTTCCTGTTTGTAATTGAACAGGTCCTTTACTGTAAAAGTTTAACGAGCCCAGTATAGGAGAAACTCGGCGTTTTTCATTTTTAGAGAGTCTGAAAAAACAAAAGGAGACTCCACGTTGAACTTTTTCGTATATTTGTGTCCCTCAAGCCCGAAAAAGTATAAAATAATACCTGGGGGAACCGCTTGATCTTGCGACCAAGGAGTACTTTCATAATAGTGTCGTTGACCTGAAAAGTAAAAAGCGATCAAGGACACGTCGTTTTATTTCCTTATCGAGTTTGAAACGACAAAAACCCGGCAATCTTTTCCTGATTTTGCGGTCAGAAAAGAGCTAAAAGGGGACCGTCTTTTAATTCCGTTTTAACGAGTGTAAAAGAAACGCTCGGTGATCTTTTCATGTTTTAGGAGTCAGAAAAGGGCTTAAAAGATGACTCTGATAATTTGTTTGTGAAAATTTACAATTTCCCTCGAAATCCCTTTGTCCTGCACAAAAGCAACACATTACTCATACCTGTTTAAAATAGGCAAAAATACGTTGAAAAACATCTTTTCATGGTAAAAAATGAACTAATTCATCCAAAAAACCTATAAAAAGACCTTTTACCATGTCATTTTTACCGTTTGACTTTTGAGGTTGAAAAAGGAGCTTTTGACAAGAAACTTCCCGTGGTCGCTGCGGAAAATCCGACCGTCGGAATCGAACGCCGTCTTATCCAGGTATTTTACACATCCTACTCTGCATTTCTATCCGTTTAGAATTAATTTTTAGGTCTTAGTTTCATTTTTTGGGGGGGTTTTGGTTTTGGAATGCGCCTCTCGGCGGACGCAGGTGCCCTTCGGGCGACCCACATCCCCCGACTTTTTCTCATACGGTAAAATGGTCGGAAGACGCGGCCCGCCTTCAGGCCAGCCACGTCCGGGCGCCCTGTGCTACAAAGCCAGGGTGCGTCTTCCGAGAAGTGCGCATTTCAAAACCCCAACTCCCTCAAAAAACTACCAAAAATCCCCAAATCAATTTCTAATTGCTATTTTTGATGTGCAGGGTATTAATCATGTTAGATTGGAGAGAGAGAGAGCATGTAGAGGAAGATGAAGCTGCAATAAATCATCAACCTTCCCTGGATGTCCTAAGAGCATGTGGATTATACAAATATTGGACCATACCGGGCATGAGGGGCCAGGTAAGATTCTTGGAATGGCTGGTTGAGCGATGGAACGTTCAAGAACAATGCTTTTACATAGGAGGGCACCAGCTCGAGATAGAGCCCTCGGATGTATACTTTCTCACTGGCTTGCCGAACAGAGGCGAGCAACTCAGTCTTGCGGGGACTAGGCCGGGTGGCCAATCCCTTGATAGTCTCCGCGACGAGTGGTGCACACCTGGGGCTCACCATTCGAAAGGCATAGAGATAAAACACATCACTCTGCCTGAACTCAAAGTCATAGCGTTCACGGTTACCAGAATTTGCGGCGCGGCCGCTTTACACATTGCTTCCGGATCCCATGGCAATTGACTGTTACCAAGGCACCATTTTCAACTGGTGTGAAGCTGTGTCGGCTCATATGAAGAGCCAACTGACCAAGGCAAAGAACGGACGACTAAAGACTTTTGGATATGGGCCTATAGTCGTGAGCTTTGCCTTGGAGAGAGTTCCAATGCTGATCCCTCAGCAACTCACTGTTGATATCTTGGGTCCTCGGGAGCCAAAGCTGATACGATGGGTTGCGGTGATGGCCCGGCATCCTGACGAGGGTGCGACAGTGGTTCGATTCTCAGATAGTTATTTTCACTGGTTAGAGGACCAGGTTTTTTCGATACAGGACTTTCCGTATGCCGGAATGGATTTTAGAGGTGATCCGGACATGGTTCTTCCACAGGGAGAACAATGGGACGACAGAGGTACTTTTATTTTCACAAGTTTTCTAATTATGTATTTTTTATTTTTCATATATATCGTCTCAAAACTAACAGTAAACTTTTCAAAATGCAGATGTTGGTCCACAGCGTCCAGCCAACCTCCGGCCTTTTGATAGACTACATCCAGCTGCACCGGTACCGGCCCCACAGGACGCGGCAACAGAAGTACTAGCTGAGTTGGAGCATGATCTAGAGCGTCTCACGGCAGATATACCTGAGACTACTATGGACGACATTCCTATCAGGCTTCAGCGTTTCGTAGTCGCGGTCCCTGGACCGTTTAGGAGATTTTTGCGTAAGGTAGCCCGCGCAGTGGTGTCATACAGAGAGCACCACCAGTGATTGACTAGTCACTTTTGTAGTCACATGTGACATTTTGACTTTTTGTACTATCATTTTGCCGATCATAAGGTGTTTTCAACCTATGATCGAAGACGATGTATATATTTTTGACACACTTCTATCTATATATATCACTATTACCGGCTTATCTTGTTTAACATGTATGATGAAATGTTTTTTAAATTTACTTGCATGATTATTGTAAATGTCTGTCCAACATTCGAGAAGCAATTGCATCTGCTAATGTATTCAAGGACCTTGGAATATGTTGATATTCAATGTAATCAAATTCACGTTCCAAGAGACGCACTCTCAAAAACAACCTTAATAACACAGGATTTCTAATGGCATAAACTCTATTAAGCTGTAATACAACAAGTTCAGAATCTAACCTCACTATCAAACGTCGAATTCCAAATGAAATAGATTCGGATAATAATTCAACCACTGCACTGTATTCTGCAATGTTATTCGTTGTTTGACCGAGGCTTACCCCATGCATAGAAACTAACTCGTCAGAGGGTGAATAGATAACCCAAGCTGCGGAAGAGATATTCCGTGTATTACGACAAGCACCATCAGCGAATCCAATGTATGTTTGGAGGGGCGTCGACATCTACAATATCAAGAGCAAAACCAAGATAAGCCAGAATAACGACGAAAAACCACACTCACTAAACTAAGCACACTGACTAAACTAACACACTTGCTAGCTAGAAAGAAAATCTAACCTATCTAAAAATTTCTCCATACCCATCATTTTAAGCATAATACCTCTTTAGGTAAAGTCCATTTCTGGGTTTACCCAAAGAGTCCCCATCAAAGTCAACTAGCTCATAAGCCCCTTTTGCTAGCTTTCGCTTTACAATGTAGGGCCCATGCCACATGGGAACGAATTTTCCGGCACCTAGCTTATCGTTAGCTTGATCATATAATAGTACTAGGTCTCCTTCCGAAAAACTTCGAGGGGTTACATTTCTATCATACTGAGCTTTCATTCGTTTCGCGTGAGTCTCGATTGCCAATGTAGCGTCACGTCGAGTCTCATCTAATTTAGCCAAGTATAATAAACGTTTCTCCTCTTCGGAAGTAGCTGGAAGTAATTCGACAGCCATTTGAAGTGATGGGATTTCGCATTCAATGGGTAACACAGCTTCTAAGCCATAAACTAGCTGGAAAGGAGTGAACCCTGTTGAATTTTTCACTGAGGTTCGGTATGCCCATAGCGCTGAAAATAACATGTTGTGCCAATTCGACCGATGAACACCAATGGTTCGTCGGATCATGATAACTAGAACTTTGTTGATAGACTCAACCAAACCGTTGGCTTGCGGATAATAAGGAGTAGAGCTATCGTGGCGCAAACCAAGCTGGCTTGTAAGCTCAGTCATCATGATGTTTCGAAAATGGCTCCCATGGTCAGTAATGATTGCTTGTGGGACACCAAACCTAGTTATGATATGATTGAATACGAAAACTGCAGCTTTTTGCCGCTTGCGTCGAATGTAGGCATCGCCTCGGCCCACTTAGTAAAATAATCAACCGCAAGGATGATATACGCATGCCCCCCGGCCGAGTGAGGGTTACAAGTAATAAAGTCGATACCCCATTTGGCGAATGGACCAACGGCAATTATAGGGTGGAGAGGAGCAGGTGGAGCGCGCATCTTGCGATCAAACACTTGACAGTTGTGGCACTTCCTGACTGCAATGATACAATCTTTAAACATAGACGGCCAGAAATAGCCAGCGCGCAACACCTTCTGAGCTGTGGCATACCCAGACATATGACCGCCACATGCTCCAGAGTGACAATCATTCAAAACCCTCTCAGCCTCTTCGTGAGTTAAACAACGTCGAAAAACTAAGTCTGCCCCCCGGCGATAAAGTGTATCTCCAATAATTTTGTATGGCTGGGATTGAAACCGAATTTTTCGACGTTCCGCTTTGGAAGCTTCAGGCCGAAAGGTTTGGGTTTGGAGATAAATGATTATATCCCCGTACCACGGATCTACAGTACTGATAAGAAACAAAGATTCGTCCGCAATGGACTCTTCTGCCACAGTCTCTGTGTCAGCACTCGGGAAATCACACATCAATTCCGCAAAAACTAAGGATTTCTTAGACTTGGACTTCTCGAACTCCAAGTCGAACTCTTGCAGGATGACAATCCATTTAGAGTACTTGCCCCCTAGCAGTTGTTTTGTCAAAATATAAATCATAGGGTTGCAATCCGAAATAACTGTAGTTTTGCGGAGAAGAATGTAGTGACGGAAACGCTGGACAGCTTGAACGGCTGCCAGGGCCAATTTCTCCACATGCGAATATTTTAGCTCAGTGGGATTCAAGGTCCTACTAAGATAATATATCACATGCTCCGCTCCGAATTCATCTTCTTGAACTAACACCATTCCAATGGTGGAATGCGAAGCTGCGAGGTATAAGAAGTAGTCCTGGTTGTAGTTGGGAGGATGCAATAACGGTGCATGGGTCAACGCGTGTTTAAGTGCATCAAAAGATTGTTGGGCAATCTCGTCCCAAAAGAATTGTGTGTTCTGTTTCAACAACCGTGTAAAACCTTTAGTGACCTCGGCGTAGTTTGGGATGAATCGGCGTAAAAAGTTCGCTTTCCCTTGCAAACTTTGGAGTTGGCGCAAACTCGAAGGAGGAGGCAATTTGATGATAGCCTCGACTTTCGAGGGATCGACGCGAATGCCGGCTTTTGAAACAACAAATCCCAGCAATCGACCTGTTTCTATACAGAAAACACACTTGTGGGGATTCAACCGAATTCGATAATGCCTACACCTCATAAAGATTGCTCGTAGGTGGACAAGGTGATCAGCTCGATGTAAAGAATGAGCAGGCAAATCATCGAGATAGGGTTGCACAATGTGCTTGATGTCATGAAATGCATAAGACATCGCCCGTTGAAAAGTAGCGCCGGCATTCTTAAGCCCAAAAGGTAATTTGCAATAAGCAAATGTCCCCCATGGACAAATGAATGCCGTTTTTGGTTGGTCGGCAGGTAGAATATTGATTTGATTATAGCCCGAGAAACCATCCATGAAGGAAAACATTTCACTTCCGGCACAATCATCAATAATTTGATCGATATAAGGCGTAGGATAGTTGTCTTTTGGACAAGCTCGATTGATATCCCTATAGTCGATACAGATTCTTATTGTTCCTTGTTTTTTATTGACGGGAACAATATTCGATACCCAATCCGTTAACGGGATCGGATAAATGAAACCTGCTTTCAACAGCTTTTCGACTTCTGCTTTAATCGCAGCCGCTTTTCGAGGGTGAATCTGACGCAACCGTTGCCGAATGGGTTTAGCATCCGGGTAGGTTTTGATTTCATGAACAACAATGGCAGGATCGATTCCCGGCATTTCCTCGTAAGACCAGGCAAACACATCGCGGAATTCTTGGAATAGGGCCTTGTAAGTTTGGATTTCTTCTTCTGTACATGCGGCACCTATATGAATGTTCTCCTCGATTCCGGGCTTCACTGAAATATCAATGGGAATAGTACGAGAAATATTCCCTAAATTCAACTCTGAATCAGAATGTTTCGTTGGATCCTGAGCGTCTTTGACATATTCAGCGGTAAAGATAGATGAAAAATCATTTTCAAATGCATCATCCTTAGGTAAAAACGAAGATCTGTGATGGAGATCCTCCCATGGTAGATCATCTACACTTAGGATTTCGCGAAGTTGTTCGTCAGATGACATGACTTCGGGAAACGTTATCCGTTCTAAGGGTGAGGTGAAAAGTGATTCTTCACTGACCACATTCATTTGGTCGACTTCGTTTGAATGAAAATCGGTAAAAGACATAAGAGCTTCATAAGCAATTTCATACGGACTCAACGGCATAACATCACCGAATGAGTCTATCTCAGAGTCAGATGGAACATACCAAGGATCATCATAAATAATGTTTTCTGACGTGATCATATGAATTGTTGCAAACGAAGGTTCTACGCTGAGTGGAGGGAGAGGAAAAGTTCCCAGTAAACCGGAATCCTTAACTAAACCTACACCAACGTCCTTATAAGGGATTGTCGTCTTACCGACATGCTGGATACTCTCTGAAGAGGCTGGGTCGGATGAAAAGTATGTCAGCTGATCAATAGTCACGATCTTACCGTTATGTGGAAACTTAATTACTCTGAAGACCGATGAAACGACCGCTGTCATAGCATATGACCAACTTCGACCCAAAAGAAGGTTGTAGTCTAGAGGGGCATCAACCACTTCCACATCCAGACTAACGGTTTTACCTTCGACCCCTATAGGCAATTCTTGTAGAATACCAAACGGACGGAACCCACGGCCATCAAAGGCCTTAAGGATGGTGGGGGATTGGTTCAACGAAGGAGAACCAAGCGATCTCCAACATTGAATCGACATAATACACGTAGAAGCTCCCTCATCAATCACAGTCCGATGAATAGGCCTGTTTTTGACTATCACTGGAATTTGGAAAGCCATTTGATGGGGGAGACGTGGCGTACTATTTTCTAGATCAAAGATCATTAGGTTCGGGTCCTGAACATCGACAGCTCCGATAGCCGACAAAAGCAATTTTCGTTGTGCTGGACATGATTGCAGCACTTCGAGTGCCGACATTGCTGAAGGTGAAACAGCTAAGTCCTCAACAATGTTGTAATTCTGGGCTGCTCTCGCATGTGGATTGAAAGCAGACCTTCGAAGTACACCCTTGGCGGGCGGCTTAATCACTAAGTCTGGGTTAGGTTTTTCGATCTGTAGTGGATCGGAACCAGGAGCTGAGGTTGATGGGTTAGAGTGAGAAGATTCTGCTTCCTTGCCATCAACAGGAGCCTTACTACCATAATCTTGCGATCGAGTCGCAATCCTCACATGAGACATCATCAAAATGGGTTCTTCACTGGCATTCGAAGAAGAACCTATCATCTTATTCTCCTGCTCTGGAAATGGATTCTTTAACACAGCAGGAGTGGGAGAACCTTTGACTATTTTTACAACCTCGGCCCGATGAGGGCAATCTCTCGTAAAATGATCCTCTTCACAAATAAGACAAGGATATCGAGGTTTGCGTTTTTCGTCATTGGTTTCCGACTTTTCATTTTTCTCCTTTGGAGCCTTGTCTGCTTTAGCCTTCTTCTTTCCTTTCTTCTTTCCACCGTTTTTTGATTTGGCCGTAGATGACTCTACAGCGTGAATATCGGCGGTAAGTTCAGGAGAAGACTCTCCTGTCGGGGAATCAGGCAAAGTGATAATAGGAGTAGTTGAAGCCTTGGAAGACTTCTTCTTGCTCTTTGTAGTCACGATACCAATCATACCATCAGCGGCATGAGATCCCGAAGGAGCAGCAGCGATTTGGTTCGACTTTGGAAGATCCGGAATCTTCTCGTGTAATGTACCCGACTGCGTGTAAACTAAGTCAAGGTATTGTGCCTGAGCAATGACTTGCTCCTCAGTAACTACTCCGGCCTTAGCTACATCTTCAGTAATTCTTGGTAATAATGATTTAACAAACCATTCAGCTAAGATTTGGTCCGGGATAAAAACTTTCACTAGTCTTCTTCGACGTCTCCACTCATGAATGTGATCAGAAATATACGTGGAGGTCGATTGTTTTAGTGAAGTTAATAACTCTGTACCATTATCGTATCTGACTGGTAACTGAAAATGAGTTAAGAACGAGGTAGCTAACTGGCTAAAGTTGTAAAAAGAGGCCCGTGGTAACTCAATGTACCACTTGGCCGCGAGACCAATGAGTGTACGCTGAAAAAGACGTAAACGGATCGAATCATCCGAGATGGAATTTGAAGCACACCAGAGGTGGTAAGTCATCACGTGATTGGACGGATCCTCTCCAGACTTACCTTCGAACTTGGGTATATCGCTGGGCAACTTATTTGGCATTGGCGGCCAGAACTGAAGATATTGAATTGGATCGTTCGTTAGGCGCGTCAAGTCGGGTAAATCCAAAGTTGCAATAAACGGTAACTGCCGGTTAGGATCTCTAAAACTCTGGGTCACAATACCAGCCCCAGGAGGAGGATATCCAGGATAACTAGGAACAGGAGTCGCATTTGGGATATTATATCCTCCTGGAAAACCAGGATTAACCGGACCGTACTGGGGTTGCTGAGGTTGTTGATAAGTGTACCCAGGATACGGTTGATACTGGTAAACCGGTTGTTGGGCAGCTTGCCCAGGTTGATACTGTCCCTGGTACGGAGGTTGAACAAATTGAGGTTGAGTAGTAACAACCGTACTTGTACCAGGTTGGCCTACAGGCATCTGGACTGTGGTTTGAATCGTAGATCCAGACAACGGTACAGATGTCTGAGGAGTGGTTACAGGGACAGTAGAAACCGGAGCTGCCGATACTCCAGAAGTAAGTATGGTAGATGTGGCGGTAGTTGCTGCAGCCGTTTGAGATGGAGTACCAGGTGCAACTGGCGGCTGAGTAACTACCGAAGTTACAGGGGTCTGAACACTTGACTGGACAGGTTGCGGTTGCTGGGGTGGACCAGGAACTACAGGTTGTCCTGCTTGAGGTACCGACTGTATACTTGGTTGCAACATCTGTTGACCCTGTGACGGATCCCACACTAACATTCCAGGGTACTGACCCGTAACAGGTTGAGGATACTGAGATCCATAGCCGGATTGAGGATAGGGTTGATAATTGTAAGGTGCAGTCCCATATGATTGCCCTTGAGGTGGTTGATAACTTTGACCAGAGTATTGACCCGTAGGTTGATAACCTTGAGGTAAATACGGGTATTGGGGTTGACCTTGACCTTGAGGTTGGTATCCTTGAGGTTGATACCCTTGGGGTTGATACCCTTGGGGTTGCCATCCTTGAGGTTGCCATCCTTGAGGTTGATATTGATACTGAGGTTGACTTTGGGGTACATATTGAGGCTGGGGTTGACCTTGAGGTATGTATTGCCCCATAGGAGCGTACTGACCTTGAGGTTGCCCCCCAGACACGAATGAAGTACCTTGAGGTTGCCCCCCAGGCATTAACGAAGGTTGCCCCCCAGGCGGTAATTGGCCACCTTGAGGTTGGGTAACGGGAACTGAACCTGACATCATGTAAATGTCACCTATACTCAATGGTACATTACCACTGTTTCCAACTAATAACCCATGATCAATGGGTTGAGGAGATGCTCCCGCAAAGGTACCAGAAAGAGATTGATACCCAGTAGGAACAGAAGGACCGCCATGTAAAAAAGATTCAGGACTTTGTGTAAACACAGATGACTGACCAGACATATTTACAGGAGTATGAATTCCTCTAGGTGGAAAAGGAGTTCGAGGTGTGGAAAAACCTACTGAGTTGTCTAAAAAATTGGTTAACGCAAGGTACCAAGAAGTACTTCTAGGAGGACTGTAAAAGATGGATTCACGCTCCCTTAGATCAAGGGTAATTTGATCTTCAGGATCAGAGACGCCTATTTCTTCCTCTGGAACAAGTTCTTCTATAGCAATTAAACCAACAGGAAGATTTTCGGTGATAATTCTTTCTATTCTTGGTGAATCAGGAACACTAGGAGTTGGAGTAACAGGTTCGGAAATTTCAGGTTCTTCGCCTGTTTCACTGGCAGATGAAAAACTACCAGCAAGCTCGGAAACTGTAACAGTTTCGGGATTGTAACCTGTTTCTAAACTTTGGTAATCTGGATGGACTACCAAGGAAGATTCTCCTTCTTCAGGTGAACCTACTCTACTGTCACTAGGAGGAGTTACAAGGACCTTTAACCCTTCGTACTGATCCGGAATGTCTTCAGGAGATTCACCCCGCGATTTACGGAGTTTTCTTAACAAATCTATTCCGGCAACAATCTTAGGAGACTTGCCCCGAAGTCGACGGGACTGTCTCGGTAATTCCGCCACAATTAAAGATTTTTAACTACAACACACGAAAACAAAGTAAAAATTTCAAATCAAACCACCTAAAGTCTTCTAAAGAAGCAAACAAATTTGAAGCACACGCCTAAAGAATCTAGAGCGTCAAACCAAACACAAACAGTATCTTCTGGACCAAAAGCGCTAGTTGGTGATTAGGTCCAACCTCGCAGGATTCAGTACAGAAATGGCGGGTGGAACAGTTACGCCGACAACCTGCTTAATGAATAGACTGGACCAAGTTCCTCCACTTTAACCGTCTCGAAGTGAAGTGAACCCCCCAGAAAATCCAAGTGAGTATAGCCGACATCTGCTCCAGGTACAGTGGGACCTTCCCTCCACCGTCACCTTGGGTAGAATCCTAGAGATTATGGTCACTAAGGTTACCAATCAAAACAATTACACCTGGGGGAACAGTCTAAACTCTGACAGCACGCAAGGGCAGAGTAACAAGCTCAATCCCCTTATCGGCTCCTTGACAATAATCCAAGGTTTACCGATAAGTGACCCCTGGCTCCTCGACAATGGTTAATCCGAGGTTTACCGTTTGTAATACGTACTGTCTGGCGTCGTTCCCAACGAGGGAGGAATGATCCCCTCACTGGTTCGGACACGAGCTCGTGCTTCTCCTTTAAGAGGAGCTTTCCCAGAGTGTAACTGAAACAATTGGATTTAATCTACTCAAGATAAACTATCTGTTTGGTTTTGTAGTCTTGGAGAGTTAAGTACTCACCTACTCCAAGACCCTAGCCTAAGCTATGTTGGTGTTTCAGAGCCCTAGAAAAATAAAAATTACTAGATTGATTTTAATTTAAGCGTTACTTTTAAGGTTGTTTCTTAAGTCAAAAGGTGATGGAAGTGAAACCAGTGGTGTGTTGACTCGACTCGAAACCACTACAAAATGCACCTAGGATGATTTATCCACTACTTTACTTTTTCGATGAATTGCTTAACTAAAAAGTTGAGAGAATGCAATCTTTATAAAAGCAACTTCTTAATTGAAGACAATCAAAGAAACAATTCGTTTGTCTTTTCCAAGCATAAAAACATGACCGCTCTTTACATGCACGAAAAAACTCTTTTCCTTTTTCAAAAACAAAAAGCTACTTGAAACAAGTCTTTTAAAGAAGATGTTTTTGTATTTTTCTTTGAATAAAGCAAATAAATCTAATATAACCAAAAATCAATCTTAACAACTATTAAAATCTATGAAAATTCACTCATAAGCAAACTAAAAGGTAAATCTACTCTAAGCAATCTTAACGAGGCCAAAACTAACAATGATTATTCTAAGGTGTTTTACTTGATCACGATCAAATCAAGGACTAGCTTATTGCAGAACCAAAAACTAGCCAAAACAAAACTCTAATCTTTTTGTTCTTTTGTAAAATGGAAATCAACACTTTATAAACAAGTAATTCGAAATTTGACCCAAAACAACTTAAATGGCAAGCTGCTCACACAAGGAGACTTTATGACAGGCCCGACTTCTAAGAAGGCTGACTAACCAGAGAGATCTAAGGCTGGACAACTTTCTACCGTCAAAGTCACTACAGGACCTATCTAAAAATCAAACCCTAGGTCTAAACTTCGTTGAAATCCACTAAAACACTCAAAGCTCACAAAACAAGTTCAGGTGAAAATTTTTGACAGGGTACTAAAGGATCTCGGCAGAAAACACTAAGAAAAATCAAAATCTAAAAGCAATTAAAGCAAAAAATGGAATTTTCCTAAATTTTACAGGAAGACGCAGGCAACCCGTTATAACAGGTGCGGGCCCGCTCTGTGCAAACGACAACAGCGCGTCCAAAGATGCACTGTGCAGTACTCAGAGGGTGCGTCCTTCTGGAAAAATTAAGAAAAACCAAATCTAACTAAATCTAAAGCTAAGCCACCCAAATACTAATTCTCACAGTCAAAAACCAGAAAATAAAAATGATTTTCTCAGAGCAAAGTTCACACAAAGGAAAAGACTCTCTCATTAATGGATTCCCCAGCGGAGTCGCCAATTTGTCGTGGCGGAAAAAGTCGTTTGTGCGGACACAACTGACCTCCCTAGGAGTCTAGACTCTCTAGCGACAAACAAGACAAAATGGAGTGATCTTTCTCTAAATATACCTTTTAAAACATGAAAACTACAAGTGTTTAGGCTTACCTTATTCCAAACGTTGTTGTTGTAGTCCATTCTTGCCGATCCGGATGAGCTCCTCCTTCATGTCAATTCCTGCAACCACCAACAATCAAACAATTACCAAGCACTTGCATTTCATATAATAAAACATATATTCAACATGCAGACCAAGGAACACATGAAATAACTCATTAACACAAGCTATTGAGAAAAATAAACCAGTTTGTATTAATAACGAAACAAAGAAACTCTTACAACCTAGCCTTGGTGTTGTGCAAGTTCCTCCCAGGGTCCATCAAGGGTTTTCCTCTACTTTGACAAAGCTCACCCACTTCCAAGTAGAATCAAGCAAAGACAATCTCTCCTCACAAGGTTCTAAATGGGAGTCCTAATTCCTGCAGCGTTTACCCAAAGAAAATGTATAGCTCCAACCTCTCCTCCCTCTGGCTCAATGTCTTTATTTATAGTGCTGTAAAGAGGTTATTCAGGTCCACCATCAATGGGATAATCCCCCTCTTTGGGTGGGATAGCTCCCTTATTGATGGGATAAGTTCCCCCTTAATAGAGATACATGAACCAACTGGAGGCGCATCCATTTCATCAAACCGACCTCTAGAAGGTTCTAGAAGTAACCACAAGTAACTTTTTTAAGATGAAACTCACGCATTTTGCCTTTTACAGAAGGACGCACCTGTCCCTTAACATACAGAGCATCCTTGGACGCAACTTTTGTGAACATGGTGAGCGTCCCCGCAGGTAAGGCTAGAGAGAACCTGCGACCCCAGAGATAAACACATTTTTTACAAGACTTTCTCTCTTCTTTGAGTTTGAGATGGATAGCAGAGGCATAAGACTTGCCTAAGAGGGTAGCATGACTGTTGATTTGAGCCATACTAACTGTAAGTAGTCATGGTGACATTTTTTAGTGTAACAGTAGTATTCAACTTTTAGATGCAATAATGGAATCCCAACCTTTTGTTTAACGTTGTGATAGTATTCAGCTTTTAGATGCAACAATGGCATGAGGAGCCATACTGAGGTACACTCGAGTAGTATGGAAATAGGCAACAGAGACTACATAGTGCATTGTGCATCAAAGGATAAAAACCATCAATTTCCACTGAGAAAAGTGGGGAAGTGTGTATCATTGAAGTGCATAGCAGTGAGAGTACGGTGTGTGTTGTGTCGAACAATGAGAGAAAATTTCAAAGGTGTGTAGGAGAGAGCTTATGTGTGAGAAGGCAAAGGGTTGAGGATATGATGTTTTGAGAAGAGGATAGAGTGTTGTTATATGAGACCAAGGGAGTTTTTGGAACAGTAAAGGATATGAAGCATAAGTTGTTTTTACAGCCAACCAGATTGGTACTTTTCATAATTGTATATGCCCTTGTTTTAAGTTTGAAAATTATATGAAATAGTAGAATAATGGAAAGAGTAGGTTGTAGCTTGCATTCAGAAGAGGCTGGTGCTTCTTGGTAAGTCTGTGCATGCTAACCTAATGTGATCAGTGCCTCGTGTGAGTGGGTTCTCATAAACAAACTGATGTAATTAAGTAGGTTTTTAATTTATGTCATAAACAACAAAAAATTGGTAGTTTCTTCCATCTAGGTTTCCACACGAAAAATCTGTGTCAATATGTGTGTTTTCTCATGTGATAGATTGTATGAACATATGAATTCTTACGCTTTCTGATCACTTTATTTATGAATGAATGCTCTCATAAGTAACAGAAAATAGAGGAAAGATCTAAAAGCATATTCAAAAAAAGAAATTCATAATCTCACTATTATTGATTCACCCCCCCTAGCTCTTAGTAATTCCTTATTCCAACGGTATATGAAGAAATATGAGTGATTCAATTGCAAAGCTTGTTCCTTTAAACGAAAATTCCTTCTTGAAAATCCATCTCATTTTTGGACAACATTGTAGGGGCATTTCTTTTGGATGTACTCCTTTGATTTAATAAATGTTTATGCTTTGTTTATTTGGAAAGTAAAATAGCATTAGTCTCATGGCATGATATTCCCATTGGGCCAATGAAAGTGTATTACCACTAGCTCAAGATTAACATTAAACAAAATATCCCTTAAGATAAGAATTTCATATGTGTATAATCTAGGAAGTTGAGACTAAGGAATATTTTACTTTTCTATGCCTCATTTACTATACTAGTGAGATATTATTGCCTCTTTAAGGATGCTGGAAGGAGTCTCCCTATCTTTTTGGTTTATCCTAACTAGACATTTTTTGGCGCTCCTTTAAGAGATAAGAGTTCTCCAATGATAAGCTACTTAATTAATTCCATATTTCAACCCCTCAACAATAGAAGTGGTGCAAAATGTCATTTATGCTATTTGATAATATGGTGGAGATACTATAGAGATAGTTAAGAGACACTATCATTATGTTCTTCCTGGATTCACTATTTTCCTTATTAGTTTTTGGTTATCTCTATCTCCTTGTTGCGCCTATGGGGGCATCTGATCACCCCAATGACTCACTAGATTTCAATAACACAACCATGTTCTACAAGAAAACCTATACTCTACTAATACTTTCACATTCCCCCCACCCCTTACCTCCTAATTCCTCATGCCTTCCAGATCAACATCTTGGTTTCCTACAATGCTACCTCCGTGTCACCCTACATTCATTTACACTTATATCAACATTTCTTTGAACCCTTTTGGTGAAAATTCTAGCTTAAAATATAATGCACTGGAAGATGTAGAAGGTTTCTTTTGTAGGTGACCACTAACAACAAAAAATAGGGCAAGAGAGATGAAAATACAAACCACAAGCATGATGGACTTGGTGGGTCACAACCTGAGTGTTCCTGGAGATTTTGGATAAGAGAAATAACTTTTTTTCTTGGGGCTAGATGATATTAAATATATGGTAACATGGTTGGAGGCTTATGCTTCAAGTGATTTTATGGCACGAGATCTTCATCGGGTTTAATGTGGCAACAACCTTTGTTATCTTGATTCTCACAAATATTGTATATTTTAATAAATAAAACACACGCAGTTAAATTTGTCTCCAAAAAAAATATTAGAAGAAATAAATTGCGTCCAACTAGAGTGAGAGAGGATTTAAATTATTTTATAAAAAATAAAATCCACAAATACTTGAGGCACATTTGTAATGATGATTCATGGTACTCATGTAACAATGTTGTACAGGTGTGAATTTTTTCATATTTTTCTAAATATATATTTTATATTTGATTTTTTTAGGTATGATAATTCACATTTAAACCCCATAAAAATAGTCATATCAAAGGCTTTAACCCATTCAAAAATTAAATTTCAAAATTCAAGAAAATAGTTTTAATTTTTAGAAAAATAATTTAAATATATTAATTTCGTAGAACTTTTTAAAAATAATTATAAAATAAAAAATTCAATGACTTTTGACTAGAAATGAAAAACAATATCAACATTAAAATCAAATTATTATTATACCGGTCCCTAAGAAGGTAATATGCATTGGTTATTTGATGTATTGAATATTTGTTGTTTGCCTATTAATTCAGTTAAATATGAGAAATATTTTTCAATTTAACAAAGTGCACTTTATTTTTTGCAATTTATTTTATTGGCATTTATGTCTCATTGGATTGGTTGGCGATTTGAAGATGTTATTATGCAATGCCTCATATAATGAGCCAAGAGTACATAGGTTACATCAATTTTTTTTTTTTATTGCATTTCATAATTATTTAAACCAAGAGTACATGGGTCACATCAAATATTGATTTTGTTTTATTGCATTCCATAATTAAGTGAGTGAGACATCACATAATTAGGTAATTAATACATTTCTTTGTTAAAAGGTTGCAAAATAAGTTTTATATTAATTTAAAAAATTACTATTATAACTAACATGAAAAATGTCTAATAACTTTGTATGCTAATTTTTTAATCTCCATAATAAATAACATCTTTATATTTTTAAATTTATATGTTTATCGTCACTAAGTATGTTTACCGTTTTATATTTACTTAATATAGTTATAATATTTAATATTTCAAAAAGTATCTAAAAAACTATATACTATAAGTACTTATTTATAAGTAATGTATTATATTATGTCTTAATTTTTTAAATTAAGATGTATATTAAATGATAATTTTCAACATTTTGAAATAAATTAAAACCATTCATACCCCAGAAAAACATTTTATAACTATATATACAAAACTTAAATGCTAATTTGTATAATATATCACAATAATCAAATTCTTTTACTATAAAAAAAACACAAGTATAAACTACAAGTAACACTTTATACTCGTAAATATAATATATAATATTTTATTAGTTAATGATATTGCAATATGTCAAAAGGTCTTTCATTGATTTAAAAAAAAAAGGAAGAAGAGAGTCAAAAATCAGTGTGAAGGTGATGGATATTCGATAACTACAATATTAAAAATGTGCAAACATGTTGGTAAGAACCCGTAATAGAGTACATAACACAAAACTTATGGTCAAAATGCTTTGAAAATTAAAAATTAAGATTTATATTACACTTTCTAAAGGTCTTCTAAACAAAAGTTCAACATTTCATTTTATTTAAAACTTATGATAGTGTTTTTATAAAGCTTAATTCTATGTTTCTAGAAATATTGATTTAATAAAAAAATTTAAATATATTTTTAGTAAAAATTATTAATATAATTTTTTTAACCATTTTAATATAATATATATGTCTATGTGTTTAATTTGATCATAGTATTTTATAAAGCATTAATCACAATGCAATCATGAAAAATATTTTGTAACGATGATTAAAACTATTTCTATAATAATTTTAATATACCGTAAAAAGATAGGGCATAATAAGATTAGACGCAGGGAATCTAACTAGTTTAATTTTGTTTGTTCTAATTAGTTGCTATTTGTTATACAAAATATAATATATTTGGTTCGAGTAGTTCTAGCGTTGAGTACGTTAATAACGAGGTTTTTTAAAATAAATTGTAGGAAACACATTTCTCTTGTGCAAGTTTATTTTTTAAAAACTTATAATGTTAATTTTGTATTTATTTAATGTTATGGAGGTTATTGTATCACTAAAACAAGGGAATAGTTACCATGTAGTATAATCTTTTTTTTCGTTATTGCTTAATTGATTTTTTTGGGGCATAAATTATTTTTGTAGAGTGGAAGCGAATGTTTGTGTGGAGAAAACTCTATACAATGAAACCAAATTGTAGGAAACACATTTCTCTTGTGCAAGTTTATTTTTTAAAAACTTATAATGTTAATTTTGTATTTATTTAATGTTATGGAGGTTATTGTATCACTAAAACAAGGGAATAGTTACCATGTAGTATAATCTTTTTTTTCGTTATTGCTTAATTGATTTTTTTGGGGCATAAATTATTTTTGTAGAGTGGAAGCGAATGTTTGTGTGGAGAAAACTCTATACAATGAAACCAAAAATATATCTATAGAATGCTTTCTCTAGAATAAAAGCGTTTTGCACAAATCTCTCGACACAGTGAAAGTTTTCCACACAAAGCTCTCTACACAATCTGCAAACAATAGTTTAATCGACATGAAATGTTCTATGATTTTTTAGGAGGGGTATGCCTTTGGAAATTGTGAGAATATTAAAGATATTTTTTGTAGTAGTAGTGTGGAGAAGTTGATTAAGAGGAGAGATTTCTTTTCTCCACACTCCTACACAAACACTCACTCATGTTGTGCAAATAATTTTTTAATAATTTGAATATATGGTTTAAAGTTGAATTGCATTACAGTTACATTTTTTAATAATTTGAATATATAGTTTTATTTATGTTTTCAAAATAAAAAAAACAAGTACATTTTTTATAATTTGAATACAAAATTTTATCCATGATCTGTAAAATGTCATGGATATTCCACTAAACACGTCATCACAACATATCAGATAATAATATATTAAAATTTTGAATTTTTACACTATTACAGTTTTAGTAAACTTTAATATCTGTAGATTTAACTGTAATTAGTGCATGCATGTGAACGAAAATTATGGAGAAAATTAGAGAACAACAAAATAAGCTCACACAAACAAAATAAGACACAAAATATGCTCTAGGAAAGACTTTCGAGAGAAAACCTAACTAGACGGTGAGGTCTCTTTTCTCTCTTTCTCTATCTAGAAATATGGTTGCAGGTACAAAGAAGTGATGTCTATGGCCCGTACGATGCTACAGTGCATAGATCCTCTCTATATGCTCTACCTCCTATCTCACCGAGCTATCTTTTCTCATCTATGGAACAAAATTCTCTTGAAAGAATGGAATGTCTCTTTCTCCTAGTGGGCCGATTATAACACAGCCCAATAGTCTATCAGTGGTTAAGTTTGACTACATCAACTCTTAATTAGAGTTACAATATAGAATTTTCTAGAGTCTTTTACATCAAAAACACATGGACAACCTCTTTTCCATGAATAAAAAGGGTTCACGTAACATCCCCCTGAACTATAGTTTTGAAAACAGAAAGGTCAATTTCGGAGTGGCATAACTTTTGCATATAGACTTTGATTTGCACGCTTATTGCAGTCATTCAAAAGATCTTTGTGTGTAGAATAACATGAAAATGTGTTGCAACAAAGAAAAAAAATTTACTACAAAAAAAAAAAAAAATCCTATGATTCCTCAAAATTCTCCTAGAAGGTTTGAGATCCCATTTTGCCAAATTGGGTCCGACCATAGAAATGGTCCAGTGAGATAATTCATCAAATGTTTCCACTCTGAATGCATACAGATGGATAAAACACAATTTAATGATCCAAAATGGACCACACCTCCTCATTTTGGGATATTTTTTGTCCCCAAAATATTTTATTGAATGAAGTTAGAAATGTTTTCCTCCACCTTCTCTCTGGTGTACCACTTAGCCTTTCCTAGAATTTGTCCCTTCAACCTAATATTCCTTAGATAATGTTGCTCCTATCTTGTATTTCTAGACCTCTTATTCAAAATTATATCTTATTTCTACTTTTCCTTCGCACCTCGTGCCAAATCCTTCACAGAAGGTAGGACCTATTCCTGTTCTTGACCTAGGATGGAAGGCTCATATAATTTCAAATTCTCTACATTCACAACCAAGTAAACGTGCATATATGGTGGTAAATTGAGTTGATAGGAATTATCAGCCACCTTTTACAGTATCTTAAAGGGACTATACCTCAAAGCCTTTATTTCCTTAGAAGGGCCCTAGAGTCTCTCCTTATTCAACTATAACCATACTTTGTCTCCCACCTTGAATGATATCACCGTTCTATGTTGATCATGTCTGGCCTTATACTTCTCTTGTGACTTCTACAATGTTTCTTGTACCTGTAGATGGATTTTCTTGATATTCTCTATAATTTGTTTAGCCCTTAAAGTGTCTCCTATAAGCTCTTCATTCACTCCTCCTTACTCTTTGTATGCAATTTCCAATGGTGAAGGTGGAAAATATCCAAAACAAGTTTCAAATGGGGAAATTCCTATACAAGTGTGGACTACTCTATTGTAAGAATGTTCTATATATACCATATTTTCATTCCAGGTCTTCGGATGCATTTAGTTATATCCTCTTAGAAGCTGTAACAAAGTCCTGTTGACTACTTTTTTCTTCCCATCTGTCTATGGATGTAATGTTGTAGATATATTCAACTTTGTGTCCATATTCTCCCATAATATAGTCCAAAATGAAATAAGAAATATTGTATCCTTATTTCGAACGATGCTCCTTGGTATCCAAAAGTGCACCTAAAGGTATCCAAAGAACAAGTTTGTTGCTTCTTACTTGTTGATGGTCTTTTTCTAGGGAATCAGAACACACACCTTACTCAACATGTCAACTACCACAAACAAGTAGTCATGTCCCTTCATGGTTGTCAGTAAAGCCCCCACAAAGTCCATGGAAATGATTTCCTAAGGACGAGTAGGTATAGGTACAAGATGATATATACCTTGTTTCTTTTTGCTAGAATTGTTGGTACAACAAAACATACATCCTCTTATGAACCTAGCTACCTTCTCTTGCATATTGGGTCAATATACATACCTCCAAAAGTTAGCCTCAATCTTCCCTACACCAAATTTCCATGAAAATTTGGAGGTGTGAGCATCTCTAGTCAACTGCAATAGCTTACCTTTAGGAACACAAAGCTTATCTATCATGCAGAGTAACCCATTTTGGAGATGGTAGTCAATGGTGATATTGCCATCATACACATGACTGTTATTGTGAAACTACTAATACACCTCCATGAAGTCCTCATCCTATGAATATTCCTCTCTATATTCATCATGGGTAAATGGCTTCATGTGCATAAGAGTCCCCAAAGTTTTGATCTTTAATGTGGGTGCACTTGAAAGCATGTCGACCGACTTGTTTGTATTTCCCTTCTTATACCTAATCACCAAATGAAAGTATTGTGAAAACCCCATCCATTTGTAATTACTGGTTTGTTTTAGCTTACTCTAGGTCTGTGAGTATTGTAACAATTAGTGATTTGTGTGTATTACTATATCCCTTCGTATCAGATAATGCTTCCACTTCTTCACAACTTGCACCATGATATAGAGCTCCTTATCATAGGTAGGGTAGTTAAAAACTACCCCATTAAATACTTCATAATGGTAGCATACAGGCCTACCTCCCAGCATCAATACAACTCCTATAATATGCCCACTAGCATTTGTATCCACTTCAAAGAGTCACTGCAAGTTTAGTAATGCTAGAACTAGTGCTTGACTTGTCTTCTCCTTTAGCTCCTCAAAAGATTTTCGTTGACCTTTACCCCACTAGAAATTGTTACAACTACTGCTAAAAATGAGGCTATGAATTTCCTCAGGTATTGGGCGGCCCCAATGAAACTCCTGACATCAAGACATTAGTATGCACCGACCATTTCATAATGGCCTCCATCTTCGAAAGATATATCTTTAGTTCTTGAGATTTTCTAGTAGTTGGTGCTTCTTCAATGTTTCCAGCACCTACGTCAAATGTGAAATATGCTCCTCCTAGGTAGCACTATATACCAGTATATCATCCAAATAGATAATAATAAATGAAGCTATAAAAGGGCATAATGCGTCATTCATTAATATCATAAATGTAGTTGATGCATTACATAGGCCAAATGGCATAACTAACCACTCATATAATCCTTGCCTAGTATTTAAGGTGGTCTTCCATGTATCTTCTTCTTTCAGTCAAACCTCGTGATATCCAGACTTCAAGTCCATCTTCGTTAAGTACTTTATTTGCTACAACTGATCTAGTAGATCATCTATCCTAGGTAGGGGGTATCTATTCTTAAGAATTATTTTTTTCAACATCCTTCAATATATAGACATCCACCAAGTCCCATCCTTTGTTGGCATAATGATGATGGGTGACCCACATGGTGATGTACTTTGTTGAATGACACCCTACTCCAGCAATCGCTATAACTATTTCTTCACCTCACTTGCTTCTATAACAGGTTGTCTATACAACCCAATATTTGGAAATGGAGAGTCTAGCAATAGTTGGATCTTGTGCTCCACTTCTCTATTAGGTGGTAAACCTTTAGGCTCTCAGAACACATCCCTATATGCTTGTAAAAAATCCTCCAATTTTTTTTTGTTTCTTAGTAAACCCATCCAAGAGTGCCTTGCATCTTATTGACTCCTCTTCAGACTAACTTTCTCTTAAAAATAATAAAACATAATTCTTTCTATAACTGATCAATTTCTTGGCTTGGTTATCACTTACCAGCGAAATTTTTGAATTTCCTTTATGTGTGTTGATGATGAACAATTTTCCATCCTTGACGAGATGGTACTAGTTGTCCCTTCTCATGAATATTGCATCATTCATGTAAATGTATGGAATCCCTAACATGAATCCAATACATCAAGGGGAACCACATCTAGATCTACTTCATCAATAAAATCAACACTGATAGCAAAACTATTTTTAAACTATTTTTTTACCTTCATCTCTGCATCCTTATTTACCCATCCCAGTGGATATGGGTTTCGATGATCATGAACTTCCAACCCTAACTTCTTGACTAGCTCTGCTAGAATGAGATTCACCTGCGATTCTGAGTCAAACATAGCATCAATATTTATCTTCTTGACCTATATCTTTATATGGAAGAGTTTGGTCATTTCTTTCTCTTCCTATTATTGAAGGCTACTCAAGTTCACCTCCTTCTGCACTGATGTACATATGATATTCTCATCCACATATGAGCTTGTTTCAAATTGGTTTCTTAAATCCATGGCCATGATATTCTTCTTCTTGTTATTTTCATTTGTATTCTTTGGTTTTAGATATGGATGTAACTTTCAGCACTTCTCCTCTTCATGGTCATCAATGATGTAGTGGTTGCTAAGATCTTTGCACTAGTGTGTTGTGGCTATTGACATTTTATCTTCCCTCTTTTTGTTTATTCTTCCCCTCCTTAGAAGCTTCTTGTTGCTCCTTTTGTCTCTATCCACTTGATTGTGATCCTTTTAGGCCTATTTTCTCCAGGTGTTATGTATGTACACAAGCCTCATCCATGAACTTTGGTTTGAACAGTATCACTTCCTCGCATAGATGGTAGTTTAGACCACTAAAATACTTGAGAATTACACCTGGGTTCTTTCGAGAGATACCCAATGTTATAACCATCTTTCTGAATTTCATGGTGTACTCATGCACGCTTTGTCTTGGTTTTTTCCTGAAGTAATGTCATTGGATCCACTAGTCCTCCACGTACCCAATCATACACAAATGTGAATTAATGAGGGTTTTGAAATCATCCCACTTAATCAATGGAGGTTCTCCCTCAAACCTCAAGGTTTTTGTATGGATATACCTCCAACTCAGTGCATGGCCCTCTAATTTTAACTGTGTCAATAAGATATTTTGTCCTTGCTCTATCTGATGGATGTTAAAATAAACTTCTAGTTGCTGTAACCAATGTTCCAACTTAAAATAATTGATTTCGTCATGATATGGCTTGATATCTAATTTTTCTTCGACTTGATATAGGGGTTGTGATTTGTTCATGTCACTCGAACTGGGTTGATCTTTTCTAAGTTATTTCTTTGACTGGTTCTTTGTTTCTCCCCAATATTCTAATCCCCATTCATATTTTTCCTATGCATTCCAATGCCATATTCTCCAAATATTCCTAGCTTGCTATTATGGGCGTCCATGACGAGGTTTACATTAAGGTTGATATCTCTAACTTTTTGTTCTAGTCCCGTAAAAATCACCTCTGTAGGATCATAAGGCTCGTTTACAGATTCATCGACCATGATTAGGATGTTACGATTTTTGGCTTTGCCAATCTAGATCCTTGCAATCTCCATGAAATACCCAAAGAAACCTGCTATGATACCAAATGATTTGTAAACTACCATGGATATTCCACCAGACAATTCATCACAATAGATATGATATTAATATATTAAAATTATGATTTTTTACATTATTATAGTTTCATTAAAATTTAATATATGTAGATTTAACTGTAATTATTTCATTCGTGCGAATGGACATTATGTTGAAAAATAGATAACAAAAAAATGATCTCACACACACATAATACACAAAATATGTTGTGGGAAACTCTTTCAGGAGAAAACCCAGCTGGTAGATGAGGTTGCTTTCTCTGTTTCTTTGTCTAAAAATATGGTTGCATGTATAAAGAAGTAATGCTTATGGTTTGTGGGATCCTACAGTGAAAAAATCCTCTCTTTGTGCTCTACCTACTATCTCTCATGTCTATCTTTGCTCAGCTATGGAATAAATTTCTCTTAAAGGAAGGGAATGTTTATTCCTCCTAGTGCCCTGGTTATATCACAACCTGATAGTCTACTAGTCGTTAAGTTTGACTACATCAAATCTTAACTAGAGTTACGATATATACTGTTCGAAAGTATTTTAAATCACAAACACGTGGCTGGCACATTTTCCATGAATAATAGGGGTTGATGCGACATCCTCCTGAACTATAGATGCGAAAATAGGAAGGTCAACTTCTGAGTGGCATAACTTCTGCATATGGACTCTGATTGATGTGCTTCTTACACCGTTGGAAAGATATATGTGTTTATAATAGCATGAGAAATTTCCATCCAAAAGAAGTAAATTTTTACCCCCAAAAAATTTCATTTGATGCCTCAAAATACTCCAGAATGTCTTAGACCCTGTTTTGCCAAACATAGTCGCTCGTAAAAAAGGTCTCCCGAGATGATTCCTCCACTTTTTCCACTCTAAATGAATAGAGGTGGATGAAAAATAACATAATGATACAATCTAGACCAATTAATGTTTTCAGAATTAGAAAACATCATAAAGGAATGTTTTTCCATGTCAAGCATAGGCATAATAGAGGATGAGATATGGCTTGGAGAAAGAGTGTGGAGATGTTGATTGTGTGAAGAAATGTGTTTTCTCTGCACTCCGTCACAACCATTCAGTCATTATTCAATTAAATTTTAATAATTTGAATATATATTTTAAATTTGCATTGAGTTAGAATTAAATTTTTAATAATTTGAATATATAATTTTTTTTTTTTCATAAATTAAAAAACAATGGTGTTTTTAATAATTTGAATATATAGTTTTATTTATGATTTCAAAATTAAATTACATCATAAACAAACAATTTATCATGTTAATCATAGGCATAATAAACGATAAGATATAATTTTCAGTAGTCGTGCAGGGAAGTTGATTGCACAAAGAAATGTGTTTTCTCTGTACTCCTCCACAACCATTCACTCATGTTGTGCAATTAATTTTTTAGTAATTTGAATGTATAGTTTAAATATGGATAGAGTTACAATTACATTTTAATAATTTGAATATATATTGTTATTTATGCTTCTGAAATTAAAAGAAAAAATTATGTTTTAATAATTTGAATATATAGTTTTATTCATGTCTTCGAAATTAAAAAACATCATAAATGAATGATTTCTTATGTCGAGCATATACATAATAAAGGATAAGGTATCGTTTGCAGTATTAGTGCGAAGAATTTGATTGTGTGGACAATTTGGTTTTCTCGACACTCCCGCATAACTATTCGCTAATTGTACATTTAAATTTTTAATAATTTGAATGTATAGTTTAAAGTTGGATTGAGATACAATTACATTTTTAATAATTTGAATATATACTTTTATTTTTGTTTTCGAATTTAAAAAAAATAATTACATTTTTAATAATTGTAATATATAGATTTTTTATGTTTTCAAAGTTAAAAAACATCATAAAGAAACAATTTCTCGTGTTAAGAATATTCATATTGAAGGATAAGATATTTTTTGCAATAGTGGTGATTGTGTGGAGAAATGTCTTTTCTCCACACTCTCGCACAACCATTCACTCATGTTGTGCAATTAAGTTTTTAATAATTGGATTATATAGTTTTATTTATTCTTTCTATAAAATAAGTAAATAAATAAATAAATTACCTTTTTTAAAATTTGGATATATAGTTTTATTTATGTTTTCGAAATTAAAAATCACCATAAAGGAACAATGTCAAGCATAGGAATGATAAAGGATAAGTTAAGATGCACTATTGTGTAAATTTCATTACTATTTTCTAGTAGGTGGAGATGATAACCATTATGTGGAGACTTTCATTGTACGGAGGTTTTGATTGTGAATTAGCTCATTGTATGGAGCTCCACACTCTGCACAAGTATAATAGTTATTTGACATTATCTTGCTTTGTGGAGCTCTGTAATGTTTTAAGGTTTGTTACTAGTTTCACTTATTAAAATATGTACCAAAAATGTCGCATAGCTTTAATGTATTGAAAATAGAAATGATGCCTTGGGTTTTAGTCTTATGATTTTGAAAAATTATTAAGATAAAAATGTATAAACCTTTTGAAAAATTTATTATTCATTTATTAAAAAATGTGTTGAAAAACATTAATTATGAGTAAAATTTTGAAGTGTTTCTTGAAGTGAGTTATTAATTTTGTTATATCGATTAAAAGAAAAAATAAAACCATCATTGCATTGGTCAACATGAAGTTTAGTGTGCATTGTGCGAGAGTGTGGATTTTTTTCACATGGAAGGATCTACACAAGATTTTAGATGGCAAAACATTTAAATTACTCAATATGGAATGTAGAATAATGGTGATGAATACAAAGCTTCATCCTCACAATTGTTCATTCCCGCGCCCCCCACCCCCCCCCCCCCCCCCCCACCAACCCTCCCTTTTCCCATGTAAGGGACCTACAATATTGGGAAAATCAATAATAGTTTTAGGCATCGCATGGTTAGTAGTATCATGTAAGCAAGGTTAGACATAACAATGTCACTACCAAGCATTTACCGAAAGAATAACCACTCAGAAAATTAGTTTTTATTTTTATTTTAAAATGAATTTTCAAGACTGTTAAATACTAATAATAAAATTCCCTCCACCGCGGGAATCATGTCAGCCAATTGAAAATTAGAAATAATATGTTTAGGAAATTAGGAAATTATTTTTCAATTTATAGAAACTAGAAATAATCAACAATTTTCTGAAATTTGGGTTAAAACTAAAAAAAAAAAAAAAAAAATGCAAATTCAATGCACTTTGACCACTAGGCAAATGCTATAGTCCCTAGCGAGGCAGGGACTAATAAAAGAGGTTTGCATTTTAAGATTCTAACATATCTCAAGGGGAAACTATAGTACGCATAGGAAAAAAATAAATATATTTTAATTATGCATATATAACCTACATAGTTCATTGTAATTGTGTATGTTGTTCCATCGATGATAGATTTGTGTACCCTATAAACATGTAATGGCAAAAATAATGATATTGAGATGTATTTATAAAAATGAATTTTTTAATATATTTGTAGCCTAAGTGACGAAGTGTCTCACTTCAAACATAGATATGAGGAAACCAAATTAGTAAAACATATATCCTAGATATACCAATCCCACTAAAAAAAATTTAAATTAAAATAACATGCATGCATTCTAGAGTGCTTGCATATTATTAATAACGCATGCACATTCTAGGGATGCATGCATTTCTTGCGAGCATATGCAGTTTCAATGAATCTATGCATGTTCTAGTAAAACATAAATGTTCAAAGAGTGCAACATTCTTTTTTTAAGGAACATACATGCGACCTTAATCCTACAATGCACATGTTCGTTATTAATAACACATCAATGTTCTACAATCATATGAATATCCTTGAAAATATGGCATTCATGTAAATATTTCAAGCTACAAAAGAGAACATGCCACCCTACAACCCTGTTTGTCTCCTTAGTGTACAACAATGTGTGTGTATAATTCCAGTTCCCTTAGGCATATCCCTATTACTCCTAAACAACTTATTGACACAACATCCCAACCATAGGCATAAGTGATGAGAAACAACATTAATTCATCCATCTAGGGTCATGAACAACACTTTGGATGGACAAAAAATCTCAATTAAAGAACAATGCATCATACTGACACATATCACCTCCCACAAGTTACTTCCTACAGTTATCCTTTACCTCTTAGTGGGACTATTAGCACCATTATAGTGTTCTAAGAGAAATATATTCTTGAAAACATAGTAGAAGCTGAAGTTATGAAGCCTACCCATTAGGCATAAAAGGTAGCTTCCAAGGCTTCAAAGTTACTAAATAGTCTCTAAACTGCCATAGATAATATTTATATTTGATATCTATCATTCAAATTGCAATATGGAGATCATTAGAATTTTTTTAATGTTAAACATTCTTAGTGGAGGAAAATCTAGAATTAGGACCTAAATTAATCTTGGAGTAATCTAAATCCAATAATATAAAATTTAGGGACCACATGTAATGTTCAAAGAGTATCATCTCCCTAGTAGTTTAGAAATGGGCACTACTTAAAGGCCTTAAGCCCTGGATATGATAGTTTTGGTATGGACCATGATTGTGGAAGAAAATTAGCCCTCATGTCCTAGAAAAATACCAAGTTTTAATGGAAATGAATGGGGACATGAACCACCAAACAATTCCTTTTTATGGGTTCTTAGGCCTTTAAGAGGGAATATGGAATTTTATTACAATATTTTTATAAGTAGATTTTGCTAGTGGTGTCTTCAACATGATATGGGGATGTAAAGTTTTCTTTAGTGTATAAATAATAAAATTAGACATATATAGCACATAATATCACCTAAAACATCGGTGTAACGGTGCTTGAGAAGTTTAGTGGTGAAAACAAGAAACTTATAGATCTGGTCTTATGCAGGAGTGCAATAGAACATATATATAAACATAAACATAAAAATGCAACAAAAATAAAACTTCATTTCATCAACATCAAAGAATTGAAATATGGTTACAGTCAAAAAGGAAATAATCTAGGTTGGGCGATGGTAGCTTATCCCCGAGAAGATATGTGGTAGCTACATGCCTTTGAACTATGTTGCAATGAGGCTCAACAACCTTTTCATTATTGAAAAACAAAGAAAATTGCTAAAAAACCAAAAACCCAACCTTAGGAGATGGAACTATAAGAGCTTGTGGGCAATGTTAGGGTTAATTGGGCAGCTAACTTCACGAGCTGATAACTTGGCCATATGATCTCTATTTGGCCTATAAGATACCTCATTAGAAATATCTCTCCAAGTACTATAGGATTTATATAAATCCCTTTCCTACAACTATGGGCCTACATGAAACCTCAAAAAAATTGCATTTAGGGCGTCAAAACAACTTCGGGAGTTCAAACCCTGAAAATATTTCAAAAATAGTAAATGTTGTTATAATCAAGGAAATTGATGAAATTGACTGGGGGTATAAATGGAATTTGTAGGTGGCTACCAATATCCACCACGAAGAATCCTCACCCTTAGGAAGCAATCGTCCCTAGTGTGTGTAGAGTCTCCATGAGGTGAGGAATTTTTTGTTCTTGTTGAGCCACTTGCCCTAGTGAAGGAGTTGGCCTGCATTGAAAATTTGATATAGCTGGATATTATGTTGGCAAGTTTTCTTTATTTGTGTCTCCATGATCCTAGCAGTTGTGGCATGTTTGATACAACTAGGGTTGAGCTCTGTTAGTGTCAACTACTCATCAACGTCTGATGTGTCCAACAATGAGGGAATATATAGCTGTAACCAGTCCACATTGGATACTAGGTGTATGCCAAGGAGCAATGGAATTTTGAGCTCAAAATCTTTGTCGCCTACAACCTTAGTGATGGTGTAAGGCCCATATCAGAGTGGGAGAACTTTTGGTGGGGGCCCAGTAAGGTGCTCCTTCTGCAAATGTAACCAAACTTTGTCATCCGCCTGGAACTTGTATAGCACCCAATGTTGATCATGACGTTGCTTGGACTATTCATTTTCCTTGCCCAATATTTCATAGACCTTTTCACAGATTTGATGAATGCGCTCAATGAGTTTTTTTAGCCTTGTCAAATTCAGACTAGACATGACTCGAATCTACTTGAGTAGTTGCAAATGGTATGGAAACATCAATGGGACATAGTGGTTGGAATCCTAGTCCCACTTGAAAAGTGTTTTGTCTAGTTAAGCTATGGAGAGCTCTGTTGTAGTTGTGTTGGACATAGGGGAAGATCTCATCCCATGTGTGTGGGTGCTTTGAACTATACATGTGAACAATTTCCATGATCATCCTATTGATGACCTATGATTGGCCATCAGTTTGGGGGTGAAAGATTGTGGACTTAGTGAGCTTGGTATACAACAACGAACAAAGGCTTGACCAAAATTCACGTAGGAATAGGATGTCCCGATCCAAGATAATGGACTAGGGCATCCCAAAGTGTACCTATACTTGTTCAAAGAAGAGTCTGGTAGTGGCTTATGCTGACATACTCTTCTTGTAGGCCACTAGAAAGGCAATCTGAGAGAATATGTCAATGACCATGAAAACACAATCATTTCCATGCTTGGTAGAAGGAAGGCTCAACATATAATCCATGGAGATGGACTCCCATGACCACCTAGGAGTAGGAAGAGTAGTATACATGCCTTTCTTCTCGATTCTAGGTTTGGAAATGGCACAAGCAGTGTAGGATCTTATGTAGTTCCCAACATCTTGTAAAAGGTTTGGAAAATAAAAATACTTATATAATACCAACACTACCTTTTCTACCACAAAATGTCTAGTGAATCAACTATAGTGCCCCTACCAAATCATCTTGGCACACTCGCTTCATGGTACACAAAGGTGTCCTAGGTGGCATAATAATGCATCATGGAGGTGAAATTATGGCACTTTCTTACCTTCTAGGAGCATATTCTATGTGGTGCCAAATTCATAATAAGTCTTGTAAATATGTGGCCATTCCAAATTCTCGTGTTCACAAGAGTCAAGCACAATGGTTAATGCCATGACCGGTGGTCAGCTAAGGTTATCTACAACATTATTTGTCCTTCCTTTCTTGCACTTAATGTTAAAATGTAATTTTTGTAGGTATGTGGGCCATTTATTATGGCGATCATTTGGGAACTTTCCTTTTGTCCATATGAATTACATGGATCGGTGGTCTGTGTGGATGACCATTTACTTCTCCAAAAAATATAATTCGTCCATTATCGGAAAGCCTGCACAATGGAATAGATCTATTTGTCATATGTGGGATACTTTTAGATTGTTTCTAAAGGTTTTTCACTACGATATGCCATGGGAGCCCCTTGCTGGGTAAGAAGTGCACCAATAACATAGTCGAAGGCATCTGTCTCAATATCAAGTAGTTGTTGTAGGTCTTGTAATATGAGCACTAGTGTAGAACAGAGGTGATGCTTCAACTCACAAAACATTTTCTACTGGGATTTGGACCAAAAGAACTTTTCTTTTGCTCCGCTCTTGGTCACTTAACTTAAAGGCCAAGTGATATGAGAGAAACCCACCATGAACCTGAGGTGGAAATTGGCAAGACTTAGAAAATTGCAGAGCTCTATTAGAGTGGTCGGGGTTGGCCAATCCAGAATAACTTGTATCTTTGTTGAGTCCACATGAATGCCCCACTCATCAATGAAATACCATAGATATTGAACCGAAGTCATACCAAAAGTGAATTTCTCTAACTTGGCACACAATTTGTGGTTACACAAGGTTTGGAGGACCTATCGAAGAAGGTGAAGGTGATCTTCACAACTCTAGATGAATATTAGGATGTTTTCCAACTACACTACCACTGATGAGTTGTTGAAGTGCCACATAATGTCTTACATCAACCTCATCAAGGTTTCAGGGGCATTCGTCAACTCAAAAGTCATGACCAACCATTTGAAAAGGACGTCCTTCGATTTCAATTTTACTAAAATATTTGACCCCCTCGAGCTGGTCGAAAAGGTCATCAATCTATGTGATTGGATACCTATTCTAGAAAGTGATATTATTTAGCACCCGATAGTCAATACAGACTCTCCAAATTTTTTCCTGCTTATGTAAAAAAATGATCAGGCTCCCACAAGGTGATGAAATTTGCCTGATGTGCCCTTTCTGCAAGAATTATTGAATATTCCTCTTGATTGCACCTTTCTCCATAACATAACATTGATAGATCGATATGTTGGGTGGTATCACATCCGGGGTTAGATCAATGGAGTGCTTGACTTGACAGTGTAGTGGATCTGGTGTTATCCATCTATTGTTGTCGTGTAGATAATCCACATATGGAGGTTGTGGATGTTACCATAATATGTTTCTTTCCCTGAGGGTGAATCATCATGAATACAAATTTCCAAGTCGCGGAAATGATCTTAGTTCATTGTTTCGTAGAGATAAAAGAGATAGTGGTAGGTGTTTCTACCTCTGGTATCCTATATAACTCATTTCTAAAATTAATAATAAAAGTGTGAGCCCCAGACTCATACATATAATTTTTCTTCAACAAGTATGGTTGGCTTATTAATAAATCACAAACTTCAAGAAGATAAACTTCACATAGTACATTATATATGAAGGGCTTGATGTTGTAAGGAAAGTGAAACTCCTAGCTAATGCAGAGATTTCTTCCTTGGTGACGCCACCTGATGGCATATGGTTGCATGTGATGTGTGATCGGTATTCCTAAGAACTTCGTGACCTTCGTTAAAATAAGGTTCTTTTATCTCTTGATGTCGATAATGAACTACAGTTCAAAACCCTTCACAGACATCTATGAGTGGAAGAGATACTCCTCCTCCTCGAGATTTTTGGGTTCAATCTTATGGATATTGGTGGTGGAAACAGTGGCACTTGGCTCTACATCAATCATCTGATTCCCTTTTTCATTCCCCTTGTTAGGTTCTGAATCAGAGTCGAAACATGTATTCGATTCAAAAGCCTTCATCTCGACCACCAGTGACTACCAAGCTCGACACTCACTTGTGTTGTGAGTAGGGCTATTACGGAACTCACAACATTTTACTTTGTCCTTATTTGTCTTCATGGTGTTATTCATTTCTTTCAACTTCAGTGGGTTGTCCTAATTCATCAAACCTTGGATTTGTCCTTTGTTCTATAACTTTGGGGCGCCTTTCCGTTGCTTAAGGTTTGTAGATCCAAGGTCTCACTTCTTCTATTTAAATTTATTCTCAATCTTGACAGCGTATCAATAGGAAACTCCAAGTCACGATGTCCACGAACTCCATCTCATCCTAGATGTACCTGTGTAGACAACCATCATACATGTGTACCAAAAGTTGCTTAGAATCCTTGATACCCAACTTCATGCAAAGGGTATGAAAATATTTGTGAACTCTAGCACGTCTTGGTCCCTTCCTTGTGCACCATGGTTTGCATTATGTATTTATCTTCATATCTCCCAATAATGTAATAATGTTCCTTGATGGCGTATCAGAAATAATTTCAAGTGGTTGTAGTAGAAAAAAGTGAGTGTTCTCTCTCGTCCTTTTGTTCATAGTATCTTTCCCATGAGTCCTTGACATGAGGGGAAATTTTGAGGAGTGCAAAAGTAATCTTTTCCTGATTGGAAAAATCGTGAACCAAAAAATATACTTCCAATAGATTTAACCATCTACCTATGACATTTGCATCCATTTGGCCTTGAAATATGGGAATTCCAAAGTTGACTTGTACTTTAAACGAAGTGGCCCCTCTAAAGTGGTTGTTGGATGAAGATGTGTCACCTGTGCGTAACCACTGAAGGATTTGGTAAAAATTGTCCATCATCGCATTCCTTTGTCACTCGAGGGTTTCTTCAAGCAATATTTTGAAATTATCTCCTTCTCCATCATCTTTATTTATTCCTCCATGGGAGGTATTTTGGTTTGCAAGGCTAGTCTGACAAAGGTTCAATGAGTTTGAGCCCTAAATCCTTATACCCTAACCCCGTTGGGGACATGAAAAGAAAAATAGAGAAATAATAGATCGCCCTGATACCAATGATTCATACTTATGCAGGAGTGAAACATAACACATATATAAACATAAACACAAATATGCAACAGAAATAAAACTCCATTTCATAAGCATCATAGAACTGAAATATTCTTACATACAAAGAAGAAATCAACTAGATCAGGTGATGGTAGCTATGAGAAGAGATGTGGCAGCTACATTCCTCTAAGCGGTGTTACACTAAGGCTAAAGGGAATTTGTATTATTGAAAAACAAAAGGGAAACCCCAAAAGCCAAAACTCTAACCATAGGAGATGGAACAATAGGAGTTTGTGGGCACGATTGGGGTTAATTGGGTAGCCAACTTCTCATTGTCATAACTTGGCCATATGATCTTCGTTTTGCGCATGCTATACCTTGTTAAAAATATATCTCAGAGTACTACAGGATATGAAGCATTCCCTTACCTACAATAAAGGGCCTACGATGAACCTAAAAAAAATGTCGTTTAGGGGGTCAAAACAACTCCAGAAGTTTAGAACCCAAAAATGATAAAAGTATTATGCACTGCTATAATCAAGGAAACTAATGAAACTCACTGGATGTCTAGGTAGAATACGCCGCTGGCCGCCAATATCCACTTGGATCACTTACACCCTAAAGGTATATTCTATCCATTTAGAGTTAAGACAAATAACATAGATAGTGACATGTGGCCTCCTAAAGGTGTCATTGGAATATGATTTTAGATGATGGTGAAACTAGGATGATTTGAGTAGCAATATGTGTTATGGGGCATTGGAAATGATCTAGTCAACAATGTCATTCCTTAGGCCCTAGAGAAAACTTGTAGACATATACATCCATGAAAAATTCATTAAAGCTTCAAACATGACATACGAAGGGTGCCACTGACCTTTAGGAAATACTTATAGTTCCCTCATTATGTTTTGATCATTAATTACGGGGCTCAATGGATTTATATAGTCAAGGGGAAAATCTCAATCCTTAGTTAATGTAAAAAGATTCTAGGATTCCAATACCAAACAAGACACTTCAAACCACCATACCACACCTCATAATTTTATAAGTACTATGTATTAGGTGTCATGAATGACACCTCAAACGCCATATATGACCTCTCAAAGGGATTATTATCCTTTAAGCAGGACATAGGAATCATAAGGACACTTTTAAGACTAGGTATCAATATTGGGGTGTTGAACAAGATTAATAGTGGAAACGTGAGCTTTAGGTCCTAAAGGAAGCTTCTATAGATGTAAGGCTAACAAGGACAGGATAAAGAATGACAAAGTTCCTTTCTAGGTTGTCCTTCATCTCTAGAGGGGGATATTTAGTGTTATGTAGTTTTGAGCATTAGGAATGAGACCGTGAATCTTGAATATGAGTAGGGGAAAAACCCATGGTTTAGGCAATAAAGGAAGCTTATAAGCTTTTGGGGCTAATAATTACACCTCTAAAAACTTCAAATGGCCTATCAAGGGCATCCTTTTAATCTCACTTAGTTTACAATTAGCATTAAAATCTTTGAGCATTAAGCATGGGACTCAAGGCCTAGAACATTGTTAATGGAGAAAACATGATGCATAAGTACTAATGGAATATCTTAGAAATCTTGGGAAAAAGGATTCCTTGAACAACCTCAAATGTCCTCCTAAGGGTATCAATGCTTATGATATATGATGTTAGTGCCACTATGTATTTTTTAGGTTTTGGTATGTATCCAAATGCCATATAAACAAATTGGGAAGTAAGACTTTGTGTTAGGTCCTATGGATATCTTTGAGACATTCAAAGACATGAGAATTTCATTAAATCACAATAAATGACCTCATGAGGTGTCCTTGCCATCTAAAAAAGGGTTGTAGTGCCATCATAAGGTTTTTACCATTAGCAAGCAATGTCAAGCCATCATACTGGTCTAGAGGGATACCCAAGCCTTATCTAAACTACAAAGATTCTAACGATCTAGGGCTAAACACTGTTTCAATGAGCCATACTAGCCTATTAAGATTTCAAGTTGCTTCTAGAGCTCAAATTTCATAAATGGCACCACTAATAACCATAGCTGACATCTCAAGGCAATCTTTCAACTTCAAGTGAGATATAGGAATTATTAGGAGACTATGGAAAATAGGTCAACATATTAGGTACTTTGACATGATCAAGAAATAAAACCTAGGTCTTGGGTCCTAAAGAAACTAAGCTATGGCCATTAATGACATGGTGAACCACTACAAATGATATCACTAGGGTATTCCTAGTATCTACACTGAGATATGTAGCATTACATGGCTTTGAACATTGAGTATAAGGGTATGAAATCTATATATGTTTCTTGGAACATACCCAAGAATTAGGTTATATATAAAGCATTTAGGATTTTAAGTCTAATATTGAAACCATAAACCACCATAAATAACATCTTACTAAAATAACTTGCCTTTAACTAGATATATAAGCATCCTTAGACTTTTAAACAATAATTATGTACCCAAGTAACCTTAACATGTCCAAGAAACACAACATGAGCCTTAGTATCCTATAGCCATATAAGACCAAAAATGATGCTATGAACCACGAGGATGTAGTCTCAATGAGAGCAAAATTTTTCACATGTTCATAAGAAAATTTTAAAAATAATTTTTTTGTATTTGGGAAGCTATATCATATATGATATGATATAATATATTATATGGTATACGATATCACATGATATGAGCTAATATGATGTGATACGTTTCGTGTATACTACACACATGAAAATTAATAATATGGTTGCTGCCAACATTTATGATACAGTTTGATACAATTATCTTAGAATAGAGAAGGGGATATATGAGATAACTGTATTTAGATTAATTATCTGATAACAAATTAAATTTGGCTATTTGTATTTAGATTAGTTATCTGATAACAAATTAAATTTGGCTATTTGACTTTTCGTATAGTAGTTTTTTTTTTTAATTTAATACAAATATATGATTATATTAAAAATTTATTGGATTTGGTTTATGGTGAAGTTTCATATTTATTTAAAAAACAAAAAATGATCTTTTTTAAAATTAAACTTCCAAAATATTAAAAATAAAATTTAAAAATTTTTAATATAAATTTTTTGCTAACTTCCAAAATATTAAAAATAAAATTTAAAAATTTTTAATATAAATTTTGAATAACAAAAACTATGTTTATAAAAAAAATAGATTTTTTTTCATTTTCTTGATTTTCTAAAAATAATACAAAACTTTTTAATGGAACTTTAAAGAATGAAAAACATTAGGAATTCCGGTTTAGTAAAGAAATAATCATATAAAATATAATGAAAATTAGAATTATAAATAAATTTGTAAAATACTTATTTTTTAATTATAATTGACTTAAAAAAATATTTCCAAAATATAATTTTAATATTTTATTAAAAAAATAATTTATGCCTTTTATAAATTTATTATTTTATATAGGTGGGAAAATTTATTATAATTTAGTTGTCAAATCAGTAGTGAGGACAACTATTTCAGTGTTATCATTTTTATTCAAGGAAAACCATGCCACTTGAAAAACTAGCTGGTAGTCTGTAGGGGGAGGCTTTCAATCCTGTGAGATACCTCTTGGTCTGGGGCTGTTACCCTATTTCCTTAAGTCCGAAAAAAACAAGCTCTTAACAAAACAAAAATAGTTTTAAAACATACTCCAAATCTATATATATATATCCACTATAAACCTTAAAAACAAATAATTAACATGGTTATAATTTTAATTTTTATTCTATAGATAAATAACATTTCGACATTTATTTTATTATTTATGAATAGTTGGCATAATTTTTCGCAAAATTATTTTTCTATATAATAAAATTAAACAGTTTAAAATATCCTATCTATATTAAACACTTGAAAATATTCTATCTATATGTGATGGGAGCTTCACTACACTTCACCATGGGGAGCATGGCATATCTACAAATCATAAAAGCCAAAAAAATTTCGGATCTTTATTATATAAAGATTCGCCAGGTTAATGCAAGTAATTTTAATAACATATTAAAATTAAAAGATCAAATCAAATGAAAACCAAGATATTATTAATAATTAAACTAATAATAAATATATTATAAATCTGAATTATTATATTATAATAATTTCAACCATTTATAAAAGAGAAGGGAATTGCGAGGTAAAGATTTGTAGGGTAGAGATTTGTATCAAGTCTGTGTTGACTTGTTATTAAGAAAACCAAATTATACAGAAAACTTCAATTTTTTTAGATTTCAAAGGTAAGAAGAAATTTTTTATCTGCAAAATATAAAATAACTGAAAAATCTAGTTGGCCATAGCATCCCTTCTTCAACCTGATGCTAAAACAGGAAAAAAACTTCAATTCTTTCCAGAAGAAATTTTTGAACTGAAAAATACAAATTAACTAAAATAACCTAAAATAAAAATTCTAATTGGCCATCGCATCGTTTCTCCAACTTGCCACTGAAACAGGAAAACATAAAGAAAAAAAAATGAAAAGAAAAAAGGCAGTTGCACATACGTCTCTATTCTTCAGAATCCGTGGCCTTAAAACATGTATGAGCTCTTTCAAAATGTTTGAGCTTGTCATTTTATTGCTAAATTCGTGTATGGCTCCATGGTATAATAATTTTCATTTGGTATGATCATAGCGTGAAATAAGAGAATTTGTGAAACTCTATGTGATATTGAAACTTCGTAGATCTGCATGTTGAGGATGAGTTCGTGTTGTATTTGTTTTGAATTCAAAATGCATATGGAGGAAAGCATCTGCATGGTGGATCACGGTAAGTTGTCAAACAAGGGTTAACTGATATATTTTAAAAAAAAAATAGAGCGAGAGGATTATGGTTCTATTTTTCTTTACCAACATTCGTTAAAAACATTGAATAAATGTATGAGTGACTCATGTCACTGCACTTGTGTCCATACAAAGTGTGGATAGTGAAGAGCGTGGAGTCTAAACATTGTAAGGAGGTTGCATTAGGTGCATTCAAGGTTCAATAATATGTAGGTTGAAGCTTGAGAAACGTGCAATGCATACAGTGTCTAAAGATATGTTTTAAGAGCGAAGGCAATCGTATTCCTCGTGAATCAAGAAACTTGGAACTAGTTCTCTCTGCATTATTTTTCCCTTTTGAAGGTCTTGCGGTATAAGCTGTCTATGGTTGAATAAGATCTAGCTCAGCCGAAATCTGCGTGGTGCTTAGTTTCTCCAAATTTTGAACTGAAATTGATTTTAATAGAAGTTAGAGGTGCAGGTTTTTAATACTGCCTATATATATATGAAAATGCTCGTCGATACATATATTCAATGTCATTTTCTAATCATCTAAACATGTTCTTCACGGATCCATATTCAACTCCAATTTCCCATTTTCTATTCATAAAAACAACATTTAGAGTTTCTTTTATTGGATATGTAATTTGATATTTGGCTTCCCATAGCTTTCAAACAAAGAAAGTTTGATCTTTCTTAAAAAAATGAAAAATAACGGAATTGGTGTACTTGTTTATCCCTCATTTGAATTATCTAATTACTCATTCTGTGTATCCTGAATTTAATAATAGGAAAGCTATTTCTTTTTTATTGAGTCATAATTTTTGGGATAGCTGTTTATATTTTAGATTCAAGTGGGATGCTATGTTTATTCTCTCTAATTCTTTCTTGGTATGTTTTTCATTTTCTTAAAATAGCGACAAGAAATAGTTCTTCCAAAACACATAGTATTAGTCAACTTTACTAAGCATAAGCATGTAATCAGCAAAGATGTATGAACAAAATTAACTGAAGCTTACGATATGTCTTATAATTATTAATATATATTATTGGATATTAGTAGACAAAAGAGGGAAAATTATCGAGAAAGACACTCAAGCGATTAGATGGCAGTGTAGTAGATGAATCAATTTTTTTTTGAGAAACAATGCCCCACAAAATTCTAATCCTAGATGGACTATAGTAAAAAAACTCATATGAAAGAGAAATAATCACTAAATTTCAAACATTAAGGACTAAGTTTGCAAATGCAAAGATTCTAATTAATGAATCAAGAATGGTTATAATACAAAAATTAAGAATCCTATTAATCAAATGAGCATATTGGGTGAAGAAGCTCTAAAAATTAGAATGATTGAAAAGATTTTAAAGATTTTAGTACCAAGATTTGAAATGGCTACCACTAATATCATGGTTTCTACTTAACTAGACACACTGAGGATTCATGAATTAAATGGATATTTATTATTTACTGAAGAGAGTTCATCAAGTGAGCACATGGAAAATCCTTCTCCTCAAAGTATACAAGATGATGAAGTAGCACATTGCAATTTATTAGTCAAGTTTTTCATAATTAGAATAGAAGTAAATAGAATTCAAAGGGAAATGTATTCAAATCAAGAGGAAAAGGAAAAATTCCAAATCTAATCATAGGAAAAGGAAAAGAATGACGTCGAGGAAGAGGAAGAGGAAGAAATGGATATCAAGAAAGACAAGGTATACAATGTTATTATTGTTGTAAAGAAGTTGGTCATCTTGAGAAATAGTTCTATGCCAAATTGCAAGATAATGAACATAAAGATGTCAATAAAGTAGATGAAAAACTAGAAATGACAAGTTATTCATGTAATTTTTATGGAACATAATTAGGAAACTAAATCATGAGATATTGATTCAAGACATTCAACTCATATGATATCTCATGAAGACATTTTTACCAGAGTAAATGATACTTTGGTAAAGTCATATTTGGCCATGATAGTGTTTTGAAGTGTAAAGGGAAAGGTTGAATTGCATTTCGAGCATTGCATGGAAAAAATAAGTTTTTTGATGACACATTTTTTACACCAACTTTGAGGAAGAATCGACCTTTTGGAGGATAGATGATGTAGCAAAACTATAAGTCAGTATTTTGACAATTAAGAATGTCTAATTATGCACAAATTGAGTAAAGATGAGTTTGTAAAAAGAGGAGAATCCAATAAAGACAAATTTTTTAAGCTCTCTTTTAATTCAAATAACTGACATAGCTTAAATGTCATAGAAAAAATGAAAATCTAGCTTTGAATTTAAGTTTGGGACACTTGAATTTTCAAATTTTAATTTTGTTAAGGAATACTAACATGACCTTTAATTTATCAAAGTAGATGATGAAGTATGTGAAGGAAGGATATTTACTAATAAACATAGAGAACTTTTCTCAAATAGAATATGAAAGGATAGAGAAAGCATAACATTTATACAATCAAATTTTTGTGGTCTAATGGCGACAATATCTTTCAAGAAGACTCATTTTTTTCTTACCTTCATTGATTAGTATTCTAGGAATAATTGGGCATATTTTCTACAATAGAAATCTAAGGCGTCATCTTATTTATTAAATTCAAGGCAATGGTATAAAAGCAGAGTTCTTTGAGAATTATTCCCCTAGGAAAATATAATGGGTGAGAATAAAAATCAAATGAATTTTTGAATCCCTATAGAAGGGATGGAGTAAAGAAATGGCTTACCAATCCATACTCTCATCAACAAAATGAATTTTCTAAAATGAAAAACATGACAATAGTTGAAATAGATCGAAGCATGTTAAAAACAAATCATCTTGGAAAAGAATTTAGGGTTGAATTAGTGCATGGAATAATTTTTACTCTCAATGAATTTCCTAGGAGAGAAGTATTGAATTTGACTTGTGTTGATGGTGCAAAATGACCATGTCAACATTATAAGGGAGGCCACCCTGGAACTTAAATCAACTCCTTTTCCATTTGGAGTGGTGGTTCGGGTCTAGTGACCCTCTCTCTGCTAGCTTAGATCATATCTGTCACTTGCCAATAAAGAAGAGACATCAGACCTACCCTCTTGCGAGGATTATGCAAGAAAGTGATCCTCAAGCTGAATTAATGGCTCATCCACGCCAATCTAAAGTGTGCCCCTTGTGTGAGAGGACTTGTAGAATGCAATATTTAAGACTAAATTCAAATCTACTCTATGTAACAGAAACTAAATCCTAAATCTTTCTCGATTGAAAGAAATATTAGTCCCCCTCTCAACCAAGAGCATGGTAAAAGGGAATTTGAATCGGCTTTGAATTTGGAATACAAATGAAGTCAATAATCCAAGGAAATAGTTCCAAGACTTATTACTAGTTGAAGCAAATATATATATTCATATATCTTATGAACAATCATCAAATCTCTCGTGCACATACATCCAAATTCAAATAACATTAATTCAAATTAAAATATATATGACTACATTAAGGAAAAATTTCCATGAAACAATCATTATTAAAACAAAGATAACATTGACATGAATATGCTAAATAGTTAACTAATCTGCCCTATTTATCTATTCAAGCTCATAATTTAACTTGATGGAAATTAGATCCGTCATTAAAAGATAGCTTTCAAATTATTAAAACAAATATGTATTAAATAAATTGACAATAGTGCAAAACTTAAAAAACAAATACTTATCTGGATCAAGAATTGTCTCAAATTTTATTAAATGCATGCCATGAATGAGCCTCTATCTCTAAAAATAGTGAACAATAATTAAAGATATGATCAAAGCCTTTGATTACATGAAATTCTCAGAAACGTTCTTGGTAGCATACATTGCTAAAAGCTAAAATACATCACTTTTAATCTCTTCAAGTTTGATCCAAACTAGTTAATTCTCTACAAAAATATTTCTCCCTGTAGTAGTGAAAAAATACCTCTCTTTGCAAATGATTTCCTCCGCAATTTTGATATCTAGAACCCCCTATTCAATTCAACAAAATCCATATTTATAATTACAAAAGAAAATCAAAATGAGAGAGTTGTTAGAGAATAAATTTGCTCCAAAAAATTTTATTGGCCATAATTCTTCTTTATCTTGGTGGTACAATTTCATTGTTCCAAACCTTCTACTTCATATCTTTCCAATTGCTCTCGTGCTAATAACAAATCAAAACTCATAAATTCAATTGCAAATCAAAATCAGAGATACCAAATGTAGGAAAATAAACATCTCTAATCAAAATTTAACTAAATAAATAAATAGAAATAAATTTGAGTTTCCCATTGATCTTTGTAAAGATATTTTTTCTCGAAGAGAAAAATATCGAATGGATGTACAATCAACAGAGGATTTGGGAAAACGAAAATGCAAAAACTAAACTCAGAAAATTAGTTTTGGTTACAAATTTAGAGCTTAATTTTCTGCTAAATTCTATACTCGGTTATTGATCAAATCTAGTCATGCAACCACTTTAGAAATATTCTCCAGAATTTTGTCTTTCTCATGAGTCATGTTCGGCTTCATTTGGCAAAGTAGAACTCAAATTATGGGCCTCCAAAGTTGAAGTGTCAAAACTATCATAGTTTTGGAAAATGTATGCATGGGCTAAAATTGGGCAAATTTTAATTAAAATCTAATTATAATTAAATGTACAATTAAAATTAATTAATATATAATTAAATACAATTATCAAATTAATTAAATAAACTTCATTTAAAATTATTAAACTAAATTACAAACTATTAAAATAAGAGTTAAATTAATTACAGATTAACTAATTTAATCAGATTGTATACAAAAATTAAAATATATAAAAAATTAAATTAAATTTAATTTTAATTTAAAATAAAAATAAAAAATTTTAAATCATATTCAACCATTGTACATTCTCCTAGACTTTAAATGTTTCATACTAAACAACATCATATCATTTCAACCTTTGTACAACTAACTTCTTACCAACAAAATCATAATTTTTATATGACAAACCCCATTTTATAACAAGCTCATTGAATTTCAATATGGAAAATGCATTAGAGTTATTAGTCCCTGCCTCCAGCATAGCAGGGACTATAGCGTTCGATCGAGCATTGACCAGGTATTAGTTCTTCTATTGACCATAAATTTTCAGTGTTTAAGCAATTTTAAGCAAAGTTTATTGCTGGCGATTTGGCTCCAAAAATTTTTAACTAAACTTTTGATTTCACCCTCTTATTGCAAGCTTCTTTTGCCCCAATGTGATTTTAGTGAGGGCAAGTTATTTTATCCTAAGTTTTTCCTTGCCTCCATGTGATTTTAGTGAGTGCAAGTTATTTTATCCTAGGTGTTTTAAAACAAAGGCCGATCAAGTTATTTTATGCAAAGTAATAAGGTTTCGGGAAGTTATTTTATGAAAAGTTTTTGTAACTTATCTAGCTTACACTTGTTTACACTTGTCACTGTTGCGTGCTTACATGATTGTTCAGAGCAGTGAACTGCATGACGAGATAGGTGGTGACCATCTCTGAGTATTTTTTCATGTAGTCGCATTGATAGAGGTGTCATCGTGTGGCTTACAATAGATTGTATACAGTTAGTTCAATTCAATTTTCATCAAAGCCACGCAGTTCAATTTGCATCAGAGCGCAGTCGGTTCAATTCAATTTGCATCAGAGGCAGCCAGTTCAATTCGCAGAAGAAAAGCATAGAAATTCAAGAGCCTAATTTCACTTCTTCGTTGATCCACTGTTTCATCGAGGACTTCTTTAGTTAAATTGCACTTTTTCATCGATCCACGGCTTCATACAATGCCTATCTTATCTGGTTAATCTGTGTCTAGAGGTACAATTTCGAAAGTCAATTATTTCTTTTTGTCAACATAAAAAAACCATAACGTTTCATTATAAAAATGATTACAGTAGCTTGTTTTTGTTATTCTTCTTCAAAAAACAATTTTGAATTTCCAAATTCAATTAAACAAGTTATAAAAATGATTACAGTAGCTTGTTTTTGTTGCTTATTCAAGAAACAATTTTGAATTTCGAAATTCAGTTAAACTGTAATTTCTTAATTACTTAATTCAAATGGACTTACCAAAATGAAGTATGACGAGAGGAGTAAGTCTTCAGAGACTTATGGAAACCTGTTACTCAGAACTTAATACCAAATATGTAAAGTCTGCCTGAGCTATCCCTAGCAAAGACTGAACTAAGGGCTCTCTCTTGATAATTGCCTCATGGCTTGCTTGGGAAGGATTTTTCATTCTCCAAGTGGTTCCCATGTTCATGCATAGTTACAAATGTCTTCATGGTTCTATTCAGATATAGGAATTCAAATAATACTAATTTGTTACTTGAATTTCATACCGTTGCATGGCCCTATATTATGGGCATGCTACATCTAAAACCCTTCTAATCCGTTGTTGCATATACTACAGTTTGGAGACTCAAGGCCTAGGTTTGCATTCTTCACCTTTTTAGGAAATTTCTCTTTCTTATGTACTACATGAAAGTTTATTTTAACGAAAAAGTTCTATCATAAGACCCTTGCGATCTAGAGTTCAACTTTCACAGTTTATTGTGTTTGTTTCCCTAGTTTCAAAAATAGTAGTTCCCTTTTTAATCCAATGATTTAGTTGTATGTAATTGCATCGCACTATTTGAGATTTAAAGCCCTCCCTGGTTCTTTTAGTTAGAAACTCGATATTTTCCTATTTTTTGCCTTCTTTATCTGTTGCCATTATCATCATTCACATAAGATCATAAGATCATTTGACTAGCAAGTATAATCTTATATTGGTTTTTAAATTTTAAAAGTGTATCATACAAATTGAAATTGGGAATAGAAGTATTACAATGTAAAACAGTAAAATAAAACAATAATTGACAGCAACTGTTGAAATTGAAAGAAAATAAGACTACGCATACCTCGCTTGTCATATGCAACTTGTGATGATGTACATGGACCATATTCAGACACTCTTCTTCTTTTCTGCATGGCAGAGTCTCCTGGTGTGATGACAAGGCCATCAGTTCTTGAATTTTGACTACTCACATTTTCTTGTTTTCTACTCTGTAATTTTGTCAGTTGTCTTGTTCTTCTCCCTTGAGATTTGCTTAAGCCTCTGAGTAATGTTGCTAATTTTGTCCTTGAATTCCCTATCGGTCTTTAGTCGAGTGAACCAATCTGCGTAACTGTGGGTTTTTGGTTCTCAACAATGTAAGTGTGGGTTTCTTTTCTTCTAAGGTTGTCTTCATCGAGGGCCTTTCGAATCTAAGATACTTCTCCAAAGTTAGCTGCATCTGAGGTTTTTCTTAATGAGTTGGTTAGCTAGGAGGTAGACACTTTGGACATGCAAAAGAGATAGAGGTAAAGACGTTGGGTATGAAAGAAGGATGAGAGGTAGGCAGGTGGTAAAATTGTGGGCCCATGGGATTTTACGTGTTTGAAATATATTTTTGTATTATACATTTTTTTTTGCATGTGTTACAGGTGTCTTTTTAAAAGCACTGTCTCTCACAGAAATTAACCTTGATGGGTGACTCAACCTGCCTCTATCTTCACTGTTGAATCAGGACATCTGAGTTCTTCACTTGTGTATATACCCCTCGTTCAAAGGCAAACTGATCCAACCACTAGGTTTACCCCAATAAAGAAGTCACCCTCATTTTCCCCTACACCACAGACACCAATCAATGGTGGGTGCTCTGGTAGCTGAACATCGCCATACAGTGCCCAATGATCCCGAGCTGCGACGAGAAATCGTAAATCCTGTGGAAGTAGATTCTAAAAAAATGCGATGTTTACTGATATGTATTCTATGCTTCATGAATTTTGTTCTTCTTATTTTTCAAATCTTTGGAAGTACTATATAGATTATCTCTGTTTGATGAAAAAATGTTTGTGGAGGATGTTGAAGTCAGAACTTCAACAGTATCTGGGGTGAGTATATATGTATCACTGAGTTTGGATGCATTTCATTCACAGGAGTAATAGTCATGAAGAGACTTGGTGCCCCAATTATATAAATATATTTTGAAATAATCACATTGGATTTTCCCTTTCTCTCATTCCAGCAGCAAACAAATGCGATGAACAAGACTCTTCAACAGACAATATGTATATATAGTCTTAATTAAAGTCATAGATTATATAACGTTATGGATAATGATTATCATTATTTGGAGTCTATTTGCAAATAGTCTCACGAGTATGTAGTTGATTTAAATTTTTCTTGTGAATCAAGACTTCTGTTTGGGAATATTTCTTGATGATGTTTCTGCTATTGCTTCAAGTATTTTTCATCAAAAAATTCAATTTTAGGCATGATGTTGTTCTTTTTTTAACTTTTTCCAACGTCATTTTGCTTCTTTTTAACATTTCCTTATAAATGGAGGGTTTATCTTTGACATCACTCTATTTGTGCTTTAATGTTATGGTCAATTCTTTGTCATTTGTTCTTATTTTTTAACTTTTCCCTGTAATCTCAGGGTTCATATTTGACATAGATTGTCTATTATTATTTTCAACATTCTCTTGTTAATTCAAAGCTCATCTAAGGAATTACTTGTTCTTGCTTTAACGTCGTTCTAAATTCATTCTTGTTTTCTATTGTTTTAAGAAAATAAAATAAAAATTCCATGCTAGGTAACAGTAATAGTAAAAGTTGCTAAAGTAATTGAGTTTCTGGGAAGACAATTGCACAAGGAAACTCTAGTAAGCAATTGGAAATGATGGAAGAAATAATAGATGTCGACAGATTATGTATTAAAAAGAAATGGTCTCTTTAGACTAGATGCATTAAAACTGGAAGTACAGGACTTTTTGGTTGCATCTCTTTTAGCACATAAGCTCCAAAAAGGCTCGTTCCACATAACCGTAGTGTGATGGGTTAGTACCTGTACAATTTGGCTAGCCATTTTAATACCAATGATTTTTTTCACTAAAATTTTTTACCAAAGTTTTTAAGTGTAAAAACGTTCTAACTCTTATTGCGGACTTCACATGACCCAATGCAAGAATATTGGGGCGAGTTTTTTATATGCAAAGTTTTTGATACACTGCAATTTAATTCGAAACTTTTACCAAAAAATGGGTTATATATTATTTTTTTTCATGATGCGTTGCATTTTATATTCTATTAAACTTTTCTTTATTTCCAAAGTCCTTACACTATAGCACTCTTCATAAGAACATGTACCTAAAACAATCAGTAATCTTTCTCGGATGCAGGTTTTGGATCTTTCAGTATGTACAAAGCTAAAATCATTGCCAAGTGAGATAGGAGGGTTTGTAAATACTCTCTGCAACTTGAACAGTCTGAAGGAAACTTCCAATTCAACCTTGTGAAGCATTTCATTGTCACAAGTTTGTCAGAGTTTCTCACTTGCTCTGATTATTATTACATCTTTCCAAGACAACGTGTTGAACTTGATGCCATGTCATATTATGTTTCTAGAGAAGAAATTTGTCTTTAAAGATGAATGCTCATGAATATTTCAAAAGAATCTTAGTTTTTCGCAATAAAATTACAAGTATGCCAAGGGAAGTGAGATGACCAAGACTGATCAATTTAATCCTCACTGAAAGTGTAAAATTGGAACATGTTAAAATTACTGCCAATGTCATTGTGGCAACTCAAATAACTCAAGTTTCTCAAACCTGGTACGGACTACCACTACGACAGTGGCTCCCTTGTTTTTTATCAAAGGTATGAGGGCCTAAGTACCTCACGTATCGTAGGTTTAATGGTTTCTTAAGTTTTATGAAGGAGCTCTGAGGTCAACGAAGTCCTGAGTTACATTGATCATTGGGCGGTTTTCGATGTCGAAACTTATTAAATATCAGACATCGGAAGAATTATAAGAAAGCATTTTAAATGTTACGATATTAAATAGTTCTCATATCTAATCGAATGAGGGAGAGTTTTTGAAATTGTTTAATGATTTCATAAGTTTTATGAAGGAGCTCTAACGTCAATGAAGTCCTAAGTTACGTCGAGCATTGGGCGGCTTTCGATGTCGGAAGTTATTAAATATCGGACATCAGAAGAATTATAGCAAGGCATTTAAAATGTTACGATATTAAATAGTTCTCATATCTAATGGAATGAGGGAGAGTTTTCGAAATTTATAACAAGAATAGTGGAATTTTGATTTACAAAAGGTTCATTATAAATGAGCTCCAAAAATCCTAACAATCTGATTCACCTAGTCGAATAGGCCTTATGCCCAATTTTTTTATTTTTAACAAACCATTGAGGAATATTGGATATTGAAGGAATGAAACATCAAAGGTTTCATGACATTGGAGCATAAGAGGTTTTGATTTTTAAAAAGTTATGATATTTAAAAAGATGAGGTTCTGATTGAGCGAAGTAGTATAGTGTGAGGGAGAAGAGGAGGGCCACGTGGAGTGGTTGTATGCCAAACATTTTTTTAGCAGGCCATTGAAGAATATTGAATATCAAAGGAATAAAACTTCATAGGTTTCATGACATCAGAGCGTTAGAGGTTTTGATTTTTTAAAAGTTACGATATTTAAAAAGGTGAGGTTTTGATTGAGTGGAGAAGTATAGTCTGAAGGAGGAGAGGAGGGCCAAATGGAGTGGAATCCTCCCTCATATACATAAACTACAAACACTTTTAATGTTATAATAACAAAATGAACTATAGCCACTTGATAATAAAATTCCTACCATTAAAAAACTATAACCACTAGAGTTTTTGGGATTTTAGATCTTAGGACAATTATTAAAATTTAAATTTAAATTAACATCTAAAATCCAACAATACACAATTTTAATTGTTATACAATTTGGTTGCAATATTTTTTATCACCTTTAGCCAAAAATGAATTAATTCATAAAAATTTACTAGGATAAATATTTACAAATAATTTACAAAAATTAAAATAATATCCATTTTGCACATTTTTTAGGCAAGGTGGTAAAAATTATGAATTTTCAGAGAAACACCATTTGCAAACCATGCATCCAAATGAGGTGAAATGAAATCAAATGGAAATCTTGCAAACATTCGAATGCAATGAAGTAATTAAAAGGAAAATTTGAATAAAATGAAATATTAACCAAAATAAAATATTAAAAGGAGATTTAACCAAAATTTATGGAAAGGGTCCCCATTATTTGAAATAAATAAGCTAAAAATGAGGCTATTGTGATTTCACAAAAACAATGCGACACATGCGGAAGAGCCAGTTATCTCTGTTTGAAAAGTTAATGAACTTCACTTTACCCAAAAGGTTAAAAATGATGGATTCCATCAAACCATCAATTAGTAAAACATTTCACATGGGTCCCACATTAAACAAATTAAGAAATATAGGTTAAAAAAGGTAAGTACTCAAAGAATACTGAGTTTAGAATCATGAATCCAAATTTTGGGAAAAAAATATTTTAAGATTACCTCGTATGAAAAATAGAAGAAGGTACAGATAGGAGTGTTTTGATAAAGAATATATCCATTAATATGAATGGTCTATACCATCACTTCATTGTTAATGAGCCTGAACAATACCCTAGTGAATTTTTCTTTTATGCCATACAACCATGGCCCCTCTACTGGCGAGTGTCCATAGCCTTGACGAGTTTACTTGTATTTCCCATGCTTCCTCTTTTAATCACCCTTTTGATAAATGCATTTGTGGTCTTAGCTTATGATGTACCTTAGTGAAAGAGGTGAGACCCAAATGAAGACGATGAAGTGGGGGCCATTTTTTTAATGCGATAATCAAGGAAAAGGTCTTGTGGATCTCAAGCAATAAATCCAAGCATGTATTTTAAATTGATTATGATAAAATAAGTTTCTGAGGTTCTGAGCTATTTAGTTCCGAGATAATAAATTTCGGAGCATAATGTAAAATACTTCCGTTATAATATGGACTTGACAGTTCGATGAGCCAAAAAACTTGAATTATCGAGGGAAATAGTCTTAGAAGAATTATTTTTAAAAATGAAACGAGAAGCACAAGTTCAAGATTTCGAGATTTGTAAATGAGAGGCTCCAAATCATCTCAGAAGAGGGAGAACTAACTGAAGTAGATGTAAGTTGAAAGAGTGCAAAGGAAAGGATTAACTCAAGTGGAAATTGTAAGATTCATAACATGCAGAGGTAATGTCACGGAAAAAATATTTGTTGTAAGATTTTGCAATTTTCATTTTCTTGTAGAAAATATGAAAAAGAAAGAGTCTAACATTCCATTTCAACTGCATTAACAATTATTGGCTCATCTCATGCATTTGTGATGTAAGGAAATATGAACAGAAGAAACAATCTAGAATACCAAGATTCTAATGAAAAAGAAAATACTTCCTTGAACATGTTGTTGATTAGAAAGGGTTGGCTACTCATTTTTTCTAAAGGCAATTGAATTTAATTGTAAAAGTAAAGTCTCCATATAAATCTAATGAATACCTACAAAAAGAATCAAAATAGAAATAAGAAATAAACTATCAAGAAGAGAAATTAACAAGAGATGAAGATGAACATGTGTATGCATACCTGGAAGAATCTCATGATAAATTTACCTTATAGATCTCGGCATTTTCCTATGTATTATCTTTGATTTTACATATGTTCAAAGTCATCTCATTATTCAGTATACTAATTAATCACTAAGTAATGAGAAATTTGCATATGTTTCCCATTTAAATTGAGGAAAATATGGTAAGAGTGACCATAAAGAAATGCTTCTGAGTTTGGGGAGATTGGTATGCTCAATTGTAATGATTTTTTGAAATTTCGTGATTCATGATTTTGTTTGAGAAAAGCAATTTTAAACTTATGATGAAACTTTGTGAAGAAGGATAACCAAGAGCATCACAAATGTGAGTGATCCAAAGTTCTCTAAGCCATATTTTTTTTCCAAAAATGAAATAGATAACAGAGGAAATATTTGAGCCCATTACTGTTTATCAAAAATCAACAAATTGAACTAAAAAAAGGAAAGAGAAAAATAGCTAAACTTATTTTATTCCTAATATAACTAACTGAAAAATCATATGACTAAGTATACTCATACTTCCAATGAAGCCACTCCCTCAGTTTTATTCTTCAAAAAATGAAAACATCATAGATCAACAATAGGAATAATAGTATAGCTAAATTTTTAAAAGACAAATTCAGCCTAGAATGTACATCTAACAAATTCAGCAAAATAGACTTATTTACAAAACTCTTAGCTTGAAATTCTTCCAAAATTCTACCTGCAGGATCGTAAAAATGAACATGTATTTTAGTGAATGATTTAAAGAAGTTCAAAGGAAGAGGAAACATCAGATTTGGATTGAATAATACTTTTTTAAATATTGAAGCTTGTTGAACACTAGAAAAATAAAAAATATCTTAAGCACGGGAACTTCTAGATAATTTTCAAATGGATCGATAAAGTATTGACGGACATTTAAAATGTTTCTAGAAGTATTCCATTGCTGACCATAATGAAATGGTGCACTCTCAAGTGCCAGAATTGATGATGAACTTATTTGAAAATAAAAAATAAATCAACCAAACATGATCATCAAATAAAATTTTAAAATAAAAAGTAGTTGATGTTGATGCATGAAATTATGGAATTGATTTCATATACACTTAATAATGTGTTTGATGAATGCTGAGAGTTTAAATGCTTAAAATGCCAATACAACATGCTAAGAAATTTAAAAATGAAATTCGAAAGAAAAACAAATCCAAACTAAGGGAACTAAAAATGAAGCAAATTAAAATTTATGTTAATGTTACAAATAATGGTACAACACAATTGGGATTAATTTGGATAGATTGCTTTTCCACAAGTATCAATAATAATTATATAGTTCAACTCATTGTTTGCATTCTTTTATGGGAATAGGAAGATTTCAAGCTTATGATCCAAAAAGGGAATTCCATCATCGTAGGAATCAAAAATTGGGATAGGCTCCTGCATATGAAAATTACTATGATTATTTTATGTTTGAAAATTAGAATGGACCAGAATAATTCCTTGGTTAAATTTCTCTTTATCTTCAAAACATATTCATCTAAGAAATTGAGAATATCAGAGTCATACAAAACCATTTCTGAAGAACAAAGAGGGTGAGTATTTCAATTTCCTCTTAATTAAATAAATCTGAACTAGGCAAGTAATTGAATACCAAATTGAGATAATCTTCAGGATTATTAATTGAATTATCAATTAGATTTTCTCTACCAATATCATAAATTAATAATTTTTTATTAATATCAGTTCTTGGTCTTTCTAAAATGAAATCTACATTCAAAGGGAATGTTGATTAGTTATGAATTAAATTATTATTTTTAAAGATATCAAGGTAGAGAGAAAAATAGGAAGTTGAAGATATATATGTGAAGGTTTCTCTATGCATAGATGATTTCTGATTTTCCAAAATAGGCAATTCAAATTCTTAGTGCATTTGATCGATTTGTATATTGTTGTGGAGTTGCTCCAATTTATTATCAGAAAATTATAAATTAGTTGCAGTAGTTTGTGCATTGCTCACATTGTCTGGTTGATATAATTTCTACCGATTTAATTGTTTCTTTTTGTTGCTAATAGATTGTGCATTTTGTTGAATTTCTACTTGATGAGCGTTATGTAAATTTGGAGCAGTTCTATCATAACAATTAGTATTTATAATTTCAATTTGTGAATAATCGTAGTTGTCATTTTGAGTAATTTGATCATCATCAACAAAGGATATACATTCTGGTTCTTGATAGTTATGACATAAGAATGACAATAAACGTTTGAACCATCCAGCTAATTGGAATTGAGGAGGTGAATATTTGGACCAAAATTGCATTAAAATTAATTTAAATCTAATATAAAAAATATCCAAAGTCTCATCTTCCATCCTATGTAATTCTTCTAATTTATCACACACCTTTTCATAATCATATTCCTAAAGAAAGTAAAGGAAACTCTTCGAAAATTCGTCTCAACTATATATGGAGGCAACTGGAAGTGATAAGCACTAGTCTTTGGCTTAACCTGACAAAGTAAGAATAAATATTATACAAATATTATCCTCATCAATATTGAAATTATTGGAACTTAAAATAAATTGAAGGAGATGATTAAAAGAAGGTGTCTTACCATTATACTTTACCTTAGAGAGGCTCTGGATTGCCTTTATCAAAGTAGTTGTTGGATGGGGTCCAATAAAGTAACTCCAATGAGGTCTTTTACATAGGGCCATAGTAATACAATAAAATATTAAAGAACAAAATAATTAGAGATATAATTTACTAGGGCCCTCCTTCTAGCACCAAAAATGTTGATGGCTCAAATGACCATGGTAGCAATATAAGGGAGACCAAGCAGTCGAGAACTTAAAGAAACTCTTTTTTCTGTTTGGAATGGTGGTTTCAACTCATTCAATTGGTTCCAGTTACCCTCTCTCTTACTATAATAGCTTATTGTATATCTATTACTTGCCAATAGAGAATAAACATCAGATCTTTCCTCTTTCTAAACTCATGCACGAAAGTAATCCTTAATCTGAATTAATGGCTAAGCCAAGCCACTCTAAACTCTACCCCTTTCTAAAATGAAATATTTAAAACTAAATTCAAATCTACTCTAATCAATAGAGAGTAAATGTTAAATGTATCTCGATTGAAAGAAGGATTGGTCCCTCTCTCAACCAAGAGAAAGGTAAATGGGAATTTGAACCAGCTTTAAATTTGAAATAAAAATGAAGTCAATAATCCAAGGAAATATTTTCAAGACTTATTACTAGTTCAATAAAATATATTTATTCAACTATCTCATGAATATTCATCACATCTCTAGTGCACATACATCCAAATTCAAATAAAATGAATTCAAACTAAAACATATATGACTGCATTAAGGAAAAAGTTCTCATAAAACAATCAATATTAAAACCAAGCTAAACTTGACATGAATTTGCTAAATAGTTAACAAGTGTTCCCTATTTATCTATTCAAACTCATAATTTAACTTAATGGAAATTAGATCCATTGTTAAAAGATAGCTTTTAAATAATTAAAACAAACATGTATTAAATGAATTTATTGTGGTGCAAAACTTCAAAAACACATACTTATCTGGATCAAGAATTGTCTCAAAATTTATTAAATGCATGCCACCAATCAACCTCTATCTTAGAAAATAATGTATAATTAAAGATCCGATGAAAGCCTTTAAGTACATGAAATTGTCAAAAAATGTCATGATAGCATGAAATTTTAAGAGCTAAAATACATCTCTTTTAATCTCCACAAGTCTGGTCCAAACTATTTAATTCTCTACAAAAATATTTCTCCCTACAGTACTGTGAAAATCCCTCTCTTTGTAGAGAATTTCCTCCCCCAACTTCAAATCTGGAACCCCCTACTCAATTTAACAAAATCCATATTTATAATTAAAAAAGAAAATCCAAATGTGAGAGTTGTTGCAGAATAAATTTGCTCCAACAAATTTTATTGGTCATAATTCTTCTTTCTCTCTTATTGGTACAAAGGCATTATTCCAATTCTTCCCCTTCTCATCTTCCCAACTTCTCTCCCACTAAAAACCAATCAAAACTTAGAAATTCAATTGCAAATCAAAATCGGAAATATCAAATCTCGAAACATAAACATCTCCAATCAAAATTTAAATAAATAAACAAATATATATATATATATATATATATATATATATATGGGCTTCCCATTGATCCTTGTAAATATATTGCTGGTCAAAGAGAACATAATCAAATGGATCTGCAATCAACAGAGGCTTTGGGCAAATGAAAATGCAAAAACTAAACTCAGAAAATTAGTTTTGGTTACAAATTTGGAGCTAAATTTTTTGCTAAATTTTAGATGCAATTATTGACCAAATATGGTCATGCAACCACCTTGTGAATATTCTCCATGATTTTATCTTTTGAACGAGTCACCATGTGCTTCATTTCGCTAAGTAAAACTCAACTTATGAGTCTCCAAAGTTGAAGTGTCAAAACTGTCATATTTCTGAAAAATGTATTCCTAAACTAAAATTAGGCAAATTCTAATTAAAAATCTAATTATAATTAAATGTAAAATTAAAATTAATTAATTTCTAATTAATTATAATTATTAAATTAATTATATAAATTTCACTTAAAATTATTAAACTAAATTACAAACTCGTAAAATAAAAGTTAAATTAATTACAGATTATTTAATTTAATTAAATTATATATAAAAATTAAAATAAATTAATTAATTAATTTAAATTAAATTAAATTAAAAATAAATATAAAACATTTTGACTAATATTCAACCTTTGTACATTCTCCTATATTTTAAAGGTTTTATACTAAACAACCTCATATCCATTCAACCTTTGTACAACTAACTTCTTACCAACGACATTGGAATTTTAATGTGACAAACCCCATTCAATTTTATAGCAAGCTCATCCAATTTTAATAGAGAACACATTAGAGCTATGTTTTATCAAAGGTTTCAAGACCTGGGCACCTTAGGACTCATAGGTTTAATGATATCGTAATTTTTATGAAAGAGCTCTCAGTTCAATGAAGCTCCAAGGTACATCGACCATCGGGGTCTTTCGATTTCGGAAGTTATTAAATATGAGACATCAGAAGAAGTATAGGGAGGAATTTAAAATGTTACGATATTGAGTAGTTCCGATATCGAATGGAATGAGGGAGAATTTTCCAATTTTTTTTTGTTTTTTCAGTATGTGGGAGAATTTTCCAAATTTATAACAACCTCATCAATTTTTTTTTAATCAGAGGTTCATTTTAAATGAGCTCCAAAAATCTTAACGCTTTGATTCACCTAATTGAATGGACCTTATGCCCATTTTTTTTTTAACAAACCATTGAATAATATCAGTGTATCGGAGGAATGAAACATCAGAGGTTTCATGAAATTATGACATTGGAGCATCAGAGGTTTCTATTTTTTAAAAGTTACAACATTTTAAAAGTTGAGGTTCTGATTGAGAAGAGAAGTATTGTGTGAAGGAGTAGAGGAGGGTCAGATGGAGTGGAACCCTCCCTCTTATATGTCAACTATAATTACTTTTAATGTTATACTAATAAAAATAACTACAATGAGTTGATAATAAAAGTCTTGCTATTAAAAAACTATAATCGGTTCAGTTTTTAGGATTTCAAATTAATTAGTAAAAATTAACTAGGAATCAATATTTACAAATAATATATGAAAATCAAAATAATATACATTTGGGATATATTTTAGTCTAGGTTGTAAAAATTATCAATTTTTGGAGAAGCACTATTTGCAAATCATGTATCCAAATGAGACGAAACAAGAACTTATGGAAAGCTTGCAAAAAGTTGAATTCAATGAAGCAATTAGAAGGAAAAACCATAGAAAATGAAAATCTAGCAAAATTGTAAGACACTTAACCAAAAGAAAATATTAAAAGGCTATTTAAGAAAAATTTATGGAAAGGGTCCCCATTATTTGAAACAAATAAGTTAAAAATCGGTGTGTTGTGATTTCACTGCAACAACTCCATAAGAATATTGGTCTGCTTATAAGCCAAGTGTTTAACTTATGATTTTTTTCAATTGCACAACATATGCACATATTCCCAAGGAAAAATGAGAAAATGAGATGACAAAAGCATGAAGTGAATATTTATTGAGTACAATATTTAAACAAAACATTACATGTGATCTGGTCCTCAAACAAAACTAATCATAATAAGCTGAGATGTTGTCTTTGAGGAGAAAGGACTTTTTAAGCCAGAAAATGCATATATGTAATCATGTGGTAGAAATAAATAATAAATCCAATTTTAATGAATATGATGATAATGAGAAGCCCAAATAGATGACCGTACGACATTCTAAAAGTGATATGTTGAATAAAAATTTTGAAAAAGGAATAACATGATCACAAAGTTCTATGGTAAATTTTATACTTATGGATAAAGTAAGGAAGATGGATAATCCAGATTATTACTTAGTAATAACATAGAGGAAAGAATGGGGTGAATATATGGAACAAATGTTAGTTCCTTAATGAATAATGATACTTGTGGCCTGGTAAAATTACCCAAAGGAAAGGATGTAATTGGTACTAAATTTGCATATAAAACTAAGTATAATTTAGATGGTTCAATGGATAAACATTAAGCTTTTCTAGTTGCAAAAAGTTATACTCAAAAGGAATGGGTTGATTATATGGAAACAAATTGCTCTAATATCCAAGTCATATAGAATTGGGATAGTTCTTTCATTCGCTACACAATATAACTGGATGTTTTTCCTGATGGATGTTATATCAATATTCCTTAATGGTTATGTCGTTGAAAAAATATATGTAGAGAAGCATGAAGGTTTTGAAATTACAGTAAAAGAACATCATGTTCATAGGCTAAAAAATGTTTTGCATGGTCTTAAGCAAGAACCAATGGCTTGGTTTAGTCAAGAATTCATCTAAACCAAACCATTACATATTTTAGTCTGGTAAAGAAATTCTTATTGTTGCACTTTATGTCGGTTAATTGATCTATAGAGGAAATAATTCTAAATTGTTTCAATAGTTAAGTCAAATATGATTATAGAATTTGAAATGACAGATATTGGTGAATTACATTATTTCTTAGGTATTGAAGTATGGTAGAAGGAATATGGCATCTTTATGTAAAATTCCAAATATACTTAGGACATTATAAGGATGTTCAACATGTTCAGTTGCAAGTTAGCCGTTGAACCATTTAGAGGTTGGTTTGAATTTATACAAAAATGACAACTCAAAACCAGTTGATGTTTGTAACACCCTCCTCCCACATCTACCTAAGTAACTGACCAACTGAGGTAAAAATTTGACGAGAAGTTACTATGATATGATTTGACTCCTTGTGTTTCAGTTAAGGAAGTGGAACTAGCAAAACACATCACATATACCTTCCACATCAGCAACAAAACTCCCAAGATTCATCCCAACGACTCATGTAACCAGCCCCTCAGACCAACTGGATTTTTAGTACATCAAACCCATGGACACTCCCTTGATATTGGAAGTGGTGCATCTAGGAGGCCTCACACACTCCCATAGCAAGGGAAAGGGAGCTTCTAAGGACTTTTTTCCCCATTGTTGTGCCTGTGACTCTGGGATTTGTGCCACTTTTTCAGGCCTAGAACCCAGGTCAATGCCCATAACTCAATGACACCTTTAGAAATGAAATTTCACTACGAAACACAGATACATTTGAAAAATATCAACAAGGACTAGAATGGACCCCTACTAGCCATGACAGGCATTTCGTATAATATGTCTCAAACAAGAAAGATACAGGTATTAACAACATAACTGAGCATAGGGGTCACATACTTATCGGAGAATTGCTAAGAAGCATTGATTCCTCAACACATTAGCTGTAGTTTCATCTATTAGGCCATAGATACATTGTTCATTCATTTAAGAGTACAATCATGATGACATCCATACATAGCCACTATCATAATACATGTTCATAACCAGCATAATAACAAGATAAATACCAAGGAAACAATAGCCATATAATCCACATATAAACAAGTATAATACTCATGAATTAACAAGGAGAAATAACCTCATATTAATGATGCAAAGGCTAACCAAGTTTGAGACTTCCACAAACCACCCAACCATAGACATGGTTGAGCCAAATCTCTCTTCAGTTAGTCACCCCCATGCCATATTCCAAGCATGAACATTGGATCTCATGGACCAATCCATCAAAACTAAACGAGGTCTTCGAGATGCCAAACCACCTAAACCCATTAAATAGTGATTCCACCTCATGGTATTACATTAAAAACCATCACCATAATCATCTCTACCCAAGCCTTCTAGGGCTCTAGAGTGTTTGTTATAACCAAGGCTTCAAGGACTAGTAACTCAACCCATAGCTATCATCGGGCTCCAGAGCATTTGTCCAAAAAAGGCTCTAGAACTAGTAACTCAACCCAAGTTGTTATGGGGCTCCAGAGCATTTTTCCAACAAAGGCTTCAAGGACTAGTAACTCAACCCATAACTATTGTCTAGCTCGAGAGAGTTTGTCCAACCAAGGCTCTAGAACTAGTAACTCAACCGAACTTGTTATGGGGCTCCAGAGAATTTGTCCAACCAAGGCTCTAGGAACTATTAACTCAACCCGCAGTTAAAGGAACATGAGAACTGACCAAAAAACAAAAGGAAAAATGAACCCACAACACCGTGGCTATTTAGGAAATGGCAATGCTAGGAAAATCCACTGACAATCCAGGAAATCCTCAATGTTGATGCAGAAGCATTGGCTCATAAACATCATTGTATTTTAGTAGACATGGGGGTATTGTATTTTCAAGGAAGTTGGATTCATATTTATGTAATTATTAATGTTTCGAGTGATTAGAATAGGAATTAATTAGATATTGTGAGGATAATTGTAAATGCTCTCGAATGTAGGAGAACATGGGTGATTGATGATGATGAGAGAGTTAGAAATCAATTGTAAGTCTTATTGGTCTCATGATTCAAGGAGCTAGAAAGGACTCTTAGGGATAAGTCAGAGTTAAAAGTGGGCTTAGAGGATATTGAGGAGTTAGTTCAACAGATTAAGGATATGAACTAGAATTAGTATAAATGTAAGCCTAAAAGGCATAGAGAGTAAGTAGATAGAGAAGGAGATAAAGAGTATTTAGAGGAGTTAGTCAGTCAGACTATAAGCCTACAGGCAAGAGAGGAACAAAGGCCACTGATACAGAATATCAGGCCAAGGAAAGAGTTCTTATGTAAATACTTGGTTATTAATACAAACAACTCAATTATGAGTTTGCGTGTGTGCGTGGAATAATTTCATTATAATTTGTTTGTGAACTTGAGTATTCTATGTAACAAAAGTGGCGAGAAAAGTTTGACAAGATATAGAGAAAGAAGAACAATATGAAGAACCCTAATGGATCATTTGAATCCATTCAAAGGATCATAGTTGAGATTCTAGAATGGTTGTGTTAAAAATTCACAGAGTTAAGCTCAGGAGGGAGTCGCGCAGCAAAATAGTGAAAGGAACAGAAACCCTAAAGAAAACCAAAACCGCAGAAGAACATTAAATAATTGGTGTAAAAACCCAAGTGAAGAGAGGAGCGAAGAAGTGAAGCGTTGATCCACAGTAACTGTTGGATCTAGAAGATCAACGGAAGAGATTTGTTCCTGATGGGCAGCTAGGATTAAGTCACATAAGATAGAGCTAAGAAATGAACGAGGGAGATTCAATCTAAGTACTAGCGGAAGGAGGAAGACAAGAATTGATCTGGATCATCATATCTACAGATGGGCACGATCAGATGGATATCAGGTTGGAATAAGCACGGAAGTTAATCCCAAAACTGGACCCGAACGTTTATGGATTGGGAAATTATAATTCTCATCGGCTCCATAAAAGCATTAAACGTCGGTAAGTGATCCACAAGATATCATTCTGGACCATCAGATCAAGCAGATCTTGATCAATGGCTATAAAGCATCGAGCTAGTTCATTGATCGGGAAGAGGTGTAACCGTCAGATCGAGAGTAAGATCGACGGTGGAGATTGAAGGGAAAACAAATTGGAAAAGAGCGGACCCGAGGAATTTATAGGCGTGGCTTCAGGTTATTTGGACTCCGAATGTGTTGTCGCATGTCGCATGCAAGAGGCGATGAAGTCGCAGGATGGTGTGATGCAAGATTGTGATAGTCGTTGATCGGGTGGATGAAATCAATGGTGGAAAGCGTGATCGCATCCTACAGATCGAGAGTTCTGAATGCTAGATTCTGAAGAGTCCTTTTGGAACCCCGCAATTGCGATTGCGATAAAGGAAAGCAACGGGTAATGTGCGAAGACCAAGGAAAAGGAAAAAAGATATGGCTTACGTGTGTTGTGGAATATTAATGTTATGTAAACATTATAATATAAATAAAGTGCAAATAGGAATTTTATGCGTAAGTCTAAATAACCATAGTTATAGAGTGGGGTTGGTTATATATGTGCGGGCTTAAGGATGATTAAAGTTTAATGAAGGGAGAGTATAGAGTCCTGATACAAAGGATCGATTAAGGGTAGATTGTGGATTAGTTAGGAAATGTTTCCACATGAGGGATAAATGAAGGGCTTTAACCTTTGCTTATGATGGTTTGACCAATCAAGTCAATGAAAATTCTGGGACGAATGAGATTATGCATTTTCTATATGCATATTGTGGGTATAGCGGGTTTTTTCCTGCGTCAGAGTGGTATCAAAGCTAGTTAAATCTCTTTTTTATTAAAGTAGAATTGTGCAGAATACAAGTGTGATTGCAAAAGAAAGAGGAGATCAGGTTATTTGAATCTGATAAGTAGAAGGCATGAGATAAGATGAGAGTAAGTGATACTCTTAAGAAGAGATTGCAGAAGCATAAAGAAAACACAATGATGTTTGTTTTCTTGAGGAAAGCGGAGGTTCACTCAAATGTGAAGAATGGATGGAAACTGCTTGTGAAGCCATGCAATGGCAGTGAACCTGAAGAATCCAATTGAAGGTTGGACAGAGAGGATAAGATTGTTCTTAGAAGGAAGCTGAGAAGCAAGCTTTTGAAAGCTTTGGAATGATCTTTGGTTTGAATAACGTTGGTACACATGCGACGACAAAGGAAGGTGAGAAGATTGGAGCAACCTAGAGCAAGGAGTGCTCAATTGGTTCAAGAGGAAAGAACCAAAGAAATGTTAAAATACTGAGGTCAAAAGAGAGAAGCTTAGTGAGGCATATGTAGCAAGAAGGAGGATTGTTACTGTAGAGGTATTGTTGCAACTCACAAAGGAAATTCCACAAAGGATGTGGGTAGAATTGCTAAGGGATGAAGAAAGCTGGTAAGACTTTTTGAGTCAAAGAAGAGGTGGTCAGAACCTAGTATTTCGTTTGTGATTGAAGTACAAGAGGATAGTTGTGTTCTTAAAAGATGCAGATGAGTTGAATCCTAGAAGGAGCAAAGAGAAGTTCTCAAAGAGGTTCCAGAGAATAGAGAACCAAGTTATTGCCAAAAGACCAAGTATAGAGGAAAGCTTAGTGAGGTAAGTGGCAACAGGGAGGAGTTGTTGTTGTAGAGGCTTTGATGCAGCTCATAGTGAGTCAGTGAGGAACTCATGAAGAAGGAGAAGAAGATGACTACTGATAGTGATAACAGAGGTAACAGAGGTTCTGATGGAGACCATAGCAGAAGAAAAGTGAAGAAGGAGGATGCCAAGATAAGTGGCAAGAGGATGAGGCAAGAGGAAATTGACAAAGATATTTCTAAGATAAAATAACAACTCAATGTATTAAGGATGATACTTGAGGAAAACCAAAGACAAGGTTGGTTATTGAGGAAAAACAAAGTGAAATGGCGTAAGTTAGAGAAAAGGCTACAACAAAGACAAGTGAAGAGCCTGGTGGAAGAACTCAGATAGGCTGATTTGGAAATGGAGGTGTCCATTCAAAAAATAGAACAGGGTGAAGTTCTGGGTGAAGATGTAGACTAGAGATCTATGGAAGATCTTGTACATCATATGAAGGATTCAGAACAGCAAGGATATATGATGATTGAAGCATCAAGTGAGACCAAAAGGTCTTATGTTTTTAAAATTGATAGTTTGTGTATGATTGCAGGTACTACAGAGGAAGAGACTATGTTAGCTGAAAACATAGTAAAGGATCATCATTCCATCATGATGATAGGCGCAGTGGAGATAACTAGGAAAACTGTTGAGGCAGTCAATAAGGAAGAAGGACCAAACTCTCATCAAAGGATCAGTGAATGGGAGATAGAATTGGAGCTACTGGAGAAATGGCTGAAAGCACCATTAGGGAAGAAAGAACCTAATGAATATTGCAAAGGATATGCAAGAGAGGAAGAGGAAAGGGTCTAGCAAATAAGGGAGATGGAGAAGCAGAGGATATATATACTTAGGATAGGTTGTTGAAAAAGGAAGACAAAGAAATTGTCATGAATGACAGTCATAAGGAAAAGGAGATGGTAATGAAATTTCAGCAAATTGACATTACATAAGGAGGACTTCATTATTGTGAACCAGAGCAAGAAGAAACCATTGAAGGAGATGGTATGGAGGAGAGACTAAGTGATAGTCTCATGAATTCTTTTGAGAAATCAGATCAACATACTGATGTGCTGATAGAGGAGGAGAAATCAGATCAGCATACTAATGTGTTGCCACAGAAGGAAAAGGTAATGAGGGCTTATATTTTAAATTTTGATAATTGTTTTATGATTACAGGATTTGTTGAAAATAAGACAGACATGTTTCAAATTGAGGAGTCATTTTTAGAACTAAAGAAGACTAGAAGTTGCCAGGACAGACATGTTGATGAAGAAAGAGAAAAGCATGAAGATACTATGCTTGAAGAAGTTAAATTGATTGTTAGAATCAGTCAAGAAAGTAAAGGACAATTACTGAGGGTTGTCAAGGAAGAAGAAAGAAAATATGTTGGAACTAATGAACAACATAGTGATGTATTTGAGGGGAATCAAGTACAAAGGAAATTGGAGGACAATTTACTTTTTGAAATTAAATTTACAGATATTGAACAGAGGTTGTTTGGACAACAGCAAGATGGTAAGGATGAAAGGGTGGTAGTAAGGATCCAACAAATTCAAAGAGAAGACAAAAGACAGTAAACAAGAATTTTAAGATGAGTGGACAGAGTACAACAACAATTGGCAAAGTAATTACCAGTCAAATGATAATGTGGACATAGAGATTGAAAGAATAATAAGATTGATGATGAAGGTGCCTCCAAAGAAAACAACAGTAAGAATACCAAGGAGCAGAAGAAAGAGAAATACAACAACAGACTGTGAAAGCATAGCTGGTGGAGAAATGCAGCAGAACGAGTGGAAACCTGGAGAACAACAACAAACAACATCAGCAAACAAAGGCAAATTACAGAATCAAGTATGGGATCCGTGGAGACAAAAGACAAAAGCACATGATCATGAGATCATGATTATTTTAACCTTGGGAGTGTGATGCAGGAGTATTAGCTCAGAAACATCATTGTATTTTAGTAGACATAGGGGGGTCTTGTATTTTCAAGGAATTTAGATTCCTATGTATGTAATTATTAATGTTCTGAGTGATTAGAATAAGAATTAATTAGATATTGTGAGGATAATCTCAAATTCTCTCGAATGTAGGAGAACGTGAGTGATTAATGATGATGAGAGAGTTATAAATCAATTATAACTCTTATTGGTCTTATGATTCGAGGAGCTAGAGAGGACTATTAGGCATAAGTAGGAGTTAAAAGTGAACTTGGAGGATATTGAGGAGTTAGTTCAGCAAATTAAGGATCTGAACTAGAATTAGTTCAACAGAACCTTTTTGTATAAATGTAAGCCTAAAAGGCATAGAGAGTAAGTAGATAGAGAAGGAGTTAGAGAGTAGTTAGAGGAGTCAGTCAGTCAAACTGTAATCCTATGGGCAAGAGAGGAACAAAGGCCACTGATACAAAAGATCAGGCCAAGGAAAGAGTTCTTATGTAAATACTTGGTTATTAATACAAAAAACTCAATTCTGATTTTGTGTGTGTGTAGAATAATTCAATTATAATCTGTGTGCAAACTTGAGTATTCCTTGTAAGAAAAGTTTTTGGCAGAGTTTGAAAAGATACAGAGAGAGAACAATGATATGAAGAATCCTAATGGATCGTTTGAATCCATTCGAAGGATCACAGTCGAGATTCTGGAGTGGTTGTGTTAAAAACTCGCAGAGTTAAGCTTAGGAGGGAGTCGCATAACAGAACAACGAAACTAACAGAAACACTGAAGAAAACCAAAACCACAGAAGAAAACTAAATAATTGGAGTAAAAACCCAAGTGAAGAGAAGAGAAAAGAAGTGAAGTGTTGACACACAATAGCCATTGGATCTAGAAGATCAATGGACGAGATTTGTTCCTGATGGGCAGCCAGGATTAAGTCGCATAAGATAGAGCTAAGAAATGAACTAAGGAGATTCAACCTAAGTACTGGCTGAAGGAGGAAGACAAGAACTGATTTGGATTGTCATATCTATAGGTGGGCACCATCGAACAGATATCGGGTTGGAATAAGCATGGAAGTTAATCCCAAAACTCGACCTGGATTTTTATAAATCGGGAACTTATAAAACTCATCGTCTCCGTAAAAGCGTTAAACGTCGGTAAGTGATCCAGCCGATATCATTGTGGACCGTCGAATCAAGAAGATCTTGATCAACGACTATAAATGATCGAGCTAGTTCGTTGATTGGGAAGAGGTGCAGCCATTGGATCGAGAGTAAGATCGACGGTGGAGATTGAAGGGAAGAGAAATTGGAAAAGAGTAGACCCGAGGAAGTTATATGCGTCGCTTTAAGTTATTTGGAGTCTAGCTGTGTTGTCGCATGTTGCATGCAAGAGGTGATGAAGTCACAGGATGGTGTGATGCAAGATTGTGATAGCCGTTGATCAAGTGGATGAAATCAACGGTGGAAAGCGTGATTGCATCCCGCAGATGAGAAGTTCCAAACGCTAGATTTTGAATAGTCCTTTTGAAACCCCACGATTGCGATTCCAATAAAGGAAAGCATCGGGTAATGTGCGAAGACTGAGGAAAAGGAAAAAAGGTATGGTTTAGGTGTGTTGTGGAATATTTCTATTATGTTAACAATATAATAGAAATAAAGCACCAATAGGAAGTTTATGGGTAAGTCCATGAATAACCATAGTTATACAGTGGGGTTGGTTATATATGTGCAGGCTTAAGGATTGATTAAAGTTTAATGAAGGGAGAGTATAGATTCCCAATACAAAAGATTGATTAAGAGTAGATTGTGGATTACTTAAGAAATGTTTCTGCATGAGGGCACAATGAAAGGACTTAACCTTAGCTTATGAAGGTTTGACCAATGAGGTCAATGAAACTTCTGGGATGAATGAGATTATGAATTTTCTATATGCATAGTATGGGTATAGTGGTTTTTTTCTAGCGTCACATGCCAATGACAGATCATAACTATGAAACCACATGCATATGCCATGCATGCCAAAACTAGTGAGGAAAACATACATCCAGCTCAGCACCTGCAAGAACAACTCATTGTAGTTGTTTATCTCAATGTCCTCTTTCATTTTCCTGCTCTTCCTTTGCCTTCTTTCTCCAAGCATCCAAGTATGCAACACTCTCCAAGAGTGCTCCAAGGAAAATCTAAGTGCCCAAGAGTGTGAAAGAGAGAGAATAGAATGGAAGCGTCAAAAGTAAACTGACAAAATGATACATTAACCAAGCCTGCCCACAAATCCCTAGAAGCCTTTTTATCAATGAGGCCTCTATTTTCTTCAATTCCCATTATTTTCCTTCTTTTTTCTCCTCATATGCAACATGTGACCTTTCACCTTCCTTTTCTCCTAATGTCCATTATTTTAATAAATAAAATCTCAAATAATGCCTCTCTCGTTTCCAAAACATTTTACATTACCTTTGGTAATTTCCTTAGCCATAATAAGCCAAAATGAAAACACATTGAGATGTTTTTCCCACCACTTTCTTGGAATACATGTCTTATGACTGTGGTATTATATATTTTACATGGATTTTTAACTAGGGTTGTTACAATGTTACTCTATATCATTAATTGGTTAGAAGTATGACATATCTAACTATAACTTGAAAAAGTATATCTTTTGACATAAATATGGTATCCATATTTATGTCGAAATGCAAGGAATTGCATTGGAAGGAAATTAAGAGGATTTTTAGATATTTTCATTTTACGATTGTCTATTGCTTAGTATACATATCTACAAATCATTTCAAAGTTATGGTTATATATGTAGACTTGAAAACTTGCATGGATGATAGGAAATCAAGTTCATGGCTTTTAGTGAGCATGGGTTCAACAACAATTTCTTGGAGTATTAATAAGCAACCTATAGTTTTGCTATATATAGTAGAAGTAGAGTATAAAGTAATAGAGACAATAGTTTTTCAAGTGGTATGGTTAATAATAATTTCGATAGGTCAACATGAGAAGGAAGAGAAACATAATAAGTTGATTTGTTATAGTTAAAGTGTTATTAAATTATAAAGAATAAATTTTTTCATAAGAATACAAACACATTTATGTTCAATATCATTTTCTTCAAGACTTGGTTCAACAAGGTGTAATTTTGATCATGTATTGTAGAAAAAAGTTCAAGTTGCAAACATATTCACCAAAGAACTAGTTGTCATTGATCTAGATCTACTAGCATTCTCCATCAATCTCCTCATCTTTGACATCCTTTTCATAGTGCATCTTGAAGAAGTGGGGTTTTAGCTTCGTAGCAAGCACTCCATAAGCTGCATCATGGCAGGCTATAAATTAAGTGTGTTCCCTACCAAAAGTAGCACAAGATCTAAAATATAAGGCTAAATCTAGTAATATTGGAGAATATATCCAATATATGCAGGATCACACTATGGTCTACATACTTGTTTGATTATGACCCTCTGAAAAGGCTTTGATTTAGTGGATCAGAAATAAATGCAACCCCCAAGGTCAAGTAGAATTGTAGTTATAGGTGAAGGGTTCCTTTTACAATCATTTTCTCTATATTAAAACACATAATGAGTGTTGTTAAAGGAGTCCTATAGTTTTTCAACAATGCAGAGCTCTTTGTGCGATTCTGGAAGGAGTAATATAATTCCTAGAAGGAGAATTTCCATGCAGACATGATGTGGGTCTACAGACTTTCTCTCTGCAAGCACTATTGGGAGAAGGAAACCCTTCAATGCATCAACAATGCCATTAAATACTCTTTCCAAGTATTAGAGGATGCCAAGAGAGGGAGGTGCACTTCATATGCATGGATCCATGTTTACATGAATACGTCTCAGCCACTTCTAGCCTTCATAGATAGTTACTTTTAGGATAGTGCTTCGAAGTAACCTCTAGATTATGAACAAATCCCCTTCAAATGCAGATGTTGTCATCAATATGGGCATATTATTAGGATCTTGTAATGAATACCATGGAATTGTTTATAGAAAACCCTTGCTAGAAAGAACCGGTTGATTCTGGAAAAATCCCCAAAGAAGTAGAAATTTGAGTCCCTATGCTACATCAAATTATGACCAAATTTATAAATCTGAAAATATGTTCGAGTCTCTCTCCTATCCGAAGGAGTCCCTAGATAAAGTGAAAATTCAATCAAGAATACAATTAGTATAAGGTAAATCCTAGAACCCTACTAAGGTCATGCAAAAGTATTTTAAAGAGCATTAGAAAAATCCATTACCATAAGAGATGATTAGCTCCCCTTTGGAAGAAGCTAAGGCGAAATCCCTACTAGAAGATATGAATATGGATAACACAATGATTTGTAAACTGCCATGGATATTTCATTAGACAGTTCATCACAATAGATATGATAAAATTATACTTAAAAATCCAAAATCTACATTGTTACGGTTTTGTATCTCTTTATATTTATAGATCTATATATTGTTCTTAATAATGTATGCATGTGAAATAAAATTATCCAGAAAATTGAGGATGATGAAATACAAGCTCATAAATGTATTTTACACATAATATGACCTTAGAAACCTTCACAGGAGAAAAAACCAACTGAAAGGTGAGGTCGCTCCACTCTCTTTCTCTGAGTAGACATATGGCTCTAAATACAAAGAAGTATGGCTTGTGCCTTGTGGGGTACTACAATGAACACATCCTATATGTGTGCTCAATTTTCTATCCCTCTAGGCTATTTTTGGTCAACTATGAAACAAATGGATTGGAAAGAATGGAACCCCTTTTCCTCCTAGTAGTCCGGTTAGAACACAACTTGATTGCCTACTAGTGGTTAGGTTTGACTATCTCAACTCTTATCCAGAGTTACAATGTAGACACTTCTAGAGCATTCTTCATCATAAACACATGGATAGCCCATTTTCATGAACAATGAGGGTTGGTGTGGCATCCTCTCAAATTATGGTGGTGAAAACATGAAGGTAAACTTCTAAGTGTCATCATTTTCACATGGGGACTCTGATTGACACGACTCTTACATCATTGTAAAGGTATATGCATGTAGAATAGGAAGAAAGAGGTGTTGTGCTAAGGTAACAAAATTGTACCCCCGAAAAATGTCCTTTGATGCCTCAAACCCTCTTGGAGGTTTAAAACCAGGTTTTGTCAAACTATGTCTCACTAGTAGAAAGGGCCCTGTGAGTTTATTCCTCCAGTTTTTCCTGTCGAGAAGCACCAAGATTTATGACAAACAATATAATCATCCAATGAGGATCACCCACGACTTCTTTCCCTTTTGGAAAAATGAATGGAAAATATGTGAATTAGATGCCATTTCATGAGGCTAGGATTCTATATAAGGCATGTCTTTGAAGCAAGCGATTCGTTTTCGAGTTCCTCACAATCCGTTCTTGGGGTTTAGACGATGGATTTCATGGTGATCTCGAGGAAGGACAAGGAAGCCAAAAAACAAGGCCAAAAGAGAAATAAGGCATGGATCCACGAAGATGGTGAACAATTAGTCAACTCGAGGAAAGTCATGCAAATGTTAGAGATATTTCCCCCTTTAAATGTTGAATCCTCAAAAAAATTTCTATGTTGATATGATTTTTATAATAATTTTTTAATTATCTGTTTTTAGTAAAAAGTTTATTAGTTTCCAATATCTCCTTAAAGATTCAAGTTATATATAATTTTCTTGATTAACGAAAAAATCTTTTACCAAAAAACAAAAAATAATTATAAAATTTAAGTTAATTAATAAACAAATCTAAGCTAGTTAGTGACATGCCAAACAACCAACGGAAACATTTCATTCGATTTATTATCCGGATTTCATAGGAGATGTGCGTTTTTAGCCTTTGTTTCCGAGAGATGCTATGTAATCTAATTTGACTTGCACAGTTTTCTATTTACCCATAAACCTCGAGCACTCAGAACTTTATTTTACCTTTTTCATAATTTGTTTTCGTCAAATATCTTGGGAACTGTTCCCATCACTGAACCAGATCCTCCGAAGGGATTTTGTTTTATTTATTTTAAATACGGATTTAACATGAGCAAAGAAGGATTTAATTTTTTTGAGTTAAGATTATTTAAATGTTTTGTATAGCTATTTTCTTTTAGATTTAAAAAAAATATATATTTACTTTGATAAGAGTCTAACAATACTACACATCATACTAGATTGTAGAATGAGCATCTTGGTTTAACAAAATGGCATCTTTTGACCAATTAAATTTTATTTTTTTTATATATTATACAAACACTCAGAAATAAAATAACTAAATAATTTTTTATTTAACAATTGATTTGTTTGAAGTTGCCATGTGCCATTAAGATTGAAGGTGTATAAATAACTAAATAAATTTTTATTAAATTTTTTATTTCACAAATGGTTTGTTAGAAGTTTTCATTTTTCATTCAGATTGAAGTATTCACAATATCTCAAGATTGAAGGATTGATTATTATTTAGACTTTAAATGTTGCATTTAATTTATTAAAAAAACTATTAAAATTTACATTTTATTTTAAAGTACAAAAAAGAATATTAGAAATTTTAAAGTATAAAAGAAATGGTATCATGGAAAAGGGCACTATAAATGATACGTGAAAATGGTTGAATGTAACAATCATGTAAAGGCATCCCTCCGAATCTAAAGTTGATTTGCACCATCCCAAGAGAAGTTCCAACTTGGATGACAATTGTGGAGAAAGACTTTCTTACGATACTATTAATAAATGATTACAACGAAAATATTAGCATCTAGACCCTGGTGGTTAGGTATTATATGTCGTGGTTGATTTTTCTTATTTTAATAATGGTTGGTTCACTATTATTTTCAAAAGTTAGGTAGAGAGTTGTTAGGTAGAGAGTTGACATTTCCTTGGTGATGGGTATGAAACTCTAGTTAGAGAATCACATGCCTAAATTGAAACTTCAATGGACTTCCATTACAATAAAAAGATGGATACTTGTATGGACTTCCATTATAATAAAAAGATGGATAGTCCATGGGGGTGAAAAATATTAGAAAGATGGTTATCAAGAAGTGCGACCCTAGTTAGAGAATCACATGTCTAAATTGAGATTTTTATGGACTTCCATTATAATAAAAAGATGGATACTTTTCTGGACTTCCTTTATAATAAAAAGATGGATAGTCTCTGGGGTGAAAAAGATTAGAAAGATGGTTATCAAGGAGTGCGAGATTGGTACAAACATGGTGTGCACTTAGCAATGGGTGTGTTAATTTAAGCTAAACATAGGTAAAGTTACTTATAGTCATTTTCCAAAACAAATGGTTAATGATTTTAGCTTTTAGTTATGGAAACAATAGAGGCTTACATGAATAGGTGGTCAATAATGGTTAAAAGAGTGTACATGCATGGATTTTAGTCTAAATGTGGATGAAGAAATGTTTCAGTGGAAAACTGATAAAGGATTTTTAAAATGTTCAGATAATAGGTTTTTGAACATTATTGTCTTTTACTACTACATGAATACTTTTATTACTATGACTATGTCTTAGTTTTTCTAGTAACAGATGGTGTTTTAGTTTCGAAAATTTGCGAAGAGGCTAAAATGAACGAGTTCTCTAAAACCTAGAAATCCTTTCTGGAAATCCACCTAGAGAACACTCAATTAAATTAATTGACCATAATTAAAAATTTACTAAGTCTAACTAAGGAAAAATTGTTAATTAATAGCAATTTATTGAGAAATGGATCGACTTGGAGATGATCTCACTCATTGATTAAGTTTTAATCTTGGTCGTTGGAGTCCCAACTAGAGATTATAAGAAGAGGTTAATGGGTAGATGGATAATACACCAGTGCATATACTCAGTAATCTTGGCAGTTTGATTTTCCATTGTAGGTGATTCAACAAGAGAAATTGAGTCAGAGATCGAGTAGCAGGTGGTAGAGGGGCATTATAGTAGTATTCTAGAGGGGTTTCCACTTTCGGAGAGTCAGAAAGAGGAGGCTAAAAATTATTCTTCAAGAATTAGTGCACGGACTACGCAGTCGCTTCAACAAAGGAGTTAAATTTGGCTGGAGTGAAGGTCCTTTTCAATTCCAAACACTGCGAAAATTTTCTAGAGTGCCGTAGAGATAGCTTCCTAGTCAACAAGAAACAAAACGACTTGATTGGCTGTAGTTCCAGGCTAAAGTACAAGGGTTTGCGCAGAGGTGATGTAGGGCCTATGGAGAGGGTGTGGATGACTAGCTTTTCAGAGGCTATCAGTTGTCGGGATTGCTTTGAGAGGGTAAAATCTCTATGCATATTTTTGTTAGTGTTTCTCTTAGATAGAATTACTAGTTTGGTGACATTTTATTGTACTCGGAAATTTTATTGTTGCATAATAATAAAAACCCTCACTATTGCACCAATTTTCCCACATTGGGTTTTTCTAGGAAATTTGTCCAAAAATAGCAATAGCACAAATTTTGTGTGTGTGCTAGCATTTCTCAGTTTTCAACATTTTTGTCCACAATTTTTTTATTTTATTTTGTGAATAAATTGTAATGTGATTAATATGATATTAATTAGTAAATTAATAAACTTAATAATCAATTAGGAGAATTAATTCCAGCAGCTGCAATTCAAGGAATTTTCACATGGTTTCAAAGCACATTTGATGGAGGGGGAAGATCAGAGGTTGAAGAGGAAAATTTAATTGTTTAGATTGGAGCAGCAGGTTGATTTTTTTTGTGGTTGCACAGTGCCTAGCCAGGAAGTGAGAATTGTTGGAGAGTTGGTTCAATTTTCAGTTGCCAGGTGGTGGAAAATTCATTCTATCCAAAATAGTAAAGTTAGCAGGTAGATGGAGTAGCAGCTCGGTATTTTCACTCGGAATATTTCATATATAGGTGAAAAAGGGTTTTGCAATAATTTGCTAGAGAAGAATAAACATTGGGTGGAAGAAAAAATGCACACATAGAGGAGATTTCTAGTTTAGAAGTCCAATAGTTCCAGTTGCAGAAGGCAATAGTACCATGTAGATTTTCTCACTCCAGAAAGGAGTGCAAATAGTAGAGATTGCAGCCAAGCAAGAAAGATAAAAATATTTCCATCCCAGTTTGAGTTTTTTGGAGAGCTAGACATAGTCGAGCTTAGAGATGAAGACAAGTTGGAGGGAGCTCCAAACTATATCATATGGAATGTTGGGATGTCCTTTTTGCTAGATGAGAAAATCTTGAAAACCTATGTAGAAAACGTTTTGGAAGCACCTAATAATTTGGATCAATTGAAAGAATAAAGGAAATAAATGTACAAGACAAAGTGGATGATACTGGATGGAGTCTAGGACCATATAGTATCACACATATTGACCAAGAATACATGCAAAGAGATGTTGCATTCTCTCCCAAGGCTATATCAGAATCCTTCTAAGTAGCGGATGATGTTCCTAAAGGAAATTTAAGGAACATCAAGATGTAGAAGGGTGAAGGCATAGATCCCTTTCTCACTAGAATTTAGGATATCCAAGATTAGCTTGCAACCACGAGAGAAGCGACTCAAGATACATAGCATTTTCATTTGGCCCTAAACAGCGTCTTAGAGCAATGGGAAATATTTGTTCACGAATTTTGGGATGAGATAAATTACCAGGGTTGGACAGGATGTGGTCAGACCTGCAACATGATTAAATGAGGAAATCTCTATTAAATAGCTCCATCAGTAGCAATAGTAGGAAGGGATCAAAAGGTGTGAAGAAGGAAGACATTACGACCCTCGCTTTAAAGGGGAAAGAAAAAGATCTCATTCAAGAACAAGGCTCGAAGGGGGAGAAGAAGAAGAAAAGGGTCTATCTAACATCAGGTGCTTCAGGTGTCGCAAGATTGGACACTATAGTGCCCAATGTCCTCAAAGCAAGAAGGACAAGCAGGAGAAGTAGGATCAAGCAATAACACCCACAAAGATAGACAAGTTTCCCTCCAGGCTAGAGGAAGATTTTCCCATGTTTGCAATTATACCTCCAGGAGTGAGGTTGGATGATATGGAACTTTTGTCCCCAAGTTGCGTAGATATTTTGGCAGGATCTAGCGACGTGAGCATCGGATAGTATTTCCTCATGGATAATTACCCTTGCTATAATGGACCACAATATTTAGTAGCAGGAGGATCAGTGTCATTTCATGCAGTCACATTCCAAAGTGACAATTGTAAACAAGTTGTAGTCAAATGATGAGGATCACATAGCAATGTTGATATAAAAGCAAGAGGCATGGTGCATAATCAACAACAACATAGATTTCTCAGTGGACAATGTAGAGGCTAATAGCAGTTAGATACTTAGGAGGTAGTTGCAGCATAAAAACAAAATTGATTCCATGATTTCTATGCTTCTTAGTTGTAGTAGTTATAGTTGTTGTAGTAGAAACAACTTCAACTGAGAAGGAGTGTTAGTTGAGCTACAATGCAGATGCAAAGTTGGAAGTAGTATACGATGTACAGTGTAGTGTCAACAACAACATAGATGCAGCTACATGTTTCAGCTACCGTCAGTGGCATATGAATGAGAGTTAGCACAATGGTTGATGGAAAATGATTGAGGGAACAATGTAGTGACTAAGATAATAACACGGTGACTGAGGGATAAGCAATGTGACTGAGGGAGAAACACACTCATTTCCAGAAACGTTTCCTATTAGACATCAGCAACGTGTATGGGAGGATGATGCAGAGAAAGGGTGATGTAGCAGTTCAGCACTATAACACCTTCCTCGCTAGGAGGGTGTGATAGTTTTTATAGCATCAGATGGCGTTATTGTCTCTAAACTTTAAGATGGAAATTCCACCTAGAGATGGCTCAATTAAACTAATTGACCATAATTAAAAATTTCTTAAGTCTAACTTAGGAAAATGGTTAATTAATAGAAATTGATTGAGAAAGGTGAGAATTATATAAAAACTCGCATCGATTGACTTAGATGTTATCTAAACCATCGATTGAGCTTTAATCTTAGTAATTGGAATCCCAGTTGGATATTATAAGAAGAGGTCAATGGGTAGATGGAGAACACACCAATGTGCATACTCAATGATATGGGTAGTTTAGTTTTCCAGTTCAAGTGATTCAATAGGATAAATTGAGTCAGAGATCGAGTAACGGGTGGTAGAGGGAAACATAATAGTATTCTAGAGGAGTTTCTAGTTCCGAAGATTCAGAAAGAGGAGGTCGAAATTATTCTTCAAGAAGAAGTGCATAGACTATGTAATTACTTTAGTAGAGTAGTTTGAATTGTCTGAAGGGAATGTCATCTTCAGTTCCAGAGGTCAGAAAGATTTTCTAGAGTGCTAGAGAGACAGTTCCCAGTCAGTAGCAGGGAGGATGGTTTGATTGGCAGTGATTCTGGGTTGAGCATGATATGGTTTTCACAGAGATGACAAAGGGAATGCGCAAAGAGTTTGGACAATTATCTTTTTAGAGGCTTTCATGTGGTGGGATTTCTTGGAGAGAGGGTAAAACCCCTCAGTATATATTTTGCCACTGTCTCTTGGATATAATCACCAGTTTGGAGACATTTAATTGTACTCAGAAATTCTCTTGTTGCATAACAATAAAAACCATAACAGCGACACCATTTTCCCACATTGAGTTTTTCAAGGGATATTTATTCGAAAATAATAATGTCACAATTATTGTCTATGTACTAGCATTTCTCAATTTCCAACATTTTTTTCGCAACTTTTATTTTATTTTGTGAAAAAAGTACAATATGATTAATTCAATATTAATCACTAAATTAATAAACTAAATAACCAATTATGAAAATTAATTTGGGTGGTCACACTGTAAACTAAAAACACTTATTATTTTAAAATTCTTATAAAGTTAAAAATTAAAAACATGCAAATATTTTAAGTTTTTAACGAATCCGATTAATGGAACAAGAAGTATGAGAAACTAATAAATGCAATATACAACACCTAGAAATATATAATGATGAGGGAAAGAAGAGGGGAATAATATGATGAAGGAAGGGGATTTATGTGAGAAAATCAATATGATATAACAAACAAATGAAGATGGAAATTAAAGATAGGAAAACCCCTTCAACTTCATTATTGTTGACTCTACCTTTGTTTTGAGTATCAATTTTGTTGAGTTATGTTTCGGTAGTTATAATAAAATATATGTTATGTTGCATTTCTTTATGTAGTGCTCAATATGAGCATTTTCCATAATGTGTAAGACTCTGATACTTCTCTAAGTTAATTATCATATTTTTATATTGGAACTAATTATAATAATGACTCTGATACTTCTCTAATTTAATTATCATATTTTTATATTGGAATTAATTATAATAATGATGTAGTAATAAAGTACACTCAGGGTTGTAATAACTTAGAAACACCATAGGGGTAATTGTTATAGACATTTTTGTGCCTAACAGCATGAAGCATGAAATGTCGATAATCTGAGGGATCCAAAGTCCCTAAACATGTTGTTCCTACCCCTAGAGGAACAAGGTCAGCAAACCACAGCACTGAAAATCAGTTCTCCACCTGAAAACACTAAAAAACAAGCTATTTCTGGATCATGTCAGCTGCTCCACTGAGCATCTGCGCTGAATGTCAACTGCTCCACTCTGTACCTGCGCGGAATGTCAAAAGCAATGAAGGCTACCTGCGCTGGGCGAGATTGGCCAAGTGGCACAGTCATTTTGTAAGGTGTCAAATGCCCAGGAAGCTTCCAAAATGACACTTGGGCCAGGGAATTCGCCTTGTGATGAGTAAGAGGATCTAGATCTCCAAGTGGAAGCAAGAAACTCCAAGTGGACTCAAGAACTGAAGTATAACTGAAGTGGGAGAGGACACTAGTCAGCTTCATGCCAACCTCAAGTTGACTCATCCTTTCTCCAAAACTCCTATATATAGAGCTCTCTCATGAGGTCTAGGGAGGCTGGAATCTTGTGAATGTAAGGAAGTGTTGTTGGTTTGTGCATAGAACTATTGGGTGATTGCTTTGAAGGAGGTGAAGAGGAGATTTCTTTCTGCCGGGAGGTGTTGCTGGATTGGGCCTCTTATGGTTGTAACATTCTCAGAACTTTACTTCTTCCATTAATAAAGAATTTGAGGTTCTTCTATATGCATGTGTCTTAATGGTGTATTGATGCTTGTATATTTGATTTATTCTAATTCTTGAATCAGTTATGGATGTATGCTTCTTGTAGTTTCCCTTTCTTGTGCTTTTGCAGGATCTTTGTGTAGCTGGGCCAGTGAAAGAGCAAGGAGCTGGAAGCAAGCAGCAAAGAGGGAAGATTGGATCAATCATTAGCGGAAGATAACGGTTAGTGGATCTCTTCCTCCTCTTTCTTACATCTCATAAAGAAGTAATCTTGAATAGCTTTGCATTCGGTTGTTGCTGAGGTACTATCACCCTTAGAGTGGGATAGGGTCATTCCGTATTGGATACTTTTCCCAACAACAAATTGGCGACTCCACTGGGTATCGTATCTTGTTGGTTGTTTATGTTTTTGCTATTCATTTCATAAACAAAGGGAGTACCGAATCGAACTGTATTTGGATCTTTCAAATACAAAGTAGAGGGCAACTACTCTAGCTTAGTTTCTGGGCAAGTTTATGATTTGAAGAGCTCATCCACAAGGACTCTAATAAGCTCTTAGTGATAGCTTTTCATCCTCCTTGTCATCCCTTACTGTGTCCTTGACTGATAGCTTCTGATTTGAGCAAAAACTGTGAATTTTTTAGCAATCTGTGACCCGGAAACTGAGAGAAACGAAAGTTTCGTTCTTCAGTGCAGGTTGTACAAAGGCTGTCTGCATTTCAGCACAGCTCCTGAAGGGGCTACCTGCGCTGAAGGTCAAACAGATAGTGTCCCACCTGCGCTGGACCAGTCTTGCCTTGTGCTACTGGGGTTTTCTGTTGTTTCTTGCCCTGTTTTCACTCTTGTTTTTGTTGTTTGTTACCAGTCAGTGTGCCTATCTGAAACCAACTTTCCTTGTCACTATTCCGCCTCGGTTGTATAAAGAAACTGTGGTTGTTATTTGTGTATTTCTTGTATCATTTACAGTTTCCCATAACGAAAGTGAACTAGTCTTGTTGTGACCTCTTAGATCTAGACCTGTGATAAAGTGTCGTTTTGATCTTAAGAGTTAGTTTGTTTGCTGTTCATAGCTGATTGAGCTTTTGCTTTCGTCATTTGGTTTGAATTTATATATTTCTAGTGTCGAAACAAGTAAATCTTAAGGTGTCTTTTGATTTTGGACAAGCTTGTTTGCTTTCACTTGAAATTGAATTCAAAGTTATACAACAGCTTTCTTTTTGTGTCACACAAACATTAAGAAAGGGAAAAGAAATACCTGCATTTTTTGCATTTTGGCATATAAGTTTGTATGTTGATTTAGGGAAAAAGTGCATTAGCGAGTGCTCTTTGATCTGTGTGAAAAGATTTTGTCTCTCTTTTCCCTCAGTAGTTAAGATTTTCATAAGTCGAAAAGATTGAAAAAGCTTGCTTCTCATCTTAGACTGCATTTAGGAATTTGTATCAATACATCTCGTGGTGAACCTTGAAAGGCAAACTTTAAAAAGATCAACTTAAAATATATTGAATGAACCTAACAACGCTTTGAAACATAACGCAAACATCTAGAGGTCTAAGCTAGAGACGTGTTCCGGCGTCGTTAAACGTAGTGACTGTCGATCTCGACGAAGGTGGGTGATTCCTCCTGAGAGTCGGTGGCACTAATATGGACTTGTGCTCCCACGTACCGTCGCGTATATATTGGGAGACCCCTATAGGAATAAAGCCTTTATCCAATAGGAAACCGTGCTGGCCGCCCTACTGATCGCAATGCAGTGAACACAGCATTCACGAAGATCGACCACCCGTACCGTAAAATGTATTCTGTGGTTTTGCGAAAGGTTTGGCACACCCTCTGCCTAGATCTCCATAGCAGTTTCTTTTGGTCTTTTTCAAACTCTATAACTGAAAAAGCCCGACCGAGAATTTGTCACTTCGGGCTCGCTAATACATCGAAGGAGACTAGAGTCATCTTTAGCTTTTTCTCGACTTTTAAAAAGTGAAAAAGCAAGTTGTGTCTAAAAGCGTCTAATAAAATTCATTCAATTCAGAAACACAAATTTCCCCTTTTAATATTTTAGTTGATCGAGTAATCCGCAATCGTGGAAGAAAGTCAATTGAAACCCCGTCGTTCGCGGAGGCTTACGAGTCAACCGTCTTTGTCCCCGGAATCGAAAACAGTACGGGCAAAGCGAACTCGTTTAACCGGTTCAAAATCTCCTTTGAAAGTTAGAACAAGTGTTCCGACTACATCTGAGGTTCCAGTTACTCCTAACATTTCTGGAAACCCTGCCTCTATAGAAGAAGTTCAACAACCACAGAAGGACAGTAATACTGATCCTAGTCTGGGGGCAAATACTTGTTTAACTGAACCAATTCCATCTGTAACCGGTCCAGAGAGTTTTGTTCCTCAAACAACTGTCGCTATCGAAGCAACCACTTCTTCGGCACCAGAAATATTTTACGGACCTGACGGTCTTCCTCTTCCACCGGGTTTGATTGCGATAGAGGAGATTGCAGAGGATCCACAAGCAAGTACTCCAACCCATTTTGGAGTCGGGGTCACTCTATTTCCTTCATCAGAAGTTAATCCACCACAAGTGGAAGTCCCTGTAGAATCGCTAGGAAATCTATTGGATAGACTTAAAATGTCTGAACAACCGTCATCATCTAGGACTGTGTCAAATGACACAGCGACAGCAGAAGCCCCTGCTCTCACTCCAACGATGTTTGCCGGCATACCAGCTGTCCCAACTAGCTCTCAACAGCTAGAAGGAGTCCACCAAGGGACTATTTCGACAGTATGGTCTGTTCCAGTTTGTTCATCCGGAGTAATACCCGGTAATTCTTATGTTGAAACTCGACAGATTGATCCTCATGGAGGTCAATTTGGGCCATCTAGTCCTCAAGGACTAACAATCCCTCTGAGTTCCGGATTGCTACCATATGGGGGGCAGTATGCCCTTTCATTACCTCCTCCGGGAGGATATCCATATGGCAGTTCTCAACAGTATTCAGGTTATACTGGAATTGCATCAAGTAGTTGGGTACCTATGCTACCTCAACAACCAAGGATTGTATATTCTTTGCAACAGTGTGTACCTGTGACGAACATCGCAACCACACCGGCTATTGTAACTGTGTCGCAAGTTCAAGCGATGCCTGTTACATGTCAACCTCAGATTTCTCAGGTTGTAATGCAACAGTCGCTTGACCATGAGTCACAACCACAATCGCCAACTGGTGGGACGACACAAGTGCAAACGGGTACAATTATCCCACACCTTGGTCCAATGGTTAGCATGGCGCAACAGAACATGGCGTCACAACCATGGCTTGTACAATACCAACAACCGCAGTTCCAGCAAGTGTACCAAGGTTCTGAGCAGCAGATCTTTGCGAATAGTGGACAACTGTATATCCAAAATGGTCAAAACCAACCACTTTACAGTGGTCAAGTCCACCAACCGTATCAGTCATACCAACATCAATTACATTATGCTGGTGTGCAAAGATCCACTACTCAAGCAATTCCATCGTACCCTGGTTACGCTTCGCCTAACCTGAATCAACAGTTACCATTCGTGGCAACTTTAGAGTTACCCGATTTACACCGGTTAACAAACGATCCGATTGCTTATGCCCCTTGGTGGCCAGCAATTCCTCATAAAATTCCATCTGACATTCCTAAATTCAATGGAAATCCAGGTGAAGACCCGTCGAATCACGTGATGAATTTTCATCTGTGGTGTTCGTCGAACACCCTTAACGACGATTCGATAAGACTTCACCTTTTTCAGAGGACATTGACAGGTCCAGCGGCTAAATGGTATATTGAATTGCCAAGAGCCTCTTTCGAAAACTTTAGTTCCCTAGCCACGACTTTCTTAACCCACTTTCAATTACCGATAAGGTATGAAACGGGAACAGAAATATTAACCAACTTCAAACAGACAACTGCTACCCATATATCTGATCATATACATGAGTGGCGTCGTCGTCGTAGGATGGTGAAAACATAGGTTCCCGATCAGCTATTAGCTGAATGGTTTATAAAGTCGTTACTTCCGGCTATTACGGAAGATGTGGCAAAGGGGGGAGTCGTAACAGAGGAGCAAGTGATTGCTCATGCACAATATTTGGACTTAGTTTATACTCAGTCCGGCACACTCTATGACAAAATACCTGACGCCCCTAGACCAGAGTTTTCAATTCCTCCCCTTCCTAAATCAAATAGTGACTCTCATGCCGGTGATGGCATGATTGGCACAGCAAACGCGAAATCGATAAAGGCTTCGTCAAAGAAAGCCCATAAGAATTCGGATCAAAATGCAAAAGAAGAAATTCTTGCTTCAGAAGTAAATATCGTATCAGAAAATAAGGGCAAAGAAACCAATCAACCAGGAAGCAAGAAGAAACAAAACAAAGGGAAGAAGAAGAAACAGGGTGAGTCATCCCCTGGAAAAAATTCTTCAAACCCTCCTGGCAAAGGGAAACAAAATTATCCATGTCTAATATGTGATGATAAGGATCATAACACAAAGAATTGCCCATTCAAAGCTGAGTTAAAGAGGTTCTTTAAAAGTTCCCAAACATCAGCTGTGTTAACCGATCCGTTTCCCAACCCAGGTCAAAATCTGGTTGATAGTGGAAATGCTTCCCCGTCGCAAGTCCTTATGTTGTCGGTTTCGAAACAGCAGAATGATGCTTTGATTTCGACAAGGAACAAAGATTATGGGAATCCTCAGGTGTCGAACGAAAAAGGTAAAGATCAACCAAGTAGTTCGACAACAACTTCGACAGAAGTTGTAATGCCCACCATCCCTGAATTAACAATAAAACCGTCGAAGGGTGTAGTACACAAGTCGACATTTAATCCTCGCGCCAGAGCGGCGCAACATTATAATATAGTGGAAGATTTGGCCCAATCGCCATCCGCTATGTCGACTCTTGAAGTGCTACAAAATTGTCCAACCCAAAGGCAGGCTTTGTTATCGGCAATTGGTGGGGTTGATCCTAAGGATTCCAATCTTGTATCCTTTGATCACAAGGGATATGATCCTCAGTTACCAGCTCAGCTAGCTTTCCTTATTCAAGTGAAAGCACTCAACAAAACTGTTCACAGAACGATAATTGATGAGGGAGCCTCGACATGTATTATGTCAATGAGTTGCTGGAAAACTTTAGGATCTCCAACCTTGTCGCGATCTTCGACGACATTAAAAGCTTTCGACGGAAGGACTTATACCCCTTACGGTATCCTTAATAACTTGAAAGTTGAAGTAGGAGGAAAGACAGTAGAAATTGATGTAGAAGTCATTGATGGAAATCTTGACTATAACATCCTACTGGGTAGACCATGGATTTATGCCATGGCAGCTGTCGTGTCGACTTATTTTAGGAAGATCGCATTCCCATTTGAAGGAGGGATTACGATCGTCGACCAACAGAATTTCCTCCCTAATGGTTCGCAAGTTACAGGAAGCATTCCCATGATCCATGAGAGCAACCATTCAATTCAAGATATCGATGTAGGATTATTGAAAGACCCCACATTGATGGGAACTTTCACGCTACCACCTCCTATTTATACAGGAAATGTACCATTTGTAGCAACCTGCAACATGATATCTTCCACGAAGGTCAACATGGATCATTCAATGGTTTTGCCCCCAAGCCCTTTAGAAATATTGTAGCAATCAATGTTTCAAGCATGGGAGGCGAGCCCAAATCAACGCTCGTCAAGCGTTTGGGTAGATAAATCTAGAGAATATGGAACCCCATTAGATCCTTGGTCGAAAGTACATGGGACTGACGAAGGAATCTTACAATCAATGATGATTGAGGGGGCACCATGGAATGATCACCACCATCGTTCCCTTCTTCCGGAAAATGAAGAAGATACTCAAAGTGACCTTTATCACCCTTCAGTATTTGAGTTCCTAACGGATACTGTAAATACGGTGGATTCCGAGCGAAACCTATCCAATATTGAAGAGACTATAGCCATAAATATCTCGACCAAAATAGATGTTGTAGAGAATATTTATGTTGGCAAAGGTTGTTCCCCTTCAGAACTGGAAATATATAACACTCTTTTTCGCGAATTCAGAGATGTCTTTGCTTGGTCATATGATGAAATTCCAGGCATTGACTCGAGTATCATTGAACATGAAATTAAAATGTATCCTGATGTCAAACCAGTAAGGCAACGGCTTCGGCAGGTGCACCCGAAGAAAGCCGCTGCCATTAAGGCGGAAGTTGAAAAACTCCTCCATGCTGGATTCATCTACCCGGTTCCTCTAACCGATTGGGTATGGAATATTGTCCCTGTTATGAAAAAACAAGGGACGATTAGAGTGTGTGTTGATTATAGGGATGTAAACCAAGCTTGTCCAAAGGACAACTACCCTACACCCTTCATCGACCAGATAATTGATGAATGCGCCGGATGTGAAATATTTTCATTTATGGATGGATTTTCCGGGTATAATCAAATAAATATCCGCCCACAGGACCAGTCAAAGACTGCATTTATTTGTCCGTGGGGCACATTCGCCTATCGAAAATTACCCTTTGGTTTAAAGAACGCAGGGGCGACGTTTCAGAGGGCAATGAATTATGCCTTCCATGACATCAAGAACATTGTTCAACCTTATCTCGACGATCTTCCGGCTCATTCACGAAAGCGGACTGATCATCCGCAGCATTTAAGAGCGATATTTCTACGTTGCCGACACTACAAGATAAGAATCAATCCACACAAATGTGTGTTTTGCGTCGGTTCTGGTCGTTTACTTGGCTTTGTAGTCTCTAAAGATGGAATTTGTCTCGACCCCTGTAAGGTTCAGGCAATCATTAATTTGCCTCCACCTTCAAATTTGCTTCAGATTCAGAAACTCCAAGGGAAAGCAAGCTTTCTGAGGAGGTTCATTCCAATTAAGCAGAACTTGCTAAGGGTTATACTCATCTTTTGAAAAAGGATGTACCTTTTGTCTGGGACCAGGTGGCGCAAGCTTCCTTTGATGCTCTGAAAGATTGTCTAGTAAAAGCATCATTAATGTACGCCCTGGACTATCAAAGAGATTTTAACTTGTATCTGGCTGCAGCGGATACGACCATTGCGATGGTTTTAGTTCAAGAAGTCGATGGAATAGAAAATCCTATCTATTATTTAAGTAAAAACTTAAACGATACAGAAAGTAAATATTCTTATGTTGAAAAACTAGCGCTTGCAGCTGTTCAAGCGATTCAAAGGTTTCGACATTATGTCCTCTTTCGGAAAACTACCATCTTGTCAGAATGCGACCCCATGACGTATATACTGTCGCGACAGTTTCTGGGGGGGAAATATTCAAAATGGATAGCAATCCTTCAAGAGTTTGATCTGGAATTTGTAAAATCCAAATCAAAGAAAGCTCTAGTTTTCGCAGAATTATTGTGCGATCTCCCATCATCATCCAACGATGAAACATCGGAAGAGTCAATCATGGACGAAAGTTTGTTTCTGATATCTGTAAGCGATGAGTGGTATGGAGACATCATAGTTTATCTCCAAACCCAAAAATTCATGTCTAATACCTCTCGCTCCGAACAAAAACGTATACGATACCAAGCAAAAGACTACATGATCGTCGGTGATACGCTTTACCGTCGCGGTATCGATACAGTTCTGAGGAGATGCCTTACCCATGAGGAGGCCGAAAAAGCCCTGAATGATTGTCATTCAGGCGCGTGTGGGGGGCATCAATCTGGATATGCAACAACACAAAGAATCTTACGAGCAGGATACTTCTGGCCAACCATGTTCAAAGATTGCATAACCGCGGTCAGAAGTTGCCATGCTTGTCAAATTTTTGATAGCAAAACCAGACGACCATCCGCACCTTTACAGCCGATAGTTGCTGTTGGGCCCTTCGCCAAGTGGGGCATCGATTTCATGCAATGTAACCCCACCTCGACCGGGGGGCATGGGTATATTATAGTCGTTTTTTACTATTTTACCAAATGGGCCGAGGCGATGCCTACATTGGATAACACTGGTGAAACAACTTCCCTTTTCTTTTTCAATCATGTAGTCGCCAGGTTCGGCGTACCACAGGCTATAGTTACAGATCATGGGTCGCATTTTCGGAATCACATGATGGTCGAATTAGCTGCCAAGCTAGGGCTATCTCATGACAGCTCTACCCCATATTATCCGCAAGCCAACGGACAAGTTGAGGCAATCAACAAGGTCCTGAAGTGTGTGTTCCAAAGGATGATTGGGGTTCATAAAAGAAGGTGGCACCTAATCCTGTACTTAGCCTTGTGGGCTTACCGAAGATTGGTAAAGAACGCAACTGGGTTCACACCTTTTCAACTGGTGTATGGCCTAGAAGCAGTCTTACCAATCCAGTGCGAAATTTCGTCGCTTAAACTCGCAATCGATCTTCTCCCCAGAACCTCAGAAGAAGAGGCTCGTTTCTTGGAATTAATCTAGTTGGATGAAACTCGTTGTGACGCCGCTTTGGCTAACGAAGCTCATTAGAAACGAGTCAAGGCTCAGTTCGACAAAAATGTCAAACTCCGTGTCTTCTCAGAAGGTGATTTGGTCTTGCTTTATGACCAAGAATCCGATAAATTGGGAGCAGGTAAATTCAAGTCCTTATGGATGGGCCCCTATATTTTTAAAAGTGTATTAGCAAAAGGAGCCTACGAGTTAATGGATTACGATGGAATTCCACTGGCGCAGCCCCGCAACGGGTTGCACCTCAAGCATTACTATGCTTAAATAGTAACCTGCATGCTTTTGTTGTATTTTGTTTTCGCTAAAGTGTTTGTCCTGGTCGAGTGATCCACCTTTTCATTTATTGCAGATGTCAAACCTTCTGGAGACATGTGTTGGATATGCCGACGGAGCGAGTCGTAGTTCACGGAACTTATCTTCCGCAGCCTGGGCCATTTTTGATCCAAGCGGCGAGTTAGTAAGTTTCAGAGGTGTATGTATTGGGCAATCAACGAATAATATCGCTGAGTATAGCGCGTTGATAGAACTACTCTCTGATGCCATCACACGTGGCATATGCCGACTAATTGTCAGGCTAGACTCACAGCTCGTAATACTACAACTCAATGGTATATATTATGTTCGCAATCCAGCTATTTATCGCATGTTCCTAAGGGTTAAGATCTTGGAAATACGATTTGATTCAATTCAATATCAACATATTTCAAGAAACTTAAACACATTAACTGACTCATTAGCAAACTATGTGTTAGATAGACATTTGCAAAATTTATAAAAAGGACACATCATCAAAAATTGTACATATGGATCACGTAAATCAACCAGAATAAAACCCGAAAATCAAAATATATAAGCTGTTTATATAAGTTCATACATAATGTTCTGTAACCAAGACAAAATTGGTCATATGACCTAAAAACTCAAAAAGATGCTAGGGGGCACCCTAGCCTAGTGGTGCTCATGATAGTACGTCACGGCCTGTGCAATCATGCGCAAGAGACGAGTCCATCGTCTAGGCACACCAATAGTATGCCGCTGCATCTGTAAAGGTAACTCGTCAATCTGTACATCCAGAAGGCCACGAGTAAGGCTCTCAACCTGCTCCTGCATAGCTGTAAGGGTCTCAGTGTCGTCAAGATCGTGAATAACAACTCTCCTAGCAGGCTCCCCTGCCGGGGCAGCAACTGGTGATCTCGGACGAACTGCTGGACGAACAGGACCAATATCTGCATGCACCCAAGAGTACAATTAAAAGTCTTGATAGAATAAAGCACAACAACATTATGAGTAAGAACAATAAAAAGTAATATGGTCAAGGAATTTACCAATGGCACCCCACTGCTCGCCATCCGGTAGCACCAAATCCGGATCACCTCGGAAATCCATACCCACATATGGATACTCAGAAAACGCCATCTCCTGGCACTCGAACCACCTAAAGAAGGCCTCAGTAAAAGTAATCTGAGGTTGACCTGCATGCCTGGACATGTGGTCAACCCACCTCTGCATGTGTGGCTTGGTCGGAGAAGGCAAGTCAAGTATGATGTACTGAGGCTGCATCAGTGGGATTTTCTCCAAGGCAAAGGCAGTCAGAATAGAACCAAATCCAAAGTTCTTTAGCTTCCCGTCCTTTACCTTGGTCAATTGACTTTTCATCTGAACAAGTACTGGATCACACCAGTTGAATACTTTCGGTTGGAGACACTCCAAGGCGTGCTGCATATAAGACCTGTTGGCAACATGTAGAGCTGCGCTACCGGCCATCCTACCAATAGTGAACAGAATGGACCTGAGAGCCCGATCAGTAATCTCACGGCTAACAATCTTGCCGTCTCTGCTCGGCTGAGAACCTTCCCTACAATACTAGCGGACATAATCTCTGGTGGAATCAGTCCCCCGGGCCGTACCTGATAAGGAAATGGAGGCACCTCGTCTTGACAATCCAGTCAAGAAGTACATGTCCTCTATGGTAAGGGGGATGGTCTTCCCCCTAATCTGGAACACTTGGTTAACAGGATCCCAAGCATCAAGCATATACTGCAGTAAAGAAATCTGTGCTCTCATGCTAGAGATACGGAAGAACTTCAGCAGGCCACAGTTCCGCAGCGCGTTCACCGAGACCGGGTCATGGAGGGAAATCATGTCCTCCTCTTCATGTTCTCGTTCTCGCCATGTAAGGGACATTTTGTTCAAGGATCCCTGCAAAGAAAACAAGAGAAAGAGTGAATTCCTGATTTGATGAAAAACTGGCGAAAAAATCATCAAAAATAACCTTAAAACTTAGTCTTTTTGAGCCCAGCGCAGGCAGGAAGTCTCCCACTTGCGCTGAGGGTCAGGCTGCCTTAAGGCAACTTGACCTTCAGCGCAGGTTTCGAAAGGGAAACCTGCGTTGATCCTAGGGCGCCCTGGCAAAACCCTAGGGGCTCAGAAAGACCGGAAAATAGGAAAAAAATAGGAAAAGGAAACCATGAAAAGAAAGAGCTAGGGTTTAGCTCCTACCTGGTCGAGACGGCACCAAAAATCGTCCGCAGAATCTCCCGGAATCAGCTAGTGAAAATCAAGGGGGAAGAGGCACCTCCAGAGATCCAATAAACCAAATGCAAATGAAATGGTAAATGAGAGGTAAAAACACCTTTTAATGGCTTTTTACACAGTTTAAAGTGAAATATTAGGGTTATAGTCTCATTTTCATGCAAATATTATTCATTTCTAACAAAGTTTGTTGCAGCAATTGAAAAAGCAGTACTATATTTGAAAAGAGAAAAGCTAATAATGGTGAAAAATCAAGATGTGACCATATAATCATGGAAAATTTTAGGGGATAATGTTCGCCCAGTGGGCTAATTTTCCATGATTTTTCCCCAAAAAAGATTCGCCAATTTCCAATTTTATAAAAGACGATTCGCCCAAATTTTAGAATATAAAATTATTTTACCTTAAAAATCGCCAACATTATATAGAGGCTATATATAAAATACTTATAAATTTGAACAATTTTACAAATATATCAATAAACATTTATAATTTGCATATTAGGGATTAGTGAGATTCGCCAATTTTTTAAACTTCAAGAAAATTTTCCATCCTTAAAATTTTCCTTGCATATAATCGAGCAGTTTTACCGCGGAATTTATGCTCGTTAAAAAATAGAAAAGCGAGATCCGAGCAGTTTTAGCACATAGTTCATGCTTGTTAAAAAATAAACATAAGATCGAGCAGTTTTACCGTGGAATTTATGCTCGTTAAAAAATAGAAAATCGTGAGCAAGAGTTTCCTACAGAGTTTAAGCTCATTAAAAAATGAACCTATACTGGTAAATAACCATTGTGATCGTAAATTTATTAGCGATAAAAGCCTTGGTCGTGTTTGCACCCGCCACCTCCATTCCATTTGGCCTACCGTTCACCTCCATATGATTGTTTACCCATTTTGAGGAACAACTGTGAAGAGTGATTTCACTTAGCCATCCTTGTGACACTGCCGTGATTGGAAAATTCCAACCTGTACCTGGAATCTGCTGCTATCCCTGTTCATCACTCGTTCCTCAAAAGACGACTCTTCTTTGAGCTCTTTTCTCCTGACTCGTAAAATATGAAAAGTTTGCCGAGTTTTGGCCTTCCAACTCGTTAAAGTGACCGGAAGAGCTATCCCTCCTCTAGATTTTAATCTTTTTGGACTTGAGGGATTATTGCACAAAAAGGTCGAGCGCTTGTTTTATTCGGTTCGTTAAAGTTAACGAAAACTCATCCCTTCTGTATTGTTTTATACTTTTTTAGACTTAAGGGATTAGATGACGAAAAAGGAATTTTGGAGTTAACTTTCTGTACCTTTTCAGACTCTCTAAAAATTAAAAGGACCGAGCTTTCCTTGTCGTTAGACTCGTTAAAATGATTAAATAGCGACAAAATTGTCTTTAGACGAGAACGAGTTTCCCTATCGCTAAGCTCGTTAAAACATAGCGATGGGCTTGCCCGAAGGGCAGGTTATAGAACAAGCATATGTTATCCTCCTCAAGCTTGACAAAAATAAAGAGGTACTGGTCAGAAATGACTGGGGAAAAATTGGGAGAACCACAAAGCTTTAATGGTAGCAAGTCACTCTTGAACATGACACTTTGTCCTCCGTATCACATCGGGTTGGGTTGTTTCATTCACCGGTCTTGTAACCATGGTCCTCGCCAAACCGTCCACATTTGGGGTAATGCTACCGATCCATCACATCAGTGTCGTTATATGTTCAAGAGATGTGTTCAGAAAGAGTCAACCGTGTCCCATCCACTGCCATACATTATCCTTCATCCACTCATGATCGCCACCCTCAATCATATCTCACAGATTGTTTTCACCTCCACTAAAATCATTAGCTCCGTTCCGTGTCACTGATGTGGGATTCATTAAGGCCCTCCTTTGACGGATCACTTCTTGTCGACTTCAGCTCATTATCCAAGAAGTTGATCTAGGAACAAACCCCCCAGTACTTTGAAGCTTGCATGCCTCAATGGCAAGTTTCTCACTTCCGGCGACAGGTATACATCAATGACCTTCGACCAGAAGATTTTGCGTGGTGTTCGACGCCAAGTCCTTTATTCACACCATGTGAATTGTACTGCAGTACCTTGAGGGTCATTGTCATTATTGGTGATTCCTCTCGCGCTTCTTAACGGTTTACATTATCGACCGGTAATCAAGCGATGTCTTTCCATGTTTGACTTTAGCGCAATTCTCACATGGATCGACTTGTACTTAGAGTGAAGATCGAACGAGTTTTGAAGACCCCGGATCTAGTTTCATCCATCCGGGCTGCGATATATATTCAGGATATAAAGACATTTGATATGTACACCATTTCAACAGATGATCATCCTATTCAAAGGATGATAATTTCAGCAGAGAATTATCAGTCTACCATCAGATGATCGTCTGTTCTATGTACCAAAATGAATTTATAAAGCTGAGCATGGGAATGCCTGCCTCAGCTAGATCATGAAAGCAGAATGAAAAATAATGTATTGTATTGTATTGTATTTTATTACAAGGCACCTCTCAGCGATTGAATGAACTTCGGATCCTCCTGATAAAGCATTTCACCCGATAAACGACCTCATACTTTAGGGGGCAACTGTTATAGACATTTTTGTGCCTAACAGAATGAAGCATGAAATGTCGATAATCTGAGGGATCTAAAGTCCCTAAACATGTTGTTCCTACCCCTAGAGGAACAAGGTCAGCAAACCACAGCACTTAAAATCAGTTCTCCACCCGAAAACACTCAAAAACAAGCTATTTCTGGATCATGTCAGCTGCTCCACTGAGCATCTGCGCTAAATGTCAACTGCTCCACTCTGTACCTGCGCTGAATGTCAAAAGCAATGAAGGCTACCTGCGCTGGGCGAGATTGGCCAAGTGGCACAGTCATTCTGCAAGGTGTCAAATGCCCAGGAAGCTTCCAAAATGACACTTGGGCCAGGGAATTCGCCTTGTGATGAGTAAGAGGATCTAGATCTCCAAGTGGAAGCAAGAAACTCCAAGTGGACTCAAGAACTAAAGTATAACTGAAGTGGGAGAGGACACTAGTCAGCGTCATGCCAGCCTCAAGCTGACTCATCCTTTCTCCAAAACTCCTATATATAGAGCTCTCTCATGAGGTCTAGGGAGGCTGGAATCTTGTGAATGTAAGGAAGTGTTGTTGGTTTGTGCATAGAACTATTGGGTGATTGCTTTGAAGGAGGTGAAGAGGAGATTTCTTTCTGCTGGGAGGTGTTGCTGGATTGGGCCTCTTATGGTTGTAACATTCTCATAACTTTACTTCTTCCATTAATAAAGCATTTGAGGTTCTTCTATATGCATGTGTCTTAATGGTGTATTGATGCTTGTATATTTGATTTATTCTAATCCTTGAATCAGTTATGGATGTATGCTTCTTGTAGTTTCCCTTTCTTGTGCTTTTGCAGGATCTTTGTGTAGCTGGGCCAGTGAAAGAGCAAGGAGCTAGAAGCAAGCAGCAAAGAGGGAAGATTGGATCAATCATTAGCGGAAGATAACGGTTAGTGGATCTCTTCCTCCTCTTTCTTACATCTCATAAAGAAGTAATCTTGAATAGCTTTGCATTCGGTTGTTGCTGAGGTACTATCACCCTTAGAGTGGGATAGGGTCATTCCGTATTGGATACTTTTCCCAACAATAGTAATGTACTAATGTGTATGGAAATGTGGGGATTAAAAATATTTTATTATTGTTGACTAGGGTCATTACCCCAATCTACCATCTCGTTTTTCTAATGTGTCTTATCGTTCACATTAATGAATTCCATGGGTACATGAAAATGAAAACACCCTATATGAAATGTCCTTGGAGTTGTTTTTATGTTTACAAAATTTAAAAACAATAAATAAATAACTTTACTTCTAGTAATGGAGGTTTATAAGGTTTATAAATTCTAAGGAATCTTCACTATAATTAAAAAAAAATGGACACTTACAGGTTCTAATGGATATTTTTCCATGTGATTTATCAATAATGCACTAAATGAATACTACACACTGATATGTCAGTATTTTGACTTATAATGAAAATTCAAAAATATCAATAGTGCACATTGATGCACTAAATGAATACTACACAAACTGATGTGTCAGTATTTTGAGCTATAATGAAAACGCAAAAATATATAATATGCATTAATGTATAATATATTTTTCAATCCCTTAGTATTTTGACATATAATGAAAACTCAAAAATATATGATATGCATTGATGTATAATATATTTTTAATCCCTCACTCATATTGTATGTATTGAAAGTAGTTGTGCACTTATATCAATAATATGTGTACATGCACTTATAGGAATTAAGGCTCTAAAAACACAAATTATTCATGAATATGTTTTATTTATTGCATATTGCATATTTAAATTCATCGGTGTTACCTTCTTTATCATTATTTCTCGTTATTATTACTTCATGGGATTATGTCAGCAATTTGACTTATAATGAAAATTCAAAAATATCAATAGTGCACATTGATGCACTAAATGAATACTACACAAACTGATGTGTTAGTATTTTGAGCTATAATGAAAATGCAAAAATATATAATATGCATTAATGTATAATATATTTTTCAATCCTTTAGTATTTTGACATATAATGAAAACTCAAAAATATATGACATGCATTGATGTATAATATATTTTTAATCCCTCACTCATATTGTATGTATTGAAAGTAGTTGTGCACTTATATCAATAATATGTGTACATGCACTTATAGGAATTAAGGCTCTAAAAACACACATTATTCATGAATATGTTTTATTTATTGCATATTACATATTGAAATTCATTGGTGTTACCTTCTTTATCATTATTTCTCGTTATTATTACTTCACGGGATTATTTGTTGAACTTTTGGGCCATAAATTTTAGGACTTGATTCAGGGATACCCCTTCTTACACCCACAACATGCATATGAATGCATAAACACATTCATTCCAGGTATTTTAACTAACCAAGAGTCAAAATCTTCAAACCATCAATGAATGGTTAAGGCCCCCTTTAATAGTGTCATGCAGAATGATTTATAGACTTAACAAAGTCTAAACATTAACCCACCTTTTCCTTGCTATCAAAAATTAATCACCCCGCTTAAACCCTCATTAACCTTAGGTTATAACCTTAAGCCGCATGTATAACAAAAACCCAACTCTTTATAACTATGGTTATACTAGACTTTAAACCACATCAAACCTTCATATCGACGTTATATCATTATAACCCATTCATAATAGAAATACCCCTAAAGCATGCATAATCCTACCTTTTCTGCCTTTCTTATAGTCCTTGCATGTTTTCCGATGCAAGCCTTTATCGCTATCGGCGTTTGTTCCTCCGCGAGTTCCACTAACATATATTCCTTTGTATCCTTCGATATGCTATAATGCCTAACTTCTTGAACTTAAAATCATATTAACTGTGCTACATAACCTTTCGGGTCCACTCTTCGCTCCAACCCTTTCCACATCTCCGATCTCCCAAGTCTTAATCGTGATTATCGCTATCAGCGATCGCTAACACTCCATATTTTGACTTGCGATTAGATCTAGACCATAGATTTGGTCCCAATCCAATGGTCCATGATCAATTGGCGATCGTTCGTCGAAACTTAACAAAGCCAGGTCCGAATAAACTTCAAAAGGCTCTGCCGATGCGATTTAATCCTAGCTGTTGATCATTAAGATCCAACAGGCACTGCGCATCCATTCTTTAACTCTTCGTGCCTCTCATACTTGGTTTTTTTAGTCTTTTCTTCAGTTCTTCTGTGATTTTTTGGGTTCCTTCAAAGGTTCTCATCTTCTGCTGCGACTCCCTCCTGAGCTTAAACTCTGTGAGTTCTTAAATCACTGTGATCTAGGTGGATGTTGGTGGCCACCCACCTATCCCATCTGGACCCCCACAACTATCTCTTTCAGTTTTTTCAATTCCCATAATTGTAGCACAGTTTACTATTTTTAGCATTTTTTCGGGTCCTAAACTTCCGGAGCCATTTTGAGGCCATAAGCAACGTTTTTTGGGAAATTTGGTGGCAACATTTGTCCATGGACTGATGTCGCACTTCCCAAAGTTGTAGTGCTCAGATATATCTTTCTAACGAGCTATTGTACGTGTCAAACGGAGATCGTATGCCAAAGTTACAACCTCGAGAAATTGATGTACCAATTTATCCAAACGGGGCCCACAATTTGGCGTTTCATCTTCTAGGGTTAGGTTTTAGGATGTGAAGGGTTTTCCATTGTTCTTAGCAATAAATAGGCCTTCGAGCCTCATTGTAACATAGTTTAGAGGCATGTAGCTGCCACATCTCTTCTTAGAGATAAGCTACCATCGCCCTAGCTGGTTTATTTCGAACTCTGTTTGTAAGCATATTTTAGTATTTTACATTAACGAAATGAAGTATTAATTCCATTGCATGTGTATGTTTATGGTTATCTCTGTAATTTGTTGTGTTCTTGTTTAAATCCAGATGAGTGGTATCAGAGCGATCTGCTTTTTCTCTATTTTTCTTTGCATGTCCCCAACAAGGTTAGGATATAAGGAGTTAGGGCTTGAACTAGTCGAACCTTTGCAAGACCAGCCTCGCAAATCTCAACGGCCTCCCATGGTGGATGAGAAGAAGGATGAGGGGGCAGGAGATCCTATCAAAATCTTGCTCGAAGAAGCCCTCGAGCGACAAAGGAACACGAGGATGGAAAACTTCGCCTAGATCCTTCAGCGGCTACCTAGAGGCGACGCATCGACTTCCAACAGCTACTTTGGAAACGCCACACCGTTTAAGGTACAAGTTAATTTTGAAATCTCCATCTTCGAGGGTCAAATAGACGCAGATGCTGTCGATAAATGGTTAAATCTGCTAGATGGGTATTTTTTCTGTTCATGAATTTTCGAGTCAGGAAAAGATTACTTCACTCTTCTCAAAGCAGCACCCCACATCAAAGACTGGTGGGAAACCTACTGTGAGTAGAAGAATGAAATCACGAGCTCACTATTTTTAGCCACACCCACTTGGGATTCATTCCAGGATGCCATGATGGAGCAGTAATACCCTGTCAAAAGCTACGAGGACAAATACATAAAGTGGACCATGTTGCGGTAGGGAAGGGAACAAAATGTGCCAGAGTTCACAAAATTTTTTCATACCCTTCACACACAGTTGGGTATCAAAGATTCTGATCTGCACCTGGTACTTAAATATTCCAGTTGCCTACACAGATACATCTAGGAAGAGATGGAGTTCCTGAACATCTCCTCGCTCGCCATGGCATACCGATATATTGTCAAAATTGAGCAAAAGTTCAGATAGAAGAAACGAGACTTTGGATCTACAAATCCAAAGCCTAAAGGACAAAGCCAAGGTGGGGTAACCCATGGAAACCCGTCGAAGCTGCAAGAAAAGAACAGCACCACGAAGCTGAAGAAGGACACAGGAAAGTGGTGTGAGTTCCACAAGAGCCCCACTCACAACACAAGTGAATGTTTGACCAAGCAGTCGCTGGTGGCTGAGTTGAAGGCTTTCGAATGAGATGCATGTTGCGACCCTAAGCCAGAACCTGACAAGGGGAATAGCAAAGGGAAACAGATCATTGATGCGGATACCAACGCCACTGTTGCCACTACCAAGATCCAGAAGAATGAGCCCGAAGATCCGGAGGAGGGAGAGCGTCTTTTCCACTCACAGATGTGGGTGAACAGTTCGCTGCTGCAATTCATTGTCGACAGTGGGAGCCAAAAGAATGTCATTTCAACAGAGGTCATGAAGCAGTTGGGTCTACTGACTAAACCATACCTGCAACCATACAATATTGTGTGGCTTCACAAAGGACGAGATCTCAAAGTTCGCCAGCAGTGCCACCTTCCCTACAGCATCAAGCCCTTCATAGATTAGGTATTGTGTGATGTTACACCTCTGGATGTTTGTGATGTACTATTAGGCCAGCCATACTTGTGGAGGCAAAATGTTGTGTATGATTCAAGGCCTCGTGTTGTCATCATTTCCTTGGGTGATTCATTATACAAGATACCGGAGGTAGCCTCACATACCGCCACCTATTTGATCACTGCTAAGAAAGGCAGCAAGCGCATCTCCCACACTAGGAAATTTATCTATCTAGTTCGCTTCCAAAGTAAGGGGAAGACCATTGCCACATCCATGACCCCTGCAAAGGGTTTGTTATGAAACCAGCTCAAGAAAAGATAGAAAAGATAGATCAATGCCAGAATTCAGCCTCTTCGAGGGGGCAACCTCCTTTACATTACATAAAAGAACAATTCTTCAATGATACAAATGATAAAACCTCCTTTCTATATATAGGAGTCCTAGGAGTCACAATATAATCCAACCGACCTAAAAATAATAATATAAAGCCACAAAAATACCAATAGAGGGATTCTATGGGGCACAGAAATAACAACATGGGGGTAATAGGGGCACAACAAAATAAATAAGGGGTATAACTACAATAGTAATAGGGTAATCACTAGTATTATAGGGACCCAACATGCCCCTCTCCTTCAAAAAAGTGTTGTCCTCAACGCTTGAGTAGTTCTGGATACTTCTGCATAAAATTCTCATCCTCCCATGTGGAATCTTCAGCGGATAAGTTCTTCCACTTGATAAGATACTCTGAAATTGCTCGATTTCGTAGCTGTCGAGTTCTTGTTTCTATGATTGCTTCCGGTTCCAATATAATTTTTCCTTCCTCATCAAGTTCTGGCAATATTGTTTGCAGTGGGAGCTTGTCGCCTATAACCTTTTTTAAACATGAAACATGGAAAACTGGGTGCAATCGAGAAGCTGCAGGAAGCTCCAATTTGTATGCCATAGTACCAATCTTTTGCAACACCTTGTACGGACCATAATACTTTGGTGATAATTTATTATCCTTCTTATCTTGCTTTAGGAACATTTTCTTGTATGGATGTAGCCGTAGGAATACCCAATCACCTACGTCAAAACTTATTTCACTGCGATGTTGATCTGCCTGTTGTTTCATTCTATTTTGTGCCAACACAAGGTTATCCTTTAAGAGTTGGAGGACTTTTTGTTGATGTTCGATGTGATGGTCCAGTGCCTGAACCTTAGAATTTTCTCTTAAATATGATGTGATGGATGGTGGTTGATACCCATAAAGTGCCATAAATGGGGTCATTTTTGTTGTTGTATGGAAGGAAGTGTTATACCACCATTCAGCCAGAGGCAACCATTTGACCCATTGTGTCTGTTTATCAGATACAAAGCAACGAAGATATCCTTCCAAACATTTGTTTACTATCTCAGTTTTCCCATCAGATTGAGGATGATAAGATGAGCTATGAGCTAACTGAGTACCAAGACAATAAAATAATTCTGTCCAAAAATTTCCAGGGAAAATGGGATCTCTGTCACTTACAATAATCTTTGGGTTTCCATGTAGCTTTTGAATTGTTTCCATAAATGCAGTATAAACTGTACTGGCTTTAAATGGATGTGATAATGCACAAAAATGTGCATACTTGGTAAGTCTGTCAACTACCACCATGATGACACTCTTTCCCTCAGACTTGGGTAAACCTGTGATAAAATCCATTGAAACCTCCTCCCAACGTTGGCTTGGAATGGATAAAGGTTGTAATAGACCCGGTGTCTTAATTGTTTCAACTTTATTTTGTTGGAAAACCAAACATTCCGCCACAAACTTTTGAATATCTGATTTAAGGCCATCCCAAAAAAATTCCTTCTTAACCATGTGGTAAGTTTTTAAAAATCCCGAGTGCCCTCCTAAGGGAGAAGTGTGCAATTCCATAAGAATCTTTTGTTTTAGCTGGGAATTCTTACAGAGGTATAGGCGATCTTTGTACCATAATGAATCATTTTTCCAGCTAAATGTATCAGACATATTGGAATCTTGTTGTAGCTTTCGAATAAGTGCCCACACTTCTTCATCATTCTTCCATTCCTCCCTTGCTTCGTTTATCCAATCTGGTTGGATAATAGAAATGGCGCACAACAATGCTTCCACATCCTCATCCTTTCTTGAGAGTGCATCTGCCACCACATTTTGCTTCCCTTTTTTGTAGATGATTTCAAAGTCATAACCCAACATCTTTGTGACCCACTTTTGTTGCTCTTCAGAGGATAATCTTTGTTCTAAAAAGTATTTAAGGCTATCATGATCTATTTTTACCTTGAAGTGTCTTCCCATTAGGTAGGGTCGCCATTTCTTAAGTGCATGGAGTATTGCCAACATTTCCTTCTCATAAATAGCTTTGCTTAAAAACTCTCCCTTGATTGGACGACTTTCAAAAGCAATGGGTCTTTCATCTTGCATTAGAACAGCACCAATTCCATTTCCTAAAGCATCACATTCCACAATAAAGGTTTTTGTGAAGTCCGGTGTAGCTAAGACCGGTGCTTGGCACATTGCCTCTTTAAGATGTTCAAAGGCCTTTGTTGCTTCCGGAGTCCATGAAAATGAATCTTTCTTCAATAATGTTGTTAGAGGTGCTGCTATTCTCCCATAATTCTTAACAAACTTGCGATAATACCCTGTCAACCCAAGAAATCCTCGCAGATGCTTTATGGATGTGGGGATTTTCCATTCCTTAATGGTTTTAATTTTGCTAGGGTCTACCTTAACTCCTTCATGAAATACAATATGACCCAAATATTCCACCTCCTGGACTCCAAAGAAACATTTGGATCTTTTTGCATATAATTGTTTCTCCTCCAATAGTTGTAGCACCCTGTCAACATGTTCAACATGATCCTTCCAAGACTTGTTGTAGATTAGTATATCATCAAAAAATACTAACACAAATTTTCTAAGGAATGGTTTGAAAATTGAATTCATCAAACCTTGAAATGTTGAAGGTGCATTGGTAAGGCCAAAAGGCATGACCAAAAATTCATAATGACCCTCATGAGTTCTAAATGTCATTTTCGGAATGTCTTCAATCTTCATTCTGATTTGATGATATCCCGAACGAAGATCCAACTTGGTGAAGTAAATTGATCCATGCAATTCATCCAGTAATTCATCAATGACAGGAATGGGGAACTTATCTTTAATAGTGAGCTTGTTGAGCTCCCTATAATCTGGACACATGCGCCATGATCCATCCTTCTTGTGCACCAATACTACTGGAGCAGAGAAAGAACTTTGACTTGGTTGAATTATACCAGCCTCTAGCATTTCTGCAACCATACGTTCAATTTCACTTTTTTGGACATAGGGATATCTGTACGGCCTGATGTTTGGAGGAACACTTCCTGGAATCAGATGAATAGCATGATCATGATCACGCATAGGTGGGAGACCTTTGGGAGTCTCAAATACCTTGGAATGATTGTCCAGGACTTTTTGGAGATATGGAGAAATAGATGATTCCGATGTGGAAACATCTAGCGAACATAATTGTGCAATTACACCTCTTTGCTCCTTTTTTAGAAGCTTTGTCATACCATTAGAGCTGATTATCTTTCCTGGTTTCCCTGCAATACCCCTTAATTCAACTTCCTTTCCTTCCGTAGAAAATTTAATGAAAAGTTCTTGAAAATTAAAAGCTATTGTACCCAAGGATTGTAGCCATTGGACTCCTAGTACAACATCAACACCTCCCATTGGAATGGAAAGCATTGGGCTAGTCAATACATATTCTCCCATGGATAGCTTGATATTATGGCACCTTCCAGAGAAATTTATTGTTCCTCCATTTGCAATCATCACTTGACACTTTGGTGCTGGATATAGGAAGCAATCCAATTCTTTTGCTACCCTACAATGAATAAAATTGTGGGTGCTTCCTGAATCAATCAACACTATTACCTTTTTCTTCTTGATTTGTCCTTCTATCTTGATGGTTTGAGGAGTGGTAATTCCCACCAATGCATTACAAGATATGGTCAGATTTATTTGTTCTTCATCTAGGCTTTGTTCCTGGAGTATATCTTCTTCTTTTGACCTTTTTTGCTCCTTTTCTTCTTCCTCTTCACAATCTATGTAGAATAATTTCTTCTCAGCACACTTATGACCTTTAGTGTATTTGCTATCACAACTGTAACAAAGCCCTTTTGCTCTTTTTTCTTCCAATTGTTGTGGTGTCAACCTTATAGGTTGTGGAAGACTAGGGGCAACAAAACTTCCATCTTTATAGTTGTGAGTGGTATGCTTCCTGGTTGCCATAATTTTGCTTTCCATTTTTCTTGCTAACCTGAATGCCTTCTCTAATGAATCAGGTTCCCAAAGGCGAACATCATGTTGGATATTATCCTTTAAAGACCCTATGAACACATCAATCCTATGCTCCTCTGGAATATATTTTACCCTTATGTTCAATTTTTGGAACTCCTCAATGTGCTCCATTACTGAACCCTTTTGTTTGAGACTTATCAATTGGCTAAAAAAAGTGTTGATTTTTGTATCTTCATAATGTGCTATCAATTCTTCCATAAAAATTGCCCAAGTGATAATTTTTTTATGAGAGCAAAGCCATTGATACCATACAAACTAATTTGGTTCCAAATATACAGTTTCCATACGTACCTTTTGTGTGTTTTTCACATTATTGAGATCAAAGAACTGCTCCATCTGTAATATCCATGTGGCGGGATCCTTGCCATCAAACTTCCTCATATCGATTTTTGGAATATGGTGGGTCTTCGATTCAACATTAGCATCTATGGAAGCATGATTAACATTAGTTTTGTTCACATCATGAGTTTCCTTTACAACATTTTCACCATTAGTAAGTATTTCTTGTAGAAAATTTGCCAAATCTGTCTTCAAATCTGCCATGTCTGTCTTCAAATCTGTCTTCAAATCATCCATCTTAGCTTCCATGCCATTTATCTTAGATTCCACACCATTTATCTTAGATTCCACGCCATTTATCTTAGATTCCACGCCATTTATCTTAGCTTCTGTTACGTTTTGTGAGCGTGACATTTGTTGCACTTGTTCTTGTAATTTTTATATATCATGTAGCATTTCTTCCTCTTCTTCATTAGTCATGCTCGAGCTTTCAGGTTCCTTACTAGGTGTTTGCATTTCCTTTCCTCGGGCATCAGTTACCGATAATAATGCCTTACTATGCCCTTTGAAATCTGTTAAACCAAGCTTACAAAAAAAAAAAAAAAAAACTACACACCGTTTTTCACTTTATAGAAGCCTGATATTGAATTTGATGTATCTCTGTAATTTTAGATCATCCAGTTCTAAAATTGCAACCTGTAGTAGCCTTCTGCGTTCTCCTTCCAATGCCACAAGTCTAACCCGAATTGGATTCTCCAAGGAAGAGTTATGTGAAATCTCCCATAGTGACTCGCTTTTAGACTAGTTCAGTAGAGCGAACTTGTACGACGTTCCACGAGTCATTGTTTCAACCTTTGAATCTGAACCACACATACATGAAACAACAGTCCGTCCTCTTTCTGTAATTTCTTACGAAATTTCAATCTGGTCCCCAGAGAGAAAGTTATGGCGATTTTCCCCAGGTGACCTGTTTTGAATGTAATTCAGGAGTCTGCAAAAAGACCAACTTCCTCAGATCATATCTCTGCAAATATCGAGCGAAAAGCTCTGAAATTGGGACCCAAGGTTCACCGTGATTTCTTCTCAAATGGGTTTTCTTTACGACTTCTGAGACATCACAGAAAACAAATTATAGCGAAAATGCCACGATGACCTGTTTGGATCAGCGAAACCCTAGAATCCAAAGCTCTGATACCAAATGTTATGAAACCAGCTCAAGAAAAGATAGAAAAGATAGATCAACGCCTTAGAATTCAGCCTTTTCGAGGGGGCAACCTCCTTTACAGTACATAAATGAAAAATTCTTTGATGATACAAATGACAAAACCTCCTTTCTATATATAGGAGTCTAAGGAGTCACAATATAATCCAGCCGACCTAACAATAATAATATAAAGCCACAAAAATAACAATAGAGGGATTCTATGGGGCACAGAAATAACAACATGGGGGTAATAGGGACACAACAATATAAATAAGGGGTATAACTACAATAGTAATGGGGTAATCACTAGTATTATAGGGACCCAATAGGGTTTCTCCACGTAGCAGCAACAGCAAAGGAATACGATCATGACAAAACACAGGAACAACTTCTCCTCACCCATAGGGGTAGCACACAGGCTTCAGGTGGGCAACAAAGTCTGGTTACATCTGCAGAAAGAATTCCTTACAAGAACCCATCAGAAACTCAGAGCACTGCAACATGGTCCTTACAACAGTACCAAGGCTACGGGAAACAATGCTTTGAAGCACAACATTCCCCATTCCTTCGCTTGCACCAAATGTTCAATATGGACCGCCGTCGACCATGCTTCCCACCATTTTTGGGCACATCAAAGATTGCAGAATAACTCACTAGAGACCCAGCTCAGTAGAAGCTTCCTCATCTCAGGGAGGAACTCAACGCAATGGGGACCATTGCTTCCTAAGGGGGGAGGAATGATCCAGGTGGATGTTGGTGGCCACCCATCTATCCCATTTGGACCCCCACAACTATCTCTTTCATTTTTTTTTAGTTTCCATAATTGTAGCACAGTTTCATAGAAAATTTTAGGGGCGAATGTTCGCCCTTTTGCGAAATTAATGGGTTCTAAATTTTTAGTGGGCGAATATTTTGTATCATAGTGCATTTTTACAAATCACCTCAAATAGCCCACCTTATCTTTAAGGAGAGGGTAAAAGAGGTAACTTTAGCCCTTGAAATTAGGAGTTACAACCTTCCATTCGTCCATTTTCAAGAATAGGTTTTATTTAAGTGAATCCATTCGTCCATTTTCAAGAATAGGTTTTATTTAAGTGAATCCTATGGGAAAAAGGCCCAAATACAATATTTATAAAAGAGGTATGGTAAATTAATAAAAATATAAATAAATGAGAGGTATGGTAAATAAATAAAAATATAAATAAACTAGACGCATGGTAAATAAATAAAACCTCTTTTTATATTTAGTCCATAACCCTCGTTCTATTAATGAAGACTCAAGAAAGAGGTTTTATTTAAGTGAATCCTGTGGGCCAAATACCATATTTGTAAAAGAGTATGGTAAATTAATAAAAATATAAATAAACGAGAGGTATGGTAAACAAATAAAACATTTTTTTATATTTACTCCATAAGTAACCTTATATTTATGAAGACTCAAAAAATGCGTTATACTATGGGACAAATAACATGGACTAGATTGTTATTAATACCATGCAAAAAAACATTATTAACCCTAATATTAGTATTAATAAAAATAAAAATGGCACATGGTATTGGCCCATGGTATTCACCAAAATGGCACATGGTATTGATCCATGGTATTCACCTGGAATGTAGCCTATTTAAATGGGGGAATTAAACCAGCATAGATCCATCTTTACTCTGGATCTACTAACCCCCGAGAGGTATAAAATATCGTAATATGCAAACTAGCATAGAGTGAAAAAATATTTGATCCGATCAAGAGTAAAAATGGATGTTGTAATTTAATGTATGTTAAACATTTTAGCTTGGTTAAAATAAAAAATAAAATAAAAATCAATTATTAATTTTATTAATTTTTATAAATTACTAATAGTAATTTTTAAGCTTCAGGTTTATGATAACCCATGGTAATACCATGGTATTCATGTGAGCATAGACTATTTAAAGGGGAAATTATATCATCTTAGATCCATCTTAATTCTGGGTCTACCAAGTGCTCAGAGGGATAAATAGATTTCATCCCCCTAAGAGTGGTAGATGTGGAGTTAAGATGGGTATAGGTTGGTTTTTATGATAATGAAGATATTAAATGGATTTAGGAAATTATATTGTAAAAACATCTTAAGGTGAATGGTTAAAGCATAGACATTGGACAAGTATATTTGTATACTCTATTTTAAACTGAAACAAATCCAGGGCTAAAAGGAATGGATTGATTTCACTAGTCATCCTTTTATAACTTTCCAACATATGCTGGAGTAAACAGATTGTAATTTGGGTAATTTTTCTAATTGCAAAGAGGAACATACTTGTGTATTGCCAGGGTGGTTATGAGGTCCCTAGAAGTGATGTATTTGAATTTTTCTTGGTTTTATATATAGTATTAGCTTTTTTCCTCATGCTTTCTGTGAATGGCACGGGCGAATTTTATCCTACACCCACTAGGTTATCGATATGTAATTTCGGTGATTTTGATTTCAAAAGATATTTTAAAGAAATGCAATGATTTCATTTGTGTATTCAATAAACACAAGATTTTATAATTGAGTAAAATATTTGCCATGCCTCATGAGAGATTCGCCAAAAATTATATATACATATCATATTATTGATAAAATCGCCTTCCATTTTTCCTATATACCATGGAGAATCACCCATTTATTATACATGTAAATTTGGGGGGGTTCTTAAACTTTTCCCTACACAGTTTACTATTTTTAGCAATTTTTCGGGTCCTAAACTTCTGAAGCCGTTTTGAGGCCCTAAACGACATTTTTTGGGAAATTTGGGGGCAATAATGGTCTGTGGACAAATTTCTCCCTTCCCAAAGTTGTAGTGCTCGGATAGATATTTCTAACGAGCTATTGTATGTGTCAAACGGAGATTGTATGCCAAAGTTATGATCCCGGGAAATTGATGTACCAATTTACCCAAACGGGGCCCACAATTCGACGTTTCATTTTCTAGGGTTAGGTTTCGGGATGTGAAGGGTTTTCCATTGTTCTCAGCAATAAATAGGCCTTCGAGCCTCATTGTAACACAGCTCAGAGGCATGTAGCCACCACATCTCTTCTTAGAGATAAGCTACCATCGCCCTAGCTAGTTTATTTCCAACTCTGTTTGTAAGAATTTTTCAGTATTTTACATTAATCCAATGAAGTATTATTTCCACTGCATCTCTGTGTTTATCGTTATCTCTGTAATTTGTTATGTTCCTGTTTAAATCTAGATCACACTGTCATTCTAGAGCATTAATTTGATCCTTCGAATGGATCAACAGCCCGTTACGAGCCTCTGTCTCACTCTCTTCCTCTCTATGCATTCGCTGAACTCTGCCTGCATACATTTATATTATGTAAGCCTCCAATAACACAAATTCATCATTCTGCATTCGAAACACACATTTATACAGGTTCGAATCAATTCCTATATATATATATATATATATATATATATAGATATATAACCATGGTTACACATCGAGACTCTATCTCTCTAGCCTGATCTTCTGATTACAATGGCCCCTGGGTACAATCTTTGCCCTTAAGCTTACAAATCACACTCTCCCTGGCTAGCTAGCTAACTTGGCTAACTCACTCCTCCAACCTCTCTCTTTTTTTTCTTTTCAATACATTAGAAGCAGTTTCTTTACAGTTGCTCAACAGTGTCTTCAAACTAATTCCTAACTAATCCTAATCCTCTCATGTTCTCCTACATTCGAGAACATTTACAAATATGTCTCACAATATCTAATTAATTCCTATTCCCATTAAAATCACTCAAAGGCCTAAATATTTACATTGTTGCCTACTCAGGAATATATTTTCTTGAAAACGCAAGACCCCCTATGTCTACTAAATTACATTGGTTTTGTTGGGCTAAATGCTCCTACATTAGGACTACCTATGGAGTAGTGACGAATACAATCTAGAGTGAGATTAAAAGCATAATGAAGATCATTTCCTATACAATGAGGAAAATATTCCAATGGTTTTGGAATTGTAAAACTACCTTACGATCAAATAAATGGGCACCTAGAGCTAGTTTTGAGGGCCATGATGTGTTCATATGAAGATAGCTTCAATTATCTTGAAAGGGTATTCTCAAATATATACCTGTGTAGAAAAACATTAACACCTAGAGGTATGAATGATAACCATAAAAGATTACTATTAGTAGGGAATTTGAAACATGTATGGAGTTACTTTTAGTAGGGAACTTGAAACATGTATGGAGTTACTTGAAGGGTGGCCTTTTCCTTCTCTATTGAAATAATCCATATACGTTGGATGGGTTTTGACTAAAGTTGGAATGTTTTCATCGATAACTACAATGAATGTACACATAGGTGAATTAGTGAAAATCCTCGATATAACATAAAGAACAATAACTATTACCATGATAACAGATGTTGTTGGATGATGAAATAAGATATATATTAATGCTCATTGTATTTGGTTTTTGCAAAAAAAAGTTATGGGTAATTTATATTTTTATTCTATAATGAAAAGTAAAAGAACCTAAATATGTTACAAGAAAAAAAAAATGGTAGTTGCAAAATTTCGATAAGACTTACAAATGTGCTAAGAATATTTAAAATTGAAGTCAAAACAAAGGGGTGTCTTATTGATAGGTCACCTTAGTGTGATATAAATAGGGGATCAAAATGTACATTGTCTATGGGTATGGGTGACAGAATACACTAAGAAATGGGTGGAAAAATAACATACAAACTTTTAATATGAACTATTAGGGATTTTAGCATTATGGGTCAACATGATGATAATTATGTCAATGAATTTTTTATGGAATCTATAATAAATACGATACCACCATAAAGTCGATAAATAGCGACATGGATGTTGACATGAAATTTGATATCAAGCTGAGGGAATCCATAGAGATTAAGTACTGCTAGCCACTAATAATTTAATGTATCTAAAATGGATAAATTTACCTTTTGGGACAATATGGGAACATTGAAGTACATACAAAATTGATATAATGCTATAATAATAAATTGATGGTATATGATGTACAAATTCAAGTTTGAAGAAATTGATCTAGAAGGATAGTGATAGGGCTTGCATGTAAACATCAGTTCTTGATTAAACACACGTTGTTCTCATGGTATTGGCATTGAGGTCAACCTAGGATGTTTACTTAAGGAGTCAACTACGGAGTAAATTGTTTTAGCATTATTGTTAATAAGCTTGGAGGATTTCTCATTATGATAAGAGGATTGATGACGTGCTACTGATATGATTTTCATGTTTCTAGAGGATCTACATGTTCCATAGATGCTTATAGAGGAAGATGGACAAGTTATGGAAGTGTTGAAGCATTTTGATAGAGGTTTAGGCAGATGATCCTTGTAACACATGTGAATAAGTAGACAAGTAGCATATAACGCACTCTAGAGAGCATGTTCCCTGCATTATAAGATACTTTCTAGAAGTAGATGGTGTGCTACTACCTATAGCCTGAATTCCTAAATTGTGTGGAAACTCAGATTAATTCAATGGACATTTTCTATGTTTTGCTCACATGGTATTTGGCTAAATATTTCAAGGAAGGTTGCTTCACAGTCTAGAAGGTGATCAAGTCAAAGATAATGAGGATTAGTGCTTTTTATGGATTGCATCTTTCTTCATTGATAAAATGTTGTAGTGTGAAGTAGAATAGGTTAGATAGAGAGTGAATCTTAGACAACATGAGAGAGTAAGATACATGAATGCATAGATAGAAGTGCAAATTAGAGATGAAATTTGGAGCATATGGTAGAGGATGATGGAGCTATATTGCATCTATACATTTAACATGATTTTGATATAGGTTGTATTGTTGAAAATTGTTTTTGATGTTTATGATAGATTGTGTTATTGATCTATGTATTATTGCACGGGTTCTATTGGAGAATTTATTTCTATAGCTTTTACATATTTTCATGCATAATATAATCAATGTATGTCATAGTAATTTAGTGTTAATGATGGTTGAATATGATGTTCGATTTTGAAACTATATGTTGCAGCCGAGTTGTTCATTTTGATGAGAAGATTGATAATGTTTGTTGATTTTATTACAGAGATCTATATTGCAGAGATTGATTCTTTTGTAGATTTTTGTATGCAGATTGTATCATTAATTGAGCAAAAGAGAATATTTTGGGTCTAGTATGAAAGTGTAATAAATTTGTGTCATAAGTGTTTATATACAGAGATTGTGGATCTAGTATGAAACATTATTAAACGTATTCCACAGGAGAGCTTGAAGGTTAGGGCCTTTAATGAGGGAAGTAGTGGCTTACTGTGACAGGGTATAACAACATTATTGAAGTCATGGATTGAGAACTTTGGAGTGGTGGCTACATAGTATAGTGGTGGCTAGGTGATACTTATTGGGAGTGGTGCCTTCTAGTAGGTAGTGTCTTGCAAATTTCATACAAGGAGTGACCGGGAGCGAGTAGTGGCTCACATGATTGGAAAGTTGTGACTTGCACACTGGTGGTTTCTAGAGATCACATTGTAAAACAAATTTGATGATTAGTAGAAAGATGAAGACAAAGACTATATGTCGATAGTGGTTTTTACTCTTTGGATTTCCACCTTATATTTTTCTGTCATGTGTTGATTGATGTGTTGTTTCTCATGGTTATTTATTTGTGTTTAGTTACTCAGATGTTTTATATGTTTATGTATGTTCATATATTGTTCACTAATGAATGAATGAATTACGGTTTGTGAGAAGAAAGGGAAAATTTGGTAAAATTGATCATAGGGCACAATATTGATTCACCCCCCCTAGTGTTTTTCAACGCATCCAACAAGTGGTATCAGAGAATAAAATTTCCAACAACCTACATACATGAAACACAAGAGGCAACATAAAATTACTCATCAAAATAAATCAATTGGATCAATTAGTGTAACACAGTAAGATTGTAAGTTCCCATACACAATGAAAGAGATTGAGGTCGAAAGAAAATTATGGATGAAGTTTCTAAACATAGAACAAGTGACTTACAATATAAAGGAGGATGAAATAAGGATACAAACTATTTAAATGTCAAGGAAAATAAAACTATAATCCACTCGCTGTTTAAATTAAGACCCTCAATGCTAAAAATATTTTTCCAGTCACTTTTTGCTTACTTATTTTCTCAAACTTCTATATCCTTAACTGTAAAATCCAACCACTAAATTTTGGTTTTGCAAGTTCGTGTATGACTCTCATCCTATTTTTCACTTTCATCATTTATTTTTGTATTTCTAAACACATACAACCTATATGAAATCCCATTAGGATTTCTATTAAGTCATTTTATTCCTTACTTATGAAGGGACACAAACAAACATAGGAACACTTGCATGATTTCAACACATGATTAGCTCCATAAATCCTACACCATAGTGGGGCTACCACGTAAAACTCTCCAAATAGAATACTTGTATGGCTATCCTACATACAATTGGGATAGTGGTGTAGTAAATGCATAACTACGCACATGAATTTCTCACGCTTATTTTTCAATGGTGATTGTACTAATATTGTAATATGCTTTAGATCTATCCATGTGGATTAGTTGTATGCCAACATTTTTTTTGGTACAAAGTGTATACAAACGCGTTAATATGTTACATAAGCATAGTACAATGGTTACCAAAAAAATGGTGGGGAAACACAAAATTTTCACTTGCATGATCAATTTTATTGGCTTTTTTTTTAATTAGCTATGTGAATGGTGAAGAAAATTAATAAAATTCCTTTATAATAATTCATTCAATGGTAGTGATGATTTTATGGACCTCCCTTTCCACTTGAGGCATCTTCAAGAGGTAAGATGCTAATGGTTGAGTAGATTTTCGTTCGAAGGCTATCGAGACAAACTTTCATTATTTGGATAGCCATATTGAATCAAATGACACACTCCTTTTGATGTTTAGATCCCACTGATGTTTAGATCAGAGCGTAGAGGTTAAGTGTAGTGAAATGCTTTACTTATACATGGTGTTACATTGGGCTAGAAAGGAAGGCTAGTGAAACATTATAGCTAATGTCATTGATCCTTGTGATCAGATATTGATATAGTAGTGTTTGATTAAGAGGAGTGGCATTATTTTCTCTCAAGTTAATGAAGCTAGTTTTTCTCTAATTGTTGGGGATGTTCTTTAGTTGGAATGCATTGGTGCACCATACTAGTAATATATTTGGTTTTTTGTATGGTAGAACCCATAGTTATGTGTATATTCACACATTTTTTGATTATATATTCTGATGAGGTTAAACCAAATGGAAATGTGATATGTTGATCTAAATGTATGTATGCATGTATATTTGATCCATTTGGCTCTTAAGGTTCTTATGTATTTTTATTCTAATAAACATATATATATATGTATAATCTATTTAATATAAATACTATGTGATATTTTGTATTATTATATATATATATATAAACAATTGAATTTAAAATTTCATTTCAAATATTATTTACTAGCATAAATACATTTTAATTCTAGGTCTACAAAACTTCGAGAGGGATCAATTTTCTCAAGATGATTTTTTGAGTACAAAACTTGAAAAAAAATTTGCACCTCAAAAGATTTGATTCCTCTTGACTCTTAATCGATTAAATTTAATATGGATCTATTCTAATCTTAAGCAAAACACTAATAAAATTTTTTAACTATAAATAATTTTTAATCCACATTCTCTACATATTATAACGTTAATATGTGTACGCTTTATTTAAAAATAGAAAACACATTTCTCTATGTACATACCCTCATATTCAAATGTGAAAAAGCCTCCCTGCATATAGAGATAGAAAACTCTTAAAGTGCAAAAAAAAACAGCTTTGAGCAAACCCTTAAGTGTTAAAAGAAAACAAATAAAAACAACTTTGGAACATGAGCAAATGAAAAATGTATTTAATTAATATAAGCGAAAATAAGAAGACGTGCCATATACACATGGGATTGTACACATTGTGAGCCAATGGGGAGTAGCTTTCCGAATATTACCCATTAATGGGATATATAAAGAGGTCTTTGTTAAGAAAAACGCATTTTAACTCTGGTTGATTGATGTTTATTGATAAAAGGTGAGTAGCTTTCCGAATATTACCCATTAATGGGATATATAAAGAGGTCTTTGTTAAGAAAAACGCATTTTAACTCTGGTTGATTAATGTTTATTGATAAAAGGTGTTCGTTATATAGATTCAAATTTTTTTTTGGTTCTTACCATGTTATTTGTTGTTTAGCCTAGATTCATTATTTGGTAATGAAACGCATTGGTCTTTCTAAGATTGAGCCAATGTCATTAGTCATTCTAAGTTTGAGCCATATCTTGTAGTGTTAGTGAGGAGCTTGATGACCATTTGGAGAGTTTGTGTTAGTGAGGAGCTTGACGATCATTTTGAGAGTTGGTATTTCACACATGACGGGTAAAATTTGTTAAAACCATATGAAAAGTGGAAAAGGATGAATCTTTGGGCAATTTCAACCGATGTCATTTACATCCTTAATTTTAAGAAAAGTTTGTGATGTTACTTAGATATATGTTCAATCACTATATATATTATAGCATGGTTTTAAGGATTTTGTTTCTGAGGCCAGAATAGTCGTTAGTACAATAAAGATGAGTAAACTCATCCAAGTGAGCTCAAAATAGTCATTAGCATAAAAAAGACATGTAAGCTACTGCAAGTGCAAAACTTCTTAGAAGACTTCATTCTCAAAATGTGTGCCATGGTTAGAAACCAATTTCTTACTGATAATAAAATGAGTAATCATGTGGTTGAAAATGAACTCGATGACTATGCCATATTTCTTAATGTAAGTTTGCATGGACCTAACCCACATTGCCAAGAAATTGATGCCAAAAGTTATGTACCTACGGCCATTCCATATAATCCATTCCCATATAGAGGTGAGAGCATGTAATCCATTCCCATTTAGAGGTGAGAGCATGTAATCCATTCCCATTTAGAGGTGAGAGCATGTAATCCATTCCCATTTAGAGGTGAGACCAATCGTGATAATTGGATGCAGCAGAACTAGTGGAACTCATAACTTGCATGTGAATATTTTGCGATACAGACATCATTTAACAACATGAAATGAAAAGAATGATCTACCTAAATGTTTTTCCATACATTAGTTGTTATTGATAAATAACCACCACATATATTAGTATAGAAGTTATTTAAAAATTATTTTAATTTTTTGCGAGATAATATAAAACAAGGCCACATAGTAGTGTTCCCTACTACTTAATTTAATTTAGCGATTAATTTATTTTCTATTGCTATGATGTAATTAGTTTCGGTTAAATGTAATTTGTCTAAAAAATGGTCAAAAATATTGTTGTTGTTATATTGTTGCTTTTACAAAATTCTATTGGTTACATAGTTTAAAACCCTTACTCATTACCTTGAAATCATTATTTTAAGAATTAGGTCATAGCTTTTATGGTGGAAACATGGAGAACAATGCATGTAGTAAACCTTAGTTTGGTACCCTATGTAGAATTGAGGATAAGGTGTTTTCATTAAAAGTAAAGGAGTTAATTATAGTGGGCCCCTTTGGGGAGTATGTTGACAATTGGGCAAACCAAGTTGTTGATTCTACTACCAAGTCCTCTTAGAGTTGGCAAAAAAGAAGAAGAGGAAATGAAGGTATCATTTGATATGTTCATCAAGATTCAAGGACAATATATATCGAATTTTATTCATTAATGTTTGGATTAGAGAGTGTTGTCTTCTTAGTTTTGTTATTATATTCATTCATGTTCTCCCTTTTTCATTTTTTTAATCACAAGTTTTCCCTTTTTCAATATCTTTTAGTTTAGTTTTGATTAGTATCATGATCATGAGAACATGGCTTTGAGTAATCTTTTTATTCTTAATTTTCCTAAAATTTCCCTAATATTCATGGCTTCAAAATCCCCAACTCACAAGAGTGAATGCATTTGGAAATCTCATTTATTTATGTCACTTTTGTAACACCATAATGCATGATTATTTTAGACTATTAAATAACCCATATCAATATCATATGTGTATTTTGAAAACGTTTCCTAGAAATACTAACAAAGATTACATGATGTTTTTTACTTTCATCTTTAAAACTTTGAAGCAAAGTCTCGAACATGTTATCTTTTATGAACTCTTTAATATTTAAAACTTCAACCCTCTAATTTGTTTTTAGGAATAGAAGGAATGAAATTTTTTACATCTTCCATAATGTTGGATGCAAGAGTATTTAGATCTCATGTATTTATTCAATTCATAAAATAGTTTTTCTTTTATAAAATTTAATTTATCAAATCCTTTCCTAAAAAATCATTATTCTTAAAATTTATCTAATTATATAAAAATTGGTCATTAGTTGACATATATAAGATAATGTGGATGTTCACTAAATGATACTAATTCACTTTATAAACGAGAAGACTTGTGAATTATGAAAATGGTAAACATCACAAATAACTTTAACAAAGGCCACTTGAAATTTCATGATAGGCATCAAATACATTTCATGAACGGCACTTGGGGTAAGAAAAATAATTTGAAGATCGTAATTCGTCCATTATTATTAACTAACCGTGATCAATAAATATACCAAATTAAATTAATATGATATGATGAATATTATTTACTTCTTATTTTTCTATTAAATCTAAATTATAAAAATATAACACTGAGATTATAATTTTATATATATCATTTGCACCTAAATTTTCAAATTAATAATATAACAATTAAATATAGAAAATAACACTCGGATGTTTTATATCACTCACATGTATAAACTTATACCATTGTATTAAATATTTGAATCATTAATTTTTAAACCAATAATATAAGGTAAATGCTAATGCTACGATAGCCACATAAGAAACTAAATTCCCGAAATGGTTTTAAAAAGCCCACCAAATATGTTTAGATCAGGGATCAATTGCAAAGAGAAGGGTTAATTTCATTTTTGCTTTTCAATATTGACAAGTTAAAATATACTACTCTTTTCATGTGAAAATGTCAAATAAGAGGTTCTAAAGGTGGGGAAATGGCTCTAAGGATTTCGGTGTCACGTCTCCGACCTCCTAAGGTTAGGGGTTAGTGTTTTATCTATTGGTCTTTATCCATGTTTTTTCCACAACTCTCTTGGTATTCAACTTTTCAGATAGCCTACCTCTTCAGCCCTGCTTCACCTTCCTGATAGGTCCTCCATGATAGTTTTCTGATGTCCAGAAGGGTTTTCACCTACTATCTACCCTAGCACGAAGTGGTCTGTGGCTAGCTCTTTCTCACACTCACTGACATAAGGTAGTCACTGCTTGGTAGCTTTCACTATCCTATTTTTTCGGTTTTGTTTTTGGTTTTCTAGGGTGGAAAATCACCATGGACAAAGAATTAGTGGACTTCTCAGTTGATTCCTCCCCAAAAAAACTATCTAGGCTAGCCCACCACATCCGTTCCTTGGGACGGATATGGATTCGATGCTTGGTGAACCACTGCCCATAATATTCACTCTGTTTCCTCCTCTGCCGGATGGTAATCTCGATCCATCCTCTATTGCTCTGACTTTCTCCCCTCTTTTCATTTTTATGCCTTTACATGAACCTTTTGTTGGTACCGCATCTTTTTGTTGGTCTGACCCACATGCTCCTTTGGATCCCCTGACTTATTCATCCCCAAATTCCCTCCTATTTCCTAAATCTTACCTAAATCCCTACGAACCCTCTCTCCTTGTATATATCTCTATTACATAGGTTTTCCAAGTTGTTAATATTGGCTCGTTTCCTATCTCTTTTCCTGAGGCATCTTCTCATATTAACACCCCATTTCCCCCTCCTAGCTCATCTATCAATTCTAGGGCTCCTTTTGATCTTGAGGCAGTTAGGGTTTTTCCAAACTCGCAACATCCCCTCGGTTTTGAATCTAGATCACGCTCCCCTCTACTGAGGTGTCGGAATAATCAGCTTAGGACGACAAGTTGTCTTTGCCTTGGGAGGCCTCTCTGACGGATCAAGATGGAAGCCATAAAAGACGACCCAAGAAAACCGAATGCCTAAAAGTAAAGGATAAAAATCGGGCGTTTGTTTTTTTCAAGGGTATTATATTGGATGAAATGATCGATATGATAGGAAGGGTTCTGGTTGGTAGGGTCAAAGGAAAAAATTACTTTGTCACTTGTCTCCAAAAATCAGTGAAGGAAATCTGGGGACACGCTCTTGATTCCCTTCCCTTGGTATTGACTATGAAAAAGGGTTGGTTCACCCTCCATTTCACTAGGGATGAACATGCTAGCTAGGTCCTGACACGCTTTTGGAACAAAGAAATAGCCCTTATTTTACTAAAGCGTTGGTCTCCTTTGTTCGAATTGGAACATAAATAATTGGGTGCTAGCCCTATATGGTTCCATCTTCCAGGATTTCCTTTCCAACTATGCACTGAGGATGTATTCTACCTCATTAGGGATGATCTTGGACAATACATGGAACATGAAAAATCTTACTTGGAATCGTGTAGTATGACCTATCTTGGTTTCTATGGACACTCGAGAGGGTCTGGTGGAGAACCTGATTCTACACAACAAGGGTTTTGTTCAAAATCAAATTATGGATTATGAGGGAGTCCCCTTTCAATGTCATTGTTGTAATCAGGTTGGTCATGTATATAAAGATTTTCCTCTTCTACTACAGTGGCAGAAGGAAGTTATTGAACAACCTCCTTCGTCATCCCCCACTTCGGAACCTCATACTTCAGCTCGCTAGGCCCCTACTACTCTTGGCGGCTTGACATTCGAGGACATTACTCACTCTACCGTGGATGGGAGGCAAAGAATTGGTGCGGTTCCAAGGCCTCTTCACCCATCCTCTTTGACTCCTTCGATTATTTCTTCCCCCCCCCTCCTCTTTCTTCTTTATTTGTTCCAAATATATTTGTTCTATTTTCTGTCACTTGCTTGGGAATCCTCTCTCCTGTGACACATATGAGGGCCTTATCTTGTACAGTGATGTCCCTCTTGTTGCCAAATTCCCTCCCCTACCCTTCTATCTCAGGGTGGATCCTCCTCTATTTCCAGTATGGAACATTGATACTTTCTTCAATCCTCAAATCACCCATCCTCTAGGCCATTTTTCCTCACCAGCCATGGAACTGGTATGGGCCCTCTATCCCCATCAAAGTTTCCTAAAATCGCTTTTGGACTAATGTCACATATCTCAAAGGCTATGAACCAATCTAGCCTGGACATTGTCATTTCTCATCAACTATCTCTTGAAGGGGTCCTTAGAGAAGCCCATGCCCCATCCACGGTTACCACATGAAGTGTTTATCTTTCAAATTTCGAGGGTTAGCTAGCCCCTCAAAAAAGCTAGCCATGAAAAAACTGATTTTATCATACTGTCTCGGCATTATTTTTCTACAAGAAACCTTGGGATCCTGTATGGAGGTTTATCACCATTTTTCTTCATTATTTAGGGGCTGGAATTTTCATGACATTAGTGCATAGGCCCATTCTGCGGGGTACCTCTCTTGGTTTCAACTCTAAGACTGTGAAATTATCCAACATCTGGGGACACCTCAACTATCTCACAGCTGATATGTTCTTTGAGGAACTTGGGGTACCACTTAAGATTATTAACATATATGGGCCATGTCATGACCATGCTATCTTTTGGAATACCTTGATGAATCAGCCCTTCATGACCTCAAACAATCTCATTATCAGGGGTGATTTAAACTTCTCCTGTGCAGGGAAGAATGTTGGGGCCATCATGCACATGAGGACTCCCTATCAAATTTTTTCTTTTGAATTATTGACAAGTAAAATCTCATTGACATTGACATGGAAAAACTCCTTCCTACTTGGAGAAGTTGTCGCATTGGGGAGGATGCAATTGCTCGAAGAATAGATCATTTCCTAATGAAGGAATCCCTCCTGGAACACCTCTCACGATTTAAGCAATGGGTCATCTCGGAAGGCCAATCTCACCACCATCCCATTTACCTCCAGATGAATGGATAATTCGATAATCCCAAAGCCCCTTTCAATTTCAATTCAACATGGCTCAAGGATGAGAACTTTCGAAGCATAGTGAATGATAACTAGAGGAAGTGTTCTCCTAAAAATCAAATATCGATGGCCCCACAATTAAATGAGAACCTATGCAATATTAAAAGAAAAGCCCTTGAACGGCTCAAACGGAAATAACAGAGGGATGAGGGAGCCCTTAAGATGATCGACTCTAAACTAGATAAGATGGAACAACCTAATGGGGGGATATCTATCTCACAATTCCAAACTCCACCTTATTCATCTTGAAAGAGAGAAGAGATTATTGTTGGAAGCCAGGGAAGAAAAATGGAGACTAAAGAGCAGAGTTATCTAGTTATAGGTTGGGGACGATAATATAAAAAAATTTCACCAATACGCAAAGGCCAGCAAAGCTTACAATACCGTTTGGTCCCTCAAAGATGATGTTGGCAATTCTACTTCAAATTTTAAGGATTTGGCCATGATTGGCGTGCAACACTTAAAATCCCTTTTCTCTGCACCTCGACATGCCTCTTTGGGGGAAATCATGCAAACAATGTAGGATTTCCCTGTTTTTTCCTCTGATAAAGACAATGATGAATTACAACATCCTGTATCACCTACGAAATTGGAATTTGTACTACACTGGTTCAAAAAGGATAAGAGTATGAGACCTGATGGATGGACTATCGAATTCTTTCTCAGTTTTTATGGACTTATTGGTCATGATCTCCTAAACATTGTTGAGGAAATTCTCTCTTTGGGTCAGATGTACCATGTCTTCAGCTCAACCTTCATAGCTCTGATACCAAAATCTGATACCCCATCCTCGTTCACTATTAACCGATCTCCCTTTGCAATTTCATCTACAAGATCATTGCCAACCAGATCCACCCTATCTTCTCTTGCTATATATCCTCAGAGCCATTTTATTTCCTTGAATATTGTCAAATCCACGAAGCCATTGGCATTGCTTAAGAAGGGCTTCACAACATTAAAACCATGAGATTAAAGGGCATGATCCTCAAAATCGATCTGTCCAAACATTTTGACAGAGTCAGTTGGCTCTATATGAGACTAATTCTCACCCATCTAGGCTTCCAAAACTCCTTTATCAAGTGGATCACGTGTTGTATCACACATCTACCTTTTTTGCGGTATTACTCAATGGAATTGCATAAAATTACTTCCATGTAGAGAGAGGGTTTAGACAGGGATGTTCATTGTCTCCCTTTTTATTTTATTTTTTACTGTTGAAGGATTAAGTAGGCTAATCCACAGATCGATCTCCCATGGTACTCTCAAAGAATTCACATTAGAATGCAACAATCCTTTCACACCTTCTATTTGTCGATGATGTTCTGATATTTTTGGATGGATCGTGCAACGACATCAATCAACTCCAATCGATCCTCTATATCTTCTGCACCACTATAGGTATGTCCTCAAATTAGAATAAATCTACTATTACATGTTGTAACTGTTCATAGTTGGAAATTACACATGTTCGTCAATTCTTTCCTTTACAATCTATGCCGCTTGAGGAGGGGATAAGGTATATGGTTTTTCAGTTGAAGCCATATGACTCTCTGAAGGAAGATTGGATGTGGTTGGTAGCCAAAATAGAAAAGAAAATCAAATCTTGGTGTCATAAGTGGTTGTCTAGAGCTACCAGGCTTGTCTTGATCAAATCTCTCATTGAAGCCACTCTTGTCTTCTGGATGGCTCTTTCATGGATCCCCAAGGGGATACTCAATCTCATTCAGAGGACCTACTATGGATATCTCTGGCGGGGCCAAAAAAGGAAGAGCATACTTTTTCTTGGGTCAGATGGGACAGAATTTCCCTCCCCAAATCTTGGGGAGGCTGGGGCTTAAAAGATCTCTACTCCTTCTCCCAAACTCTGGAAGCCATGGTTGGATGGAGGCTACTTACTACACACAGCCTATGGATCAACATGATAGAACATAAATATATACACCCATTATCAATCTTGGATTGGATTAGACTACCAAGTAAACAACACTCAAATATATCTACCATTTGGAAAGTAGTCTTAAAGTCTTTCCTAATCATCACATTTGGTCTAGTTTCACATCGAACACTGGTCTGGATGTAGAGATAATCACATTGTTCCCCCAGGTCTGATTACCTATCTTACGTCTCATAGGATCAAATATTTGAATCAGATTGAGGATTCAAAGCAATCTGATATATGGGGGAAACACTGGCACATTGTTGTGGATCTCCAAATCCCTATACATTGACACAATGCTTGGTGCAACTATATCAGGGTTTTGTCATCCACTCACATTCGTTTAACCGATTGTGAGGATGAATTATTGTGGGCTCCTTCAAAACAGGGATTGTATACACCAAAAGTTGGTTATCTATTTAAGCTTCAAAGGAACTGCATGATATTTGTTAGTGGTGGAAACACCTTTGGAAATTAAAATGGCCAGCAAAATCCAGGTTGTTATTTTAGTGTATGCTGGAAAATAAACTTCCTACTGATGAAAATATGAAACATCAATCTTATTATGGACCCACCTGGTGCGCCTTATGCAAAGAATCAGAGGAAACAATAGAACACCTCTTTCTCCATTGTTAGGTCACAAAACAAGTTTCGATTTCCATAAAGCAAGGAATGAACATATCTCAAAATTGGCAAGGCGAAAATATATCTCTTGCTTGGGAATCGTGGTGGAATGACTCTAATTCTTACAAACAATGAAATATCTCGTTGTTTGCATGTTGGGGCTTATGGATTGGTAGGAACTAATTGATTTTTCAAGACATAGTGTTATCCCCAGATTGATGAGCTGCTCATATTTCAGTAATCTTCTCTTCTAGGGTTGTCCTAGGTCAAGAATTCAAATAGGTACATTATCATAATGTGAAGACCCCATCGAGAATCTTGTAAATTATAAAAAGAATTATTTTTGTATTTTACTGAGACTTCCAAGATCAAGTGAGTCACCTAGCCTGTCAAGTCGACCTATAAGCTAGAATTTGTACCCCTAGAAGACCTATATATAGGATATAGATTGACCTCACTTGGAAAAATTCATTCCTCTCTCTCTTATGCGAACGAAGAAGCATAAAAGGGAAATGAAGAAGGAAGAAGAAGGAGAAGAAGTGTTTTGGGTTCCTCTCTCTCTCTCTCTCTCTCTCTCTTTCTCAACATAAGTGCGAAGAGGAGGGATAAAATTCTGTAGATTTTCGCTAGGGTTTATACTACCGGACTAGGGTTTCATTGTGGAGGTTTGATCTAGCGAAAAAGAGCTGAACAAAGGGCCAACAAAGTCCCCTTCTAGATCCAGAAGTAAAAGTAGGTCAAGAGATGCAGCTAGCAGAAAAGAAGAAATAGTTCTAGTCCATAAGTTTGACGTAACAACTACTTCCAGGGGGGCCAAAGTTGCAGATCTGCAGTTAGGGCCGAAAGTTGTGGTTGGATGTCGAAGTAGTGTTTTCGGAAGAGATTCTGATAGGTTTGGAAAGCAGTGAAGCAAGAATATTCTTGAGAATATGATCTTGGTCTTGGAAGGGCTTCAACATTGGTCAAGTGTCTTGGTATTCATCAATAAAGAATCTATAAGAGGAGATTGAAGGGTTTTCCTCTCAAGAGGGGAGGTTTTTCCATGGCTTGGAGCCTACATCTTGTGTACTTTTATCTTGTTTATCTTCTTGTTTTTGTAGTTCTTTGATGATCTAATAACTAAAAATACATCACAAGCAGTTATCATAGCTATAAGAATCTTTAATGTCATCTTGCCTTATACTATTCAACATGGTATCAGAGCTATGGTTCGCACAAGGCATGGAGAAGGTCAATTCCATTAAGAAGAGGCTTGAAAATAAGTGTTCATCATTAGCAAGTCTCATGAAGAAAAGTTTCAAGGTAGTATGGAATAGTCTCTTCTCTTCCAATGATATCAAATTTTGAAAGAATAAAGGATTGTTCTCAACCCTCACCGGAACATTTCAAGATGAGAGTATATGGGTGATAGAGAATGGTGCTTCAAGACTCAAGGCTGGATGTCACAAGAAACTCAAAAACCTATCCAAAGGGAAGTTCTCATACTCCGTGGAGCTTGGTGACAATAAGAGCTATCTAGTAAAAGGCATTGGATCTACATCAATTGAGCTAGAAGGACGAGGGAACATTCATCTCAACAATATTCTTTATGTTCTAGGTTTGTGCAAAATTATTATTTTTGTTTCATAATTAGAAGAAAAAGGAGATAGAGTTTCTTTTATATATGGTAAAGTAATGGTTTGGGCTAAATATTATAGCATTGAAAAATATAAAACTATTGGAGTTCGAGAAGGAAGACTCTACATACTCTCATCTCCTCTAAATCAAGCACCTGTCCACATTGAGATAAGTCCATGTGAACTTTGGCATAGAAGATTGGGCTATATTCATTACAAGATCTTTCCAACTCTAAACTCCATCGTAGATGGGATACCAAATCTCAAAGAAGACCATGAAGGAGCCTACAAAGGTTGTTCTCTAGGAAAGAATGCAAAGAAATCATTTGCAAATAGTACATCTAGAGCTTCGGAGATTCTATATCTCATCCACTTTGATGTATGTGGTCTCATGTATAAATCACTTGGAGGTCATCTATAGTATGTTACTTTCATTTATCATCATTCAAGGAATGCTTGAGTTAATTTATTGAAATCCAAGGATGAAGTATTCATAAAATTTCAAGAATTAAAAGCAGAGGTATAAAATCTTACAGAAATAAAGATAAAGATTCTAAGGTTAGACAATGTAGGTGAGTATACTTCAAAAGAACTCATTGCTTTTGTAAGGAGGCTGGGATTAAGAGGGATCTTATAGTTCCTGAAAATCCAAGCATAATGGAGTAGTTGAATGAAAGAATAGATCTATAGAAGAAAGCGTCAATTCTATGCTCCATGATCAAGATCTATCAAAATTCCTATGGGGAGAAGCAATGAAGACTACAATATACATTCAACATAGAAGTCCACAAAGGTCACTTTGAAATATAACTTGAGAATAAATATTCACTGGGAAGAAACCAAAAATTGATCCTCTCCGGATATTTGGGAGTCATGTATATATTCACATTCCCATGGACAAAATAAAGAAGCTAGATCCTGCAATCAAGAAAGGAATATTTGTTGGATATAACAACTCTTCCAAGTCTGAAAGAATCTAAATAAAGGAAGGACATCAAATATAAGTAAGCAGAGATGTAATTCTCTATGAGATAAATGCTTTCAAAAAGTCCAAATATCTCCTATCTGATTTTCATGAGGAGGATCTTTCTATGTTTGAGGAAGAAGTTAATAAGGAAGAAGAAGTCTCTCATCATGAAGAAGTAAATAAGGAAGAAGAAGTTACATATCCATTTGGGCACATCAATCCCATCATCCAGATTAGTGTTTTAGGGCTCATCAAACCCTAATTTCAGTTTCTACATGCCCTAAACAAATCACCCGTTTGAATCCCTCCTTCCTAGATAGTTTCATGACTTGAAGACATCCAGAAGTAGCCTCTAAAGGGACTACCGTAGGTAATCCCTTGTAAAGTTACGCTGCAAAGGAGTTGAGTCCACTACTAGGGTGCTCTGCAGAGCACTTAAGCTTCCTTTCACTTGTGCTGGGTGAGATTGAGCGAAATTCACATAGGGTTTGGGGAATATTCTTATCTTTTGGAGTCATCTAGAAGGATCCCTCATTTATCAACTCCTATGAGCTCGAAAATGGATGAGGAATGAGCTAAGGTGCATCCTATTCTCTCATCCCTTCCTCCATCGAACTAATTCTAAGTATGGAAGGCCATTCAATGCCACCATTTATGACAAAACCTCCTTCATCTTCCTATAGATTGACCACTCATCTAAGTGATTAGGGGATAGATTATGTTGAATTGTAAGGAGACATTGTTGCTATGAGATTTGGCTTCGAAGCAAGTATTGTAATGCTACAAGTTTGTCATGCTTTTGATGTGATGTGGATGGGATCCAGGCTGGAGGAATGGCTTTGAATTAGACACCAATGGTTGTAATTCCTTCTTCTATTCAATAAAGTGTTTGAACCTTTCTCCCATATGTTTTTATTACTTGATAACACTTATATGTGTGAATTTTATCTGATTCCTCTCACTTATATTCAATAGATCCTATGCTTTGATCGATTCTTTGTTTCTGTTGTGTTTTGAGGTACTTCTCAAGTGTATTAAGTACGGGAAGGAGCGACAGGATTGATAGAAGGGAGATGAGAGGAAAGTGGAACTACAAGTAGGTATTCTCATCTTCTAATATTATCTATTCCTTATAGGAAAAGACTAAATCACTTTAAACTGTTGTTCTAGATACAACTACTTATCTAGGGAATTAGTATTTATCCGTAGATACCAAATTCTCCAAAACAAATTGGTGATTCCACTATGGAAGATCCTATTTCCTAGTAGCTTATTCACCTCCTAAGACATTCTTGTTAACCCTACTTATGTTCATTGACTGTATTTCATATCTTTTGCATTGAAATTTGGTAAAAAATTTAGGTTAGGTGACTCTTGAGTGGCCTCTCAGGAATCAATGCATGCTTGGTCAGGGGACAATGCTCTGTATGTAGGAATTTACAGGGTAAGTTCCTCAGAAAGAACACCAAAAGGACACCGCTCACAACCAGATCACAGATCAATACACCAGTATTTTTGACGTGGTTAAAACCCTCAAAGAGGGAAACCGTCCACGGCCTGCGCCAACGTGGCTACTACAGGCAATTTATTAATCAAAGAATGAAAATTTACATAAGCTTCTCTCATGCACGGATTACCCGAACAATGACCCTCCATGCGCTTTAAATAGAACTCATTGACCAATCGGGTGTCAAGCCACGGATCAAGTGTCGGTAATACCGAGGAGAGAATGAACCGTCAGATCACTACATATCGTGACCGTCGGATTGTAAGTTACAAAATGTACAATGGTAAAGAAACACACTTTACCTAACTCTATACCTAACTCTAAACTAGAACAAGTTGTACTTAACTATTTCCTATGTGTCGGAATATCCTAACATCCCCCCTTAAGAACAACTTGGGATAGGATTGAAGGATTTACAAATAAGACACAATAGGAGAAGGAAGGAGGCACTAGAGCCTATCCCCCCTTGGATTGCAAGACTTGAAGACCGAGAAAATAGTGTAAGTGTCCTAAGTCTGTCATTTCAAATTTCTTTTTAAGGCTGGACTTCACATGGTTTATAAGGTTGGGATCACTACCAGTAAGAATAAGATCATAAACATAAAGAACAAGGATGATAAGAGAGTTGCCCACTTTCTTGGTGTAGACAGTATTGTCAGAATAACACCTAGAAAAGCCAGATTCTAAAAGAAAGCTATCCATTTTGGCATACCAAGCCCGAGGAGCATGAAAAATTTTAGGGGCTAATGTTCGCCCAGTGGGCTAATTTTCCATGATTTTTCCAAAAAAAAGATTCGCCAATTTCCAATTTTATAAAAGACGATTCGCCCAAATTTTAGAATATAAAATTATTTTACCTTAAAAATCGCCAACATTATAGAGAGACTATATATAAAATAATTATAAATTTGATTAATTTTACAAATATATCAATAAACATTTATAATTTGCATATTAGGGATTAGTGAGATTCGCCAATGTTTTAAACTTCAAGAAAATTTTCCATCCTTAAAATTTTCCTTGCCGAGGAGCTTGCTTGAGACCATAAAGAGATTTCTTAAGTCGACAAACAAGGTTGGAGTCTGTTTGTATGAAGCCAATGGGTTGTTCCATATAGATTTCTTCTTGGAAGTCCCCATGCAAGAAGGCAGATTTAACATCCATCTGATGGAGTTCCCATTTTAAAGAGGCAGCAAGGGAAAGAACAAGGCGGATAGAGTTCATTTTGGCAACAGGGGAGAAGGTTTCAATGTAGTCAATGCCTTCAACCTGTGAAAATCCCTTAGCAACAAGATGAGCTTTATGTTTATCAACATTCCCATCTGGTCCATACTTGGTTCTGTAAACCCATTTACATCTAACAAGTTTGCGTCCCTTTGGTAGAGGAACAAGATCCAATGTATCATTTGCCAACAATGAATGATATTCTTCATTCATAGCTGCTTCCCAATGTGGATGGCCTGAAGCTTCTGCAAAAGTGTCAGGATCATGATTTACTAGAACTTGAGCCAGTAAAGAAGAGGCTCTTTCAAACTGAGAACGTGTACGTCGCTGATCTGTAGGATCACCGGCAAGATCACCTGCTGCATCCCGAGTAGCACGGACCCATCTTGGAAGTTGAGGATCCTGAGAAGGTGGGGGAGGATTATCATCCTCACTTTCATCATTTGAGGAAGAAATGTTTTCAAAAGTAGAAGAGATAGGAAGAGTTGGCACATCCGCCGGACTAGGCTTGCAGGCCGATTTATTTTCATCAAATTTTACATCTCTTCTAATGATAACATTTTTGGACTTAAATGGAATAATTCTATAACCTTTTACATCTTCAGAATATCCAACAAAAGTACATTTCTCACTCTTATGTTCTAAAGCTTTATGCTTTTCATCTGGAATATGGGCCCATGCTTCACTTCCAAAAACACGAAAGTGACTTACATCTGGTTTAATGGAACTCCAAGCTTCTTCTGGAGTGATATTCTCTAGAACCTTAGTAGGAGTGTGATTGATTATATAATTTGCACAATTAATTGCTTCATCCCAAAAACTAAGACTGAGTCCTTTAGATTGCAGCATACAATTAGCCATTTCCTTTAAGGTGCGATTTTTCCTTTCAGCTACACCATTTTGTTGTGGAGTGTATGGAACAATATGTTGCATTGGAATTCCATTTTCGGTGAAAAAGTTGATGAATGTGTTTTTAACATATTCTCCACCATTATCAGTTCTTAACTTAAGAATTTGATGTCCAGATTGTTTTTCAACAAAAGCTTTGAAGGCCAAAAATGTGTTAAATACTTCGCTCTTGAGTTTTAAGAAGTATACCCAAGTGCGTCTGGAGAAATCATCAATGAAAGTTAAGAAATACTTGCAGCCAGAGAATGAAGGAACAGGAAGTGGACCACATAAATCACTGTGCACAAGCTGTAAAGGGGCTGAGGCATGCCAAGAGGCACATTTTTCAAAACTGTCCCGATGATGTTTTCCGAGTACACATTCGGAACAAACACCATCTCTGCAAGATACCATAGGAAGACCTGTCACCATATTTTCTTTACATAGATGCTGAAGGGATCGATAGTTTAAGTGACCAAATCGCTCATGCCAAAGTTTGCTCACTTCATCATTATGAGCAACAAATACTGAGGGAAGATTTGATGACCCAAAGTTGTGAAACTTATACAACCTTGTGGAATCGTCAGCAATACCAGTAGCTAGAATCTGTTTAGGATCTCTCAGATCCTTGATTGCAACATCATGAGGTGAAAAATCAACAATTTTACCTTCACCTGAATGAGTTATCTGATATACAGATAGAAGGTTGCAGGATAAGGTTGGAACACATAATACATCATTAAACTGACCATTGTCTAGATGAACAGTTCCAGTCCCTACAACATTAAGAGATCTATCATCACCAACATATATATTTTTGGTGTTACAATCATTTAAAGAAGAAAACATGGCTTGGTTTTTGGCCATGTGATAAGAGGCTCCAGAATCAATGAGCTACTCATGAGAATGAGAAGAAGAAGATACATTTAATGCATAACCAGACTGAGATGATTGACAACGACATGCAGAAAGTGCCATTCCTGAAGATGAAGTTGAAGTTGAAGTTGAAGAATTCTCCACATGGATGTTGTGTTTCTTCATTGCGGCTTCCAAGGCTTCCATCTTCTTAAAGCATTTAGATTCTAAGTGTCCATCTCGATTACAAAAGTTACAATGTCTATCAGTCTTCTTCCATTTGTTTTTATTGGTCCTATCATTTTGCTGAAATGATCTTTCATTTTGAGGCTGAGTTGGTTTAGGACCATTCTTTTGAGGATATGACTTCTTAGGATTCTTTGAATTTGGTTGTTGCTGGACGGCTAACGCTTTCGTGGAAGAGTTTCCAAGATTAAGAAGACCAAGGTGTAAGAGTTTTTCTTGTTCTCTTATTAAAGAATCACAAAAAGAGTCAAAGGAAGGGACCTTGTAGTATTTTCCTTGACAAATGAAAGCTTCCCTTGTAGAATGGAAGGTGGAAACAAATACAGAGTAGGCTGGTCCCAACTTAGTAAGGATGGAATAAATAAGGTTACTATCTTCTTTCTTAACCTTAACACCTTCCAAAAGATATCTAAGGGTCTTGAATTTGGACAAGAAATCTTCAATGCAAGAAAAATTATTAGGATCCAATGTAAGCAACTCATTTTCAAGTTGATGGGCTCTAATTTCATTTTTAATCCCAAAAACTTTAGTAAGTTTTTCCAATGCTTCATGAGGAGTCTCAAGTTCTGCAATATGGAATCTGAGATTAGGAGAAATAGACATCCCTATCAAACCACGTGCTTGATCTTGTCTATTTTCCCATTTTTCAGCCTTGTCTTCATCTTTTGGTTTCTTCTCTTGGTCTGTGGCTATTCTGTAGAGACCTTTACTTCTAAGTAAATCTTCCATGTAGGCTATCCATTGGAAGTAGTTAGTGCTGTTAAGAATGACTTGGCATGGACTTTCCATTTTAAAAAAAAAGCTGAAGCTGAAGATGCTGAAAGTAAGTGTTCCAATGGATAGATCTCGAAAAATTAGGCTGTTTTAAAAAAACCAGCTCTGAAAAAGGCTTCCGGATGAAGAAGTTATGGCTTTTTGAAAAAAAAATTGTTGAAGTTACCAGCAAAGTGCGCAAATGTGCGGGAATGAAAAAATCCGCCCCCACAAAATGGAGACTTGAACCCAAGACCTCTACTCTCTTAAAATAGCTTTGAACCAATTGATCTATACAAAAAATTGAGAGAGAGAGAGAGAGAGAGAGGGGGGGGGGGCCTTGGTTTGTGTGCTTGCCTTGAGAAAGCTCTTTTTCCCTACAAAACACAAAACACAAAACCCAACATGAATATGCAAAGAAAAACGAACCTTGCGGCTCGAAGTTAGCTTTAGCCAAAAAACTAGATATATTTAAAAAAAATGAACCTTGTGGCTCAAAGTTAGCTTTAGCCGAAAAACTAAATATTTTTCTCAATGTTTCTGATTTTCCGAGATCACACTAAGGTGCAGGGAAAAGAGCATAAGCATGAGAAAAATCCTTCCTTTCTGTTTCTGATTTGCCCAGATCGCACAGAGTCGCAGGGCAAAGAGCATACGCAGAAATGAAAGGTATAGATCCGGTTAAAAAAATGCTAAATAAACCGAAACCGAAATAAGCAGAGAGAAAATAACAGTAAACTGCAAATAAACACTGTATACCTCCCGATCTGAAAAATGACGCAGCTACGGCTACCGGAAACCTTTTCGCGTGAAACGAAAGGGGTTCCTCACTGGAACAGATGCTCCGAACGCAACAGAGCTGTCCTCTCAGCCTGAAAGCAGTCGGAAACAACAGATCTAGGAAACGACAGTCGGATGCAGTTCTACCGGCTTCAGATTTGGATCACCAACGGACGCGGCCCTCAAATAGCTCTGATACCATGTAGGAATTTACAGGGTAAGTTCCTCAGAAAGAACACCAAAAGGACACCGCTCACAACCAAATCACAGATCAATACACCAGTATTTTTGACGTGGTTAAAACCCTCAAAGAGGGAAACAGTCCACGGCCTGCGCCAACGTGGCTACTACAGGAAATTTATTAATCAAAGAATGAAAATTTACATAAGCTTCTCTCATGCACGGATTACCCGAACAATGACCCTCCATGCGCTTTAAATAGAACTCATGGACCAATTGGGTGTCAAGCCACGGATCAAGTGTCAGTAATACCGAGGAGAGAATGAACCGTCGGATCACTACATATCGTGACCGTCGGATTGTAAGTTACAAAATGTACAACGGTAAAGAAACACACTTTACCTAACTCTATACCTAACTCTAAACTAGACCAAGTTGTACTTAACTATTTCCTATGTGTCGGAATATCCTAACACTGTAGAGCACCCTTGAGTGAGAGACAGTGCTCTGCAATGCAGTTAGGCCCTCTTTGACCTGTGCTGATCCACCTTAGGGAAAATTTTCACCTTTGGAATGTATCTTTGCCAACTTTTCTCTATTTGTTTGCTTGCTGCTTGATCAATGAATGTCATGTCTCAGAGAACAAGTTTTGATCTCCTTTGCCAGCCCTACTTTGAGTTAATTGATTAATGTTTCTTAAATGATTTCTTTGTCATTATCAATCTATAGTCAAGGTTAGAATAATTGATTAATCTTTGTTTGAAAGAAGGTGTCGTAAAGTCTTCTTTTCCTTCGAAATTGAACTGTTGTAAAGTCTTCGTTCTCATAAAAGATTGATTGATTACATGTGCATGTTTCCTTTTTGTTCATCATAACATTAAGGGATTCGAAAATAAAAAAATTCATCATTCATATTGTAGTTTGTGAGTTCTTGAAAGGAATAGTTAGGGAAATTGCATTAGATGTGCTCTCTTTTCTTTGTCAAAAGATCTGATTGCTCTATCCCTACTAGATAAGGATTTTCATTGTTAAATTGAATGGAAAGAATGCTTATCATATTAGTTGAATTTTAGGAATTACAAACATACATCACATAGTGAACCTTGAAAGGAAAATTCTAAAGAAGATAAACTTAAAATTTATTTGAATTTACCTAATGGAGCATTGTCACCTAACAAAAAACAATTATAGGTCTAGGCTAGAGATGTGTTCTGGCATCGTAAAACAAATAAGTTGTCACTAACTTGTTTGCAATAAATCCCGATTGTTATACATCATTCCATGTAATTGATTATATCGTAGATTATCCACATACCTTTGGGTATATATGGCAGTGTTACAGTACGTAAAGTATATGGGAATGCACTCGCTATGCGGTTTTGCATTAGACAACGCTTATATGGATTGGGCCTCCACATACTTTCAGGTATATATGGGAGGGAAAAACTAGGTTGCTATCCATCCTCAAGTAATCGATTCAGTTGCATTGTACACTGTGATACACCGAACACAACATTCAGGGAGATTGCCTACTCGTACTTCTCGGTTTTCCAGGAGGTATTCTGCAGTTCACAGTTTCTTGGTAAACATTTTTCCTAGATTATCCCTCTTTTGTTTTGTTATGTTAATTTGATTAAAATAAAATTAATTTACCGTGGATAACATCCTCCACTCTTGCTACTTAGTTGATCTTAGGTTGAAACATATCGTGACAAATCTGAAGTCCACGGATCAAGGAATTCCTTTTGATGGGAATCTTAGTCCTTTTCCTCCTTTTGGAAATATTAGTGCTCCTTATATGGCTACATTTTCCCTTCTAGGATTTACCATTGGCTTGTCAGTATGGTTGTTTTCAACCTCCTTTGTTCAAAATATCATGATTTCTCCGCAATTGAGATCACCTTCAACTGGATAAAATCAACCTCCAGTTGATCCTAACATTGACCCTTTTCCTTCTTCCTCGGTTGTTTCTTCCTCCCCTTCTTCCTCTTCACCCGGTGAAAGTATTGTTACTAGTAACCAAGTGGCTAAGAAGAAGAAGAAGGGGAAGAAGAAGAAGAAGAAGTAGATTTAGCAAAGGGACAACCAAGCAACCATTTCTTTGAATGCAACATCTAGTGAGAAGCCGTCTATCAAGCCTCACAAAGTTTGATATCCATGTTTTTGTAGGAGACCATCTTCTTCGAAATTGTCCTGATATTCCTTAGATCTTAGAAGAAGGGTCTTCTTGTTCACATCATCCTGTGTCATCAACTTCTGGACATCATGCTGGTGACACACCATCAACTAGTGGTACTAAAGTTCATGGAAATAAGGGTAAAGTTAAGTTTCCCTGTAGGTTATGTGAAGGGAATCACCCCATTCACCTTTTTCCCTATCTGGATTAAGCCAAAAAAGTGTTGGATACCTGTCCTCCTTCACCACAACAACTTCCATCTAGTTACAGGAGACTCTCCCTTAATCTTTCACTAGTTGATTAATTGACTGACTCAAGTCAACCATCGGTCAAACCCACTCTCTCTGAGAGTGAATCGGATGAGTCTATACCTAACTCAAATCAATAGGTCAAGGAAACACTTGACCTGATTTCACCTTCAGTTTATCATACCTTTCTTGAAGAGAGTGAATATGATACCACTTAGGTTCTTTTAGTTTCTTCAGATTCAAATGAGGATGGGGGAAATCCTCCTGTTCCATCAAGACAGGAGGAAAATCCTCCAATTCTCGTAACACAAGGGGATAATACTGTCGTTTCTATGGTAACCCCTCCAAGTAGTCTGGTCACTTCCTTTGATTGGAATCGACTTGTAGGATGTCGTCTTCCTTCTTATGTGCCTTTCTAGATCATAGTATAGGTTTGCAATATGATTGTACCTAACAATATTATAGATGAAGGCGCATTAGTGAGTATCCTTTCCTCAACTGCTTGGCAAGCACTTGGTTCGTCGCCACTTGTGCCCATTATCCAGAATCTGTTGGATTTTATCAGAGGAACCAGTCAACCATTAGGGATCCTTCCTAAGTTGCCTATTACTTTGGCAGGAAAAATCATTTGTCTAAATGTGATGGTAGTCCCAGGCCCTTTAGATTACAATTTACTTCTTAGGCGCAACTATGTTTATGACATGGGAGCTACTGTTTCAAAACTCTTTCAAGTAATGTGTTTCCTGCATGAAGGCAGAATTGTCACCATTGACCAACCTTCATTTCTCGGTCCAAATATGGCTTCTAGTTAACCATCTTCCCTAAGTGGTCCTTTTGTTTCAATGGTATCATCCTTGCCACGGGTTAATTATGTGGCAACTCCTTCCATGCCTACATCAACAGACGATCAATTTTGTGATGTTGTACATTATGTACTTGGGGCATTGGAACCTGATCCCTCCTTCTAGAGCGTTGTTCTCCGATTTGATGAGAACCTCTTGGAAGTCATGACCTCTTATGCGTCGTGAAAAATGAATCTGACGATAGATCCTTGTCTTGTGTCAACCTTGTTAGAAAATGAAACCAAGGATATGAGGGTAGTTCTTTTACTGTGTCAGCCTCATTAAAAAATGAAACAAAGGGTATGAGGATAGTCCCTGGTCTTGTGTCAACCTCCTTAAAAAATGAAAACAAGGAATATGAGGATAGTTCTTCTAATATGTCAACCTCATTAAAAAGTGAAATAGGTTACAAAGCATAGTTCCTTGTCTTGTGTCAAGATCGTTAAAAAATGAAACAAGGAATCTGAGCAGAGTTCCTTGTCTTGTGTCAAGCTTATTAAAAAATGAAACAAGGTCCCCTACAGAAAAGTTCCAATTCGAGTCTTTGAGCAGATCTTGTAAAATCCTAGTCGGGTGTTTCACTTGATCTCGTAAATGAACCTTCATTCCATCCACTTGATAGCCACGAGTAGTCTACTTAGGTGAATGCAATGAAGATTGGGGGGCATGCAATTAGTGGTAAAGTTATGTTTCCCTATAGGTTATGTGAATGGAATCACCCCATTCACGTTTGTCCCTATCTGGATGAAGCCAAAAATGTGTTCGATAATCGTCGTGCTTCACCATAGCGACTTCCATCTAGTTACAGAAGACTCTCCCTTTCATCAGCTGGGGGCCTGTAAACCAATCTCAGGCATATTTATTTTTTCAAGCTTGTGTAAAAATGAAACTGAATTCAAGCATAGTTCTTCATTTTAAGCTTGTGTAAAAATGAAACTGAATCCAAGCATAGTTTCTCATTTCAAGCTTATGTAAACATGAAACTAAATCCAAGAATAGTTCCCTATGGTTCAAGCTTGTGTAAAAATGAATCCATTTTCATTTTAACCCTCGTGATTTCCATTCTATCAGCCTCTTCAACCAAATAAGCCTTGTTTTTTCTCCTTTCATTGTCACTATCTACTTGGCCGATGATACGCTTTCACTTGGTTGTTTTACCCTTTTTGAGGAACAATTGGAATGTGTGGTCTTATTAGCCAGCCTCTTCACATAAATCAACATGTTTTGAGAAGTTCCAACATCACCAGAACCGATTTCTATCCTATACACCACTCGTTCCTTAGAGTGGAGTCCTCTTTAATCACTTTTCACACTCTCTAAACATGAAAACATTGCCGATAACTTTTCCTTTCTAGCTCGTTAATGGATTGGATACGATATCTCTCTTGTATTATTTTACGGTTTTTTTGGCTTGAGATATTAATTTACGAAAAATAACTTTTGGAGTTTTCTTTTTGTCTCTTTTCAAACTCTCTAAACATGAGAATGACCGAGTTATCTTTGTCATTAAACTCTCTAAAACATCAAATAGCGACAAACTTGTCCATGTAAACAATGTCGAGTTTCACCTTCACTAGACTCGTTAAAACATGAAATAGTGATGGATTCACCCGAAGGGTGAAATTATACAACAATAATATGTTATCCTTCTCAAGATTGATAAAAATAAAGAGGTATTGGGCAACAATGACTAGGGAAAATGGGAAAAAGGGGAAACCACTTTATGGTAGTAGGTCTCTCTTGAACATGACACTTTCACTCCATCACCATGACTATTTCGGTTGGGTTATTAGCTTGATGGTTATCATACCATTAGTCTATCATACCATCCATCACTTTGTTTTGGGTCGATGCTACCAATTCATTTTGGTGTTGCCGACATGTTCAAGAGAAGTCATTCAGTGAGAATTCATCCTTTGCAATACCATAAATCTTCATGTTCATGACCGCCATTCCTGAACCTTTTGTCATTAGTCAAATTCCATCTCTAAAATAACTAAACTTGTTTTGTGTCGTTGATGTGGGATACATCAAGGCCCTCTTGCAACGAATCGCTTCTTGTCGACATCAGCACATTATCCAAGAAGTTGACTTAGAAACACCCTTCCAGTACCTTGAGGCTTGCATACATCAGGGGCAGGTTTCTTAATTCTAGCGATAGGCATACATCAATGGCCTTCGTCCAAAAGACTTTGTCTGGTATTCAACATCAAATCATTCATTCACACCATGCAGAATGTACACCAGTACCTTGAGGATGATTATCATTATGGATGATTTCTCTCGCATATGTTAACAACCTACATCATTGGCTGGTAATCAGATGGTGTCTTCCCATGTTTGATTTCACATCACATATTCACATGGTTAGACTCATACTTGAGTGAATGATTGAATGAGATATAAGACCTCGGGTCTAGTTTCATCCATTTGGGCTACGATTTCAAGAGTACCAAATCATACGTACAATGGCTTTACATTGATAGTCATTCGAATCATGGGTCTATATTTGTAGAGGACTATTTATGTACATGTAATGAAAGTTTATAAGCTGAGCAAGGGTATGGCTTCCCTTAGAAATTCATGTAAAATCAAATATCATGATATATGTATTGTAATTGATGTAGGTCACCTTCCACTTCGATACCTCCTCATCACATCGTAAAGCATTTCATTCGACATTGGAATTTTTCTGACTTCATGCTTTAGGGGGCAGCTATTACAGATCCATTTGGGCACATCAATCCCATCATATATATTAGTGTTTTAGGGCTCATCAAACCCTACTTTCAGTTGCTACATGTCCTAAGCAAGTCACCCCTTTGAATGCCTCCTTCCCAGACAATTTCATGACTTAAAGACATCCAGAAATAGCCTCCAGAGGGACCAACGTAGGTAAGACCTTGTAAAGGTGCACTGCAGAGTAGTTGAGTCCACTGCCAGGGTGCTCTATAGAGAACTTAGGCTTCCTTTCATCTGTGTTGGGCGAGATTAAATGGAATTCACATAGGGTTTGGGGAATATTCTTATCTTTTGGAGTCATCTAAAAGGTTCCCTCACTTATCAACTCCTATGAGCTCGAAAATGGATGAGGAATGAGTTAAGGTGCATCCTATCCTCTCATCCCTTCTTCCATGGAACTAATTCTAAGTATGGAAGGTCATTCAATGCCACCATTTATGAAAAGACCTCCATCATCTTCCTATAAATTGACCACTCATCTAAGTGATTAGGGGCTAGATTATGTTGAATTGTAAGGAGACATTGTTGCTATGATATTTGGCTTTGAAGCAAGTATTGTAATGCTACAAGTTTGTCATGCTTTTGATGTGATGTGGATGGGATCCAAGCTGGAGGAATGGCTTTGAATCAGACACCAATTGTTGTAATTCCTTCCTCTATTCAATAAAGTGTTTGAACCTTTTTTCCATATGTTTGTATTGTTTCATAATGCTTATATATGTGAATTGTATTTATTTCCTTTCACTTATATTCAAAAGATATTGTGCTTTGATCGATTCTTTGTTTTCTGTTGTGTTTATAGGTACTTCTCAAGTGTATTAAGTACGGGAAGGAGTGACAGGATAGATACAAGGGAGACGAGAGGAAGGTGAAACTACAATTAGGTCTTCTCATCTTCTCATGTTATCTATTGCTTATAGGAAAAGACTAAAACACTTTAAACTGTTGTTCTATATACACCTACTTATCTAGGTAATTAGTATTTATCCATAGATACCAAATTCTCCAAAACAAGAAACCAAATATTGATCATGTCTGAATATTTGGGAGTCATGTATATATTCACATTCCCAAGGACAAAAGAAAGAAGCTAGATCCCACAATCAAGAAAGGAATATTTGTTGGATATAACAACTCTTCCAAGTCTTACAGAATCTACATAAGGGAAGGATATCAAGTAGAAGTAAGAAGAGATGTAATTCTCTATGAGAGAATTGCTATCAATAAATCCAAATATCTCCCATCTGATTTTGATGAGGAGGATATTGCTATGTTTGATGGAGAAGAAGGTTCTAGTGAACCAATATCTCTCCTTGAAAGAAGAAAGAGATTTAACATGTTAACTTCTACACTTCAAGAATCAGAAGGTCACACCACAAGAGGAATATTCACGGAGAGCGAGAAACTGAGAAGATACTCCAGATATCCAGCATATATGTGAAACCTCATTGAAGATGAACCTTCCCATTTCAAAGAAGTAACCAAACACCAAGAATGGAAGAATTCAATGAATGAGGAATACTAGTCTATTATGAAGAATTTGTTGAGAAATGACAACAGGAAATTCTAGTTTAATTTGTCCTTGAATTAAGCTCTAAATAAAATAGAATTCTTTTCTCATAACAATTTGAAAATAATTAATTAAGTTTAATTAACTTAATTATTTTAGGAGATTCAAAATTGGAAGTCTTTTAGAAGACATGTATATGTTCTACCTAACTTATAGGATTTCAAGATAAGTTATGAATGAGTTGTAATTAGTTAACTCAGATTATTGATTTAAGCCTAGTTAAATTAGTTCCAATCAGTTTTAGGAATTAATAGTGAGTAAACAGTCAGTTCGGACACTAGTGACCTAATTAGTGCTACTCTAGTTAACTGAAGATTCCACCATCAGAAACTCATGCATGTTGATTCTAAGAAAGACCCAATTGAGAATAGATTGCAAGGATAGTGTACTATTTGTTTTATATTTTTCTGAGTTGCACTAATAGTGCATGCATTCAGGAACTGATCCTTGAGTGATTGCGCTATTTTTAGAGGCTTTATTTCCCTTTAAATAGAAGCTAACCTGAATCACAGGAATTACACATTGGAATAGAGACTTGAAGAAGTTGTGAATTGGCTAAGATTTAGCCTTGAGATTGCCTATGAGCTGGAGATTGAATTTGTTGAGTGTTGGGATTGTTCTAGAGCGAACAAGCATTTTAATTTCATCTTGATTTTCTTGATTAATACAAAACAAATAGTGGGGTTTTGAGCTGTGGCTTTCCCCAGATATTTATTGTGTTATGCGCCTTTGATTCTCTTCCTCTATTCATTATTTTTTTGTCGATGTTTATGGGCTTCCACTGTAAAGGGTATAAGTATATTCTTGTCTCTTATTTTAGTAGATTACATTAGCTTGTGAATCTAAAGGATTTTCTACATGGTATCAGAGCAAGATTGTTTTTTCATCTGAATGTTTGTAGAGAATTTATGTGCAAAATTTTTAGAAAAAAATAAATATTTGGATTCCTTGGGAAAGGATACCCAAATCCAAAAAAAAATCAGCCAAATCAGAGTTCAGATGAGGTAGACATCGCTGATTTAAAATCATCTCTCTAGAAGAGATTTCAAAGTTTTGAGTTATGGGTTACATGTGAAAGTGAAATTGGCATACATACTTTAGGATCGGCAGATGGCATTCCATGGGTTGAGGCTTGAGTGTGCCTTGGAAGGCAACTCAAATTTTATGGCCTAGAGGGACATGATGGAGGTTGTGCTAGAAGATAATGGCTTGAAAGAATTCATTGATCAAGAAGTCCCCAAGCCAGTAGCTACGAATGTACAAAACTTGGCTGAATGGAAGAAGTGTGTGGAAAAGGCAAGGTGGATAATCCTTGAGGGAGTCTGAGACCACACTGTCTCGAGTATACATGGAAATGAAATTCCGCATTCTATGTGGAAAACATTGACGGACTTGTACCAGAATAGAAGTGATCAAAGGAAGTTGGCACTGAAGGATAAACTTCTTAAAATCAAGATGGAGAAAGGCAAGACGATTCCAAAAGTACTTGAAAAAGTTCGCTCAATGTTGGGATGAACTTGGAAGTGTTGGAATCACAGTTTTCGAGGATGATATGGTGAGCCTTGTGCTTCTTGGACTCCCAAAGAGTTAGCATAGTTATCATGACTCTATCAATGGTTGGGAGAAGCTATGAGATTGGGAACAACTATGGTTGGATTTGATGCAGGATGAGATTAGGAGGAACACTAGGGATGGCTCTTCATCAAAGACTGATGATGAAGATAATTGTGCCGTAGTGATTAAGGAAAGTAAGGGGAAAGGTAAAACTTCTCGATCCAAATCAGATTCTTATCATGGAGGTAAGAAGAAGGGCATGAAGAAAGTCAAATTCTTTCATTGTCACAAAATGGGTCACTTTTCTACAAATTGTCCATTAAAGAAATCTAAGGAGAAGTCCTTAGGAGTAGCAGTGGGTGAGGCTTTGGCCTCCCAATTCAAATTGGACTTTTCCCTCATTACATGCATGGTGTCTTCAATGATGGGAAGTGTATGGTAGTTAGGCATTGGAGTTTCTTTCCACATGATTGGCCACAAAGAGTTATTCAGTGAACTGGAGGAGAAAGATCTTAAGATGCATATTGAGATGGGTGATGACCGTAAATATAGTGTTATCGATGTGGGCATTATTACTTTTCAGAGGGAGCATGCTGCTCCACTCACCTTGAAGAATGTTATGCATGTACCCGGATTGACAAAGAACTTGGCATTTGTTGCCATCCTTGAGGATAGAGGCTATGTTGTGATCTTTTTGAAAGGAAAGGCATTCCTTCAACACATAGCCATGGGTCAAGTAAAGAAGATAGGGATTCAAGTTCAAAATCTCTATAAGATAGAGGTAGAGGATTGTGTTTCTTTGATTTCAAAAGCAGAAAAGATGTTGAGCCGAGATGTTGGTGAGTTGTGGCACAGGCGATTGGGCCACTTTTGTCATGGGGCTTGGAAGATATTGTAGCAAATCTCTATCGGTCTTCCCAAAGGTACGCTTGAGCAAGTTGATACATGCAAGGGTTGTACTTTGGGAAAATACACCAAGTCTTCCTTCGGAGATAGAGACAGTCGAGCAAATTCTATTATGGAGAGAGTCCATTCAAATGTGTGTGGACCATTTTTGACAATATCCACCACCAAACACATGTATTATGTTATATTTTTAGATGATTAGTATCATAAATTCTAGATATTTTTGATGCAGAGGAAGGATCAGACACTCACAAAGTTTTGTGAATTCAAACCATTTGTTGAGAAAGAGTCAGGTAAGAAGGTTAAAGCTCTACAAAGTGATAATGGTGGATAATACATCTCCAATGAGGTTAATAATTTCAGTGCAACAAAATGGATTAAATTAGATTTGATGACACCTCGTAACACTCAACATAATGGGGTTGTCGAGAGGAAGAATAGTAGCATAGTAGGGGAAGCAAGGGTGTTGTTGCATGATCAGGGCTTACCACTACACTTGTGGGCTGAGGCATGAAACACATTGGTTTATTTTCAAAACCATAGCCCACATCTGATGCTTGAGAGTAAAACACTAGAGGAAGCTTATTTCGATAAGAGGTTGGATGTTGGTCACTTCAGGATTCTTTGGGTCATCAGTTTATTTCCACGTGACTAAAGATGCATGGAAGATGCTTGAGCCAACAACAGAGTTGGGGATCTTTTTGGGGGTACACTGATATGCCCCACAACTATCGGGTGTACATGAAAACCAATCAGATGACAGTGGTTCATAGAGATGTCAAGTTTGATGAGGAGAAGGCCATGCTAGTATCCCTTAAGAGGGAGCTTTATCTACATGCAGATGATGAAATTTTAGTTCCTAAGGTTGAGGATCCTCATATTGATGTGGATCAGCCACATGTAGATGTTCTAGGAGTGGAGAAATACACTCATGTAGAGTCTTCCAGAGAGGGAAGAAAGCGCACTAGAGAGGCTGACAAATTGTTGGATGATGCATGGGAGAATGTGAGAGCACCCTCTTCTCATTGTAGACAGAGGAGCTCACTAGAGAGGTACCCTAGATACATGACACTTATGGGTGCATGTGTTGTGACAGAGCCATCTTTCTCTCAGGAAGTAGTGTAGCAGCTAGTTTGGGTTGATGTGATGGTGGAGGAGTATAACTTCATAGTTCGAAACAGTGTTTGGGATGTGGTCGAGAGACCATAGGAAAAGTCAGTTGTGAGATCCCGTTGGCTTTACAAGGTAAAAAAAGTTGTAGATGGTAGCGTTGAGAAGCATAAGGCCATATTTGTGGCCTGTGGCTTTTCACACGAAGAGGGGATTGACTATGATGAGACCTTTGCTCTTGTTGCAAGGTACTCATCTATTAGATCTATTTTTGCACTATCTGCATAGATGGGTTGGAGTATCCATAAGATTGATGTGAATACTACCTTCCTCAATGGCATGATTAGGGAAGAGGTGTACATAGAGCAGCCTGAAGGTTTTGAAACCGTGGACTGTGAGTCGCGTGTGCTAACTCAAGAGAGCATTGTATGGGCTGAAGAAAGCACCCCGTGCTTGGTACATCATGACAGATAGCTACTTCACTACATTGGGCTTCATGAAGAGTGAAGCTGATGTGAACCTATACCACATAGTGGTGTAATGTAAGCGATGAGCACCAATATTGCAGCAAGAATGCTACAACTCCTGGGGCTACCAAATTTACCTCATCATCCCAGGGTTCGTACAAACTTGGAGGTGACAGTCTTGTATACAAAAATAGATGCAATGGGTCCGCTATTTTGTCACCGTTGAGTTGGCTGATAGACCACTAGGGTTTCTCAAACCAACCTTTTATTGATTTAGAGGAATTTTGATTACCAATTCAGAAAGGATAATTTTACCCTAATTGAGAGAATTTAAATGCTACCTACTGCAGTAAAGAATGAATGAAATAGATGCTTAAAACATGCAACTCATCTAGCTATTTGTTAAGATACCTTGCTTCAGAAAAATTCTAAGCTACACATGTGAAACCCTAACTAACCTAAGCATGAAATCTGATCTAATCAAACACTTAACTGTTGTCAATATGAATAAGCATAACAACCTTTTTCTTTTTGTCTTTTTGTAAAAACATGAGTGATAATTCTTCTTGATTTTATGGCATGTGGGTTAGGTGTGGAGAGAGATGTCTGTGATGGGTCAGATGGCTTGGTAGGCAAGCAGGGGTATTCTCTTAGCTTTCTTGGTGCATTTCTCACAATCGACCTCAAAATAGGCCACTACAGGTCGTCCTAATTCACCTACAAGATCCCCTATATTCCTAGAGGAACAGGTCGAAAGCATGAGTAATTTAGGTAGTGGTATAAGGCTTAGGGAAGGTGAGTGATGGAAGGAATAAGGCAAGGAAGTGGTTAGGAATCCCTCAGAACTTAAACCAAAGTTGTATGATGGTTGGATTTGCTCTAAGCATGGCAAGTTGTCCTTATGAAATGATAACTCAGATTTTGGACTTAGTGAATTTTGGCAATCATGGATGGGTGAGGTTAGGTTGAGGCTAGTGATTTGAGGTCTTCCTGCACTATTCACACTCCTGCAATATACACATCTTTGTTGGAATTTACCCATAAATCATGTCAAAACAAGAAAGGTTTCCAACAACATAAGAAAACCGAATTTCATCATTGATTTGCCTAGTTCATGCATGGAAATACTTTCAGCCTACTATGAACACACCATGAAACCTAATACAAATCCTAAGATATAAGAAATGACAAATTCAATCTATATTTGAAAACTGAGATATGCTAACCTAATTAATAGAAAAACCCTAAATTTCATAAGAAATCAGAATTCTGCCTTTTTGGGCTAAATGAGAGTTTTCCCCCAAACCATGGTCCCTGAAGGGAGGCATGAGGAAAGATCCACCTATTATGAACCTTTTTGGTATTCTTGTATATCTCTAAAGCTAATGTTAAATATATGCACAACTGGAAGCAAACTAATCAAATTCACCAATACTTGTGATGTAAAAATGCCAAAATCAATTCAACAATTAATCTATGAAATAACTTAAACATACAAGTACAAAAAGAGGAACCTCTGCTACTAGGATTGGGCCCTAACCCAAGGGATTTAGCCCTCTAATTCAACTCAAGGCTGGATCGAGGGAATTCTCATCTTCATTAACATATCAAAAAATTACATAACAATGTTTTGTCACAATCCTTCAACTCGAAAGTGCTTAGTTATCTTGCATAAAACATTTGAATCCTAATGAGGTTCTAGGCCTCCTTATTTATACCACTAAAGTTGCCAACAACTTCCTTAAATCTAGGGAGGCTTGGCTCCCAATCTCAAGATAAACTGGCTCTTAACTATCACTAGCTCGACTGTCAATGATCCTCATGACTCAGCTACCTACAACTCTGAGCTAGTGTGATTTGATTGAGGGATCTTCGAATGAGTAAGGATTTAATGAGGAAGATCCATATCCTATAATCCCTTCTTCTTTCCTCATTCAAGTTCCTACACCTTAATTAGCCATAATTTTCTCCCAAAAACATGCAATCAATGCACAGTAGACCACTAGACATAACATCTTACTTTTACTCATCTCATTAAGCAAAATATGATTAAAACATGTAAGGAATTATGAGAAGAGTTGGTTTTATTAAGCTTGGTGGTGTATTAAGGTCCATATATTTAGCCAATGATGAGCCTCATCATCACCCCAATACTGAAAGTGTTTCTCATCGTCTGAGAAACTTAATATATGTCCATGTCCTTCATTTCTCTAGTGGTTTCCTTGACATCCCATGCTTCTGTTGTAGTCTCTTCTTCCTATGAATAAAATCTTGCCTTCCTCTTTATATCTTCCCACTGCTTTCTTTCTTCTTCTTCTTTCCTTCCTTCCAACATTCTGAAAAGAAATGGTGGACAGAGCCTCAAACCAATCCAATTGACTTTGATTCTTTGTAGACCTTGCTTATACATGGGGGTTCTATTTAGTGCCTCTCTCATTCTGTTAGAAGAAAGATATTCTATGACTTTTAGGTTGTAAGGTAAGGTGTTCCATCTCCTTTGGAAAGCTTGCATGCTATCATCTCCTAGCAATCTGAACATGTCTTCAAAGTGTGTGACTACCTGTTCTCGTACAACAAGGTGCCTTGGTGCAAGCTTGGGATCATTTGTAATGAGGTTGTTTTTGCTGATGACAACCATTGGGTTAGATTGTTCTTCTCTGATCATAAGGGGTTATGTCTTTTATTTTCCATTACATTTTTCATCTCTATAGCTCTTGCCTCCTCATGAATCATCCATGATTCTAAGGTCATCAATTGCAAGTCCCCTAGCTTGGGATTTGGGTCCCACACATTTAAATCTATCAAGGCTAAATTGTGTAGGTAAAACTCAGATATTCTTTCTCTATCCTCCCAGGTGCTTTGAACACAGAGATCAATGAATTGTCTATAGTCTTGGAAGGGCATAGTTCCTTTTTTTGATAGGATCTTTATTTAGAATTGTAGCCATTTCTCCTTGAGGTACAAGGCATAAGACTTCACTGGCATCTTGTACTAGATTGCCTCCATGGAAAAACTAGCCATAGTTTCCAATTGGCTTTCCCTTTCCCATAGCTATCTTCTTAGCCATGTTTTCTTAGTCTCCAAATGAAATTTCATCATTGCTTCTCTATCCCTTATTTCACTCAATTCTCTGCCCATCTCTTTCCATTTCTCCTCCATGTGGCATACATCCTCCACCCCTTTTGATTTGGAAATTTTCATCCACTTGTGTGCCCTTGCCCTCTCTTTTTCAAGGTCAAAGAATAGGGGAATGGCAAACTTTTGTGGTATTACCCTACCTGCTTCAATGAACCTATAGTAGGAGTTGAGGTTTTGCTATGGACTAGGCTCTCTCAGTTCTTGATCTTCTTCCATTGTTTCTTGTTCAGTGACACCTTCCTAGCCCATCTTTTGTGTTTCTTGTAGGTTTGATAGAGTTTCCTATAGGATGGCCTCTACTTCCTTTAGATCTCTATGTGTCTCCTATAGGAGAGCTTTTCCTATTAAGGAGGTTGACCTCGTAACAGGCCTCCTAACATAGTTAACTGGAGACTTAGGAGAATCTTGTTTTGATGATCCTTGTCCTTGATTTTTATTTAGAGGGGCTACCTTCTCTTGTTGCTTTGGTGAATCCTCAATGACAATTGGAATTTTGGTGCGGGTTTGTGGTATTTCTTGTGTAATCCTAATTCTCTTTCTTGTCCTGAAGTACAGTGGAGTTTGTCTTTACCTCTTTCCCTTAGATTTGACATGTGTACTTAGTGCAGTAAGAGCAACAACTACCTCTTTCTTTGTAAGCTCTGGGGATACCCTTGGTGATCCTTCTTCCTCTCTGTCTTGAGCTGTTGACCTTTTTTCATCCTTCTTTCTTGTTTCCTCTTTTCCATTATATTTCTCATCCTCTTCTTTGTCTCCATCTCCCTCTTCATCTTCTTCCTCCATTTCTTTGCTCTACCCATCTGTTTCTTCTTTTCTTCCTTCCTCTACCTCTTCTTCATTCTCCTCCTCTATTTCTTCTTCATTTTCCTCCTTTGTTTCTTCTTCATTTTCCTCCTTTGTTTCTTCTCCTTTCTCACTAGTAGTGGGGCTTTTGTCATATTCAATAGCTTGAATTGTTTCTTATCCCTGCATGTCTGTAAAGGTTGTTCATGCAATAGGGAGTCTTAAGTTTTGTAGAGAATATTCAAGGATGAGCTTGATCAACCCATGATGGGATAGTTGTTGATGTTTTCCCTCCTGCACTTTGATGCTCATGTCTATCATTGATTGTAGAAGAAAATAAGGTTTACTCAATCTATTTTCAGGAGGTGTTTTCTCTCCAAATCTCATTTCTTTGAGGAGTCTGAAGTGGTATCCATACACTACATTGTACCTCCCTTCACATGAAATGTATTTAATGAGGTGGTAACTGAATTCATTCCAAGGGTATGGAATGATCTCCCTTCTAACCCCATTTTTTTCTCCATTGCCTCTTCTCCTTCTAAAAATAAGCTTTTATTTGCAAGGGTGTTGTTACCCTTGCCTTCTTTTCACCATGGTAACCCTAAAGGGAGTGTAGTGATTTTGCTTATAACTTTATGGGTAATTGCTAATGATAAACCTTTCACCACAGTAGTCGCATTGGTCCTAGTGAGGGGTATGAGTAAGAGGGAAATTCTCTGGCCACATCCTCTCATCCTCTCAAAGAACCCCATCCATTGATGCATTGTGAAAATTTCCACCACAGGAGGATGCTGGTGGATCCTTTCTATGTTTATGGGTTCTCTTTGTTGAAACCTCCTTTCATCTCTCCCTAGTAATTATAGAGGCTTGTGTGGATACAATTCAAGAATTTTGGTAGGTGAGGGAGTTTTGAATGTTAACTTTTAGTGACATGCAATACAATTATCCTATCTTAGGATGCCTACAATTTCCTAACCAAATTAAGGATTTTGTTTTTCTTTTCAAATTGAAAAAATGGAGGGTATGGATCCTACCTCGATTTGCCACATTGTTGTGAAGATAACTTTGATTTGAACTCCCTTAGCACCCACTGATAACTATGTAGGTTGATTCCTCTATATCTTGAAGGATTCCTGTAGGTTTCCTACGATGTAGATGCTAACTGTTTCTTGTAGGTGCTGCTTCAGGAAGGCCGAGAACAAACTCTTCGTTCATTGAATTCTCTAAGTTTATTTTCCTCTCTTTGTATGGGAATCATTGTTTTATTTCCATATATGGATGATCGTGTGGGGTGGTGTGTTGGCTGTCCAAGTACGAGCACCTCCTTTTGGACCATTGGTCCCATTATCAGTCCATCATTCCACTTCACCTCATAATCCTCTCCCACTCCATTCCTCTATAACTTAACCATTTTTTGCTTTATTCTCTTTTTCTCTTGATTTGACTTCTGCCACTTGTGGAGTGGTCTAACTGTTTTCTTCTCGTCGACTGACCTAAGGTGGCCTAGTTAACTAGCCACCTTTTCTTATAAAATCAACTCTCACATAATCCTATCATTTTGATCATATCGCACTAATGAGATAGCATGAGTAATATGACATACCTATGGGTAAGGTGCTTCCCTGATGATGCTTGTTGGAGAGTGATGCCTCTTTGCATTGTTTTTGCTACATATATTTCTATGTATTTGCCTCTTTTGATGCTTGGTTCTTTTGATGTGCAGGTGTTGGAGGGTGATGTTGGTGATGTTCTTGTTTCTTTTGAGCTCTAGAGGAGCTTATTCATCCTTGGAGTCCTTGTTCTGAAGATGGTTGCAAACATAGTGGTTTTATTTCTAGGTTAGGCTGCTACAGGATTTCCTACAAGATTCCCACAGGATGTCCTGTAGCTGCCTCTCCCATAAAATTTCATAATTTTTCTCAACTTCGAAGCATAAGGCGTGTTGAAACGAGTGACGGGGAATGACATATGAGAGATATTTCCTCTGAGTATGGTTCCTGATTCCCTCTTCTCTCTCTCTTTTGTTTGTTTTCTTTTTTCTTTTTGTAATCTGTACTTTTTGAATTGATTACTTTGATGAATGCAGGGGTGACATGGTGATGAAAGGAATGCTATGGTGTGGTGGAGTAAATGATTTTTCATCGAGGAATAGGCTGGTGTCATCACCTTGCTCTTAGACTACCCTCCTTGTGGTTTTCACGGTCACTGTCATTCCTACACGATACTCCTGTAGGATTACAGGGAATCCTGTAGAAAACACAAAGTTTGTGTAATATTAGCTGGAGTTGTTTATAAGTGGAAGAATAGGTGAATAGTGGAAGATATGAGATGGATGGATTAAAATATGGCTCTTGTAGGTCCTTCTATCCTTCTTATGTTGTGCTCATGCTCCTCTTGCTGACCTACAAAATAGAATTTCCATATTTTTTTATTTATTTTTTTGTAAAACAACTAGTCTGCCTATAGGGAGGTTTTCATCCTAGCTGCCTACCATGGGTGGCTCAAAAGAGGTTTTCACCCAGAGATCTTTTTCTTTTTCCTCTCTCTTTTTTTTTAAGCACCCTTGGGCCACCTTAAGAGGTTTTCAACCCAACAATGGGACTCAGGTGCCTCTTGGAGGTTTTCACCCGAGTCTCTTTATTTTTTCTCTTTTTCCTTTTTGTTTTTTGTTTTTTGTTTTCTTCTTCTTCAGGGACTTGGTGGGGTGGAAGCTGATACTTGCTCCACCATCATCACTGTATTGGTGATTCTATTAATGAATTATTTCTCTGACAAGGGATTTTTGTAGATATTTAATCTATACCCATTGACAAGCAAAGGGATAGCCTCTGCATTGATGGTTCTTATCTGCACAACACCATTATCGTGACACTCTATTACATAAGGCCCTAACTATCTAGTCCTTTACTTACCTTTAAAATCCTTGTACCAGGAATCATACAACAAGGCCAAATCACCTTCTTGAGACTTTTTATCTTTTATATTATTGTCATGCCAAATTTTCCATTGAACTTGAGTCACATCTGTGTGTAGGAGTGTCTGCATCCTAAATTCATCTAACCCATTCAGTTGGAGAAATCTTTCTTGTTTTTTCCTGTGATATCCATATCTAGTTGTGCTTCCATCCTTAAGGTGTTGTATTCAAATTCAATGGTCAAAAAGGATTTATTTCCATAGACCAACTCATAATGGGTGAATCCATTGGTGGTCTTCGAGGTGGTATTGTAGGCCTAGGTGGTCTCAACTAATCTGTCTTCCCAATCCTTTCTGTTTCTCCTAATTACCTTGGTCATAATGCATTCCAATGGTTTGTTGGTTACCTCCACTTGCCCATTAGCCTATGGGTGGTAAGGAGTGGATATTTTGTGCTTGATCTTGTGTTGGGTTAACAAATTCTCAATCATGTGAGATGTAAATTGACTACTTGATTAGTGACCAATTCTCTAGGGTACCCAAACTTAAAAAACACATTTTCCCTTAAGAATTCAACCACCTTTTCTTTTGTTGTTTCTTTGATGGCTTTGTCTTCAGCCTATTTGGTTAAGAGTCAGTGCACACAATGATGCACTTCTTCTGCTTAGATGGAGGGTTAATGGGCCTGATGAAATCCATGCCCTACTTGTCAAATGGCTCAAAAGTCACTTGAGGTTCTAGAGGTATCTCATCCCTTGGGGTAGGTTTTCACATCCTTTGGCACTGATCACACTGACTGGTATACCTCCTCACATCCTGGAGAAGAGTGGGCCATTAATAACCAACCTTTAATACCTTGAATGTTGTTCTTTTGGCTGCAAAGTGACCTCCACAAGGCCCATCATGATAGGCCAGAAGTATGTCAAAGACTTCCTCCTCCCTAACACATCTTCTTAAGATTTGATCCTGACCTAGCTTGAATAGATTGCCCCCGATCCAGGTGAATAGGGCACTCTTCCTTATGATCTCACTCTTTCCTTGGAGGACAAGTTTGGTGGAAACTGTGCAGACACCAATTAGTTTGTTATGTCAAAAAACCATGGATATAGAACTGAAATGGCGAATAAATGCTCATCTGGTAACTTATCATCAACCATTCCTTCCACCCCTGTAGGAAAAGTCAATCTGGATAGAGAATCTGCAACAACATTCTCCTTTCTAGGGTTATCAATAATAGTTAAATCAAATTGTTGCAGTAAAAGTAACCATCTAATAATCTAGGCATTTACATCATGTTTATTCATCAAGTATTTAATTGTAGCATGGTCAGTATATATAAATGTTTGATAACCAGTAATGTAATTCCTAAATTTATTCAATGAATGCACAACAGTTAGGAGCTCTTTTTCAGTCACTGTGTAGTTCAGCTAATCTTTTGACAAATTCTTACTAATGAAGTAAATGGCATAAGGTAGCTTGTCATCTATCTAGCCTAGAGCTGCTCCTATGGCTTTGTGAGAGGCATCAACATGTATATGAAAAGGAAGAGCCCAATTTGGGCCTCAGAGAATAGCACCAGCAGGCAACTTGTTCTTTAGGGTGTCCAAGGATTCTTGACAGCTTTTTGACCATAAAAATTCTGAGTCTTTGGCCAATAAACCAAATAAATGAGAAGCTAACTTGCTGAAATCTTTTATAAATCTCCTATAGTATCTGGCTAAACCTAGAAAAATTATGACATCCTTTGGTTTTTGCAGAGTTGGGACCCTTTTGATGATGGATATATTATTTCGGTCTACCTGCAGTCCTTCCTGGGATATTGAGTGACCTAGAACAATCCCCGCAGTCATCAAGGACTCACATTTTTTGGGACTAACCGATAAGTTCATTTCAATGCATTTGTTCAGTACCTTACATAGGTTAGAGAGAGCCTCCTGAAAATCACACCCATAGGGTGTAAAGTCATCTATATAAATTTATACTGCATCATGGACTAGGCCGTCAAAGATACTCAGGACTGCCTTATGGGAAGTGGCAAGGGCATTACATAAACCAAAAGGAAGGACCGTATAAGTAAAAGTACCCCAAGGATAGGTGAAACTGGTTTTATCCTAGTCTTATGGGCTAATCTGGATTTGATTGTACCCACTAAACCCATTTAAGAGAGATAAATGAAAGGTAGAGGGAAATGGTCCTTCTTTGTTGCTTTTTTTAACTCTTTGTAATTAACGCAAATCCTCCACTTTCCATTTTTCTTTGGAACCAGCACCAAAGGAGACACTCGCTCACCGTCTGAGATAGGGTAGATGAATCCTGCATCTAGAAGCATTTGCAACTCTTCTTTGACTATATCCTTGAGAGCTAGATTCATTCTCCTTTAGGGTTGTCGGACTCCTTTGCAACCACCTTTGTTATAAATGTGGCGAGTACACATTAAGGGGTGCACTCCCTTCATCTGTTTGTAATTCAAAGAAAATACATACAAATTCTCTCTTAACATGTTACATAACTCTTCTTCTTAGTGTTCAGAAATAGAGGGGTTGATTTTTAGTTTTCTTTCAGGGCCAAATTCTATTGTCCTAACACGAGTAGGGTTTGAGTCAGCTAATCATAGATCAATCCAATGGTTTTTCTTGGTTTCATTCACTACTTCCTCTAGAGACATGATTTTGGGAGTCAGATTTTGGAGGATGTGTTAAAATAAAATCATCTTCATCAGACTGTTCTCCTCCCATAGCAGTTTCTAGGGTATAGAGTTGGGATGAGTAGACTTCATCGTCTTCCTACTCTTCTAGCCATAAAGGTAAATCATGTTCTAAAGATGGCTGAGTGGGAGGGTACAAGACAAAATACTTGGATAGATGCCCATTTTTTTATAGTCATGTTTACAACCCTGCAGTTGATGTAAGCACTAACAATTGCTAACCAAGGCCTCCCAAGTATGAGAAGATAACCATTAAATTTGGTCTTAGGCTGGAGAACTAGGAAGTCTGCAGGGTACTCCCAGGAGTCAATGGAGACCATCACATCCTCAACAATCCTCTCGTGGGCTACTGTGGATCGGTCTGCAAGTTGCAAGATTGTCGTGGTCTTTCTTAATGAACCTTGGAGATTGAGCTTGAGCATGGTGACCTTAGTCATTACATTAATGTCAACCCCAAGATCAATCAAGTTATGTGGGACAATGGTGTCATTGATGTGTACATCTACTATAGGGCGTCCAAGGTCTAAATACTTTCGGAAAATTACTTGCCCCAGTGTTAGTTCAAACAACTATCGAATCACATTAATGGTAGGGGTGTCTCTTTTTTGTCTCCCTGGATGTTTGAAAAATTTCTCTTTAATCAGTTTGTTGTAAATAGGTACATCCTTAATGGCTTGGAGAAGTGGGATTTTGACACATAGATTTTTCAATTCACCCAAAAGTTCATTCTCGCTTGGGGTAGGCTAGACTGGATGAGTTAATCTTTCCGAAAAGGGTGGTTGATTCACTCTAGGCATACTTTCCTCTCTTTCGTCCTCACTCTCCCTAGGTGTAGATGGAGGTTTATTATCCGGGAGAACTCTCCAATATCTAAGGTTGACTTCTTGAATTTCCACATCATAAGTAGGGTAGGATGTGTCTCCACTATAGACTTGTTGTGCCTATCTATTGTTTGGGTTCAGATTTGGTTGGGCAGACATCTGAGGTTGTTTAGGTGGAGCATGGTGTAAAAGCTGTGGTTGAGTAGGAAGTGAAGGCAATAAATCTAGAGCATGGTTTTATGGGGGCCTCCACCCCTAGGTTGGTGCATTCCACTGAGGTTGTGGAGGTGTATATGGCTGAAATGGATGGTTGGTCGACTGGGAAGGGTACTGGGGTGGAAGAGACCAGGGAGAAGGTGTAGACTAGGAGGGATGAGCATGGGGCCCCAAGAGGGAATGGATGTGTTCTAGTTAGGGTTATAACATGCATAGGATGACCCTTGCATTCCCTACTAGTATGTTTGAGGCCCATGAGGCCTTCTTTGATTTATGTAGCAGAGTTGTTCAATCACCCCTTCAGTTCCCTGATACACAACTTTTAGTCCAGGTGGAGAAGGGCACTTGTCTTTGTAGTTCTTTTCTTCAAAGACTAAGCATATTTCTATAAGGTTTAATGGAAATTCATTCCTAGGGTGCCTCCTTGTGCATCTTGGGCAAAATATGACTAATGCTATCTCTGCTTCCTCCTGATTCCTCTTGATTTTCATAGTGTCCATCTGTATGGCAAGGGTTTTATGCAAATTTCACTCTTAAAATCTTCCAACATGTTTCCAATTTCACTTTTTATAGATGTATTGGAAGAGGATGAGTTGACCATTGTTTAACTACCACTACCCTTTTTCCTAGCAGCCCTAGAATGTTTCTTAATGAAATCCTTGATATCTTCATAAGATAGCTGGCAGATGTCCCCTCCTGATAGCAGGCTTAGGGTATCCATGAGATATTCTTTGATCTCCATGAGTAGGACTAGCTTAAGTGACTTAAGATAAAGTTTGTACCTTTCCCTTTTGTAGCTAAGTTGGAATATTTCCTCATAATCCTCTAAGGACTGACCATGCCCCAAGGTCATTCTAAAAATTTCCTCTTTAGTATCTTTGGACGTGCAGTAGTCCCTATACTTGTTGTTGAAATCTTGGTGCATCTGAGCCTAGGTGGTGATACTATCCCCAAGTAAACCCATGAACCAACGTACAGCTACATCCTTGAGAGTGGATGGGAATAATTTCAACTTCTAATCATCAATGGTGTAGTCATAAATTCTGCATATGACAGAAAATTCAAACAAGAAAGTATCTGGATCTTCTGAGGTCAGGCCATGGAAGTGAGAAAGAGCAGAGGGCCTTATTTTTTCATATTTTCATCCCCATTCCTTCTCTGATGGTAAAATAACCCTAAATTCTTTCTTTATCTTCTCTTTCGTTTCTATTTTCAGCCATTAGGTTAGTTGGAATGGGTTCTTCTTCTTCTTCCCCTATAGGCTCTTCAAAAATCTCAAGTTGTTTGTGTAAGGGGTCCTCTAATTCACAGCCACCAAAGAAGAGGGAAGGTTGGCTGTTGGAAGTGGTGGGGGTATTTGGTATAAATTTTCCTAAGTTATCCCTATTCCTATGAGGAATGAAAGAAGTGTTTTTTTTCTTGTTTTTTTTTTTTCAAGATTTAAGGCTAATTGCAGAATAGAAAAGACAAACTAAATTGAAACTAAAGGTTGAATGAAATCACTTGCAGAATGGAAAGGAAAGAAAACAAACTTACAACTATCCTATAGTAATGAAACTAATAGCATAATGAAAGGGATAAGAAATGGAAGAAAGAAAGTAGAAATCACATCTACTTAGACACCTCCCCAGCAACAATGCCAAAAGGCGAGCACCAATATTGCAGCAAGAATGCTGCAACTCCTAGGGATACAAACTTTACTTCATCAACCCAAGGTTCATATAAACTTGGAGGTGACAGTGTTGTATACACAAATACATGCAATGGGTCCACTCTTTTGTCACTACTAAGTTGGGCGATAGACCACTAGGGTTTCTCAAACTAGCCTTATATTGATTTAGAAGAAGTTTGATTACCAATTGAGAAAGGAGAATTTTACCCTAATTGAGAGAAGTGAAATGCTACCTACTACAATAAAGAAAGACTAAAATAGATGCTTAAAACACACCACTCATCTAGTTATTTATTAAGATACCTTTCTTCAAAAGAATTCTAAGCTACACATGTGAAACCCTAACTAACCAAAGCATGCAATCTGATCTAATCAAACACTTAATTGTTGTGCATATGAATAAGAGTAACAACCTTTTCCTTTTTGTCTTTTTTTAAAAACATGAATGCTAATTCTTCTTGATTCCATGGAAGGTGGGGTAGGTGTGGTGAAAGATGGTTGTGATGTGTTAGATGGCTTGGGAGGCAAGCAAGGATCTTCTCCAATCTTTTGTGATGCATTTCTCACAAATAGTCCTCAAAACAGGCCACTATAGGTCGTCCTACAAGATGTCTACAAGATGTCCTAATTCACCTACAGGATCCCCCGTATTCCTACAGGAACAGGATGAAAGAATGAATGACTTGGGCAATGGTATAAGGCTTAGGGAAGGTGAGTGACTGAAGGAATAAGGCAAGGAAGTGTTTAGGACTCCCTCAGAACTCAAACCAAAGTTGTATGATGGTTGGATTTGCTCAACAAGCATGGCAAGTTATCCTTATGAAATGATAACTTGGATTTTGGACTTAGTGGATTTTGGCTGACATGGATGGGTGAGTTTAGGTTGAGGTTGCTGATATGAGGTCTTCCTACACTATTGACACTCCTGCAATATACACATCATTGTTGGAATTTACCCATAAATTATGCCAAAACAAGAAAGGTTTCCAATAACATATGAAAACATAATTTCATCATTTATTTGCCTAGTTCATGCATGGAAATACTTGAATCCTATTTTGAACACACCATGAAACTTAATACAAAGCCTAAGATACAAGAAATGACAACTGTGATCTACCTTGGGAAACTTAGAGATACTGACCTAATTAACATAAAAACCCTAAATTTCATAAGAAACCAAAATTCTGTCTTTTTGGGCTGAATGAGAGTTTTCCCTCAAATCATGGTCCTTGAAGGGAGGAATGAGGCAAGATCCACCTGTTACTAGTCTTTTTGGTATTCCTTTATGTTATCAGGAAAACTAGTGTCCATTCAGAGTTGCTAGTCCCACTAAGACAGGTAGCTATCTTAGAAGCAAACAAGCTAAAGTTACTTGTGTTTTCCTTTATGAGAGATAGATGAGAGAGAAGCAGAGAGTACTAACCTCAGTCTTTCACTTGTCTTCTTTCTTGTTTCCTCCCTCCTTTGATAGAGCTTTGCCACTCCTTCCTCACTTGTCCCGCTTCAAAGAACACCTGTAGAGTCAAAGCAGCATAATACCATCAAAGCATAGAGATCTATAAGTATAAACAATATAGGATTAGATGTATATTAACCATACAAATTCATACACCAAATCAAGATTCAGAAATATACAAGTATATGGACGAAAACGCAAATAGCTTTATCGATAGAAGTAGTAGAAGAGAGGATTACAACCTAGCGGTCTGATCCAGTGCCATCCTCCCAGCATGAAAGCCCTCTTCACCTCATGAAGAGCTAGATCACCCAACACTACAATGTTTCACAGAGAAACCAACAACACTTCCTTAAAAATACAAAATTCCAGCCTTTGGATCTCTAGGATGACGGATCCATATATAGATATTTGCAGGTGAGTGAGTCAGCTTTTGGGATTTTGATTAATGTCATTTCACTGATAGTTCTTAGTTCCACTTGGAGATTTCATGACCTCTTACTCATACCTGGGCGAATTCAGAGAGGCAAGTGTCAAATGAGCAGTTTCTAGAAGATTCTTTGGGTTTCCACCTAGCAAACTTCCTCTGCCATTTGTGTGCTCTTGCTCATCACACCCTATAGAAGGGATTTTCAGTATGCATCGCACCCTTTGCATGTGACAGGTGAGATGCATCGCACACTCAGCATGGAGCTGTCTGTATGGTCCAGTTTTGACCAGTTCTAAGCAGTTTTTCAGGGAGAACTTATGGGAAATGATGTAATCAGTTGACCTTGTTCCTTTAGGGTATGAAACAAAACTTTTAGGGGTTTAGAAGCCCTTGGTTTATGGACATATGTGATTGGGGTTGCGGTGCCCAAATATGTCTATAACAGTTGCCCCCTAAAGCATGAGATCATAAATCTTCTGATGTCAGGTGAAATGATTTATCATGAGGATCCGAAGTTTTTCGAACTGGAAGGTGACCGATAATAAGATACAATACAATACATTATCTTCATAATATTTTCATGATCTAGTCGAGGTAGGCATTCCCATGCTTAGCTTTATAAATTCATTTTCATGTAAATAGGATAGACAACCGTCTGTGTGGCAGACTGATGATTCTGGTAGAGCCATCTTCCCTTGGCTTGGATGATTATCTGTGCAGCTATGATGTACATTTGATGTCTTTAGTTTCCTAAATATATCACAACCCAAATGGATGAAACTAGATCTAGGGTCTTCAAACTCGTTCAATCTTCACCCGGAGTACAAGTCTATCCATATGAAAAGATGTTCTAGTGTCGAACATGGAAGGACATCGCCTGATTACCAGCGAATGATGTAAGTTGTTAACAGGTGTGACAGGAATCACTGATAATGATAATGACCCTCAAGGTACTGTAGTAAAATTCACGTGGTGTGAATACATGAGTCGATGTTGAACACCACACAAAATCTTTCGGTCGAAGGCCATTGATGTAAACCTATCACCGGAAGTGAGAAACTTGCCATTGAGGCATGCAAGATTCAAAGTACTGAAAGGGTTGTTCCTAAGTCGACTTCTTGGATAATGAGATAATGTTGACAAGAAGTGACCCGTCGTAGGAGGGCCTTACTGAATCCCACATCTACGACACGTAATGGAGCAAATGATTTTATGGAGGTGAAAACGATCTGATGATACAAGGTTCAGGGTGGCGGTCATGAAAAATGGAGAGTGAAGTTATTGCAGCAGATGAGGCGTAAGCTAGGTTGGTGAATTCTCTAAGAAACTTATCTTGAACATATCGGCAACACTAAAAATGGATCAGTAGCAGTAACCCCAAAAATGGATGGTACAGAGGACCAATGGTGATATGACCGGCGAACAGAATAACCCAACCTGACTCAATCATGGTGATGGAGTGAAAGTGTCATGTTCAAGAGCGACCTGCTACCAATGAAGTTCCTCAAGTTTTCTTCCAAATTTTTCTCCAGTCATTGCTGACTAGTACCTCTTTATTTTTGTCAAGATTGAGGAGGATAACATATTCTTGTTCTATAATTTTCCCTTCAGGCAAACCTGTTGCTATGTTTTAGTGAGCCTAGCGATAGTGAAACTCGCTCTTGTCTATAATGGACAAGTTTGTCGCTATTGTTTTAACAAGTTTAATGACAAAGATAACTCGGTCCTTTTCAGTTTTAGAGAGTCTAAAAATAGACAAAAAGGAAACTCCAGTAATCCTTTTTCATAGTATAATCCCTTAATTCTGAAAAAGTATAAAATAATACGAAAGGGATGACTTTTCTGATCACTTTAACGAGCCGAAAAAGACAAGCGCTTGATATTTTTGTGTAATGATCCCTTAGGTACAGAAAGATTAAAATATAGAGGAGATATGTCACTTCCAATCACTTTAACGAGATGGAGAGGCCAATTGCTCAGCAATCTTTTTATATTTTACGAGTCTAAAAAGAGCTTAAAAGAAACTCTTCTTTGAGGAACGAGTGATATTTTCGAGTAGCACCTGGTTCCACGTAAGGTTTTTCAATCATGACAGTGTAAAGAAGGTGGCTAACAGAATCACTCATTGCATCTATTCCTCAAAAGGGTAGACAATCAAGTGGAGGGATATGATTGGCTAAAAAGTAGAGGTGATGGCAAGAACACAACCAAGGCTCGAAAGTTGATAGTAATGCGATCACAGAGGTTATTCACTGAAAGTGGGTTCATTTATTTTTAATCAGATTGAACTCTGGGGGAACATATGCTTTTTTAACGAGTTTTAACTTTGTGGAAACATTGATCATGCCATTTGTATAATAAGGATGTCTCTCATTAGTAGGTCCATTTTTTAGGGAGCTTGCCCCATGTGCAACTTTTCTCTGGAGCCTTTTTTATGCAAGCTAGGAACAACCAACTATTTTCTGAGGAGTTAAAGAACTACTGAGGTTAGCTAGGATATCTTCTCGATGGGAAAACTTTCCTTTACTTTGCTGGTGCCATTTGGCCCTTACAAAGGTGAATGGTTGATCAGACCAATCACCTAACTTAAGTAGTTGAAGTTAGTAAAAAACTACGGGATTAGAGTTACGTTGGTCACTTTTCACTTGCATACAAAAGGTTTGCATGTCCCCAGGTATAAAGAGAAGAAGAGTTTCCACATTACCATATGGAAGTTCTTGCATTAAAGCAAGGTTGTTTCGTCCGCATTTGCAGACAAAACACTTCCTTGGCTTTGTTCATCGAAATAGACAAACGTGAATGGTGGGAGCTTCCACTCACATAACCTTTGATGAGGGAACCCTTTTCTAGTCTAATCCCATTTTCCTAAACGGATGGGTGTGTCAGACTAGTCATATATCCTACGCGGAAACCTACCTTATACCTGGGGTTTTCCTGCCGAAGAAGACGCCCATGTCCCCTGGGTTTAGTCACATTCGCTGAATCACTCGCGCTCATCAGGTGGATGGACTGGAGGTTGATGATACATTCCTTGTGAAAAAATACTAGTTAGGGATGGCATTTGACTAGTAGCTGTGTTTGAACTAGGGAATGAAAGTTGGTCAATGAGCTGGACCATTCTGCCTTCATACGGGAAACACATCACTCGAAAGAGTGAGGAAACAATAGCTCCCATGATGTAAATGTAGTCACACCCAAGGAGTAGATTGTAATATAGAGGCCCTTGGACTATCATTACGTTTAGATGAACATTTTTCCTTCTCAAAGTTATAGGAAAATTTGGAAGGATCCCTAAAGATTGACTGGTTCCTTTGTTGAAGCCTGACAGATTTCAAATCTCAGGCATAAGTGATGGCGAACCAAGTGCTTTCCAAGTGGTTGAGGAAGAGATGCTCATGGAAGCCCCTTCATCTATGATAGTACCAACCATGATCATTCTGTAATCTTGCGCTATGATTCAGAATGGTACATTAGATGGTAGGCAGGGTCTCCCTAGTAGATTCCAATCAAAGGAAACGACTAGATTGCTTGGAGGAGGGACCGAATAAATGGTCGGATGAATCTCTAATGAAATTCCTTCCTGTGGTGAAGGAACTAGTAGATTGCCCCCATGTTCATCGGATTATATGTTAACAAAAATAATTTGAAAAGTGTCGTCCTCATTCTCTTTGATGAATGTATCATCTGAAGGTGGACCTTCTGAAGACAAGACTGGGTCGACTGTCGTCTCGACCTGTTGACTTTGGTCTGGTGTGGACTTAGAGGGTTTATCTTCAATGATAGGTGCTTCGACTGACAACAAAGGTGTGTCAGTCAGATTTCCAACTAGCAATGGACTCGATAAGTGTTTCCTGTATCTAGGAGGTAGTTGTTGTTGTGAAGCAGGACGATTATCCAAGACTCTTTTAGCTTCTTCCAGGAAAGGACAACGGTGGAGGGCATGATCGCCTTCACACAGTCTACAAGGAAATTTAGATCTTCCTTTCTATCCATTGACTTCATTTTCACTAGTTGATGGTGTGCTCTCAACACGATCATCAGAGGTTGAAGACATTGGATTGTGCAACCGGGGAGACCAATCTCTTAAGATCCACGGGATGCAAGGACAATCTCGATGATAGTGGTCTCCTTTGAAAATGACACATGGAGATTTAGGTTTGGATGGTGCAGTGTGTGGGTTTTTGCCAGACGATGCATGGTTTCCCCTTTCACCATTGGCTTCTTCTTCTTCTTCTCCTTCCCTTTCTTCTTCTTCTCAGTTACTTTGTTTTTAGTGTTACTAGCTTCACCGAGTGAAGAGGAAGAAGGAGAGGGAGAAAAAAAAATAAGTAGAAGGTGGGGGAGCGACTTCAGTATCATCTGATTGCTGATTTGATTGCTGAGTAATTACAGTGTTTTGAACTACAAAGGTCGAGGAAAGCCATACTGGCAGGCCAATTGTGAGTCTTGGAATGGACAATTTAGCCATGTGTGGAGCACCAACATCTCCCCAAGAAGAGAAAGGAATAGGATTCCCCCCAAGGGGAAATCCTTGATTGGTGGACTCCATTTTATCAACCTAAGACCAACGATGGAATGGTGTTGTTATTCTGATTAAAATAAATTTTATGATGCTTTGACACAACCTGCTTTTTCAATTTTTAAGGGTTAAGAAAAAACTAAATATGACTCTAGTCGCCTTCAATTTTTAATGAGCCTTAAGTGACAAGTGCTCAGATGGACCTTTTCTTTTAAGGAATCTGAAAAGGAATGAAAATGACTACTCAAGAAATCTAGACAGAGGGATTACCAAACCAATCATAAAATTGCAGAATACGTTTTATGTACGGCAGTCAATCTTCCCGAATGTTGTGTTCAGTGCATTGCAATTGATAGGGCAGCAGACACGACTTCCTAAGGATAAAGGATTTAGCCTACTGTGGTCTCCCAATATATACTCGATTTTATGTGGGAGCATAAGTCCGTACTGGAACTTTTCGTATCAAAGAGGAGGAATCACCCAAATTACGATGAAAATGATAGTTACCAGGCTTTACGATGTCGGAATATGTCTATAGGCTAGACTTCTAGATGTTGTGTGTTAGGTTCCAAAGAATTTTTATGTTCATTGAGGTTTATTTTATAGTTTTTCTTTCTTAAGAAGTTCGCATTTAAGGTTCACCGCATGATGTAGATATACAATTCCTAAATATGAAATCTAAGATGATAAACAGTCGTTTACTTTATTTTAACAATGAAAATCCTAGCTACTAAGGAAAGAGAAGTAAAATTATTTCAACATAGAGCAGAGAGCACACACTAAGATGCACTGTCCTAAATCAATTTTCGCATGGAGTTTGAATGCAAATGAACATGCATGTATTTTTTTTCATTTTCCTTAATGTGAGAATGACAAAAAAAAACTAAGTACAGGTCTGAACTATCTTTCCTCAAGGCGACAGTTTAGCAATTTCTTTTCAAAAAATGAAAGGAAGATTTAGATGACACTTTCAATTTCGAATTGAAAATTGCTTTCGACACTTCAAAGAATTGATGATTCAAATCAAATACAATGGAAAAGTTTTAATCAACTATCTAAAATAGGAAGTCTTTACGACACTCTTTTCTTTGACTGAAAACGACACTTGCGACACTTTCAAATCAATAGAAGGCAGTTCAATTAAGCTACTATTTGCAAAGGAGAACTGTAAAGGATGAAAAATACATAAAAAAAGCATTCACAATTCTTTATCAATGGAGACTGAATAATGCAAAGGAAGAGAGTTTCAACAGTGATATAATGATCATAGACAGCAAAACTACTGAATAGAGCTGAAAACAATGAAGGAAAAACCAAAATTTGGAGGGAAAAACAATCTGATTCAATCATCGCACTTGTAACACAGGGAAATAGCGATGCATCTCACCTGCGATACACGAGAGGTCCGATGCATCTAGGTTTCCAATGAGGGACAATGCGATGGTCTAGGGATGAGACTGAGCTTGGTTTTCACTCATAGTTTGTAGCTAGGTTCAGAGATTTAGGCTGAGATAATGATAGACAATAAACACAAAGTATAGGGGCTGATCTAATGAGGTTATTTGAGTGACCACCAGGGCACTTAGGATGTTTTCAAGTCAGATGTTCAGTTCATAAACTAACCTCGAGATTGACTAAAGCAGCATTAATCTACTTTGCAGTTGCATAGCAAAAGTAGTTCGAAGGCTAGTTGGCTTAACTTTAGGCTCCATCTGTAGTTTATAAAGAAAACAACAGTGACTAACAATCAAACTATTCACTCCCTAGTGGAGTTGCCATTTTTTTATCGGGAAAGCTAGTGCCCATTCAGAGTTGCTAGTCCCACTAAGACGGGTAGCTATCTTAGAAACAAACAAACTAAAGTTACTTGTTTTTTCCTTTATGAGAGATAGGTGACGGAGAAGGACGGAGTACCAACCTCAGTCTTTCGCTTGTCTCCTTGCTTGTTTCCTCCCTCCTTTGATAGAGCTTCGCACTCCTTCCTCACTTGTCCCGCTTCAAAGAACACATGTAGAGTCAAAGCAGCATAATACCATCAAAGCATAGAGATCTATAACCATAAACAATATAGGATCAGATGTATATTAACCATACAAATGCATACACCAATACAAGATTCAGAAATATACAAGTATATGGAGGAAAACTCAAATAAATTTATTGATAGAAGTAGTAGAAGAGAGGATTACAACCTAGCGGTTTGATCTAGCGCCATCCTCCCAGCATGAAATCCATATTCACCTCATGAAAAGCTAGATCACCCAACACTACAATGTTTCACAGAGAAACCAACAACACTTCCTTACAAAATAAAAAATTCCAGCCTTTAGATATCTAGGATGACGGATCCATATATAGATATTTGTAGGTGGGTGAGTCAGCTTCTAGGATTTTTATTAGTCTCATGTCACTGTTATTTCTTGGTTCCACTTGGACATTTCATGATCTCTTACTCATCCCTGGGCGAATTCAGAGAGGCAAGTGTCAAATGAGCAGTTTCTAGAAGATTCTCTAGGTTTCCACCTAGCAAACTGCCTCTGCCATTTGTCTGCTCTTTCTCATCCCACCCTACATAATGTATTTTCAGTATGCATCACACCCTTTGCATGTGACAGGTGAGATGCATTGCACCCTCAAAATGGAGTAGTCTGTATGGTCCAGTTTTGACCAGCTATGAGCAGTTTTTCAGGGAGAACTTCTGGGAAATGATGTAATCAGTTGACCTTGTTCCTTTACGGTATGAAACAAAACTTTTAGGGGTTTAGAAGCCCTTGGTTTATGTACATATGTGATTTGGGTTGTGGTGCCCAAATATGTCTATAACACTTTATCTCTCAAAAGCTACTATTAAAGCTATGCACAAATGGAAGCAAACTAATCAAATTCACCAATACTTGTAATGTAAAAATGCCAAAATCAATTCAACAAGTAATCTATGAAATAAACTAAGCATACAAGTACAATAAGAGGAAACTCTTCTTCTAGGGTTGGGCCCTAACCCAAGAGCTTTAGCCCTATGAGTCAACTCAATGTTGGATCAAGGGAATTCTCATCTTCATTAACATATCAAAAAATTACATAACAATGTTTTGTCACAATATTTCAACTCGAAAGTGCATAGTTATCTTGCATAAAAAATCCGAACCTTAATGAGAATCTAGGCCTCCTTATTTATACCACTGAATTTGCACAAAATACCTTAAATCTAGGGAGGCTTGGCTCCGAATCTTAAGAGAAATTGGTTCTGAACTATCACTGGCTCGGCTGCCAATGATCCTCATGACTCGGCTGCCTGAAACTCCAGGATAGTGTGATTTCATTAATGGATCTTCTAATGAGTGAGGATTTAATGAGGAAGATCCATCTCCTATAACCTCTACTTCTCGTCCCATTTGAGTTCTAGCACCTTAATTAACCATAATTTTCCATAATTTGCTCCCAAAAACATGCAATCAATGCACATTAGACCACTAGACATAACATCTTAATTTTACTCATCTCATTAAGAAAACTATGATTAAAACATGTAAGGAATTATGATAAGATTTGATTTTAGTAATCTTGGAGGTGTATTAAGGTCCATATATTTACCCAATGATGAGCCTCATCAATAAGATGTTGATCATTGTACTTTATGTAGATGATATCATACTCACAGGTGACGAGAAGCTCATCAAATCTTGCAAGGTCCGATGTTGATCATTGTACTTTATGTAGATGATATCATACTCAGAGGTGACGAGAAGCTCATCAAATCTTGCAAGGAGGACCTTGCAATAGAGTTTGAGATGAAGGACATGGGGCTCATGCATTAGTTTCTTGGCATGGAGGTGTGGAAGGGAGATGGGGAGTTGTTTTTTTCTCAAGGCAACTACGCCAATGAGATACTAAGGAGATTCTGCATGGAGATCAGTAAACTCATGGAGGTTCCTCTAGCTAGTAACTCGAGGGAGGAGGATGCTACTTCAAGAGAAGTAGTGGAAGCTACTATTTATAGGAAGCTTGTGGGCTCACTCATGTATTTTGTGAACACACGATCAGATATGTGTTATGTAGTTAATCATCTTAGTCAGGAAATGGTTAGGCTTACCAAGCTGTATTGGAAGGCAGAAAAGCATGTATTGAGATACCTCAGAGGCGCTACTCAGTTTGGGTTGTGGTACAGACGGACAGAGGGAGTGAAGCTTCAAGGTTTCACTGATGCAGATTGGGCAGGGAGTCCATCTGACAGGAAGAGCACATCAAGAGGGATATTTAACATTGAGTTAGCTGTAGTTTCTTGGTACAAAAGAAACAGAGATTGTTTGCACTTAGTTCCATAGAGTTAGAGTAAATGGATGCAAGTCAAGCAACATGTGAGGCTATCTAGATGAGGAAGATCCTGGTTGGTTTGTTTGGTCAGCATATGGATCTGACAATGATTTATTGTGATAATCAGAGTTGTATAAAAATCTTTGAAAATCTAGTTTTTCATGATCGGTCAAAGAATATAGATATCCAGTATCATCATCTCAGAGATTTTGTATTGAGGTAGATCATGTTGTTAGATTACATTCCCACAGAGGAGAAAGATGCTGACATCTTGACAAAGGCATTGGCAAGATGTAAATTTGAGTATCACAGAGACAATATCAAGGTAGTGGATAATCCTTTTATTGTTGAGAGGGAGTGTTGAGAAATGGCAACAAGAAATTCCAATTTAATTTGTCCTTGAATTAAACTGTGAATTAAAATAGAATTCTTTTCTCATAGAAATTTGAAAATAATTAATTAAGTTTAATTAAATTAATTAATTTTGGAAATTCAAAATTAGAAGTCTTTTAGAAGACATGTATATGTTCTCCCTAACTTATAGGAGTTTAGGATGAGTTATGAATTAGTTGTAATTAGTTAACTCAATTTGTTGATTTAATTCCTATTAAATTAGTTCCAATCAGTTTCAAGAACTAATAGGGCGTAAATAGTCAGTTGGGACACTAGTGACCTAATTAGTGCTACTCTAGATAACTGAAGATTCCATCATCAGAAACTCATGCATGTTGATTCTGAGAAAGACCCAATTGAGACTAAAGTGCAGGGACAATGTACTATTTTGTTTATATTTTTCTGAGTTGCACTGATAGTGCATGCATTCAGGCACTTATCCTTGAGGGATTGCACTATTTTTTCAGGCTTTATTTCCCTTTAAATACAATCTATCCTTCATAGGAATTACATTTTGGAATAGAGACTTGGAGAGGTTGTTGATTGGCTAAGATCTCGCCTTGAGATTTCTTATGAGTTGGTGATTTAATTTGCCCAGTGCTGGGATTTTTCTAGATAGAACAATCCTTGTAATTTCATCTTGATTTTCTTGATTGATACAAAAAAAATAGTGGGTTTTTGAGTTGTGGCTTTCCCTAGATATTTATTGTGTTAGGTTCCTTTGATTCTCTTCCTCTATTGATTATTGTTTTCTCAATGTTTATGGGCTTCCACTGTAAAGAGTAGAAGTAGATTCTTGTCTCTTCTTTTAGTAGATTACATGGGATTGTAAATCCACAGGATTTTGTACAGAATGGCATCTGGGAAATTATCCGAAGACCGAAAAACAAGTCAGTGGTAACCTCTAAGTGGTTGTATAGTATCAAGCATGCTGTAGATGATAGTATACATAAATTCAAGGCTAGATTTGTGGCTTGAGGCTTCTCACAGGAAGAAGGCAATGACTATGAAGAGACCTTTTCTCCCACAACAAGGTATACAATGATCTGATCTCTGATATCTCTCGCATCATCAATGGGATGGAAGGTACATCAAGTGGATGTCAAAACTACATTATTGAATGGTACCATAGATGAAGAAGTCTACATAGAACAACCATTGAGATTTGAAGTAAACGATAGAGAAAAACATGTGTGCAGATTAAAGAATGCACTTAATGGCCTCAAGCAAGCTCCTAGGGCATGGTATGCTAGAATGGATGCATACTTGCAAAGGTTGGGTTTTAGGATAAGAACAATAGATCCCAATCTATACATAAAAGTATAGAATGATAAACATGTCATCATTCTTCTATATGTAGATGATCTTCTAATAACTGGTGATGAAGAAAGAATTCAAGAATGTAAGAAATTGTTGGTAGCTAAATTCGATATGAAGGATCTGGGACTTATGTATTATTATCTGGAACTGAAATTCTGGAAGGAACCAAATGAAATCTACCTCAGACAAGGAAAGTATGTGATCGAGCTATTGAAGAGTTTTGATATGATGGAATGCAAACCCATGACAACTTTGATGATCACAAACTTGAAGATGTTAAGGAATTCTGAAACCAGTCCAGTAGATGCTAGTAAGTATAGACAACTGATTGCCTCCTTGATGTATCTGGTGACTACTCGCCGATAAATATGTTTTGCATTAAATGTTCTCAGTCAATTTTAGATGGAGCTTAGACATGATCATTGGATAGTTGTCAAGCATATACTAAGATATCTGCAAGGAACCACCCACTACTTCCTCAAGTATGAAAAAGAAAAATATGTTCATCTAGAAGGATTTACTGATTCCGATTGGGGAGGCAGTGAGAAGGATGGAAGAAGAACTACAAGAGGATGTTTTAGCTTGGGATGCTCCATGGTCTCTTGGATGAAAAGAAAGAAAGAGATAATGGCTTTAATTAGTGTTGAGGCCAAGTACATTGTAGCTTGTGAAACGAGTAGGGAAGTGGTCTGCTTAAGGAAGATGTTATCTAGTATGTTTGCAGGACCGTTGGACCTTACCATAATACATTGTGATAATACCAGATGTATAATATTGTCTAAGGACCTAATATCTCATGAAAAGATGAAGAACATAAACAACAAGTACCACTACATTCAGAAGTTGGTACAAGATGGTGTACTGAAGCAGGAGTATATCCCCACCTATGATCAAAATATTGATATTTTGACAAAATCTCTTCTGTATATGAAGTTGGTGTATCTTATAATCAATCATGGATTGGTTGACATATTTACCCTAGTTGAGAGGGAGAGATAGACACATCATTCTTGTCTTCATTTCAGAAGAAATAATGGAGGATTGGGTAATCATATGGCATCCTATAATCTTTGAGGATGTGGTAGGGCATCCAAGATAAGAGTAGGGAAGAGGACCCATATTCTTTGAGGACTAGGGACCCAAGATAAGAATAGTCCTAGAAAGTCATACTCAGTGAACACCCAAGTGGGTATGTACCTTGAGAGACAATGATGAAGGTGTCTATAATCATTGGTCTCACCAAAATTGTGCTATGATATATTGAGAGAGAGTTGTTAGTCAAGGCCTTTCTATGTGACAATGTTGGTTATAATGATGCTAAACAGATGGATTGCTAGTTTGAGTTTTCCCATGATATTTATTTCTAGCCATGTACCATTCACGATTACCTACCTAGTTAAGAGGGAGTGTTGAAGAAAGTGTAACTTGGTTTGGTATTCATAAATATGAAATATACTTTTGATTCTTTTATTTTGAGAAAGAAATAAAATTGATTATTATTACTGACCTTGGGTTTCTTTCCCAATATTTTTTTTTATAGGTAAAGCACTAATTAAAAGTGATTATAGGGTTGTCCTCGGTCAAGAAGTCAAATAGGGACATTGTCATAATATGAAGACCCCATCGAGCATCCTATAAATTGTAAGAATATTTTTTTTTGTATTTTACCGAGCCTTCCAAGAGCAAGTCATCATGTGAGCTTGTCAAGTTGGCCTAGAAGTTGGAATTATACCAATGGAAGGCCTATATATAGGAGATAGTTTGACCTCACTTGGACACATTCATTCCTCTATCTCTTATGTGAAGTAAGAAGCATAAAAGGTTAGAGAAGAAGACAAAATAAGGAGAATAAGTGTTTTGGGTTCCTATCTCTCTCTTTCTCTCCACACGTGCGAAGGAAAGGGCTCAAATTCTACAACGTTTCACTATGGTTTCTTCTGCCAGACTAGGGTTTTGTTGTGGAGATTCGATCTAGTGAAAAAGAGTTGGAGGAAGGGAAACCAAAGTCTCCTTCTATATCTAGAAGTCAAAGTAGGTCAAGTGAGGCAGTTGGAGGCAAAGAAGAAGCAGTTTTAGTCCACACGTGTGAAGTAGCAGCTGCTGCCGTGGGGGGTGAAGTTGCAGATCTGTCGTTGGGCCGGAAAGTTGTGGCTAGAGGTTAGAGTAATGTTGTTGGAAGAGATTATATTGGGTTTGGAAAGCATTGAAGCAACCATATCTTGATAATTTGATCTTGTTCTTGGAAGGGCTTCTGTATTGGTCAAGGGTATTGGTATTCGTCAATAAAGAATCTATAAGAAGAGATTGAAGGTTTTTCCTCTCAAAAGGAGAGGTGTTCCCCTAGCTTGGAGCCTACATCTTGTGTACTTTTATCTTATTGATCTTCTTGTTTTGGTAGTTGTTTAATGATTGAAGGAAACATTATAACAATAATAAGAAGAAGGTAATCCTAATAAGTAAAAAGACATCACAAGAAGTTATCATAGTTATAAGAATCATTAATGTCATCTTGCCTTAGATTCTTCAATAGGACATAGGATAACCTTGACATGGCCCCCAAGAGGCATGTAAGAAAGGAGAGGGAGCTCCATTTATTAGTGCAACAAAAGAGAGAATTAAGATAACCATTGATATCTAGTTAATGGTAGGGAGAATCATACTTATTTTATGTGGATATAGTGGAATAAATTTCTATCTCACATAGTTAAATTATTTGGAGGGATTTAACTCGAAAATAAAAGTTGGAAAATTGTGCGCCTTTAATGAGTGAGTGGCTTCCTAGGCTAGAGAAAAAACATTAGGGAATTTTCTATCATTGAGAAAATTTAATCACTCCTTTGAAATAATATCATTGAGTAATGACTTGATATTCCTAAAAATTATCATGGAAATGATTTTGCATATTACATTGCATCAATATATTAGGCAAGATAATTCAAATGTGAATTATTCTTATATTTTTGGGAATGAGAGCAAGGAAGGTTTTATTGAAATACCCCAATATCTTCCTAGTAACTGTTTATTTGAGTACCATTTTAGGAGATTATCTTTAATGAACTGATTGAAGAAAGTGTAAAATTCCATAAGAAGTCTATCCAAGTCGAGGCTCTTTTGTATCTACATAAAGAAGAGAGTGGCTTTGAGTTCCTACTTAGAAACCTCCTCCTCAACAACCTAATTCATGTCCTTAGTTATGACCATGGAGAATGTATTGACCAACTTTATAACATCCCAAATTTGGAATTCATATGGTTCCTTAGAGAGAGTTTCAAAATGGGACGCACCCACCCTATCCATTTTGTCACAGAATTTATCCCTTATGGTGTCTCATAGGAGTAAATCCCAAATTGTTTCTTTGTTTCTATAGGAGGCAAAGTGGTGAAAAGACATGGCATTATTGGCCCCATCTTTTTATCTAGGTAGATTTCGTTTTTATGTCCCATTATGATTCATGTCCTTCTAGAAGGGTGTGTCATTCTAATTAATTGAGAAAATAGTGGAGATATGCTAAAAGGGGATATGGAATTATCTAGAGACTATATTGTGGATTTAATGTCATATTCAATGGTGCAACAATAACCCTACTGAGATTCCCTGAAGTTTAAATTCGAAGGCTTAGCCATGAATTTTAGCATTTCTATATTTTCTGCAAGTAGCTTTATATTAGAAGAGGACATGGATTCAAAATTATACATCCAATTATTGTGAACTAGGGAGAGGAATCCTTCTTCTAAAAACTACATATGAAATTAGCAAAATGGGATGGAAGGATTCCAAGACACTTGTGCTAATTAAATAAGGATGGGATGCTCATCAAAGATATGACTTAGGAGACTATTGTAGCGGCTACAACCACCCTCCAAAATTTCTCCTTAGCTTCATTTTGGAGCCTCCCTACCAACCATCCTTAGCAGCATGTCTTGCACTGTCAAGTACATGAGCTTCATTGTTTTTCTAGTAGCTTGCGAGCCTGTGCATGATAGCTTGCTTCACTTCCCTCACAGGTTTCCACTTCAGACTTGGTCTAGCTGATAGTTGAGAAGATCCCTCAAGAAATTGTGCAATTATGGAGGGGAACTGACCTTCCCTCTAGACATTGCGCAAATATGATTGGTAGTGTGCTGGGCCCGGAAACTACACAATCCTATCCAACAAGCTTCCTAGTGAAAACTGTGCAATCTGTCCCAACAATACCGCTTAGCCTAGAAATTGTGAAAATGTAGGTAGAAGTCAATTGCTCCTCCTAGAAATTGGCTAAAAAAAATGGGGGGTCCACCTTCAGCTCTTTTCCGACCCTTTAAAAGTGAAAAGATGGTCAAGCCCTTGTCTTTTCGAACTCATTAATGGATGCGAAACCTCGTGTGCCCAGTATAAGTTTACCCCCATTTTTAGGTTGGGATGTACTATTTATGAAAAAGGTACTCAACTAAAATGGTCAAGTGGTTCTCTCAAGTATTGTTTTCTACCTTTTTGAGCTTTAGAGACACAAATGTACGAAAAGGGACCATGAGGAGTTTTCCTTTATGTGTCTTTTTGAAACTCTCTAAATATGAAAAAGATACTGAGTTACACCTTTGTCGGACTAGTTAAACCATTAAACAACATCAGATTTGTCGCCATGATGAACACGAGTTTTTCCTTCCTAGGGATCGTTAAACTTGCTAGGTTGGATTTGTCCGAAGGATGAAATTACAATGAAAGCATATGATATCCCCTTCAAGCTTGAATTTAAAAAAAAATAATTGGGGTACTCGCCAGAATTGGTGGGGGAAAATTTGGAAATCTATCGAGTTGTGTCATCAACTTACTCTTGAACATGACTCTCTTTGCTTTGTGTCGGGTTAGCACATCGTCCTTTGTATTTTTGACCTTCCTGGGTTTGGGCCATTCACTTTTTCCTTCCATTTGATCTCTACCACATCATTATCACCACCGATCCCATGGATCCAAAAGCTGCCAAACTTCCAATTGTGTCGCCGATATGTTCAAGAGTTGTCCTTCAGCAGTTACACTTACCTGTGATTCTTTGTATCATCCAAATCATTTTACATCCTCTCGTCTTGCATCGGTGATGTGGGATTCATTATGGCCATCCTTCGACACAGTCACATTCTATCGACTTTGACTCATTATCCGGGAAGTTTACCAAGAGACTCCCTTCCAGTACCTTATAGCTTGCATGCCCTAATGGCAAGTTCTTCACACTCAATAACAAGTTCACATCATTGGCTTTCGATTGAGTGATTTCGCAGGTGTTTGACTTCAGTTCCTCTATTCACATTCCGTGAATTGTGCTGATAGTACCTTGAGGGCCATCATCATTATTGGTGGTTTCTCTTGCGCTTGTTAATAGTTTACATCATTGATTGGTAATCAAGCGACTTTCTAGCATTTTTAATGTCAACACACCTATTCGCATGCTAGGATCTGTACTTTGATCGGGTCATGTTGGAGTGCAAGACCTTGGACGCAGATCACACAAGTCTAGGTTGCAAAGTGGTGTGACATGATTGTGATGATATGCATGTCTCTTTCATATGGCTAATTGTGACCAGACCATGAGTTATCATATGTGATATTTCTTATTATTGGATGGTTGATACCATACCTTGGTTTCATTATGATCTTCTTTGACGGATGGTTGTGCCCATACCTGGATCCATTTTAGTGATCATTCTCTAGATGGTTGTGTCCATGCCACGATTCATGTATCATTTGACAGAGATCTCAGTTTATGTATATGTATCTTTACTTTCTTGCAAGTTTTCTGATGGTAGATTGGTTCTTCGCACTGATTTATAAAGCATTTCATCCCTCACTCTGGTTCGGCCTTCACGCTTTCAGGGGCATCTGTTACACAACATTTTCTCATTGTCTTTGTACTCCCCATTTCTTCATCCTGGAGGAACTCTACAGTAGAACCCTGCATGCTTTTCCTTCATGAAGAAACTCCCATTATGTCCCTCTTCATGAGCAAATCATTTCCCTTTTACACCATTTCCCTTGAAACTTCTATTTTTCCCAATTCACAAGGTTGGTGCTAATGACCTTTATCTCCCCTGCACCAGTGTGAAAATATTAGCACTATTCCCCACGTCAATCGATGTGACTGAGCTGTGTTCTGTTCACGTCGGCCTCGTTATGGAAATTTTTTTAAATTAGAGCCGAAGCTTCCAGTTCTAGAAGCTTCGTAATGGAAGTTTCATAAATTGTTTGGCCGGATGCGGTGAAGGATGATAGTTTGGGCTCCTTTCCCCTATAATGAGGGAACTACCTCAAGGGATAAGTCTTTCTCCCATGAGAAGAGGATCCATCTGCCATCCATATTTCCTATATAAACTTCACTTCTTCCCAAGCACAAGCTAGTCATAGTTAGGGTGTTGGTTGAGTGTGAGTACACTATTTTGATTAAACAAGCAAGCTATTACTAGTTGTAGCCATCTAGTTGTGTGAGGAAGAAGTGTGTTTGGTTTGGAGTGGAGTATAAAGGGAAGAACCTTTAAACTATTGTTTTTTGAAGCCATCATGGAATGCTAGCAGAAGTGTGTGGGAACTTGGTCTTGTCAGAGGAAGACCACGACATCAAGACGAATGGTTGTAATCTCTATTTCATATTAATATATGCAACTATCAATTGATTTCCTAAATGTTTTGTAATATTACATATTCGCGTCTTGATTCTTATTAACTCATTAAGTAGGTTGAATTGAAATTTGCCTATTATTATTTTTGTGTGTTGTTGTTGTTTACTTGTTTCGGTAGCTTGAAGAAATAAGTGAGGGATTGCTGGAGCGACCAAGCAAGGACATCATCAAGTAGGATAAGTGACCAAGAGGTAGGTCCTCTTGATTGATTCTAATCTAAGGAAATCTTCCATAGAATGTATATGTTTTGGCTAGACCCATTATCGGGCTAGAGGAATTCGTTCGTGTCCGCACTTATAATTTTACTTCACTACAAATTCGTTGGTTAAGTAAAATTATAAGTGCAGACACGAATGAATTTCTCTAGCCCAATAATGAATCTATCCAGAATAGATACATTCTATGGAATATTTCCTTGGATTAGAATCAATCAAGAGGGCCTACCTCTTGGTCACTTATCCTGCTTGATGATTTCCTCGCTTGCTCCCTCCAATAATCTCTTGCTTCCTTCTTCAAGCTCCTAAAACAAGTAAACAACAACAACACACAAACATAATAATAGACAAATTGCAAGTCAACCTACTTAAAGAGTCAAAGAGACCAAAATGACTGCTCTGGATGATCTAGGTAAATAGTACTACCAGGCAACCGTGAATTGCAGAATACCTCCTGGCGAACCAAGAAGTATGAGTAGGGAATCTCCCCGAATGTTATGTTTAGTGTATCATGTTTACAAGGCGGCTGACGCGTCTTCCTAAGGATAAAAGGATTTCATCCTAATGGGGTATCTCGTTATATACTCAATAGTACAAGGAGCACAAATTCATATTAGCATTGTCTAATGATGATGCTAATGAAATCTGCTAGGTTTAAAGACGTCTGAACACGTCTCTAGCCTAGACCACTAATTGTAAGCATTAAGTTTCAATGCTTCCTTAGATTAATTCAATAAATTTTAACAGTTGATCTTGAATTAGGTTTCAGTTACAAGGCCCTACTGCTGCCATCTGACAAAATTCCTACATGCAGCTATATGAGAAAAGATATCTTACTTCGATGAAAGTTAACGCTAATTGAGGGATAGAGAGCACACAATCAATGCAACAAGAAAAGAATGAAATCTTTCACTAATACATGTCCTAAATGCACTTAATCTTCCCTTAACAAAAAAATAAGTTTCATTTCATTTCCAATGCTTATGATGATGCAACTCTAGATTCTCAATAACACTACTAATGCAATATGTTCGCTTAAGTAAACCAGAATGATGTTATTCTTTTCATAAGATGCAAAATGAATGTTTCACATAAAGCACTTTAATGAAAATTATCACATTTCCGAACAAACAAGCATCAATAAAAACCAAAGCATGATAAATGAAACTAAAATAAACCTCTTCCCTGAATCGAACAAACCAAACACATAAATGCTTTAATCAACAAACCAAGCAAAGTAATCTATGCTCGGAATGAGAAAAGAGACACTCGAAATAAGAGAAAAACGAGACTCTTTCACTCATTCAATTAAAAACGAAGCAAACAAATCATCCTAGTCACTTTTGGTGGAGAAGAGAGTCTGAGGGTCAAGACACACTAGCACTGGAATGGGAGAAATTCTAATTTTTTTATTAACTCTGAGACCGGTGCAACTGCCTAACTGACAACTAGCGCCAATAGGCATGACTGACACGACTGACTAGTACTACAACTAGTGTTGATGGCCTGATCGGTGCAATTGCCTAGCTGACAACAAGTGGTGATCGAGGGATTCAAAGAAAAAATAAAAAAGAACTTCATACAGGGCAAGACTTAACACATCATAGGGTGGGCTAAACCAAGAAAGCATACAAAGCAAGCTAAATGAAGCTTTCTATTCAGGGAGAAAAAGGTCAAAAGGGCTTACAGGGTCAAAAACACAAGAGAAAAATACACTGGCCAACAATTGGGTCTAGCCCTAATCTTCACTTATAGAGATTGGCACGACTGCCTAACTAACAAAAAGTGCCAGAGGTGGATCAACGCGACTGTTCCTCCACAATTCACATTATTCAGGCGACTGTTAGCCAATTAAACGTGTTGTCCAAGGGAACTAAGGAAAAATAATAAAACAATTCAAGACAGGGACGAGATCTGCTACTATGAATTTTGAACTTAGGCCAATAAACAGGAGAAAAGAAACAGAACCAAATGGAAAATGTGAAACTAGCAAAGTTCTTACAAAATCATGAGATCCAAAACAAACAAAAGATGGGATCTCCCCATAAGAGTCACCGATTTGTTGTGAAGTAAAATTATAAGTGCGGGCACAAACAAATTCCTCTAGCCTGCTAATGGGTCTAGCGACAACATATACATTATATGGAAGATTTCCTTAGATTAGAATCAATCAAAAGGGCCTACCTCTTGGTCACTTATCCTTCTTGATGATGTCCTCGCTTGCTCGCTCCATCAATCTCTGACTTCTTTCTTCAAGCTCCTAAAATAGGTAAAAAATGACATCACACAAATATAATAATAGACAAATTGATATTCAACCTAATTAATGAGTCAAGAAGCATCAAGACATGAATATGTAATATTACAAAACATGTAGGAAATCAATTGATAGTTGCATAAAATAATATCAAAGAGAGATTACAACCATTTGTCTTGACGTCATGGTCTTCCTCTGACAAGACTAGGTTCCCACACACTTCTGCTAGCATTCCATGATGGCTTCAAACAACAATAGTTTAAATTCTCTTCCCTTTAGACTCCACTCCAAACCAAACAGACTTCTCCCTCACACAACTAGATGGCTACAACTAGTAACAGCTTGCTTGTCTAATCAAAATAGTATACTCACAGTCAGCCAACAGTCTAACTATGACTAGCTTGTGCTTGGGAAGAAGGGAGGTTTATATAGGAAATATGGATGAGAGATGGATCCTCTTCTCATGGGAGAAAGACTTATCCCTTGAGGTAGTTCCATCATTATAGGGAAAAGGAGCTCAAACTGTCATCCTCGACCCCATTCGGCCAAACCATTTACTAGACTTCTGTTACGAAGCTTCTAGAACGTGAAGCTTTGACTCTAATTTAAAAAACTTTCCATAATAGGACCGACACGATTGGAACACAACTCAGTCGCATCGATCAATGTGGGGAATAGTGCTAATCTTTGCACATTGGCACGAGGGAGACAAAGGTCATTAGCGTCGGCCTTGTAAACTGGGCAAAACAGAAGTTTCAGGGGAAATGGTGCAAAAGGGAAATTATATGCTCATGAAGACAGACATAATCAGAGTTTCTTCATAAAGGCAAAGCATGCAGGGTTCACTATGAAGGTCTCTAGGATCAAGGAATGGAGAGTACAGGGACAATGAAAAAATGTTGTGTAACAAGGGAAATGAAATCATCTTCTAAAACTACATATGCCATTAGAAAAATGGGATCGAAAGATTCCAAGGAACATTTTCAAAGAAAATAAGGATGGGATGCTCATCAAATATATGCATTAGGAGACCGTTGTAGTGGCTACAACCACCCTCCAAAATTTCTCCTTAGCTTCATTTTGGAGCCTCCCTACCAGCCATCCTTAGTAGCATGTCTTGCACTATCAATCATGAGATTCATTGTTTTTCTAGTAGCTTGCTAGCCTGTGCATGATAGCTTGCTTCACTTCCCTCAAAGGTTGTCACTCTGGACTTGGTCCAACTGCTAGCTGAGAAGATCCCTGAAGAAATTGTGCAATTATGGAGGGGAATTTGCTTTCCCTCTAGAAATTGTGCAAGTCCGACTAGCAGCATGCTGGGCCCAAAAACTACGCAATCCTATGAAACAAGATTCACAATGAAAATTGCACAATATAGCCTAGCAATGCTTCTTAGCCTAGAAATTGCACAATTCTAGGCAGAAGTCAACTGTTGCTCCTAGAAATTGCACAATCTCTCTAGACAACTAGCCCATCTTCATCCTAGAAATTGTGCAATATTCTCCCTCAGTCAAGCAAGTTGTTGCATGTGCCTTCAGGTTGACCGGTTTACTTCAAGACCAAGAAAACTTGACTTGCATGCATGGGCTACTTTTTCGCGAAATAAAAGAAAGATACTTGCAAAAACATCTCTAGATTTTAGGGAGCTATTTTTAGCAGATAGGGGATACATGCAAAGATTGTTTTAGAAACTTTCCTCCAACTATTGCTTTGTCCTAGATTTGTGGCATGTGCATCATGATCCTCAAACTTATTTATTTGACACTTTAGAGCTCATTATTCACATCGATCTCGGAGCTTTGACATCCCACAACACATCCAGGAGTGTTTGACACATCCAACTAAGCTATTTTTGGGTAAGTCAGCTTAACTTGTCTTTTGCAGAATTTCTGTTGCTTTTTATGTTTTGGCTTGTATGAATGTTGTCTAGTTGTTTTTTGTGAATGATTTCCATCATTTGCATGCATGTTAGCTTGTACAAGCATCGTTTCATTTTTCGATAGCATCTCATTGTTGTCGCATGCATGACACTATTTTGCACGAACAGTCTCTGATTAGGTAACTCGTTTCACACACATGCATGTTGTTCTATTTTCTGAATCTTGCATTCACTATTTGCCTGCACGATCATTCACTCTTGCTTACACCTAATATCACCATCCATTAACATCTTCATTTTCTTTCAGTTTCTCGTGAACGGTTTTGGGCAACCATGGCTCGAACTCTGCCTCACCAAGACAACATTGCTCAATTTTGAGAGGAAAGGCTCAACCTTCCTCCCAGAAAATGTACAATTCAGGCCAGTGACTTTCCCTCTAGTGTTTCCTTGCACAATTCTGAGAGGTGGTGACTTCTGACCCAGAAAATTGTGTAACACAGTCCCTTGGATTGCATCATTTTTCAACTGCAATTGCACATTACACAATATCAACACCCAGCAGGCCAATCAAGATTACACATTGCACAATTCCAATAGTCAACCAGCCTCCCAACAGTCTGGAATTCCTTTTGTGTAGTTCCAGAAGTCAATCTCCTGGCCTCCCAATGAAAATTGTGCAATCCTTTCTAGTAGTTCCCTCGATATGTTGCATGTCATCCCTCAAGTTTTCTTTTGTTTGAAATGACATATTTCTTTCCATGCATGTCAGCATGTCTCCAGATATAGAAGGTGTTCATCTTCCAATCAGTAGCTTAAGGTCAATGGAATCTAAGAGAGTACGACAAAGGACACTGACAGAAGTAAAATTAGAGCAGCAGTTGAGCGAGTGTCTACGAGTTTGCCCATTTATGAAGACACCGAGCTGATCGTACACAAGGACATCAAGCTTAAATGGAAAGAGGTCAACAATGCATTCTCAAGAACACTTGGGGACGATCTTGAAGATTGCCAAGTCTATGTGAACATTCACAAGTCTGGCTTGTACCAGATTGCATGCACGTATCCCGCATTCCCATGCACGAACATGATACATTGGATCATCTCGCACACTGATTCCCAGACGATGACATTGAGCGGTGTCAGTGGGATAGAGATTGTTACCTTCAAGGAACAAGATTTAAAACAAATGTACCATTTATTGAAGCCAATGATCACCATGGAGACACCCAGTTCTTCAAGATATCCATGGAGTTAGCATTATTGTTACATGAACCCAGTGATTCTTATTTTAATTAACTAATAAAACAATCACTAGTACAACTAGCATACACAGTATACAAAAATAGAGCTTGTGATATACTTTGGATTTATAGTCTACCAAAAAAGACAAGAACAAACACACAAAACTTACTTTTTGATACAACCCATTTATGACAAATCATTTATGTCCTCATTTTCGATTGAAACCTAGCTATCCTTTTCCATCAATACATAGTAAATTGACTCCTCTGAGATCATTTTCATATAATGCTGCTCATAACAAGTCATATCTGTCAGACTTCTTAGATGTATTAGATCCAAATTATCAGTAACACATAGTGATATTTGTCCTTCAACACGATTGTAATAAATGGTACATTAGCAACAAATGTACCATTTATTGAAGCCAATGATCACCATGGAGACACCCTTTAGAATACCTAGCAATAATGCTAACTCCAGGGATATCTTGAAGAACTGGGTGAAGGATCTAACAAAATTGAGGATGACACCCAACCATATTTACAAGATGAAGATATTGTGGAAGGTGTATCAATACTTGGTCATCTTTTCATGTCGCTTTTATGGCCAAGAGAGCACCGAGACCTTCCTGCAAAGTTGGGTGATGACATTGGACCAACTAGCGAGTGAAGGCAAATCATGCAACTGGTCTGACATATTGGCTCATACGCTAAAGGAACAGGTAACAGAGATTGGCAGCTACCCAAAGGTCAGCAAGCATAAATCTACATTTCTACCTATATCTTGGATGCAATCTATGTCCATTTGGAGTTCCTGGGAATCAAGTGGGCATGGACATCAGTAGAAACCTCTGTCAATACTTATTGTAAACTGTTGTCTAAATGTAGCTTCAGAGGGGTTATAACATAGTTGTCGGACCATTTTTTTATAGAAATTTTGAATAATTTAACACATATTCATAGAGATTATCTTGATCATACAATTATAAGTAGAACATGTATAATACATAATCTGCTCTACGTTGATCATCAATTTACAGAAGCAGAAACATTCACAGGTGCACATAGAAGCATCAATCAAACTCATTAACACAATATGTATCCCGGGGAAAGCATCTTGCTAAAAACCCCAACTATCTGTATATTATATTGATTGAATCATGTAACATTACAAAGTACAATGCTTATCACAAGCAATCTAGTACCAGCTCCACCTTTTACACACAATACAACCCAGATCTGATCTCCAAATCTCCCCCGCTACTTGCCTGCCTCTCCAGCTCAATACCTGCTCAAGAACTGTTGAGAATGGCTTACCAAACTCGTATTTGACCTGAAAATAATCACTCACACTCTGTTGGACGTGAGCACAGGCTACAATTCTTGATATTGGCCAATTCATTGGCATACTCAATCCCTCTAATTGTGCAAATCATCATGCACAGTTATAGTCACAACTGATAGCAATCTGATCCTCTAACACCTGTCCCTGTTGAACTGAACATGCACTGACATGCAACTGAGTTAACTGATGTATTCTATAGTTGCATTATGAGTTAATAACTTGTGAATTAATTAATAACTAATTCACCCAACTCCTCTCTAGTCTATTGATCAGTTAGACTAAATACAACTAGTTTAACAAAGCTAAACTGAACACAACTACATCAACTGCACCTCCAGTCCACTAAACTCAACTCACTTGAGTTCTAACTGAAGTCCTGCATGCAAATATTAGTCATCCCATAGGTAACCACGTATTTCCCTATGGGATCTTCATGTACCACATCCGTAGCTCACCCTGAAGTGCTCCAAGAGAATAAGATCAAGTTTATAGTCCAAATATTATTATGAGACAATAAGATTTGACTTTTCTATTTTTGACAGCCAGTCTAAAAATAGACTTTGATCACTCACACTGTGATCACTCACACTATGGTCACCCACACTGTGGTCACCCACACTGTGATCACTCATACTGTGATCACCCACACTGTGATCATCCACACTATGATCAAAAATAGAACTTGCGCCATAATTTGCCTGCGGGCCCACTTAGTGAAGGCGACTCCTTTCCACTAAGCTCCATCATCTTGTTGCATTCTCAAAAATCATTTCTTGTTGCACACTTTTCAACACTCCCTCTCAACAAGAAAGGCTTCCTCTCAAACCCAATCCTGTAACTCTCGAATGTTCTCCATGCAACACATTTGGCCGGTCCACTTGCTCTGTCATCAAAGTCTCTGACTGCTATTGCCTCTGTCAACTAAAAACTCTGCATCTCTGTGCTCTTCAGTATCTGACTGATCTAGCCTCTGTCACTTTGATCTCTGACTGCATCTGTGCTGCTGCTGGTTCTGTCTCCCAGCATTGCATCCGCACTGCACCTCCCAACTGACCTCCCTGTTAGGCTAGAAACACCCTCTGATGCTGAAGCTCTACCTGCTGCTGACAAGTGCTTCCTCTCTGACATCTGCACTACTACAACATCTCCATGCATCTCGCACCATTGCACACCTCTCTGTGCCACCTAGCACTGTGCAAAACACTTGTGCCTCTCGCATTGTTGCAGGCTGCTAGTTATGCACTGTCCTGGGATTCCCTGTACTGTCGCTCTCTCTGCCGCTCCATCCGCATCTATCTCTACCCAATCAATCAGTTCCTGCTACTACACATTAGGGCTCCCATAGCAAGGTCTCATCCAAGAGGTTGGGTACCTCAAGGATCTTCCCCTCCTCCTTGGGATGATCAATCCACATCACCCCACCTCCTACCTGGAGGTATGGCTGCATGTGATCCCTCTGCCCACCTTGCATGAAGTTTCCCCCTACTAGAGGTCTCTACATGAGTAGATGTATCTACTCGATCTCCTCTCAGCTTCCCCTGTTGTGGTTGCTCCACAACCTACTGAAGCTGCTACACCAATCGTGGCTCCTCCACAATCGTCTGAGACTTCTTCTGGCTCTGCATGTTGAAAGGTAACATACCTTCCCTCTCAACCACCAAGTCTCCATCAATTGCCTCGCTGCTTAAGGCTTTGCATGCATCTTGAACCTCAAGAGCATACAGGTTCTTGACCCGTGAACCCTCCTCCACCTTACTCGCTAAGGCACAGTTCTCCTCATCCTGCATAGATGAAGAACTGTCTCTGGTGCTCCATCTAATATCCTCCTGCACAAGATCCGACCAAAGTCTCTCCCATCCTGGAAGTTTGTCCCTTCCATTCACCGATTCCTGGTAGCAATGCCAACTCTTAGGAAGGTCAAGGAGTGCTAGACTCACCATCCTCATCCGAAAGTCACCCCCACACTTCCCAGCTCATCCTGGCATTGGGTGAACTCCATGAGATACTGGGGCATACTGTCTCCATTCTCACACTAAATGTTTCTGAGTTTTATCTCTTGCTTTGGAATTAAATTTGAATTCCACCAGCTCAAAATTGAACCGCTTCCGATCTAGAATTCATGAGAACAAAGTATTTCTCGTACAGAGATCCACTGTATGGGCATTCACCAGATATCTCACCTTCCAAAAGAAGGATGAATCCAGAGGCTACCTGGACCGATTACAGACTCTACCTGAAGAAATAGAATGTAAACACTTCCTGAATAGTAGATCAGATGATCAATCCTCGTTTGATATCCTGTAAAAATCTCTTCTACAAATCAAGCAGCTTTGATACCATGTAGAAATTTCCTGCAAATTCTCTACAAATCTAGCTCTGATGCCATGTAGAAAATTTTTCTACAAATCATCTAGCTCTGGTACCATGTAGAAATTTTGAGTAATTTAACACATATTCACAGATATTATCCTGATCATACATTATAAGCGGAACATGTATAATACATAACGTCCTCTACGTTGATCATCAATTTACAGAAGCAGAAACATTCACAGGTGCACATAGAAGCATCAATCAAACTCATTAACACAGTCTGTATCCTGGGGAAAGCATCTCGCTAAAAACCCAAACTATCTGCATATTATATTGATTAAATCGTGTAACATTACAAAGTACAATGCTTATCACAAGCAATCTAGTACCAGCTCCACCTGTTACACACAATACAGCTCAGATCTGATCTCCAAATCTCTCCCGCTGCTTGCCTGCCTCTCCAGCTCAATACTTGCTCAAGACCTCATGAGAATGGCTTACCGAACTCGTATTTGACCTGCAAATAATCACTCACACTCTGTTGGACGTGAGCACAGGCTACAATTCTTGATATTGGCCAATTCATTGGCATACTCAATCCCTCTAATTGTGCAAATCATCATGCACATCTATAGTCACAACTGATAGCAATCTGATCCTCTAACACCTGTCCCTGTTGAACTGAACATGCACTGACATGCAACTGAGTTAACTGATGTATTCTATAGTTGCATTATGAGTTAATAACTTGTGAATTAATTAATAACTAATTCACCCAACTCATCTCTAGTCTATTGATCAGTTAGACTAAATACAACTAGTTTAACAAAGCTAAACTGAACACAACTCTGTCAACTGCACCTCCAGTCCACTAAACTCAACTCACTTGAGTTCTAACTGAAGACCTGCATGCAAATATTAGTCATCCCATAGGTAACCATGTATTTCCCTCTGGGATCTGCATGTACCACATCCGTAGCTCATCCTGAAGTGCTCCAAGAGAATAAGATCAAGTTTATAGTCCAAATATTATTATGAGACAATAATATTTGACTTTTCTATTTTTGACAGCCAGTCTAAAAATAGACTTTGATCACTCACACTATGATCACTCACACGGTGGTCACCCACACTGTGGTCACCCACACTGTGGTCACCCACACTGTGATCACCCACACTGTGATCACCCACATTGTGATCATCCACACTGTGATCATCCACACTGTGATCATCCACACTGTGATCAAAAATAGAACTTGCGCCATAATTTGCTTGCGGGCCCACTTAGTGAAGGCGACTCCTTTCCACTAAGCTCCATCATCTTGTTGCATTCTCAACAAGAATTTCTTGTTGCACACTTTTCAACATTTTTCAGCCTGGCATATAAGATGATATTTTAGCAAGATCCACCTTGTATGTTGAAGGCAACAATGGAGGCACTGATCGATATAGTGGACTAGTATGCCTCACTATGTGGAACCTTTGTATGGATGTATAATGTAGAGAGGCCTCTACATATTTTTTTGAAGTTTTCCATGGAAGAACTCGTCATGCAAGAAGTATCATACCACATCTTGGCAGGACTGTCAGCTAGGCTACACCAGAAGAAGAAGCTACCTTGGCCCACCCTTCTGTTAAGGATCGGGTTGTACGAGATACAAAATCTCAAACATGTGGATGCTGAAACAGAGGAGATTAAGAAATATCCTTTTGACATCTGAAGCTTCAATTCATATGACTCACATTGTTTGGTGAAGGATCACTATGTGAGAGTATAGTTTTTGTGGATCCACGGGGCATGTCATTGGCCAAAGGAAGACACATGGAGATATTGTTACAATTTCTTTAGGTCTAATTAACTGGTTAGCATCGCTATGGAATGGTTAACGAAGCAGTGTGAAGCAGCATCCAAGAGATCACCACTAGCAGTAGCAATAGAAGTAAACATACTAACATGGGACAAAGGAAAGATAAATATTTTCGACAATGTAGAGGAAGAATAAAGTTGTAAGGTAAGAGCAGACCCACTTGTGTAGAAAATATCTTTGGCAATAGAGGCGAAGAGGCAACAATGCATCATGAGGAACACACAAAGGCAGAGAGAAAAACTGAGGATGGAGGAAATGGCTAAGGAGTTGCATGAGTTGAAGGAGCAACTCCAGAAGGAACAATATTTGAGCATATAGGAGAAGGAAGTGCAACAAGGACAGGTATAGTAGTAGGTGCAACATGTATGGATATATGAAACTACACTCGTACAGGTAGTAGAATCATCCCAAGAGCTGGCACAAAATAGATAGGGTGAGCAGTCGGGGGAGCAGGACTTATCTCAAGAGATTGAACAAGCACTTGAGCAGATGGATATGGATATGGAGCAGCAGGAGTTAGTGTAAGAAATCCAACTCATGCTTTACAATCAAGAGTTCCACTCACCAGCTTCACCGCATCCAGAAGAAGAGAAAGTCCCAAGCGACCAAGGAGATACTAATATCCTTGGAGACAATTCGGAAGGAGAAATGCACAACATATCATTCGACAAGTCACAAAATATAGTTATGCAGTCACACAGAGTGTCACTCTAGATGGAAACACATCTCCTACAAAATTTGAAGAACAAGTGATCGTGTCTGACATGCGCAAGCATCTAGGGACATTGGCCGATGCTACCAGAGCATATGCTGAAGCCACTAACTCGAGTGTTTGCTTCTTGATAGCACAGAACGAGAAAATGGATAAGAAGTTACAGATATTCAAGGAACGAGGAGAACTGGTTACATCATCTGCCCAAGTAGAGTTGAAGAAGGTGATAGTGGTTGAAGTATTGTCCCTTGAGCCAGTTATGTGGGCATTGTATTCCAAGTTTGGTACCCTACATAAGGAATTTGTCCATCTCAATGGTTGGCAACAAGGATGTGCTAGGAGAGCACATATATTTTCAAATGTGAATATTCTTGTTGACTACATGGAAACATGGACAGTGAGATACAAGGGAGCCCCATTACACTTGCCCAAGATGATGAAGCCCAAAGAAGTCGAGTTGAAGGCATGCATCTGGAGTCAGATATGGAACTATGAAGAACTCTCATAGCTCATCATTGGTTTGGAGGCTTCCCATGCATGGGTATTCAGAAGCATGGATGTTGTTGTGCGCACACATGCAATCTCATCTATTGGTACACTCACCAAGGCAAAGAAAAAGGCACAAGTCTGACTGCAGCTTGACTCGTACTTTGCCGAGTTGATGCACATAGCCACCATCGCAGACTTAGCATTAGTGCAGACACCATGCATCAATATGTTGCTAGTCCAGATGCACTCAAGACAATGATGCACATGTTATTATAAGTGTTGGACAGAGGAGCCAAATCAACATACCCAAATGCTACAGAGCCAAGAGTTTGTTTTCTTAAAGATGTCACCACAAAGTACATAGAAAACATCACGGACTACCAAGCTTTGTATCATTTCACTACTATTGACCATCATGAGGAGGTCGAAGAGCTAGTCTTCCCACAGTTGATTGAGTCATAGTGATGGCTTGCATTGCTTTCTCAAGCCTATTTTGTCTCACATGGCTACATGTGAAAATTGTATGTAACATCTTGTCAAGTGGAAGTTCAAGTGTTGATAGTTGAATGTAGCAGTCATAGAGAAGTTGCGTAGTCATTAAGATAGATGAATAGTCACAAATGGGAATGTCAAGGGTCACCCCACCCATTTCTATATATAGTCCCTCATGACTCATTGTACAAGATTTTGGTCAGCCAAGCTTGGAGAAATCTTTGACAGTATTGTAATGAGCCTTAGCTTCTCCACAGTGCAGAGCTGGTATATCTCTTTGGAGGTGCAGGTGGTAGTGAATGTAATGTTCTGCTGTTGGAACTAGTCGTTGGTCATGGTTGTATTGTATGATTGGAACTTTCACTTCTTAATATAACAGAGCCAGCATGCTTCATGCATATTTTGTTATTCTATTTGAGCTAACTTTTTTACTCTAATGATAGATGTATTTATTTTCTTACACATGGACATATGGAATTTTCTATATAAGTATGTATGAATCTTACTGAAATGCGTTGTTGGTTTAACGATCACTTTAGATTGATATTTTACTTTCCTTCTAGTTTGTGATGCATCTTTTCTCATGTGTTCCCTTCTTAACTCTGTGCTTCCACAAGTTTCTAAGGGGTGCACTCAGCTCACCCTTCGTGTGTTAGAATCATTCATGCACCTTCCTTGACTTGCTGCATATGTCAGACCCTTGCTACCAACAGGGACATCTTACTTGTCCCTGTGCACAATTGCGGTCAAGGCAATACCATATGACCTACTGTTGGGACTCCTACACCAAATAGTATAAGGTCTAGTTCGGACTTCTTACCGGTGAGATTCCCTAACATGTTGGCGGGTCCAACACTGTCAATAGAGACCCAATATTATAAGATCTTTTGTTGTGTGAGACTATCATTTGGTATCATATATTTTTGTAGTATTTTTTTCTTAAGGCCTCATTGGTGCAAAATTTTATCCAAGTCAGACATTTTACATTGATCGAGGCCCACTAGGTTATGATTCTTAAAAAAGGTTTTAAAGAAATATCCTTGTGGGCTAGATTTTGTACTATGTAGCTAAATTTCCTAAGAAAATATAATTAGATTTAAGTCCCCTCTAGTGATGAGGGGTCACAAGAAATATGTGGAAGATGAAAGAACTTCTGAATATGTTATATGGTGTGTATATGACACACATATATTAAGTATTATTATGTCCACGATGTGTTCATGGATGAATAAGTTAATCACAATGAATTAATTGTAAAACTTACTTTCAATGTCCTTATATTATAAATTCCAGCTAATAATAAAGCCCTTGGAACGCCCTTGAGTGTTTACAAAATTAAAGTACCAATATTTCAACCATAGATTTATTAGCAAGCCTCCTTAAGAACCTAAGGACATGGATTCCTACAGGAATATGATATCAGGATTATGCTTATTTTTAAGAGAATTGAGTGTTATCTGTTAGTAGCACCCCTAAGCACTTGTGTATTAAAATATAATAGAATCATTTGGAAAAAATGGGTGTAGGCATTTCTCTTGCTCTAAGGGCCCTAGATATGGTGTTTTTGTGAACTTTTTTAATGTCAATGATTTTTTTTTGTGCCTTTAGTAGATGAGACTTGCATCCTTCTAGACTAGAGAATATCAAGTTAAAGTACATACCTCTAAGTGAAGGAGTCTCAGCCTATGGATGGGGGTAGGGCCTCAAACAATAGGAAGAAAATCCCAAGGATAAGTAAATCAAAGAGGGGGAGGGGAATGAGGAGGGTATATGGTATATGGTGGGGAAGGAAATGAATAGGGACGGGGCACCAATGGGTAGTAGGGAGGAAGAGAGGTTATTATATGGAGAGGATGGTAGTGAGGAAAAGGTAGAGAGGTTATAGGTGCCTTTGAGAAAAGTGGATCTGAGTTATGAGTAGAGGGAGGGTCATGATAGGGGGTATAGGGGGTGGGGGAGGGAGGAGGAAGATGGGAAGCAAAAGAAACCACTGAAGCAACATCATGATATAATGGGTAAAGGGTTGAATTTGACTTACCCATAAGACCCACAAAGTTTATTGGAGGAGAAGTGCTTTCTTCCATTATGTGTTTGTTGGTGACCTCTTATGTGCAAGAAGTAATAGCTAGGTTTGTGCCATTTATTTCTGTGAAGGTTGGCTGGAGGGCCAAATTTGTTGTAGTTTGCCTTCAAGTTCCTTATTTTGTGAGAAGAATGGCAATCGAAATCCCTATTTTCGATATAAAATTACAAACAGGTATATCAATTTCAACTTGGATACCTTCCTTAATGTCGATATCGACCTTGAACTAGAACTAGCGATAGTATAATTTCATCTTGTGGGCTAGTTCAATATTTATGAGGAAAAAAATTGTGTTACTAGTTGTGTTTAGTATTCTACATGTCCACAAAATCTGAATAACATTTAGGAAGGCTTCACAAGATGGATAACATTCTATTGTTTAGGTATTTTTGATAAGACAAGAGGAAAACTAAAACCATGGACTCTCGTTATCCTTGCAACCATCCTCCTCTAATATGAAGTGAAATGGGGTCCAACCGTTAAGCATAAATATGTTGACTAAGGGGATTAAATATTTATTTTCTAAGTGAATTAAACCCATATAAGGGGATTATTAGTGGAGGGAGTCTTCCCACAAAATTTACTCATGAGGGTTTTCCCATGAAAATTTGGGAGGCATTTGAGACTAATATCACACTTGAAAAACCATGGTGGAGGAGAACTTGCGAGCTTTAATGCATTTGGTGTAGGGAATGAGGGAACAAATGGTGAATGAGAAGGAGAATTTGGAATAGCTGGGGGGATAGCGCGGGAGGAAAGCAACAAAGGAAAACCATTGTCTGGTACTAGAAGAGGAAAACTAGAAGACAATGGACCATTATTCAATGTTCTCAAAGAAGGGTCAATAATAGAGGATGAGGGATCAACCACAATGAATATTCATTTCTAGTTGTTTCAACAATGTTTTCTATAGGAACAAAAAGGGTTCCCAATGAGGGAGAGCGGGTACCTAGAGTATGTTAGAATAAATTTTACATTCAGTGGGGGGGTTGAATTAGTGTAACAGAATATTTTAATCAACATAAAAAGTTTACAAATCAGTCAACATTCTAACCATAATCATGAATCAATAAAGAAAATCATCACATCATAATAAAGAGAACACTAGATGTACGTGGAAACATTTCCCGGGGAAAGCCACATATGATTTAATCTTCTTTAATATTGATTACATAGTTTTGAAGGAACCAACCCCCAAAAATAAATTTGTAGGAACCAACCTACTAGAGGCACCCACCCCCAAAAATATGCAAGAATTGACTTGATAGTATTCAACCTAATTTTGGCATCAACCTCGATGGAAGCACCCACCTTGTTCTTTAAAATGCAATGGACCACTTTTCATAATACTTCAAACTAGATCCACAAGCTCAAACCAAATCAACATGTTCCTTAATCATTAATCTTCTGAAACTTCTTCATTTCAAAAAACATGCTCGTGAAATCATTTTGAAAATAACAATGACCCTCTATTGTAAAGAACCGCTAAAATCTCCCCTCTTTCAAATTACAAAAGAAATTTAAAAAACCCCCTCTTTCAAAATTCAATTTTCCTTCAAATTAACCCACAATAACATTACAAGAATGAAATGTTCTACAAATTACATCTTTATAATTTGCTACCTACAAATTGCATTTTTCAAGCAACAATTCTACAAAATTCTATCGTTATGTTGTTTGGTTGACAAAAATGACCTTTTTGGGGAAACAAATAATAGCCTAGCTACTTGAACTTGAACCCTTAACCTCCCAAGGTTTCAAAATACACTTCACCAGTTATGTTCTTGTAATCCTTATTTAATATCTTCAATACAAATTCATGTGATCACATACCTGGAGAGCCAAGTAATTCCAATCAAGTTTCCCAATGAGGAACCACATAACACCTACAAATAAAATTAGATATTTCTATGAAAATCCATGTCATGTGCTAGCTTTTTATGAGCCAATGAGACCCACATCACACTGCCACGAGGGCTAGTCTAGACTTGTTGTACAAATCACAAAGTCCCAACTGTAACTACCATGAAGGCCATACCAAATTTGTGTGCCAATCACTAAGAGATAATTTAAACTAAAAAAGGGTCATAACAAAAATTGTGCACAGATGACCGAGAGACACCTCAAATTACCACGAGGTTAGACGAAAACTTGCACCAATCACTGAGAATAAATTCATATTTCCATGAGGTCAGGCCAAACCTTGTGAGCTAATCATAAAGAGACAATTCACACTATCAAAGGGCCGGACCAAAAACCTACACACCAATCATCGAGAGGTAATTCAGACTATGATAGGCCAGACTAAAAAGTTGTGTGTCAATCATAGAGAGGCAAATAAAAATTCCATGGGGTCAGACCGAAACTTTCACAACAATTTTAGAGATCCAATTAATAATGCCATGGGGTGTTTTTGTTGTGACAAACACCCTCAAAAAATTTTCCTACACTTGAATTTTGAAGCATCCTTGTGACCTTATGACCTTGTAACCACCTTACCACACATTTACCCATTTCGACAAGATTTGTAGTGTAATCATGAGATGAGTGTCACTATGATATGACCCGAACTCCAATATCCAATTATGGAAGTGGGCTTGATACACCGACAACTTAGGAACATCTCTCATGGACTATAGACTACTCAAGAGCCTACAAATCACCCTAGATGGTCATTCCATAAGATACATCTCTTTTCATAGGGGAAACTCCCAAACCACACACAAAACACAACATTAGTGGAGTTATGAGGTCCCAACTGCACACGTAGGCCTAGCTCCATGCGGTTATGACCTAAATTCTCTAGTTCATTACCAACATTTCTAAGATTTGAGCCACTTTTTCATCCTAGACTCCAGAACACTCGCCAGGACTACCTGTAACTTACTAGAAGCATAAACAAGATGATCACAAGGCCAACCAATAAAAACTAAAGTAGGAACTCAACCTGGACATTTCAAATCCATGATAGACATTTCGTCAAACATATGGTAAACATAGAATCTACAGGTCATGAATGCATATATGATCATAGGGATCTAAACTTCATCTCATAATCACCAAGAGGGCTCGAACTCCCCTCTAGATAGCCACAATAAGACTTGTTATCCCATGAATTCATCAACCATTCAATAACCTATCAAGTCATGAAACATATCCATCTTAAGAGCACTTCAATTAGTCAAGCATATGACCAACAAATAACTGAAATAGGAACCATGACAAATCTTCCATATGATCACCATAATAAGTAGTACAAGTACTCATAGATCACAACAAGAAAACAACTCTTATTAGCATATACAACTTCCAACCAAGTGTGGGACTTCAACGTACCACCTGACCATAGATTCGTATGAGCCAAATCGCTCTCTCAACCAATCACCCCCAGTCTTATTCCAACCATGAATGTGGGATCTCATGGGATAGACCAAGACAAAAACATCCATATCTTCAAAATGAGAAACCACACCAACCATCAACAACAGTGATGTCACCTATATGATCCAGAAATCACTAACGTCAACTAGATTGATCTCTAGGAAAGTTATCTTGGGATTGAGTAACTACTAACTCAACCCACAACTAAATTAGGGCTCCAGAGTGTTTGTTCCACCCATGGCTCCAGGGACTAATAACTCAACCCAACCTGAGGGTTTTATGAACTAGTAACTCAGTCCAACTTGTTCCAATGGTCTAGAGCATTTATTCCAACCCACATCCATAGGGAACTTGAGAACCAATAAAAAAAAAAGTAGAAAACCCACAAGACCATGGCTATCTAGGAAATGGAAAGGCAAGGATGAAGCCATTCTTAATCAATGAAAATATCCTTTCCAATGAAAACACATAACCAAGGAATCACATGTATATATCTTGCATTTGAAAACCAACAAGGATATCATATATAGAACCTCTTACCTACAAAGTAATATAGTTGTAGTCATTGTTCCAAACAATCTCCTTGTGCTTCCTTACTTTCCTTTTCTTTATTTCTTGAATCTAAGTAAATGATGGTGTGCTCCAAGCATGATCCAATAATGCTCTATGTGTTAAAGAGTGTATGGGAGAATGTACTAGAGCTCCACCACAAAACTGTTAAAAAGCTAGCAACTATTTCTCTAATGAATTTTTATCATTTATCTCCCTTTTTTCTTCATTTTCCTTAACTTTTCCTCTAATTTCCATTGCATGGAAATTTGTGTTTTTTCACCTTCCTATTCTACTATTTTCCTTCATTTTCATAAATAAATGTCAATGATTTCCTCTTTTCCTTTTCCAATTTCCATAGCCACTAATTAATCCACAAGTGATGCACAATATAACATTTTCCCCACCATTTAGCTTGGAATATGTGTCCCATGACCTTGGTATTATTTTTATTTACATGGAAAATCAACCAAGGGTGGTTACAAACTCATTTTCTTTAGAGGAGCACTGTCCTCAGTGTTCAATGATGCTTATAACTAACAAAACATGTTTCCCATGGAGCTTTATAACATAGCTTGATGCAACATTTACATCCTACCAAACTACTGAAACCATGAATGCCATACTACTTATTGGAGTTTTATAACTAAGATTGATGCAATATTTAGAACATAATTCTTATTAAAGATTTATAACACAACTCGTTGCATTATTTACAATACACATATGCATATATAAATATAAAACGAAACACATCAATTGAGCACATCTAATCAACCAAGAAATAAAGAAGGATACAAAGCCAACATTTGACCATCCATCTTCCATGTCGCTTCATTGGGCCAAAAGTGCTTCCATTGCATTTTAACCTACTTGATTGCTCTGTTGTGTAGCATGAGTTATTTCCGCTAGGTTATGGCTAGAATTCTCCCTCTAATTCCACCTTCAAGAAAAACCAATAAATCAAATGATCAACATCTTGCACATATCTCTTGCCAACTCTATCCCCAAATTTGGAAATGAATCCTTCCAAAACATGGAAGTGAACTTGGGATCTCTATCTCATATGATATTTTTAGGAAGACTGTGCAACCTCACTATCTCCCTAATGAAGATCTAAGATACCTCGTCAGTTGAATTAGTAGACTTCACTGCAATGAAGTGGGTTACCATGTTAAATTTGTCAATGACAACCATGCTGGAATCACGCTAATTCAATGTCCTCAGAAAACTTGTAATGGATTCCATGGAAATGACATTGCATTTCCATTTTGGAATCAGAATAGGATGCAACAAATCAACTGGATGCTTACACTCTGCTTTCACCTGTTGTCAATTCAAACATTTCACAACAAACTCAGACACTAATTTCTTGAATTTTGGCTAGTGAAAGAAATTATTAATAGCTATCAAAGTATTTAGGTATCTTGAGTGGCCTGAATATGACTTAACACAACCCTTAAGATAAGCTTCTTCAGATGTCCACTATCTGGCACATAAATGCTATTCCCAAATCTAACCAAGCCATCTATCCTGAGGTGGTACTCCTCATCCCTATCGCCTTCACCCTATTTCTGCAATAATTTCTTTATCTATTGAAACCTCTCATCATGTTTCCCTGTATGCAAGATCTGCTGCAAATCTATCACATAAATGGTCATAGCTAAAATGTGATTTGCCTGCACTCTCATACTGAGAGAATTTGAAACCCTATTCTTCCTATGCTTAATTTATCTAATCCCAAAGTCAAACTCACTAAGGGTAGCCAACAATCTAGATTTATTGGCATTTAGATTAGGTGGGTCAAAAAATCACCTCAGTTCACTATGATCACTCATCAAGATGATCCTCTGTCCAAGAAGGTAATGTATCCACATATTTAATGCATGAATGATAGCTTCCAACTCAAGATCATGATTCACATTGTTTCACTCATTCTCATTCAACTTCCTTGAATCATAATATACCACATGCCCTTCCTCCATCAGGACTCCACCAAGTCATTCCTTGCCAGATTTTGTACAGACTACAAAATCGTTATTAGGATCTACAATATTCAAGACTAGAGAATTTGTGAGCAAATGCTTCAACTACTCAAAACTAGTTACATGCTCCTTTTTCAATTCAAACTTCTTCCCTTTCCTCTACAAATATGTGATAGGATAGCCAATATGTGAGAATTTCATGATGAACCACATGTAATAAATTGTTAGTCCCATAAATGATCTGACCTCATCCACGTTCGTAAGAGTTGGCCACTCCGTGATAACTTTAATATTTTCTGAGTCCACTATCATCCCTTCCTTGGAAATAACATGTTGCAAGTAGTGAACTTGAGACTAAAATAAACTACACTTGATGAGCTTGGTATACAACTGATGCTTTCTCAACAACCTCAATATGTTGCCAAGTGCTCTAAATGTTCTTACTCATTCTTGGAGTATATCAATATATCATCAATAAACACTATCAAAAAATTGTCTAGATAAGGAGGAAACACACTATTCATCAAACACAGGAAAGTAGTAAGAGCATTAGTAAGACAAAAATGAACCACCACAAACTCATAATGTCCATATCTAATGCAAAATGTAGTCTGGTAGAAGTGTTATTTTATGTGCACCTAATGATATCTTGATCTCAAATCAATCTTTGAAAGCACTACTACTCCCTTCAATTGATCAAACAAGACATTAATCCTCGGCAATATACATGTATTCTTGATAGTCATCTTGTTCAATTGCCTATAATCGATGCACAATTTGAGGTTACCATCCTTCTTCTTTACAAACAATATTGGTGCACCCCAAGGAAACACACTTGGTCTTACGTATCCCTTGTTAAGTATTTCCTTAAATTGCAACTTCAATTCCACCATCCATGGAGTGCTCATCCTGTATGGTGCCTTAGATGTTGGTGCTACTCTCGGCATCAACTAAATAGAAAATTCCACTTCCCTATGAGGAGAAAACTCTGAAATCTCTGTTGGAAACACATTCAGAAATTTCTGTAAAATAGTATACATCTTTAGGACTTCATCATACTCACATCCTTCTCTTTATCACGAGAAATATGAAATAAGAATAACAGACATCCTTTTCAGCAATTGCACTTTTCTTGAATAGTTTTAAATGTTCTCACTCATAAAGGCTTCTTCTTTTCCTACAAGATTATTCTTTCCCCATCATCATCGAGGAACTTAATAACCTTGTCATAGAAATCTACTTTAGTCTAGTAAATGAACAAAAATCCATGCCCAAAAAAATACTATATGATCCAAAAGGAAGCACATTTAGATGTGTTGATTCAAGCATACCATTCATCTCAAATGTACAAGATCTCACTCAATGACAAACTTTTCTCTTGGTCCCTGTAGCCAACAGTACCAGTCAATATTTTTGATGCACCTCTTTATTCAAGCAACACTTATCCACCAAGTTAGGATTGATATAACTATAATTAGATCCAGGATCAATGAAAATAGAAACAACTCGATCATGAAGCTTACCTTACATCTCAATAATGGATGCCTAATAATCAACCTGCCTTCTATCCACTACTGCATAAATCCAAAGAATATTATGGCCAACATCTCCAACTATTTGTGCTTCCTGAGCACTATAAATCTGAGTCCTGCCACCTTGATATGATGGAAAATCTCTCCTGTGATGCTCTCCACCATAATTATAGCATTGCAAAGGCTTCCTTCCATTTCCTTTATTCTACTCCATGGGCTAGAATCCACGTCATCTATCAAATACATTGAACTTCTTTTAAAGTGATATGTTCTCCTTATCATCTGCATCTTGAGGTCTTCCTAGAATCTTATCCCACTTGCCTTTAGTCTTTTCATTACCTTTAAAATCCTGCTTAGGCTCATACTTGCACTTAGACTACTCATAAAAATGCTTTAGCTTCTCGATGACTTCCTCCAATGGCCAAGGCTCGTTATACTCAATCTTATCATGAAATCATAATGGTAGTCCACTGATGAACCTTTGTAGCTTTTTCCTATCATCCTTGAGATAGGGAACATAACTCAATACATATAGAAACTTGGTCGTGTACTCTTCGTCTGTCATGAAACTTATCTTAGGCTCATATAATTCCTTTTCTTTTCCATTATAGTATCTCTCTGATAGGTACTTATTCTTGAAAATGTATTTTAAGCTCATGCCAACTAAGCTCCTCTACCCTAATGCCTCTAACAAGCTTGACATCTTCCCACCACATGTTTTCTCTTCCCTTGAGATTAAATATAGTGACCTTGGACTCCATATTCTCTTTATATTCATGCAATCTGAAGAACTTCTTCATTCTAGGTATCCATGTTTCTACATCTTTTGTTTCTTCACATCCCCATCATAAGTAGAAGGCTTGGCTTTCTTGAAATTTTCTATAAAATAATGCTTCTCACTCCTCCTATAAGGATTTTTGTTATAATGATGATGATGTATCTCAAAACTAAATCTAGATTCAAATCGATGAGTGCTAGCCTTATGTAAGATGTTTCCAAAGATCTGCAACCTCTGACTATGTCATCCTTGTCTGACTTGTACCTTGATCGAGACCTACTACCATATGACCCATCTGTCTAATCTTCATATCAATGATTGACCATCAACTCTCCCTAATTCTACAAATATGAAAGCCTCTAAAGGATGGCTGGTGGGTCCCATCAATAGGTATACCTTGAGGCCCATTTTGGTAACCTATAGCCCATAAATTTTTTTTCCCACATTAATATACATTTTTAGCCATAATATGCTTTGTAGGAAGACTTAAGGAGATTTCCGTATTTCATAGCCTAATGTGATTAAGATGCAGGGAAAAGAATCATTTTTTGAGATATTTACTATGTAGGGGATTGTTGAAGGCATCTAGAGAGAATATAGGAGGCTTGTCCACTACATTAACTCTCAAGCTCGGCTTGAGACCAAATATTTCTCACCAACAACTTGAATCCACTAGTAGTCAAGCAATGCAAGTGCATGTGAAGATACAATGGAACCAAATCCACCAATTTCGAGATTTTGGAGGGAACCAATGTTCCTTTCGAGGGAGCTACCCCTAAACCACTTTTTGTATAAATAAACAAGTCTAATGGCTCATTAGGGTTGGAATTTTTGTTTGAGATAGGAGTATCTACTGAGAGCTTAGTGATTGATACTATTATTTTCATCTTTCATATTATGTATGTGGCTCTTATTTTCTATCAATGAAAAGCTTATTGTTGGCCTACATCTAAGTAAATTTTGAAGGGTTGAAACCCTTTGGTTTGGGCCCAACCCAGATGATTTAGCTCCTCTCATGTATTATTTCTTTGTTCTTGTTCAAGTCATTGCATTTCTTTCCTTTTTTAAGTAGGAATTATATTACAAAAATTGTAGTCGCAATTCTTACCATTGCCTCTCTTGTGGGAAATGTGGTTGGAGGATCTACAACAACAAGCCAAAAGCATGTGTTTATGATTTCTCGGAAATTACTAAATTTTGGATTGAAGCTCTTTTTCATGCATGGCTTTTGCAACGTAGAAGTTGGTAGCATTGATTTTTCTATTATATTATGTATATGTTGTAGGATTGGATCTTAAAGAAATAAAATTCACTCATGCTTTCCACTTTGATTTATTTTGTTGCAATATTGATCATTTAATAGATGTACTTGATTAGTATGTAGGGTTTTTTCTTAAATTGCAGGGGTTGGAATTCTCATCTACATTAACTTATACAATTCCATCTCCCTGTTGGACACCTCATATTTCTCTCAAACTTCGCCACCAAGATCACCCTTTTAGCACCATTGAAGGACATAGTGGGAATGAAATTTTGTGTAAGATAGGCCTCCAAGGGGCACTAGGCTTGGAAAAAGGGCTCCCGGATCCTTCATTCACTTTCATCTACCTGCCTCCTCCTTAAATACACCATCCTTACCCTAAAATATCTCCTGGACCCACTCTTGTAGCAAATAAGGGCACTCCTATAGCAAAAGAGGGCCTCTTGTACAACTTCCTATAGTTGTCCTGTAGCACTACTTAAATCTAACCATCTTTTCCTTAGGTGTTAGTTTGAAATTTCTTAGAAGGTGTACCAACAATACTTCACTTAAGTCACTAGGTGACACATGACCCTAACAATAATTTGTTGCTTCTTACACTTCATATCCATAATAAAACTTGGAAAACCTACAACAAAACAGTTTATACAATCCAAAACAACAAACAACAATATAGATATCCAATGAAATAACCCAAATGGAAAGACTTTAAAATGAATAAATGTTATATTGATAACACCTAGTAAAGGAGATCTATGAAAAGGGTCCACAAATCCCCCTCCGTGGGATGGGTTCTTTTATGTTCTTGATGCTTCAATAACTAATTCTCTCTCTCAATGTATGAAAAATCCCAAAACAATGTGTAGAACTCAAATGGGAGCTCAATTGAAAAGAGACGATAATGGTGATGATGATAATGATCATGGTGAAGGATGAAAGGAAAGCCCTCTTATTTTCAAAAAAGTATTGGGTTGATCTCAAAAAAGGAAAATAATAAAATGATATTGACCAAATCAAGATCTAACCGTTAGGAATACTTTAATATATTTTTTGGAGAGGGAGAAGATATTCAAAATGGTCAAATATCTTTATTTAGAAATAATTAACAAATAAAATGATTTTTAATTATTTTGGAAGGATTAAGAATGGTGTGAAATTGAAATAATTATTAAATAGTCATTTAAAATTTATTGCAATAATAGAATTAAAGAATAATAAACAAATGCTAATTTATTTAATTATTCCTAGGTGATTTAATCAAATGTGACGAGGAATAATTATAAAACAATGATATAATTCCGAGAGAAAAATAAATAAATAATGATTTATTCAATTATTATCATAAGGTTTTTTAATTTAACGAGAAATAATTTAATAAAAATGGTTTACTAAATTATTTCCCATGGTGAAAGTGATTTTACTATGGTAAAATTAATCCTACATGGGGTCATTTTTTGGTGATGACAAATTGTCCCGCAACGTCTGAGTGTTAGGAGAAAATTTTATGACCGAAATATGTTGTAGGTTACACTTCCACTAGACACCAAAGGGGAGTTAGAGAGGGATAGAGAGAGAGATTTGAAGCAATGCAAGGATGGACAAAAATGGACGGGGAGAATCCTACTAAACTGATAGAAGTATCCTTTTATGTTGGAGTACATGATCTCAAATGAGGCGTGGGAGGCATACCCATATCCACTAAGATAACTAAGTAAAAAGAATAATGGTGAGCCTAGCAATGTGGGATTGAGCTACAAAGTACATGATACATGATATGCTAGCATCAATGGGCTAGAAAATAATACAATGAATCCCATATTCATAATGCACCTGGTTAAACATAGGCCATGACTAAATACAACAAAATTTGAGTACATGAGACATAATGCCCCTCAAGCTGAGATGGTGAGGGGGTGTCACAACCAAGGAAGCCCTGTTGAATAAGAAAGTGCTCTAAAGATCTGAATGGGTCATCTAAAGGACACATGTATGATGTGGGCGATGCAAGCAGCTCAAACTGAACCCATGACATCTGCGGAACTACATCTAAGGCTGGATCAACATTTGTGGACATTCAGGCATGTGAGGACCTACGTGAAGGGACACCCCCTCATTAGGTCTAGAACAACTTCCACACACTCAGGAATAATTGGGACAATCGTCTAGATCACTGAACCATCAAGTGTACAAATCTCAATTGTGAAATAAGTAGTTGGCGTTGAGCACGTGAGGAAAAACCAAGTCAAAGGCAATTGATGATTCCCATGGTTTGATTTGAGGCACTGAACAAAGATGAAATCTAGAAGCAGGGTGCACCACCCTCTATACCACACTTCTAGAATAAATGTGCTGAGATTGATAGAAGAGGGCTCACCCAAGTTAAGGCAATAAGAAATCCTTAACAAAGCCATGAGGTATCGTAGTAGAGTGATTGATGGAAGGAAACAAGATGAGTGGTGGACTGAAAAAATCCCTTTTTAGAGCATAATATGTATGGTTGACCTGGTAGTGACTGACTTGATTCTAGAGGGGATGGTCAATGACTAAAACAACGGTTCGACAAAGATGGAGTAGTAGAGTTGGAGGCCAAACATGAATATAATGGGATGGATGTGACACGATGCTGTATGGAACACTATAACTGGACTCAAGGGGACTTAGAATAGACTCCATAGATACAAGGGTGACTCGATGATGTTGTCACATAGGGGAGGCCCAAGGGGACCATGAAAACATGAGTAAATGATGGTCACTCATGACAAAAATTGATAGTGAGTCAACTAGTGCAAAAGTAAATTGGTACCATAGTACGGGTGGCTCAAGTGCGTAAATTCAATTTTAATAAGTAAAAAAGTGAGACCTCATGGGATAAATGGCTGGTGAAGTGTCGAATTACCAAAAACAAATGGATACACATTATAGAACTCGGTGAGAGATTTCCAACAATGCTGACGGTTCATCAAACGAAGTTACAATTTGGTCACAATGGTTGATGAAAAAAATAGGGTTTTCTTATAAAAGGGCTTCATTCCCCCATTCCAATTCATTTGCATAGTGAGTTGTTGGATAATTTGGAGAGGAGGATAAGGTCCTAAAGCTTATGGAGATTGTAGTAGATAAATTGTCGATTGTAATTTTGGATCTGTGACTTTTAGATAGATGTCCTTACTTGTCTAAAATAGCCTTAATGCTTCCCGAAAGGATGGTTTCCAGTGAAGAATCAAGGAGAGAGGAATGAGGGAATGAACTACTAGAAATGGTTAAGATTCATCCCCACCCACCAAGTCAAACGTGGGGATCAGATGGTAAGTGTGTCATCACATATAGTAGAATGTTTGAAGATATGGTATCAATGATCTACAATATGCGATGAGTATATGGCTTGTCGAAAAGGCCTATAGGAAAAGATATACAAGTTATGAGAGGATAGTTGACCATACCTAAATCATTGGGGTCTAGGCCATTATGTTAATCAAGTGATGTGGTGGCCAAGGGCTAATACACCCCCAAGAATGGGATACTACCACCAACATATATGATGGAGGGGATTGATATGGTGTGTAAATGTGGGAATGATGCCCCTAAGCAGGAGGAGTTTGTGGAGCGCCATGGTGTTCTAAGTGATCAATTAAATGATTCAAGTATTCGGTCCTATTGGCACAAGATCCTCGTGGCTATGTTGAGGAGATGATGGGGCATAGATTCCCCCATGTTTGGTATGGATGGATGTATCATGCTATGGGTATGTCAAATTCATTCCGAAAGGTGGACTCCAAACACATTTTGATGATGCGGTTCACCATTTTTATATGTTAGGGATGCATTATTATGGGAAGAACTAGTGGATGTAGTAGGAGAGAGGAAATAGTGGATTACAAATATCACGTGGCACTGCATAAATGAATGAAATGGACTAAAATTTTGGGTTTGCATATATAGTGTCACTATACTAAAGAGTGGCTTTGGATAGAATGAACTAATGCTTGCCTAAATAACAATATGGTTGACCAACAACAATGTCTATGGGATTGGGTTGTTGATGTAAAATAGAGGGATGATTGTTATCACCAAAAAATTGATCATCTAGCCTAATTTACTAGATGGATTGAAGTATACCATGTAAATGCAATTTTACCCTACTAATATTTCTTTCACTGTGAAAATTTACCTAATAAACAACCTTTATTAAGTAATTTATAGTTAAACCCATGAAGACTAATTAAATAAATCACTATTTATTTGATTTTATTCTAGGAATAATAATTAAACCATTATTTTATTATTATCGCTTGTTAAATTTGACCCAGTCATGAAAAATAAACAGATAAATCATTATTTATCCTATTTTTCTCTAAGAATAATTAATTAATCACTAATTAATTATTATTCTTTGTCAAATTTGATTAAATCCCTTAGGAATAATTAAATAAATCATTGTTTGTTTATTATTCCTTAACTAATTCCTTGAGATAATAAATAAATCATTTATTTATTTATTATTTTAAAATAAAAGTTTAAATACTTTTTCCCTCCTAAATAAATATAATAAAATATTCCAAGTGGTTATTCCAAGAATGGGATCAATAATATTTTATTATTGCTCATTACTCGAGGATAACTCAATATTTTGTTATAAATAGAAGGGTTTTCCATTCATTATTCACTTTGAATTACTTTCATTGTTGCACTCACTGTTGTAACTTTGATTATTTTCAATGTTGCACACCATATTTTTGCTTGGTTTATGAATTATAGAGGAGAGAGACTCTACAGAAGTTGAAGACGTTTGAGGATAGGCAAGAACCCATCCCATAGAGGGGGATTAGTAACATTTATCTGTTCTCTTCACATGTGTTATTACAAAATTATTCTTTACATATCTGGTTTCCATTGGATAATTGGGGTTATTACTATTTCTTTTCTTGTTTAACTATGATCATAGCATAGATCAGAATTTTGGCAGGTTTTGTTTCTATTAATAGTTGCACACTACAATGTTTAGCATCCATTTATATTGTTGAGATTCTTTTTCATCCAAAATGTTAAGTGGGTTCTTTTTGTACATCATTGAGAAGAAAACACTACAACAAATTGGCGACTTTGCTGGGTTTTATACTTCAGATCTAGAAACCTGGGTGACCTTTGATAAATTTTTAACTTCTACAAGCCTTCTGGTCCTTTTTGCAGGTCACAGGAACCAACTGCAACAAAGAATGCACTCTTTTTCTTGAATTTACAGACCAAGATCCTCGGAATAGAAATCATAGTTTTCAAACCAAAAAGTGCAATCTGGGCTTTAGAATGCACCTTTCAGCCCAAAAAGTGTGATTTCCGCAGAAAACAGGTCAGTACATGTGATTTCTAGGTTTTAATGTTTTCCTCAGATCTGTTTCTGGGTTTTGCTAAGATTTGTTTCACCTCTGTCTCATCCCTCTTAGGCCTTGATCCAATCTGCTTAACTCATCGAAGTCAAATTTAGCCTCCCCTAGGGTTTCCAGTACACTTCCACCTTTCTAGGAGGAGTTTAGTTGAGAGAGAAGTTTGAGTTTCTGCATCGCTTTCCACCACATTATCCAAATCTGTAACCTTTTGTTTCAGATCTGTTAAGATAGGTTGCTACCATCCATAGTTTCACATTTAAACTTGTTTGGTCATTCCCTTAGGGTCCCATCGGTTTCGCTACGTGTTTCACCCATCTCCCTATCTTTTTGTAGTGATCTTCCTCTTTGGTTTTTTGTTATTGCTACACCACTTTCCAACAACTTAGAGTCAGTTGATCCCAGTCACACTGACACTCAAATCTCTTGACAGTTTCATTGTCTTTCCCATCGGTTTAGCCATCAATATAGTGTTTACAAGCTCAGTTTAGGTGGGGTTTAGTTAGTTTTTTTGTTGTTCATTTTATATTATTTATTTTAGTTTATTTGCAGCAATCTTTTTTATTTTTTACAAACACGAGACCTTCCCTTAGACATCCTAAAGTTCGAGGTATTGCTAGAGAGGATCCTACCAACCGTGTTCGATCCTTCCACATGTGGTGTTTATCTAACTGCATAACCAATGATTCCATTCGTCTTCAGCTCTTCCAATGCATGCTCATTGGAGTAGCTGCAAAATGGTATGTAGACCAGCCCTCTAGCTCTCATTGCACTTTTGTGATGCTTGGGAAAGTGTTCCATTCATATTTCCAGTTACCTCTCTAGGTACAACAATGGTACAGAGCTATTGACCACATTCCATCAGTCCTCTGCCACTCGCCTTTCTGACAATGTTTAAGAGTGGCGTTGATGGAGGAGCACATGTTGTTCCCTGCCTTTCGAAGACCGTCTCTATCTAGATTGGTTTAAGAGACTTTATCCCCCATCAGGAAATATGTCGCATCCCATTTTCCTCAGATCAAGGAAGAATCTCTCCAGTCCTCTTTGAGATATGATCTAATTTATGAGCAATCTGGTTATGTCTATATCGTCATTCCAAACCTCCCTTGTCCTAGAAGTTCCAATGCACCAGGGACACCTCACGCCGCTAACGGTATTGTTGGATCCATTTCACACTCTTCACCATATTCTCAGTAGAGTTATGGATATCCGCAGGGGGCCACCAGTTCCTCCAAAATTTATGCGCCTCCTTCTAGCAATATGTTTCCAGGGCCCCAACCCATATACCAAACTGTTTCTCCTTCTTATGCACAGTCGAGCACTCTAGCACCTCAAGCATTAGCACCACATCATCCCATGCATCCTTAGCCCCAGTAGCCATCGCCCCCTCAGGGCTAGTTGTTTTCACACGAGAGTGATACCAATCCTCAAAAGTCAAAGAAAAAGAATAAGGGGAAGGGTAACAAGGTTAACCAGGGTAACTAAGGTAACCAACCTAGTGAATGCTAGGGGAACCAACCTATCACTAACAACCAGCAACATGGTGGACATCCCAAGCAAAACAAGGTTATTCGTACAAATAAGCCTGGTGCATGTTATGGTGTACACGGCCATTATAAACATGATTTTCCTTTTTTACCTCATATGCACCAAATGTGGGAAGCTCAAGCAGCTTCTCGAGGTAAAAAATCGTCTCAGAATCTTGTGCCAACCCAACAGGAAGTGCTCACAAATCATTTCCCTCAGCAAGTATTTGTTGTTGCTCAACCTTAACTAGGTCAAGCAGCCCACCCTCCCCAAACATCTGGTACCGGTGACTACCAGATCCTGATCATGAACTTTGATGAGGTTAATCCCTCCAATATCAACCTATAAACTCTGTCACTCCAATATGACAAGCCCTCCACTTCGTTAGCTAGCGAGTCCAAAACCAAAGTTTCCACTGAGCCTCTTCCGACACCAAATGGTACTTTACATATCCCTCAACCTAAATTTGAGGCCATTCCGTCCTAAAGGGACCATTATGCCGTAATGCGGCTTCTAATAGAGTTGCCCATACATACAGTATAGTAGACGACTTGGTGCAATCACCTTCCACCATGTCGACACTGGAAGTCCTCTATTCATGCCCTTCCCAAAAGAAAGATCTACTAACTGCCTTGGGTTTAGTGGATCCTTCTGACAATTGCTTGATTGTCTTCCTGGTTGATACATCAGAGCACCCCAATTTACCTTCATTGGTTACTTTTCAGATACCAGTTAGAATTTGTAATACCATCATCTCTAGATGCATTATTGATGAAGGCACATCCACCTGTGTGATGTTCGTTGCTGTTTGGAAATAGCTTAAGTCACCTGAGTTGTCCCCCTCCACCATCACTTTACGTGCTTTGGATGGACACTCCTCCCAGTCCCTTAGCATGCACTTCAACTGTCCATTAATTCCTGCAGGCAAGACTGTCCATGTCGATATCGAAGTCATCAATGCCCCTTTGGATTACACCATTCTCTTAGGTCGTAGTTACACATATTCTATGTAAGTTGTCGCATCTGCAGTGTTCCATAAGATTTTCCTCCCCCGTGAAGGGAAGATCGTTACTTCCCCGATTCCATCGTCTCGTCGATGTCTGACAACTAGCCTTCAACTCCTTGCAACAACGTCTCACCTAGAGTCTATAAATATTCCTCATTGTTGGGTGCTTTCCTTGGTCCTCCCACTGCCATTTCTAAGCCTACTTCGATAAGTGTTTGGATGTTACAAGTGTCATGAGTTGCTCATAAATAGTTTGGTACACTTGATCAACAACCAGCTCCTCAGCATCCTGTTGTTGCTCTTCCACCTGAACACTATGGACCCACTCCCTTAGGACCTCCTCCATTTTTGGGTGCCTCTCCTATGTTCCCACCAGGAATTGTTCCTCCAGGTCTCAACCATCCAAGAGATATTCTGCCAGGACATTATCTTGCTAGCCAAATACCTTTCTTATTCCACCCTCCAGGAGTTTTTCCTATACCTGTCATGGCTTTGCTGGTCCTTCCTAACATGACTCTAGGGATCCAAATATGGTACATAAATCCCCTTGAAAACATTCTGCTAGGTTAGCCAAGACCATATCATGCTTTGACCCCAGTTTAACCAGTCCCCATGACCCCTATTGGTGCTTGAGTGCCATCAAAACCTCAACAGGAACCAACTCCTATTGCAAAATCATCTGGCCAGGGGGGCAAAGCCAAAAGGAAAGAGTCAAAGGACAAGGCTCCCCAACCTCCTCCAACCCCGAAGGCCCCAAAGCTGACACCCCGTGTGCTTTATGTGAAGTTGTTGGGCACACCACCAGCAATTGTCCTGAACTTCCTCAACTTAAACCATCGGTTCATGAAGCATTCCCTGATTTGAATATTTTGGAAGTCCATGTTAACATACTAGCGCCACCTAAGAAACTCAAAATGCTTCGCACAAACCACCCTTATGACCTGTGTGATCTTCATGGTCATTATTCCCATTATTTCCCTTGTCTCGATGAATCTAACGATTTCCTTGGGAAAATTCGTGAATACGAGGCCACTTGTAGTGGAGCCTCTACTCCTCTACTTGTGGATTCTAGAACCACTAGTCAACCATAACAATGAAACTCTAGCCCTAATATTGTGATACCTCCCCCTAATGTCGAGATGATGGACACCATAGGCCCCCTGCTTTACCTATTTTCATCCTTGAGTTCCTTGCTAGAAAACCTTCCTGAGGTTACTGCATGTGTTTCTATTAACACTCCTTCAACAAGATCCCAGGTCTCAACATGAGTAGACCCTCCGTCTACCAGTCTCTGGTCTACCATTCAAGATGATGCGTATGTGAACCTTATCTCTCCAGTTGATGCACTAGGTAATTTCGTCTCATCATGTAGTCAGTCTTCTACCTATCTTCCCATCTCCCAACCTAATGAGGACACAATGGAAGCTATGTCTACCCCTGATTATCCCTACCCTTAAGAAAGGGGGCATTTATTTAAAGGATTTTGAAGGCCATTTCCTTCATAATTCTCTCAGTGTTCTCTACCTCAAGAAATTTCACTCATATCACATCCCTTTGATTTGTGTGTCTTTATTTCTGCCATGAAGTCATGTAGATTGTATCATCTCATCTGTTGTCTTTTGCACTGTATATCGACCATGCTGATGGTGCATGTTTCTTCTCCTGGAATCTAGCCTCGACAGCCTGGGCCATTTTCACCCCCTTTCATACGTTAGAACTTTCAAACATCATTTGGATTGGATCTGCCACCAATAATCAGGCTGAATATGATGTAGTAATAGGTTTTTTAGTCGATGCCCTCGCCCATCGCATCCTTCATCTTCATGTTAATTTAGATTCCTTGCTACTTGTCATGCAATTGAATGGTGTGTATCATGTGCATAACCAAGTCCTATTTAGAAAATATCTACAAGTGAAGCTATTGGTACATGAATTCGAAACCATTACTTTGTGCCTAGAGCCCAAAATCACTATGTAGATACCATTGCAAACAACATTCTAGATTGGAATTTGTCACATGTATACCACAGAAGACAACCATAAATAAAACAAATGGTGAACCATCATTGTCATATAAAATGCATAATCATATTGTGTATCATAAAAGTGTTTGGAGCCATAGCTCTAAATACATTTGACATGCCCATAACATGTTACAAAAACCACAATCAAGGGGAGCCACATGTCCCTACATCTAGTCACTGTCCGAGGGATCTCGCACCAAAGGCTCTGCTCCACTTTCACGTAGATCACATATTGATTGACCTACCATCACCATGCACCGCACGATACCTCGCCACTCTGAGGGAAGACCAGTGCACTCATTTATGTATCGATCGTCTAAGTCGTGCCATTCATGCTTTGAAACCCTTGTCAAAAGTACATCAAACCTATAATGCAAATCAGTAAGCAGCGCAGTATCCTCTAGAGCATGTTGTGATGAATATGTCGCCTGATCTGTAGCCCTAGGTGCTACGGCTGGACCTGCATGTCATTTCGGCTTCACCGATGTTATCTCTGCATATAACATATTTAACACTCAATACCATATACATGTGACAGAATTATAAAATGCACAATAAAACATAGCAACTTAACACTTATCGTTTGATCCCCATGCTCGCTCGGTCGAAATGACAAGTTAGGATCCCCTTGATATTTCATCCCGCTATAAGGTAATCATCAATGTAAAGGGGAATCTAATCCCAGTGTGTGAAAACTTAGGTTAGAACACCCTTCCAACTCCCCCTCATCCTCCTCTCTGCAGTAGCTACCCCCAACAGTGGATCCTGAGCTCTTGTGAACCCCCATCTCAGATCTGTACATGAGGACGAATAGTGGGTATCTTCTCAAAGAAGAATGCACACAGTATTGTACCAAAAGCACATTCACGATTCACCTGCCTCTTACAAAGACTCAGTTATCGTTTCACCAATGATAGGATGATCTGGGCCCACCCATAGTAGGTCCCAACCAAAACACTCTTAACGAATATCATTTTCCCACTAGTGATGTGGTGGAACACCTGGTTTCCCAAGACCTGTAGAACAATTGCGACGATAGTCTGTGTCTCTAGCCTCTCTAGATCAACCAGCAGGATAGTCGTGCCCTTGACACGAACACCTCATCGAAAATGGAACTCCAAGAACTTAGTAATGTTCCTCCCACAAGGTAACACTGGATGAAAATCCCCCACCAGCTTGAGGGGAGGTAGTCTGGTCAAAAAGTAAATATCTTGTAATGTGAGCTCGATCTTGTGCCCCTGCATGACAAAGACCTCCTAGTCTGGATCCCAAGATCATAATTCTCGATAGTAAGGGCTCACCTTCCCTCATCAAAGGGTTCTCTAATGTTTTGAGAACCCCATAACGAGCCAATGCCCCTTGAACAACCTGATCCCCATGGATATTAGATCGAAGAGTATCCAAGTCACATTCATGCCAGTTTATTTTAAACTCTGCCATGTCACAAAACAGCGCATGTCTTGTCAGTACAAAAAAGAAAACAATGGTCTATGTTGATCAAGCTACAACCCCCACCAGGCCAACAAACCAACTCCTTCTCCAACCACAAATCGCAGTTTTCATCCCAGAAAGTACTAGCTTGCAGGTTTTCGGTTATTTCTAGTGAGCTAGATCACACTTTTGGGCCTAGAAAGGGCGATGCGACCGTGAGCAAGAGCAGGGGTCTCTCAAGGAGCTACCATGTGCCAAAAATGAGGAAATAAACCACTGAAATTGAAGAGATGAGTAAGTCCAGCTACATGAAAGTCGCAGATCCTGATTCCAATGGTCAGTTTTTCCACTATGATCTCCACAAGGTTGAGGGCCTTATCCTCCTCCCCAAATTCACCACAGCTCACTTAGCAAATGAATCCAAATTGGAGGGAAAACATCCTTTCATAGAAAAATCCCCAATTTGTCTATCGCCCATTGTGACTAGACCACAAAAGAGTTTGACAAACTGTCAGTACCATTGGAAATCTCTCACCGAGTTCATAAATGGGCCTTCCTCACTTTTTGATGATTTGACACTTAAACAAGAAACCATTTTTCTAAGAAGGTCAATTTGTCGTCTCTAAAAATCGAATTTTGTCATAAAGCGGGAATTGTACTTTGAGGTCCACCTCCTTTTAATACTTTTTGTACCACATGTCGATTTTCATCGTCAGTAACCATCATTTACTCATGTTTCATGGTTCGCACTAGGCCTAGTCTGTGTGGCAGCTTCATCGAGTCACCCTTGTTCAAAGCATCCACAATGAGTCGCCCTTGCACTCTTGGAGTATACTTCATGTCCCATCATATCATTTCATATTATTCCATCCATATTTACATATCGTTTATTCTATGTTGGAGATTTTGGACTCTAGTCATACTGTCCCCATCCCCTCCAGGGGTGAGTCAGCCATTGCCAAGTCAACCATGAACTTTATGCTCTGACAAGGGAAGTTGTCTATTTTTCCCTCAATCTCGTTTTCCCCATTATCCCTGGTTTCATTCCATCAATAACATTACTATTTTCCCTTGTGCTTTAGTTGATGATCCTAATTGCCCCCTTTATCATCGGCCCTATTATGTTTACATCATCTCATTTATTCCAGAAGAATGGCCTAGAGTGTTGTGTATCAGGGTTCCAGCTTCCATTCTTCTTTGGCACCTTGGATCCATTAGAGGGTCTCATTATTGCCCTTTGACTTGGTTGTTTCATGTTCGTGATCCATACACTTGATGGTCTAGTGATGTAGCAAATTATACAAGTGATTCTTGGGTGTGTGTGAGATGTTTCAGACCTCATGAGGTGGTGTCCCTATAGGTATCCCCCCACATGCCCATATGCATACCTACAATTCTACAGCCTCAAATGAAGTTCCACAAAGTTGATCGGTTTGGTCCCTACTAATCGCAATGCCCATTGCATGCATGTCTCTTACAGATGATCCGTTTAGTTTTGTAGAGCCCTTCCCTGTTCAGCATGGCTTCTCTGGTTGTTCTACCCTCCTTCCCACCCATTTTTTGAGGGAAGGGGATTTTTATCTCATGTACTCAGATATTATTATATTCAATCCTGGCTCTTTTTCTTACCAGGTGCATTATGTATATGGGACACATTGTATTATTTTTTGGCTTTGTTATGCTAGCATGTCATGTACCATTCCACATGTACTTTATTTCTTAGTTTCGTATTTCTGGGTGAACCATTATTTTTGTACTAAGTTGTCTCAGTGGGTCTGGGTATGACTCCCTTGCCTCATTGAGGTCTGATACCACAACATAAAAGGAGACTTGCATTAGTCTCACCCCCTCTGTCACTATCCTCTCTCAGATTCAACTTCATTGGTCTCTCTCTCTCTCTCTCTCTCTCTCTCTCTCTCTCTCTCTCCTTGACTCTCCTGTTTTGTCTAAGTGATTTGTCTTTACAACGTACCTCAATCATACATTTTGCTCCTAACACTCGTACATTGGGGGGGGTAATCTCTTATCACCAAAAAATTGAATGGATTGAAGTATACCATGAAAAGCCAATTTTACCCTAGTAAAATTGCTTTCACTGTGAGAAATTACCCAATAAACCACCTTTATTAAGTAATGTATAGTTAAACCCATGAAGAATAATTAAATAAATCACTATTTATTTGATTTTCTTCTAGGAATAATTAATTAAACCATTGTTTTATTATTATCCCTTGTTAAATTTGACCCAATCATGAAAATAAATAGATAAATCATTATTTATCTTATGTTTCTCTAAGAATAATTAGTTAATCACAAATTAATTATTATTCTTTCAAATTTGACTAAATCCCTTAGGAATAATTAAATAAATCATTATTTGTTTATTATTCCTTAACTAATTCCTTGAGATAATAAATAAATCATTTACTTATTTATTATTTCTAAATAAAAGTTTAAATACTTTGACTCCTAAAAAAAAATAATAAAATATTCCAAGTAGTTATTCCAAGAATGAGATCAATAATAGTTTATTATTTCTCATTATTCGAGGATAACTCAATATTTTGTTATAAATAGATTAATTAATTATTATTCTTTGTCAAATTTGACTAAATCCCTTACGAATAATTAAATAAATCATTATTTGTTTATTATTCCTTAACTAATTCCTTGAGATAATAAATAAATCATTTATTTATTTATTATTTCTAAATAAAAGTGTACATACTTTTTCCCTCCTAGACAAATATAATAAAATATTCCAAGTGGTTATTCCAAGAATGAGATCAATAATATTTTATTATTGCTCATTATTTGAGGATAACGCAATATTTTGTTATAAATAGAATGGTTTTCCATTTATTATTCACTTTTGATTATTTTCATTGTCGCACACCATATTTTTTATGGGTTTATGCATTATAGAGGAGAGAAACTCCACAGAAGCTGAAGACGTTTGAGGATAGCCAAGAACCCATCCCATAGAGGGGGACTAGTAACATTTATCTATTCTCTTCAGAAGTGTTATTATAAAGTTATTCTTTACATATCTGGTCTCCAATAGATAATTAGGGTTATTACTCTTTGTTTTGTTTTTTAACTATGATCATATCATAGATAAGAATTTTGGTAGGTTTTGTTTCTATCAATAGCTGCAGATATACAATGTTTAGTAGTAATTTATATTGTTGGCATTATTTTTCATCCACAATATTAAGTGGGTTCTTTTCGTACATCGTTGAGAAGAAAACTCTACAACAATGATTAAGTGGATCATCCCCATGGTGATTTGAAGTGAGATGTGTCTCTAGAGGTCCTTTGACATCAGGAATAGGGATGGTAATAGAGTGAACACTACCAGATGCACTAGGGAAGTTGGGGAGAAGGGAATCTCCTGGACTCTCGAAAATGGATGCCCCCTTACCAAAACATTGAGTGGCAATGTAATTTCCACAAGGTTTATGTGGCTCAAATTTGTGGGTTCAAAGTAAGAGGTTATTGAATCAATCAAACTCGTCATGGATGAAGTCTTTGGACTCCACAACATATTGGTCATGGGTTTTTTGTGGAAGGATGTATTCATGATGGTGCATATCATTTCAAGGATAATCAGAGGTGGTCATGGATTACATGATGTCTTCATCCGAATGGAAGATGGGGGGCCTAGAGGAAAAGAGACCACATGATGAAGAGGGGCTACCTAGGGGACCTTCATGAGAGACAAGGTTCACATACGTATCATCAAGGCTAGGAGACAGATGGCTAGTAGATGGAAAATCTTTTGATGTTGAGACAAAAGTGTTTGTTGAAGAACATTCAATAGAATCACAATAGGAGACATCAAGGGAGTTCTAATGCATCAAATAGATGGATGACGATAGGTAGAGAATGGTAGTGGTGCTATCTGTCATCTCAAAAACATGGGGAGGGATCACAATGGGTGGTTGAGACACATCATGTTCTGATGTAGGAGTGGCACTAGAATCCGTAGGTAGATGAGAGGTTGAATCACTATAAGCAACCTATAATTTGCAAATGTTAGGGTCCAACCCTAACCGATTTATTTATGTAATAGGATCGAGTCATAGTTATAGCTAGTTAAAGAGTCAATAAAGCTCGTATTAATAAGTGTAAGTGATTGAACCACATTTAAGAAAGGGACCACGATTAGTTGCACACGGGCCATGGTATTAGATAGATGGTATTGAGAGAACCATGGTATTGTATGTTTGAATCCTATATAAAGGATAGAGACTCCTCATTGAGAAATATTCAATATTATTTTGTAATCGAGCTCTACTATGCTGGAGGTTGCCCCCTTGAAGAGGCAAGCAAATATTGCTTCCATTTATGAATAATAAAATACTTGTTGTTTTTCTGATTTTGTTCTGTGTTCTGGGTTGTATTTCTTCGCATATTTGGTATTCTATTATTTCTTGTAGGTCAAGAGAATAACAAGTGGTATCAAAGCACTTTCTAGGGCCGGTGGTACCTCCATTTTTGGCAAAAATATTTTTTAGGCTAGAGACGTGTTTCAGTGTCTTTAAACCATGTGATCTATCATTGAGTGCATAAACCTATGGATTTGGGGAGTAATGGACACATGAAATACAAGAGGTGGTCATGCTTGTTGGACTCCCTTGTAACCCCTGTGGGTACCCCCTCAAGTAGTAGTGCATTAGATAGAACTACACACAGACTGCCTTCCACGTACCCTCTTGGTATATCGGAAGCCCCATAAGCTCACCTGAAACCTCTCCTTAGATAAACCATCAACCGTCTTGCTGCTACAATAAACTAAGAACAACACTTAGGGAGATTACTCACATGTACGATATGGTAGTCAGGTAGTACGGCTAAGGGTACGGTTGATCCTCCTTAGTTAGTGCCCTGAAAGATTGGGACGAGTACTATTGTTGGACCCTTATGTATATTGTGATTTGTAGCACCTGACACTCCTTTGAGACCATAGTTCCCTCCACTCTTTGAAGATCGCCCATTATCATCTTTGCCAGATTAGATCTAGCAGTTGGGGTTCTATCGCCACTGCAACAATTAGATCCACCAGTTCAGGTTCTATTGCCACAGTACCATTCAAATCTAGCAGTTGGAGTTATGTCGCCACTGCAGCCCAACTCACATTCAGCCATTGGGGTTTCACAAGTAGATCTAAGCATCTGCACAGTGAGACTCGTGGCTCCTATAATATGGGCTGATTTTCACAGGACATTGGGCAAGGTCAAGTTTTCTGGAATTTTTCCACTACAGTATTGATCCGCGGGGAGTAAAAAGTACTTCAAAGTTAAATAATAATAATAATAATAATAATAATAATAATAATAATAATAATAATAATTTCATGGGACGCTTACAAGAGACTTAGCCCATAAGATTCAAGACGAATAGCTAATCACAGTGGTACCATTCACTTGTTAGCTTCAATTTTTGGGTGGTCCCAATTTTTTTCTAAGTGACGAAAAGTGACCAAGATATGTGTATGGTAGAAACCATAGCTCAAGTCATGGGCAAGCAGAAGATCGTGTACCTTGAATGAAAGTTGGATTCTTTCTAGAGCCTAGTGAACCAGATGTAGCAATTCATGGCACCATTCAAAATGAACATGTCAGGGTTGCATTCGGAGGCACATGGTATTAATGAAGACCTTGAAGGAGAATCTAGCCATCATATTTACTTCCGTGGAAATCACCGACATTCCCACCCTTGTACACCCAAGCTGGACATGTATAAATTTGATGGCTCTAATCTGGTAGTATGGGTAGCACAAATGGAACAATATCTCATTGTGAATGATATCCGATATGATCAAACTAGACTATGTGTGGGAGCCCTTTAGTTAGACCAACAAAGATGGAAATGGTGGTAGTGGCATCGAAAACTATATCTCGAGAACATAACTTGGCAGGTGTTTTCAAAATCTCTTTGTGACCGCTTTGACAGAAAATCTAATTTTTTGGGTCGTCTTACTAAGCTCTGACAGATAGGCATAGTAAAAGACTACATTGCAGCCTTTGAGACATTGGGCATCCACACAAAAGGTCTAGGAGATTAATTCTACTTGGAATGTCTTATAAGTGATCTCAAAGAATCCATTCAAGTCCATGTCGAGATGCATCACCCACCTACATCAATGGACGCTTGCACCAAGGCTATTGAAGTGGAATGAGCTTTAGCTACCTAGTCACCTCATCCAAATTTAATAATGAAGGGACACCCCACCTAGACTCAGGGTCCTACCGAAACACTTAAGGTTCACAAGGTGTCTCCAATAGAAATGGTTAAAAGAAGAAAACAAGGATTATCCTACTATTGTGACAATAAATACTCCCCATGCCATAAATGCAAGGAGCCCAAATTCTTTCAAATCGATGTTACTGATCATAGCTCATCTGAGGAAGGCCCACCGCTTGAGGGACTAGAGATGAAGTTGAGGACACCCGGTAGGACAATGAGCTCCCAGCTATGCTAGACGAACCAATTATTTCACTACATTCTTTGGCGGGAATTTGTGTGCCCCAAAATCTCAAAATTAGAGGCTTCATTAAACATCGCCCTGTAATAGCATTGATTGATAGTGGAAAAACTCATAACTTTATCCATCAGTGAACCGCCGAAGATGTCCATTATCTTGTCAAGGCGTTCTCTAATTTCCAGGTACAAATTGTTGATGGGTGGACAATGAAATGTGAATTCTAATGCGAAAATATCAAACTTCATATGGGATACTACCACCTAAAGACCCACATGTTTGTGATTAACATGGGTGGTTGTAACATTGTCTTGGGTGTTGAATGGCTTCGGACACTAGGCCCATCATAATGGATTTCTAGGAGTTTTATATGAGTTTTAAGTAGAATGACCGCATGCATACCCTCTGTGGACTCCAAGCAGGTGCTCCTTCTGTTATCAACAGGCATCAAATGTAAAAGTTGTTGAAAAAGGGCCATCATGGAGTTATCGCCCAGTTTACTGCCATCCAGGCCATTGAGCGCACTACTCTTCATATTCATCCTAGGATGTAATAGGTCTTAAACTGCCACCAGTAGGTATTTGACAAACCTAAATAGCTCCCACCCTCTAGAAGGGAACATGATCATAGAATCACTTTGGTCCGAGGGGCACAACCGCCGAATGTGCGCCCATATCGATATCCTTTCGCTCAAAAGAATGAAATTGAAAAATTCATCAAGGAACACCTTGAATCTTGTCTTATTCATCCTAACGCCAATCCTTATTCATATCTAGTAGTCATCATACTCAAGAAAGATGGGGAATGGCACATGTGTTTAGACTTTAGGGCCCTCAACAAGCTCACTGTCAAAGACAAATTCCCAATCCCAATTGTTGATGATCTACTTGATGAACTACATGGTGCTCAATTCTTTACTAAGCTATAATTTTTCTCTAGTTATCACCAAATAGGCATGAAAGAAGTAGACATTCCCAAGACTTCTTTCTGAACTCATGAAGGCCATTACGAATTCTTGTTCATGCCATTTGGTCTCTGTAATGCCCCATCCACTTTTCAAATCCTCATGAATCACCTGCTGAAACCATATCTACGAAAATTTGTCACTTTCTTTGATGACATTCTCATCTATAGCCTAACCTGGGAAAAACATATTCAACATGTAGACCTACTCTTGCAGCTACTCCGGACTCACAAATTATTTGTCAAATTGTCTAAGTTCTCTTTTGGCATGGAAGAAGTCGAGTATTTGGGCCACATTGTGGGTCGTGAAGGTGTCCAGGTGGATCCCAAAAAGATATAAGCAATGCAAGATTGGTGCCAACCAAAAACCTTGAAGAGTTTGAGGGGATTCTTGGGTCTCACCGCTACTATCACAATTTTTTCAGCAATTATGGTCGCATTGCTAGACCCCTCACTAACCTTCCCAAGAAAAATACATTCCTCTAGACTGATGCAACACCAAAGCTGTTTATGGCTCTCAAACAGGCGATGTGTTCCACTGCCGTATTGGCACTACCCGACTTCACCAAATATTTTGTGATTGAATGTGATGCTTTAGGTACTGGCATTGGTGGTGTCTTAATGCAGGAAGGTTGACCCTTGGATTTCACCAGCCAACAACTGAGTTGGAAACGTCTGGGACAATCTACCTATGAGAAGGAGATGTTAGCCATCTTACATGTATTAGATACCTGGTAACCATACGTATTGGGGCGACGTTTCCAAATCCACATAGACCATCAAATCATCAAATATTTTTTGGAGAAATGTCTATCCTTGCCCTAGCAAAATAAATGGCTGGCCAAAATGTTGGGATATGATTATGAGATAATTTACAAGAAAGGGCATGACAATGTAGTAGTGGATGCTTTATCACGCCAATTTGAGGATGAAAGCACCCTCCTATCATTCTCTCTTTCAATGCTGGATTGGATTGAAGAAGCCCGCAAGGAATGGTTTTCACACCCCTCTCTCCCAACTCATTAATAAATTAAGAGAAGATCCTAAATCCTCAGTTGGCTACTCTTGGAAGGATGAGATTCTTCACTACAAGGATAGAGTATTTATAATGCCAACATCCACCCTCAAAACACACATTTTGGCATAGTTGCACTCATCTCCCACTATAGGCCATGCAGGCTTTTAGAAGACTTATGCTCGCACTCGTCATTATTTCTTTTGGACAGGCATGAAAACTGACATTCTTACTTTTGTAGCTAAATGCGATGTGTGTCAATGCCACAAAGGAGAAACAGTAAAGTCACCAGGCACCTTACAACCATTGCCAATCCCTGCCTCAGTCTGGATGAATGTTTCTATGGATTTCATTACTAGTCTTCCGAAGTCAGGAAACATAGCAGTCATCATGGTGGTTGTGGACAGATTTTCTAAATATGCTCATTTTTGCGTTCTACCCCACCCATTGACCCACACTTTGGTGGCTCAAGCTTTCATGGACTAGCTATTCAAACTGCATGGTATGCCCACTTCCATTGTGTCTGATCATGACCCAAGTTTCACCAATAACTTTTTGTAATAACTTTTCAAGGTACAAGGTAGCCAACTCCAACTAATTACTTCCTATCATCCCCAAAATGATGGTCAAACTGAAGCAGTCAACAAATGTTTGGAGACATACCTAAGGTGCTTAACTTCAGAAAAGCAACATCAATGGGTACAATGGCTACCTTTAGCTGAATGGTGGTCTAATACTAACTATCATGCAACTACCAAGATGACTCCATATGAAGTAGTGTATGGCCAACTCCCACCTTCACCTATTTCTTATATCCCTGGATGCTCTAAGGTGCAAGTAGTGGATCAACTCCTATAGAAATATGCAACCATGCTAGCTCGTCTCAAAGATAATCTCCATCAAGCTCAAAATTGAATGAAGTAATAGGAAGACCAACATCATTCAGAGCGCACATTTCAAGAAGGGGATCGGGTATTTTTGCAGCTGCAACCATATAAGCAAACATTGCTCAAAGAAAAGAGATGCCAAAAATTAGCACCAAAGTTCTACAAACCTTATCAAATATTTCAATTTATTGGAGCAATAGTCTACAAGATGGCCTTCCCACCAACTTCAAAAATCCATCTAGTATTCCATGTATCATGCCTCAAGAAAGTGGCGGGGAACAATTATAGAATTAAAACCAGTCTACCTAAATTGGATTAAGAAGGTCCACTTTGGCTCCAACCTGAATAGGTTCTCGATATGCAAGAATGACATCTATGCAGCCACACGATCAAGGAAGTCCTCGTCAAGTGGAAAGATACCTCTCTAGAAGATGCGACCTGGGAACCAACAACTATTCTTCAACAATTTCTGCATATTCATCCTTCAGGAAAAGGCTTCTTTTTATGGGGGAGGGCATGTTCAGGTCCAACCCTAACCCCTTTATTTATGTAATAGGGTTGAGTGATAGTTATTGTTATTTAAGGTGTTAATAAAGACTATATCAATAATTGTAAGTGGTTGACTCGCCTTTAACAAGGTGATGACAATTAGTTGCAAACAAGCCATAGTATTAGATAGATGGTATTGAGAGAACCATGGTAATGACCCATGGTATTGTATGTATGAATCCTATATAAAGGATAGAGACTCCTAATTGAGAAATATCAAGTCTTTTTTTGTGGTCAAGCTCTGCTCTGCTGGAGGTTGCCCCCTCGAAGAGGAAAGTGAACATCGCTTCCATCTCTAAATAATAAAATGCTTGCTACTTTTCTCATTTTGTTCTGTGTTCTAGGTTGTATTTCTTCGCATATTTGGTATTTTGGAATTCCTCACAGGTCAAGAGCATAACAATGAATCACTTGAAGTGTGTCACGAAAATGTCTTAGACAGGGACAATGATCAGAATAATGGCCATAATTATCACATAAAGCACATGGGTGATTCGTGCATAATGATATGTTCTTCTTCGTTGAATCGGGTAAGGTGACATCGACCTCAAGAATTTTAGAATCAGGGAAGGTATTAGCAGCCACATTCTTGATATGAGGGAGTTCAGGAAAATTAATGGTGGCATGACTAACAACATCACACAAAGTGCATGGAGGAATAGGATTTGGCAGCTTAGGAGGAGACGGAGTTGCTGGGGGTTCCCTGTCCTTTGTTCACTTTTTTTGGTCTTTTCACCCCATGCCAGATGCTTTCACAATAGGAGTAGGATTTTCTTGGGATTGTTGTGGAACTGAAGCAAATACAGGTGGAGGAACAACAAGTTAGACCAGGGTTAAAGCAATGTAAGGTTTGAGTGGATTTATGGTTGTGTTTGTGAGAGGATCAATGTACCAGACTGGGATCCCCAAGGTAATGTAAAGTAAACTCAACTTAGCCACAACATGTGTAGAATAAACTCATAGCGGTGGAAATAAGAACCGTATCTGACCAAAAGGGTAATGACCTTGCATGGCTTCTCCGAGATGAGTAACACCAAGGGGAATGGTTCCGACCAGAAAGGGATTAGGAGAGATACCAGCAAAATGAAATGCTCCTTGAGTAGTAGTACCGAAAGGCTGGGTTGAAAGAATAACTTCGGCGTAAATCACATGTAGATAGACATTTGTCGACGTGTTTCGAACCAACTAGTGTGGTTCATCGTTAGGACAAGTTGAAGAAACAGATCCAGCTTAGCATGATAAATAGTCTGAGCAGAGTCTCCAACGGCGAAATTGAATAACGGCTAATTTTGACCTTAGGACCCAGGTCAAATTATTATTTATTAATTTAATAATATTATTATTTTTATAATAATTTTTCTTATTATTATTTATGGAAATAAGTTAAATTAGGTAAAAATACATAAATAATTTAATGGTTTGTTTAAAAAAGGAATTTATTTATTTATTTAAATTAATATATATATATATATATATATATATATATAGATATAGATATAGATATAGATATATATATATATATATATATATATATATATATATATATATATATATATATATATATATATATATATATATATATATATATATTAAAGTTATAATATTAGGTTATTAAGATAAAAGTTAGGATTAATAATTTGAATGGTTAGATTGAAAAGATAATTTATTTATTTATTCAAATAATTTAATAATTATTATCTATATATATATATATATATATATATGGTAGGTTGTGAAGTGACGAGTATTTTCATTCAATAATAATTTAATGGTTAGTTTATTTTTATTATTATTATTTATGGAAATCAGTTAAAAAATATATAAGAATAATTTTAAAGGTTGGTTAAAGAAGTAATTTATTTATTTAATTAAATTATTTATTAAATATTCTTAATATTATATATATTATAATATTAGGATGCTAATAATAATAATAATAATAATAATAATAATAATAATAATAAAAGGAGCACAAAAACACGGAGGGGGCAGAAAAAACTGACTAAGAAGATAGTGCTGGAATCCAACACCTACTGATTTTCCAACCGTCATCTCTATTGAGATTGCTCGACATCTTTTCAATCTCAATAGCTTCCCTCAATTTACGATGGTGGAACTGAGCAACTTTGGCAACAACCTTAGCCTCCTCAATACACACCTGATGCTTGGTCTTTTCCACATGCTTAGCTAATGTTGAAGACTTGGATCTCCCATGTCTTAGGTCGGCCGCAATAGTTTGTAGAGGTGTTGGCTGCTATGAAACATACCAGACCATTTGTGGGAGGCTCATGATGCTTGGAGCATGCAAACACTAAATGATCTAGGCTCAGAAGGAGTAGGTGGTGGACCATAATAAGCATGAACCAAGGTGAAATCTTTATAGGATCCAAGAGAAACATTAGTGTGTGATGAGACAATATTATTGTCATTCACTAATGAGATATTGGACTAAGGTAAATTATGAGATTTGGGATCATAGTACGTCAACTGATCGAAAGTGATGATATTTCCATTCTGGGGAAAGCACATCTTACGGTGAACCATAGATGTGACAACTGACAGAGCATATGCATAACTATGACCCAAAGTGATGTTGTAGTCTAAAGGGGCATCGATGACTTGGATATCAATATAGACAATCTCACTAAAACTAGTGATAGGAAAATTGCGATATAAGACAAGGGGCTATGAGGGATGGATGTCCCAAGCACAAAAAGTGATGGTGGAAGAAGATAGGTTAGGTGAACCAAGTTTCTTCCAAAAAATGGTAGCCATCACACAAGTGGAGGTGCCTTTGTCTATGATACACCATTGAACACTGGCGTTCATATGTTCACTGGTATTTGAAACTTAACGATGAAGGTAGGGGAGGGTTTTCAAACTTGTCAACATGAAAGACAATCATATTATCATATTGGGGATCCATAGCACCCAAGGCAAGGAGTACAGGTTTCCATTAGTATGGGCACATCTGGAGAACTTCCAGTCTTGACATGGAAGCAGGTAACTGTGTCAAGTCATATACTATGCTATAGTTATGTGCGGCTTTAGAAAAAGTAGCTTTTCAATGTAATGGACCTTTGGGGATCTTGGGAATAACCTCTACCATAGGAGGAGGGACCTGTAAGGTACCATTGGATGATGCAAAGGCTCACTGGAAACTTGGGGTTGGGATTCAGTCATTGACTTAGTCGGTGGCTTGTCAAATTGACGTGATCAAGTCAGGAGGTTGACTTGTTCGGTATTGACCTCATAAGAATTTATCATTAGAATATGATAATCATGGTGACCACATGGTGGAGCTGGTAGAGCTTCTTGACTCGGTGTAGGTTGAGAAGCAATATATCCTTGGTGAAGAAAAGGATTGGTAAGCACTTCTGGTTGAGATGAAGTTGGAAGGGGAGGAGGAGCTATGGGCTGTAGACCTCAAGAAGGAGTTCCTTGAGCTTCCCATCCTTGATGCACCTGAGGTAAAAAGGGACACTCATTAGTATAATGTCCATATACACCACAACAAGCACAAGGTTTGTTCGTGTAAAGACCCTTATTTTGGTTGGGCCGATCGCCCTGTTTCTCGACTGTGGGATTAGGATGGGGTCCTTGAGGTGCATTGGGTGGTGGAACCTAGTTACCTTGATTACCTTTAGATTATTGGTTCTAGTTACCTTTCCCTTTTTCGCTTTTCTTGGGGTTGGGGGGAGTGACTGCACTCTGCTGAGCATACACTTGACCTTCTGGAGGAGGTTGTTGTTGTGGCAAAGGTGGAGGAGGCATGGGGGGATGGGGCACTGGTGCTAGAGAGGCTGGAGTACTAGGTGATGCATATAGATAATAAGAAGATGGGGAAACATTAGGATAAATAGGTGGAGAAATAGTTGGCCCTGGCATATGTTGATGCAGATGGTGATATGAATATGGTGTGTTGGGACCTAGAAAATAGTTTCCATCTGAAAGATTGGGGGAGGGATAAATATAAGAGGATCTGGTCCCTCACAGAGGTTTACCATAACTCATAAGAGGTGTAGAATATGGTTGAGGGTGTGGAATGGTTCCAACGATACCCTCCATGGCATTAGATTCCCTTGGTGCATTAGCATCATTAAGTCGAGGCAAACTGAGAATGAAAGTATAAACATAACCTCACTAGGCATAGGTCAGATCAAATTTCAAGGCTACTTGGAGCACGTATTCCTCAGACTGGGGGAAGTGTGATGTGACATATTTAGTAATGTGGGAAAAAAGCGGTTTAAGGAACTAATCCACATAGCCACATTCTTCAAATAAAAGATCTCTACATACACTCCTCCTTTGGTGCCATTCCTGAACATGGTCGGATAGGTGAGTGGCATAAGTTTAAAGGAAATAATTCAATAGTTTGGTACCAGTGTCATAACAGAGAGGTAACTAAAAATAAGAAAGGAAATCTTTGGAAAGAGTCACAAAAGTAGAATAAGTGGCTCTGGGTTGATTGAAATACCACTTAGTAGCAGCGCTAGTAAGAGTGCATTGGAACAAGAAAAGACATATGGATTCTTTAGTGATAGAGTTGGATGAAGACCACATATCAAATGAGTGAACATGATTTTTGGGATCTTCTCTAGGATTACGTTCAAACATTGGTATGTCTGAAGGAAGTTTAGTAGCATAACTGACCAATTGGGATCATGGAGAAGAGGATTATTGATGAGATGTGTTATCACTCAGGTTTTCCCAAAAGTTGTAAGAAAGGGAAAGGAGGTTGAGGTAACCACAAACAAATATTTTAGATACAGAATCTACCCAATCTGTATCTAGAGAGGGCTCTCTCTTTATGATTTAGCTTTGTTTTTTAAAGGTATTAGGCTAGTTATGAAGTTCAAGAGTTTTGTTTGAGTTTGGGTGGTGAGATTCAATAGAGCAGAGAGGTAAAATAGAGTAGTTCAGTCCATTAGGCTAATGGAGTCAAAGAAGATGGCTTCCTGGATTGGGTTTCTTAAAAGAGGACGGTTTTACAGAGCAAGGTAGTCAAACAGGGAACAAATAAAGACTTGAAACAGATGGAATGGGCTCAAATGGGGTGAAGGGTAGTTGAGAATCCTTCAACCTATTTAAAGAGGGAAATTGGATGATTACTGATAAGGAGTAGTAAAGTATTCTTTAGCAAATAATTGACATGGAAGAATTAGGAAACAGAGGAAATTAAGATTTCACTGCTTACCCTAATTCTGAAGAAAAACACAGAAAAATAAAGACTGAAAACAGAGTGAAATCAAGCATATTATGAAATTAATCCGTTCTTTATCATTGAAATTGTGAAACACAGATGATATAATAAACTAAGAAAACTTTAAAATGCAAGATATAGATGACTTATTGATCCAGTTGTTGATTCAGGAAGCCTGTGACAAGTCCTCTGCTTCAATTCTTCATCTAGTAGGCCATGCAACAGTTGATTCCAACAACTCTTTATTCCAAATAATCAATATTACAGCAAAGTCTAGGAATCCACCCCAATACTCCAATGGAGGGGGTATTTATTCAAAAAATTATACAAAAAATATCTCATAACAGAGTGAGATAATTTCTAGGATGACTAAAAATAGTTTCAAAAGTAAATAGAAACTACTAGCCTTGAAAATAGGGAAAGAATAAACTGATGTTGTGCTGGTCTTGTTTTTGTTGAATGTGTTAGAGGCAAGCCCTATAATTCGGCTGGCAGATGTTTTCCTCTGTAACTCTATGTTGGCTACCATGTTCTTACTGATACTCTTTAACCCTGATCTGATACACTTTGTTTGTCTACCCTGTTTACCTTTGTCCATCGTGTTCTCGTAAAACAAAACTGCTAACGTGTCTTCTCACCACTTTTCTCTAGTAATTCATGGTTTTAAAGTTTCCTTAGGTGTGAGGAGCATCGAGGGGCGGAAAAAGGGGTTTCTATATTTAGTTATTTGTAGATTGAAACTGGAATTCAGGCCTTCTAAGGAAAAATAGACCAATGGATGGTTTGGGAGCTCTTCGCGGCAACACTGACTGCGTTAAAGAAGTAAACCATACGGTAGTAGGTTGGCTGACAGGCTGCGAAACTCATGTTGTAGTTTTGCTGGTTGGAAACTGGAAATGTGAACTTAGTCGTTATTATGCCTGGAGCGCTGTATGTGGAGTACAACAGAGAAAATATCATTTTGCCCGTTTATTTTAACAAAACAAAGGTTGGCGGGATTTTTTTTTCATTTGGCGAATGATGTTAACGGAGGGTGGATGACGTTAGCGGAGGGCGGATGGCATCAGCGGAGAGTGGATGATGTGGGGAATGACGTCAATGGAAGGCAGTAAGCAGTTTGATCGCACCCCTTTTGGGGCTAAGCAATATTGAGCGGAGGGCGAGCGAGCATGCTGAGCGGGTGACACGTGGCAGAGGTACTACGGAAAACTGCTGGGTGATTGTGAGTTAACGCACGGTCATGAGGGGGATCGCAATATGGATGTCAATCGTTGGATGTGGCGATGGAGATTGGACGGTGGATGGGTAGGGAACATGGTGGGGGTTTAACTGTGCAGGCCCAACACGATATAACAAAGTTTTAATCATTCTAGGGTTGTTTTGATTGGTCGAGATGGGTTGTTAATTAACTCGGATGGTTAATTAAGTCTGTTTGTGTAGCGGGGAAGGTTTTAATAAATTTCAAACAAATTTATTAATCCTTTTTAAACAGCGACTATGGTCGTAATCGATCGGGGGTGGGAATATTTATAATATCGGGGTATTTTGTATTATATTTACATAATACGGGATCAGGTTAAAATGTTTCGGGATTTATATAATAATAAATGTTAAAAATTAATATGAATTTATGAAATGAAAGTGCCAAGTTTAAAAACCCTTTGCATATATATTTAAACTTAGACTTTGAAGGGGAAAAAGGAGGTTTGTATGAGAAAGGTGGCCATTTTCCTACGTAAAATGGGGTTTTACTTAGGAAAACATTATGAAATGGAATGAGTGCATTTTGAGTGATATTAAGAAGAGATCTTAATAATTTTTGGGGGGGTTAGTGAATGATCAGGGAAAAGTATGAAGGGGAGTTTAGTTATGTAACCTTGCCTCGCTTGAGCTGCATTAAGTATAATGTCCGCCATTGCACTAGTGATAGAGATAAAGATTAACATTTTAGGAGATATAATCTATCACAAATATCATTCTACAACACCATCTACCTACTTTGGCCTAGCATTTTTCTTCTTTATTTGGGTGCACTTAGACTAGCAAACCCTTATCAACTTTCCTTTTCTTTTCATGGTAAGCTTACCTAACTCTGCACTTATTACATCCAAGGGCTCATATTTAACTATTGAGCTCCTTTTTATTTACTCTACCTATGTACTTATCTGCCAAGATTAAACATTTTGGTCAGATTTTATTCTCTATCTCTAAAACAGGAAATTCAAATATGAATTAGCCAATATTAAGCCGTTTGGACATTCATCAATTATGGCATAAATTAACAAGCTGCACACAATGCTTATTACATAAAATAAAAAGTAGTGGCATTTTCGACTTGCACACTTTCCTGGTCTATTTTTATTTGGGGCTCATTTCTTTCACTTATTTTACCATTTTATTTCTTTTACCCTTTGATTTTTCTTTTAGGGTATACCCTCTTTACATTTTTTAAATTTTTTTATTTTTGGAAAATATGGAAAACCTTTGCAACAAGGAAAGGAATGAACATATTACAGAGCTCATCAAGTCAATCATTAAATATGACACCTATTGGTATAGGAGTATAACAATGGCTCCACTTGGGGATGGCTTTCCCTTGTGGAAAGTCAAGAACAACATGTCAGATGTCCTTCTGAATAACTTATACTATGCTCTGACAATTTCCTTCTGCTTGTTGTTTTATTGTATGTATGACAGTACGCTTGTGAAGCTTACGACCTTCTCTTCGGGCTTCAACTTCAGCAAGTTACTGTCCAATCCAAACTGTTACATTATTAAGGATATAGTATGTACATGTTAGAGTCAGAATACATTAAAAACTTGGATCAAAGTAATGTTTCAGAATTCAACCATTGACTGGTCCTTCTTCTATTTCTGTACCATCCAGGCTCTTCAGAAAGTAGGTATTGTTCCCTTACAAGGCCTGGATAATAAAAGGTCATTTCCACAGGAAGTCAAAATTCCCATGTTTTCCTTTGTCTTCTCTCCTGGAATCCCACCTTAGAACTTTGTCTCCAAGGTAGAAGTCTTCTTCTTTGGTCCTTTTATCAAATATTTTCTTGAGTTTTTCTTGTAACACATGGGATATTTGGTGCACTTCTTCTCTGGTCTGCGGCAAATGGATGGTCTGATTTATTCTCCTTTGAATGTCATTGGGTTCCACCTGAGCTTCTTGCAATAATTTCATTACGAGAACTCCTAAAGATGAAGGAAATACAGCCTCCATGCCATAAACTAACTCATAAGGGCTAGTTCCAATAGATGTCTTTGTAGTAAGTCTGTCTGCCCATAGTGCATTTATAAGTTTCTTGTGCCCATTTTTCTTGTTCTCTTCCAACAATTTCTTAACAATATTAATCAGGGTTTTATTGGAACATTCATCTAAACCATTACCTTGAGGGTAATAGGTTTTGGAATGGCCTAAACTGATATGGTATTTGTTACAGAAATTTATCATTTTCTTCGATTTGAAGGCAGTAGCATTATCAGTTATGATCTTCTCAGGACAGCCAAACCTAGACAATGTGTTGGTTTCTAAGAATCCTATAATCACTGTATCTTTGGCTTCTCTAGAAGGAATGGCTTCTATCCATTTGGTGAAATAGTCTATGGCAGTGAGGATCGATTTATGCTGGCCAAAAGAGGGAGGGTGTATTTCTCCAATGAAGTCCAAACCCCATTGTTGAAAGGTATTTTCAGTGGAAATTGATCTCAAGGGTAAGGGTAACAGTTTCCTTTTGCCTTCAAAAATTTGGCATTTGTCACAAGCAGTGACAAACTTCTTTACATCAGCGAACAAGTTTGGCTAATAAAATCCAGACCTTAGGATTTTGTCTGTAGTTGATTTGTAGTAGAGGTGTCCACCACAGTCCCCTGCATGAAATTGTTTGAGAACCTTGTCAACTTTTTATTTTATTAAATAATTCAATAGAATACGTTCATGATTTTTCCAAAAGAGAGAATTATCTAAAATACAGAATTTTGAAGCTTTCATCTTTAAAAACCTTTTCTTTGTTTTGGATAACCTTGGAGGAGCTTGGAGGTTTAATAATATATGAGTTATATTAGCATACCAAGGTGATTCTAAGAAGGCCTGGTTGATTTGTGGAGTTGCCATCTCTTGTTCATTATCCAGTTCATTAATATCTAGGGCTTGAAAGTTTGTTTCAGTCATGAGTTTAGCCAATCCCTGTCCTTTTATAAGTTTTGTAGGTTTTATCTCAATATCATACTCCAATATATTAGCTATCCATTTACCTCGTTTACCTTCAACTACATCCTGAGTTAGGATGTCTTTGACAGCAACATTTGGTACATAGGCTATTATATGGGAATACAATATATAGACTCTGAAGTCTTTAATAGCTTTCAAAAGTGCAAAAATCTGTTTTTCCATGATTTTGTAATTTAGAGGTGCATCTCTAAGTTCTTTACTGAAAAATGCTATGGGTTTTTCACATCCTTAATCATGTTTTTGCAGTAAAACAATTGTTATAGTGTGTTATGATGCAAGTGAAAAAATTATGAAGTCTCTATCGAACTTTGGACTTGTAAGGACTGGTGTTCTAGTCAAAGCCATTTTAATTTCTTCAAATGCTTGTTTGGCTTCTACTGTCCATTTAACCTTTGAATCTTTTTTTAATATATTGTTCAGCAATCTACTTAATTCAGCCAAATTAGATATGAATCTTCTTAAAAGTTCATCTTTCCTAGGAAAGCTTGAAGTTCTTTGACATTTCTGGGGTGGGGTATTTGCATAATAGCTTCTATTCTAGAAGGATCAATTCTGATGCCATCTTTGGAGATGATATGGCTTAACAGTTTGCCTTCTTCTAGACCAAACAAATACTTTTTAGGATTTAATGAAATACCATACTTTCTACATTTTAAAAACACTTGTCTCAAATGATCTAAATGTTGTTGATATGATCTAGAAAACACAGTCAGGTCATCTAGATATATTACCAGAAAAGCATGAATTTCTTTTGCAAAAGCTATGTCCATTGCTTGTTGAAAGGTTGCCCTTGCATTCTTAGGTCCGAATGGCATTTTAACATATTTGAATGTACCCCATGGTGTTGTAAATGCAGTGTTTTCTTGGTCATCAGGATGAACCAGAATCTGATTATAACCTGAAAACCCATCCAAAAGTGAAATCCTAGAAGCACCTACTACCCTTTGTAAAATATGATCCATCTTAGGTAAAGGGTAACTGTCTTTCAAAGAAACCTTGTTTACATTTCTTAAGTCAACACATAATCTGATTTCTCCTGTTTTCTTCCTTGTAAGCACTGAATTAGACACCCACTATGAAAATCTGATTGGAGCAATTATCCCTGCATCATGTATTCGTTTGATTTCTTTTTCAATTAAAGGAAGCAGTATGTGGTTAATTCTTCTGAGATTTTGTTTGAATGGTTTTTTATTTTCCTTGAGGGGTATTGTATGTTGAATTATAGAGGTGTCATAAGACTTCAACTCTTCATAGCTCCAGACAAAAATGTCCTGGAATTCCTTGATTAGTTCACTATACTTAAGTTTTTAATCAGGGGGAAAAGATTTAGCTAATTTTACCATTTATGGATTTTCTTCAGTTCCTATGTTATAGTCTTCAATGTCTGATTTTAGAGGTTCCATCTTGGGTTTCTTTGGAATATCGTTGAAATCAAAGAGATCTTCCAAAGGAGTTAATCCTTTGGGTAAATGATTGTCTTTCAAATTGATAACTTCAGATTCTCCTTCAATAATCTCATCAATGTCTATATCTTTAAGATCCTATATTTCCTTTTTGGTAAATTTCGTTGGATGAAGCATTTGAGTTGCATTTTCTGCTAAAATGTCTGTTTTTATCTGATTTGTTGGATCAAACTCACAAACTGTATCTACATCTATGTTAGTGCTAGAAAATTCTTCTTCTAGGGTTAAAAAATTGTTGATCTGATTATCACTGTCAAACACTTGCCAGTTCTTTACATTATCAGGTATGGCTGGCCTGTGTCTAATTTCAGCTGTGAATTGATGATTTGGTTCAAATGGTAATTTATAGGTGCTGGCAAACGTTGCCAGGCTATGAGCTTGCAAGTTATGTTTTCTCAGGATTTTGGCAAGCTGAGTTTCTAGAAATGTATTGAGGATCTCTATAGTTGTTCCTTTGTACTCTCTTAATCTGGGATCATTTGTTAAGAACTTCCCTTTTATCTGTTGAATGATTAAATCAAAATCTCCCAGGGCTAACACTCTAGTTTCTCATAATTTCTTGACCAGTTTAAGACCTAGCAATAGAGCTTCATATTCAGCCATATTATTAGTGCACCTAAAGTTTAATCTGTAGGCATGGCCTTCAGCATGATTTTTTTCAAGATTGTTCACCCAGACTCCTGATCCTACTCCTAATTTGTTCACAGAACCATCAAATTCTAAATACCAAAGGATTTCATGTTCATAATTAGTATCTAGAGTTTCGGGGATCTATTTAATAGGGAGATATGGTTTTTTAGTTTCTTCTGGTTTATCTGATCTTTCATGATTTTCAGAAATTTCTTGGATTCAGACACTAGACCTTTCGTTTGCTATTTCTTCTATTTCATCTGCTAAAACTTTTATTAAATCTGGGGGATCAATTTCAGCATTGGAAAGGATAAAAGAATCTGTATCTGACTGTACTGAGTAGATAGGAAATTTTTGAGGTTTCTCTTCACTACTTACTACATACTTCATTAAGGTTTCTTTGTATAGTTTCTTGGGTTGACCAAACACTGAAATGCTAGTGTAAGACATGTCTAACTGTAGAGATCCTTGAAGCTTTGCACCCCAAGATCTAGACAATAACATGCCATACTTTGGTGGAATATCAGCTACTCCTATGTCCATTAAGATGTTTTTCGCAGGATATTGGATTAGTGACACACATAAGTCTTTGATTAAACCCAAACAGTTGACCTGACTTGAATCAAAAGAGAAAAGGTCTTTATATGGCCTGGTGATGTCAAGGTCTAGCGTCTCCATTACAGATTTAGGAATTAAGTTGTGGGAAGCACCAGAATCAAACATGGCATTATGAAGTATTTTATCATGTATGTTTAAACTTACATAGAAAGGATGAAATTCTCCATCTATGGTTTTTCCATTTACTCCAAGGCCAAATATCAATTCAGGTTGGTCATCAAAAAGATTTACTAAATCTTTGTCCACAGAAATTTTGAGTGATCTGCTGATTTGACTTCTGTAGACATCATGTCTAGCTAATTTTGATAATGGAACAACTATCCTTAGTTTGCCTACTTCTGTCTCAAGATTAAAAGGTTTTTTGGTCTGAGTTCTTGTATTTCAGAAAGCTGGTTTTTCTGCGTTTCTCTCCTCTTCAGGAGTGGGATGATGGGCTGAAGTTGTTTTCAAATCAAGTTCTGGAGGCTCTTCTACGTTTCATTCAGAAGGAATATAAGTGGAAGGTTGTCTGTTAGGTGGTTGATTATCTGATACATCTTCAACAATTGGGTGATTAGGGTTAGGACCTGTTCTAGAAAGAATATGTATAGGGGGGTATTGATCTTCCCTTTGTTAGGTTGCTTGCTACTTTTTTGTTTATTGGTTTCAGGGACATCTATTATTCTGCTCCTCAGATTGTATTTCTTGTGGACTTCATAAATGGTTGTATCATACCCCTCCCTAAAGTCAAATGATTCACCTAAATGAGTTTGGAATTGTTTAAGAATGTGAGCTTCCTGATCCTCTTCGGTCAACAAAACTTGTTTTTCACTGTTGAGTCCCATCAAATTAATTTGAGTGTCTTATGTTGGTTCATCAGAAGTTGAGGCTTCAGCATAATTTTCTTGAAATGGGGGCCTAATATTTTGGTCAGGCCCTATCTTTCCAGTGTTAGGGTTTTGATTCTTCCTGAAATTTGGATTTCTCCCAGTATTACTTGGTTGACCATCCCAAGGGGATTTTCTCTCGATTGTTTCTACTCTATCTCCAAGTCTATCCATTCCTTTAATAATAGCATCTAATTTCTATTCAAAGGAAGAAGGTTCTTCTTTGAAAGGTATCCTCCTTTCAGCTCTGGCTCTAGATCGTTTAGAAATCAAGTTGGCCTCAAAACTAATAGCTATAATCTGCATCTCTTCTAAGTTTCGAGGAACTCTTTCCCTAAGTTGGTATGCCATATTAGAATCAAATGCATCAAGGAATTTGATCAAGTAAAAATCTAGAGGAGGTCTGAGATTTTGAGGAATAGCATTGTAGACATTATTGAATCTGGTACAGTAATCTTGGACAGCTTCTTGTGTGCCTCTTCTTAGGTTTTCATATTCTGATAAAATGTGGAGAGGATCTTTCTTCTTTTCCCATCTATTCAAGAAGGTCTGGTAAAGAGCTTTTCGGTCATTGATACTGTTTGCAGGGAGGGCTCTAAACCATGTTCTAACATTTCCAGTTAAACTTTGAACAAATACTTTCATTCTAACATCATCAGCATCAACCTCAAATATTTCAAAATAGTTAATCATTTTCTTGGTATGTTGTTGAGCTGTGTAAGTGCCAGTACCTTCAAAAGAAGTGATTTTACTTTGATAGTCTTGGGGCATAGCCCCTGGATTGGCAGGTAAGTGCACGAGAGTATATCAGTTTGCCATAGTTGCAGAAATAGATGTGACAACTAGGGGAGTAGGGATAACAATACGAATGTGTGTTTTAGATGGGGGAGTGAAAAGGGTAGTTTGAGGTGCTGATGGTGAACTTGGAGAAGCTATAGTAATCACAGAAAGGTTTGGTGTTCTTTCAGAGGTAAGCTCAAAATGAATGGAGTTCTGCAAATATCTGTCAAGGTGTGAAGTAACAACTTCAATCTACAAATTTTCAATGAATATTGGATTTTGAACTGCGTGAGTTAACCCAGATTCTGAAAAGGTCTCAAATAAATAGTTTTCAAAATACTCATCAAAAGGCTCGTCCTCAGGGTAGATCCACTTCATAGGACAGGACCTTGATCTGTATAGAGGCTGAGAACTAGCAAAATTTTCTTGGCTCTCTTGTCTTCTAAGAATCCTAGGAATCAGATTAGGATTTTCAAACACAGGTGGGGGATTAGGATTAGGATTTGATCTGGTGTAATGAATCCTTTTGGAAGCCAGGTTTCTAGTTGTGTTTTTTTTTCTTTCTTGAAATAGGTTTGAAATACAACATTAACAGTCTCTTCTAAGAAATTTTAGATGTGGGAATTTTGAACCTTCTTAAAGACTTATTTGAAAAGAGGAACTGATTAAGTATTTGAAACCAATTGTCCAACCTATAAGCTAGACCAGAGATAGACTGATGTAGCATTCATTTACTTCTGCAATTGCAATGCAAAATCATTTCAAAGGCTACTTGGATAACTTCAGGCTCCATTTGTAGCTTATACAGAAAACAATAGTAACAAAAAAATTATTCAGCTCCCCAGTGGAGTCACCATTGATGTTATCACTCAAGTTTTCCCAAAAGTTATAAGAAAGGGAAAGGAGGTCGAGGTAACCATAGACCAATCTTTTAGATACAGAATCTAGCCAATCTGTGTCTAGAGAGGGCTCTCTCTTTATGATTTAGCTTTGTTTTTAAAGGTATTAGGCTAGTTATGAAGTTAAAGAGTTTTTTTTGAGTTTGGGTGGTGAGATTCAATAGAGCAGAGAGGTAAAACAAAGTAGTTCAGTCCATTGGGCTAATGGAGTAAAAGAAGATGGCTTTCTGGATTGGGTTTCTTAAGAGAGGATGGTTTCACAGAGCAAGGTAGTCAAACAAGGGAAAAATAAAGACTTGAAATAGATGGAATGGGCTCAAATGGGGTGAAGGGTAGTTGAGAATCCTTCAACCTATTTAAAGAGTGAAATTGGATGATTACTGATAAGGAGCAGTTAAGTATTCCTTAACAAATAATCACCATGAAAGAATTAGGAAACAGGAGCAGTTAAGATTTCACTGCTTACCCTAATTTTGAAGAAAAACACAGAGAAAAATAATGACTGAAAACATAGTGCAATCAAGCATATTCTTAAATTAATCCTTTCTTTATCATTCAGATTGTGAAACACAGATGATATAATAAACTAAGAAAACTTTAAAACACAAGATATAGAGGAATTATTGATCCAGTGGTTGATTCAAGAAGTTTGTGACAAGTCCTCTGCTTCAATTCTTCATCCAGTAGGCCATGCAACAGTTGATTCCAACAACTCTTTATTCCAAACAATCAATATTACAGCAAAGTCTAAGAATCCACCCCCAATAATCCAATGGAGGGGGTATTTATTTAGAAAATTATACAACAAATATCTCATAACAGAGTGAGATAATATCTAGGATGATTAAAACTAATTTCATAAGAAAATAGAAATAGCTAGCCTTGAAAATAGGGAAAAGATAAACGGATGTTGTGCTAGTCCTGTTTTTGTTGAATGTGCTGGAGGTAGGCCCTATAATTTGGCTAGCAGCTATCTTCTTCGGTAACTCTGTGCTGGCTGCCCTGTTCTTACTGATACTCTTTAACCCTAATCTGATACACTTTGTTTGTTTACCCTGTTCACCTTTGTCCATCGTGTTCTGGTAAAACAAAACTGCTAATGTGTCTTCTCACCACTTTTCTCTGGTAATTCATGCTTCTGAAGTTTCCTCAGGTGTGAGGAGCGTCGAGGGGCGGAAAAAGGGGTTTCTATCTTTAGTTCTTTGTAGATTGAAACTGGAATTCGGGCCTTCTGAGGAAAAATAGACCAACAGATGGTTTGGGAGCTCTTCGCGGCAACACCGACTGCGTTAAAGAAGGAAACCGTACAGTAGTAGGTTGGCTGATAGGCCGCGGAGCTCATGCTGTAGTTTTGCTGGTCGGAAACTGGAAATGTGAACTCAATCGTTGTTATGCCCGGAGCACTGTATGCAGAGTATAACAGAGAAAATATCGTTTTTCCCATTTATTTTAACAAAACAAAGGTTGGCGGGATTTTTTTTCATTTGGCGGATGACGTCAGTGGAGGGCAGATGATGTTAGCAGAGGGTAGATGATGTCAGCGGAGCGCAGATGACGTTAGCAGAAAGTGGATGATGTCAGTGGAAGGCGGTAAGCGGTTTGATCACACCACTTTTGGGGCTAAGCGGTATTGAGCGGAGGGCGAGCGAGCGTGCTAAACAGGCGATATGTGGCAGAGGTACGACGGAAAACCATGGGGCGATCGCGAGTTAACCCATGGTCATGAGGGGGGTCACGATATCTATGTCAACCATTGGATGTGGAGATGGAGATCAGACAGCGGACGAGCAGGGAACATGGCGGGGGTTTAACTGTGCGGGCCCGACATGATATAACAAAGTTTTAATCATTCTAGGGTTGTTTTGATTGGTCGGGATGGATTGTTAATTACCCAGATGGTTCATTAAGTCTGTTAATTCACCCTTTAGTCCTTATAGACATCATTTTCTTGACATAATTGTGCCCCCTGGGCACTTTGCATGGAGAATTCGAGGCCTTCACCTTCATTAATATAGTTAGTTTATATTTGGCACCACTACACGAGGTGTTTTATTGTGAGAGGTATAAAATATCTACAAACAACAATAAAACACCTCGTGTAGTGGTGCCAAATATAAACTAACTATATTAATGATCTTACTCTAATATAAGAAAAGATGTCATATCAATGAAAGAATACCTCTCTCCTAAACGTGGTGTAAATCCTTAAACAATCCTAAATATACTCTTTCATATGGCCTTCAAAATAAAATTTTACATGAAAAAATATCATCCCCATAGAAAGGTAGGGTAGAGAACCAACTACTTCCCACAACCAATCCTGTAAGGTGTTTTCCTTAGATTGGTCATTATGGTTACCTTAGTCCCATGGGGGTGGTCGAGTCTTGAGGTTCTTGGTGATCATCAACCACATGGGATTCCCTGCCACAGGTTGGGTAGCCCTAAGTGTTATAGACATTTTTGTGCCTTACAGCTATGGGCATGAAATGTCCATAATTCAAGGGATCCAAAGTCCCTAAAGATGTTGTTACAGCTCCTAAAGGAACAAGGTCAACCAATGACAGCTCCTCCCAGAAGTTCTCCACCAAAAACCACTCAGAAGCAGTCAATTCAGGATCAATTCAAGTGCTCCACTAGATGCCTGCGTTGCAAAGCACCCCAGTACACTGTCTAGGTGCGTTGCAACACACTTGAATGCACTACCCAGGTGCGTTGAGCGGGAAATGACAAGTGGCAGAGTCATTCAACGAGGTGGAAAGACCATGGAAGCTTCCAGAATCTTCTCCAATGACACTTGCCTCACTGAATTCGACCAAGTGATGAGTAAGAGGCTCTCAGTCTCCAAGTGGAAGCAATAACTGATAGAGAGAAGCCACAAGTCAAAACATAAGCTGACTCATCCTCTCTGCTTACATCTATATATGGATCCCTCATCTGAGAGATCCAGAGGCTGGAATTTTGTACTTTGCAGAGAATTGATGTTGGTTTGAGATTGAGATTAGTACATTGGGTGATTCATGCTTTGTTGCAGGAGAGGAAGGGATTCCTTTGATGGGAGGTAGATGCTAGATCGGGACTCACTTGGTTGTATCTCCTCTTGGACTTTATTATCATATCAATAAACTATTTGAGTTTCTCCTACATGCTGTGTATCAATGATGTTTTGTTATATTTGCATGTTTAGCTTAATCTGATACTGAGCTTTTTATGAATGTATATCTGTATCTTCGTGTAGTTTCTCTCTCTTGTGATCTTATAGGAATTCGGTAAAGCTGGGCCGGTAAGGGAGCAGGGAGCTGGGAGCTATTGAAGAGAGGAGCGATTGGATCAACAAACTAGCGAAAGACACAGGTTAGTTACATCCTTTCTCCTCATTTACATTTCATAAAGAAGAATACTCAAGTAGTTTTCCTTGTTTGTTGCTAAGGAACTATCACACCTTAGAGTGGGATAGGGGCATTCTGAATGGATACTTTTCCCAACAACAAATTGGCGACTCCACTGGGGATCGTATCTAGTTAGTTTATTTGTGTTTCTATTGTTGTTCTTCTCATAAACTTAGGAGTGGAGAATCGAACTGCATTTTCCATTTACAAATGCAAAGTAGAGATCTGCCACTCTATTCCACTCACTGGAACTGTTTATGATCTGAACAAGCTGATCCACAAATGCTCTAACTACCCTTTGTGATAGCTCTTAGTCCTCCTTTAAATCATCCTCCTAATTGTACCTTATTGATAGCTATTATCCGGCCAAAAACCTCAGATCAAACTGCAAACCGTGACCCAGAACCCAGAGACAATTCTCGTTTCTGCTTCAGCGCAGGCTCTGTGAAGAGACTCTGCATTTCAACGTAGGTCCCGAGAGGGCTACCTACGCTGCAATTCAGTTTCTCTGTGCTGCAGGTGCGCTGATCAACCTTTGCCCTGTGCAGCTGTGGTTCTTTGCATCCTTGTGTTCAGTTTTATCTCTGTTTTTGCAGCCTGTTATCAGTGTGTGTACCTATCTGAAAACCCCTTTTCTCTTCCTTAATTCTGCCTTATTTGTATAAAATAAACTGTATTTGTTACATCATTTGCAATTTCCCATTACAAAATTAGACTAGTCATACTGTCGCCCTTAGATCTAGACCTGTCGTAAGTGTCTTTTTGATCTTAGGAGTAAGTTTGTTTGCCGTTGACAGTTGATTGAGCTTTTACTTTTGTCTTTTGGTTTGAATTTATGAATTTCTAGTGTCGAAACAAGTGTTTACTTCAAAATCATAAAGTGTCGTAATCGTCTTTTTGATTTCAAAAAGAGACTTGTTTGTGTTTTCACTTGAAATCGAATTCAAATTTTGTACAACAGCTTTCTTTTTAGGCATCAATATTAAGAAAGTGAAAACAAATACATGCATTTGTGCATTTGCATATTGATAGTTTGTATGGTTTTATTTAGGAAAAGTGAATTTACAGTGTGCTCTATGCTCTTTGAGAAAAGATTGTGTCTTTCTTTTCCCCTTGTAGCTAGGATTTTCATTGTTGAAAAGAGATAAAAGCTTGCTTATCATCTTTAGACTGCATTTAGGAATTGTATATACATCTCGTGGTGATCCAAAAAGGCAAAATTCTAAGAAAGATCAACCTAAAATAAATTGAATGAACTTAACAACGCATTGGAACTTAACGCACAACATAGAGGTCTAGGCTAGAGAATTGTTCCGGCGTCGTGAAACCTGGTTACTGTCGGCCTCACTGATGGTTGGGTGATTCCTCCTAAGAGACGATAAGTGCCAGTACGGATTGTGCTCCCACGTACCGTCGAGTATATATTGGGAGACCCCTATAGGAATAAAACCTTTATCCATAGGAAGCCGTGTCGGCCGCCCTACTGATCGCAATGCACTGAACACAGCATTCGCGAAGATTGACCGCCCGTACCTTAAAAAGTATTTTGCGATTTTGCGATTGGTTTGGCACACCCTCTACCTAGATCTCCAGAGTAGTTCCTTTTGGCCTTTTTTAGACTCTATAACGGAAAAAGTCCATCCGAGCATTTGTCACTTCGGGCTCGTTAAAACATCGAAGGCGACTAGAGTCATCTTTTGCTTTTTCTCGACTCTTTAAAGTTGAAAAAGCAAGTTGTGTCCAAGCGTCGTTAAAATTTATTTTAAACAGAATATTCATACCCTTTTTCCTGCGTTGATCTTTAGGTTGAGAAAATGGAGCCTACCAACCAAGGAATTCCCCTTAGTGGAAATCCTAGTCGCTTCTCCTCTTGGAGAGATGTTGGTGCGCCCCATATGGCCACATTGTCGCTTCCAGGACTGAAAATTGGCTTGCCGGTCTGGCTCTTCTCAACCATTGTCATTCAGAACACTACTATTCCTGAATAGTCGAATCAGCAGTTAGACCAGTCCAGAGTTACCCACCAGCCTTCTACTTCCTCTAATCCTTCCTCTCTTCCTTCCTCTTCGCATGACGGGACTGGTAAAGTTAAAAACCAAGTTCCTAAGGAGAAGAAGGAAAAGAAGAAGAAAGAGAAGAAGAAGAAGGAGCCAAAAGCGACTGGGGGCAAACGAGTGTCGTCTAACGAAAATCCACACATTGCACTGACCAGGCCTAAATCGCCATGTGTCATTTGCAAGGGAGACCACTTTCACGGAGATTGTCCCTGCATCCCTCGGATACTAAGGGACTGGTCTCCCCGTTTGCACAATCCGGTGGCGCCAACCTCTGATAGCCATGTTGAAAGCACACCGTCAACTAGCGAAAGTAAAGTCCTTTTGATAGAAAGGGAGAGCTAGATCTCCCTGTAAACTGTGCGAAGGCAATCACACCATCCACCATTGTCACTTCTTAGACGAAGCTAAAAGAGTTTTGGATGATCGTCTGGTTTCACCGTTACGACTCCCTCCTGGATATAAAAAGCTCTTGCCAAGTCCTTCGTTAGTTGAAAATCCAGCTGGCCCGCTCAAGTGGTCAGCTGAAGCGCCGGTCATTGAAGATGAACCAGATGAATCCATACCCGACGAAAGTCAAAAGGTCGAGGCGGTAGTTGACCCGGTCTTGCCTTCAGAGGTTTTATCTTCGAATGATACAGTCACTGAAGAGGATAAAGATGACACCATCCAAATTCTCTTCATCAACACAGACTCCGACGAGCACGGGGGCAATCCCCCCATTCCTTTATCGCAGGAAGGATGTTCGTCAGAGTGATACTCGGCCATCTACTCGGTCCCACCACCAAGCAACCTAGTTGTCTCCTTCGACTGGAACCAACTAGGCAGACCCCGTTTGCCAGCAAGCATACCATTCAGAATTATCATCCAAATATATAGAATGGTCATGGCTGGCACCATCATTGATGAGGGGGCATCTGTGAGTATCCTTTCCTCTATTGCTTGGAAAGCACTTGGTTCGCCATCGCTTTTGCCTAAAATGAGAAATCTGACAGGATTTGGTAAAGGAACCAGTCGACCTTTAGGGATCCTCCCCAATGTGCCCATAACATTAAAAGGGAAGACCGTTCAAACCTACTCCTTGGACGAGACTATATATATTGCATGGGAGCCATCGTCTCCTCACTCTTTAGAGTAATGTGTTTTCCGCACGAAGGAAGAGTGGTCAAGCTTGTGGACCAGCTTTCATTTCCTGGATCACGCATCGCAAATAGTCATATACCATCCCTAAATGGTCTCTTCATGCAAGAAATGTCTCAACCCACGGTCCGTCCTCCCGATGAGCGCGAGTAATTCGGAGGGATATGACTGGAACCCAGGGGGCATGCGTCCTGGTTTGCTTCAGCAGGAAAACTTCGGGTATAGGGTAGGTTTCCGCGGGAGAATATGACTAGTCTGTACCCCGTCTGTCTTGGAAGAGGGGTTATTCTAGAATAAGATTCTTTTGTCAAAGTTATGTGTTTGGCGCTCGTTGTCACTCACCTTTGTCTATCTCGGTAGACATCGCCGAAGAGGTGTTTTGTTTGCTGCGCAAATGAGACAATCTTTGGTAACCTAAAAGAGGTAGGTCTTTCTTGGTAGAACAAATGTTTTATCTGCAAATTGAGAGGTAACCTTGAAACTCTGTTTTATACCCGGGGGCATGCAAACCTTTTGGAGTGCAAGCAAGGGGTGGCTATTTATTTTTTAAATTTTTAGGTCCTCCCTTTAAACCTGTAGGTCTAACCCTTTAAACTCGTAGGATTAGTCGTTTGCGAACTTGCATAACGAAAGGATGCGGGGCATAGCTTTGTAAGGCGCAAGCTCCATAAAAAATGGCATCTTACATGAGACATTCTTATCAAAACAAGACCATGTTATCGAGCAGTTTTAGCACATAGTTCATGCTCGTTAAAAAATAAACATAAGATCGAGAAAGTGTTTCAACCCGCGTTTAAGCTCGTTAAAAAATGAACTATCCTTTGGTAAATAACCACCGTGAATGTAACATTATCAGCCATTAAAGCCTTGGTCGTGTTTGCACCGTCACCTCCACTTTTCCATTGGCCGATCATTCACCTCCATATGATTGTTTACCCATTTTGAGGAACAGCTGCGAAGAGTGATTTCACTAGCCATCCTTGTGACACTGCCGTGCTTGGAAAATTCCAACCCTTACCTAGAATCAACTGCTACCCATTTTATCACTCGTTCCTCAAAAGAAGAGTCTTCTTTAAGCTCTTTTCATTTGACTCGTAAAATATGAAAAGATTGCCAAGTTTTTGCCTTCCAACTCGTTAAAGCAATAGGAAGAGCTATCCCTCCTCCAGATTTTAATCTTTTTGGACCTGAGGGATTATTGCACAAAAAGATCAAGCGCTTGTTTTGTTCGGCTCGTTAAAACTATCGAAAATTCATCCCTTCTGTATTGTTTTATACTTTTTCGAACTTAAGGGATTAGATGACGAAAAAGTAACTTCGGAGTTAACTTTACGTACCTTTTCAGACTCTCTAAAAATGAAAAGGACCGAGTTATCCTTGTCGTTAGACTCGTTAAAAAGATTAATACCGACAAACCTGTCTTTAGACGAGAACGAGTTTCACTATCGCTAGGCTCGTTAAAACATAGCGATGGGTTTCCCTAAAGGGAAAATTATAGAACAAGCATATGTTATCCTCCTCAAGCTTGAGAAAAATAAAGAGATACTGGTCAGCAATGACTGGGGAAAACTTGGGAAGAAACTCAAAGAACCTTTATTGGTAGCAAGTCGCTCTTGAACATGACACTTCCACTCCGTGCCTGAGTCGGGTTGGGTTGTTTCATTCACTGGTCACATCACCATGGTCTCACCATACCATCCACCTTTGGGGTAAATGCTACCAATCCATCATATAAGTGTCGCCGACATGTTCAAGAGACGTCATCTAGAGAAGTCAACCGTGTCCCATCCACTACCATACATTATACTTCATTCTTTCATGACCGCCATCCTGAACCATATATCATCAGATCGTTTTCACCTCCATCAAAATCATTTGCTCTGTTCCGTGTCATTGATGTGGGATTCATTAAGGCCCTCCTTTGACGGATCGCTTCTTGTCGACATCAGCTCATTATCCAAGAAGTTGATCTAGGAACACCCCCCTCAGTACTTTGAAGCTTGCATGCCTCAATGGCAAGTTTCTCACTTCCGGCGACAGGTATACATCAATGACCTTCGACCGAAAGATTTTACGTGGCGTTCGACGCTAAGTCCTTTATTTACACCACGTGAATTGTACTGCAGTACCTTGAGGGTCATTATCATTATCGGTGATTCCTCTCGCGCTTGTTAACAATTTACATCATTGACTGGTAATCAAGCGATGTCTTTCCATGTTCGACTTCAAAACATTTCTCACATGGATCGACTTGTACTTAGAGTGAAGATCGGATGAGATTGAAGAGCTCGGATCTAGTTTCATCCATCCGGGTTGCGATATATATTCAAGAAAAATAAAGACATTGACATGTACAGCACTGCAGAACAGATAATCATCCTACCAAAAGGATGATGATTTCATCAGAATCATCAGTCTACCATCAGACGATTGTTTGTCCTATGTACATAAAATGAATTTGTAAAGCTGAGCATGGGAATGCCCGCCTCAGCTAGATCATGAAAACAGTATGAAAAATAATGTATTGTATTGTATCATATTACAGGTCTCCTCCCAGCATTGAATGAACTTCGGATCCTCCTAATAAAGCATTTCACCCGATAAACGGCCTCATACTTTAGGGGGCAACTGTTATAGACATTTTTGTGCCTTATAGCTATGGGCATGAAATGTCCATAATTCAAGGGATCCAAAGTCCCTAAAGATGTTGTTACAGCTCCTAAAGGAACAAGGTCAACCAATGACAGCTCCTCCCAGAAGTTCTCCACCAAAAACCACTCAGAAACAGTCAATTCAGGATCAATTCAAGTGCTCCACTAGCTGCCTACATTGCAAAGCACCCTAGTACACTGTCTAGGTGCGTTTCAACGCACTTGAATGCACTACCCAGGTGTGTTGAGCGAGAAATGACAAGTGGCAGAGTCATTCAACGAGGTGGAAAGACCATGGAAGCTTCCAGAATCTTCTCCAATGACACTTGCCTCACTGAATTCGACCAAGTGATGAGTAAGAGGCTCTCAGTCTCCAAGTGGAAGCAATAACTGACAGAGAGAAGCCATAAGTCAAAACATAAGCTGACTCATCCTCTCTGCTTACATCTATATATGGATCCCTCATCCCAGAGATCCAGAGGCTTGAATTTTGTACTTTGCAGAGAATTGATGTTGGTTTGAGATTGAGATTAGTACATTGGGTGATTCATGCTTTGTTGGAGGAGAGGAAGGGATTCCTTTGCTGGGAGGTAGATTCTGGATCGGGACTCACTTGGTTGTATCTCCTCTTGGACTTTATTATCATATCAATAAACTATTTTAGTTTCTCCTACATGCTGTGTATCAATGATGTTTTGTTAAATTTGCATGTTTAGCTTAATATGATCCTGAGCTTTTTATGAATGTATATCTGTATCTTTGTGTAGTTTCTCTCTCTTGTGATCTTGCAGGAACTCGGTAAAGCTAGGCCGGTAAGGGAGCAGGGAGCTGGGAGCTATTGAAGAGAGGAGCAATTGGATCAACAAACTAGCAAAAGACATAGGTTAGTTACATCCTTTCTCCTCATTTACATTTCATAAAGGAGAATACTCAAGTAGCTTTCCTTGTTTGTTGCTAAGGCACTATCACACATTAGAGTGGGATAGGGGCATTCTGAATGGATACTTTTCCCAAAAGCACCAAGGAGAACTACTCGCACAGTGAGCTAGCCTAACCCCCTTTGAATTGGGTTTCTAACACATTCTGGCTTTGGATAGTGGGATGGTGAAGGATTTTAAGCTCCCTAATATGTCAACTTATATGTATAAATGTAAGTGATCGATGGATTTTATTGGAGTCCTATCCCACTGATCTTGCACCTAAATTACAAATATTATTTGGCCCTGATACCCAGGTGGGATTAATCTATGTATGGTGATTTACTAAGTTGTAGTGTTTCAAGTGTTAGCTTGGTGGCATTAACCAAGATCACGTTAGTTTAGGGTGTGAGTGTGTGAAAATAATGTGTCAAGTGGTTGAGTTAGTTAAGCATTCTTTATGATGCCGTGCGTTGCTGAAAATAAAATGTTGAAATACTATAAATAATGTTGAAAATGAGAGAAAATTAAACTGTTGTTCAAGCACACAAAACCCCACCCATAAAGGTTATGAAGCAGCTAAGCAAGGGAGGGAAAAAAAGCTACTCAAACACACATAAAATTCATAAAAGACATAATATCAAAGGGACAGAGATCTAGAGGCATTAATCTACTATAAATGGTGTAGACATACAACAAATATCAGAGCTGAAAATGTTGCGGAGGATAGGTATGAACCTCCAAATCCTAGGATGCTCAAGGGGATCCTAACGGGAAAAAGGAAAAACCCAAACTCTAAAGGGAGAAAAGGTAAAAGAAACCTATCCAAAAGTGTTGAAAAGTAATGGATCAGAGTCCTAAAATTAGTGACTGAAAATTTTGAAACCCTAGAATCCTCACTCACTAATCTCTTCCTAACAATGTGGAGGTGTACTCTAAACCCTAGGGGTATTTTTCCTTCCTCAAAGAGAGAAACTAAGAGAATCTATGCCTATGGGAGACTGAAATTAAGATAGAAAACCCTTCCGAGTCTACACACAACACTCTCGACAAATCTAAAAAGAATTGGAAAATTTCTGGAAAATTTTCAAAAATGTACGTACTGACCTAGAACAATGGAAAATGCATTTTTGGGGCCAAAACGTATGCTCTAGAATGCATATATGGGGCTAAAAAGTGTGTTTTTCTCCCGGGACTCTCGATCAACAAATCTGATATATATTTTACCATCACTTGCTCATATGGTACCTGTAATCTGTGGAAAGAACCAGAAATCCACCAGAATTCGAAAATTTGATAAAAAATGAAATAATACTAGAAATAGAAATTGAGAGGCTAAATTAGTTGTAGAAAACCCTGAAATTTAACGAAATTTTAATCACCTAAGAACATTGTTATACACCAGTGGAGTCGCCATTTATTAGTGTGAAATTTCTTGGAATATGTACCAAAAATACTTCACTTAAGCCACTAGGTGACAGGTGACCCTAACAATAATTTGTGGTAGCTTACTCTTTATCTGGAACAAAACTTGGAAAAACTGCAACAAATTTTTTTATATGATCTAAAACAGAAAACAACAATATAGATATCGAACGTAATAATCCAAATGGAAAGACGTTAAAATGAATAAATATTTTATTAATAACACCTTATGAAGGAAATCTACAAAAAGGGTTTGCAAATTCCCCGCAGTGGGATGGGCCCTTTTATGTCCTTGATGCTTCAACAATCGATTCTCTCTCTCAATGTATGAAATACCAAAAACAATGTGGATAATTCAAATGGGAGCTCAAGTGAAAAGAGATGATAACGGTGACGATGATAATGATGATGGCGAAGAATGAATGGGAAACCCTCTTATTTATAATAAAGTGTTTGGGTTGATCCTGGAACTGAAAAATAATAAAACAATATTAACCAAATCAAGATCTAACCATTAGGAATATTTTATTATACTTTTTGGAGAGGGAAAATATATTCAAAATGGTAAAATATCTTTATTTAGAAATAATTAACAAATAAAATTATTTATTAATTATTTCATGAGGATTAAGAATGGTGTGAAATTGAAATAATTATTAAATAATGATCTAACAATTATTCCAATAATAGAATTAAGGAATAATAAATAATTAGTGATTTATTTAATTATTGTTAGGTGATTTAGTCAAATGTGGCAAGGAATAATTATCAAACAATGATTTAATAATTATTCCAAGAGAAAATTAAATAAATAATGATTTATTCAATTATTCTCTTGGGGTTTTTTAATTTTAACCAGAAATAATTTAATAAAAATGGTTTACTAAATTATTTCCCATGGTGAAAGTGATCTTACTATGGTAAAATTAATCCTACATAGTGTATTTCGATGCACCTAGTTAGAAATGGATAGGTGATTATTTTCTGGTGATAACACTAGGACCTTGACTCTTGCATTTTGAAGTTGAATAATGGCCCCAGGATTTGATTTCATGATTAATGGTGAGCGCCAGCATTGTAGCAAGAATGCCACAACTTATGGGCTACCAACTTTACTTTTATCAACCTGGTAGTTGGTAACAAACTTGGAAGCATCGGTGCTATATGCACAAGTACTAGTTGTCACTGCAGGTTGTCACTTGGCTAGCCAGCACGAGATCACTAGGCGCTCAAGCCAACTTCTATAGATTTCAGAAGAAGCTCTATTTGGCCACTCCTTACTGGCCAGCCAACTCGGAATCCTAATTAGTTTGAGAAAAGACTATAAATCAATGTTTCCTCCGTAAGATGGGGCCCTTTACGCCCAGTCATTCCGAATAACACTTGCCCCCCCCCCCCCCCCGTATTACCGCGGCTACTGGCACGGAGTTAGCCGGGGCTTCTTCCTCGAGTCCTGTCATGATCGAAACTCGACGAAAGAGCTTGACAAGCGACAATGCCCTTCTTCACCCGCTTGGGAGGATGTAGGATGATGTGGATGGGTCCAAGGAGGTCTTAGGTGGCCTTCTAGAGGCTTTTCCCACACTCGGCCTTCAAAACAAAGCTTATAGGAAAAACTAGAAGAGGATACAGGAAAACTACAGGAGGAAAACAAGGAAACTACAGGAGGAGGCTGAGAGCAATTTTCACTTTTTTGAGGGTGTGAGAGTGGGTGGAAAAGGTGGATGAAGGTTGGAATGAGGTGTTAGGGAGCCTAAGGTCTACCATGAATCACCAAGAGATAGAAATATGACTGGATATTCTCAAGGAGAGAGGAAGAAGTTCTATGAAAAATGAAGGAAACTAGGGCAGAATTGAGGTGAGGTTTGGGAGACCTATAGGGCATGGATCAGATGGAGGGTGTGATTGTTGGTTAGCTGGCCTACTTCTGGAAGAGATCTACTACATAGAAACTGATATTCGACCAAGAAAATCAAGCAACGAATGAAATGAGTGCATCTTAGGAAAAACAGAGTTTTGCATTAAAATGGACTAAACTATGATGTATAGAAGAAAATTCTGGGAAATGTTGTAAGAAAGGAAAGTATGCAAAAGGAATATTGCAAATTAGGAAGTGAACATGATAAAAAATATCTAAAACAAAGCAAAACTGGACTATCAACCTACTAGGGAGCTGCAAATAGTAGAAGTCCTAGGAATGAGGAAAATCTGTGCTTTTGGGGCAGCAAGAGAGTCTTTTCCTCAAATCATGGTCCTAGAGGGAGGAAGAGAGGCCAAGGCACTACTGCTAGCCTTTTGAATCTTCTTTGATCACTGCTTAACCTACTACAAAAAGCACAAATGGAAGCAATCTACTAAATCATCAAAAGTAACCTATTCTTAACCATAAGAGAAATGCATCTAACAACAAACTAATCTACAAACCGAAGTAAAGCATACAAATACACATAAAGAGAAGCTTGGATGCTTGGATTGGGCCCTAACCCAAGAGGTTCAACCATTTAAGGTAACTCAGTGCTATCTCAAAAAGGATTCCATCTTCATTATCAAAAAATAGCAAGATTACATAAAACTGTCATAAAATAGTAAGCTCAAAATTTGAGCAGAGTTTACACAAGCAAACAAAATTGACCCTAGTGAGGCCCTAGGCCTCTCTACTTATACATCTAAAGCTACCAATATTTTTCTTAAATTCAGGGAGGCTTCGCTCACAAAACTCGAGATAACTATTAATCATCTTCCACTTGCTCGTCTGCTTTCTAGTGCATGATTTGATTGCTTGTACTACGGGCTCAATGAAGGGGAATTCGAAATAAGGAGCAATAAATGAGGGGGATTCCATCCTATAAGTCCTCTCCTCTGTCTACTTCGCGTTACTGCTACTGTTTGACCAGTATATCCTTGAATTTGACTTCAAAATCCATCAATAATCTGCATTAAATACATGTTAAACCACATGGCATAATAACTAACTCAACTCACGCTATAAGCATAAACATAATTAGAAAATCATACAATAAGCTAAGAGAATGGTTGATTTGACTAGATTAGGAGGTAAAATGAGCCCATATAATTACCCATTTATGAGGCTCATCATCACCCCCTATTGAAGGTGTTGCTCATCCTCTGAGCAACCTAGTCAATCTCTTGGTCTTTCATGGCCCTGGTGGCATCCCTAGCATTCCAAGCTTCTCATGTGGTCTACTCATGTTCTCCATAAAATCCTACCTTTCTGTCTATATCCTTCCACTGCTCCTTCTCTTCTTCTTCTCTTCTTCCTTCCAGCAAGCCTAATATGAGTGGAGGACTCGGTTTGAGGCCAATCCAGTTGACCCCTAGCCTTTTCATGGAGTGTTTGTACATTGGCACTCTTTTCAATGCCTCCTTTAGCCTCATGGGGGAATGGTATTCTCTAATCTGCAAGATGTGGGGTAGGGTGTTCCATATTCTCATGCATGCATGCACACAGTCATCCCCAAGTATCGTAAGAATATATTCAAAGTGTGCAATGGCTTGTTCCTAATTGGCTAGATATTTAGGGGAAATATGAGGGTCATTAGCAAGGAGGTTGTGTTTTTTTATGAGTGCCATAGGATCTAATAGCTTAGATCTTATCATCAATGGTTCATTCTGCTCTTTTATTAAAAATATTTTCATTTCTACTACGCTCAATTATTCATGGTTCATCCATGACGCCATGGCCATTAATTGCAGGTCCCCTAGATTGGAATTGGGGTCCCACACATTCAGGTCTGTGAGGGCCATGTTGTTTAGATAGAACTCTGCCATCTTTGTGTTAGAAAATTATATATTACGGAGCAATGGAACACATAAAATATTGCAGAAATATAAACACATAAAACGCACAAAACAAGAGAGACACAGATATACGTGGTTCACCCAGTTTGGGCTACGTCCACCCCAAACAGCCAGTCCTTCCTTTTTATTATCCAGCAAAATGAAGAGACACAACCTACAACAAATCCGCTGTAATATCCTCTGTTTTCTCTCACAGTCTCACCTCTCTGTTTCTCGCTCACAGAATACACATCTATCTCACAGCCTCAAATACAATACCCTCATACAAAGAGAGGGGTTGTCTTCTAGGGCAAAAAACCCTAAACTAAACATAAGTTCTACCGTCAGATCATCCGCCTAATGAACAACCCAGATTGACTAGAAATTACTATACTTTTACAAGGCAATTTTACAGCAGCCGCCCCCCCCTGGACCCCCCCTGCAACGAATATTTTACGGGCGGCGTTGCCGCCCCCATTTCGAACTGGGGTCCTATGTGGTGATACCTTTGAATATAGAAGATAATCAGGCTCCACACCCAACACTTTGCTTTGTCCTTGGAGGTGCTCTAGTCACACAAATCCATGAACTACCTGTAGTCTTAGAGAGGCATTATGCCTCTTTGTGCCAAAGTTTTTATTTGGAATTGAAGTCATTGATCCTTCAGATAGAGGCCATAATATTTGGTGGTGTTTTGAATTATAATGCCTTTATGGATAAGTTGGCCATGTATGCCAAATGAGTCTCTTTCTCCTGTAGTTGCCTCCTTAGTAATTTATTCTCATTCTCAAGTTGGCTTCTTGTAATGGCTTATCCCTTTCTAAGAGAACTCAATTCCTTGTCCATTTCCCCGATTTTGTCTTCCATGTGGCCAATATCCTCAACCCCTTTGGACTTAGCTATCTGCATCCACCTATGTGTTCTCACTCTCTCTTTTTCCAATTCGAAAAACAATGGAATTGCAAATTTCTGTGGGATTATCTTGCCTCCCTAAAGTAGTCTATAATAGGAGTCAATATTAGGCTGAGGGTCACGTTCTTGTAGCTCTCGTACTTCCTCTTTCACCTCTGGTTGTCCTCCTATCTTTTCCTCAAGTTTTTGTTTCTCCTGTAGTTTGGACAATGTCTCCTATAGGACTGTTTTAGCCTCTTGTAGGTCTAGTTTGGGGTCCTATAGAATTTCCTTCCCCTTCCATGTAGAACATCTTGTAGTCCTCCTTTCATAGGTTATGGGTGTCTTGGAAGGAGATTCCTTCACCTTGGCAGATGGTGAATCTTCAATGTTAATGGGAGTACTTGATGAGGGCTGAGGTTTGCCTGTTTTAATTCTAGTACTCTTCCTTGCCCTGAAATATAAGGAGGTTTTTATTTTCCTCTTCTACTTCTGCTTGACTGGTGTACTAAGGGTAGTGAGGCCACCTATTTCTTCTCTTTCCAAAGTTTCAAGGGACTCTTCTCTTTTCTCTGCTGTCTCTACCTCTTTTTCTCCCTCTTCTGTTTCTTTTTCCTCCTCCTGCCTTGTCTTTTTTTCTACCTCCTATTATGTCTCTTCAACTCTCCCCTTCTCTATTTCTTTTTTTTCCTCCTTCCTCTCTTGCTCTTCTATGTCACCACCGGCTTCATCTTCTCCTCCTTTCTGTTCTCCCTCCTCACTGACATCATAGGTTAATGCCTTGATGTCATCCTCAGCTGTCATATTTTTGAAAACTTCCCATGCTATAGGGATGGTAAGGGTATGGATGGCTTCTTCTACTAGGATCTTGATTAGGCCATGGTGAGCTAGCTGCTGTGAATTTCCTTCTTGTACCTTGCTGGAGTCAATGAGGGACTTAAGGATAAAGTAAGGGACACCGAGCTTTTGATGTGCTGGGATATCCATGACATATCTCAATTCTTGGAGGATTCTAAAATGATATCCATAAACAATGTTGTGCCTCCCATCATAAGAAATGTATTTGATCACCTGGTAGCTAACCTCATCTCAGGGATATGGTACACTAGCAAACCTTCAATGCAATAAAAATTCATTTTTTCTTTCTCTCTCTCTCTTTTTTTTTGAAAACAACTAGGGCACCTCAGAGAGGTTTTCACCTTAATTGCCTTCCCTGGGCACCTCCAAGGGAGGTTTTCACCTAGGGATCTTATTCTCCCCCCCCATTTTTTTTGACATCATTGGGCTACCTCAGAAGAGGTTTTCAACCCAATGATGGGACTCAAGCGCTTCATGGAGGTTTTCACTTGAGTCCTTATTTTTTCTCTTTTTTCTTCAGTGAGTGGGTGAAGTGGAAGCTAAGACATGCTCCACTACCATCACTATTTTATTCAAATCTTCAATAAACTTTCGCTTGGAGAGGGGTTTCTTGTAGACTTTCAATCAATTTCGTTTAAAAAGCATGCGGATGGCTTCATCATCAATGGTTCTGATTAGAATAGAACCATTTTTATTGCATTTCTCTACAATGTAGGGTCCCAGCCATCTTGTCCTCAGCTTGCCTTTGAAATCCTTTTATCTTGAATCATAGAGTAGTGCCCAATCTCCCTCTTGGAATTGCTTCTCCCTGATATTTCTGTCATGCTATATCTTTATCTGAAGTTGAACTACCTTTATATGGAGAAGGGCTTGCAATCTTTATTCATCCAATCCATTGAGTTGAAGTAATCTCTCCTTTTGTGCATGGTTGAGAGCTAGGTATAGTTGAGCTGCCATCCTTAGGGTATTGATCTCAAACTCTATTGACAACAAAGCATTTTTCCCATAGACTAGTTCATAGGGTGTGAACCTGGTGGTGGTCTTCCATGTTGTGTTGTAGGCCCAAGTGGCCTCAACTAATCTCTCCGCCCAGTATTTTCTACTACTGCTCACTACCTTGGTTAGGATCCCTTCTAATTCTCTGTTAATGACCTCCACTTTCCCATTGGCTTGTGGATGGTAAGCGGTGGAAGTCCTATGCTTTATCTTATAATGTGTGAGCAGGTCTTCAATTGGGTTGGAAGTGAACTGATTTCCTTGGTCTCTGACCAACTCTCTCGGATACCCGAACTTGTAGAATATGTTTTCCCTAAAAAACTCAACTATTTTTTCCTCTATCGCTACTTTGATTTCTTTTGTCTCCGCCCACTTTGTTAGGTAGTATGTCCACACAATGATGTACTGCTTCTGCTTTGAAGGGGGGTTGATAGGCCCCACAAAATCCATGCCCCACTTCTCAAATGGCTCAAAGGTCACTTGAGGTTGCATGGGCATTTCATCCTTTGGAGTGGGTTTCCCCATCCTCTAACACCGATCACACTAGCTTGTGTATCTCCTCACATCCAGATGAAGAGTGGGCAAGTAGTAGCCTGCTTGTGATATCTTGAAGGCAGTTCTTTTTGCTGCAAAATGACCTCCACAAGACCGGTCATGACAGGTCAGGATGATGTGAAAGACTTTCTCCTCCCTCACACATTTTCTCAAGATCTAATCTGGGCCGAGTTTGAAGAGATTTCCTCCAATCTAGGTGAAAGGGGCACTTTTCCTTACTATCTTGCTCTTCTCTTTTGAGGATAGGTGTGGTGGGAACTGTGTTGAAACCAAATAGTTTTCTATATCAACAAACCATGGAGAGAGTACTGATATAGAAAATAGGTGTTCATCTGGAATTTGGTCATCCACCATTCCTTCTTCACTTGTAGTCAAATTTACTCTAGACAAAAAGTCAGCAACAACATTCTCTTTACGAGGCTTATCAATAATGGTCAGATCAAACTGCTGCAGTAAAAGAAACCATCTAATAATGAAAGAATTTACATCTGGTTTTTTCATTAGATATCTAATTGTAGCATGATCAATGTGCACAAAGGTTTGATAGCCTGTGATATAATTTTTGAATTTTTTTAAGGAATGCACGGTAGCTAGGAGTTCCTTCTCGGTCACTATATAGTTTAACTCTGCGTTTCACAAGTTTTTGCTTATAAAGTATATGGCATAAGGTAACTTTTCATCAATTTGTCGTAAGGCTGCTCCTATTTCTTTGTTCAAGTCATTTGTGTGAATGTGAAAGGGTAGGGCCTAGTTTGGGCCTCTTAGAATTAGGGCAGTCACTAGCTTGCTCTTGAAGGTATATAGGGCTTCTTGACATTTTTCCAACCATATGAACTCAAAATCGTTTCCTAGGAGGCCAAACAAAGAAGAGGCTAACTTACTAAAGTCTTTAATGAATCTCTTGTAATATCCAGCTAGGCCTAGGAAGCTTCTAACATCTCTCACCTTTTGAGGAGGTAGGACCCTTTGGATGATGGCAATTTTGTTGGGGTCCACCTGCAGTCCCTATTGAGATATTGCATGACCTAGCGCGGTCCCTTTAGTCATCAAAAATTCATATTTTTCCAGACTGAGGGACAAGTTCATTTCAATACACTTATCTAGAACTTTTCTTAGGTTAGATAAAGCTTCCTGAAGGTCAGAGCCATAAGGAGTAAAATCATCCATGTATATTTCTACTGCATCATGAACCAGTTCATAAAATATACTCAATACCACTCTTTTGGAAGTGGCTGGAGCATTGCACAAACCAAAAGGAAGGACCCAATATGCAAAGGTACACCAGGGACAAGTGAGAGTGGTCTTATCTTGGTCTTCCGGGTTGATTTGAATTTGCTTGTACCCACTAAACCCATCTAGGAAGGAGAAAAACTTTTTCCCACCCAGACTGTCTAAAACTTGATCTATGAAAGGTAAAGGAAAATGGTCTATTTTAGTGGCTTTGTTCAATTCACGATAGTCGACACAAATTCTCCACTTATGATTTTTCTTTTGCACTAGCACCAAAGGAGAGACCCATTCACTGTCTGAGATGGGATAGATGAATCCTGCATCAAGAAATTTCTGCAGTTCTTCCTTAACAATATCTTTAGGTGTTGGGTTCATCCTCCTTTGAGGCTGCCTGATTGGCTTGCAATCTTCCTTGATGTATATATGATGAGTACATATTGAAGGGTGCACTCCCTTCATCTTCTTATAACTCTAGGCGAAGGCATCTAAATGTTTTCTCAGTATGCTGCATAGCTCCTTCTCCTGGGAAGTAGATAGGGATGGATTGATTTTCAATGTTCTTTCTGGGCCAAACTCTATAATTTTAACACAGAGAGAAGTGGGTTTGGCCAAACAGAGATCAGTTGAGGGGTTGTTTTTGGTTTCTCTTACTATGTCTTCTAATGGTGATACATTGGGAGGTGGATTCTGAATCAAATTTTCAATCATATCATCCTCATCTTGCGGTTTCCCCCCATGGTGATTTCTAATGTACAAAGTGGTGTAGAATAAAATTAATCCTCATCCTCCTCCTCCAACCAGAGAGGTAGATCATGTTCTAGTAAGGGTTGGGCAGGAGGATATATGATTAATTTCTTGGACATGTGCCCATTCTTTATGGTCATGTTCCCAGCTTGGCAGCTAATGTAGGCATTGAATGTAGCCAACTAGGGTCTTCCCAGAGTGAGAGGATACCTAGTGAGCTTTACCTTTGGCTGGAGAACTAAGAAATCAACAGGGTACTCCCAAGAATCAATGGAGACAATCACATCTTCCACAATCCCCTCAGGGGTCACTGTGGAGCAGTCTGCTAGCTGTAGCACTGTCGTGGTCTTCCTCAAGGAGCCTTGGAGGTTAAGTTTGAGCATTGTTTCCTTTGTCATCACATTAATGGAAGCTCCCAGATCAATCAAGGTATGTGGGATCGTTGTGCCATTGATGTGGACATCGACTACTGGGCTTCCAGGGTCTAGATATTTTGGACAGATTATGTACCCCAACATCAGGTTGGACAGTTATCCTATGAAATTGATGGTTGGGGCATCTCTCTTGTGCCTTCTTGGATGCCTGAAGCACTTCTCTTTGATCAACCTATTGTAGATAGGCACATCTTTTATGGCTTGGAGAAGTGGTATCTTCACACATAAATGTTTCAATTCTCCCAGGAGTTCAGTCTCTTTTGGGGTAGGCTGGATTGTCATGGATAGTCTCCTAGGAAATGGTGGATTTGCTTTAGGTTCACATTCCTCTTTATCTTCCTCAACCTCCCTGGGTGGAGGCTGGCTATCTGGGAGAACTTTCCCGGATGACAAGTTAATTTCTTGAATCTCCAAAGCATAAGTTAAGCATGATGGTTCCCCACTATACACTTGCTGAGACTGTTTATTGTTTGGGTTCAGATTTGGTTGGGTAGGCATTTGGGGTTGCCTTGGTGGAGGAGAAGGTAACGGTTGTAGTTGGGCAGGTGGTGGAGGTAGAAGAGCGGGAAGAGAGTTGTATTGGGGCCTCCACCCCTGATGAGATGCATTCCACTAAGGTTGCAGCTGAGAATAGGATTGAAATGAATCGGTGGTTGGTTGGGTATGATATTGAGATGTGAAGGACCAAGGAGTAGGCATGGACCAGGAAGGATGAGTAGGGGGGCCCACGAAGGTATGGAGGGGACTTTGTTGGGGTTGTAGTATGCCTGAGATGTCCCTTGCATCCCCTGCTAGTATGGTATAGGTCCATGCGGCCTCCTTTGGTTTATGTAATAGATCTGTTCAGTGACTCCTTTGGCCCCTTGGTATATGGCTTTAAGTCTAGGCAAGGAAGGGCAATTATCTATAGAATTATCTTCTTCACAGACTAAACAAAACTATATAAAGGTCAATGGGCATTCATTCCTAGGATGCCTCCTAGTGCATCTAGGGAAAAAAATGGTCAAAGCCCTCTCTACTTCCTCTTGTTTCCTTTTGATATGTAAGGTATCCATTTGCATGACAAGATTCTGTAGCATCTCACTCTTGAAGTCTTCCAACATGTTTCCAATTTCACCTCTAATGGATGAATTAGTAGAAGAGGTACTGGCTATGGGTTGACTCCCCCTACCTTTCTTTCTGGCTGCTCTAGAATGGTTTCTAAAAAAATATTTATATCCTCATAGGATAGTTGCTAGATGTCTCCCCTAGCCAGTAGATGGAGGGTGTCTAAAAGGTCTTCCCGAATTCCCTTGAGTAGGACCAACTTCAGAGACTCAGGGTCAAGTGTACACCTGGCCCTTTCGTAACTGAGCTAGAACCTCTCTTCATAGTCTTCCAGGGACTCATCACTTCCTATGGTCATTCGGAAGATTTCTTCTTTAGTATATTTTGACCTACAATAGTCTCGATACTTGTTGTTAAAGGCCTGTTGCATCTGAGCCTAAATTGTGATGCTATTGCGAGGTAATCCCATGAACTAGTGCAATGTTGTGTCCTTGAGAGTAGAAGGGAATAGTTTCAACTTTTGCTCATCTTCTGCATAGTCATAAGTTCGATAGATGACAGAAAAATCAAACAAGAAGGTGTCAGGATCTTCTATAGTTAGACCATGGAAGTGAGGTAGGGCTGAAGGACTTATATTCTTCATTCTGGTGTCCCCATTGGTCTCCCGAATGGGGAAGGTACCCTCTATTCTCTCTCCATTTCCCCTAGTATTTCTGTTTTCAGCCATTGGCTCCAAAGTAATGTTTTCTTCTTCTTCTTCCCCTATAGGTTCTTCAAATATGTCTGGATGTTCACCTATGGGTTCTTCTTGATTGGATCCACTAAAGAAGAGAGAAGATTGGTTGTGTGAAGCAGTGGGGGCATTGGGAAATTTTTTTCCTAAGTTATCTCTACTCCTGCGAGGTATGAAAGGAAATATTTTTCGTTTCTTTTTTCCCACACTGAAAGTACTTGTAGAAACTGAAGTTGTGATTGAACAAAAAAAATTGCAACTAGCTGAAATGAACTTTCTAAACGGAAATTTGTAGAATTGAAAAGGAAATCAAGGAAATGCATAACTAAAAGAAAAGAAATGACTAGTCTACTTTTGCCGAAATAAACTATTAGCATAATGTTGCAATAGGAAATAGAAGAAAGAAATAATCACATAATACTCTGATGCTTCCCTGGCATCGGCGCCAAAAAATGGTGAGCACCATTATTACAGCAAGAATGTTGCAAATCCTAGGCTACCAACTTTACTTTTATCAACCAGGTAGTTCGTAACAAACTTGGAAGCATCGGTGATATATGCACAAGTAATAGTTCTCATTGTAGGTTGCCACTTGGTCAGCAGGCACGAGATCACTAGGATCTCAAGCCAACTTCTATAGATTTCAGAAGAAGCTCTATGTGTGATGAAAGGAAAGAAAGATTACTCTACAAATTCTATTCTAACTGTAGAAAGGAGAAAGACTGGAATGTAAAGCAAAACCTAGTAAACGCTAATTAACAAGCTAATTCTACTTTTGCCAAAACCACTATGAAAACCATGAAAGAAATTCCATTACCTACAAAGGAGGTAAACAACATCTAACCATGCTATTTCTGGAAGTAAATAAACAAAAAACATATTTTTTGGATTTTTATGTGTTTTTATGTGAATTTAACATGCATCTAATTTATTGTGTGTGAGTGTGTCAGTGAACAAGTTTTGTTAGAGGGCGATTTTGGAGCTTGGGAGGATGTAGGATGGTGTGGATGGGTCCTAGGAGATCTTAGGTGGCCTTCTGAAGGCTTTTACCACACTCGTCCTTCAAAAGAAAGCCTACAGGAAAAACTATAGGAGGACACAAGAAAACTATAGGAGGAAAGCAAGGAAACAACAGGAGGCCTACAGGAGGGGGCCAAGAGAAATTTTTGTTGTTTTGAGGGTGCGAGAGTGGGTGGAAAAGGTGGATGAAGGTTGGAATGATATTTTAGGGTACCTAAGGTCTACCATGAATCACCAGGAGAGAGAAAGATGATTGGGTTTTCTCAAGTAGGGAGAGAGAAGTTCTATGAAAAATGAAGGAAACTACGGCAGAATTGAGGTGAGGTTTGGGAGACCTATAGGCATAGATCAGATGTAGGGTGTGATTTCTGGTAAGCTATCCTACTACTGGAAGAGATCTTCTACATAGAAACTGACAATCAACGTAGAAAATCAAGCAACCAATGAAATGAGTGCATCCTAGGAAGAACTGAGTTTTGCAATAAAATGGCCTAAACTATGATGTATAGAAGGAAATGTTGGGAAATGCTGTAAGAGAGGAAAGAATGCAAAGGGCTATTCCAAATCAATAAGTTAACATGATAAAGAAGATCTAAAGTAAAGCAAAACTAGACTATCAACCTACTAGAGAGCTGCAAACACTAGAAGTGCTAGGAATGAGGAAAATCTGTGTTTTTGGCACAACAAGAGAGTCTTTTCCTCAAATCATGGTCCCGAAGGGAGGAAGAAAGGCCAAGGCACTGTTGCTAGCCTTTTGAACCTTCCCTGATCACTACTTAACTTGCTACAGAAAGAACAAATGGAAGCAAGGTACCAAATCATCAAAAGCAACCTATTCTTAACCATAAGAGAAATACATCTAACAACAAATTAATCTACAAACTGAATTAAAGCATGCAAATACAAGTAAATAGAAGCTTCGCTGCTTGGATTGGGCCCTAAACCAAGAGCTTTGGCCCTCTAAGGTAACTCAGTGCTAGCTCAAAAAGGATTCCATCTTCATTATCAAAAAATATCAAGATTACATAAAACTGTCATAAAATAGTAAGCTCGGAATTTGAGTAGAGTTTACACAAGCAAAAAAAGTCAACCCTAGTGAGGCCCTAGGCCACTCTACTTATGCATCTGAAGCTAGCAACAACTTCCTTAAAATTAGGGAGGCTTGGCTCCAAAAACTCGAGATAACTATCAATCATCTTCCACTTGCTCGGCTGCCTTGTAGTGCATGATTCGGCTGCTTGTACTCCGAACTGAATGAAGGGGAATTCGAAGTCAGGAGCAATAAATGAGGGGGATTCCCTCCTGTAAGTCTTCTCCTCTATCTACTTCGAGTTATTGCTATAGTTTTACCACTATATCCTTGACTTTGACCTCAAAATCCATCAATAATCTGCATTAAATACATGTTAGACCACATGGCATAATAACTAACTCAAATCACACTATAAGCATAAATATAATCAGAGAATCATACAATAAGCTAAGAGAATGGTTGATTTCACTAGGTTAGGAGGTAAAATGAGCCCATATAATTACCCCTTTATGAGGCTCATCAATTAAGTAGACTCCAAGACCACTCAAACCCTATCTTTTCTCCACTGCAAACACAAAACAACAAGTATATTAGACTTAGTTTTTGTTTTACTTCCATAGTTGTGTTGAAGATTGAATTCCTCCTCAAGTAAAATATTGGTTTGATTAGTGTGCAAATCGAGTATCATGGTTTATTTCTGCAACTAGAATAATATATTCCTTTCATGCAATTATAATTAGCCTTTACATTTAATTAACTATATTTTCATTTCTATATTTAGAGTCATGTTCATTCCATTGCTATCATGATATGCTTTCATAGAAATTCTCTTTGCAGTTAGTTGAAGGAGTGGTCTCTGTATACCTTGATTTGATCTAATGACTCAGGGTGACATGAATAGAACTTAATATAATGTGCATATATCACTGTCACCTCTAAGTTTGTACAAACCCAATGTTGAAAATTTAAGTTGACAACCTTGGTAGTTGCAACATGCTTGATGCAATACTAGGGCTCATCAATTTTTCACGCCAATGCTGAGGAGGTGTCCAAGTAGGTTGTTTTTTCTACTTAGGAGTTACTTATTTTTTTATTTTTATTTTTCATCAGTCTTGTGATTTGAAAGCTTAAAAAAAAATAGAGATAATTCTTTCATACATCGTAGGAGTAGGGATAGTCAAGGGAAATTTTTACCAAAAACCCCCACCCTTTCAAGTAGGCAACCTTCATTTTTCTTTTGTGGTTGTGAACTTCCCTCTCGAACTACAGGGGAGTTAGAAGACCTTCTAGGTGAGAAACTTAGAATTTTCAAGGAACCCATAGGGTAAGAAGAACTTATCTCACGTACTCAAACCATGGTTGAAAATAGACAAAATGAGATTTTCCCTATCAGAGAAACTAATGGGGAGGCTAGAATTAAGAATATAAGCCCTATTTTCCTTCCATATTTCCATGGCCTAACCTCTAAGGACCATGGAACCTTCAAGTTTGATTATTATTTTTTTGTCTCTAGGACCTGTGACTACGCCTCTTATGAAAAAAATATGAATTTCTTTCCATCTACTCTCAAAGACGAGGCCTTGCACTGGTTTATGGGTTTACCTGTAGGAAACATGGCTACATACTCCCAAATGCAACAAGCCTTCAATGACAAGTACATGGATTATTGTAGGTCCAAGTACCCAAAAGAGGGAATATTTAGGATGGCCCTAGGACCAAATGAATCATTAGAGGACTATGAGGAAATATTCCAACTCAATTAGAGGACGGTTAATTGTACCCTTGACCTTCAGTTACTCAAGCTAGTTCTTCTCCGAAGAAACATGGAGGATGTAATGGAAACCCTCAAAATGTTTTATGGAGGATACATCTACCAATTTCCATATGACGACATCAAAATAGTATTCAAAAATCACTCTAGGGTTTCTAATAAAAGGGGTAGGTCTATCCGAGGCTTGGTTAGTTCATCTCCCTCTACATTAGCCATCAAACATGAGATAGGAAGCATGTTGGAGGATTTTAAGAGTGAAATTCTGCATACCTTTTCCCTATGCATGGAAACTATGCAAATTAAAAGGAAGCAGGAGGAAGCATAAAGGACACTAGCTATATTTTTCCCTAGATCCACTAAGATACATCCTAAAAATGAGTACCCAATGAATGCCATAGAAGTCTACTCTATCTGTGAAGAAAACCATTGAACAGATAAAGGCCCCTCTCTTCTAGCGCTATATACTGAGGGGCGCTGAGGTGGTTTAGAGAAACTCTACTTCATTAACCAAAGGAGGCCTCGAGGCCCTCGTCCATATCAACATGGCATGCAAGGTGCACACTATCCTCATTACAATCCAAATCATAATGCACCTTTCCAGCCTTGGTACCCCTCCACTCATCCATCATGGCCCACACCTTTTGCTTGGACTTATATTATTCAATATCCTCCTCATCTTACTAACCTTCCCTTCTAGCCATATCCACCTCAAGCTTCCCAATGGGGAAAACCCTCACAAGGGTGGAGGCCTCAAACAATGCAACCTCCTACTTTAATGCCTCCACCTCAACCTAAACCATAACTCCCTCACCATACCCACCTAAGCAATCAACCCAATCTGAAATTGAATAATAAGCAGGAACAACAGGTTTATACTGGCTAGACATCATATCCTAATTATTTTGTGGAAGTCCAAGAGATCAACCTCTCATCTTGGAAGGTGATTCCAGATAATCACCCACCTTCTCCACCTGGATATATTGAAGAAGAGAAGGAAGAGAGTTCCCCTCAAGCCAATGGACCTCCTTACCCTAAAAGTTTGGTCCATGCTAAGCAACACAGACCATAAGAGGCTACACGTTTGGGATAATTGAAGAACTTATGTGTCAAAATACCTATTCTCCTGGCCATCAAAGATGTCCCCATTTATAACAAGCTTATCAAGGAAGAGTATTTCAAAAGTCCTGGGAGAAGAAGAAGAGATACCCCCACTATCAATGTTGTTGGACAATTGTTTGATCTGATGCTTGGGAGGGTAATCTCCCCAAAGTACTTGGATCCTTGTAGCCTACTAGTGGATGTGAAAATTGATGGAATTATGGTCCCCAATACCTTGATTTACCTTGGGGCTACAATCAATGTGATTACCATGGAAACTATGTTCAATATCAACATCCAAGGGACCTTGGGGAAGACCACTATAATACTACAACTTGTAGATAGATCCACAATAGCTCCTGAGGGAGTTATAGACAATGTAATGGTATTAAATAAATCCTAGGAGTGCCCCATTGATTTCCTTGTCTTACAACCGAAAACCAATTTTAGTGGCTATCATCACATGCTAGGAAGACCATAGTTGGCCACTATTGATGCCTACATTAGCTATGGGGCTGGGAACAAGACCATCAACAATGGGCATCTATCAAAACACCTTGTGTTTTATCATCTTGCTCAACCTTTTATTTAGCATGAATTTCCCTTGTGGTTAGAATGAGGAAGAGGAAGAATTTTATCAGTCATCCCTCTACCTAGTTTTCACACTATACATTGTTATAGGGGGGAGGAATCATGACGAGCATGACCTTATTGACCACATCTTATAGAATCAACCTCCCACTTCCATGCAATTTGATGAACTCATAAAGGAATTTGGGAGTAATACTTGGATTGATTTTTTCTTTGTTGCCTCTAGCCTAGAACATGCCAAGGTTGCGGAGATTATCCCATCTAGAACTCTATAGATCAACCTCTCTCTCTTAACCGAGCAGGAAGAACAATTATGCAGTGTGCTAAGGTGACACCTAGATGCTTTTTCTTGGTGCTATAAGTAGATGAATGGTGTGCATCCCTCAATCTATACTCATCATATATACATCAAATATGGATGCAAGCTTGTGTGCCAACCCCAGAGAAGGATTAACCCAACTCTTAAGGAAATTGTGAAAGAATAATTATAAAAGATATTGGATGCATGGTTTATATACCCCATTTCAAATAGTGAGTTGGTGTCCCCTCTCATTATATTCCCCAATAAAAATGGGAAGTGGAGGACCATTGTTGACTAATGAGAGCTTAATAAGGCTACAATGAAGGACCACTTCCCTTTTCCCTTCATTGACAAAATCCTAGATTTCCTTGCTGGGAATAGATTCTTCTCCTCCTACGATGGATTTAGTAGGTACACTCAAATACAGATCATCCCTAAGGACCAATATAATACCAAATTCACATGTCTTTGGGGTATCTTTTCCTATAGGGTCCTTCCATTCGATTTGTGCAATCCCCCTGCTACCTTCAAGAGGGTAGTTCTAAGTATCATTGTTGACCTCCTTCATGACATTGTTGAGATATACATGGATGTATTCACTCCTTATGGATTGGCTCTCACGAAGCTCTTTCTAATCTATGTAAATTATTAAAAAAATTCGTTGAGATGAATCTTTCATTAAGTCCTAAGAAATGTGAATTTTTTATGAATGCAGGGATTTTCCTTGGCCATTCCATATCCAGGGAAGGGATATAGGTTGAGCCTAACAAAATTTCCACCATTAAAAGGGTCTCTATCCCTCAAAATCAAAGAGATGTCAGGAGCTTCCTTGGATTGGATGGGTATTATATAAGGTTCATTAAAGACTTCGGTAAATTGGCTTTGCCCTTGTTTGGACTATTGGCTAAAGATTTAGACTTCTCTTAGACAAAAAATTGTCAAGAGGCCTTTGAACTGCTAAAATAAAATATGATCAGTGCACCCAACCTTAGAGGTCCCAATTTTGAATTACCTTTCCATATACACACAGATGTATCAGATAAAGTTGTAGGGGAAACCTTAGGACAAGTGGAAGACAAATTTCATTGTGCTATTTTTTTATCAGTAAGAACATTTCTAAAGATGAGCTAAATTTTACAGCCACTGAAAATGAAATCCTACCATTGGTACACTCTTTGAACAAGTTTAGGCATTACATCATTGGATATCAAAATTGTTTCCACATTGATCATGCAACCATTGAGTATTTAGTGAATAAACCTGATGTCAATGCTAGGATAATTAGATGGTTTTTATTATTGTAGTAATTTTATTTGACTATTATTGACAAACCAGGGAAATATAATGTTCTTGCATATTTATTATCAAGACTAACCTTGCCTACAAAAAATGAGAAAACGGTACATAATTATAAGTTGCCAAATGAACAACTCTTTTCCATATCGATGTTGTCTCCTTAGTTTGTTGATATATCCAACTACATTGTTTTTGGTAGGCTCCCTCATAATTTATCCTCCAAGGAGAAAATAAAGATTACTAGGAAAAGTGCCCCATTCACTTTGATCAGGGGAAATATTTTCAAGCTAGGGCCAGATCAGATCTTTAGGATATCTTTGAGGGAACAGGAGGTCTTTGACATCCTCTCAAAATGAAATTATGGACCTTATGGAGGCCACTTTGTTGCTAAGATAAAAATGTTTAAAGTTCTACAACAATGTTACTAATGGCCCACTCTACATCAAGATATAAGAAGGTACACCACCATGTGTGATTAATGCTACAAGATGAGTAAGGCCACACCTAAGGACGAAATTCCCTTACAAACTAAAGTGACTCTAGAGTCATTTGAGAAATGGGGCATGCACTTCATTTGGCCAATTCATGCCCCATTGGGACAAAAGAAGTATTTCATTGTGTGAACTGAACACCTCACTAAATGAGCTGAAGCAAAGGTAGTTAAGGAATCAAATGATAAGAATATGGTCATGTTTTTGGCGGAGAAAATCTTCTACAAGTTTGTTTTTCCAGGAGATTTGGTCACCGATCAAGGGACACAATTCACCTCAAATATGATCAAAGACATCATGAATTAGCACTACATCAAGCACAAAACATCCATTGCCTATCACCCTTACGGAAATGGGCAAGTGGAGCTCACAAACAAAGCATTGGAGAGCATTATGACCAAGGTTGTTATAAGGAAAAAAAGGGTTTGGGTGGAGAGAATTGTAGAAGCCACTTGCCCCTACAACACCACTTGAAATACCACCACTGGGTTTACCCCATTCGAACTAGTCTATGGGAAGAAGGCTCTATTGTCCATTGAATTTGAATACAATACCTTAATTATGGAAGCTCAATTAGACTTGGACCTCATTGCAACACAAAAGGAGATGTTGCTCCAACTCAATGACATGAAAAACACATTAGGGAGAGGAATTTTTAAGAAGGTTATTGGGCCCTATTGTATGATTCTAGATTTGAGGATTTAAAAGGAAAATTAATGACAAGATAGTTGGGCCCCTATCTAGTGGAAATATGTCATGAGAATGGGTCTTTCCAAATTAGAATAATTGATGAGGAAGGTATTCCCTTGCTTTTTAATGGTTACTGTTTGAAGTTGCATAAAATACCTTTGTCCAAAGAAGAGTTTATTAGTTCAATTAGGAAGGAGTTGAATGTGATTGGGAGGCTTACATCCCTAAGTCCACCACGCTTCTAAAAAGGAAAAAATAAAAATAAATGGCCTATATGAAAACCTCCATGAGGCATATAAGGTCAACTCTAGGGTTGAACACCTCTATGAGGCAAGCTAAGAGCAAAAAAAAAAGGAAAAAAAAAGATAAGAAAAAAAAGATGAAAAGATCCCTAGGTGAAAACCTCCCTTAAGGCACCTAGGGTAGTCATGAAAGTTGAAAAACTCTCCACAGGGAGTCTGCATGTCTCAAAACAAAAAGGAGAGAGAAAATAAAAAAAGGAAAAAAAGGAAAATAAGACACAAAGGCGAGTCCTCACATCAATTGTGGTAACATTTCTCTTTTGCATGACTCGAGATAGCCAAAGGGACAGTGCTACATAACAAGGTCCACAATGTGTTTTTCCATTTTTTCTAGCCAACCATTGGATTTCAATCATCATTCATCCCCCTCCTTACCTCTCTCCAGTATTTAATAAGAAAATGAACCATATTTTTCCTCATTCTTGCAATGCTACACAACTCTCCTAAACTGCTACAAGATTGTCCTAAAATGCTATAGGAGCAAAGTAGAATTCCACAAGGGGGTTGGGGGGAATCCACTTGGAAAAAGGATCCAAAATGTCATGTTTTTCCTTGGTAAACGTTGGGAGAGGTCGAAGAAAATTCATTCACCCGACATCCACTCCATTTAGCTAATTTTATCCTCAAGATTCCACCTATGACCATATAAAAAACAGCTTGTTTAGCCAATTTAGCCAATCTTAGTCATCCACTCCATTTAGCCAATTTTTCACAAAATTTCACCACCTTATGAATATTCTCTTCTTGTCCCTAGACCCACCACTATGATTTGTCCAATTCTCTAAATTCAATATGAGGTTTGAAAAGGAATTGAGTGACTACTAAAGGAAGAAGATCAATCCTATAGCAACTTGCACAGATCCAGCAATACCATGGACAAAAAATTATTGCAGCTCCGGAATGAATATTTGGCCACCGTAAGGCATGAAGAGGCCATTTCTGAGGTCTCGACAAGTCAAACCATCCCTAAGGAAAATTTGTAAGGTCACTTATCCATTCTAGAAGTAGCAGATCGATAAATGGAAAGAGGCCTACATGGAAGAAAGATTTCATCGGTCAACTATATCATGATGTTGTGAAGACCTTTGCATAAGAAAACAAAGGAAGTCAACACTTTCAAAGGATAGTCGATCGATCATGATCTTAGGATTAGCATGCATGTTAACGGGAAAAGTGTCTACTCAGAACGCCCCTATCCCACTAAGGTGTGACAGTACCTTAGAAACAAACAGAGAAAACTACTTTCATATTCTTCTTTATGAACTATAAACGAAGAGGAATAGGATGAACTAACCTATGTCTTGTGCTAGTCCTTTGATCCAATCTCTCTCCTCTTTGACAGCTTCCAGCTACCTGCTTCCTTACTTGCCCAGCTTCACCGAGTTCCTGCAAGATCACAGAAGAGGAAAACTACACAAAGACATGGATTTATATTCATAAATAGCTCAGGATTAGATTTAAGCTAAGCATGCAAATATAACAAAACATCATTGATACACAAGCATGTAGGAGAAACTCAAATAGTTTTATTGATATAACAAGAAGATCCAAGAGGAGTTACAACTGATGATTCCTGATCCAGCATCAACCCTCCAGCAAAGGAATCCCCTCTTCACCTCCAACAAAGCATAAATCACCCAATACTTTGATCTCTATCTCAAAACCAACAACAATTCTCTGCAATGCACAAAATTCCAGCCGTTGGATCTCTAGGATGAGGGATCCATATATAGATGTATGCAAAGAGGATGAGTCAGCTTATGATTTGACTTGTGGCTTCTCTCTGTCAGTTCTTGCTTCCACTTGGAGACTGAGAGCCTCTTACTCATCCTTGGTCGAACTCAGTGAGGCAAGTGTCATAGGGGAAGATTCTGGAAGCTTCCATTGTCTGTCCACCTTGCGGAATGACACTGCCATTTGTCATTTCCCGCTTAGCGCACCCAGGTAGTGCATTTAGGTGCGTTGCAACGCACCTAGCTAGTGTACTTGGGTGTTATGCAACGCAGCTAGCTAGTGGAGCAGCTGAAATGATCCTGATTTGACTGATTCTGAGCAGTTTCTGGTGGAGAACTTCTGGGAGAAGCTGTAATTTGTTGACCTTGTTCCTCTAGGGGTCAGAACAACACTTCTAGGGACTTAGGATCCCTTGTTTTATGGACATTTCATGCTTATAGATGTAAGGCACAAAAATGTCTATAACAATTGCCCCCTAAAATATGACGCCGTTTATTGGGTGAAATGCTTTATTAGGAGGATCCGAAGTTCTTTCAATGCTGGGAGGAGACCTGTAATAAGATACAATACAATACATTATCTTCATACTGTTTTCATGATCTAGCTGAGGCGGGCATTCCCATGCTCAGCTTTATAAATTCATTTTCATGTACATAGGACAGACAATCATCTGATGGTAGACTGATGATTCTAATAGAGCCATCATCCTTTTGGTAGGATGATTATCTGTGCTGCAACGCTGTACATTTCAATGTCTTTATTCTCCTGAATATATATCGCAGCCCGGATGGATGAAACTAGATCCGCAGTCTTCAATCTCGTCCGATCTTCACTCGAAGTACAAGTCGATCCATGTGAGAAATGTTTTGAAGTCGAACATGGAAAGACATCGTTTGATTACCAGTCAATGATGTAAACTGTTAACAAGCGCGGGAGGAATCACCGATAATGATGATGACCCTCAAGGTACTACAGTACAATTCACATGGTGTGAATAAAGGACTTGGCATCGAACACCACGCAAAATATTTCGGTCGAAGGTCATTGATGTATACCTGTCGCCGAAAGTGAGAAACTTGCCATTGAGGCATGCAAGCTTCAAAGTACTGAATGGGGTGTTCCTAGATCAACTTCTTGGATAATGAGCTGATGTCGAAAAGAAGCGATCCACCAAAGGAGGGCCTTGATGAATCCCACATCAATGACATGGAACGGAGCAAATTATTTTGATGGAGGTGAAAACGATCTGATGATATATGGTTCAGGATGGCGGTCATGAAAGAATGAAGTATAATGTATGGTAGTGGATGGGACACGGATGAATTCTCTGGATGACTTCTCTTGAACATGTCGGCGACACTTATGTGATGGATTGGTAGCATTTACCCCAAATGTGGATGGTATGGCGTGACCATGGTGATGTGACCAGTGAATGAAACAACCCAACCTGACTCAGGCACAGAGTGGAAGTGTCATGTTCAAGAGCGACTTGCTACCAATAAAGATTCTTTGAGTTTCTTCCCAATTTTTCCCCAGTCATTGCTGACCAGTACCTCTTTATTTTTGTCAAGCTTGAGGAGGATAACATATGCTTTTTCTATAATTTTCCCTTCGGACAAACCCATCTCTATGTTTTAACGAGCCTAGCGATAGTGAAACTCGTTCTCGTCTAAAGACAAGTTTGTCGCTATTAATCTTTTTAACGAGTTTAACGACAAAGATAACTCGGTCCTTTTCATTTTTAGAGAGTCTGAAAAGGCACGTAAAGGTAACTCCGAAATTCCTTTTTCGTCATCTAATCCCTTAAGTCCGAAAAAGTATAAAACAATACAGAAGGGATGAATTTTCGATAGTTTTAACGAGCCGAACAAAACAAGCGCTCGATCTTTTTGTGCAATAATCCCTCAGGTCAAAAAAGATTAAAATCTTGAGGAGGGATAGCACTTCTGGTTGCTTTAATGAGCTGGAAGGCCAAAACTCAGCAATCTTTTCATATTTTACGAGTCAGTTGAAAAGAGCTTAAAGAAGACTCATCTTTTGAGGAACGAGTGATAAAAAGTGTAGCAGCTGATTCCAGGTAAGGGTTGGAATTTTCCAATCACGGCAGTGTCACAAGGATGGCTATTGAAATCACTCTTCGCAGCTGTTCCTCAAAATCGATAAACAATCAAATGGAGGTGAATGATCGGCCAATAGAAAAGTGGAGGTGATGGTGCAAACAAGACCAATGCTTTAATGGCTGAAATGATTCATTCACGGTGGTTATTTACCGGGGAATAGTTCATTTTTTAATGAGCTTAAACGCGGGTGGAAACATTTGGTCATGTCTTATGTTTATTTTTTAACGAGCTTGAACTATGTGCTAAAACTACTCGATTAATCCAGTCATATGATAAGAATGTCTCATATAAAAATGGCAACTTTTAGATCTTTGCCCCACATCCTTTCTTTATGCAAGTTAGGTGACGACTAATCCTACGAGTTTAAAGGGTTAGAGGTCCTAAAAATTTAAAAAATAAATAGCCGCCCCTCGCTTGCACTCCAAAAGGTTTGCATGCCCCCAGGTATAAAACAGAGTTTCGAGGTCTCCCTCTATTCGAGTTGACAAAACATTCGTTTTATCAGGAAGGGTCACCCTTTATTTGAGCTGACAAAACATTCGTTTTATCAGGAAGGGTACTACCTCTTACAGGTTATCCAAAGATTGTTCTATTCGCGGTGCAAACAAAACACTTCTTCGGTGATGTCTAGCGAGATAAACAAAAGTGAGTGATGATGCCCGCCAACTCACATAACTTTGACAAGAGAATCTTATTCTATAATAACCCCTCTTCCAATCATGGACGGGGTACAAACTAGTCATATTCTCCCTCGGAAACCTACCCTATACCCGAAGTTTTCCTGCTGAAGCAGACCAGGATGCATTCCCCCTGGGTTTCAGTCATATCCCTCCGAATTAATCGCGCTCATCGGGAGGACGGACTGGGGATTGAGACATTTCTTGCGTGAAGAGACCATTTCGGGATGGTATATGACTATTTGCTATGCGTGATCCGGGAAATGAAAGCTGGTCCACGAGCTTGACCACTCTTCCTTCGTGCGGAAAACACATTACTCTAAAGAGTGAGGAGACGATGGCTCCCATGCAATAAATATAGTCTCGTCTAAGGAGTAGGTTATAATCCAAGGGTCCTTGAACAACCATTACGTTCATTTGAACTATCTTCCTTCTCAATGTTATGGGCACATTGGGAAGGATCCCTAAAGGTCGACAGGTTCCTTTATCAAAACCTGTCAGATTTCTCATCTCAGGAAAAAGCGATGGCGAACCAAGCGCTTTCCAAGCAGTAGAGGAAAGGATACTCACAGAAGCCCCCTCATCTATGATGGTACCAGCCATGACCATTCTATATATTTGAATTATAATTCGGAATGGTACACTTGCTGGTAAACGGGGTCTGCCTAGTTGATTCCAGTCGAAGGAGACAACTAGGTTGCTTGGAGGTGGGACCGAGTAGACGGCCGGGTATGGCTCTGCCGAACTTCCCTCCTGCGGTAAGGGAATGGGTAGATTTCCCCCATGTTCGTCGGAGTCTGTGTTGATGAAGAGAATTCGGACGGTGTCATCCTTGTTCTCTTCAGTGACTGTATCATCCGAAGATAAAACCTCTGAAGCCAAGACTGGGTCAACTGCCGCCTCGACCTTTTGACTTTCGTCTAGTATAGATCCAGATGGTTTATCTTCGATGATAGGTGCTTCAGCCGACCACTTGAGCGGGCCAGCTGGATTCTCAACTAGCGACGAACTCGGCAAGAGTTTTTAATATCCAGGAGGAAGTCGTAACGGTGAAACCGGACGATCATCCAAAACTCTTTTCGCTTCGTCTAAGAAGGGACAACGGTGGACGGCATGATTTCCTTCGCACAGTTTACAGGGAAATCTAGCTTTCTCTTTTTGTCCTGGGGCTTCACTTTCGCTAGTTGACGGTGTGCTTTCAACATGATCATCAGAGGTTGATGACACCGGATTGTGCAAACGAGGAGACCAGTCCCTTAGTATCCGAGGGATGCAAGGACAGTCTCTATGAAAGTGGTCTCCTTTGCAAATGACACATGGCGATTTAGGCATGGTCGGTGCAGTGTGTGGATTTTCGTTAGACGACACTCGTTTTCCCCCATTCACCTTTAGCTCCTTCTTCTTCTTCTCTTTCTTCTTCTTCTCCTTATTCTCCTTAGGAACTTGACCTTTGGCTTTGCCAGCCCCATCAAGCGAAGAGGAAGGAGGAGAGGAAGAATTAGAGGAAGTAGAAGGTTGGTGGGAAACTCTGGACTCGTCTAATTGCTGATTCGATTGTTCAGGAATAGTGGTGTTATGAATGACATTGGTTGAGAAGAGACATACTGGCAAGCCAATTGTCAGTCCTGGAAGCGACAATGTGGCCATATGGGGTGCACCAACATTTCCCCAAGAGGAGAAGGGACTAGGATTTCCACCAAGGGGAATTCCTTGGTTGGTAGACTCCATTTTCTCAACCTAAGATCAACGTAGGAAAAGGGTATGAATATTCCGTTTAAAATAATTTTTTAGACGCTTGGACACAACTTGTTTTTTCAATTTTAAAGAGTCGAGAAAAAAACAAAAGATGACTCTAGTCTCCTTCGATTTTTAATGAGCCTGAAGTGACAAGTGCTCAAATGGACCTTTTCTGTTAAGGAGTCTGAAAAGGAACGAAAGGGACTGCTCTGGAGATCTAGGTAGAGGGAGTACCAAACCAATCACAAAACTGCAGAATACTTTTTACGGTACGACAGTCAATCTTCCCGAATGTTGTTTTTGGTGCATTGCGATCAGCAGGGTGGCTGACACGGCTTCCTATGGATAAAAGGTTTTAAGCCTATAGGGGTCTCCCAATATATAGTTGATGGTACGTGGGAGAACAAGTCCGTACTGGCACTTATCATCTCAAAGTGGAGGAATCACCCAACCATCAGTGAGGACAACAGTTACCAGGTTTTACGACGCCGGAATACGTCTCTAGCCTAGACCTCTAAATGTTGTGCGTTAAGTTCCAAAGCGTTGTTAGATTCATTCAATTTATTTTAAGTTGATCTTTCTTAGAAGTTTGCCTTTTGGGATCACCACGAGATGTAAATGTAATTCCTAAAATGCAATCTAAAGATGATAAGCAAAATTTTATCTCTTTTCAGCAATGAAAATCCTAGCTACAAGGGGAAAAGAAAGACACAATCTTTTCTCAAAGAGCAAAGAGCACACTGTAAATGCACTTTTTCCTAAATCAAGCCAAACAGAATATCAATATGCAAATGCACATATGCATGTATTTGTTTTCACTTTCTTAATATTGATGCCTAAAAAGAAAGTTGATGTACAAATCTGAATTTGCTTTCAAGTGACAAACACAAACAAGATTCTTTTCGAAATCAAAAGGTAGAGATGATTATGACACTTTATGATTTTGAAATAAACACTCGTTTCGACACTAGAAAGTCTCAAATTCAAACCAAAGGCAAAAGTAAAAGCATCATCGATTGTCAGTAGCAAATAAACTTTCTCCTAATATCAAAATCGACACTTACGACAGATCTAAATCCAAGGATGACAATATGACTATTCTACTCTTTCAATGGAAAACTGTAAATGATGTAACAAACACACAAAGAACATCTACAGTCTTTTTGTACAAAGGAGGCAGAATTAAGGCAAAGAAAAGGGGTTTTTAAACAGACACACACTGATCACAGGCTGCAAAATCAGAGACAAAACTGAAAAAAATGAAGCAAAGAACCTCAGCTGCACAGGGCTAGGCTGATCAGCGCACCTGTTACACAGAGAAACTGAATTGCAGTGCAGGTAGCCCTCTCGGGAACTGTGTTGAAATGCAAGATCTCTTCACAGAGCCTGCACTGGGGTAGAAACGAGAATTCTATCCGGGTTCTGGGTCACAGTTTGCAGTTTAATCTATGGTTTTTGGCCGAGTGAAAGCAATCAGTAATGCACAATCAGAGGGTGGATTTAAAGGAGGTCTAAGAGCTATCACAAAGGGTAATAAGATCATTTGTGAATCAGCTATTCAAATCATAAACAAATCCAGTGAATGGATTGAGGTAGCAGGTGTCTACTTTGCATTTGATAATGGCAAATGCACTTCGATTGCTACTTTTGTGTTTATGAAACAAACAACAAGAGAAACACAAACAAACTAACTAGACACGATCCCCAGCGGAGTCGCCATTTTGTTAACAGGAAAGGTGTCTACTCAGAACGCCCCTATCCCACTAAGGTGTGACAGTACCTTAGAAACAAACAGAGAAAACTACTTTCGTATTCTTCTTTATGAACTATAAACGAAGAGGAATAGGATGAACCAACCTGTGTCTTGCGCTAGTCCTTTGATCCAATCTCTCCTCTTTGACAGCTTCCAGCTACCTGCTCCCTTGCTTTCCCAGCTTCACCGAGTTCCTGCAAGATCAGAGAAGAGGAAAACTACACAAAGACATGGATTATATTCATAAATAGCTCAGGATCATATTTAAGCTAAACATGCAAATATAACAAAACATCATTGATACACAAGTATGTAGGAGAAACTCAAATAGTTATATTGATATAACAAGAAGATCTAGGAGGAGTTACAACTGATGATTCCTGATCCAGCATCAACCCTCCAGCAAAGGAATCCCCTCTTCACCTCCAACAAAGCATAAATCACCCAATACTCTGATCTCTATCTCAAAACCAACAACAATTCTCTGCAATGTACAAAATTCCAGCCTCTGGATCTCTAGGATGAGGGATCCATATATAGATGTATGCAAAGAGGATGAGTCAGCTTATGATTTGACTTGTGGCTTCTCTCTGTCAGTTCTTGCTTCCACTTGGAGACTGAGAGCCTCTTACTCATCCTTGGTCGAACTCAGTGAGGCAAGTGTCATAGGGGAAGATTCTGGAAGCTTCCATTGTCTGTCCACCTTGCGGAATGACACTTCCATTTGTCATTTCCCGCTCAGCGCACCCAGGTAGTGCATTTAGGTGCGTTGCAACGCACCTAGCTAGTGTACTTGGGTGCTATGCAATGCAACTAGCTAGTGGAGCAGCTGAAATGATCCTGATTTGATTGATTCTGAGCAGTTTCTGGTGGAGAACTTCTGGGAGAAGCTGTAATTTGTTGACCTTGTTCCTCTAGGGGTCGAAACAAAACTTCTAGGGACTTAGGATCCCTTGGTTTATGGACATTTCATGCTTAGAGTTGTAAGGCACAAAAATGTCTATAACAATGCATGGATCTCTCGCAATTCGACATCATAGTTAGGCTCAGGTATGACACCCCTGACCTCTTCCCTATGCACATAATGGTAAAAAATGTGTTTAATTAACGAGAATAGATTTTTTATGGGATCGAGGTGGCCACCTTCGATTAGTAAACTGCAGTCTACTCAGCCACCCATGCATCATGGGAAAGTCAAACTAGGGGGTGATAATTACGAGGGTTGGATAAAATGATTAAAAGAGGAAATCTGTGAAAGGGCCAAGTCACAAAAGCACTCTGAGCTCATTACCACAAAAGGGAATAAAAGTATAAGGCTCGATTCCACTTGAAAAATTGCTCATTCATGGGAAAAATGTTGAGAGACCCACCAAGGCATCAAAGGACAAGCTTGATGCTACCAGAATATCCCTAGGGTGCCACTAAATTTCTACAAGTTGGGTTTGCAGGTGCTATAGGGGGTGCTAGGGGACTAGATACCACTGTTATAGGAGGAATTGAAGTGCTACAGGGACATGAAAGAGAAGCTATGGGGATGAATGAAGAGGAGAAAAGGAGCCAAAAACACCAGGAATTGTTCTCAAGGAGGCATGAACATGAGTGAGTAATCTTGAAAAGGGTAAGTGGCCTCATCCCTCTTTATTTTTCATATAATTTCATGGATAATTTTACTTACTATAGTCACCCTATAGCAAACCCTTGTGCAAGTAATTTCCATTGAAGATTTATTTCATCTCATAAGAAGGCAAGAAAAGAGAAGAGGAAAGTTTTTACCATAGTCAATAGTATCATCCTTCTCCTCTTCTAAAAAAAAAGAAAAACATTAACCGCTACCTCTCCACCTAACATTTCTTGGAGGTAAATTTGGAAAATTCCCCTCAGATAACTTAGAGGAGGAGAAGGAATAATGGGAGGAGGTTTCATTTGAAGAGAACTGACAGGCACCAAAAGAATCCATCAACATGCTCCTATTAGGGATATTTTTCTGTGACATCAGTGGATGGGATTTTTTAAGAAATTAAAGGGGTATGATGATATGGTAACCCATTAACTTTCCATGGCTCTTTATTCTCAGGGAGAAAATAATGCCAATATTATTGTTAGAGGACTTGCAAACCATTTGAATACATAGCTCATAATCATAGTAACCACCATAACATTAGGAGTTTGATGGGGCAAGGAGGATAATATACTAAACGTTACTGCCAATAAAAATGTCTTCCTCCATAAAGAGAAGCAAGAGGAAGGAAAAAATGGAGTAAGAAGAGAGAGCCTCCTCTACCCTTGGGATGAAGTGACCTATCACATCCTCAAGTACATATCTTGTGAGGGTAATTTGATCATTATGTATTTCTATAAATTTCGAATGCTCTATGAGCTAAAGTTCAAGACTGTTCAAAATAATAGTGAGAGGGGGGGTGAAACAGTATTATCAAACTAACAATTTTTCATTTCCATAATTAGATTCATATATGCTACTTCAGTTAAGGGAACTCGCGTGTACACGCAATTGTGTTAAGTGCAACTAGCATATAACCATCAAACTTAGGATTCAATTAATTCTTCATATATTGATCTTTAATCAGTGTATCAGAACCATACAAACGGTAACCAGGTGCAGTAAAAATAGAAAAAATCATCACACATAAGAAACACACACCAAGATATAAGGTGGAAACCTAATGTGGGTGAAAACCACCTGTTGCAATTGTCTCTATCTTCTTTTAATAGTAAGATAATTCTGTTTAAAATTTTCGTATGGGTGAAGTCTTATACTAGTACGCAGGCTTCTACCTGTAGAAGGCTACAACCTTCTTTCGTTCTCTAGCTTCTACTAGAAGGGAGCTACAACCCCTTTGCTCTTGTACTAGCTAATATGTTTACTAGTACGTAGGTGCTCGCCTACAGAAGGCTACAACCTTCTATTTTCTTCTAGGGACCACGTTTTATTAATTTTCAGACTGGATCCATCAAGAACATCATTCAATCATCAAATATATCTGCATCAATCAAACTCATTTTGAACCAACCACAATCGAATCAATCAATCACTCTGATCATTCAGAATGTTGTCACTAGAATACAGTAACCAATAACCCAGAACACTACAACAACAAACAAAAGCAACTAAAACATATATTATAAGGTGTACACTACTTCCATATGTCGAACCTATGTGCATATGTGCTTTCCTCAAGGTGAACTTGCATACAGATCTACAAATCAAACTTATGATGTATACAATGTTTCGATATGTAAAACCTGCATGTGTACGTGCCTTTTCTAAGGTGAACCTATGCATAGATCTGTAAATTATGATTTAAATATTAAACAATTCCTAACTTCAGGCATACCGAGATCATCACATTTACAGACTACAGCATGCGCTAGTTATTCAGATAAATGATCAAACCACATAAAGATGATTCTCTTCAAGTCTTAATATGCTAATACATCATTAGATCTTATCATTCATCAAGCGCTAAGGTTCTTCCTTGGTTTAGATCAAGCAATGCACCATAACCCAATAACCTGCATACTAGATATAACCCTTCATCAGATATTCAATACTTGAGTGCCTTGGCCTAATCATCTTCTCCTCCTTTTATAGTTTTAGGCCTTTCTCAATATCATGGACCAAAACCATTTAGGATCAATACTTTGGACCAAATACCTAAGGTCAATACCTTGGATCTAATACCTTGGACCAATACCATGGATCAAAATACCATGGACCAAATACTTCAAACCAAAAATTTAGTTTTTCAAGGTATATGCACCTTTCCTTCTGTGAAAGTGCATGCGTACATATACACACCTTGAATATAGTGAACCTACATGTACACGCGGATTGGCCAATGGTGAACCTGTGTACACCTTTATTTCTTCATTTTGTGAAGTCTGATCTGTAACTCTGTGTTGTTAACCTCCTGCACTTAAATCTATCGTCTGAGTGAGTTGCCATCAAGGACAACACCTGTGTCATAATGTCAACAATCTCCCCCTTTGGAATTGATGGCAACACCAAGTCACTCTAGCCGTTTGTAATCAAGGGCAAAGGGTCATGCTCCCCCTGAGTACCTGCTGAAATCTCTGATATGATGAAGTGTTGATTGAGCTCCTGTGATCGAGTCCATGCTCCCCCTGAGCATAAGAAAGGTCTACAAAAAGATAATATGACTCTATACATACATCACCAATGACCTTCCTATCACCAAAGACCCATACATACATCCATCTCCCAATCAAATGGGGATATACCAAATTTGACTCATCAACCCAACCAAGTGGGGGTATACAATTGTTTATACATGTCAAAACAGAAACATTACATCATCCATCCCATGCATAATGGGGTTACAAACTAGGTCTTTTCATGACCTTTAGATTAAAAGATGTACATAACTTATATAACAAATACCAAATATCTTAAACAATACCATGATAGTCATCAACAACTATCATCAACAGCATTTGTCAGTCAGCTTCCAGATCAGCAACCATGTTCTCTCGTTCAAAAAAATCTGCATCGAGATGTTCTAAGATAATGCCAACAATGCATTATAAGAAACATATGCTCCCCCTGAACCTGTGTCAGATGTTCACTGTCAGATCTGATCATTTCATATATTAGAAGAGTTATCAAGGCATTGTCATCAATCAGCTATATATCAAGTTATCAATAACTTATGAAAGCCAACATATGTCATCAACAGACTGTAACCATCATCAAGTAGATCTGAGTACATAATTCACTGAACCATATTAGACCCCTTTCTCATGAGTCTGGCCCACTGCTTTTCTTCAAACCAACATATACATGCCTGTACCCATAGAAACCCATGTATATATGCGACTATGCTTCATGAAACTCGCATATAACCACCATTCTCTGAAAAAATGGTTTTTAGCAGTAGGATGATGCAGCAACTACTCTCAGCTTCTATTTGAGATATTCAAATGTGTCTCTGGGTAATGGTTTAGTGAATATATCAGCAACTTGTTCTTTGGAGGGAACATACTACAATTTGAACTTTTTTTCAAGCACTTGTTCACGTAGAAAATGATATTTGATGGGTATGTGCTTGGTCTTGGACTGCATGACTGGATTCTTTGAAATATTGATGACACTTGTATTATCACATAGAATGGAGATGGGTGGAGTACATGTGAACTGAATGTCTTGCAAGGTTTGCATCATCCAAAGTAGTTGTTTGCAGCGAGATGCAACAGCCACGTATTCTGCTTCAGCTGTAGATAAAGCAATTGAACTTTTTTTCTTGTTGAACCAAGACACTAACCTTGAACCCATATAAAATGCACCACCACTAGTACTTTTTCCATCATCAACACTTCCTACCAAATCTGCATCTTTATATCCATGAAGTGTAAGATCTGTATCTCTAGGATACCATAAGCCAAAGTTTTTTGTTCCTTGAAGATATTTGAAGATCCTTTTGACTACCTGAAGGTGTGATTCCTTTGTATTTTCTTGGGATATTCCAACTGTTCCCACTGCATGCATGATGTCCGACCGAGTACTTGTTAGATAAAGAAAACTACCAATCATGGATTTGTAAGTTGGTTGATGCACTGCTGCTGATTCATCATTTGAGCTGAGACTACATCCTGTTACCGTTGGGGTACATACTGGTTTCCATGCCATAATTTTTCAAGATCTGTTTGAGGTATTTGGTTTTTAAGAGAAAAATACCATCTTTATTTTGCCGAACTTGTAGACCAAGAAAGTAGGTGAGCTCACCAAGCAATGACATTTCAAATTCTTGCTGCATTACTAAAGCAAAATTCTGACTCACAAATTCTTCATTGCTACCAAAAATGATATCATCAACATAAACAACAATTATTGGCAATTTACCGGAGTCAATCTTTGTATATAGATTGCTATCTGTTGATCCCTTTGAAAAACCCTATTGGTGGAGATATTTGTCAAGACGGTAATACCATGCCCTTGGAGCCTGTTTTAGACCATAGAGACACTTTTTGAGTTTGCATACGAGTTTTGCATCATTTCCAAGAATGAATCCATCTGGCTGTTCAATATAGACTTCTTATTTTAAGTCTCCATTAAGAAAGGCATATTTGACATCCATTTGATATACCTTGAATTTCTGAAAACTAGATCGAGCAAGAAATATTCTGATGGCTTCATGTATAGCAACAGGTGCAAAATTTTCTTCAAAATCTATACCTTCTTGTTCAAGATATCCTTTACAAACAAGTCTTGCCTTGTTTCTAATAACTTCTCCATTTTTGTTCAGCTTGTTTTTGAAAATCGATTTAGTTCCTATGATATTCTTATCATGAGGTCTAGGAACTACTTCCCAAGTATTATTCTTTTCAATTTGCTCAAGTTCTTCATTCATGGCCTTGACCCAACATTCATCTCTGCATGCTTCATTTACATTTTGAGGGTTCAGTGGAAGATAGTAATGCTAATAAGCTTGAAGCTTCGGCAATGGTTCTTCCAGTCTGCACACCTGCTCATTTTTCTCTAAAGATTTCAGTTTCTAGATGACTTCTTTGAACATACCTGGACGAAGTCTTTTCTTCTGTCATTATCTCTTCCTCTGGTGCTTCATTGGTTTCTTATTTAGAATCAATGTGATTTGATGTGGGAAAATGATCCTCATCTTCTTCATCGTCATAATCTTCGGATTTTATCTGTTTTGGATTTTTGTATGCTTCATCAACTACAATATCAATACTTTCAGTAATCTTCCTGAATATTTTGTTTTAACACTTATATCCTTTACTTCTGGAAGAGTAGATGGTGGGCTCTAGTATTGTAGCAATAATGCTACAACTCCTGGAACTCCCTTCTTTAATTTTATCAACCCGATAGTTCGTAACAAACTTGGAAGCGACGGTGCTGTATGCACAAGTACTAGCTCTTGCTGCAGCTGTCACTTGGTCAACTGGCACAAGTCCGCTAGGAGCTTAAGCCAACTTCTATGAGCTCTTAGAAGAAGCTTTTTAACTGATGGACGAAAGCTAACTCAAAGGAAGCTAATCTACTTGCAGGAAGAAACTGAAAGCCAAAAATAAACACAAACCCTAGCAAACCCTAATTCTACCAGCTAGTCCTACTGATGCAAAGGAGAGCATGCAAACTACTGAAAGAGATGCCATTACTTATAAGAAATTAAAATTCATGTGTCTAACTTATTACTATCTGAAGAAAACATATTTTTGTATTTTTGCTTAAGTTGTTGAAATTATCATGCATGTGCTTCTAACTAGTTTTCCACTGTGCAGGGATGGATCAAGGGATGAAATGCTTTGGGAAAGGTTGGGATGGTACAGAGGGGGTCTAAGGGATCCCTAACATTCTTTCTAAGAGATTCACAAAGTCTGGATGACATGCAACTGTGTTTATGAACTTCTACAGGAAGTCTGCAGGGGTTTCTACAGGATGTTCTGCAATTCTTCTACAGGATGTTTCGAAATGGGATGTTTGAGAATGGATGGTTGATGGAAGATGCATGGATGGTTATGGAGGTAGGATGGGGGTCTGAATTGACCCAGGAACTGATGGATGGAGTGGTGAGATGATGTGGAAGGCTGACTTGCATCAACGAAGGTGTAGGCAATGGGAAAGCAAGAAGGTAGGGTTACATGGCAAAAGAGCAGATGGGAGATAAGGGAACAGACTTGGTGATGGAGGAGCTGATCTGGACGAGGCTCAGATGAACGAGGAGGTGATGAAGGTGATAGAGATGACCTGCACAATGCTCATTCAAACGAATCAATGAATCCTTGCAAACAAACCAAGTCCTAGCTAACTTAATCCAACTGTCAATGAAATGAATAAACAACAGCTTTGTTTGGAAAGAGAACCATGTACATCACGTGAGTAAGAACATTCAAAAAGATCTAAATGCATGACAAACTCCTACCAATCGATTCTAACCATAAAAATCTACTTTAACCATCAAAAACAACCAAAATAACAAAGCAAGATCTAAAGAGCAGATTTCATTTTAAGAACGCAGCAAACACATAAAGATAAACAAGGGAGGTATTGAGCGCTTGAGATGGGCCCAACCCCAAGAGCTACAGCCTCCCAAGAGAGATTTAGAGCTGGTGCAAAGCTGGATTCATCTTTATTAAACAAGACTGAAGAGTTACATAAAAACTATCCACAAGAAGAACTTGAACATGAGCTGAAAGCAAAGCTAATCCATGGCCTACAAATAGAATTACAAAATGACTACAACAAGACTATGAAATGACTAACTACCAGCTACAAAATAAATAACCACTAACCAACTCAAATGAGGCCCTAAGCCTTCTTATTTATACAATTTGAGGACCCAACAGTCCTCCTAAAATTTAGGGACTTGGCTGCCCAAGACTTGTAGTTAACAGTAGTCCTACTTGACTTGCTTGGCTGCCCTTGTGCTCATTGATTTGGTGGCCTTAGAACTCCGAGCTGATGGTGGAGAATTCGAGGTAAGGGCCCATAAATGAGGGGGACACCTTCCTACAAATCCTCTAGCTTGTTCTCCCACGAATTTGGTTGCCAAGTGCTCATTAAGACCTTCAATTTTGTCTCCAAGTTGACCAAAAAGGCTACACAAAGCACCCATTAGACTTGTTGGCATAATAACTAACCAAATTCACTCTATTAACATAAAAATAATCAAAAACATGCAATAAACCAATGAGAATGGTGGATTAAGTCAAATTAGAAGGTTGAATGAGCCCAAATAATTGTCCATTTTTGGGGCTCATCATCACTCCCCTACTGAAAGTGTTGCTCATCCTCTGAGCAACCAATCTTTCTCCTCATCTTTGATGGCCCTGGTGGCCTCCTTGTCATGCCAAGCTTCTGAAGTGATGTCCTCTTTTCTATCATGAAACCATGCTTCTTTGCTTCTTCCCACTGCATGTTCCTTTTCCTAGTGAATTCTCAGCCTTGGTATGATTGTGCAAGTATATTCAATCTGATGGTGGCAATGGTGGTGAAAGGATATGAAACCAGTGGAGGATGGAAGAAAAGAGTGGTTGCATGCCTCCTCAACAGACTTCAAGCTTCCAATCCCTCTCCATAATTGATTCTGGCCTGCCCAAAGGCTTCTACAGGATGTTTCTGTTAAAAATACAGAACTTCCTGTAGAAAGTCCTGTAGCTTCCTGTAGAACTGTCTCAGCTTCCTGTAGAACTGTCTTTGAGTCCATCATCTTGATTTGCTCTCTTTAGGTGAAGGCTTTTAGCTTCCTCATTCATAGATGATGGATCTCTTTGAAGGAGACTCTTTCTTTTGTTTAGCTTGTGTGTCCTCAATGACAATTTGCTTCTTTGACTGTGGTTTGGGGTCTGCCAATTCTTATTTGCATGCCCTTTCTTGCCTTAAAAAATAGTGGAAGCTCCCTCTTTTACTTCTCCTTCAGCTTGGGAGAGGTACTTAGGGCGGCCAGCACAGTTGCTGCCTCCCTAGCTAGGATGTCTGCCTTCTTCTCCTTGGGTTTCACCTTTTTAAGGCTTCCTGTAGAAGACCCTGTTTTAGCCAATTTCGGGCTTCCTGTAGAAGCCCTTGTTTTGGTAATTTTCGGGCTTCCTGTAGAGGCTGTTTCGGTCTACTGTCACTGATCTCTCATGGTGTGTCTCTTCCTTCTTTTTTCCTCTTCTTTGGTCTTTTCTGCCTCTGTTAGCTTGCTTCCTCATGCTCTGTTTTGGCTTTCTTCTCATCTTGTTTAGCTTCTGCCTTCTCTACTGTAGCCTTTTTTCTCTGTTCTGCCTTTGTTTTTCCCTCTGCTTGAATGATTTGTGCTCCCTCATCATTGGCTTTTTTGTTCACCTTCTTCAATGTGTTCTCCCATTATGAATCCTCGTGGAATGGTGGGGGTGCTTTTTTTTATGTTTTAATTAGAAAAGAAAATGCTCAGGAAGACAATAATCAATCACTAAAATAGAAGACAACTGAATTTGGTGTTTTCTGAACCCAGGGAGGAGTTTCTCTTGTGTTCCTCAGAATACCAGAGAGCAATAAGTCTCTTGTTTCTGTCACCCAAAATTCAACTGTCGGTTTATTGAGAGTACAATATTGTTTTTGCATAACTGAGCATAAGGGCACAAATTCTCTTCTCAACACATAGATACATATGTGAATTAAAGTTTTCGTGCATAGAGGGCGGGCTCTACTACAGCGTATATCTTCTTTTCTTTTAAAGATAACGAGGAGATTTCAGAGTGCAGAGAAAGAACTTGGTAAAATACAGTGAAACATGCAGGCAATCTTTCATGTTTAGTTGAATACACAACTAGAATGTTACTATCATTTTTTCAATTTGATGCCATGTTCCATTCACAATTTTTTACCAACAAATCATGCACAATGAAGTTTCCCTGATCCTACCTCATTTGGAGCTTGAAATTCGCCGAAAATCCCACATTTCCTTTCTGCATGGTTGTTTTCTGCGTTTCCTGTAGAAGACTTCCTGTAGAAACGCCTGTAGGATGTCTCTGCGCCTCTAAACAATATGATATGCGGGATAATTTTGAAAAAAGGTAGAAAAACTTAGTGGAGGACGATAGGTTAACCGATTGTGCACACTTCAGTTGAGAATGTGGAAAGTGCAGGTTAGCAACAATCTGTGAGTTTCAGCTGAGCGTTGATTAATTGTTGCGTGATTTGTGGTGAAGGAGTGCAGTGGCCAAGCGTACGTGGCCACATGCAGACGGCAGTGCTGTGAAGCTGCATGTCCTCTTCCTGTTAATCAACTGCACTGGAGTTAAACTCTCTATCACTATTTTTTTCTTTTAATTTTTTTAATTTTTACGGGAGTCCACTGTCCACGTGCACTGCGTGACTGCCGGCTGAGTTCTAAAGAAGACAATCAGCTTAACCTTGATAATTCGTGGCTTAATTCCACCATTCCATCAATTCATGTAGTTTTCAAATTAAATCTATGCAATAGAAGAATGAGATCAGTCACATACCTCGAAGTTGAATGGTTGCTGTGAGCTGTTGTGGCCTGTCATTGCTGCATGCATTGGTTTTTCTGATTTCATGTGGCTTCACTGCTAATCTTTGATTGTTTTTTTCCCTGTACATGTTTCCATCACCCTTGTACAATTCCCCATGAAACGGTTTGTCAAATGGATGCATGGTTTTCAAGTTATGGCAAAAACAAATTTTGTTCTATGGATTTTTGCTTCAAGGCACTTTGCATGTGTTCGCATGGTATGAAAAAATGAATTTTGGCTGTGATGCAGGTATGGAGGTGATGGAGGAGGAGTTGGAAGATTGCATGAGGACTTCTGAACCCTTGGGGAAGCTACCATGTTCGCCAAACCACTTTTTGAAGTCCATGTCTAGTTTCCCACAATTTCTACAGGAAGTTCCTGTAGAAGCACAATGAGAAGCACAAGGAGGGGAAAAAATGATGGATAAAGGAAAGGGATGGCCACATAAGTGCTTGCAGGCCTGATCAACAGACTCCCACCATCAGATTCACTTTTAAAATTGGATTTGACTCGTCCAAAGGTTCTACAGGATGTTTCCCGTAGAAATACAGAGCTTCCTGTAGAAGGCACAAGAAAGATTCCTTTAACCTTGATTTGAGTGCTCCTCCTGTCATGAAACGTCCTTCTTGCAACTTGCAATGTCATTGCTGCAACATGAAATTATTCAATGGAGATTAGTTTTATTTTTCTTGTCTTTTTCTCTTTTTTTTTGAAAAACAACTAGGGCGCCTCATGGAGGTTTTCACCCTAATTGCCTGCCTTGGGCGCCTCCAAGGGAGGTTTTCACCCAAAGATCTTATTCACTTTTCTCTTTTTTTTTCCAATCCATTGACCGCCTCATGGAGGTTTTCAATCAATGAGCCAATCTAAGGCGCCTCCGAGGAGGTTTTCACCTTAGATTTCTATTTTCCTCTTTTTTCATTTTTTTTCTTTTTTTCTCTTTTTTTTTTTTTTTTTTTTTTTTTTTTTCCTACCCTACCCTACTTGAAAAACAAAATCATTTTGAAGCATAAGAATACTTCCAATGGAGCCATGTGCACATCGAGATTAGAGAAAAAATGATGTGAAGGCTCGGAATGCATGCTTTGACAACTATCCACATTTCAGAGACAAAACGATCTGACTTTGAAAGTACAAAACATAGCTGAGGAGGAGAGTACTGCTGCAACTTAGTGGCTGTCTGGAACCATGTCTCAATATAGTTTTGATATCCTTGGTCCTTTTTCTCATCTCGATCATTCTTCATGTCACCTTCTAGCATGACTTTCTCATCTTCCTCTTTTTGTTGATCTTTCTCTTGAGTACATGGAGGATTTGATAGTAACCATGAGGAAACTCTCTCGATCTTTGATTCTGATCTCTTCTCTTCATCAAGTGCAGCCCCTGGTTCTTCGATCTCCTCTTTTGAATCTTCTTTTGCTGGATGTGATCCTTCAATGCTTTCAAGATGATCTCTTTTTTGCAATGCTTTTCCTGAGCCATGGTGAAGATCATTGAGCTCAAAAGGAGTCATTTGCACATGTTGTGCCTCATATTTGCAATGGGGTTGAGCTGCTCCATTGTATGGCTTTGGAAATGGTACAGGTAGTTGAGTGGAGGTGTGAAATTGAGATGGAGATGGATGGCATTGTGGTTGGGTAGGCAGTTGGGGTTGCCTTGGTGGAGCAAGAGGTGATGGTTGTGGATGAGCAGGTGGTGGAGGAAAATGAGCGAGATGAGAGTTGTACTGGGGCCTCCACTCCTGATAAGGTGCATTCCACTGAGGCTGTGGCTGAGCATAAGAGTGAAATGAATGAGCAACTGGTAGGGCATAATATGGATCTTTGAAGGAACAAGGAGGATATGACCAAGGAGGAGGTGTAGACCAGGAAGGATGAGCAGGGGGACCCCAAGAAGGCATGAAAGTGGCTTGATAAGGGTCATAATAGGTCTCGGGTGTCCCTTGCAGTTCCTGCTGGTAAGATCTAGGTCCATGCGGCCAACTTTGGTTCATGTAATAGAGTGATTCAGTGGCTCCTTTGGCTCTCTGATATGCAGCTTTGAATCTGGGTAAGGAAGGGCACTGATCTGTAGGATGGTATTCTTCACAGACAAAACACACTTCTATGGAGTACAATGGACATTCGTTCCTAGGATGCTTTCTAGTGCACCTAGGACAAAGAATGACCAAAGCCCTCTTGGCTTCCTCTTGCTTATGTTGGATCCGCAAGGTATCCAGTTGCATGGCAAGAAACTGCCTCATATCACTCTTGAAATCTTCGATCCGATTTGCAAATTCATTTTTGGATAAGGTACTGCTCCCAACACTCCTGCTTGTAGCCATTTGCTCCAGAGGAATGTTTTCTTCTTCTTCTCCCCTAGAGGTTCTTTAGATATGTCTTGATGTCCACCGAGGGGTTCTTCAATCACAGCCATCGAAGAAGAGAGAATCTTGGCTGTGTGAAGCAGTGGGGGTGTTGTGCAATCATTTTTCTAACTTATCTCTACTCCTAGAAGGCATGAAATGAAATCTTTTTGGTTGATTTTTTGCTTTTTTCTACTTCTAATTGCAAAACTGAAATAGATTCAACTGCAACTAACTATCTTGCTAAAATGAAAATGCGGAATTGAAATGGAAGCAGGAAAGGACTAATCTATTTTGCTCAAATGAAATTGCAGGAATGAAATGCTAGTCTACGCTTGCAGAATTGAAATGCTAGTCTACGCTTGCAGAAATGAAATTGCGGAATTGAAATGCTAATCTATGAAAGCGGGAAATGCTAATCTATGAACGCGGGAAATACTAATCTACTTTTTCATAAACGAAATTGCATAATGGAAATCAAATAAACTACTTGGAAGAAGATTGTAGTGGAAAATAGAAGAAAAGCGGCAATCACCAATACTCTGACGCTTTCCCGGCAACGGCGCCAAAAATATGGTGGGCTCCAGTATTGTAGCAATAATGCTACAACTCCTGGAACTCCCTTCTTTAATTTTATCAACCCGGTAGTTCGTAACAAACTTGGAAGCGACGGTGCTGTATGCACAAGTACTAGCTCTTGCCGCAGCTGTCACTTGGTCAGCTGGCACAAGTCCGCTAGGAGCTTAAGCCAACTTCTATGAGCTCTTAGAAGAAGCTTTTTAACTGATGGACGAAAGCTAACTCAAAGGAAGCTAATCTACTTGCAGAAAGAAACTGAAAGCCAAAAAGAAACACAAACCCTAGCAAACCCTAATTCTACCAGCTAGTCCTACTGATGCAAAGGAGAGCATGAAAACTACTGAAAGAGATGCCATTACTTCTAATAAGGTAAAATGCATGTGTCTAAGTTATTAATATCTGAACAAAACATATTTTTGTATTTTTGCTTAAGTTGTTGAAATTATCATGCATGTGCTTCTAACTAGTTTTCCACTGTGCAGGGATGGATCAAGGGATGAAATGATTTGGGAAAGGTTGGGATGGTACAGAGGGGGTCTAAGGGATCCCTAACATTCTTTCTGAGAGTTTCACAAAGTCTGGATGACATGCAACCGTGTTTATGAACTTCTACAGGAAGTCTGCAGGGGTTTCTACAGGATGTTCTGCAATTCTTCTACAGGATGTTTCGAAATGGAATGTTTGAGAGTGGATGGTTGATGGAAGATGCATGGATGGTTATGGAGGTAGGATGGGGGTCTGAAGTGACCCAGGAACTGATGGATGGAGTGGTGAGATGATGTGGAAGGCTGACTTGCATCAACGAAGGTGTAGGCAATGGGAAAGCAAGAAGGTAGGGTTACGTGGCAAAAGAGCAGATGGGAGATAAGGGAACAGACTTGGTGATGGAGGAGATGATCTGGACGAGGCTCAGATGAACGAGGAGGTGATGAAGGTGATAGAGATGACCTGCACAATGCTCATTCAAACGAATCAATGAATCCTTGCAAACAAACCAAGTCCTAGCTAACTTAATCCAACTGTCAATGAAATGAATAAACAACAGCTTTGTTTGGAAAGAGAACCATGTACATCACGTGAGTAAGAACATTCAAAAAGATCTAAATGCATGAAAAACTCCTACCAATCGATTCTAACAATAAAAAGCTACTTTAACCATCAAAAACAACCAAAATAACAAAGCAAGATCTAAAGAGCAGATTTCATTTTAAGAACGCAGCAAACACATAAAGATAAACAAGGGAGGTACTGAGCGCTTGAGATGGGCCCAACCCCAAGAGCTACAGCCTCCCAAGAGAGATTTAGAGCTGGTGCAAAGCTGGATTCATCTTTATTAAACAAGAATGAAGAGTTACATAAAAACTGTCCACAAGAAGAACTTGAACATGAGCTGAAAGCAAAGCTAATCCATGGCCTACAAATCGAATTACAAAATGACTACAACAAGACTATGAAATGACTAACTACCAGCTACAAAATGACTAACCACTAACCAACCCAAATGAGGCCCTAAGCCTTCTTATTTATACAATTTGAGGACCCAACAGTCCTCCTAAAATTTAGGGACTTGGCTGCCCAAGACTTGTAGTTAACAGCAGTCCTACTTGACTTGCTTGGCTGCCCTTGTGCTCATTGATTTGGTGGCCTTTGAACTTCGAGCTGATGGTGGAGAATTCGAGGTAAGGGCCCATAAATGAGGGGGACACCTTCCTACAAATCCTCTAGCTTGTTCTCCCACGAATTTGGCTGCCAAGTGCTCATTAAGACCTTCAATTTTGTCTCCAAGTTGACCAAAAAGGCTACACAAAGAACCCATTAGACTTGTTGGCATAATGACTAACCAAATTCACTCTATTGACATAAAAATAATAAAAAACATGCAATAAACCAATGAGAATAGTGGATTAAGTCAAATTAGAAGGTTGAATGAGCCCAAATAATTGTCCATTTTTGGGGCTCATCAGTAGCCAAGAATAATACCTTCATCTTCTCTAGGTTCAAACTTACCAAGTTTCCCATCAGTCCTTTTGATGTAGAATTTGCTTCCAAAAACTTTGAAGTATTTTATAGTAGGAGTCTTACCATACCAAAGTTCATATGGAGTTTGAGTGTTGTTTACCTGAACATTTGCTTGATTGAGAATAGTGACGGCAATGAATGTAGCTTCACCCCAGAAGGTTGCAAGAGTTCCAGATTCATCTAGCATAGCATGAGCCATTTTTTGAACAGTTCTATTCATCCTTTCTACTACTCCATTTTGTTGAGGATTTTTTATGGTGGAGAACTACCCTTTTATTCCATGTTGTTCACAAAAGTCAAAGAATTCGTCTGAGGTAAATTACCCTCCTCGATTAGATTTGAGGTATTTGATTTTGCGATCTAATTCATTTTCAACCAAATCTTTGAAGGCTTTGAGCTTTTCAACTGCTTCATCTTTATTCTTTAGAAGGCCTGTCCAACACATTCTGGAAAAATCATTAATAAACAATATAAATTATTCTTCTCCTCTAGGTGACTTTTTCCTTGATGGACCACATAAATCAGCATGAACAAGTTCAAAAAGCTTACTAGCTGACCATTTCTTTTTGATGAATTGAGATCTCGTTTGCTTACCAAATTGAAATGATTTGCATATATTATTTTCAAGAATGTTGATATTTGCAAGATCACGAACAGCTTGGAATTTGCATGCTTTCCTTATTTGGGAAAAGCTTAGATGTCCTAATATTCTGTGTCGTAACCATTTTTCATCATTTTTGCTTACATAGCACTTTTTTTGTCCTCCCTTGAGTATGTATAGGTTGTTTGGAGTTCTTGTCCATTTAATCATGGTTTCTCCTGTATCAAGCTCATGAACAACACATCCATTTGATCGAAACACTACTTCATTTCCTTGATCACACATTTGACTCACACTCAATAGATTATTCTTTAAGCCATCAACATACATAACATTCCCAGCTTTAACTTTTTCTTTCAAGAAAACAAAGCATTTACCTTTTATGACAGTAGGAATGTCATTTCCAAAAGAGGCACTCTTCTCCTTTTCTAAGGCATTATATGAGTGTAGTTTTTCTCTATCACCTGTCATGTGTTTTGAGCATCCACTTTCATTACACCACTGGTTTTCTTGTCCTTCTGCATACAATGCTATACCACATATTTCAGTTTATGGTTCTTTCTCTCTCCATATTTTGGGATTTAATGGAGTTTTCTCTTTTTGAGCTATTTGCCGAAATTTACTCCTGCATTCAGATTCTTCATGGCCAAAGTTGTTACAGATTGAAGATTCTATTTCATTTTCAAAAAGAGAAAAGTTATTATGGGAACTTTTCTTGATCCCTGTCACATTCATTTTCTTTCGTGCTTCTCTAGTCATGATAGTTTTTTGAGCAACACATTGAGTAGCTTTGTGTCCAAAATTATGACATGAGAAACATTAACCATTAAAGAAGTTCCTGCGATTATCGAATCTACTGACCTGTTGATTGTAGTTGAAGTTCCTCCTACTGACCTGTTGATTGATATTATTTAAAGCAAATTGAGTATGATTTACCTGAGTTTGATTGTGGGTTCTATTCATCCTTGAAGTAAATTGAGAGCTTTTGTTTTCTCAAGATCCTTTCTTAGACCCACAATTTCACATTCTAGCTTTTCATTGTGTTTTTCTCTTTCAGCAAGTTGGAATGTCAAGGTATCTATAATCATATTCTTTTCTTCTAAATATATTTTGAGTTTAGAGATTTCTTCATAAAGTTCATCTTCATCTAAATCATCCAAAAAATCATCATATTCATAAACCATCAGAAGTCTATAGTCATTACTATTTTCATATTCCTCACTATTTGATAACCCATCGCTATCTTCACGAGTATAGTAGCTCTTTTTACTTACACTTTGTTTTCTATTCCATTTTGTAGTTTCCTTCCCTTTATCATATTTATCTTTATGAGGACATTTGGCAGCATAATGACCGACTCTACCATAGGCAAAACATTTGAAAGGTAGTTTACCTCTGAATCTATCGGAACCACATTGAAGATTCTTGACAAAGTTCGCTTCCTCTTCTTCTTTTGAAATATGTCATGATTCATTGAGTTCTTCTTTTCCTTTTGCTAAAGCTTTAAATGCAGCTTCTCTCATATCTGATGGACCTCCTTTTCTCATCTCAAAAATAGTTAAGATTCCATGAAGTTGTGTCATAGTAATAGTCTATAGATCTTTCTTTTCTTCTATGGTAGATACTGGAACCCTGTTGAAGATTATTAACAAAGTTCTCTTCCTCTTCTTCTTCTGAAATATGTCCTAATTCATTGAGTTATTATTTTCCTTTTACTGAAGCTTTAAATTCAACTTCTCTCATATCTCATGGACCTCCTTTTCTCATCTCAACAACATTTAAGATTCTGTGAAGCTATGTCATAGTAATAGTCTGTAGGTCCTCCTTTTCTTCTATGGAATATACTTTTGATTCAAATTTAGCAGATAAGGATCTTAAGAATTTTTCAACTAAGGTAACTTCCTTTATCTCTTCACCCAAATTCTTCATGCAATTAAAAATATCATCTATACGTAAGGAGTAACTAGCTACACTTTCATCATTGTGCATCTTGAGAGTTTCATATTGAATTCTGAGAGTTTGCAGTTTCACACATTTTACCTGAGAGTCTCCTTCATATCTTAGAATGATTTTGTCCCGTATTTCTTTGCTTGATTTGAGCTACATAACTTTGACAAAATCTGATTGTGAAAGACTTCCTAATAATGTATTGACAGCCTTGGAATTGGTTTCATATTGCTTCTTACCTACTGCATCCATAGGAATTGCTGATGGAAATGTATATCCTCCTTCCACGATTTCTCAGACATCTATTCCAAGAGATTGAAGATAGGTTGTAGTTCTTACCTTCCAATAAAAAAAGTTTCTCCCATCAAATATTGGCGATCTGATGGATTCTCCTTCTTGATTACTCATGATGATGGATCTTCCTTCAAGCGATCAAGCTTCTTCTGAAGGACCTGCTCTGCTACCAATTGTTGGAAATAATAATGAGAGGGGGGGCTGAATCAATATTATCAAACTAAATATTTTTCATTTCCATAATTAGATTCATATACGCTACTTCAGTTAAGGGAACGCGTGTGTACACGCAGCTATGTTAAGTGCAACTAGCATATAACCAGCAAACTTATGATTCAGTTAATTCTTCATATATTGATCTTAAATTAGTGCATCAGAACCATACAAATAGTAATCAGGTGCAATGAAAACATAAAATATCATCACACATAATAACCACACATGAACACTAAGATATAAGGTGGAAACCCAATGTGGGTGAAAACCACCTGTTGCAATCGTCTTTGTCTTCTTTTAATAATAAGAGAATTCTATTTACAATTTTTGTACTAGTGCAGTCTTATACCAGTACACATGCTTCTACTTGTAGAAGGCTACAACCTTCTCTCATTCTCCAGCTTCTACTGAAAGGGAGCTACAATCCCCTAACTCTTATACTAGTTGATATGTTTACTAGTACGTAGGTGTTGGCCTACAGAAGGCTACAACCTTCTCTTTTCTTCCAGGGACCACGTTTCATTAATTTTTGAACTAGATCCATCAACAACATCATTCAATCATCAAATATATCTGTATCAACCAAACTCCTTTTGAACCAACCTCAACCGAATAAATCAATCACTATAATCATTAAGAATTTTGTCACCAGAATACAGTAAAAAATAAACCAGAACACTGCAACAGCAAATAGAAGCAACTAACACATATTTTATAAGGTATACACTACTTCCATGTGTCGAAGCTACGTGCATACGCGCTTTCCTCAAGGCGAACCTGCATACAAATGTGAAAATCAAATTTATGATGTATATGTTGTTTCGATATGCAGAACCTATGTGTGTACGCACCTTTTCTAAGGTGAACCTATGTACAAATCTGCAAATGATGATTTAGATATTACACCAATTCCTGACTTCAGTTATACCTAGATCATCACATTTACAGACTACAACATGCACCAGTTATTCAGATAAATGATCAAACCACATAAAGATGATTCTCTTCAAGTCTTAAGATCCTAATACATCATTAGATCTTATCCCTCATCAAGCGCTAAGTTTCGTCCTTGGTTCAAATACAACAATACACCATAACCAAATAACCGACATACTAGATCTCACCCTTCATCAGATATTCAATACTTGAGTGCCTTGGCTTAATGATCTTCTAATCCTTTTATAGTTTTAGGCCTTCCTTAATACTGTGGACCAAAACCATTTAGGATCAATACCTTGGACCAAATACCTAGGGTCAATACCGTGGATCAAATACCTTGGACCAATACCATGGATCAAAATACCATGGACCAAATACTTTGGACCAAAAATTTAGTTTTTCAAGGTACACACGCCTTTCCTTCTATGAAAGTTCATGTGTACGTACACATGCCTTGAATATAGTGAACCTGTGTGTACACGTGGCTTCGCTAATGGTGAACCTGTGTATACATTTCTTTCTTCATTTTGTGAAGTTTGATCTGTAATTCTTTGTTGTTAAGTTGCTGCACTATGATTTGTCATCTGAGTGAGTTTCCATTATGACAACACTTGTGTCATAATGCCAACACAAAAATAGTTACCAATTCTGAAGATGCTTAGTGTTCCACATTTCCTCTTACAATGGGAAGGGAAGCACCAATACATTTCCCATCATGGTGATATCAAGCTCATTGTCATGGATGCCTTAAGCCACCTAAAGGACCTTGTGATGTGGGCCAACTTTGTGGAAATGGATAGGGAGATCTTCACTGAGACACAATCCCTTAGCTTCACCCACAAAGAGGAAACACCAACATCTATACTAGCGGTATGGAAGAAAAAGAAGAAGAGAAGGAGAAAGAAAAAATAGAGGAGGAAGAGAAGGAAGAGAAAAAACAAAGGAAGAAAAGAGGGAGAAGGAAAAAACAAAAGAAGAGGAGGAGAAAGAAAAAAAAGGAAAAGGAGGGAAAGAAATGGAGATTTGAGGAAGAGAACCCTAAGGTGCCCTCTAAATCTCAATGGAGATGAATAAAAGGGATGTAAATAAGCATCTCACCAGGAAAGACAGAGAAATAGGTGGTTGACACCTTTTCCACACTTTTCACACCTCTCAAGGCCAAGAGAAGGTAGCCCAAGAAATTCCCCTTCTAATTTATGATGAGAAAGAGCAACAAAATAAGGAGAGGGAAGCCTCAGCCTCCTTCAAAAGTCCCTATCACCATTCATATATCAATTAGCCAAAGAGAAGAAGTGGGACCTGGTGAAGCAAACATTGAGGAGGTTACCTCCCTTAAATCCAAAGATAGATAACCTTTGCCACCCATAGGGAGGCCCACCACTCTAGCAGTCACATCTAAGGGGTTCAAAGCAAAAGCTACCTTATTACAAGAGAAAAAAAAGGAAATACAGACAAAAACAAGGTTGTTGTAGGGAGAAAAATTCGTGCATCTACAGGAGCAACAAGGACTACTACAGGAGCAATAGAAAATGCTATAGGAAGGGGAAACCACATCAAGAGGAAAAGAAGAAAGTCTCCAAGAACTCCAGGAGCCTAATCCATAGCCTGACCTTGGATCCTACTAAAAATTTGTTTAGGGAGGTGGGATTATACCCAAGAAATTTACAATACCACTCTTCTTTGAGTTGGAGAGGGAAAGAGGTAGAACTCATAGATGGAAGAAAATTGCAATATCTGAGAAGGTAGAAGATGTGGGCCTCATGGAGCAAAAAGTGTATCAAATGAGAAAGGAATTGAATAACTTAAGGCTAAAGGAGTCAATCATTTAGGATTAGTTACAAACAGAGAAAAAAGGCTAAGGGAGAAGATGCAAGAAAAAGAGATACAACTTTCAACTATGGAAAGCTTATCCATGGAATCCATATGATGGAAGAAACCATCCAAATCCTATTCCATCTTCCTCTAGGAGAAGTGGCTGAAATTCCATATAAATACATTAGCACAATATGGATCTTTGCCTTTCCAAGACTATAGGAATTTCATTGACTTTTGCAAAAAGGAAAGTATTGAGGATAGAGCCAAAATATATGAGTTCTACATGCACAATATCATACTCACATACATGAAATTTTTGGACCCCACCTCAATATTTGGGGACATGTAACTAATTGCACTGGCCTCTTGGTTTACCCATGAAAAAACAAGAGTTGAAGAAGTAAAGAGGGTGATGATAAAAGAAGAGAAGGAGCCTTTATATATTAGAGCAAAAATAGTGAGCCCCAAGGCTGTCATTAGTAATCGCAACATCATCTCCATTGATCCTAAATTGGAAGTTCGGTATATGGAAGCCAAATAACAAGTTATCCTCCACTTTGAGGACACCTTTAGGATGTTTGGGATAAAAATTTTGTAGGCACGCTAATAATATGGCATGCTTTGCGTCAGAGTTTACAAATCAGAGAGTATCCCTCTCCAGAAAGACTAAGGAATGCCTTAGAGAGAAGCCCACTCAACAAAAAAATCATGTAAACATTGAAGATCAATTGGATAGGGATCAAACTCAATCCTCCCTTACTATTGGGGCTACAAGAGAGAAGACTAAAATGAGCGAGCATACATAGAAGAAAATGCAGGGTTCTATCCACAAGAAGGCACAACATCTAAGATGCCTTGGGATATCAGAGAGGTAACCAGGGCCATGAGTGAACTTCACATCAGTGACTAATTTTATCATAGGGTGTGAAACACCTTCAGTAGGGGGTGATGATGTGTGCCATTAATATGTATACTTTGAGGCCCATTTTGCTATTCTCCTGCCCTTAATACTATCTTTTTCTCACAATAACTTTTAGTTTTATCCATAATATGCTTAGTAGGAAGACTAAAAGGTGCTTGTCATATGTCATAGCCTAATGTGATTAATATGCAGGAAAGAGAAGCATTTTTGGAGATATTTACTATGCAAGGGCTTGTTGGAAGAATCTAGACAAAATATAGAATGCTTGTCCACTACATTAACTCTCTAACTCGGCTTGAGACAAATGATTTCTCACCAAAAACTTGAATCCACTAGAAAACGAGTAACTCAAGTGCATATGAAGATCTAAGGGAATGAGATCCTCCAATTTCGAGATTTTGGAGGGAAGAAATTCTCCTTTCAAGGGAGTTTCCCCTCATCCACTTTTTGTATAAATAAACAAGCCTTAAATACCATTAGGATTGCAAATTTTATTGGAGATAGGAGTAGCTGCTAAGAGCCTAGTGCTTGATACTGTTACTTTCATATTTCATATGATGTATGTGAATCTTACTTGCTGCCAATGAAAATATTCCTATTGGCCTACATTTGAGTTAACTTTGAAGGGATGAAACCTTTGAGTTTGGGACTAACCCAGAGGCTTTAGTCCCTCTCATATATTATTTCCTTGTTCTTGTTGAATTAATTGTATTGATTTCCTTTTTTAAGTAGGAATATATTATAAAAATTATAGTTGTAGGTTTTACCACCACCTCTCTTGTGGGAAGTGTGGTTGAGGATCTACAACAATAAGCCAGCAACATGTTTCTATGATTTCTTGGAAATTTCTAAGTTTTGGACTATAACGCTTCTACATGTTTGGTTTATAGAACTTAGAAGTTAGTAGAATTTATTTGGTAATTAGAGTAGGTATATATTGTAGGATAGAGTAGATCATAAAGAAATAAAATCCAACTCATCCTTTGCACTTTTATTTTATTTTCTGCAATATTGATCATTTAATGCATGTACTTGATTAGTCTATAGGGGTTGTTGTTGACTTGCAAGGCATAAAAACACTCATCCAAATTCACTTAGACAATTACATCTTCCTCTTGTACACCTCACACTACTCTCGGATTCTTCCACCGAGATCACCCTTTTAGGGTCAATGAAGGAAATGGTAGCCATGAATGTTTGTGCAAGATAGGCCTCCGATGGGTACCAGGATTGGAAAAATGGATCCCACATCCTTCATTCACCTTCATCCGCCTTAACCCACCTTTAAGACACCATCCTTTCCCTTAGAAATCTCTGGGACCCACTCATGTAGCAAAACAAGGCATTTGTGTAGAAAAACATCCCCTCTTATAGTAGTCCTATAACACTACTTAAATCCAACCAGATTTTCCCTAGGACCTTTACTCTTGCATTTTGAAGTTTAATAATGGACCCCAAGATTTAAATTCATGATTAAGGAGACTCAAATGCCACTCCAGCACTATCTTTCCTCCACTGCAAACACAAAACAACAAGTATATTAGACTTAGTTTTTTGAATTCCATAGTTGTACTGAAGATTGAATTCCTCCTTTTGAAGCAAGTTGAAATTAGATAAATGATTGATGCAAGTACAATATTGATTTTATTAGTGTTCAAATATAGTAGCAATGTTTATTTCTGCAACTATAATAGTCCATTCCTTTCATTCAATTACAATTATCCTTTACATTTAATGAATGGCGTTTTCATTTATGTAGTTAGAATCATGTTCACTCCCTGGAAATCATGATATGATTTCACATAAATTATATTTTTAGTTATCTAAAGGATTCGTCTCTATATACCTTGATATGATCTAGTGATTGAGGGTGGCATATATAGAACTTCACCTACTGTTCATATATCATTTTCACCTCTATGTTTGTATGAAGCCCGGGTTGATAATTTAAGTTGAGAGCCTTGGAATTTGCAACATCCTCAATGTAATACCAGGGCTCATCAATGGCTACACTAAACTATACTTCCTTCTCCTAAGCTGTGGAAATCCATTCTTGTGCCTCAATAAACATGCTATTATCTTCCTTACATCTTTTGATTTATGCCTTCAAATTCCATAGTGTATATGCTATATCATATAGGACTCTTCTCCTTCGTTCGCAGCTGACCTTTCCCATTCTGTTGAATTCACATTAGGTTTTTAAGGGGAGTCATGTGAATTGTAGTCCACCATTCTTCTCTTCATATTTATGTTCTATTTCCCTCAAACATGTCAGGTAAGATAAACCAGATAAAAACATAATCGAAATAATGCCTCAATGTATTTCAAGGGAGCCTATCTCATTTTCACAATCAATCTGTATTAGAATGATATAGATACATAATGAAATAAACATATAAACATGCATAAATAAGGTCATGATATACATAAAATTAATTAGCTAACATGCATACATGATAAAATTCATAAACAATTAACATGCATGGATAACAATGACATCTACCCTAAGGTCCATTGTTGCAACCTCACCCTCATACCACCTTGTAACCACCAAACCCCTCATTTATTATTTCTAAAAGCCCACCTGGGTAAACATGAGATGAGTGTCACTATGATATGCACCGACCTTCAAGATATACTTATAGAAGTGGGGCCTTTACACTAACAACTTATAAAATCCCTCCTCAACTACAGACCACTCACGAGCCTATAAAGCACCCCAGATGGTCATTCCTTGAGATGGAGCATTTTTCGCAGGGGAAGCTCCCCAGCCACATGCAAAACACAACATCGATGCATTTATGGGGTACTAAACACACACACAGGCCTACATCCATGTGATTATGTCTAAAATTATCCAGTTCAGTTCCAATGGTTTCAGGATCCGAGCCACTTTTTCTGGGTAGTCTCTATACCACTCCCTAGAACTAGAACTACCTGTAACTTTGTAAAAGCATAAAAACGATGATGACATGGCCAACTAATAAAATCTCAAGAAAGAATTTGATCTAGATATGTCCAATCCATGATATAAATTTAATCAAATATATGGTAAACATAGAAGCTACGGGTCATGAATACATATTTGATCATAGGGATATGAACTTCATCTGAGAATCACCATGAAGGCTCCAAGCCATCTCTAACTAGCTTTGAAAACACTTATTATCACATGCATTCATAAAACATAACTTATCAAATCATTAAATAAATCCATAGTAAGAGCACTTCATCTAATCAAGCATATAACCACCAAATAACCGAAATAGGAAGCATGAAAAATTTGGCATAAGATCACCATAATAACTAGTACAAGTGCTCATAGATCACAATAGGAAAATATATCTTATTAGCATTTGAAAATTCCAACAAATTGAAGGAATTCCACATACCACTTGACCAAAGATTTGGATGATCCAAATCTCTCTTCCATCCAATATCCCCCACACCATATTCCAAGTATGAATGTGGGATTTCATGGGATAAACCAAGACAAAACCAAGTAGTGCTTTCAGAAACCACATGAACTAAAATATTAGCCACAGTTACCTCATGTATACATTCCATAAATCACTAACATCAACCATATCGGTCTCTAGTGAAGATATCCAGTGCTCCAAGAACTATTCACTCAATCCATAACTAAATTAGGGCCCCAAAGCATTTGTTACACCAATGGCTCTAGCGACTAATTAGTCAACCCACAATGTGCCAAAGCATTTTCCCCAACCTATAGGTTCCATGAACTCTTAATTCAACCCAAGTTATTCCAGGGCTTGATAGTGTTTGTTCCAACCCATAGCCATAGTTAATCTGAGAACCAATCAGAAAACAAGGCAACACCATGGCTATATAAGAAATGGAAAGGCAAGGCTGAAACTACTATCAATCTAGGAACATATCCATGCTAATGATTTAAAATAACCAATGAATTACATGCATATACCATACATTTGAAAACCAACACGGAGATCATACATGCAACCAGTTACCTGCAAAGAAATATAGGTGTAGCCACCGATCCAACAATCTCCTTTCACTTCCTTTCTTTCCTTTGATTTCTTTCTACAATCCAAGTGAATGTTAGAGTGCTCCAAGCATGCTCCAAGAATGCTCTAAGTATGTAAAAGTGTATGAGATAATGAACTAGAGCTCCACCACATAGTTGTCAAAAATCTAGAAACTATTTCTCTAGTGCCTTTTTATCATTGATCTCCATTTTTCCTTCATTTTCCTTCAATTTTCCTCTATTTTCCCTCATATGAAAATTTGTGTCTCTTCACCTTCCTTTTGTCTTATTTTCTTTTATTTTCATAATTAAATGCCAATTATTGACTTTTTTTTTCCAATTCCTTCACGAATTTACATAGCCATTAATTAATCCACAAGTGATTACCACTATAATGTTTTTCCCAACATTTATCTTGGAATACATGTCCAATGACCTTGGTCTTATTTTTATTTACATGGAAAATCAACCAGGGGATGTTACAGATCTGTTGTTCCAAGTTTATCATATTCTCTTCATTGATGGTTGATGATTTGCGAAGGGTTCAAGTCATCTTCTAAGATTCTAACTATTGCAGCAAATTGCTTACACATGCTTAGATTTTGGTGCATTCACAAGTGCATGTATTCCTAAAAAACTTATTAGTAAGTGTCTCCCTGGGTAGATAAGAATTATGCAGTCCTTGAGAGAAATGTTTTAACAATCCTTGGTAACAGTGATTCCGCAGTATTTAGTGATAGACATTGCATAACTCTTAGAAATACAGTAGTCTTGGATGACAATGCTTGGATAGTTGACGTGGACAATGATTTCCTAATCCATGTGGATAGTCAGTGTGCAATTTTAGTTGATAGTCTCCCACACTCTTAGTTGCAAATGCACCATCATCTTGGTGAGTTTCTCAAATGTCACTCTTGCCCAATTTTACTTTCATAAGTGTTTCTTTCACTTTTTTGATTGTTTTTTTCTTTCTTTCACTTTCACAAGTGTCACTTTTTATTTATTTAGATTTCACATGTGTTGCTTTCACGTTATCTAGCTTTTTCAAGTGTCATTTTCACTTATTCTTTATGTTGCAAGTGTCACTTTTAATTATTTCCACTCTTGTATGTGTCACAATTTTTTACACCCTTAAGGGTAGTTGTAGCACACTTTTATACATTAGTTGATCTTATATATCATAATAATATGTGCTACACACTCTCCCACAGTTCAACAAAATTTCTAGTTGTAGTCAACACTTATGTCATAACTTGTATTCTAAGTGACGCAAAGCTACGTTTCAACTATTCGAATTAGAAATGAGTGTCACTTTTGATGTTGTTTCAAGGTATGAATGTTAATTTTGAATATTATTCTTTATGTTGGATTGTGCGTGATGGTATACATGTGTGAGATCGCTAATTTGGAGATTGTTTGCATGTTTTGTTCTCTCTTGTTCCATTGATCCCACACTTAGCCAATTCTAGAGATCCCTTGTACTCACATCGTGCACACTTGAAATCTTAGCCAGTGGATATCTACATTATGCATTCTTAGCCAATAATATCGACACCCTTCTCTCCTCCAAATGTGAACTGCGCCATCCTCAGGATGACTTCCTTTAGAAGCACATTGTGCAATCCTAAAGGATAGTATCTCAAGTAATCACTGCTTACACATCCTCCATATTCCAAAATATGACTCTTATCTGCCTCCATTATGCATGAGAAAAAAAAATTGACAATAGATCCTCCTCCTTATCACTGTTGGTCAAGAGAACTGTGCAATAAAGATTCTCTCTCTCCTTCATGGTGAAGTGAGCATCGTCAAGGTAGAGTGACTCAAACTTATTTTGCTTACACCAAACAATTGAACAATACCTTCATATGGTGATCTTCCAACTTTTCATTGCATTGTTCTAGTGGGAAATATGTCACCTCTAGGTCACTGTGTTATAGCTCCAAATCTCACTCTTATGGTTTGTGATGCTGCACTTATGGCCTAGGGCAACCCCTCCTTCCAGACCTGGTCCAAAAATTTAAAAAACAGTGTTTTATTCCCTATACGCGACTTTGCCCTGTGTTAAACGCGTGTACACGCGGGTTTGTCATACCCAACCCGCGTGTATCTATTAAAACACTTAAAAAAAATATAATTTCCTCTTTTTCGGGCGGTGATCGCGGGTTTACCTGCTGGATCACCTGTTAGTGCCCGTGGCCCAACTGTTCCCAACCAACTCCTAACTAAAAAACTACTTTGGAGAGGGTATAAAAAGACATCAAAGGGAAGGCCAAGGGGAGAGAAAGGAGAGCAAGATTATTATGCTGAGATTTTTCCCTTAGACCAAGTCTGAAGTCCTTGGTGCATTCTGCACTTCCCCCATTTTGCATAGGAAACCCTTGTTTCCATGTGTATTGGTGATCATTCATCCTTGACATCATCATTGAGTAAGACTTGGAAGGAGCTCTTGTTGAGAGGCTTGAGGCTGGAACGAATCCGGGAGGAAGCTTGCTTGGAGCCTGCTGAAGGTGTTTAGGTGATATCTTTCCGATATATGTACTTTATTTGCCTTTATATATAAAGAAACACGTCTTTGTTCCCGAATAATCTTTCTTTATGCTTATGAGATTCTTGTGTTGAATTCTTATGAAAGTGGTTACTTAAAGATTTTTTATAACTAACTTTATAGCATAAAGATGATTTATACATAAACTTCTATACATGTACTGTTGTGTTCTTTGATTTGTTTGTTTTGCAGGTCAAAGAAAGAAGAAGGGAACTCCAAGAAGGGTTTGCACCCTAACGGTCTTCTCGAACGTAGGACCTTAGGTATGTACCCTAAACACTAGAATTTGCTTAAAAGTAAAAAAGATGGCTGTGTGTGTGTGTTTCTTTGTATAAGCAATTTTCAGTCTGGTAGAGTCTTAGCCCAAAGGACCCTAGGGGTACTTTCCCTTCAACCAGAATTGGCGACTCCACTGGGGACAACACTCTTGTTGTTCCTAGTTTGGGTAGTCCTCAAGCCAATCAAGGCTCAGTCCCTCTGTTTGTTGGTTCTGACTGTCTGATATTTTCTTGAACTCCAAGCTTTTCCAGTTTTTCAGTTTGTGTTTTTTATTTTTCTTGAAAGACTTCAGATACGCACTTTTTCTGGATTACAGAAGCGTATATATGCAAGTTGCACTAAGTAAACCCGCGTATACGCAGGTTTCCTTAGTTACAGTCGCATATACACGCATTCTGCAAATAATTGCAGGCGCGTATATCACATAATGTTCAAGATTTATAATTTTTCTTTTGCTGAATGTCTGTCTGGTGGTTTGGGTCAGTTTAAAACAGTCAATTCCCAGTGACAGTTCTCTGTTTAACAGGGGGCATCTTGTTTCGAACTCTCTCTAGTTATAAGGAGTGCTAGTCTTGTTTTTCGTTGATTGCAAGCGTCATTGATTTTTGACACACAAGATTTCTGTTTAAGAATCTTGATTGCTCTGTTTCGGCAGAGTGGGAAGATTGTCTTCAAATCTTTGTGTCCATTTTGTTTTCATGACATTTGTGTTTGCTTAACGAAATCATTTTTATGACCATTTACTCCTTTGTTTCGGGAAATTTGTTTGTTACCAGTTTCTTGAAACTTGTCTTTTGATATTTTGGACTTTCATTGCTGCTTTTGATTGTCAAAAGCGTTTTCGAACACATTTTATTTTTGTTGAGTTTTCATCATTTGAAAGGTGTCAATTCACAAAAGTGTTTGGTGGCTTGTTTATCAATCATTAGTGTGAGTATTTTTGAGAGTTTTCCTTTGAAAAAGACTTTTTTGTTTGATTGAAAGAAAATCTTTTGAAAGTTTTTGAGTTTCGCTTTCTTAAACTTGCTTCTCATTTGATTTCCTTTTTTGCGAAGTGAAAGTGCTTTGTCTTTTATCTTAAAACTTGTTTTTATTGTTTGGACGAAATGATTAGTAACAAATCATCTTCTATCTAAGCATTTCAGTGGCAAGACAAAATTTGGTAAAGCAGCAACTTTCCTTCTTGTTTTTAGAGTAGTCTTTGAATCGTGCATCCACATTTAGTTCTTGCATTAAGGAAAGATTTGCATCTCTTTTTAGGCATATTTAGTTTTGTTAGTTTTTGTGAGTGTGGAGTCTGAAAAGAAAAAGAAATTTTTTTTTGTTTATATTACAAGTGCCTTCTGAACCTCATAGAAATTGCTATTCATCGAAAACAAAAGTGCATATACATGTAGCTAAGTTTTATTAATTTCTTTTGCGTCCATAAAACACCACAAGTTTCACCTCCATTACCTTTGACTTAAAGAACAGCCTAATAAAATCAAGCGCTTAATTAAAATCCACTAGAACTTTTTTGTTTTAGTTATTACACCAACAAGTTTAGGATTTTAGGGCCTTCGGTTAGGCGAGTGGAGAGTTAACTCTCCAAGGCCACACAAAACGTCAAACATAAGAGTCTGATTAGAGAGAGTAAATCCAATAGCGTTAGGAAGACCAGGAAAGCTCCGGACCTGGGAGTTAAGCACGAGGGTCTGTGAAGACAGGGAAGAGAGATACCCCCTCTCCTACTTGTCCGAACTTACCTCACGACTGTTCCGCCTGGCTTCTGCGACGAGTTGGTACCCATAGTTGCCTCTCCTAGGGATCTGCATAGGTGGCTGCGGAGGGGAATCCCGTGGCACCTGAGGTCGACGTTGTATCACTCTCGACAGTACTTCCGGAGGGCACCCTTGCGAAGCTTGGGGGCTTGCACCGGCGCAGGCTGTTGTTAGGAGGTCAGCGTAACTTCCTCTGATACCTTCGCTGATAGGACTGGGCCCTCATCATCCCAGACTATCCTCGGAAGGCCCTTTGATTCACTTTCTCGTATTTTGGTGTCCGGTCTCAATCACCCGGAGCGGAAATACTTGAAAGTTGTTTGACTGGCTGTGTCTTTAGGAACTTTATACTGTGTGCTCTGTGCTCCTAGTCGGCTTAGCTTTTAATTTTTTGAGTCTTTAGCTAGATCATAACAAAAAATTCAAAGTGGCTGACCGGTCTCCAAGACGGTCTCGAAGACTTCGTGGTCTCTCGCCACCTAGTTTAGAGCCTTCTCCTAGAAGGCGCAGAGGAGATATTACCAGTAGGGTCCGTCCCACGCCGGTTGACGCATCGGGGATTGATCCTCCTCTCGGGGATATTAGCGGCCAAGCAAGGCCTGGCACTTCTGAACAAGAGAGGGACACTCCAATCCTTTCTCGAGTTCGCTTTCAAGCGGAGGATAATGTAGAGGTAGAAGAACTTTCAGAATCATTAGTGATTCCAAATTCTCCACTACCATCTAGTTACCCAGACGTATTGCAATACGTTGGGCCTCCATTATATAGACCAGCAAGTCCAGGTTACGCTACGCGCTTACCATTTATGATCACTACTGGAAGCATGGCTTCCACGAGTGCTGCGACTATGCAAACCCCAACATCGGTGCAAGGGGGAGGAACCATTTCCATCCCCTCCGCTTCCTTGTTCGGATCGTTTGCTAGCACATCTTTGGTTGGGTCTACCTCCATTCCGTCCACGAGTGGAAATGCCCAAACCAATGCTTTTAGTACTGGTTCCTTCCTTTTTGGCACCCAATCACAGGGTATTTCGTCAGTTCCGTTCAGTGCCGCTACGTCCATGATGGGCGGATCGGCTTCATTTCAGGGTTTTCCTTTTGGAAGTGGTCATATTCCACATTCCAACCCAACGGTAGGATCCATGCCTTTTTCTTCAATAGGACAAAGCAGCAATCCTTTCCAAGGTTGGAATAACCCTGGGGTTAGTAACGCAGGAACTGCGAATCCATTCATTGGCCAACAAGGAAGTAGGCCGTATTCCACGGTTAGCATGTTTCAAAGTATTCCTCCCCTCGCTTCGGCTTGGAACCCATATCAGGGGTTATCGACTCCTTACAATTCTTTAGGAGGAAACTTTGCAAGCTATGGAGCTTATACGGCAGGAGTTGGTCAAACTCCGAATTTTGCTGGACCACAAGGCTTGCCTTTTGGTTCAGCCGGTTCTATTGGTCACTTGGGGTAGCCTGGTGCCTCTCAAATCCCAGGACAATCTTTTCAGAACTTTGGGAGTTCTGCCCAGTCTGGGTGGAATCCCCTAGGTCCTCCTAGGCTTCCATTTCTGGCAACTTTAAACTTGCCAGATCTCACTAAGCTAACGAATGACCCTATCAGATACAATCCGGCCTGGCCTCCGGTCCCAACCAAACTCCCTTCGGACATCCCAAAATTCGAAGGGAAGAGTGGTGAAGATTCGGGCGATCATGTAACCACATTCCATTTGTGGTGCTCATCTAACTCCCTCATCGAAGATTCGGTTAGGTTGAGACTTTTTCAGCGCACCTTGACTGGTAATGCGGCTAAATGGTACATAGAGTTGCCAGGGGGCAGCTTTACATCGTTCGCAGACTTAGCTAATATCTTCTTGAATCACTTTCAGTTGCCTGTCCGCTATGATGCCGGAACTGAACTTCTGGCTACCTTTCGTCAGGATAAGGCAACCCACATTTCTGATCACATACAGGAATGGAGACGGAGAAAAAGGCTCATTAAAGCCGAAATCCCTCCGGAGTACCGTCTAGAGTGGTTTTTGAAGTCTTTGCAACCTGAGATCTCCAAGGATGTCTCCATGTCTGGGGTCTCTTCTGAGGAGCAAGCCATTTTCAGGGCCCAGCAATTAGAACTGATCTACTCTCAGTCTGGGATCCTCCAAAAGTACTTGCCAGATGCTCCTGGATCTAAGGTTGATTTAGCTAAGCCAAAGCCAGGTCCTCACGCGGATGGTATCGTGGGGTCAGTAGACTCGACTACAGTGAACTTGTTGAATCAATTGCAGCAGTTGTCATTACAAACTGCTCCTAACAACCAAGTCACAATGTCTAATCCTCAAGCTTCCCAAAATTCTTCCATTAATGCCGTCCAATCCGATAACCCCAAAGGAAATCAAAATTCCGATGGAAAAAAGAAAGGACGTGGTAAGAAGAAGAATCAGGATGGGAAGACCGATGCAAATAAATCCAGCAACAACGCTGGTGGTGGTGGAAATGAGTCGAGAAAGAAAGTCAAGTTTCCTTGCAAGTTATGCAGTGGGGACCATCTAACTCATCTTTGCCCTAGAATCGAAGACGCTCAGCACTTGTTAGGACAGCAAGGGACTTCTAGTTCGCAAGCTGTGTTAACTAACCCGTTTCCCCAAGGGCAGCAACTTCTTGCTGGCGCAAGTTCGAACCCTGGTACCTCCGCAGGGGGCAACCAGGAAGGGGACAAGTCATCGAATGTATTCATGATGGGTGCTCACGCTAATGTGGCCACACGGTCACGCGATTATGGTGAAGGTGAAAATTCTAAGGGTAAATCAGTTCCCGAAACTAACAACCCACTTCATATTGAGCGACCTTCTGTTGAGACTATACCTCGGGTACCGAAAGGTTCAGCTAAACGCGCGACTATCAACCCTAATATTAGGGCAGCCCAGAATTACTCCATTGTTGAGGATCTGGCCCAGAGTCCATGTGCTATGTCCGCGTTAGAGGTTCTCCAGTCATGTCCTGCTCAACGAAGTGCCTTGCTATCGGCAATGGGGGCAGTTGATCCAAGTAATTCCTTAGCTCTCTCTTTTGATATGAGTAATGTCAAAAAGAGACTTCCTCATCACATGGCTTTCCAGATAAAGTCTACCTACCAGAAAATGAATATTTTTCGGACGATTGTGGATGAGGGAGCTTCCACGTGTGTCATGTCTATGTCATGCTGGAAGGCCATTGGATCACCAACGGTTGTTCCTTCGCCCACCCTATTGACAGCATTTGATGGTCACTCTCATAGACCGTACGGGATTATCCCGGCCTTTCCTATATGTGTTGGAGGAAAGGTCGCTAATATTGAAGTAGAGGTCATAGACGCTAACCTAGACTATAATCTCCTCTTAGGAAGGAACTGGGTATACGAGATGGAAGCCGTTGTTTCGACTCTATTTCGTGTCATTTGCTTTCCTCATGAGGGGAAAATCGTTAAGGTCGATCAACTGGACTATTGTCCAGCTGATCCTCAAGCAAACTCTGACTCTACTATTCCTTTAGTGGGTAATCCCCGTCTGCCTATCGAGAGTCTAGGAGTCGGGATGTACTCTTCATTGATGGGTACGTTTAATCTTCCCCCTCCTACAGCCGGTATAGATACAATTTCATCCTCCAGGGATCCTTTACGGAGAGAGTTTGTTCAAACTCCTTATTCATCGAATCCTGGAACCTTAGCTTCATCTGTGACCACATCAGGTGACGACAAGGTGGGTGAAATAGAATCCCTTATGTCTGTAGCAGAACCTAGATGTGAATCTATCGACAACTCTGTAGATAACCATTCTACTATTTCCTTTGGGAAAGAAATAGATGGTGATGTGGCTCATTTTAGGACCCTTGATTCCACCACTGCATTGGATTGCTCAGATATTGTTTTTCCATCAGATGAAGCGGTATTCGAAGCAATGACGGCCGTAGATCGACCTTTGGAAGATTTACATCGTCGGTTACACTTTCATTCCCCTGTGCATGAAGTAGAATCTCGGTCCTCCGGTTCGACTAGTGATGTTTGTACGGTCCCTTTGGCTCCAACACATTTATTTGCCGAAGAGAGTATATTGATTGGTTCGATCGTCGTACCTATAAACATCCCTAGGAGTCAGTTGGCGGAGCCCCCTGATGGGATCTACCTCAGGAAGTGCTTTGCTTAGCCTTGGCCAGGCAATGGCTTCTTTGTATTTTATGTATATTTGTACATATCTTATCGAGCGTTTCCTGATATCAGCACTTTTTGGTCTGCTTTGGCAGGTGTTGATGGATGATTTGGTTTATTTTGGATTCGCCGATGGTGCTAGTCGGCACACTCGGAATCTTGCTTCCGCAGCTTGGGTACTTTATTACCCAACTGGTCAGTTGATGACATCGAGAGGTGTGTGTATCGGTCCTGCTTCAAACAATATGGCCGAGTATACAGCTGTTATCAATTTATTATCCGAGGCAATCTCTCATGGGATCGACTCGTTGGTAGTGTATCTTGATTCTCAATTGATAGTGTCTCAGTTAAATAACATTTATCGGGTTAGAGATCCGTCATTATATCGCCAATATTTAAGGGTGAGGTTGTTGCAAAGATCATTTATTTACATTAATTATTTGCACATTCCAAGATCTCAAAATTGGTTAGCTGATTCTATCGCTAATCAAGCATTAGACTGGCATATCAATCATTCATCATCATAAAATCATGCATCAAAAAGTCAAACTGTATATATATATATATCGCAAAGTGTCTCGAGTGTACATATGTGTGTCCAAAATATACAAAATTGGGACTCAAATGCCCATAATCATGTCAGGCATATCTAATGCCTCGGCTCTGGATGAGCATCTAAATAACTAACTATAGCAGTGGCCACGCGCCGAAAGACGCGAACCCAGTCACGTGGCATCCCAACCACATGACGCTGCATATCTGGAGGAAGGTACTCTATCTCGGCCATCGGTACTTGGTAGCTCAATCTCGCCAAGTGTCGCTGGACGTTGTTGAGCGTCCTTTCCGCATTCGCAGCCTCCTCTTCGGCTCCTCGGCCACGCCGTCCATGCCGTGGGAATCCATCTGGTCGCACAGGCCCAATGTCTGGAACATGATCATCATATCAGTCATTTGAATCTCATCAAAAAAAAATATATATATATATATATTTTTCAAAGTTCATCATTATACTTGAAAAATCCTAAAAATCATAAAATCATAAAAATCAAAAAAAATCTTACCGATCTCGCCCCATGCTGCATCTGGTGGCAACACTAGGTCAGGATCTCCTCGGAAATCCAGTCCAGCATAGGGGTAGTCGTCTATGGCGATGATCTGTTGCTCCCACCAAGCAAAAAAGTCGTCGTCGAATGCATTCCTGGGCACTTCCCCACCCCCCAGACGTTTCATCAAGTCAGCCCACCGGCCCATGCGTGGATCACGTGGACTACTGATGGGAACTGCTACCCTGGGGCGGAGTGCGGGAACCTTCTCGAAGAAAAAAGTACATAAAATGGTTCCGTACCCGAAGTTCTTGGTCTGTCCCCTCCTGATAGAAGCAAGCTGCTCCTTCATGTTGGCAAGTAGAGGAGTACACCAGTCAAACACCGTGGTGAGACAGTCCACTGCTACGCTCATGTTTACCCGTGATGCCTGATGTAGCGAAGATGATCCGTTCACTCGAGCTATGGTGAACAAGATTATCCGCAGTGACAAACTCGCCACGTGTGGGATCGAGATATGACTCCCGACCTTCCGATGACCTGGGCAGTAAAGTTGTACATAGTCATCCACGCTGAGACTATTCCGGGTCCTACCCCGGGAGTGTACTACCTCTCCCCTTCGGGAAAGGCCCGTGATGAAATATATATCTTCCACTTCTATCCTGAGTGGCATCTGATCAATCATAAAAGCTTCTTCCTCGACATCCCAATAATCAATAAGTCTCTCGAGCAGACACACATTTGCCTTCATATTCGGCAATTTGAAGAATTTTAACAATCCACATCCCCGTAAGGCATCTAATGCCTCATCATTGTCCATAACTTCATTATCTACAGCTGAGTGCTCTCTTTCACGCCATGTGAGAGTCATCCTGGAAGAAAAAATCATTTTCATCCATCAGTTTTATGTATAAAAATTTTTCGCTGCGCACACGCGGTTTACCCTATACACAATCGCGTGTAGGGCCGTCGTATACGCGATTTATATACATCCAACTCGCGTGTACGCCGCAGAGCGATTTTTTGCAAAAATCTAACGGTGAAACATTAATTAAACTTCCTAAAAACTATCACAATTAATTGCAAGACAAGTTTAGTGCTTACCTGGAAGTTTTCGGCAAGTTTGAACGGTGGAATAAGTCACGGGGAAAGTTTGCTCCTTTTGCTCCACAATTTGCTCTCCAAGTCAAACGGTGAAAATGGTAAGTCCAAAATTTCTTTTTATAAGTTTTGAAAATGCAAAATTTTTTCAAAATTTTATTTTGTTTGGTTTCATGTCACTTTTAACTTGGGAGCTTGGAATGTCGAGATTGAGTTGTTTTTCAGGACATTTTTGGACATTTTTCGACGGTTCGAGACGGTTCCATGACTGCTGACCCGTCATGGCAGGTATCATGTTCTCACTGGCATATAGGTTAGGGACACCATTTTTTCCGTTGCATTATGCATACTAGCCTCCATTTGACCGATACATCTGCCATAGGGTCGACCCCATCATGTTATGGTTCGCAAGCCATTTTCACTCACCGATTCTTTAAATCATGACATGATGGTAGGGCCATCCTTTTACATGGGCATCCTAGTTAGCACCTCACTGACATTTGTTGCCCATGCTACTTCGTTTTGAGTAGGCTCGGGAGTCCTTTGTAGTCCCGCCATGACTTATGCGTTGAAGACTCATTCTTCTTTGCTTCTTCGCTTCGTTCTGGCCTTATACCCTAGAGGCTCCTATGTGTGTTAAGTTGTACTTCTGCATTGCATGTTGACCATTTGCACCTTTTGGCCTATAGCCGGCTTCACTTGGACTCGTGTTTAAGCCCACTTTTGACCATGACGTCTGCAAAAATCAACCTTGCATACCCTTGACCTCTGCAGCTTGACATACCCAGACCCGTGGAAGGGACATACCTTTGAGTGTCACTGACCAGTTTTTCACCTCCCTGCATTGAGCATAGGAACGTTCCTTTCCCAGGAACTAGATCATCTGTTTCACCGACACTCGTTCTTTCCACTGTACCATAGCATTCTTTTATTCTTTTTCCGGCTTATCAGAAAAAGACAAAAAAAATTGAATATTCCAAAAAGAGCGGGAACAGGGACATTATTTCCATTTATTGTTGGCAGCTAGAGTCAGTCGTGTCGCCCTTGAACAAAGCACTCAAAACAAAGTCTCCTCCGCATGGGTGGGATTTAGTTTGACTTAGGTAAGCCATAACCTTGTTATCGAGTCAGTTCTCCCCCGATTGGTTATCTCTTCCAATCATATGGAGGGTTCGTTCGTGCCTCCTGCATGATGAACTTATACAGATTCATTATATGCTGCCACATAGTCACATTGAGTCGTGCTTTTGTTCAAGGGAAGTTAGCCTGAGTCGGCCTTTCTGCGGTGTCTCTTGACTCATTTTTCAGTCGGCCATCCCTGGTTGTCAGTGTCATGTCTATCATCACATCAGTTATATTGGTCCTTCACTCGTGCCGGTTTGAGAAGGTCCCCATTGACTTCTTGCTGGCGGGTCTTGTCCTTATCGACGACGACATTTTGCTCTGAGGGCAGACCTAGAGACCGCACCCTGGCCCTATTTTCATTATTGATAGGTCACCTTGTGCTCGGCATCGATCAGTATCATGGGTCTTTGACTGAGTGGTTTCCCTTGTGTTCGACATCAGCATACATTATCACACATTGGGATTCGTGCAGTGCCTTGGTTTCCATTTGACCCTATTGGTGGATACCTCGCCTCTGTGTCAGCTTTCATTATTGGTTGGTTCAGAGGGTTTCTGCCGTGCGCTAGCCACATCTTGTGTACGCCGGAAACGTACTTCGGTTGGGTTACTACATCTTTTTCGTCCGATTCCTTCCACATTATTGGCCTACGGGTTACACTCGCGCTAGATTGATGGAGGATGCCTTAATGCCTTCCTTCTAGCGGATCTTTCCCTATCGACTCCGACTCATTACTCTGGGGCAAAGATCTAGAGTCCATTTGGCAGTACCTTGGGGTTTGCAATCATTAGTGGCAGATTCCTCGCTATCGACAGTGGGAAACCATCATTGTCTCCTGATTGATAGATTCTTACAGGTGTTCGACTTCAGCTCATCTATTCACACTTGTTAGATTGTACTGGGTACCTTGACGCTCATTATCATTATCGGTGAGTAGTCTCGCGTTTGTTAACGGTATACATCAATGACCGGTAATCAAACGATTTCTCACATGGTCGACTTCAGATCATTTATTCCCATGGTGTAGAAATGTACCACGGCGGTCGGTGAAGACCTCAGGTTGTATCAGCATTCATTGGTTCACTTGACAGTTGCTCCTGTTGCTGCTAGTTGATACCACTCCACCTTATATGTTGCAGTCAGTTACGGCGACATTCTATATGCTGGCACCTGAGTTTACAGTGTAGTACCATCCTATTCCATCATGTTCAGTTGGTACCTTACGGGATCAGTCTTTGATTTCAGTGATCCGTTGCATCTTTCAGCATCATTGACAGTTTTATATGTGATATTCAGACATGTACTTACTCATTATGATCAGATCATCCATTATGTATTTTACAGTCATTTATACTTGTATACTTAGTGGATCCGCTTGTACTTGATATGCGGACATGCTTTACTTTTCCTGAGCATGGGTATGCCCGCCTCAGACAGTGTTTCTTTCTGATCTCCTTTCGGTGGCTTGGCAGGTTGAATTCTGGTGAAGTCCTCCTTGGTTTTTCGGCAGAGTTCCTTTCCTTGTACTTACTTAATATATTTCGGCCATCATGTTCCCCTTCTGACCTCATACATTAGGGGGCATCTGTTATAGCTCCAAATCTCATTCTTATGGTTTGTGATGCTGCACTTATGGCCTAGGGCAACCCCTCCTTCCAGACCTGGTCCAAAAATTTAAAAAACAGTGTTTTATTCCCTATACGTGACTTTGCCCTGTGTTAAACGCGTGTACACGCGGGTTTGTCATACCCAACCCGCGTGTATCTATTAAAACACTTAAAAAAAATATAATTTCCTCTTTTTCGGGCGGTGATCGCGGGTTTACCTGCTGGATCACCTGTTAGTGCCCGTGGCCCAACTGTTCCCAACCAACTCCTAACTAAAAAACTACTTTGGAGAGGGTATAAAAAGACATCAAAGGGAAGGCCAAGGGGAGAGAAAGGAGAGCAAGATTATTATGCTGAGATTTTTCCCTTAGACCAGGTCTGAAGTCCTTGGTGCATTCTGCACTTCCCCCATTTTGCATAGGAAACCCTTGTTTCCATGTGTATTGGTGATCATTCATCCTTGACATCATCATTGAGTAAGACTTGGAAGGAGCTCTTGTTGAGAGGCTTGAGGCTGGAACAAATCCGGGAGGAAGCTTGCTTGGAGCCTGCTGAAGGTGTTCAGGTGATATCTTTCCGATATATGTACTTTATTTGCCTTTATATATAAAGAAACACGTCTTTGTTCCCGAATAATCTTTCTTTATGCTTATGAGATTCTTGTGTTGAATTCTTATGAAAGTGGTTACTTAAAGATTTTTTATAACTAACTTTATAGCATAAAGATGATTTATACATAAACTTCTATACATGTACTGTTGTGTTCTTTGATTTGTTTGTTTTGCAGGTCAAAGAAAGAAGAAGGGAACTCCAAGAAGGGTTTGCACCCTAGCGGTCTTCTCGAACGTAGGACCTTAGGTATGTACCCTAAACACTAGAATTTGCTTAAAAGTAAAAAAGATGGCTGTGTGTGTGTGTTTCTCTGTATAAGCAATTTTCAGTCTGGTAGAGTCTTAGCCCAAAGGACCCTAGGGGTACTTTCCCTTCAACCACACTGTAACCCTCAACAGCATAATCCTTGGAATATGATCCTCAATCACTATACATTGTGCAGTTATAGTGGCTAGTATTATATTTCTTGTTGACTGAAACACCTAACTAGATAGTACCTGTTATGAAACCAGCTCAAGAAAAGATAGAAAAGATAGATCAACGCCTTAGAATTCAGCCTCTTCGAGGGGGCAACCTCCTTTACATTACATAAATGAACAATTCTTGGATGATACAAATGAAAAGACCTCGTTTCTATATATAGGAGTCCAAGGGGTCATAACATAATCAGAGCCAACATAACAATAATAATGTAAGGGAACAATAATAATAATAATAATAGCGAGCTTCTATGGGGCACAATAGTAACAATATGGGCACTACATGGGTACATCAATATAATAAGTGGGTTGTACTAATAACAATAAGGGGTTACACTAGTAGTATATGGGCCTAACAGTACCTTCTTCTATTGTTCCTCCTACTTTGCATTGCACAGTTACCATGGATAGTGAGGTCACCCCTCAATCCCTATGAATATCAATTGCACAATTTCTACCTCCTCTTCCTTGAGCATTGTGCACTGTGCATTTTATGTCAATAGGATCATCATCTTGTCTCCTGGACTTCCCCACTTTGGAGAATATTGAAGATACTCTTCTTATTTCTAATTGCATATTTCTAGTAAAAAAAATGACCACCCCTTGGTCACTGCTAATCCAAACTACACAATTCCTAGTCTCTCTCCCCCAAAACCCTTGCCCAATATCCCATCACAGTCAGCATCTTCCCTGAGAAACAAAAGTTAAAAAAGGTAGTTTTTAGATTGATTTTGGCTTGTCATGAGTGGGATTAATTTGTAGGTGTTATCATTTCAACATAGAAATGTGATTATTAAGGGAGGTTATCATGGATAGGTTACAATAAGGCAGTTGCGAAGGAGAAGAAAAATGAGGAACTATCATGAAAGACATGAAGGAATATTGAACCAACACAAAGATATGAAAACTCATGTTGACTTAGAAGGTCCCAACACTCATCTATACCCTTTGGAGGGTGAAGATGAAGTAAAAGGAAAGCCACATCATGAACAACTCAAAGTCATAGCAGCAAGGAGAATAGCTTGGAATTGATGAAATGAAGTCTTGTGCCATCGTCAACAAGTCATGGCTTCTTGAAGTGTCACCAAAAAATTGGTATGTATCAACGTATTTTTCCACATCACTTGTGGAATGTAATTACGTAATCTCCAAAAGTGAGAAAATGTAAAAAATGTGGAATCCCAGGTTCCCACATGGAATATGAAAAGTCACTAGAAAGTTCTAAAGTCATGTAGAAATCTCAAAGGTCACATAGGAATTTGAAAGTTCATAATTGGAGCTCAAGAGTGTCAAGGGAGGTCAAGAGTCATATGGGAGGTGGAGAGTCACCTCATTTTTTATAAATACACCCTCATAGATTAAGAGAAATTACTTTTGATTTTTCACCTTGGCTTCTACATCTTGGAATAAGAAAGAAGATCTTTCCTTAGATCAACAAGTGGTGACTTAACATTCCACAATCGGAGCTAGTGTGGTAGCATTGTAATTGTGTATCTTCAGACTTTAACTCAATATGTGAAGCTCTTAGAGCTGGTGAACTTTCATGTATATGTCATGAATGATTGTGAGACTATTATTTCATTGTTTACGATATATACTTATGTTAAGACATACTAATGAAAATGAACTATTTCAATGTATTTCACATGTTTCTTGTGAATGTGAATTGTTACTTACTTTTATGATCATTGTTATCTTGTCAACTAATTTGTAATTTAATAGATGATTCTTTCATGATCTTGCATGTCTCTTTTAGGATAATACTATTACTTTTATTCTATATGCACACTCTCTCTTTTCCCTTTCTTAAAAGCACCTCATATACATTGCAATTGTATGCCTCACAGTTTCAAATTACTTTCTTTTTTCAAATATTGTTTGTATAATATCTTGTGTTGATAATTGAAACCAAGGAAAAATCCTAAGGATAATGGTAAATGACCTTATTTCCCAATTGGGTATCCTACTCGAAATCGTGTGAGGTCTATTTGGGACTTCATGCTAGTGAGACCCCTTTTCTAGTGAAATTATAGCACCATTTCGAGTAGGATACCCCTTATACCGAAACTTGCGTGCCAATTATAGATATCCAATTCGCACTTCCACGGGATCAAACCAAAACTTGTACACCAATCACGTATAGGAATTTAAAATTTCCATTGGGCTAGACAAAAAAATTTGTGGCAGTAACAAGAATCTAATTCAAAATTCCTTGAAGTCATACCGAAACGCGTGTGCCAATCACACCATATATAACCACGTCACACTACAATGAGATATAAACTACAAGGATAGACTTGAACCTAAGACATCTAAGACTACATACCAATTCTCAAACCATGAAGGAAGAACCTTCATATGTTACTCCACTCTCCTCCACATTCACTCATCCTCAAAGCCAAGTGACTTTTATTTATTCTTAATCACGGGTCTAAATTTTGCATGGGGGAAACCTTCGATGGACTTCATAAAACCATACCATGTTGTTTGGATCATGACTTTTGTTACACCAAAACACATAGGTGTTAGTAAATGGATACATCACCAAGTTCAGGGATACTTGAGAGGTGGATAAGAACACGGCACAAAACACATGGGGAGCATTACCAAGTCCAACAATCTTCACCCAACACGAGCTAGGGGTGTTTCGAACTCGATATCTTTGGATTTGAGAGCACTTGTTGGGATCATGTGTGTCATTACACAAAAAACTGCAAGTGCTAGTTAATAGACGTATTCCCATTGTTAATGTATACTTGAGGTGGTTAAGCACATGTCACAAAACACATAGGGAGCACTGCCAATTCTAACACATTTGTCCCAAAACTATGAGTCAATGGTGACCCTCATGCTATTGTCACAAGTTCCGTGTGAGACTAACTATGTGGCGTTATGTCTGACCAAAAAATTCCCCTAATTAGTCACTCAAAAATTCCATTTTAGCATCCCACATGGCATCATGTCAAGCTTCCATGTCATCATAATCCTTCCACATCTTCAAGCATATATCATCATCCTTTAGTTAGTAATGAGTCATTATGTGTCACTAGATTACCATCTGTTGAGTTTCAATATTCCACCTTAGCCTCTGCATCAGGGGTGCCCAATCACTATCATCTATGCAAGGCGATCCATGTGGCATCCAAGCATGGGATCCACCTTATGCCTACCACATGTCACTAATATATTGGTCTCATGTGAACTTTGCACATGTTCGAGATCCATGAACCATTCATGTAATTTTCGATGGTCCGGTCCACCTAGTGATACTTGAACATTAACCTAATTAAATAATGCACACGTTCATGCACCATCCACTGTAGATTTACCTCAAAGATATGGAACTGATCCAAATATGCACAAAATTTAACAATTTGGTGTTTTTAATTATAAATTTGGTGTTTCTCCACCTTTTGCTACTAGCAAATTCAAATTGTCATATCTTCCTATTTGGAAATAATTTGACCAATGAAATATATAGTTGGAAAATTCATAGAAAAGACTATTTGGCAATGCCATGAATAGAATAATTTTAGTGTCATAACTTCAACAAAAAATTAATAAAATTTGAGCCACTTTGACATCATTTCATGTTATCCTTCTAAGACATCAATATATCATACTAGTTCCTTTGATTGGCCTTTTGACATAAATGATACTACTCCTTACTTTAACTTACACATTGGCGTCAATAACATTGGTTTTCATCAATGACAATATTATGTCTAACAATCTCCCCCTTTTCTATTGATGGCAATACCACTAGACGTTGATAGTCATTGATAGTCATCATGTTGCTGGTAACTCTCACAATGAAGTTGTTGGGCTAAAGTTTGGTACACATGAAACTCCACCTTCCTTCTTTCTCAATATATTCTCTCTCCCCTTCAATGATTTATTTCTCTCCCTTCTTGACATAAATTAAAAAGGGACATACTAATCAATGCTCCTCATCAATGCCCTGTATTTTTTCTTGTATTTTTTTATGGACTTGATCTTCTTTTGAATGAATTATCCTTTTGATAATGTGCTTTTCATCATGTGGATATATTCTCCACATATAAAGAAACTCTTCTCCTATGAATTTTTCGTGTTATTTACATATTCCTCCTATCAAACGTTGGAAGGAATCCCTAAAATATTTTAGTGATCCATTCCTCCCTATGAGGTGGGATTGTCTAGTATGAATGTGTTCTCTTCCTACGTATGTCTATTTTCATGTTATTATTGAAGTTATCCCTCTATTTTTATATCTAATATATCACCTTCAACACAAATCATATAATCTAGTACATGTGGCCCAATATCAATTGCTCATTCTTGTACTTCTGACCTGCACAATTTCTTGTTTCTATAGTTTCTTCACTATGATGATCTTCCTTCTTTCTTCAAATGAACTTATGCTACATAATCTTGACTCTTCAAGCTTCATTTAAAAACATTTATATTTATGAAGAACTATCAACAATGGATTATGTCTGAATGTTTATGTATAACCTTGGTTTTTCCTATTTTATTCCCCATTCCTTAGTGTTCATTCTTGAGTCTGTAAAGAGTCATTTTCCTTTGAAATGTATCAAACTGATCTTGCAAGCACATGATATATGTCTTTCATTATGGAACTTGTAATATTATATATTGTACTTTAATATTGGAAATAATTTCCCATATGACCTATTGTTATAACTTCTAATTTGATTTATCATATGATCAGTTGTAACAAATAATAGTTTGATTGCCATATATATGTTCCAATAAGTATGATAGTATCCGTCCTTATTTTCATAATAATTTATGGCATAGGCTTTGCAATACCTTGCTTTATGTACAAATATATTGCATGAGTAACAATATCCATAAAGTAATTTTTGGTACCTGGATCCATGAAGTTTTTTATTTGAAGCATATCTTTTAAAGTTGTTCCTTGAAAGGGATTCATCTTCTTAATAATGTTTGACTCATGTTTCACTATTCCTTGGAGATACTTGGAAAATATTTTCAATCACGATGGGCCTTATACTTTCATCTTGGTTTCTTTTCTTACTTGGGATATATGTGACTTTCCAATTCTTGGTGCCTTTTTGGGTATCTTTTATGATGTTGAAATGAATATACTTGGGATGATTGATCACGTTCTTGTAATATTCAATTATGTTGTTGTTATATCCAATGAATGTAGGCACATGACTCTTAGGTTGTTCTCCATTTGGTGCCCTTGAGAGATCCTCATTTTTGGATGTTTGATGATCTTCCTAGTAACAAAGACTTTTTTACGAGACAATATCTTTGGATCTTGAATGTGTGGTCTAATGAATTGGACCTTTTAACAAGCATCAATATGTGATTGAGTTGTTCTAATTCTTCTCTCAAAAACACAACTTCACCTTCCAATTCTTTATAAATTTCTTCCTTTTTATTTAGTTGTTTTGAGAGAAACACATTTATCCTTTTGGCTTATTGTATTTCACCATTGAGAGAGATAATAGATTCTACATATCAAACACTATCTAGTAATAATGGTTCCAGATGATCTATTGTCTTCCTAGAATACTTTAGTTCTTCCATAGCACTAATAATGTCTCCTTCATAATCTACTTCTACTTAAATATCTTTTTTTTATTATCTATGAATAATATTTCTCCTCATTCAATAGCATACATTCTATCACAATCACTATCTCCCTTTAAGTACAAGATTTTATTTTTGCCATTTTGTCTTTTATTATTATCATTACATTAAAATTTCACTTCAACATCACTATCATTCATTTTTCAAGATGAAAATTTAGAACCATAGTGTCATATTCATCCACATTCAAAACATTTAAATGGAAGATTACCTCTGAAATTTATAGTTCCATTATTTATCTTTAAAACAATTCAGCCTCTTCTTCATCTGATATGTAGCTGTTGTTTTCTTGAGTTCCTTTCTTGCTTCTTTCCATGGCTACTTTGAATTCAATGTCTTTGATTCCTGACTTGTCCTTTTATGTCCTCAGTTGATATCAAATAAGAGTGCCATGAAGCACATCCATTCTCAACTTATTAATGTCTGATAGATATTCAATGGTATATACTTTGGGATTGAATATTTAAGTAAGTGATTTAAATATTTTCCTAACAATGTCAACTTCTACAGCTTCTTCACCAAGGCCTATGATAAAGTTGACAACAATCTACTCAAAGAAAGAATGAAGTGATATTTTCATCCTCTTCCATTTTCAAAATTTCAAATTAACCCATATAAGATTGCAACTTTTCTTCATTTACCATATTATCTCCTTCATAACAAATTTTGAGCATATTCCATATATGTTTTTCTATCTTACAATGCATTAAGATGACAAACTCAGTATCTGATAAGCCACTTATGATGACAATTTTGGCTATTGCATTGGATGTATATAAATCCTTACCATCTCTATCAATGGGAGGAGAAATAGGTTCTCGATAATCATTCTCAACAATTTCCCTAACATTTGTACGTAAGTACATGATGTGGGTTTATATTCTTATCCTCCATAAAGCATAGTTTGTTCCATCAATTTGAGGAGGCTTTCCTAAAGATATAACACCAGACATCTTCCCTAATAAACCTTCCAGTGGTCCACTTTTCCTAAAGGAGCCCACTTTGATATTGTTGTACTTTTCCTTAAACGCTAGGTCAAGTATATGGCTTACCAAACTCATAAAAATACTAGGAATTCTCAACCTTGAAAAAAATTGCATAGTGGAAATGTCACAACAATGAAGCAATATAGAACACATAATTTTGTAGACCCAAAACTTGTTTTTATTAGTCCTTCTATAAAAGGAACATAGGGCTCCCATTCCATTGATAATGGTTCTTACAAATCTCTAATACAATAATACTAGGGCTTGAGGTCAACTCCTTTTGACACTCAATCCACCCAAAAGAAAAATGACAAAAATAATCAACTTACTTATTCAATATACCCTTATTACAATAACCCTTTGGGTCCTCTTTTGTAATTGGCACCTAGTTGCACTTTGCCTCCTATCAACACAAAGAAATAGATCCTTTTATACCTTTATCTAGGAACTACTGACAAGGTATTTTATCCTTCAAATATATTTTATATATTAGATTCAATATGCTCATACACTCACAATGAGCTATCTCTTCTAGGTCACTGCATATCATCCCTTAAAATATCATCAACTCATAGTATATCTTGTCCTTCAAATTCACTGTATAATCTTCCCTCTAACTAGTTGTTCAATCATTCATTCATTATAATAATTCGCGTTAACATGCTCTAGAACCATCTAATCATAAAATACAACCCTTATCACCCTTTTCCTCAACTGAGCTAGCACGTATACTTCTAGTATGGTTCATGAGGGCTCATATCCTATCCTCATCTTCCTACAACCCACCAGAGATAGTTTGTGCCATGTACTAAGCTCTTGTATAGTGACCTGAGTCCTTTTGGCCTATCTAAAAGCTAGCCTAGGGTTTTAGCCCTCTTCGTCCATATTGAACTAAGGCTCAACCTCGTAAAACAATGAACACAACCATTCCTTTAGAAGCTTCTAATTTCTACATCTGGTAGATAGTGACTCAACCTTTTCTTTACCCTTTCTTCATACATAAAACGAATTCATCATCTTCTTTAGATATTTGTGACCATCCTTTTCCTGTCTTGTATTTACAAATGGATGAGAAGTTATGTTTGTATGATGCCTCCTAATTATCTTATTTATAGAGCTCTCGAACTACCGAGTTAGGGGATCTTTGATCCACTAAAGGTGTCCTATTACAATAATTAGAGTAAAAAATTAATATACTTGTATCTTTATCCATAGAAATGGGTTTGAATCCCACCAAATTGGGTACTTTCCTAGCCAAGTCCTTTTGGTGGGTCAAATACACAAAAGTTAAATACCTTATACTTGTGGGAATACCTCCGAAGCTACAGTTTTTAACACTTCCTCTTAGCGAGGGAGGTACTTCCATTCCTCAGAAGTAACTCGTCAAGAATACAATTCCAATCTCTAGCATCCATTACTACAACATATGCTAAATAATGAACAACATGTTCCTTAGAAGTGTACCTTCTACTAGAAGCCTCTAGCTTCTTCTTCTCTTCATAGTCCTTCAACCCATTCCATGGTTCCTTAGTGTCATTTTTAGAAGTCTCCTTACACCCCACTAGTCATGCACTCTTCTTAGGTTGGAGATTATCCCTCTAAACCTAAAACCTCTCACTCAAACTTGACTCCCTCTGAGTCCTAGGAGCATACTTATTTCCTTTATCTATAGTATTTCCCTCCATCTTATATAGACCACTTTCCCTAAATCAAATGACTTCTCTGATAGATTTAGGGCCTTTGGGCCTAAGTATCACCTTACCATTCCATAATATCACCTAAAACCCCTTTCCTTAATCACTAAAACATAAAAGATGTTGCACTTGAGCTAAGGTACCAATAGTACATCCTAGACTAATAACATCCCTATTAACTCTATGTTGAATAACACCATACCTAACCCTCTGACAGTCTTTTGACTCTTATGTCCAACCTCCATGCATAATTTAGAACATATAGTCATAATCTTGAACATTTCCCAGGATCTTGTCGTGTACTTTGATGATCTCCTATCAATGAACCATGCACCTTCACCAATGGTGTCCTTGGAGAAATCAACGACTAGAAAAAACTCCTCGCCAAACCTTCTTGAGAATTCATGTTTCCCAGCTGAAGAAGTAGTAGTGATTGCAATCTCCTTCTTCTTATCATTATCTCCCTTCTCCTGATGTTGACACTTGAATAATGACCATGCTTACCACATGTCAAACACTTCACATTACTCAAGTCCTTCTTCATTTTTCCCTTCATCTTTCATGCAAGGGTTGAATTCCCTCCATCAATCTTCTTCTTATGAAGATCCTCGTCCTGTAATTCCTCCTGGATGAAGTCACCCCATAACCAGTTCTAATATGGAAACTTGTCTCGTGCAACTATACCTTTGATAAATCACTTCCATTCCTTAGATAATCCCTTCAAGTTAGTCCTCTCCAATTCATAATATAGAACAATATCGCCAATGGTATCTCAAACTTGATAAATCCTCGTCATAAACAAAACCACACCCTTTCCATCTAACATATTGGTTTTCTTGATCTTCTCCCTCAATACCAACCACCATTTATAGTTCTTATTCTTGAGCAAGTCCTGAAGAACCTTCAACATATCATGTTTAATGATTTTCCCTGTTAAATGAAGTAACATGTTATCCTTTACTCTATCTAGGATGATTAATTTCGCGCTCACATCCAACTCTCCATATAGATAGAACCCCTTTTCATATGCTAGTTTTTGAATCTCCTTGTATCTAAACTCCCATATCTTATTCACCAACAAGGCCATTCTAATCCTTTCTTTCCTATGACTATATTTGGAGCCCTTCCAACCTCTCTTCATACCTCAGACTAACAACCCACTTATCTATGCTATTATTCCTTCAACAACAATCAATCAAGTCCAACTTAAAATTCTTCCTATGCACACTATGATTCAGTTATACCCTCAAAGTAGCTTTGATAACATGTTGGATTTTTCCTTACACCATAGTTCAGGTCTATGGCTTACCAATAAAATAACACACTAGGAATGCACAACCATGAACGACCTTGCACAGTGGAATTGTAGCAGCAATGGAACAATAAAGTACACAAAACATTGTAGGCCCAAAAATTGTTTTTATTAGTCATTTAATAAAATGAACATAGGGCTCCCATATAAGGGGTCATTTACCATACAAAGCCTTGTTACAAGACTACTAGTGCTTGAGGTCAACTCCTTTTGACCCTCAATATGCACAAAATAATAATGAAAACACATAATCTACTTACTTGATGAAGATGTCCTTATTAAAACAATCCTTGTGGATCCTCTTTTGTCACTGGCACCTAGTTTCCCTTTTCCTATAATGACCACAAATAAATACCTCCTTTTACTCCTTTTTTCTACCAGCTAATAACAAGGTATTTAATCCTTCAAATATCTTGCATATATCAACTTCAATCAGCTGAGCTCCTCATAGTGAATTATCCATTCTATATCACTACATATAAATTCTTAAAATACCAGCAACTCATAGTGGATCTTGTCCTTCAAAACCACGTAATAATATTTTGTCTAACAAGAAGTTCAATCCCTGAACCATAATTGAATGCATACTAACATGCTCAACAACTATCCAATCATAGAATACAACTTTCATTTCCTTTTTTCTGAACCTAAGGTATATCCGCCCCTTCTCCTAGGGTTCCTTAGGTCTCTCGACCAATCCTCCTCTTCATGTAGCCAACTAGAGATAGCATGTAGCCTATATGAAGCTCCTGTACAACCGCTTGAGCCATTTTGGTGTATTTTAAATAGAATCTAGAGCTTCAACCCCATTGGTCCAAACAATTTCTAGGCTCAGCCTCATAAAAGAATGAACAAAAATTTCCCTTTGGCAACTTCTAACCTCTACATGTGTCAAACAATGACTCGACCTCCTCTTTACCCTGGATACAAAAAACCACTTCATTTTATTTCTTAAATATCTGTGGCCCTCATTTTCTTGGCTTGTATTCACAAATGGATGTGATACTATGTGTGTATGGCCTATACTAAATCTCTTATATAAATATATCTCCAACTATTGGCTTAGGGGCACTTTGATCAATTATAGGTGTCTTCTTACAATAATTAGAATAAATAATGAATATCTTTGGGTCTTTAGTCCACAAAATTGGCTCCAAATCCCACCAGCTTGGGTACTTTTCCCAACCAATCCCTTTAGGTTGGTCAAATCCACACAAGTCAAGTACCCTAGACTTGTGGGAGAACCTCCCAAACCATACTTTTCAACATATACAAATTGTTAGACTATATATTACACGAAGAGGGGGGTGGGTGTGAATTAGTGTAATGGAAATTTATCGTCAACTTAAACATTTTTTCAATCAATAAAAATTGTAACCATAATTATGCATCATTAAAGAACATCATCACATCATCATAAGATAACATTAGATGTACCTGGAAACCCTTTGATGGAAACTAAACTAAAATGAGAGGGGGAGTGAATCAATTTAGTACATTCAGGAACATTAAAATTCTTTTCTTTTAACTGATTAACTAAAACATTAAATGAGGAGGTTAACTCATAATGAAAATCATATTTAATATGTGAACAAAAGGAACGTGTGAACCAAAACATCACATTGGCACATTCAAGCATCACATATGAACAACAGAAATAAGTGGGAGACCCATAAAGGGAGAAAACGGTAACTTTTTTATTGTTGTGATGTAAAGGCAAGCTCCTACTCCTTTATTACATCTGATTTTTTGTAGTCTCCAATTTACAAGAGGCTTCTACCTTGATTTTTCTACAAGCTAAAACTTACAAGGAAGGTCTGAATCACATATATTTTATTCAAGCTTCAACCCACAAGAGTATCCTACCTCAACAAAATAAAACATGTTATTTATCAAGCTAAAAATTGAAAGGAGACTACAATTCCCTAATAGATATAGAAAATAACACGATGGTTTACCTTATCTATAACTTTGCATATGCCCATTTCTATCTCAACTCCTTCCTCTCCTCAAACCTACTTCACAATTGCACCCTATGTGTACCAAGTAATTAATAAGCAGTTCTACAATTAAGTCTCACAATATCTCATTCTCTAACAATTCAACCATCCAAAAATTCAGATGTTTATAAAGATAGTTTGCTATATTTGAGTGTTCCACACAAGAATAGTAAGTGAAATTCTTAACCCTTTGCATCCCACCAATTCGTTTTGCACCATTTAATATTTGGACTATTAAAAACCTAAATAAATGCTCCCTCCAATATTATTTTGAGCCATATGTAATGATTAACTACACCAACATAATTCCAAGACTATGTAACTTAACATTCAAACTCCACTCACAAAGCGTTACCAAGCATCAACAACACTTTTTCATATCAAGCATAACAACAACTGGTCCTTTGCAATTCATGCACCTTCATATATGAACAACCTCATCATAATATATTGACATAACATATCAACATGTTCATCAACTATGCATACACTTTGTCATCACCCTTTGCTACTTCTTTATTCTACTGTCAATAGTTATGTTATGATGTCAACACCTTTTCCTTGATGCTCCTTTTCCATCACCCTTTGCATCACAACCTCTTCATGCATTTACCTTAACTTTTAACTTGCATCACAACAATATTCTTCCATCACAACATCTCACTCATCATATGTATACAAGTTTACCATTTGACACTAGTCCATATGCACACAATATTCCTCATTAATCAACACCAATCAACATATGTAATCGTAGGAAACCTTTTACCAACACCCTTTACAGAATAACAAACATATGAAGAAAGCTTTAATAATATTTTCTCCTTCACCTCCAAGGTATAATAATACGTTTTCAACTATTCATACGTTAACTGTGAATACAATGTACAATCATCCTTACAACACAGTGTACACAAGAATATATGCAACCATCAATATCACATATGAAAGAAAAAACATTTCACTCTAAAGTTCCTTTTCCATCACTTTCATCTCTTGTTTCTCCTGCTTTCATCAAGCATACCAAAAATACCATGTTTCTCGCATTTTTCCTTTTCCATCATTGACAACAATTTCAATACCCATACGAGTGAAAACCACAAATTATTTTATCCTTTTTAGATTTGATTACATAGATTTGAAAGCACAAACCTTTTGGAGGCACCAACCTCGATGGAGGAACCCGCATCCCTCTTGAATATGTAGTGGACCACTTTTCACAATATTTCAAGCTAGATCCAGAAGCTCATAACAAATAAATGTTTACTTTAATCATCAATATTATATAAATTCTTCATTTCAAAAGAATTCCCATGAAATAATTTTTATAGTAACCAAGACCCTTCATTCTAAAAAACTGTTTGCAACTCCCCTCTCTCAAATTGCGAAATAATTCCAACAAAACCCCCTTTATCAAAATTTAGTTTTCCCTAAAATTAATCCACACTTCATTGAGTGTCAATTGACACTTACGTGGGGTTAGACCAAAACATTTTGCGCTAATCATAATGACCCAATTCACATTGCCGTAGGTTCAAATGAAAAACTTTGGCACTAATCATTAAGAGTTAATTCACACTGCTGCCATTTCAAATCAAAACTTGAGTGTAAATAACAATGAGTTAATTCACATTGTTGTGGGATAGAACCAAAATATTTGTGCCAATCACAATGATTGAATTCACACTACCATGAAGTGAAGAAAAAATTTCACACTAGTGAAAGAGAGCCAATTTGAGCTACCATGAAGCCATACCACAACGTTTGCACCAATTACACCATATATAACCCGATCACCTGCAATAAAATCCAAGCCATAGGAATAGACTCAAACTTGTAACATCCAAGACTAAATAACAATGCTCAAACCATGAAGGTAGAGCTTTCACATGTTACTGTTCTCTCCTCCATAGTCACTTATCCTCAAAGCAATGCAACTTATATTTATACATCAGTATGGGTAAAATTTAGGTATGGGCTCTACCTTTGAGAGACTTGATAAGACCACACAATGTGACCCAAAACTAGGGGTCAATGGAAACCCTCATGATAACATCATCATCATCTCACAACTGCCATGTTGAAACCACTGAGTGGTGCCACATGTGACCAAAAAACACCTCAATTGGTCACTCGAAAATTCCAATTTAGCATGCCACATAGCATCGTATCAGGTTTCTACACCATCATATTCCATTAATGTCATCATCCCTACATCATCATGCTTTAGCCAATCAAAATCCACCATGTGTCATTGAACTATCATTTGTCTAGTTCGAATATACCACCTTAACACCCATGTTGAGGGTGCCACATCATTATCATCAGTGTTGGGGGGTCCATGTGGCATCGAAGCATGGGGTATACCTTCTACCTGCCACATGTAACTCATATATTGGTCTGATCTGGAGGGCACAAGCTTCATTACCATTAACACATGTTAGAGATTCATCTAACATTCATGTAATTTTCAACAACTAGATCTGCTCAGAGATGCTCAAAAATTAACTTGGTTAAATAGTCTGTAATTTCACATGATATCTGCTATTGATTTCACTCAAAGTTATGGATCATATCCGAAGATGTGTGAAAGTTAACAATTTGATATTTTAAATTATAAATTTGGTTTTTCTTCCGACCTTTACTACTACTAAGTTCAAACTATCATATCTTCTTATCAGAGAAGAGTTTTCCAAGTGTGATATACCATTGGCAAGGTCATGGAGAGGAATATCCAAAGATTCCATCTAGAGACTCGTTTGAGCATCATAACCTCAATAAAAATTGAATAAACTTCAAATCATCTTCACATCATTTGATGTGATCTTCTTAAGACATGACGCTAACATACTGTATCTTTTATTGTGTGTTTGGTTGCCTATGAATCCCAAAAACACCTTCATTGTAGTTGGCTATTTCCTACAAGGATCATAGAAACAAATTAGTGATGTTTTTGAGAAAATATGGACTAACAAGGTATTGAATGGTATGGAAACAATACATGAACACAAATACACTAAATAACATAGGACAAGCTTATGAAGAAAAACAAATTAATAAATCAGTAGGAAAAGGATCCTCTTTATTGATTTTTGTTGGTGAAAGAGTTAAAAATAAAGTATCCAAGACACTTGAAGTGAGTTTCTTAAGAAATCGTGCTCAATAACCCTAAATAAATATTTCCCCTTCTTAATCTATATTTATGCTCTCTCTGTCTCAAAGAAGCATATAAAACTCTATACAATTGTGGAATTCTCCTCACAATGTTATGCTAGATTGCTTTGGAGCAATTTTGTCAACATAGCAATAAAAAAGTTCTTATTTTTTCAGATCTCCATGCACTTGTATTTATAGAAATTTTGAGCACTCCTTCCTTCCTTTAGATCATCAATGAAGCTGTTTTTCTAATAAATGATATCAGAGCTACTATACTTTTTCCATTAATGCTTCTTGGGGCTTAAAGCCTTAATAGTCAACCCTTCATGTCAAGAGATGAAGTTGTTTTCATGCAAGTTCGCGTCCCAAGGTTCTGACTGTGCTTCTAGGGACCCTTGTGGCTATCGAAGGAAAAGCGCAATGTAGTTAATTTTCATCTTTGTAAGTTTATTTTTTAAGTCAGCGATAAGAAATATTTTGATATTTTTCCTTTCATAATGTTTCGAGCAAGAAATGTAACCTTTGAATATATTTATCACTAACTCTGAGTGTCTTTTGTTGTATATAGATGAGTGTACCATTTTCTCATAAAAACTATTTCCCCCTATTGTGTGAGGTTAGTAGCAAGCATATCATTGAAATACATCACATTTTGATATTCTAATGACGAATCTTACTTACTTCTTGAGAGAGAGAAACTTGTTGTGGAGATGATTAGGAAAAGATCACTAATTAAGAACTAAAAGAAAGCCAGGCTCTACAAAAATATTGATACAAAAGTGTCTATACAAGGCTCACATTCGATGCTCATTATGATGAATATGAATGAACTATTACAAACATGCAGGAAAAATTCTAGTAGTTCAGTTTTGAACTAGTTGACATGTTGTTGGCTGAAGAAGATAATTTCTTTCACCCTTAGGGGAATCTCTAACAAATTGGTTGAACTAGGTGATCCCATACATTAGATACAAAACATTTCTGAAAGAGGTGCGATTAGGTGCATGGTTCTTCAAATAAATGAAATAAATCTAATGGTCAAAAAGTATGATACTACCTTGACATGAAAATGATCCTGGTTTCAAATGTCAAGAAGACCGGTGACAATAAATGGGAGATAATGCTTCCCACTGTGCCACCCAAGACAGTCCCCGAAAAAGTAGGGAGAAATCAAGGTACTACTTCGATCTTGGAAAAATGTGGGTCAATGTCGAAAAGAAAGAAGCATCAACTACCCATAAGACTATTATGGGAAATTCATATGAAAATGAGAAGGATGTTGCAATAAGACAGGTTAATAGGAATTATAGCGAGAGTTGACAATATAGGAATGATATAGAAAATTACCGAATGTTGGAGCTTTAATGTAGATTGCGAGAGTCAAAAAAATGTGTTGAGGTGTATTCCCTGGAGTCAGTAGGACATCCAAGGGAGGTGTATGTATGTTCTAATTGTTGGGGTAGGTGTATGAGAATATACTGATTAATGGTACGACTTAAGGGGGGTAAAAATAACGCTCCAACGAAGGCTGACTAAGGAATATTTCCATGTAACAGACATGAATATAAGGGTGTGAATCCTTTTCCAAAAAAAATATTTCTACACTTACCTAAAGAATTTAAAAGTGGTTTTGGATGTACAAACATGGAGAGGGGTGCCCCAAGAAAATAGTGGCCTATGTAATCAAGAAGATGAGGTTTTTGCAGAGGGTAGGGGCCCCATTGGTTGGTATTGAAGTGAGATGAATGAAACAGATGTGATAAGGTGTGGATAATGTAGATGGTATATTGCAATATGGATGAATGGTAGGCTAGGGGTAGAATGTGTTCATGCATTCATTGTGATGTAAAAATAATGGGGACATGAAAATAGGTTTGTAAGCATAGTGCAAATAAGCGAGACATGAGAGACATAAGGCTAATCTTTGGGGCATGCGAATGAACTGGATATTAGCCCTGGGAAAGTGAACATGGATACCAAAAGTGTCAAACAAGCTATAAAATGGGGTAATCGATATGGTTGAAGCTCTATTAACCAACGTGAAAATTTACCATGTGTGAGTGGAAGGTGATGGAAAACGTGGCCGAGATGATGGATCTTATAGTTAATTTGAGAGAAATGGTGTTATGATATGCATAGTTTCTAAGGAAACCAATCATACATAGTGAAGAATGATAACTTAACTGTTGATTGATACTAGGGGACTGAGTTCACTCTGATGAAATTGCAAAATGAAAATCCTAATTTAATTTTGTCCTTGAATTAAATTAGGAATAAAATGTAATTCCACATCACGTGACAACTTATATTAGTTAACTAAGTTAATTTGACCTAGTTGGCTCAGTTAATTTGAGTTGAGGGTCTAACTTGAGCCATGTAGAGTGTCTCCTACTTTATAGGATCCATGGTTGAGTTTATTTTGATTTGTAATTAATTAATTTAGTTTAACTAAGTGAAAGTCAGTTAAACTAGTCCTAACTATTAGACTAGTGGGAGGTCTAGTAGTGTGGTGTTTCTTGCAATGATAAACCAGTTAACTGATGACTCACTTATAAATACCTCATTCATGTCATATGTGAGAGTTACCCAGTTATGATTGGAGTTCAGCGATATTTTAGCTGTGTAATCATCTTAGTTGTACAGGTTAACCAATTGAGGAATTTCCCTAATTAACAAGGGTTAATTCCAAAGGAAACTAAAAAGAGAATAGGGACTTGGGCAAAAAAGAATATGGTTAAGTATTGGCCTAGTCTTGTCTAGGAAGTTATGAGACAGATAGAGATAATGCAGTGGTAAATCGGGTTTTAGAAAAGCATGATAATATTCTCATATTTTCTTACTAATGTAATATATATATAGAAGGGGATTTTAGTTGTGTCTTTCCCTAGGAAATCATTACATAATGTGTTTATTGAATTCTTTCTCTTGTATTCTTTGTGGTTTTTCGATTGTTCAATTGTTTTCACTAATGAGTAGAGTGGATTAAAGTCTATTGTTTTAGCAAATTAAAATTAGAAATCTGAATCTACAAGGAATTTCTACATGGTATCAAAGAAAAAAATCACTCTAGAAGAGGAGAATACGAGTTTGTCTTTTGTAGGAGAAATTGAATTTGCGGTATCATACTTCAGAGCCAACATGATGTCATTCTATGGATTGAGACTCAAATATGCCCTCGAGGTTAGTTCAAACTATATTTCTTGGAAGGATGGGATGGATTCAGTGTTGGAAGACAACGATATTAAGGAATTTATAGACGAAGAGCCTCCAATAACTAATGCTCAAGATCTGGCAGAGGAGATAAAATGTGTTGCAAAGGAGAGAAGAATTATCCTAGAAGGAGTTCAAGATCATACTATCTCGAATCTCCATGGTAAGAAGAATCCATATGCAATGTGGAATGCCTCGATAGCTTTGTTTCAAAACATCAGTGACTAGACGAAGCTAGCACTAAAGGACAAGCTCAAAAAAATAAATATGGAGAAGGGCGACACAATACCAAATTATTTAACCAAGTTCACCCAATGTCAAGATGAGCTTGGAAGTGTTGGTGTTACAGTTTTTGAAGATGATCTTGTTAGCCTATCACTTCCAAGCCTTCCCAAGAGTTGGCAAAACTACCAGGATTCAGTAAATGTGAGGGAGAATCTACTAGAGTGGGAGATTTTTTCACCCGACTTGGTGCAATAAGAGACTTAGCAAAACACTAGAGATGGATCCTCATCCAAGCATGATGATGAGGAGAACTATTCCTTATCTAAAAAGGAAAAGAGAGGGAAATGGAAGTCATCCCATTCCAAATTAGATTCTAGTCAAGGTAGCAAGAAGAAGGACTTATCAAAGATTAAATGTTTTCACTATCATGAGTTAGGACACTATGCCATGAAGTGGCCACACAAGAAGGCTGACAATAAGCCCTTGGGAGGAGTGTACATGAAGCTCTTGCTTCAAAATTTGATTTGAATTTCACCCTCATCGCTTGCGTGGTAACATCTATGATGGGTAGAGTGTGGTATTTGGATAATGGAGCCTCATTCCATATGACTAGAAACAAATAATTCTTCAGTGACTTGGAGGAGAAGCACCTCCATATGCACATCAAAATGGGAGGTGATGGAAGGTATAGTGTGACCAACATTGGTATTGTTACTTTTGAAAGGCAGTTTGGTTCTCTTATCACATTTGAAGATGTCATGTATGTTCCAGGTTTGAAGAATAATTTGGTTTCAGTTGCTATGTTGGAGGACCATGGCTACGATGTGATATATAGCAAAGCAAAGGATTTCCTTTGTCACATAGCATTAGGAAAAGATCAAGGTTTGAGTGAATAACCTATACAAATTTGACGTAGAAGATTTTATTTCCTTGAGCACAAAAGCATAGAAGGTGCAGATCTTAGACATTGGTGAGTTGTGGCATAGAAGATTATGTCACTTGCACCATGGAGATTTGAAGATCATGCAACGGATTTCTATAGGAAATTTTAAAGGTGTGTTGGCTTAGTGGGTCTTAGAACTCAAAGTTACTTGCGCCAAACAAATCCCTACACTAATGTCCCTTTCGGCATCAATCCGTGGAATGAAGTCTCATCCGATGCAGTATGAGGGGATGCTGGAACCAAGTTTCCGCACCTAGAGAGTAGCGTGATGTCGTTTTGTGCCCTAGATCTACCTTCATGTAGATATATAAGCCCTTATGGTTTATTGATAGGACTTCCTTTAATCAGCCTTTAGACCTCCAAAAACGTATACGAATGGCTTCCGCGAACCTCGAACAGGTGAATTAGCTACTTACACGCATCATAGATTACTCTTAACACAATATTTACTTAGATCTATTTAACTGTTCAATATTTTTAACATACGACAATAAAATATTCGTGTAAACACTTAACATTAATTGCATTCAGATAACATTATAGATCCAGTAATGTTGTGCATCAATACATCATTATTTCACAAAACCATCATTATCACGGCATAAAGCACATTCATTCGCAACAAAATAAATGGGTAAATACAAGAACTTCTATAATAATCTTCTTTATTGATAATTAGTTAAGCTTACAGACTCAATACTTCCCTGCGCACTGAGCTGCAACGGACCATGCACTCAGGTATGGAAACTACTCTAGGCCTCTGTGCACACAGTTGTGGATCCTTTATTCTACCTTCTGTGCTCAGTTAGAATCCTTCTATCATACCCATGGACAACTTCTATTCCTCCCTTATCTTCTTGCCTTAGACTCTCTAAGACACACCTATTTATGCAATCCCATGGTCCGTGGACCATGGGTAGATCTTCACAAAGCTGACTTAACTTACATAAAAGAGGGTAAAAACCCCTTTTGATGTTTTACTTAACTACATGCTTCATGACCACAATTTGTAAAGACTTTCCATCCTTTTACATAAAACTTGGGCATTTTCCCCAAAATTGACCAGGGGACCCCATCCTTACAGGCCCTGAACACAAAGATTTTGACTCACCCTTGAGTCACTCAGCTACCATGGATATCTTTCTATGAAGATCCCTCGGGTCCACTTATGCAACTACTACTTCAGTTGTGCTTTGCATGGCTTCCTTCTTGACTTGTTCTACGAGCTACTCTATGGCTAGTCTTGTGCTATCCTACTTAATCATTTGTTGTGTAGTCTACAAGTTCGCCAAAATTTCCTGTATGTTGGCCAAGACTATGTAGGGTTCATCCAACCAAGGCCCCAACTTGGCCTTAAGGATGACCTCTTTCTTCTACACTACTTCTACCAATGTAAGGAGCTTCTTAGCCTCCTGTAGCTTGTCGAGGCGCTGAGCTATAGAAATAGTGTGCGCCATCACCCTCATTTCATCATATTACTGCTCGAGCTCACGAATTTTTGTATTTAATACCTACAGGGTGGGATATTCTTGCAAGGTTTTCACTACTTCCATAGCCTACTCAAACAGCACGGTGCAGTCCACAACTGTGACATCTACCGTAGCAACTCCATCCTTAATAGTGGCTTTGCATTGTTCCCTAACCTCTGGCCAGTTGAAGGCTAAGACTTTAGCTCCAGTTCAGTAATTTTCATGTTCAGCTCAAACTGAACTTTGGCCACCTATTCCTTGGCATCGTGCACGCTGCAGTGAGTTTTCTCATTTTGGCCTGAATGGCACTTCCTCAAGTATGTGAAACTCTGACACTATCCTGCATGCTTCTGCCACCACGACCGCTGACTGAGCACTTTGTGCCTGGATGGTTTCTTTTGCTTTTAAGGCCTCTATCTTCTCAATGAACATCTGCTCATTATTCACTCGATATTTACTTATTAAACTGGGGGCACATTCTCCCGTACCCTTATTTTTGTTGTCACACTAGACTACAGCGTGTGAAGATACTCATTGGGGAGCGCGACGAGGTTGAGGCTGATGTTTTTTAGAGAAATCAGATGGCCTTTTCATCGGCTGCCTCCATGCTAAATGATCCTTTCAATAGCGCAACTACCCAGAGATCCAATGATCTAACCATCTCTGCTGCCTGACTTGTCTCGAGTGCCAAGCTTGGTCATGTAATGCTTACTTGCCCTACACTGACCTAGATCCTACACTTCTGGATCTCCATCTTGCGGAGATCCTTTTGGATAGTACTTAGTGCCTGTTGTTGTTGTTGTTTGAACTATTGAAACAGTTCCAATATGGTATCACACACCTTATCTCCAATCTCGTCGAGATTGCCTTCCATTAGTGTGATTGGAACTAGCGAAGGCTTTGTCACTTTTGACTTCTTCTAGGGCCCGTCCTTCTACTGATCCCTGTACGTTTTTACCTGGAAGGGAGTGCTCTGTTCCTCCTGACCACCACTACCCTACTTATATTTCTCCTCTTCCTCTATCTGGGGCAAAGAATACTTACCACTCTGCTCAGAGTCGCACTCTTCCTTTTTCAGCCTACTACTTCGCAGCAAACTCCTTTTCTAGTCAGGCCTTCTCCTTAGCCTCTTTCCATCGCTTGTTGACTAACGACTGGACCGCCTGCTTCACTACTTCCTTCTTTTTATTCTCCGTGAATTTGTTGGTGCCTATGGCCAGATCAGATGGAGAATGCCAATCTTCCATCCATCACTTGATAACCTCTTGAATAGCATCATCTGTAGCAAGGTAGGGTAGGTCAAACAATTTCTGTTATGGATCCTTCTGCACTATGATATATATGCGGTGGAATTTTGCCTTAAACTCCACGTATTCTGGTAGCTGCTAAAACACCATTGGGGAGAACTGTGACTTCTGGTTGATGGCCATGCAAATGGTCACCTCCATCAACACCAAGGAAACTTTGGTCTCCGTGACCCACGCAGCGTCCTCTGTGGCCCAATGGGAGGAAAACTAGGCAGCCTCTAGCAATCCTTTATCCACGGGAGGAAAATGATTTTCCTTCGATAGGTCCCAAGCCACTAGCACGATGGAGAGAAACAACGACACCTAGTGGAAGGATTTTCTCGCATCTTGAACCTTGCAACAATTACAAGGAACTCACTACAGAGGTAGCACGACCAATTGAACTGCATGCCCTCCACGCATTGTGCAACCAGTGAAATTACGAACGTTGGAACCTCATTTGCACGACATTTCTCATGGCCTTTCCAGCTAAGATATCTATAGAAACTTGCACTGTGGGGTTGGTGATAAATGTGAAGGATTATCCACGTGTCTTCTTGACCAACTTGAACTTTTCCTTCATCTTCTCTTGCAGGTCGCACTGACTCATCTTTCCGCCAAACTTCTTGTCAGATTCAAGCATGAGTGTGGTAATAGCATGATCCAATGGATTAGCATATCTATAAATAGGATCAGCATGCTCAACCGCAAACATCCGTCATGCACCAGGGTCATCAACTGCTTGATAGAAATGAGGTTGATGTTGGAGTGTTGGTAGTGGGGCACCCACAACAGGTTCAACAACCTAGACTGACTCACTCCATGAATCCACTCCACATCTAACATTATGACATAGGATTCCTTGTAATATACCATCTTCATATAATTCTCTTTCACAAGGTGGGGGGACGTCTCGTGGTCCACCCAATCCTAGTCTTCTAGCTTTAAATGAGGAATCTATGCCAAGTGCAGACCTTCAAAGGTGATGCCTTCTGGAAACAAGGGTGTATTTAGGAGGAACTTCCCGGTGTTTGGGTCTTTGGTTATCTTCACTTTTCCCTTACACAGAGGGATATAATCCGGTATTTTGGATATGGGATCCACCCCTTCAACATCTATATCATTTGCGGCCTCTTTGGCCTCCAAATCTACCAATTTCCCTTCTCCTTTGCTAGTTTTTTTCCTTCTTCTCGGCCTGGGTAGTTGAATGCTTCCTCGGTACCTCGCGCACCGACAACGACCCCTTATGTTTGTATTTCTTGGGTTTGGGGGCTTCTCTCAATAGCGTAGGCTTCGGCCGAGGCGACCTTGGCACTGTAGGCACAGCAGCTAGAGCCTCCATGCTCACAACCTCTGGAGCAACTCCCTCAGAGGCGATAGCTTCTCCAATGTTTGCGGTTTATCCTAATCTAGACATTGTGCTGAGAATAAACTATTGGGTATCCTCATGTAATTTATCAAATACAAAGCTAGCGACTAAATCTGCGAAAACCTAAGGATTCATAAATAGTGGACAACACAGTTCAAAAATTCTAAGGATGCAAAGTATTCTTTGTTGGATTACCACATGTAATTTATAGGAAAATTCAAATTCAAATCTGACCGTTGCCCCCAAAATACTTCCATAGATTCTGATTTGGCGGCAGATCTCCAAAGATTTCAGCCTTAAATGCCTTAAATTCCACCCGTCCACTCGTCTTAACCATCTCCTCATTGTCAAATCATGAATAGTGACTGTAACAATCATTTTCTGGTTGTGCTGCGCAGTACCTCCCTCTGTAGCATAGCTCCCTTTGCACCTCTTTAAGTATTGTGACATCTCACTTTTTTGCGTAGCCCCCTTGTTGCATAGCTCTACAAACTGGGCAGTGTATTTTATAGTCTTGCACTCCCTGTAGCTGCATGGAGCACCATGACTATCCTGTCATCATGTAGTCATAGGGTCAGATTCCCCCATGTATGGCTTTAATCGGCTTCCATTTACACTTCCTGGAAATGGTTCTCCATTAAACTTTACAAGTTGAATTGTGTCACCATCTATATTTTCTTTGATGACATAGGGCCCCAACCAGTGCATCTGAAACTTCCCTGAAACATAGAAAAAATATTGTCGTATAGTAAAACTAAATCTTTTACCTTGAAGGTGTGCAGTTTAATGTGCTGATCATGCCAAGATTTTTCGTGTTCCTTTTGAACATGTTAACACCCAGGTTGTTCCCTATGACTCCCAAGGGAATACGGCCGGGGTAACCACTAACCAATCTTTTAATCACTGTTTCTAGCCAAACAGTGATCAGAGAGGGCTCTCTCTTTATGATTTATATCTACAGTGATGGTGTTTTAGGCTAGGTATTGAGTACAGGTTATGTTTGTGTTTCGGTTGATGAAATTCCCTTAGACTTCAGTGATGTAGTTTTTAGATATGTTGAATATCATTGGGAAATGGAGTCTGTGGCTTAATGTGTTTGAATCTGTGAGATGAAAGATGGAACTTACAGGGCCATTTGGGTGTTTAATAGAACAGATTTTTGATTAAAAGACTGGAAACAGGTAGCACGAACAGTGAAAGCATTTAAGAATTTTCACTATTTATCTATATGTTCCCAACAGATAGCTTTAAGAAGAGAAAACAGAGGTCTTAGGGGCAAAAGTTGAATCCCTGAGAATGACTGTTACAATAAAACACAGTTTTGAATTGCAGCAATTAAGAATTACAATTCTGTTACTGTATATGAGGAAAACATATATAATAGCTCAGTTTGAGTCCAGGGTAAACATGGTTAAATCCTGGTACTATCCTTTCACCTTGCTATCAAGTGTAAAACATTAAATCGACAAAGAGAACAAAAGACTCAAAACAGACACGACAAAGAGATTTGAGAATACTTATAGTTTTATGCAACACCCATGGAATCCTGTAACATGCATCCTTCACCACAAGACATCAAATACACCAAACTTCTGGAAGTTCCATTCCTCCTTTGTATTAATTCTCTGAAAATATTACAGCAGATGGAAGTTATCCAAGAGAAAATTCCAGCCACCTCTTATGCGTTACTAAGGGGGGGTATATATACAGATTTACATTTGGAAAATATCTGAAAGAAGAGTAAATGCCTCATAAATATGCTGCCAACTGCTAGTGAGCAGTAGCCAAAGAAGTAAATGAAGAAGTAAATGCAGTAATAGCTCTTAGTCCTTTAGCTGTCAGAATCTGTCAGATGCTGTTGAATTTGTAGCAGTTGTAGTCGGCTGAAGGCGTGTGTTTCAAAATGTGGCTAGCTGTCACTGTTAGTGATGAATCACTTTTTAGATATTTTCCAGTCACCGACCACTTTATACTTGTCTTGCGGTGACCTGAGCTGGCTTTTGACCCGGAGTTTTGAAACTACTGTGGCAGAATCTGGAGCATGGCTTGCCACCAGTCCTCCTTGGGCATTTGATGCCTTCGCATTTTAATCAATGTCTCATCAAGCTCTGTGTATTTGAAAAAACTGGGAGGAGTTTCAAATAGATGATTAACTTCATTTTCAATAAAAAATGACCCTTCAAGCTGAGTGTACAAACTCTGTCCTGTAGGAGGAACAGTTTCTTCAGAAGCACTGCTGGATGCAGTGATTTGATTTTCTATGTACGCGGCCATCCTATTTGTAAATTGATCTCTGTTGATCAATTTCCCTGTACCGCTCAATAGGCTAGGCATTCCTCTTGCCTGTAGCATCCCCATTTTGAGCTTGAAGTCTTCAACTTCAGTCTGTATCTCATAGCTCCTCCTTTCTGCTGTCTGCACATATCCTCTGAGTGTTAGCACCTTTTTGGTCATAAGGATGGCCTCCGTTCTGTTGGTGATTCCAACTGCTGCCAGCTCATCTTTGTCTTGCCTGTTCAGAAAGTCTATCAGTTGGCTAGCTTGTTCAGGTCTATTTCCTAGTGCTGTCTTAGCCCTCTGGATATCTATCTGAGCTTGCACAATTAAATCCATATGTTCATGGATTGTTTTGAGTGATTTCCACTGTTTAATCATGCTTTGGGTGATTTTATTCCATAAGATCCTCTTGATCTCAGCCATGGTGTTTTTGAGATCAAGCTCTTTCTCCAGGGCTTTGATTCTGTCCTTTTGGGTCTTGATCTGTCTGCCCTGTTCTGCCACTGTCATTTTAGACTGGTCATACTTGGCATCTATCTCTGCCAGTTTTTCTTTTGCCTTCCTTATCTCATCTGCTTGTAGCTCCATTTGCTTAACAGCCTTAGTTAGTTCTTCTATGCTGGGCTGGTCAACTGTATTTGCTGTTGTAGGGGCCACTGCTGCCCCAGAGCCTGTTGCTGCTGTAGAATCTGTTGGGGGAGTTGGTAGTGTGGATTCTCCCTGTTTGTCCTGTAATGACTTCTCCAGCTCCTTCTCTAGCTCTTGGATCCTTTGATCCTGCTGCAATAGTAGATCAAGTTGTTGATCAACTTGTTTTTCTTTTTGCAGTTCAGCTGTCTGAGGATGTTCTGTAGGTGACAGCTTCAATCTCCTCTTCATGGCATTGAGATCATCCTCTTTTTTCTTCAGGAGGGCTTTTACCCCGGTTGGGTCACTAGGGTTATGCCCTAGATCAACAATAATCTCTTCAAGAGATTTTATCCTGTTATCCTTGGCCCTGGAAGACAATCTCTCAAAATCCAGTTGAGTATTTGTGTGCTTCAAGGATTCTTTCAGCTCATGAGCTAGTGTGGCCTTATCTACCAAGGTGGCATAGACCATTTCTCCAGTCTGCTTATGGAGCTCAATTTGGTCCATAGGATGTATGTCTTTGGCCAAGACCTCCACCCTTGTTTTGATGAAATCAGCAGTGGACATTGGGTTGGGCCCCTTAGGTTTGAAATGGCTGAATATCATCTTCTCCTCTTTGAAGTCGTAGACCGACATCAATCTTTCTTGTTGGGCTGGAGTGGCATCTATAAATTGCTTGTAAACCTCAGCCCTCAATAGTTCATTTGCTGCCTTGATTTCTTTGAAGGTGGCCTTAGCACCTTTGAGCTTCTGGCTTTGTTGAGAAGAAGATGATACCTCCAAGCCAAGTTGTAAATTCTGCTCCTGCTGAAAGGAGCTAGTCCCTGTGTGTTGGCTGCCCTCCCTATTCTTGGCTGTATCATTGAAGACATCTTCAGTAATGTCTTCTACTTCTGGGGAGTCTGCCCTCTGCCTTTTAGCTTCTGGTTGTTGGGAGGATCCACTGAGGGGAGTGGACTCTTCTCTTTGTCTTTTGGTCCCCCTTTCTTCATGTGCCGGGGTCTGTAAAATTGAAGTGGTTAGGGGCTCCACTTGAGGGGGTGGTGTCTGCAATAAGGTGGTTTCTGGCAGCCCAGTTTGTGGCAGACCGGTTTGTTCTTCTTGCTGCCCTGTTTCTTGCTCTGGTTGTTGCTTTCCCTGCTCTGACTGCTGCTTTTTTGCTTCATCTTCAGCGTCCATTTTTCCCTTTCCCTTATCCAAGCCTGGTGCTGTTGTTGGCGGCGCTGTCCTGGTAACTGAGGTTCCTCCTCCTGATGTTTGAGGCAGCCTGAAAGGTACCTGGCAAATCGACCTGGAAGCTTGCGGGCTGGGTTGCAAAGGCTTAATGCAGTCAAGCCTCGAACTTTGAACGGTTTACTTGTCGAATTTGATGGCTGAATGCAAGATTTCGCGGCAGCAGGCTTGACAACGGCTAGTTCAGCTTCGCATGCAAAATAAGCGAAAAATATGCGTTTAGCCGTTTAAATCGGTAAATTTGGCAAAAGTATGAATTTGGCGCTTTTCCGCTGATGACGTCAGCATGACGTCATGGCGGGGCCCAGGTGAGGGGTGACGTGGATGCTGAGGTGTTAGCCAGGTCGGCAGGACACGGTGGCGGGCGGGCGCAAAGGCGGGCCCGCGTGGAGGACCAAGGGACGATGGGGCGGGCACCGGCGGGGTGACGTCAGAGCGGCGTGGACATGACGTGTAGGCATGACGTGTGGGGTAGTGGTATACGGGGTGGCGGTAAGTGGGTTCCCCGCACCACCTTTGGGCAAAGGCGGTAAGTGGGAGGAGGGCTCCGAACAACCTTACCGTCCGCCACGCGTCCATTGTACGGGATAGGTAAAACCGCTTTCCCCGGACGCTAAATGTCGGCACATCGAGATCTGAAATTGACCGCCCACCCTTAGATCTGGGCGCTGGAGATCTGACGGCTGGCGGGCCTTCCGACTGGTCGAGCATGTTGGGGAGGGGTCCCGCCAGCGCAATAAAATATTCAGTTTAATTTTTTGGCGGAGGACTATAGGCAAGTGGGTTTTTTCGCAGTTTTGGGTTTTTTGGGCCTTTTCAGGGGTTTTCATAGGAAAAGGGGGTTTTCTGTGCGCTTTCAGCAGAGAGACGGTAAGGGCTTGAGGGACAGGATTTCTGCTCATAACCAGGGGTCAGAGCACATCCAAGACAAGGTTGACCACAGTCCCAGGTGGACTGAAGTCTCCTTGGACCATTTACTTGGCTATAATGCCAAAAGGAGAATATGTAGATAATGCTGGGATTTATACACCTTGGTGTTAGTAATATTAGGGAGAAAGGCGATATAAGGGATTTGTACAATAGGGTTAGTGTTAGTTGTGGAGGAGGAGGTAAGTGGATGTGGAAATCATTGAGTTTATATGAAACAAGCTTGGTTTCAAGAGTAGATCAAAATGAAAAGAACTTTAGATAAGAAATGTGGCTTTTAAAGATCAAGAACCACTATGAAAACTTAGTCTTTTCCATGAATCTCAGGCTAGTGAGGTAATGTTAGAAATGAAATTGGAGGGGAGTGAGGGAAATTAGTCATGCTTCCAGCTGTAATCTTTTGCCTTGCTGCCCACCATCATCAACCTTGCAATGATAGGGATACCTTTCTGCAACCCCTGCTACCTACCCAGCTACTTGCCTAGCATTTTATTTCTTCTTGGAGGGTGCATTTGGACTTGCAGACCCTTACTTGCCTTTTCTTTTCCTTGGCTTTTTCTTTTGCTTTTTCTATCTACTTCTACCCTTATCTCTTTCAAGGTCCCAGATTAAGCTGTTGGGATCCTTTTCTTCCCTACCTAAACTAGTTGTCTGCCAAGATTAAACAGTTTGGACAGACTTTTTTCTCTAGTCTACAACACAAAATTGAACACACGGCATGATCCAGATTAGACTGTTGGATCATCCATCAAATTTGTAATAAGGTCCTCAATATTTGAAGTATTTCACACACCTCTGATTTCCTGGAAATATGGGATCTTTGTAGTAACAAAGCAGAGCATATTTGGATTTTCAATAATCAATCATGAAATATGAAACCTATTACTATAGGTATCCAACAGTGGCTCCACATGGGGATGGTTTTTCTTTTGAAAGACCAAGAACAGCAGGTCAGATTGCCTTGTTGCTTGATTGTCCATCTTAATCTTTGAGATCTGATGCATGTAACCTGTCAAAATTGTGTGCTTCTTTCTTGGAGAACCTCTGATATTATCTGCCTGTTTCTGCTAGTTGCAGCACTTAGGAAAACCTCTTTATACAATTTAAATCAAAAGAGAATATGTACAATTGCATATATACAATGAACCTTTGGATCCTTATCATATTGAACCATCATAATAGTGCTTCAGCATCCTGCCATTGACAGGACCTTCATCTAGTTCAGTCACAGTCAAACTTTTAAGGAAATAAGTGTTATTACCTTGTACTGCTTGGACAGCAAATGGTCCTTTCCATAAAGAATCAAACTTCCCATGTTTCCCTTTGTCTTCTCTTCTTGCATCCCACTTTAGAACTTTGTCTCCTAGATTGAAGTCTTCTGCCTTGGTTCTTCTGTCAAAGGCCTTTTTCAGTTTCTCTTGTAGTATCTGCACTCTGCTGAAAACTTGTTCTCTGGTCTGCTGTAAACAGATTATCTGGTTGATCCTTCTTTGCATGTCATTTGGCTCTGCTTGACTTTCTTGTAGAAGTTTCATAACTGGCACCCCTAGTGATGAAGGAAATCTGGCCTCTAATCCGTAGACTAACTCATATGGGCTGGTCCCAATTGATCTTTTGGTGGTTAATCTGTCTGCCCATAAAGCATTTACTAGTTTCTTGTGCCAGTTCTTTTTGTTCTCTTCCAGCACTTTCTTAATGATGCTTATCAGGCTTTTGTTTGATGATTCAGCAAGACCATTTCCCTGAGGATAGTAAGCTGTAGAATGGCCCAAAGTAATATGAAATTTATGGCAAAAGTTTACCATTTTCTTGGATCTGAAGGCAGCAGCATTGTCTGTTATTATCTTGTCTGGGCAGCCAAATCTAGCCAGTATATTGTTCTCTAAGAATTGAATGATCACTGAGTCATTTGCTTGTCTGCATGGGGCAGCTTCAATCCACTTGGTGAAGTAGTCTGTTGCTGTTAGAATCCATCTGTGTTGTCCTGAAGATGAGGGGTGAATTTCTCCAATGAAATCCAAGCCCCATTGTTGAAAAGGTCTCTCTGTTGCAATGGGCCTCAAAGGAAGTGGCAGCAGCTGTCTTTTGCCTTCAAACAGTTGGCACTTGTGGCATGATGTTGTGAATTTCTTCATATCTGAGAACATAGTGGGCCAGTAATAACCAGCCCTTAATATCTTGTCCACAGTGGACTTCCAGTACAAATGTCCACCACAGTCTCCAGCATGGAATTCTTGCATAATTTTATCAGTTTCATTCTCAAGAAGACAGTGCAGCAAAATACCTTCATGGTTTTTCCAGAGTAGATTCTCATCTAACACACAAAATTTGGATGTTTTCATTTTTAGGAACCTAGACTTAGTTCTGGACAGTCCTGGGGGAGCACACAGGTTTTGTAACACATAACAGATATCAGAGTACCATGGAGATTGTTCAAAGGCTACATTGATCTTTGGAGTCGCCAGCTCTGTTTCACTGTCCAGTTGGTTGATATCTAAGGCTTGGAAATTTGCTTCTGTCATTAACTTGGCCAAACCTTGCCCTTTAATCAGCTTTGTAGGTTTTATTTCAATGTCAAATTCAAGTATGTTTGCAATCCATTTTCCTCTTCTACCCTCTAAGTTTTCTTGGGTGAGAATGTCTTTGACAATAGGACTTGGTACATAAGCCACAACATGAGAGTAAAGGATATAGATCCTAAAATCTTTGATAGCTTTGATTAATGCATAGGCTTGTTTTTCCATTATTTGGTACTTCAAAGGAGCATCTCTAAGAGCTCTGCTGAAGAAGGCAATGGGCTTTTCATTCCCTTGATCATCTTTCTGCAATAAAACAGCAGCAATAGTATGCTGGGAGGCAAAAGAAAAAATAATAAAGTCTCTGTCAAACTGAGGATTAGTTAATATCGGGGTTTGGGTTAAAGCCAGTTTTATGCTTTCAAAGGCTTGCTTTGCTTCCACAGTCCACTTAACCTTTGAATCTTTCTTTAGCATATTGTTTAGTAGTCTGATCAATTCTGCTAAATTTGGGATGAACCTTCTTAAAAAATTGAGTTTTCCTAAGAATCCTTGCAACTCTTTGACATTCCTAGGGTGAGGCATTTGTAGGATTGCTTGTATCCTATCTGGATCAATTCTTATGCCATCTTTTGAAATGATGTGTCCTAAAAGTTTCCCTTCTTCCAAACCAAATAAAGACTTCTTGGGGTTTAAGGAAATGCCATATTTTCTGCATGTTATGAAAATCTGTCTTAAATGTTTCAAATGTTCTTGGTCAGATTTTGAGAAGGGTGTAAGATCATCTAAGTAAATGACCAAGAAATCATGAATTTCTTTTGCAAAAGCAATGTCCATTGCTCTTTGAAATGTTGCCCCTGCATTTTTCAATCCAAATGGCATTTTCACATACTTGAAAGTTCCCCATGGGGTAGTAAATGCAGTTTTGTCTTGATCATCAGGGTGCACTAAAATTTGATTGAAGCCTGAGAATCCATCAAGCAGTGATATCCTTGAGGCTCCTACTACTCTTTGGAGGATGTGATCCATTTTTGGTAAAGGGTAGTTATCTTTGAGTGAAACTTGATTCAGATTCCTTAAGTCTACGCAAAGTCTGATTTCACCAGTTTTCTTTCTGGTAGGGACTAAATTTGAGATCCATTCAGAGAATCTGATTGGTGCTATAATACCAGCCTTAAACATTTTATGCAACTCTTGTTCAATGGAAGGAAGGAGCACAGGATTGATCCTTCTCAATTTCTGTTTGAATGGTTTTTGATTAGGCTTGAGAGGGATGGTATGCTGGATGACAGATGTGTCATAGGACTTGAGATCTTCATATCCCCAGGCAAAGACATCTTGAAACTCTTTAAAGAGATCAATGTACTTGGGCTTTTGATCAGGGGGCAAAGAGGCAGATAGCTTTATTATCTTAGGCTTTTCCATAGTGCCAATATTGCATTCTTCAATTCTTGCATCTAATGGCTGCATCTTTGGCTTCCTAGGGATGTCATTTGAGTCAAAAATATCCTCTAATGGGGTAAGGCCCACTGGGAGGAAGTTGTCTTTGAGTTGTATGATTTCAGTTTCAATGTTACTCATCTCTTCACAGTCCATTTGTTTAATTTGTTGAATGTTTTCATTGTTGAAAATGGTTGGGCTGAGTAGTTGTTTTGCTGTCCTAGGTGACATTGGGTGAGCAGATTGTTGAAACTGTATTTGTGATTGACATGCTTCATTAAATATTTGTGATTGACTTGCTGTCTCAAGCATTTGTGATTGACTTGCTGTCTCAAGCATTTGTGATTGACTTGCTGTCTCAAGATCAATATTTAATCCTGTGAACTCCTGTTGCAGGGTTAAAAAATTGTTTATTTGCATGTCATCCTCAAATACTTGCCATTCTCTGACATTGTTTGGAATAGAGGGTCTGTACCTGACCTCAGCTGTGAAACAATTATTAGGTTCCAGTGGGAATTTGAAAGTGCTGGCAAATGTTGCCAAGCTATGTGCATGGAGGTTATGGCCCCTTGGAATTTTTGTGATAGCAAACTCATGAAAGGTCTCTAATATTTCGATTACAGCAGCCCTGTAGGATCTCAGCCTCTTGTCATTAGTGACAAAATTGCCTTTTACTTGTTGAATGACCAGATCAGAGTCTCCCCTGATAGAGAGGCTAGGTGCTTGTAATGATTTTGCAATCTTGAGGCCTAGTAATAGAGCTTCATATTCTGCCATGTTGTTGGTGCATCTGAAATTCAATCTGTAGGCCTTGCCTGTTGCACAGCCTTTCTCTTTGTTATGTATCCATACTCCCGCTCCTGCTCCTAACTTGTTAACCGAGCCATCAAATTCTAAGACCCACAAGATGCCTTGCTGGTCAGGAGGTTTGAGGTTCTGTTCATGGGGTGGTAGTGTGAGCATGAGTTGGGGTTTCTTCTCCCATTTGTTTTCTAGGATAGCTTCATCATTTGCCTGACCATCTTTGACCCCTAGGGGAGAACTAAAGTGTTTTGTTGTACTGATTGATGTTTTACAGGTGCTACGTGTTAGAATGATGTTTTGTTCTGGTTTAAATGTCTCCGTGCTAATGTGACTGTCCGAGAGGCCTATGCTGTCATTAAAGAGGATGTAAGAGTCTACGTCTGAATGAACTGCATATATTGGGAAATTTTGGGGTTTCTCTTCACTGCTAACCATATACTTCATGAGTGTTTCCCTATAAAGTCTTTTTGGTTGTCCAAAGACAGAGATGGTTGCATATGACGTGTCTAACTGCAGGGAGCCTTGAAGCTTTGCTCCCCATGATCTTGATAATAGCATCCCATACTTGGGTGGGATATCAGCAACAACAACATCCATCAAAATGGTCTTGTTGGGGAATTGGACCAGGGACACACACAAATCCTTAATTAGACCCAGGCACTTGACTTGACTAGAATCAAAAGAAAACAAGTCTTTGTATGGTCTTGTGATATCTAAGTTTAATCTTTCCATGACTGCTTTTGGCATCAGATTATGAGAGGCTCCTGAGTCAAACATTGCATTGTGCAGAATTTTGTCATGTACATGTAAGCTGACATAAAACGGTAAAACCCCTGTGACTACTGTTTTTCCATCTACCTCTGGACCAAATAGTAACTCTGGAGTGTCATCTAATACATTTACATCATCTTTGCTATTGGTGAGCTGAAGGGATTTTTTAATCTGTTGTTTGTACATGTCATGCTTTGCTAGCTCTGAGAGGGGAATTGCTACCTTTAACTTGCCAATCTCTACTCCTAGGTCAAAGGGTTTGTCAATTTGCAATTTGGGATCACGGGTAGCAGTTCTTTCTTTGTTTATTACATCTTCTGGTGGGATTTCATCTTGATTTTGGAACCTGCCCCTAATATTGATATCTTGAGGGGCAATATTTGGGTTAGGCTCAGAGGATAAGGTTGCCATGGGTTGTTTTGATGGTGACAGTGGTTCAGTAACCTCTTCAACCACTACTTCCTTTGTAGGCAAGTTTGGCAAATGATCAGGTTCAGTGACTGAGCTTTCTTTGGTTTGCTGTTTTTCTTTTATCTTTTCGGGTTGATTTACATTTACAGTCCTACTCCTTAGTTTGTATTGTTTGTGGACTTCATAGACAGCAGTGTCATATCCTTGTTTAAAATCAAAGGATTCCCCTGACTTAGTTTGAAATGTATTGCTCTCATCCTCCTCATGGTCTTCTTGGGTTAAGAATACATGATTTTTGCCATCCAGACCTATTAAATTGATTTCAGGGTCCTCATTTAGCTGATTTGCAGTAGAAGTTTCTGCATAATTTTCTTGAAAAGGGGGTCTGATATCTTGGTCAGCATTAGTCTTTCCTATATTGGGGTTTTGGGCTCTCCTGAAATTTGGGTTTCTAGGAGGATTGTTTTGTGGTGTCTCCCATGATGATTTTCTTTCTACTGATTCCACTCTCTCCCCCAACCTCTTCATGCTATTTAGAATTGCATCTAGCTTTTGGTCGAAACCCGAGGTTTCTTCTTTGAAGCCAGTTTTCTTTTCCAGCTTTGCCCTGTTTCTTTTGGCAATTAGGTTGGCCTCTACAGTGACTGCAACCCTTTGAGCTTCTGCAAGGGTTGGAGGGTCTCTTTCTCTCAACTGATAGGCCATATCAGAATCAAAACCATCAGGGAAATTATAAAGGGCCAAATCAGGAGGGGGTCTTAAGTTCTGAGGGATAGCATTGTATATGTTGTTAAACCTGGCACAATACTCTAACACTGTCTCTTGGGGACCTCTTTTAATAGTGTTATATTCACCAAGTATGTGGTGGGGATCTCTCTTTTTCTCCCATCTGTTAGTAAATTCCTGGTATAAAACTTCAGGGGTTGCAATTGAATTTGCATTTAAGGACCTAAACCAAGTTCTGACATCCCCAGTTAAGCTTTGAACAAAGATTCTCATCCTGACACTATCATCATCAATTTCATAGGTCTCAAAGTGGTCTTGCATCTTTTTAGCATGCTGGATGGCCGTCAAAGGGCCATGGGAATCAAAAAATGAGAGTCTGGTTTGATAATCTTGGGGTAGGGCTGGCGCATTGGCTGGAATCTGCAATGGTGCATATCTGTTAGCCATGTTTATAGGGTTAATAGGGTTGATAGGAACAAATGGGACAACTGGGATTACAGGTGTACTGGGGTTAATAGGATGGGTAACAAGTGGAGAACTGGTTGAGTGAGTATGTGCAGATGGTGAAGATGGAAAGGTAGGACTTTGAGGGGTTGAAGATGAACTAGGGGAATTGGGTGTGGAACGAAAAAGGACTTTGCAAGGAGTGGGAATGAGGATGGGTTGGTCTGACCTTATATCTGAATCAGCAGGTTTATCCTGCTTGTGCTGTTTCCTTATGTTCTTTGGGATGATATTTGGGTTATCAACAATGATGGGTTGATCAGGGTCAGGGTGTGCCCTAGTATGCCTTGGGTTTCTTTTAGGAGCCAGCTTCTAAGTGTTCTTTCAGAACTTTATACAGAAGTTTTGTATTTACAAGGGCAAAATAAGAACTCTGGAATGACTATATATGTTTCAAGGCTAGGATAAGTTTCCCTAGTTAGCTCTTCCCTAAGACTGCCCCTGTATTAGAGAAACAGTCCTAAGATGTCTTGGCTAGTTTCAGGCTTGATGAAAGCTTTGGAAGATAGATAGTAATTGAATAGTCTTAGGTTCCCCAGTGGAGTCGCCAATTATGTTAACACCCAGGTTGTTCCCTATGACTCCCAAGGGAATACGGCCGGGGTAACCACTAACCAATCTTTTAATCACTGTTTCTAGCCAAACAGTGATCAGAGAGGGCTCTCTCTTTATGATTTATATCTACAGTGATGGTGTTTTAGGCTAGGTATTGAGTACAGGTTATGTTTGTGTTTCGGTTGATGAAATTCCCTTAGACTTCAGTGATGTAGTTTTTAGATATGTTGAATATCATTGGGCAATGGAGTCTGTGGCTTAATGTGTTTGAATCTGTGAGATGAAAGATGGAACTTACAGGGCCATTTGGGTGTTTAATAGAACAGATTTTTGATTAAAAGACTGGAAACAGGTAGCACGAACAGTGAAAGCATTTAAGAATTTTCACTATTTATCTATATGTTCCCAACAGATAGCTTTAAGAAGAGAAAACAGAGGTCTTAGGGGCAAAAGTTGAATCCCTGAGAATGACTGTTACAATAAAACACAGTTTTGAATTGCAGCAATTAAGAATTACAATTCTGTTACTGTATATGAGGAAAACATATATAATAGCTCAGTTTGAGTCCAGGGTAAACATGGTTAAATCCTGGTACTATCCTTTCACCTTGCTATCAAGTGTAAAACATTAAATCGACAAAGAGAACAAAAGACTCAAAACAGACACGACAAAGAGATTTGAGAATACTTATAGTTTTATGCAACACCCATGGAATCCTGTAACATGCATCCTTCACCACAAGACATCAAATACACCAAACTTCTGGAAGTTCCATTCCTCCTTTGTATTAATTCTCTGAAAATATTACAGCAGATGGAAGTTATCCAAGAGAAAATTCCAGCCACCTCTTATGCGTTACTAAGGGGGGGTATATATACAGATTTACATTTGGAAAATATCTGAAAGAAGAGTAAATGCCTCATAAATATGCTGCCAACTGCTAGTGAGCAGTAGCCAAAGAAGTAAATGAAGAAGTAAATGCAGTAATAGCTCTTAGTCCTTTAGCTGTCAGAATCTGTCAGATGCTGTTGAATTTGTAGCAGTTGTAGTCGGCTGAAGGCGTGTGTTTCAAAATGTGGCTAGCTGTCACTGTTAGTGATGAATCACTTTTTAGATATTTTCCAGTCACCGACCACTTTATACTTGTCTTGCGGTGACCTGAGCTGGCTTTTGACCCGGAGTTTTGAAACTACTGTGGCAGAATCTGGAGCATGGCTTGCCACCAGTCCTCCTTGGGCATTTGATGCCTTCACATTTTAATCAATGTCTCATCAAGCTCTGTGTATTTGAAAAAACTGGGAGGAGTTTCAAATAGATGATTAACTTCATTTTCAATAAAAAATGACCCTTCAAGCTGAGTGTACAAACTCTGTCCTGTAGGAGGAACAGTTTCTTCAGAAGCACTGCTGGATGCAGTGATTTGATTTTCTATGTACGCGGCCATCCTATTTGTAAATTGATCTCTGTTGATCAATTTCCCTGTACCGCTCAATAGGCTAGGCATTCCTCTTGCCTGTAGCATCCCCATTTTGAGCTTGAAGTCTTCAACTTCAGTCTGTATCTCATAGCTCCTCCTTTCTGCTGTCTGCACATATCCTCTGAGTGTTAGCACCTTTTTGGTCATAAGGATGGCCTCCGTTCTGTTGGTGATTCCAACTGCTGCCAGCTCATCTTTGTCTTGCCTGTTCAGAAAGTCTATCAGTTGGCTAGCTTGTTCAGGTCTATTTCCTAGTGCTGTCTTAGCCCTCTGGATATCTATCTGAGCTTGCACAATTAAATCCATATGTTCATGGATTGTTTTGAGTGATTTCCACTGTTTAATCATGCTTTGGGTGATTTTATTCCATAAGATCCTCTTGATCTCAGCCATGGTGTTTTTGAGATCAAGCTCTTTCTCCAGGGCTTTGATTCTGTCCTTTTGGGTCTTGATCTGTCTGCCCTGTTCTGCCACTGTCATTTTAGACTGGTCATACTTGGCATCTATCTCTGCCAGTTTTTCTTTTGCCTTCCTTATCTCATCTGCTTGTAGCTCCATTTGCTTAACAGCCTTAGTTAGTTCTTCTATGCTGGGCTGGTCAACTGTATTTGCTGTTGTAGGGGCCACTGCTGCCCCAGAGCCTGTTGCTGCTGTAGAATCTGTTGGGGGAGTTGGTAGTGTGGATTCTCCCTGTTTGTCCTGTAATGACTTCTCCAGCTCCTTCTCTAGCTCTTGGATCCTTTGATCCTGCTGCAATAGTAGATCAAGTTGTTGATCAACTTGTTTTTCTTTTTGCAGTTCAGCTGTCTGAGGATGTTCTGTAGGTGACAGCTTCAATCTCCTCTTCATGGCATTGAGATCATCCTCTTTTTTCTTCAGGAGGGCTTTTACCCCGGTTGGGTCACTAGGGTTATGCCCTAGATCAACAATAATCTCTTCAAGAGATTTTATCCTGTTATCCTTGGCCCTGGAAGACAATCTCTCAAAATCCAGTTGAGTATTTGTGTGCTTCAAGGATTCTTTCAGCTCATGAGCTAGTGTGGCCTTATCTACCAAGGTGGCATAGACCATTTCTCCAGTCTGCTTATGGAGCTCAATTTGGTCCATAGGATGTATGTCTTTGGCCAAGACCTCCACCCTTGTTTTGATGAAATCAGCAGTGGACATTGGGTTGGGCCCCTTAGGTTTGAAATGGCTGAATATCATCTTCTCCTCTTTGAAGTCGTAGACCGACATCAATCTTTCTTGTTGGGCTGGAGTGGCATCTATAAATTGCTTGTAAACCTCAGCCCTCAATAGTTCATTTGCTGCCTTGATTTCTTTGAAGGTGGCCTTAGCACCTTTGAGCTTCTGGCTTTGTTGAGAAGAAGATGATACCTCCAAGCCAAGTTGTAAATTCTGCTCCTGCTGAAAGGAGCTAGTCCCTGTGTGTTGGCTGCCCTCCCTATTCTTGGCTGTATCATTGAAGACATCTTCAGTAATGTCTTCTACTTCTGGGGAGTCTGCCCTCTGCCTTTTAGCTTCTGGTTGTTGGGAGGATCCACTGAGGGGAGTGGACTCTTCTCTTTGTCTTTTGGTCCCCCTTTCTTCATGTGCCGGGGTCTGTAAAATTGAAGTGGTTAGGGGCTCCACTTGAGGGGGTGGTGTCTGCAATAAGGTGGTTTCTGGCAGCCCAGTTTGTGGCAGACCGGTTTGTTCTTCTTGCTGCCCTGTTTCTTGCTCTGGTTGTTGCTTTCCCTGCTCTGACTGCTGCTTTTTTGCTTCATCTTCAGCGTCCATTTTTCCCTTTCCCTTATCCAAGCCTGGTGCTGTTGTTGGCGGCGCTGTCCTGGTAACTGAGGTTCCTCCTCCTGATGTTTGAGGCAGCCTGAAAGGTACCTGGCAAATCGACCTGGAAGCTTGCGGGCTGGGTTGCAAAGGCTTAATGCAGTCAAGCCTCGAACTTTGAACGGTTTACTTGTCGAATTTGATGGCTGAATGCAAGATTTCGCGGCAGCAGGCTTGACAACGGCTAGTTCAGCTTCGCATGCAAAATAAGCGAAAAATATGCGTTTAGCCGTTTAAATCGGTAAATTTGGCAAAAGTATGAATTTGGCGCTTTTCCGCCGATGACGTCAGCATGACGTCATGGCGGGGCCCAGGTGAGGGGTGATGTGGATGCTGAGGTGTTAGCCAGGTCGGCAGGACACGGTGGCGGGCAGGCGCAAAGGCGGGCCCGCGTGGAGGACCAAGGGACGATGGGGCGGGCACCGGCGGGGTGACGTCAGAGCGGCGTGGACATGACGTGTAGGCATGACGTGTGGGGTAGCGGTATACGGGGTGGCGGTAAGTGGGTTCCCCGCACCACCTTTGGGCAAAGGCGGTAAGTGGGAGGAGGGCTCCGAACAACCTTACCGTCCGCCACGCGTCCATTGTACGGGATAGGTAAAACCGCTTTCCCCGGACGCTAAATGTCGGCACATCGAGATCTGAAATTGACCGCCCACCCTTAGATCTGGGCGCTGGAGATCTGACGGCTGGCGGGCCTTCCGACTGGTCGAGCATGTTGGGGAGGGGTCCCGCCAGCGCAATAAAATATTCAGTTTAATTTTTTGGGCGGAGGACTATAGGCAAGTGGGTTTTTTCGCAGTTTTGGGTTTTTTGGGCCTTTTCAGGGGTTTTCATAGGAAAAGGGGGTTTTCTGTGCGCTTTCAGCAGAGAGACGGTAAGGGCTTGAGGGACAGGATTTCTGCTCATAACCAGGGGTCAGAGCACATCCAAGACAAGGTTGACCACAGTCCCAGGTGGACTGAAGTCTCCTTGGACCATTTACTTGGCTATAATGCCAAAAGGAGAATATGTAGATAATGCTGGGATTTATACACCTTGGTGTTAGTAATATTAGGGAGAAAGGCGATATAAGGGATTTGTACAATAGGGTTAGTGTTAGTTGTGGAGGAGGAGGTAAGTGGATGTGGAAATCATTGAGTTTATATGAAACAAGCTTGGTTTCAAGAGTAGATCAAAATGAAAAGAACTTTAGATAAGAAATGTGGCTTTTAAAGATCAAGAACCACTATGAAAACTTAGTCTTTTCCATGAATCTCAGGCTAGTGAGGGAATGTTAGAAATGAAATTGGAGGGGAGTGAGGGAAATTAGTCATGCTTCCAGCTGTAATCTTTTGCCTTGCTGCCCACCATCATCAACCTTGCAATGATAGGGATACCTTTCTGCAACCCCTGCTACCTACCCAGCTACTTGCCTAGCATTTTATTTCTTCTTGGAGGGTGCATTTGGACTTGCAGACCCTTACTTGCCTTTTCTTTTCCTTGGCTTTTTCTTTTGCTTTTTCTATCTACTTCTACCCTTATCTCTTTCAAGGTCCCAGATTAAGCTGTTGGGATCCTTTTCTTCCCTACCTAAACTAGTTGTCTGCCAAGATTAAACAGTTTGGACAGACTTTTTTCTCTAGTCTACAACACAAAATTGAACACACGGCATGATCCAGATTAGACTGTTGGATCATCCATCAAATTTGTAATAAGGTCCTCAATATTTGAAGTATTTCACACACCTCTGATTTCCTGGAAATATGGGATCTTTGTAGTAACAAAGCAGAGCATATTTGGATTTTCAATAATCAATCATGAAATATGAAACCTATTACTATAGGTATCCAACAGAACATGCTCATGGAATCCATCCAAAAACCTACCTTCTTCAAGCTCCATTAGCTAAGCGAGTCATTCATCTAAGGCTCCGTAGTCTACCATTCCTGTGAAAGATACTATGCGTATAATAGGCACAATATACTCCATAGGCATTACAACTTCCATGCCATAGACCAACGTAAAAGTTGTCTAACCTATGAGATTTTTGCAAGTAGTTATGTATGCCCATAATAATACTAGTACGTGCACATCCCAATCATTCGTTGTGCATTGAAAACCTTCGTCAGCGCATTCTCCAATATCTTATTAAAAGCCTCAACCATTCCATTGCACTGAGGGTGATATGGTGTTCTCTTCTAGTGGTAAACGTGGAACTCTTATGTGAGTGCACTCATCGTTTCATTGAGAAAATATGTATCATGATCACTCATCAATACCTTTGGGCAACCAACCCTATTCAACACATATTCAAAAAAAAAAATTGTTGTTGTTGCCCCTGTACAATATTTCATGGGTTGTGCCTCCACCCATCTAGTCAAATGCTTTCTCGCGGTGATGATATAACGTACACCAGTTGTCTTGGCTGGGGGTTGAATTGGTCCTACAAAATCAATTGCACATTTCTCAAATGGATGCAATTAAAGGTACGGATTTAGAGGTAGCTCATCCCTCCACGATGGCCTGCCCACTCTCTGACTTGCACTGCATGCCCTACAATATGATTTAGAATCTTTATGTAGCGTCGACCACCACAACCCAGTGAGCAAAATCTTCTACGTCGTTTCTTTTCCTACATAATTCCCTCTCGCATCTCCTACATGAGCTTCAGCGAGGATACTATTTCGTTCAAAATCAGGCACATAACGTTGAAGTATCTCATCTGATCCCATTTTATACAAATGGCCTACAAGTACTGAAAAATACGCCACACACACCAACAATTCTTTCTTCTGCTAACTGGTATATCCCTCTGGAGTTGTTCTTGTAGTCAGGAAGTGGATAATATTTGCAAAGTGATTATCCTCTATGTGCACTACGAAGAGTTACAGGGCAGGAAACCCTTCCTCCAAATTGGTAGTCTCTTCCCTTGTTTCAATGCGCAACAGATGGTCTAACCCCGTAATCAACCTTCTTGGCTTAACAATTACCTCAAAATAATATTCTTGAAACAAAAAAACCATCTGCATATCCCCCCCCCCCCTAAAAGTGGCTTATTGACTAGATACTTCAATGCAGAATGGTCTGTGTACATCTTAAAATGTTCGCTTAGCAGGTAATGTCTAAATCTATGGAGCATGTACACCATAGCTAACCCTTCGCACTCTATCGTCGAGTAATTCTTCTCAACTTTTGACAATTTTATTCTTGCAAATGCTATAGGGTGATCCAGTTCTCCTCCACTAGTCTGTGTTACTACTTCTCCCAATGCAATACACGATGGATCAATGTGCACATGGAATTCTTTCTTCTAGTCGGGGAAGACCAAGATCAATGCGATAACCATTTTCTCTTTCAAGACATCCAGACTGCACTGACATTCTTCATTCCAATAGATTGTAGCATCCTCCTTTAACAACTTTTTCATGGGCATGGTCATCTGAGCAGAATCCTTGATGAACTTTCAATAATACCCGGTATGGCCTAGCATTGCGTGTAGTTATCTAACACTCCTTGGGGCTTCCAAATTGATTATTACCATGATCTTGGTAGGGTCCACCGTGAGTCCTTGCCTCCATACCAAATGACCTAATAGAATCCCAAAGGGAACATAAAACAAACACTTTTCTAGGTTCAGCACAATCTGATACCTTTGAAATGTATCCAACATTAAATGCAGATTGTCTACATGGCACTTGACTAGCCTAAATACTATCCAAAAATTGAAATAGACCTCCAAGAATTTGTGACTGAATTATTTGAATGACGTAATGACTACGCGAGTGGTGCATTCTTGAGTCCAAATGACATTACTGTATACTAGAAACTACCCCATTTCATCCTGAAGGTTGTCTTACTCCTATCCTCTGGCATGATATTAATATGATGGTACCTAGAGAACCCATCAGTGAAGGAATACACTTCCTATCCTCCCACATTGTCCAACACTTCATCAGTAAACGGCGTCGGAAAGGGATCATGGACATAGGCATAATTAAGCTTTCTGAGATCTATGCAAATCCTTCTTTCATCCTTCTACTTCTTTTCGTGAACTACCATTGGACTCACCGAATCAGAGTCCTCCATGGGTTCAATAATACCTACTTCAAGCATCTTGTCCAACTCCAAGCGGACCTCTTCCTTGAATTTTGGATTAAGGTGATATGGCCTCTATTTAATAAGCTTCGCATCTAGTTTCAAAGTTATTTTCATCACTCCCAAATCACCTATGATGCCTTTCAAGTCCAAAATTTTTATAGGGAACAAGTCCTGATATTCGCGAAGTAACAACGACTTTATCTATTATAGCATCATCGCAGTAATCCCTAATATTCGCAAACTTGAGCTCCGCCTCTATGTCAATGTTTACTTTCCTAGTTTTAAATGGCGTATTGATGTCTGGATTCTGCATCTACGGTCCCTCTACCTCGCAGTGGCTTTCTATTTCTAGAATGTTAATATTCCTTGGATCCTTTTCCTCTCCTTCAACAGTCACATTATAGCACTCCAGGGCATGGCACAGCTAGCTGCTCCAATCTGGTTGAATCAATTTGAAAGGATCCTTCGGTATTCTGTAGATTGCTACCTTAACCTTCTGCAGTGTCTCATCAATGCTTTCGAAACCGTCTTCAAAGTTGAATGTAATCACAAATCCTTCTCTTAAGACATCCCATTCTGTGGTGCTATTGCAGAGCTCCGTCTCTAAATACTAGTTCATAGGGTTTACATTGATAATGTGATAGAATAGATGCACCCATTCTAACTATGGCTTCTTTCCATATACCTTAGTCCATTTAGCCAAGTGATCATGCATATCATTCCTCCCATCATACTTCTTAGTTACCCATACTTTAGGCCAACCAAACCACGTTCTCATCATTCTTTTGTAATTGCACCATTCATCAAAGTTATCTGTATGCATACCCCACCACTGAGCAGGTGTAGCGTGAAGTGCCTAGTCCAATGCCTGAAAACGGTAATCCTCTGTAACTTCTCTTTCAAAAGAATCCAAAAATTTACCCACGTTAGTTAAACCATCATAATAAGGAAAATTTCTTACCTTCGATGACACAAAGCGCAACGATTTGGTCATCATGTTGCAGTGCAATGTGGATACTTCATGCAATCCGTTTTGCCAATGTTCCAACTATTCATTTGAATCTGAAGAACAAGAACTTTTGTGGTCCCATGAATTTGTCCATTAGTTGTAAGGATTAACCCAGTCTTGGTCTTGTACTGTTATCTTATAGATTGGGTCGAAATCATTGTCACTTTCATAGTCGCGGCCTGGTTCAGTATAGCACGGTCCTTCTGCAGGGTCCAATGGGACCACAATGCGGAGATATTTTCTTTCAAATGACATTGACTGCTTATTCAAATTGATTACCCCATTCATGTCAATAGCCCAATCAATTCCCATGAGTGCGGGGTTTGGATTTTTGTCATCAACAATCTCTATCACTTCAAAATCAGTTAGCGTGCTCACACCTTCTATATCAGAGACCATTGTAGTGAAGGTCTCCCCATCCTTTCCCATGTTTGTTTAGGCAAAATGTTCACATCGGACACTAGATCTAAAATAACCTTGTTCATCTCATATTCTACTATTTGCGTGGTGAGCCTCATATCTCGCCCTATTCTCATCTTGTGTTTGCCTATCTTTCTGACCATGCAGTGTCCTTACCAACACACTTTTTTATTAGTTATTCTAGCCCTTTCACTCCCTTTCTGTCGTACAATAAGTCTACAATAATGTGGTAAGCACAAAGGCTTCAACCTCTGTAGGCACACTGGTATCTGACAACTTCTTTTGACTTCCTGAGATAGAGTCCTCATCAAAGCTTTTCTTCAATTCCATGAATGTTTCCTTCTCATGCTCTAGATCAAACCACACCTCCATTTCTGGAGCCTTGTGGACCCACTTAATTTCTCCAGGTTGTTTCCCTTTATCATCACTCGTCATCATTTTGCTTTGCAGCACAGTATTCACATTGGGATCCTCTTCGCGGGGCTCGGCCCTCACCATCTGTAAATTTTGGGTAGGTTGTTGAGGTTGCGCCTTCTTCTCCTGCATTTTAGCTATAAATATAGGGTATTCCTCTATTGGGTGGTCAAACTAATTGCAGTATCAACATGACATGTGTCTATGGTTTTTACATTCTCATCCATAGTTTCCTAGCATTTCGTAATTATAGCAAATAACTTTCCCTCGACCTCTCCCAGGTCCTCCTCCTCGTCAGCCTCATTTGTGGCCCTGATATCCTTTGTGTGCTCCCCCAACACCCTGATTCAAAAGTGAAAATTTTTCTTTCATTTATTATGTAGGGATTCTTTACATCATTAATTCATAGCTATGGAATTGGTGCTCATCATGGCCCACTAATTTACAGAAATCGTAGAATAACTGTTGTGGTGTTTGCACGAATTTTTGCAACAAGTGGTAATTGTCTATTACATGTTTTCTAGCTACCTAATAGATAGCGACCATAGTGTGGGCCCTGTACTTGGTCCTGCTAGAGCTTCCTGCCTCAGAGGCATTGGCCCTCCCCCTGTAATATAATTCATGAAGATAGGGCAGTGATATTTATCATGCCCCCCACTTTTACACTTGAGGCACCAAACTTCTTCGCATGCCTCTAGCCGAGATGCTTTTTCCTTTTTCAATCTCTGCAACTCTAAGCAAAGGTTTTGCAACTCTACATGGATTTGTTGAACCCCCAAAGAAGCATCCTGAATATGAATTTCATGCAATATCATCACAATTTTCAGGTCTTCCACCTGAGTTCCTATATTTTGATGTGATAAATCAACCCTTAGGTGGGCCAGGAGCGAGGCTACAAACCACTCGCGGCGTTGACTATTTGTGAGATTCATATTAGATTCGCGGATCTGGAACTTCAATCTTTGATATAATTCATAGGGTGTTTAGTCAGGCCTCATCATGATTTTCTTGAATCCAATTACTAATCATGATTCATACGTAGGCTTACCAAATTATTTGTTGAGTGCAGTTTGAGTGTCTACTAATGAGGCTAGCGGGTTATCGATGTAGTACTTAATGTACCATGTCAGCGCGTGATCCTATAGAATATTAACCAACTATGCCTTCTTTGTATTGTCATCCATAATTTCTTTTGCTATCCACACAGCCTTTGCAATGAACTAAAATTGATCTCGGTACTCACTTCCCAAGCCCTTGAAAACGTGAAACTTCATTGTATTCGACATGTTGAATGGTGATACAGGTGGTGGTGGTGTGGGTGAAGGTGTATGTTGTGGAGGTGGTGTGGATGGATGAGGCATACACAAAAAATCCTGCATTATCAACTGAACAACACTCTGCAATGAGGCCTGGGTTTCTCCCTCGTTGTCACTTGAAGGAGGTCAAATCAATGGACTATATTCAGGACCTTTTCTCCGTTGATTTCTAAAACTTTGTTTGCTTCCCGTAGATCCAAACATCAAGATAATGACATAACCTGCTTTTCACACAAGAGAATCTTAATCCAAATATTCAAAGACCTTAAATACTTACCTCACGGTCCTTTGGAGAAGCATCATTCTGCTTCACTGTAGCTGACTGAGGTATCCACCGTGAATTCTGTCACAAATCTTCCTATGAATCAATCAAGCCAGTGATCAACAACATGTGCAATCTTATCTTTAGAAGCTTCCAACCTTCGCATGAGCTCCAAGGTCCACACTATCAGATTGTCAAGCCTCCACCTTCCTTGGTCATCTGCCAATTTAGCGATCAACTTGTACAGCTCGATGAGGAAGGTGCAGAAGAAGATCTTGTGTATTTCTCTATACAAATATCTATCCAACCACTATTCTTTCGTTAGGCACTGATTTATGTTTTCTTACTCTAAAAATTCATGGATCTTTATATCCAACCACTTCTCAATTTCCTTTTTGGTCGGATTCCAGTGATGCAACATTGCACATCTCTTTATGCAGATCTCGGTCTCGACAACAGAACCATTTTTTGGCTTAGTGGGTCCTGACCCAGTTTTATAGTTAGTTGTGCCAAACAAATTCCTACACTAGTGGCCCTTTTGGCATCAATCCACGGAGCGTGAAGTAAAATCTCACTAGAAGCAGTATGGGGGGATGTTGGAACCAAGTTTCCACACCCAGAGAGTAGTGTGATGTCATTTTGTGCCCTATATCTTCCTTCATGCAGATCGATAATCCCTTATGGCTTATTGATGTAAATTCCTTTAGTCAGCCTCTAAGCCTCTGTGAAGCTCTATGAATGGCTATCACGAACCTTGAACAGGTGAATTAGCTAGTTATGTGCATCATAGGTTACTTTAACCCAGTATTTACTCAGATCTATTTAAGTGTTCAATATTTTTAACATACAAATATATACTATTCACGTAAGCACTTAACATTAATTACATTTAGATAACAATATAGATCCAGTAAAGTCATGCATTAATACATCATTATTTCACAAAACCATCATTATCACAACATAAAGCGCATTCATTCGCGATAGAATTAAATGGATAAACATGGGAATTTCTGTAATAATATTCTTTATTGATAATTATTTAAGCTTACAGACTCACGACTTCCCTACACACTTAGCTACAAGGGCCCGCGCACTCAGCTACGAACACTACTCTAGGCCTCTGCGCACACAACTGCAGATCCTTTATTCTACCTTATGCAATCACGTAGACTCCTTATGTCGTACCCATAGATAACTTCTATTCCTCACTTATCTTATTGCCTTAGACTCTCTAAGACACACCTATTTATACAATCCCATGATCTAGCTAAGGATTCAAAATTTCCACGAGAACGAGCTACCTAACTTACATACCATTTCGATGTAGGGCGCACGAGGGTGCATTCAAATATTCTCAGATGAACTTATTCCTCTATGATGCTATTAGATGATCACCATAATGTCGTTGGTAGGGTCCTCCCCCTATTTCCCTTCAAATTTAGGGATATCTTAAGGAAATTTGGTTGGCATAGGGGTTCATTGTCGATTGTGGGCACTAGGGTCATTTGTAAGCTTGGTCGGATCTAGAATATTTAAGGAAGCTACAAATGGGATTATGTTGATATTCACTATCATGAAATGCCCTTGAAATAAAGTGTTGAACGAAGTCCCTTATGAAGGAGTATGAGTGGGGCTAATTGGAGGTGTTGTATGTGGACTCCCCTTAGGGGTGCTAATATGAGTTTCTTGAGGGGGATTTGTCCTAATCAAGGTTGCAACAAGAATAGTTGAGCCAATTAAAGTGGATGGATGTTTTCTCTTGTGTTGAAATAACAAGAGACCTGGAACACATTTTGGCAATCGGGTGATATCTTGAAGGCATCTAGTGAAGCGGGTAACCCTTTCATCCGCTATGGTGCCCTAGTGTGTGTGTATGTGTTACTAATATGATGAGGGATGATTTTCTTGCAAACCAAATGTATCGTGTAAATAAAAGAAAGGGTTAATTTTCCATTTATATATCTAATATGTGAAACAATAAAAATAAATAAATTTGTGAGGTTTTAAAATCCTATAAAAACACATATTTCATTAAATTTTGAATTAAATAATGTATAACTAATTTGAAAATAACCAGAAAGATCAATTCTAGTGATGTCCTTGTAATTAAATTTGCCTAATTTTAATGAAATATGTTTTTAAATACCTAAAATGTCCTTCCGCTAAAATAGTAATTGGGTTTTGAGAAGGTTCTTTAGTACCGTATTAGGGACGTGTCAAAAGTACTGATGATGTTTCCAATAGCCAAGAACCAACTAAGGTTTGGAGAGGGTTATAGTGTGGGGTATTGGGGCTACATGCCAAAAGAACATCTAATTCTTCTAGTAACCTAACAAAAACTACCTTAGGTGGACTGCTCCTATATGTGCTACCTATAGGGAAAGATGCCCTAAGATTTGGCCTCTAATTTACCTATGTCTAGTGGCAATTAGTGAATCTCAACTTCTATTTTTTATTTTCACATGCAATACACCTACTAAGTGTAACAATGCCTAGTTGAGTTTCCATGTAAATAAATAATACCAAGGTCATGGGACAACTATTTCAAGTTGAATGGTGGGAAAACATTATAGTGGGCATCACTTATGGTTTAATAAGGCATTGGAAAAGGAAAATAGGTAATAAATGGCATTTAATTATGGTGAATAAAATAAAATAGGATAAAAGGAAGGTGAAGATACACAAATTTTGATGCAAAGGAAACTAGAGACAAATTAGAGGAAAATGAAAGGAAAAAAAAAGGAGACATAGTGATAAAAAGGCATTAGAGAAAGAGTTCACCACTTTTGTCAATTCAATCTTGGTTCTCTCCTAACACTCTCATACACTCTTGCACACTTAGAGCAATCTTGGAGCACTCTAGCATTCACTTGGAAGTAGATAAAGTAGGCAAAGGACACACAAGGAATTATTGGGCAGTGAAAGAAAAGAATGGATAAACAACTACACTAGGGATACTTTTCGAGTAACAAGTTGCATGTGTGATTTCCTTGCTCGTTTTTGGATGCAAGCTATATGCATGTGGTTCATTGGTTATGTGTTTTCATTGATATGGAAATTTTCCTAAATTGATAGTGGTTCTACCTTTCCGTGCCATTTCATAGATATCCATGATGTAGGGGGTTCCCCATTTAGAGTTTATGATTGGTTCTTAGGTTCCATATGGCTATGTGTTGGCATGGGACCTATGGAGACTTGCAACAACTTGGGTCCATATAGGCTATGGGTTGAGATGGAATCCTTGAAGCCCTGGATAGCTTGGGAAGATACCAATCTCATTGGTGTTAGTGATTTTTAGACCATATAGGTGAGATCAATATGGCTAAGGGTTGAGGTGGTTTGGCCTCTGGAAGCCCCGGTTGGTTTTACTTTCGTTTAAACATTATGATCTTGTATTCATGCTTGGAATATGGCATAGAGGTGATTGGATGAACAGATATTTTGTTTAGCCAATCTATGACCATATTGTACGTGGAAGTCCCTGACTTGGTTGTTAATTTCATATGTTAATATCAACTATTTTTCCTATTGTGATCTATGAGCACGTGTATTGGCTATCATGTATATCTTTTGGTTGATTTGTCATGGTTTTTCTCTCGTTATATGCCAGTTATATGCATGGTTCTATGATGTGCTCTTACTATAGATCTATTGCACTCAATTATGCAAATATTTATTTCTCCATCATCTCATGCCCAATTGAGATCACTAGACAACAAACGAAAATGGCTAAGACAATCTAATAACAATCCCCAATCTAGATGGCCATGCATGAAATTTCAAATGCTACAAAGTATCAGCAAGTATCTTTCCTACTTGTAGGTTAGTGAAGGGTTTTGGGCCTAATGCAAAATCCTTGTGCTCCAATCAAGAGATATCTTTCATCAACACCCAATCCAAACCCTTACCCAAACAAAACCAAACAGAGATAATAAAGGATCTTATTCAGAAGATCGTCAGCTCAAAACATCGAGAAATACCACATATAAATTACTAAAATATTGATATAATGGGAAGGAGAATAGGTTTTTATTAACCATATAAGTGAAAGTACATCAATATACCTTTCGATAAAGGATATCTCCTCCTCAAGCTTGTAGTACCGTCTCCTCTCCGAATGCAACAGAGCTCTCGTGCTATATTTTAGATATTTCTCTTCACCCCTTTCCTCGTGGTGAGATTATAAAGGCTAATTCTATCCTTTACGAGAATGTATTTATACACCTAGGGGCTTGAGAAGTTAGGAAAATTTTACAACAGTAGTCCTGTTATCACTCATTGCATTATGAGTTATCAATTGCCTAGATTTCAAAATAGAAGTGAATTTTGAAGCCATTTCCCAAGCTAGAAAATATCTTAAAGATTAATTGGACCCTCTCTATTGGATAGTGCTCAAAACAATATTTCCAAGATAGGTGGAAGTCCAAAAATGGACTCCTGGATCAAAAAATAGAGTAGATTGAAACTGCCCCTCTGAAAGCTAGAAAAAAAAAGAGAAAATACCAAGGGAGGCTCATTGTAATTGCAATCAGAGTCTTGGAAAAGAAACAGCAGGGGAGAGATGATCAAATGTGCAATCAGTGATCACCAATATTGGCGATTACAAAGTTCAAAGGGTTCAAGGCAGAGAAAATATCACATATTGGCGGTTGGAGGCCCATGGCACATAGCATATTGATGGTTCACGATGAAAAGCGCCAATATCACCCATCGACAATTGCAGGTGAAAAAGGGTACAACAAACACACAGTCAGAACATTGCCAAACGTTGATATCAGAACATCGCTGAAATTTCGGGTCTTAAGTGTTAAAGCGTTGGGAAGGGTCGATGCAAATTCACAAAGGAAAGCAGTTGCAAAACTAGAGGTAGGGGGGCCTTTTCTCTCTCCTCCGGGGGGGACACGTGGCATAATACCAATGGTCACAATGAATACACAAGGCAGCTGACATTAGCATGATGTGGAAGTACATAGGAAACATGGTATGCATATTTGGGATTTTCAGGTGTCCTATGGGGGCATATCTGAGTGACACGTGTCACCACTCAAGAGGTTCCACATGGAAATGAAGACGTCATTAGTCACGCAGTCCCTTCTCCACCATCAAATAAACACCTCCCATCTCTGAATGGCCCAGATTGACCCTGCCAGATCTATGACTCCCAGGCCTTTTCTACCCCCCACCCCCCGGCCATGTTTCTCTTTATCAGTTGGGGGGGGGGGGGGTGGTTTGTGAAAAATTGGTTTCCCCACTGGGCCCCACCTCTACATGTCCCTTTCATACCATTTTCCACACACCCCCCACTTACCACTTACCACTCATGACCCCCTCCGAAAACCTCTCATCCCCACACTCTCTCTTGCCAAAGGCCCTAATGCCTGAGAACTAAGAACCTAGTCTCCAACCCCTAGTTATATGAGAAGAAATCTAGAAAGGGGCTAAACCAAAGGGGGGTAACGATCATCAGAACCCGCTGTTTTGAAGTGCCTTTAAGAGTAAAAGTACTGTTGCCATAAATCCCCAATAGTATGGTACATGGATTTGAAGGTGGATGGGTCGATAACTGAAGTATTGAATGAACTTGGTGAAATAGTAAATCAATATGGATCGACCCAGAAAGGCCCACTATGACACGAAACTAGGTTCAATGAATACAAAGTAAATGAAGACATGGTAGGTCACGGGGGCTCGATGATCCAGCATGGTGCTCCATAGAGAGTTAAGACGAGGAACTTCCCACGTGTCCTCTGCTTCTATATTGCAGCATGAAACTAATAGTTGCCCACTCTCAGTTTTAAATAACGAATGCTTCAGGAAGTTAAGGAAAAAGTGACAGAAACTAGTTGAGCAACTAGAGAGATGCATGATGAAAGAGATGTGGATTGATAGAGGCCCTTAATAGGAGTAGCAAAGGGACACTTTGTTACACTAAAAAATGTCACCATGACTACTTACAGTTAGTATGGCTCAAATCAACAGTCATGCTACCCTCTTAGGCAAGTCTTATGCCTCTGCTATCCATCTCAAACTCAAAGAAGAGAGAAAGTCTTGTAAAAAATGTGTTTATCTCTGGGGTCGCAGGTTCTCTCTAGCCTTACCTGCGGGGACGCTCACAATGTTCACAAAGGCTGCGTCCTTGGACGCTCTGTATGTTAAGGGACAGGTGCGTCCTTCTGTAAAAGGCAAAATGCGCAAGTTTCATCTTAAAAAAGTTACTTGTGGTTACTTCTAGAACTTTCTAGAGGTCGGTTTGATGAAATGGATGCGCCTCCAGTTGGTTCATGTATCCCTATTAAGGAGGAACTTATCCCATCAATAAGGGAGCTATCCCACCCAAAGAGGGGGATTATCCCATTGATGGTGGACCTGAATAACCTCTTTACAGCACTATAAATAAAGGCATTGAGCCAGAAGGAGAAGAGGTTGGAGCTATACATTTTCTTTGGGTAAATGCTGCAGGAATTAGGACTCCCATTTAGAACCTTGTGAGGAGAGATTGTCTTTGCTTGATTCTACTTGGAAGTCGGTGAGCTTTGTCAAAGTAGAGGAAAACCCTTGATGGACCCTGGGAGGAACTTGCACAACACCAAGGCCAGGTTGTAAGAGTTTCTTTGTTTCGTTATTAATACAAACTGGTTTATTTTTCTCAATAGCTTGTGTTAATGAGTTATTTCATGTGTTCCTTGGTCTGCATGTTGAATATATGTTTTATTATATGAAATGCAAGTGCTTGGTAATTGTTTGATTGTTTGTGGTTGCAGGAATTGACTTGAAGGAGGAGCTCATCCGGATTGGCAAGGACGGACTACAACAACCGCGTTTTGGAATAAGGTAAGCCTAAACACTTGTATTTTTCATGTTTTAAAAGGTATATTTAGAGAAAGATCACTCCATTTTGTCTTGTTTGTCGCTAGAGAGTTTAGACTCCTAGGGAGGTCAGTTGTGTCCGCACAAACGACTTTTTCCGCCACGACAAATTGGCGACTCCACTGGGGAATCCATTAACGAGAAAGTCTTTTCCTTTGTGTGAACTTTGCTCTGAGAAAATCATTTTTATTTTCTGGTCTTTGACTGTGAGAATTAGTATTTGGGTGGCTTAGCTTTAGATTTAGTTAGATTTGGTTTTTCTTAACTTTTCCAGAAGGACGCACCCTCTGAGTACTGCACAGTGCGTCTTTGGACGCGCTGTTGCCGTTTGCACAGAGCGGGCCCGCGCCTGTTCTAACGGGTTGCCTGCGTCTTCCTGTAAAAATTTAGGAAAACTCCATTTTTGCTTTAATTGCTTTTAGATTTTGGTTTTTCTTAGTGTTTTCTACCCAGATCCTTTAGTACCCTGTCAAAAATTTTCACCTGAACTTGTTTCATTAGCATTCCTGCTTTTAGCTTTCATCAATTGGGTGTTTTGAGTCTCTTTTTTGAGAAATTCTTAATTTGATTTCCTTTGGTCATTACTTGGAGGTTTCTCTCAGTCTTTTCACAATTTTGCATCTTTTTGCTTTTGTTTTTGCAAAAACATTTCCCCCTCATTCGCCGGGGGGGGCTAAATTGTGTATGAGTGTTAATCGCCTTTGAGTGTTTTTATGTTTTGATCTTTGGAACTCTCACCCAATTTTCTCGACTTGCACTTGATTGGTTCTTAGATTACATTAGAATCATCTTGTGTTTGAGAATTCTCTTGCATAGATCACATTTGCATAATTAGAGTTCTCAGTTTCAGAATATGAACGAAAAATGTGCATAGATTACATTTGCATACTTTTCATGTGAATTGTGCATAGATTACAATTGCATAGTTTACATTCTGAAAAATCAATCGTAGATTTAGATCAGCTTTCTTTGATTTGAATTTACACAAAAATAAAAATAAAAATTGATTTGGAATTGATTTGCATTAGTTTTTCTTGATGAAATTAGTGCATTAGAGAATTTGTTAAATTTTCTCTTAATGATCAATTTTTTGCATTGTTGGAAGTGAATGGAAACTCTCTCCTTACTCTAGTTAGGATTCATCGAATTGAAAGGATTGCATTATCATATTCGATTGCATTCAGTTGAGTCGGGTCATAACACCATTGGTTTCATCTCCATTTACCCATTTGAGTAATAACAGCCTTAATAACACAGCGCTTAATTAAAATTCATCTAGTAATTTTTACATTTCTAGGGCTCTGAAACACCAACATAGCTTAGGCTAGGGTCTTGGAGTAGGTGAGTACTTAACTCTCCAAGACTACAAAACCAAACAGATAGTTTATCTTGAGTAGAATAAATCCAATTGTTTCAATTGCACTCTGGGAAAGCTCCTCTTAAAGGAGAAGCACGAGCTCATGTCCGAACCAGTGAGGGGATCATTCCCCCCTCGTTGGGAACGACGCCAGACAGTACGTATTACAAACGGTAAACCTCGGATTAACCATTGTCGAGGAGCCAGGGGTCACTTATCGGTAAACCTTGGATTGTTGTCAAGGAGCCGGTAAGGGGATTGAGCTTGCTACTCTGCCCTTGCGTGCTGTCGGAGTTTAGACTGTTCCCCCATGTGTATTTGTTACTGTTGGTGACCTTAGTGACCATAATCTTTAGGGTTCTACCGAGGTGACGGTGGAGGGAAGGTCCCACTGTACCTGGAGCAGACGTCGGTTATACTCACTTGGATTTTCCGGGGGGTTCACTTCACTTCGAGACGGTTAAAGTGGAGGAACTTGTGCCGGTCTATTCATTAAGCAGGTTGCCGGGGTAACTGTTCCACCTGCCATTTCTGTACTGAATTCTGCGAGGTTGGGCTTCATCACCAACTAGTGTTTTCGGTCCGGAGAGCTTACTGTTTGTGTGTGGTTTGTCTCCTAGATTTGATAGCGCGTGTTAATCTGTTTCTTTTTACTTTTAGAGACCATAGGTGTGAATTGTGAATTTTAGTTGTTAAGTGTGAATTGTGAATTGTTAATTTTAGTTTTAAATTGTTAATAAAATTCACTGAAGTTGAATATAATGGCAAATGTTCCGGAATTTATCAACCTAGGAACCCCTCCTAATGAGAATCCTAGTACTTTTCCTTACTTTGGAAATGTTGGTCCTCCTTATATGGCTACTTTGTCATTACCTGGATTTACAATAGGTTTACCGATATGGTTATTTTCAACTTCGTTGGCCCAAAATACTCCAATTGTTCCATCTCAACCGGATGCTTCACCTCAACAGAGTTCACCATCTCAACATCACCAACCTTATGTTGACCCTTTACCTTCTTCGCCTAATTTTTCTTCCTCCATTTCTTCCTCTTCGCCTGGTAAAAGCCTTGATGTTAGTAACCAGGAGGCTAAGAAGAAGAAGAAAGGGAAGAAGAAGAAGAAGAAGAAGAAGCAAGATAAGAAAGAAGTCAACCAACCAACCATGGCTGTAAGTGTTAGTTGTGTTGAGGAAAATTCCGACATGCATCGTAAACCCAAATACCCTTGCAGGATTTGTAAGGGTGACCACTTCCTTGTCAATTGTCCTGGTATTCCAAAGGTCTTGGAAGTATGGTCAGAAAAATCTCATCAACTTTCCATTGATCCATCAACCAGTGATAGTCAGGTTCCTGGGAAAAAGGGTAAAGTTAGGTTTCCTTGTAAGTTATGCAAAGGGAGTCATCAAACTCACATTTGCCCTCACATGGATGAAGCCTCAACATTGTTGGAAAACCTTACTGTTCCACAACAAGAATTTCCAACTGGTTACCGTAAACTTTCTCCCAACCTACCGTCAACTGACGGAGTGATTGATCTAAATTCAAGTACAGTCGATCACACTCTCCCATTGGAGAGTGAAACTCATGTCACTCAGGTTGATGATCCATTAGTTGATCAAGTGGTCGATTCAATTTCACATTCGGTCGATCACACTCTCCTTTTCGAGAGTAAATTTCATACCGCTGATGTTCTTCTTGTTACATCGGATTCTTCTATGCCGGGGGGCATTTCACCTGTTTCTACAGAACCCCCTCCAAGTACTGAGGTCTTTTCCTTTGATTGGAATAGACTGACAGAACCTCGTCTTCCTTCCTCCATCCCTTTCCAAATCATTGTCAAGGCTGGTGGTAGGGACATACATCGTACTCAGGTAGATGAAGGTGCTTCTGTTAGTATTTTATCCTCAGTTGTTTGGAAAGCTTTGGGTTCCCCTCAGCTTGCGCCTATTACGCAGAATCTGAAAGCTTTTAACAAAACAATTAGTGAACCTTTAGGGATCCTTCCTAAGTTTTCTATTACCTTGGAAGGTAAAACTGTTTGTGTTGATCTTATGGTAGTTCGAGGTCCCTTGGATTTCAATTTACTCCTTGGGCGAGACTATGTTTATGCAATGAAAGCTGTCGTATCGACACTCTTTCGCGTGATGTCTTTCCCTCACAATGGCAGTATTGTGACTGTAGACCAGCTTTCGTTCCCTAGTCTTTTTTCAACTACCAATAATATGACACCCCTAAATGTTCCTGATTCTAAAGTGGTATCTACCCTGCCATGGGTTAATTATGTGGCAACCGGTCCCATGATTTTAGTTACCGATGTAAGTGAGCCTCTCACTGTTTGCTCATCTTCCTTTGATTTAGCTCTGGTAATTGACATGGAAAACTCTATGGGATTACTTGAACACGATGTTCTTATCCCTTTTGAGTCCCTTGACATGTGTTCCTTCCCAAGAAGTATTCTTCCTTCGGATGAAGACCTCTTGGAAGCCATGATCAAGGTGTGTCCATTGACATGTCTTTCCTCCAGTTGGAAGCCATGATCAATGTTACGAGGATAGTTTTTTCCTGTATCAACCTCGTTAAAAAATGAAATAGGCTAGCATGAGGACAGTTCTTTTACTGAGTCAACCTCATTAAAAAATGAATCAGCTAGATTTGAGGATATGTAGGTAGATTGTAGAAAGTAGGGTTTGAGGACAGTTCCTGTTACTGAGTCAACCTCATTAAAAAATGAATCAGTTTTGAGGATAGTTCCTGTTACTGAGTCGACCTCGTTAAAAAATGAATTAGGTTTGAGGATAGTTCCTGTTACTGAGTCGACCTCGTTAAAAAATGAATCAGGTGTGAGGATAGTTTCTTCTAGTCTCAACCTCGTTAAAAAATGAAATTGGAAGTTATGAGCATAGTTCCTTGTCTTGTGTCAAGCTCATTAAAAAATGAAACAAGGAGTCATGAGGAAAGTTCCTTTTACTGTGTCAACCTCATTAAAAAATGAATCAGTGAGTACGAGGATAGTTCTTTTACTGAGTCAACCTCGTTAAAACATGAATCAGGTAGATTTTAGGATATATAGGTAGATTGTAGAAAGTAGGTTTTTGAGGATAGTTCCTGTTACTGAGTCAACCTCGTTAAATAATGAATCAGGTATGAGGATAGTTCTTCTCTTGTGTCAACCTCCTTAAAAATGAAACAACTCCCTTTTCAAGTTAAATATTGAAAGTAAACCTTCATTTCATCCAGCCGGTTGAATGCAATGAAGCCTGGGGGGCATGTACCTCGCTTTGCATCATTATGCTGGGGGCATGCGAATTTTTTGAGTATAGTTCCTTGTCTTGTGTCAAGCTCGTTAACAAATGAAACAAGGGTAGGTTAAGTAGTTAGATTGTAGAGTATTCATGAGCATAGTTCCTTGTCTTGTGTCAAGCTCATTAAAAAATGAATCAAGGATTTAAGAGCATAGTTCCTTGTCTTGTGTCAAGCTCGTTAAAAAATGAATCAAGTTTTTTAGAGTAGAGTTTTTGTTAGGTAGATTGTAGAGAATAGTTACGAGCATAGTTCCTTATCTTGTGTCAAGCTCGTTTAAAAAATGAAACAACTCCCACAAGTCTTTCCAAGATTTTGAAAGTAAAGCTTCATTCCATCCACCTCATTGAATGCAATGAAGCTTGGGGGGCATGTACCTTGATTTGCGTCATTATGTTGGGGGCATGCGAACTTATAACAAGCATAGTTTTTCGTTTCAAGCTTGCGTAAACATGAAACTGAATCCGAGCATAGTTCTTTTCCTGTGTCAAGCTCGTTAAAAAATGAAACAAATCCTCCTCTACTTGAGTCAAGAGATTGACTAGATCTCATAAATGTTAAGTATTTAGGTTAGTTATTTCAGTTTTTTGTATAATTTTCTTACAGTTTTAGGTCGAGTCTTTCAAATGATCTCGTAACTCAACCTTCATTTCATCCAGCTGGTTGAATGAAATGAGGCTGGGGGGGCATGCACTCTAGCAGTTATGCTTAGGGGGCATCAAGCACAGTTTTCTCTCTGTTTCAAGCTTGTGTAAAAATGAAACTACTTTGAAGCATAGTTTTTGTCTGTTTCAAGCTTTTGTAAAAATGAAACCTATCTCGAGTCAATTTCAGTTACTTTCAAGACTCGTTAAACTCATGAAAATACCGAGATTATTTTGCTATCTTTCATTCTCGTAAAACAAATGAAAATGCCGAGTTCTTTCCGTCTTTTCCTGCTCGTAAATTAAATTGAAAGTCGGCCATATGAGTACATTTTTATCATTTTTTCGAACTCATTAAAACATACGAAAAAGTGAAAACCATGAGTACATTTTTATCATTTTTTCGAACTCGTTAAAACTTACGAAAAGTGACACCTTAGAGTCATCTTTTAAGCCCTTTTCTGACTCCTAAAAAATGAAAAGATTGCCCAGCGTTTCTTTTACACTCGTTAAAACGGAATTAAAAGACGGTCCCCTTATAGCTCTTTTCTGACCGTAAAATCAGGAAAAGATTGCCGGGTTTTTGTCGTTTCAAACTCGATATGGAAATAAAACGACGTGTCCTTGATCGCTTTTTACTTTTCAGGTCAGTGGCACTAATTATGAAAGTACTCCTTGGTCGCAAGATCAAGCGGTTCCCCCAGGTATTATTTTATATTTTTTCGGGCTTGAGGGACACAAATCTACGAAAAAGTTCAAATTGGAGTTTGCTTAAGTTTTTCAGACTCTCTAAAATTGAAAAACGCCGAGTTTCTCCTATACTGGGCTCGTTAAACATTTCACAGTAAAGGACCTGTTCAATTACAAACAGGAACGAACCACTCCTTCCTAGGGTTCGAATCAAAACTGGGTTGGACTCGTCCGAAGGATGAGCTTATAATCAAGCATATGTTATCCTCCTCAAGCTTGTTAAAAATAAAGAGGTACTTGCCAGAAATGGTGGGGGAAAAGAGAGAAGAATGAGCCTGTTTGTTACCTTTTGTCTCAAAAGAAACTTTATTACCACTCTTGAACACGACACTTTTCATTCACCTGGGTTGGGAAATCTTTTACCTCACAGTTGACCAAACCACTTTGAAAGTCTTTAACCGGGTTCCGGGGATTAACTTTGAGTTATTCGTCACCAAGCCATCTGTCGTGTCGTTATGTGTTCAAGAGGTCTGCAAGCAAAACTTTCATCTGCAAAATACTTGTCATCCATTTGACCATCCCTGAGTCAGTCCTTACAGCAACATTTCTTCAACTTGAACAATGATTTCGTGTTGCGGGCTTGCCTGCAACGGGTCGCTTTCTATCGACATCAGCACATTATCTAGAAAGATGACTTAGGAATCGACAGTACCTTGAAGTCTGCATGCATCAATGGCAGGTTTCTCACCTTTGACGTCAGTTTACATCATTGACTTTCGATCAAAGGATTCCGTGAAGTGTTCGACATCAAAACATCTTTTCACATTTCACGGGTTGTGCTTGGTACTTTGAGAAACATTGACATTACTGGTGGTCTCTCTCACGCTTGTTAACAGTTTACATCATCGACTGGTAATCAAGTGGTTTCTAACATGTTTGACATCAAATCATTTAATCACATGGCTAGAATCGTACCAATTCGGGAAGTAGAAGTGAAGACCCTGGATCTAGTTTCTACCATCCAGGCTGCAAGGAGTTTTGTATTCATTATCTATGTAGACTAATCATAAACAGATGGCTGCGTCCGTACTATGTCTACAAAAGTTTATAAAAATGATGTACTGCAAGATCATTCCTGTATCAGAGTAGTTAGTCCATTAGTTAAAGTTTTGAATCTGAGTATGGGAATGCCTACCTCAGTGATGATATAATCTTATACATGTATTTTGTGTTGAAAATTGCAGGTTCCAACCAGGTCATCCACAAGACAATCCTTGAAATGATAAAGCGCTTCACCCTTCCTAGAATTACAAAACCCTAATCTATTCCAGGCTTCGCACTTTAGGGGGCAATCTGTTACACTAAAAAATGTCACCATGACTACTTACAGTTAGTATGGCTCAAATCAACAGTCATGCTACCCTCTTAGGCAAGTCTTATGCCTCTGCTATCCATCTCAAACTCAAAGAAGAGAGAAAGTCTTGTAAAAAATGTGTTTATCTCTGGGGTCGCAGGTTCTCTCTAGCCTTACCTGCGGGGACGCTCACAATGTTCACAAAGGCTGCGTCCTTGGACGCTCTGTATGTTAAGGGACAGGTGCGTCCTTCTGTAAAAGGCAAAATGCGCAAGTTTCATCTTAAAAAAGTTACTTGTGGTTACTTCTAGAACTTTCTAGAGGTCGGTTTGATGAAATGGATGCGCCTCCAGTTGGTTCATGTATCCCTATTAAGGAGGAACTTATCCCATCAATAAGGGAGCTATCCCACCCAAAGAGGGGGATTATCCCATTGATGGTGGACCTGAATAACCTCTTTACAGCACTATAAATAAAGGCATTGAGCCAGAAGGAGAAGAGGTTGGAGCTATACATTTTCTTTGGGTAAATGCTGCAGGAATTAGGACTCCCATTTAGAACCTTGTGAGGAGAGATTGTCTTTGCTTGATTCTACTTGGAAGTGGGTGAGCTTTGTCAAAGTAGAGGAAAACCCTTGATGGACCCTGGGAGGAACTTGCACAACACCAAGGCCAGGTTGTAAGAGTTTCTTTGTTTCGTTATTAATACAAACTGGTTTATTTTTCTCAATAGCTTGTGTTAATGAGTTATTTCATGTGTTCCTTGGTCTGCATGTTGAATATATGTTTTATTATATGAAATGCAAGTGCTTGGTAATTGTTTGATTGTTTGTGGTTGCAGGAATTGACTTGAAGGAGGAGCTCATCCGGATTGGCAAGGACGGACTACAACAACCGCGTTTTGGAATAAGGTAAGCCTAAACACTTGTATTTTTCATGTTTTAAAAGGTATATTTAGAGAAAGATCACTCCATTTTGTCTTGTTTGTCGCTAGAGAGTTTAGACTCCTAGGGAGGTCAGTTGTGTCCGCACAAACGACTTTTTCCGCCACGACACACTTCCTCCATCATATTTGAGTTTTTCATTTTCCTTATTATTTTTGTCATTTCCATATTCCCAAGAAAGCGATCAAATCCCAATTATAACCATTTTGGGAAGAAGAGCCATCACAGGCCAAGACAACTATTCAATCAAACAACTTCCCCTGGCTGAGATATTTTGTAATTTTTTATTAAAATCCCCCCACCTACTCGATATAAATAAGGGGGAGAAACACTTAAAAACGGTTCCAAAATTCTACACCTACGAGTCCGATTTCTGCGATTCCATTTTTGGTTCTAAGTTTCCTATTAATGAGAGACTTGACTGATACACAACTAAATGTGATGGAATGGTATTTGGACCCTTCAATTATTAATGAAAATATATGATGATTCCAATAAGATCAATGTGCAATATGTTTTCCCTTCTATAATCTCATTTCATATATGTTTTTCCTTCTCTAAAATAGAGTAATGAGACTATCGGTTTCTTCCTGATTGATGGATTTACTCGGGCTGCTAAATAAAGAATAGTACCTATGTATATTACATATTTGCTTGTGTTAACTAGTAGCCTACAGTACATGTAGCAATTACAGATTTACTTGTGTTATTAGATTAACCTGTAGTACCTATATGAGCACAGATTTACTCCCACTATTTGGTGATAGAGGTACCAATGTTATATCTGGTATGAAACCCTAATAAGCACTTCATTGTTTCTACCTTTCGACCTCCTATCTCTTCCATGTTTCTGCTGGAACATCATTGCTTAGGATCATGTGTTGATTACATCCCTATGTATTGAATTCCACATTTCATCTTAACATTGCTTCTTAGGATTTTGTCTTGTTCACGGTCCTCTGCATCGAATTCCCTCATTCCTCCTCTTCACTTTACTTCAGCTTCAATATAAAGCTATCTATTGTTGTGTGTCAGCCACTAGAACCAAACACTTCTCTTTGAGGTTAGCCCGATTTACCCCCTGAGCATTTGGATCCATGTATCGGCTTCAGTTTTACTGCATGACAGATTATTGAACCAAGCCACCTTTTATTCTCTTTCAATTACGTGACAATTGGACTGCAACTTAAAGCCCCTCATAGATAATCTTCCATGCACTCCTCTCTTTAAGATGTCCTAGGCACTCATCTACAATCAACCCATGGTTGTCTCTAGTAATTTTTCTATGCCCCCTGAAGCACACGTGCTCCAGGTGCCATTAAAAGCTACAACATCTTTTTGGCGTCATTGCCGGAGAACTTATTGAAGGATTTTCCCCCTAGGATACGAAAAATCTTTACATTTAATTTTTTAGGTGAGCAAGCGAAGTGTGGGTTGAAGATATCTCACCTTGGAAACTCCACTATCTCAATTTTATGGTAAACATCCTTGCGACTCCACTGTTCATTTATTATTTGATCATCATGGCTTTCAAGCAGCCTCATACTCACTCTAATGCTAGAGAAAATGAAAGCTTTCCCTACCTTTGAACCTTAAATCACTTATCTAGGAGGGTTTTCGAAATGGCCATTCCTGAATTCCTGGCCAACAAATTCACCCCACTAGATTTTTCTTCAATTGTTATTTATCCCAATCATGTACCTTCGTTTCATGAATGGTATACCTATTTGACTAGATTCCGTGGAAAAATGGATGGAAGGGCTAAACAACACATCAAATAATTTCATGAATGCATGGAACAATAGGGTTTTTTTTGAAGATGTACAAATGAAACTGATCATTTGTTCTTTAAACAAGGATGCTAGAGTTTGGTACAAAAAAATACCTCATGGTAGCATATATTCCTTAAAAAGTTTTCAAATAACATTCAATCAATATTGCAAAGTAATATATCGACCAAATGATTTATTTGAAGATTGTTGCACACATTTTAAAGATGAATACATTCCTAAGGTTGATGATCCTGCTAAAGATGTTTGTGGACCTCCGCTCCAAGAAAACATCTACTCGCATCCAGAAGCATCACCAAATGAGCAAGAAAGAGAATGTGGATACATCATCGAGCTGCAAATAAACCCTTAGAGGTATGATTCAGCAAAATTTGATGCTTCTCCTTCCTATGATGAATACGCCTCTGGTGGAGAGTCAAGTGATGTAGAGCCACAACAATCCCAATTATGGGAAGTTGTACATGAAGAGGAGTCCTACTAGGAGATCAACAAAGAGGTTTCCGTCCATGATGCACATCCTTCACCGGGAGAACATGATCAAGAACCTCCTCTGATTTATGATTCATACCATTTAGAGGAGGATGAGACACCCACATAGGTTCAAAGGGAGTTGTTTACCAGCAAGTGGGGAGCAACCTTATAGCAAAAAAAATTTCAAGAAGAGCCCAAAGCTGAAGGACCAAGCAAGGTCTGTGATTACCTATTGCAGAAAGGTCCCTGCTGGGAATTCTCAGTAGGCCCTCCAGTCTATGGCTCTTATAGTTCAGAAGTTCAATATTCCATTACAAATTCCCAAGAGGGTTGGCCCACTGACAAATGTGTGGCAAAATATGAGCGACACATTTTTCTTGAAAAATCTAAGGTCGAGGAGCTAAATAGTGTTTGTGGCTCCCCTAATCAAGAAGACATTAGCCAGTAGACTGTTTTTGAAAAAGAGGCAGCTGTAAATTTTCCTTGTTAGTTCTATGACCCTGTAGCTAGCTACATGACGACATTCTTAAGTCAGCATCAGAAGTTATTTCTACGTATGCATGATGTGCTTTGTTGGAAGATTTTTTATGGTGCATGCTTATTTTAACTTTTAAATTTTACCAACATGAAGGCATTAGGTCATCACCCAAATGTTGGGCTAGATCCATTGGAGGGTTGAACTCACTGGTGAGATCTAGTATTGCAGCAAGAATGCTGCAACTCCTAGGCTACCAACTTTACTTTTATCAACCTGGTAGTTCATAACAAACTTGGAAGCGTCCGTGCTATATGCACAAGTACTAGTTCTCACTGTAGGTTGTCACTTGGTCAGCCAGCGTGAGATCACTAGGAGCTCAAGCCAAATTCTATAGATTTCAGAAGAAGCTCTATTTGTGATGAAAGGAAAGAAATATTACTCTACAGATGTTATTCTAATTGCAGAAAGGAGAACGTCTGGAATGTAAAGCAAAACCTAGTAAACCCTAATTAACAAGCTAATTCTACTTTTTCCAAAAACACTATGAAAACCATGAAAGAAATTCCATTACCTACTCAAGGAAGCAAAGAACATCTAACCATGCTATTTCTAGAAGTAAATAAGAAAAAAACATATTTTTGGATTTTTATGTGAATTTAACATGCATCTAATTTATTGTGTGTGAGTGTGGCAGTGAACAAGTGACGTTAAAGGGTGGTTTTGGAGCTTGGGAGGATGTAGGATGGTGTGGATGGGTCCTAGGAGGTCTTAGGTGAACTTCTAGAGGATTTTCCCACACTCGGACTTCGAAAGAAAGCCTACAGGAAAAGCTATAGGAGGACACAAGAAAAATACAGGAGGAAAACAAGGAAACTACAAGAGGCCTACAGGAGGAGGCCGAGAGAAATTTTTGTTGTTTTGAGGGTGTGAGAGTGGGTGGAAATGTGGAAGATGGTTGGAACGAGGTGTTAGGGTGCCCAAGGTCTCCCATGAATCACCAGGATAGAGAAAGATGATTGGGTTTGCTCAAGGAGAGAGGAAGAAGTTCTATGAAAAATGAAGGAAACTAAGGAAGAATTGAGGTGAGGTTTGGGAGACCTATAAGGCATGGATTAGATCGAGGGTGTGATTACTGGTAAGCTAGCCTACTTTTGGAAGATATTTTCTACATAGAAATTGACGGTCAACCAAGAAAATCAAGGAACCAATAAAATGAGTGCATCCTAGGAAAAACAAAGTTTTGCGTTAAAATGGCCTAAACTATGATGTATAGAAGGAAATGCTGGGAAATGTTCTAAGAAAGGAAAGCATACAAAAGAATTATTGAAAATCAGGAATTCAACATGATAAAGAAGATCTAAAGCAAAACAAAACTAGACTATCAACCTACTAGAGAGCTGCAAACACTAGAAGTCCTAGATATGAGGAAAATCTATGTTTTTGGGGCAGCAAGAGAGTCTTTGCCTCAAATCATGGTCCTAGAGGGAGGAAGAGAGGCCAAGTAACTGTTGCTATCATTTTTAATCTTCTTTCATCACTACTTAACCTGCTAAATAAAGCACCAATTGAAGCAAGCTACTAAATCATCAAAATCAACCTATTCTTATCCATAAGAGAAATACATCTAACAACAAACTAATCTACAAACTAATGTAAAGAATACATATACAAGTAAAGAGAATCTTGGATGCATGGATTGGGCCCTAACCCAAGAGCTTCAACCCTCTGAGGTAACTCAGTGCTAGCTCAAAAAGGATTCCATATTCATTATCAAAAAATAGCAAGATTAGATAAAACTGTCATAAAATAGTAAGCTCGAAATTTGAGCAGAGTTTACACAAGAAAAAAGTCAACCCTTGTGAGGCCCTAGGCCTCTCTACTTATACATCTAAAGATACCAACAACTTCCTTAAAATCAAGGAGGCTTGGCTCCCAAAACTCGAGATAACTATCAATCATCTTCCACTCGCTCGGTTGCCACCTAGTGCATGATTCAACTGCTTGTACTCTAAGCTGAATGAAGGGGAATTCAAAGTGAGGAGAAATAAATTAGGGGGATTCCCTCCTATAAGTCCTCTCCTCTATCTACTTCGAGTTATTGCAACAGTTTGACCACTAGATCCTTGATTTTGACCTCGAAATGCATCAATAATCTGCATTAAATATATGTTAGACCACATGTCATAATAACTAACTCAACTCACCCTATAAGCATAAATATAATTAGAAAATCATAAAATAAGCTAATAGAATGGTTGATTTGACTAGGTTAGGAGGTAAAATGAGCCCATATAATTACCCATTTACGAGGCTCATCATCACCCCCTACTGAAGGTGTTGCTCATCCTCTGAGCAACTTAGTCAATCTCTTGGTCTTTCATGGCCCTAGTGGCCTCCCTAGCATTCCAGGCTTTTGATGTGGTCTGTTCATGTTCTCCATAAAATCTTGCCTTTCTATCTATGTCCTTCCACTGCTCCTTCTCTTCTTCTTCTCTTCTATCTTCCATCATGCCTAATATGAGTGAAGGACTCAGTTTGAGGCCAATCAAGTTGACCTTTAGCCTTTGCATGGAGCGCTTGTACATTGGCACTCTTTCCAAAGCCTCCTTCAGCCTCATGGGGGAATGGTATTCTCTGATCTGGAAGTTGTGGGGTAGGGTGTTCCATCTTCTTATCTATGCATGCACACAGTCATTCCCAAGTAGCCTATGCATATCTTCAAAGTGTGCAATGGCTTGTTATTGATTCGCTAGATATTTAGGGGCAATCTAAGGGTCATTGGCAAGAAGGTTGTGTATGCTGATGAGTGCCATAGGATTTGATGGCTCAGCTCTTATCATCAATGGTTCATTCTGCTCTTTTATTAACAATCTTTTCATTTCTGCTGCCCTCAATTCTTCATGGTTCATCCATAACGCTATGGCCATTAATTGCAGATCCCCTAGCTTGGCATTGGGGTCCCACACATTTGGGTCTATGAGGACCATGTTGTGTAGATAGAACTCTTCCATCTTTGCATTGTCCTCAGAGGTGCTTTGGTGACACAAATCCATGAATTTCCTGTAGTCTTGGAAAGGCATTATGTCTCTTTGTGCCAAAGTTTTTATTTGACATTGAAGTCGTTGATCCTTCAGATAGAGGCCATAAGATTTGGGTAGTGTTCTACAATGTAATGCTTCTATGGATAAGTTTTCCATGTATGCCAAATGAGTCTCTTTCTCCTGCAGCTTCCTCCTTAGTAATTCATTCTCATTCTCAAGGTGGTTACTTGTAATGACTTCTCTGTCTCTGAGAGTACTCAATTCCCTACTAATTTCCATGAGTTTGTCTTCCATGTGGCCAATATCCTCAACTCCTTTGGACTTGGCTATATTCATCCACCTATGCGATCTCCCTCTCTCTTTTTCCAATTCGAAAAACAGTGGAATTGCAAATTTCTGTGGGATTATCTTGCCTCCATCATGTAGTCTATAATAGGAGTCAAGATTAGGCTGGGGGTCAGGTTCTTGTAGCTCTTGTGCTTCCTCTTTCACCTCTGGTTGGCCTCCTATTTTTTCCTCAAGTTTTTGTGTCTCTTGTAATTTGGATAGTGTCTCATGTAGGACTGTTTTAGCCTCCTATAGGTCTGGTTTGGGGTCCTGTAGAATTGACTTTCCCTTCCATGTAGAAGATCTTGTACTCCTTCTTTCATACGTTATTGGTGTTCTGGAAGGAGATTCTTTCACCTTGTTAGATGGTGAATCTTCAATGTTAATGGGAGTATTTGATAAGGGCTGAGGTTTGCCTGTTTTAATTCTGGTACTCTTCCTTGCCCTGAAATACAAGGAGGTTTTTCTTTTCCTCTTCTGCTTCTGCTTGACTGGTGTACTAAGGGCATTGAGGGTAGTTGTTGCTTCTGCTTACAAAGTTTCAGGGGACTCTTCTCTTTGCTCTACCCTCTCCGCCTCCTTTTCTCCCTCTTCTATCTCTCTTTCCTCCTCCTGCTTTGTCTCTTTTTCTACCTCCTGTTCTATCTCTTCAACTCTCCCCTCCTCTATTTCTTTTCTTTCCTCCTTCCTCTCTTGCTCTACTATGTCACCACTAGCTTCATGTTCTCCTCCTTGCTGTTCTCCCTCCTCACTGATAGAAGGACTGACATCATAGGTTAATGCCTTGATGTCAGCCTCAGCTGTCATATTTCTGAAAACTTCCCATGCTATAGGGATTGTAAGGGTATGGAGGGCTTCCTCTACTAGGATCTTGATTAGGCCATCGTGAGCTAGCTGCTGTGAATTTCCTTCTTGTAACTTGGTGCTAGAGTTAATGACAGATTGAAGGAGAAAGTAAGGGATACTGAGCTTTCTATGTGTTGGGGTATCCATGCCATATCTCAAGTCTTGGAGGATTCTGAAATGATATCCATAAACAATGTTGTGGCTCCCCTCACAAGAAATGCATTTGATCACTTGGTAGCTAACCTCATCCCAGGGATATGGTACACTAGCCCTCTTAATTCCATTTTTGTCTTCAACGGGGGTTTCATTATCTTGGAAAAATTTCCTCTTGGCAGTCTGGCCAATTATTTTCTCATCTTTACTCCAAGGCAGCCGAAGAGGAAGGGTAGTGACCCTACTGATGAATTCAAGGGTTATTTCAATGGAGAGGCCTCTAATGGTTACATTAGCAAGAGTTCTTGTGTGAGGGACTAGAGAGAGAGAAAATTCATGGGTAATTTCATCATCAAACCCTCTAAACTTCTCAAAGAAATTCATCTAGTTCGCCCTTGTAAATATTTCCACCACTTGAGGATGTGCATGGAGTCTAGTGGAGTTAGTGGGCTCTTTTCTCATAAACCCCCCGGTCATACTACCTATACTTCTTTTGGAAAACCAGATATGGAGATGGAGAAAAAGAATTTTGAGTGAAATAGAAAAACAAAGGGGACTGTGTTTTAAAAAAAAACAAATTTTTTTTTATGTATTTCTACCCTCTTAAAGACTCATTTTATCTTCAGTTTGAGACCAACTCTTTCACATTTTGATATTCAACAGAGGGAGTTCATGAACCCTACCTCTTCAGATTAAAATTCATGCCAAAAATCAGATTTCCTCCCTTCAAAATGACTCACTGCCCCTCCTGTAGAAGCCTGTTGTCCCTCCTATAGATTTCCTATAGGTGCTCCTGTAGAAAACCTGTAGGGCTCCTGTAGAAGATGCCGAGAGAAAAAATATGGAGTAAGTCGATGGAGGATGGTGGAAATGAGGTGTGGGGTCATAAGAAGACTGTTATGTGGCTGAGTTAGGAGGAGAAACTGAAGAAAAAGTGGTAAGAATGCACGAGGAGGAGTGCTCATTAACTTTTATGGTTGTTTTCGATTATGAGTGCTAAGCTGGCAAGGTGTATGTTTCCCAGATTAGGACCATTGGTCCCCACCTGCTTGGTCATTATGACCCCCCTCATAATCATCCCCTCATTACTGCGTCGGAGTTAACTCTTCCTCCTACTACCTATCCTTCGCATATTTTTCTTGAGTTGACTATGCGCACGTGTGGGTGATATCTCGGTTAAGTGGAGTCAACTAAATGAAGGTGGCCAAGTTAAATGGCCACCTTTCCCTCTTTTGATTTCAACCATCTCGTTTCCTTTGTATGATTCCTAATTAAACAAATGCAAATAGAGGAGTTACTTAGCTACTTACCTGTAATCCAAGTGTATTTACTGGCATCGACTATGAGGTGTTGTGGCTTTCTCTACTGCATGCCTTCATTTTCCTTCATGGATTCTGTCTTTGCTTGCTAATGTGTTGTTGTGTGTTTTTGCAGATTCTTCTTTTACTGGAGCTGAGCTGGATGTGCTTTTTCAACCTTCAGATCTGTTGTCCCTTACTATTGGTGCTGGACTTCTATGGGATCAGCTTCTACAGGAATTCCTACAGGAGCTCCTGTAGCTTCTTCTCCCCTTGAAACTTCAGCTATTTCCCTATGCTTGGAGCTTAAGAATGATGCCAGAAGTGGAGATGAATGATGGAGGGAGAGTAGGTGAGCTTCAAGTAAAGTTAATGGTGCCTTTTCCTCTTATTTATTTATTTTTTTTTCAAAACTCAAAAACTGTTTTTCTGTGTTTTTTCTTAGAAAGGAAAAATAATAATAATGATGCTTAGAGTGTGATGCAGGATTGGAAATGATGGCAAGGAGGTTTGAATATGGTAAGAGGGATTATAAGTTCCTCATGAAGCTTTTATTGTCCCTCAAACTGCCTCTTGTAGACACTTTTGGCTCTCTGTAATTCCTACAGGAGCCTCCTATAGAAAAACAGAGCCTCCTATAGAAAACACAGTTTTGGAAGAAGTGGTACAGTGGGATGAAAGAGATGCCAAAAATGATGGTAGAAGGTGTGGAGAAGATGATATGGATGCTGGTATAAATTTCAGGGTGTTATATACCTAGGGGGGATAATATGGGGTACAAAGGGAGGTACCCAAGGCAATAATGTAATAATGGGATGGAGCATACTAATAAATAAGGTGGTTAAACCATATCATGTAAGGGACCACAAGTAGTTAGTAATAATGTAATGGGTCCATGGTATTAGTTCGATGGTATGAGGGAACCATGGTAATGACCCATGGTATTGTATGTATGAGGCCTATATGGAGGCTAGAGACTTCACATGGAGAGATGTCAAGGATTATTGTATGAACAAGCTTATGGATTGTGGAGTGTTCTCCTTCCTTAAGGAGTGAATGTATGGTGTTGCTCTACCTTAAGGGTTTGATCAATAAAGAAGCATTTCTATCTATTAAAATCTTGTTATTCTTAGGTTTATTTCTATTTCTCATATATTTTCTAGGTCAGATCTATAACAAGTGGTATTGGAGCACTTTCTTGGGCAAAAAAAAGTGGAGAATTTTTTTAATTTTTTGCAAGATTTCGGGGGCGGCGAGTTTGCAGATCTCGCTGATTTAAAAATCAATGGGGTTGCAGACAATTTTTCACGGTAGAGAGTTTGCGGCACAAATCTGGATGTTCTGGTGCAATATCTACAAAATCTCATTGCAGATCTAGATTCTTTGTGAAAAAATACCCAATTAAAAAAAAAAATCAGTTGAAGTCCAGATGAGGGATATATCGTTGATTTTAAATCAACTCTTTTTTCAAAAAATTTGGGTGACAACGAGAGAGTTGCAGTGCAGATCTGAAATTTCAGTGCCTGGATCAGAATTTCTATCACATGGGCAGATGCAGAATGGTTATTCCATTTCCAAAAACAGGTCATAATAGGGATTCTGAGAAATATTGAAGGAATTGTGGCCATTTCAAATTTTCTCCAAGTAAGTGAATTTTTGTCAAACCCTCTTCATGGGAACTTTTATTGGAAAATATCATAGCCCTACTATTGAAGAATTCATAGAAAATCTAAAGAACATATTTGGGGAGGGGTGGATGTTTATGGTACCAATTGGTTTGAAAGAAGAGGCCGCCATATGGTGGAACTCATTGGGCATCATAGGCTTGTCCAAATTCTCGAATGAAAAAATGGAAAAACTCCTTATGAACAAATGGTCTCAGGCTAGAAAAGAAGATAAGGGGAAACATGTGAACTGGTATATCCTTATTGAAGGTTCATGGATTGATTCAGAAGGGGAAGATCATTGTTTCTATAAATCCTAGTTGCAAGCATAATTTTATCAATGTTAATTTGGCAAAAAAATTGCAAGTTCCAGCAAAACACCTTGAACACACACAAGTGGATGATGAGGATGTTCAAGTGTATAAGGCTTTGAAGATTTCTATGCATAAGTATGTGTTACATGGTGATTTTTATACTTCAGAGATGGATAATATGGATGTTGTTTTGGGATACCCATGGATGGAATGGTGGGTACTATCAATATTAATGTGCAGAAGAAATTCCTAAAGCTTTGGTATAAAAAGAAGAAAATTACCTTACAGGATATTTCCATTAATAAAAAATTAGAGTCCAAGGAGTCTAAAGTAGAAGATGTTCCAGGGACTGAAATATCAGATGATGAGCCAATGATGATTGACAATCAAACACAAATAGAGGCTGAAGTAGAAAAGGTTACAGGTGCTGATACATCAGATGAGGGCTCAGTGGTTGAAGTAATATTGGAAGATAAGACACCACAACAAGCACCACAACAAGAACCAGATAAAATTCAGGTTCCAATAAAGGGTGAATTAAAGGAAAAGGCACCATGGGTTAAAACTTCAACTTATCATCACCCACATCACCCCGCAAGAAAACAATCAACAACATGGCAACCAATTAGCCACAGGGACAACAACCCCCGCATGACAAATAGCGAGGAGCGAAGATCCACCTACTACACATCAACATAGAAAAGCTGCCATGGTCAACTTCCATCGCAATCGAGCGAGGCACCAACGAGATCGAGGGTTCACCTTTCTCTTCGATGGCTAAATGCACGTGCATGGTACCAGTGGACTACTCTTTTGAGTAGATCTTATTATTTATGTTCTTCCCATGTTTCGGGGATGAAACATGCTAAGGGGGGTGGAATGTTATATACCTAAGGGGGATAATATGGGGTACAAAGGGAGGTACCCAAGGCAATAATGTAATAATGGGATGGAGTATAGTAATAAATAAGGTGGTTAAACCATATCATGTAAGGGACCACAAGTAGTTAGTAATAATGTAATGGGTCCATGGTATTAGTTCGATGGTATGAGGGAACCATGGTAATGACCCATGGTATTGTATGTATGAGGCCTATATAGAGGCTAGAGACTTCACATGGAGAGATTTCAAGGATTATTGTATGAACAAGCATATGGCTTGTGGAGTGTTCTCCTTCCTTAAGGAGTGAATGTATGGTGTTGCCCTACGTTAAGGGTTTGATCAATAAAGAAGCATTTCAATCTATTCAGATCTTGTTATTCTTGGGTTTATTTCTATTTCTCATATATTTTCTGGGTCAGATCTATAACACAGGGTCCCCTTTGGCACCTTCTTATGCTCCCTGTAGTCCTCCTGCAAACCTCCAATGCAATAAAAATTCATTTTTTCTTTCTCTATTTTCTTTTTTTTTCAAAAACAACTAGGGCGCCTCGGAGAGGTTTTCAGCTTAATTGCTTGCCCTAGGCACCTCCAAGGGAGGCTTTCACCTAGTGATATTATTCTTTTTCCTTTTTTTTTTTACATCACTGGGCTGCCTTAGAAGAGGTTTTTAACCGAATGATGGGACTCAAGCACCTCATGGAGGTTTCCACTTGAGTCTTTATTTTCTCTATTTTTTTGTTAGTGAGTGGGTGAAGTGGAAGCTAAGACATGCTCCACTACCATCACTATTTTATTCAAATCTTCAATAAACTCTCGCTTGGATAGGGGTTTCTTGTAGAATTTTAACCGATGTCCATTGACAAGCACGGGGATGGCTTCATCATCAATGGTTCTGATTAGAACTGAACCATTTTCATTGCATTTTTCAACAGTGTAGGGTCCCAGCCATGTTGTCCTTAGCTTACCTTTGAAATCCTTGTATCTTGAATCATAGAGTAGTGCCCAATATCCCTCTTGGAATTGCTTCTCCCAGATATTTTTTTCATGCCATATCTTTCTCTAAAGCTGAACTACCTCTATATGGAGAAGGGCTTGCAATCTGTATTCATCCAATCCATTGAGCTGAAGTAATCTCTCCTTCTGTGCATGGCTGAGGTCTAGATCTAGTTGAGCTGCCATCATTAGGGTATTGAATTCAAACTCTATTGACAGCAAAGCCTTCTTCCCATAGAACAATTCATAGGGTATGAACCCGGTGGTGGTCTTCCATGTTGTGTTATAGGCCCAAGTGGCCTCAACTAATTTGTCCGCCCAGTCTTTTCTGCTACTGCTCACTACCTTGGTTAAGATCCCTTCCAATGCTCTATTAGTTACCTCCACTTGCCCATTGGCTTGTGGATGGTAAGGGGTGGAAGTACTGTGCTTGATCTTATGATGTGTGAGCAGGTCTTCAATCAGGTTGGAAGTGAACTGACTGCCTTGTTCTGTGACCAACTCTCTCGGATACCCAAACTTGTAGAATATTTTTTCCCTCAAAAACTCAACTACTTTTTCCTCTATCACTGCTTTGAGTGCTTTTGTCTCCACCCAATTTTTCAGGTAGTCAGTGCACATAATGATGTCGCGGGTGTTGGGCAAAGATTTTCCTAAGTTATCTCTACTCCTAGAAGGCATGAAAGGAAATATTTTTGGTTGGTTTTTTGTTTCTTTTTCCCCACACTGAAAGTACCTGCAGAAACTAAAATTGTTATTGAAAAAACAAATTGCAACTAGCTGAAATGAAATTGTTGAATGGAAATTTGCAAAATTGAAAAGGAAAGCAAGGAAATGTGGAACTGAAAGAAAAGAAATGACTAGTCTACTTTTACAGAAATAAATTATTAGCAGAATGTTGCAATAGGAAATAGAAGAAAGCAGTAATTACAGAATACTCTCACACTTCGCCAAAAAGTGGTGATAGCCAGTATTGCAGTAAGAATGTTGCAACTTCTGCACTACCAACTTTACTTTTATCAACCCGGTAGTTCGTAACAAAATTGGAAGCGTTGATGCTATATGCACAAGTACTAGTTCCCATTGCAGGTTGTCATTTGGTCAGCTGACGTGAGATCACTAGGAGCTCAAGCAAACTTTTATATATTTTAGAAGAATCTCTATGTGTGATGAAACAAAAGAAAGATTACTCTATAGATGCTATTCTAACTGCAGAAAGGAGAAGGATTGGAATGTAAAGAAAAACCTAGTAAACCCTAATTAACAAGCTAATTCTACTTTTGCCAAAAACAATATGAAAACCATGAAAGAAATGGAATTACATACTCTAGGAAGTAAAAAACATCTAACAATGCTATTTCTGGAAGTAAATAAGCAAAAAAATGTATTTTTGGATTTTTATGTGTTTTTATGTGAATTTAACATGCATCTAATTTATTGTGTGTGAGTGTGGCAGTGAACAAGTGGAGTTAGAGGGTGGTTTTGGAGCTTGAGAGGATGTAGGATGGTGTGGATGGGTCCTAGGAGGTCTTAGGTGGCCTTTTGGAGGCTTTCCACACACTCAACCTTCAAAAGAAAGTCTAAAGGAAAAACTACAGGAGGACACAGGAAAACTACAAGAGGAAAATAGGGAAACAAAAGGAAGCCTATAGGAGGAGGTTGAGAGAAATTTTTGTTGTTTTGAGGGTGTGAGAGTGGGTGGAAAATGTGGATGGATATTGGAATGAGGTTTTAGAGTGCCTAAGGTCTACCATGAATCACCAGGAGAGAGAAAGATGATTGGGTTTTCCAAAGGAGAGAGGAAGAAGTTCTATGAAAAATGAAGGAAACTAAGGCATAATTGAGGTGAGGTTTGGGAGACCTATAGGGCATGGATCAAATGGAGGGTGTGATTTTTGGTAAGATGGCCTACTGTTGGAAGAGATCTACTGCATAGAAACTGACAGTCAACTAAGAAAATCAAGCAACCAATGAAATGAGTGCATCCTAGGAAAAATAGAGTTTTGCATTAAAATGGCCTAAAATATGATTTATAGAAGGAAATGATGGGAAATGATGTAAGAAAGGAAAGTATGAAAAAGGACCATTGCAAATTAGGAATTGAAAATGATAAAGAAGATCTAAAGCAAAGCAAAACTGGACTATCAATCTACTAGAGAGTTGCAAACACTAGAAGTCGTAGGAATGAGGAAAATATGTGTTTTTGGGGCAGCAAGAGAGTCTTTGCCTCAAATCATGGTCCTAGAGGGAGGAAGAGAGGCCAATTCACTGTTTCTAGCCTTTTGAATTTTCTATGATTATTACTTAACCTGCTACAGAAAGCACCAATGTAAGCAAGCTACTAAATCATCAAAGGCAACATATTCTCAACCATAAGAGAAATACATCTAAGAGCGAACTAATCTACAAAATGAAGTAAAGAATATAGATACAAGTAAAGAGAAGCTTGGCTACTTGGATTGGGCCCTAAACCAAGAGCTTCAACCCTCTGAGGTAACTCGGTGCTAGCTCAAAAAGGATTCCATCTTCAATATAAAAAAATAGCAAGATTACATAAAACTGTCATAAAATAGTAAGCTCGAAATTTAAGCAGAGTTTACACAATAAAAAAGTCAACCCTAGTGAGGCCCTAGGCCTATCTACTTACACATATAAAGCTACCAACAAATTCCTTAAAATTAGGGAGGCTTGGCTCCCAAAACTCGAGATAACTATCAATCATCTTCCACTAGCTTGGCTGCCTTCTAGTGCCTGATTTGGCTGCCTGTACTTTAAGCTGAATCAAGGGGAATTTGAAGTGAGGAGAAATAAATGACGGGGATTCCCTCCTATAAGTCCTCTCCTCTATCTACTTTGATTTATTGCTATAGTTTGACCACTAGATCCTTGACTTTGACATTGAAATCAATCAATAATCTGCATTAAATACATGTTAGACCACATGGCATAATAACTAACTCAACTCACCTTATAAGCATAAATATAATTAGAAAATCATACAATAAGCTAAGAGAATGGTTGATTTGTCTAGGTTAGGAGGTAAAATGAGCCCATATAATTACCCATTTATGAGGCTCATCACTCACTTAGGTGAATTGAGCCCCGTAGATAAGTAGGAGGGTGTATAGATAAGCTCACTAGCTAAGCATTTGCTTTACAGTTGTTAGAATTTTTATTTCTACATTTTAGTTTAATGAGGAAAGTACTCCCAGCAAATGAATTCCCATGGAGATTTTATGGTTATATAGATTCATTATATTTCTAACTCCATGCCTAATGGTGAAGGATACTGGTCTACAGGTTCTGAGCACCTTGCCAACAAGGCACAGTCCCCAATTGGAGCCAATGTTGTCACTCACTACATTATGAGTTATCAGTTTCCTAGAGTGCAAAAGAGAAGTGAATTTTGAAGCCATTTCCCGAGCCCCTAAATCTCTCAAAGCTTAATCGGACCCTCCTCACTCAATAGTGTTTGGAACAAGCTTTCCAATGGTAGATAGAAGTCCAAAAATGGACTCCTAGAAAGCTAGAAAAGAAAGAGAAAAGACTAAGTGAGGCTCATCGCAATTGCAATTGGAGTATTGGAAAAGAAACATCATGGGAGGGCCAATCAAATGTGTGATCAACAATCGCTGATATTGGTGATCACAAAAGTAAAAGGGTCCAAGGTAGAGAAAATATCTCATATCAACAGTCGAAGGCCCATGGCGCATAGTGTATCGGTGGTTCACGATGCAGAGTACCAATATCGTATATCATCGATCGTAGGTGAAAAAGCGTGCACAGAAACACAGCGTCAGAACATCTCCAAATGACCATATCAGAATATCGCCAAAATGACCATATCAAAATATCAGAAGGGTCGATGCCAATTTACAAAGGAAATCAATTGCAAAACTAGAGGCAGGCAGGCCTTTTCCCTCTCCTCCATGGGCACCACGTGGCAAAATACCATTGGTGTTGGGTCTCGAGCATGATTATCTTCTTTATTCAGAGGTATCACCACATTGGACCCCAATTCGTAATGTGGCAGCAACGTCACTCGTAATATTTGCGCTACAAGGGGGGTCCAGGGGGTGGTGCCCTTGAAGCTAAAAATAGATGTAAAATTGCCTTGTAAAATGTTTCAATTTTGTAGTCAATCTAGTTCATTCATTAGGTGGAGATCTGATGGTAGAATTTATGTTTAATTCAAGGTTTTTTCCCTAGAAGGAAACCCCTCGCTATATATGAGGGAATTGTATTGCATTTATGTAGATCTGTATTCTGAGTGAGAAAGAGAGAGGAGATTGCGTGAGAGAGAAGAGTGAATTACATAGGATCTATTGTAGGTTGTATCTCTTCAGTTTTATGGATAATATAAAAGGAAGGATTGGTTGTTTCTCTGTGGACATAACCCAAATTGGGTGAACCACGTATATCTCTGTCTCTCTTGTTTTATGTGTTTTCACTGTTATACTTATGTAATATATTTTATGTGTTCTATTTCTCTATAATATATAATTTTCTAACAACTGGTATGAGAGTCGAAGGTCTATTTGGCTGATAAACGCATGGGAGAGAAGGGTTCCTCGTTCAAGTGGGAATAATGGTGGAAGATGGTAGGTTTAGGGTTGAAAATTTTAACGGACAAAATTACCAACTATGGAAGATGCAGATGGAATATTATCTGTATCAGAGAGATCTGTACCTATCATTGAGTGGAAAGACAAAGAAGCCGAAGAGTATGACAGACACAGAATGGGATATTCTCGACAGAAAGGCGCTTAGAGAAATACATTGTGCCTATCGGTTTCAGTAGCATTTGATATTTCAGAGGAAACGACAACATAGTGTTTAATGAAGGAATTGGACAAAGTATATGAAAACCATTAGCCTCAAATAAGGTATTTATTATGAAGTGTTTATTTAATATGAAGATGTCAGAAGGCGGATCTGTTGCTGATCATTTAAATGAATTTCATATAGTTACCGGTCAATTATGTTCTGTAGGGGTAACTTTTGATGATGAAGTTAGGGCTCTATTATATCTATGCTCATTGCCAGAAATTTGGAATGGTTTAGTTATGGCCATTAGTAACTTTGTCTCTAGATCTAGTAATTTAAAGTTTGATGATGCTATCAGTGCAATCCTTAGCAAGAAAATGCGATGGAAAATCTTCGGTGAGACATCAGGTAATGCTTTGATTGCAGAGAATAGGGGAAGAAAAATGGAAAGAGGAAAGAGCCTAGGATATCGCAATAAGTCAAGGAAAGGCAGGTCCAAGTCTAGATCGAGGATAGTGTGTTGGAAATGCGGGAAGAAAGGACACTTGAAGAAATACTTGAAGTCTCAGAAGGGAAAAGAAGGAGATGTGCAACAAGAAATCAACCACGAAGCCAATGTGACAGGTGATGTGTTGCAAGATGCTTTGATTATTTCATTAGAAAATATTATTGATGCCCGGTGTTGTAGACATTTTTGGGCACCGTAACCCCAATCAAATATGTCGATAAACCAAGGGCTCTTAAGTCCCTAAAAGTGTTGTTCCAACCCCTAAAAGAACAAGGTCAACTGATTACATCATCTCCCAGAAGTTCTCCACGAAAAACTACTTAGAAATGTTCAAAACTGGACCATACTGATTACTCAGTGCTGAGGGTGCGATGCATCCCACCAGTTATAGACATTTTTGGGCACTACGACCCCAAGCATGAAATGTGCATAAACCAAGGGCTCCTAAGTCCCTAAAAGTTTTGTTCTAACCCCTAAAGGAACAAGGTCAACTGATTACAGCTTCTCCCAGAAGTTCTCCATGAAAAACTGCTTAGAACTGGTCAAAACGGGATCATTTCAGCTGCTCCATAGGAAAAGTGCGTTGCATCTCACCTAAATACACTGTGTGGGTGCGTTGAATTTCAAAAATCCCTTCTATGCGGTGAGATGGGCGAGAAGTGACAAATGGCAGTGTCATTCCGCGAGGTGGAGAGGCATGGAATCTTCCAGAAACTTCTCCTGTGATACTTGCCTCTTTGAATTCAACCAAGGATGAGTAAGAGATCATCAATCTCCAAGTGGAAGCAAGAACTATCAGAGGGAAGACACTAATCAAATAACAAGCTGACTCATCTCCGTTACATATATCTATATATGGATCCCTCATCCCAGAGATCCAGAGGCTGGAATTTTGCATATTGTAAGGAATTGTTGTTGGTTTCTTGAGACAACATCAGATTGTTGGGTGATCTAAGCTTTGTATGAGGTGAATAGGGGCTTCCTTGTTGATAGGATGATGTTGGGTCAGAACAACTAGTTCTAAATCCCTTGGCTCTTTCTTTTTTACCAATAAAAGTTATTCAAGTTTTCCTCCATACTCTTGTGTCATTTATATTTTATGCATTTGTATGGTCAATTTACATCTGATCCTAGATTGTTTATGATTATAGATCCATGTTCTTGTATAGTGCTATGCTACTGTGATCTTACAGGTACTCTATGAAGCCAGGCATACAAGGGAGAAAGTAGCGAAAGACTATCAAGAGAGAGAGGAATCGAACTAGGAGATTAGCGCAAGACAGAGGTTGGTCTTCTTTGTTCTTCCGTCATCTATATTTCATAAAGGAAAAATGAAAGTAGCTTTACTTTGTTTGTTTCTAAGGTAGCTATCACACCTTAGTGGGATAAGCAGTTCTGTGTAGACACTTTTCCCTGTAACAAAATGGCGACTCCGCATATCGAAAATTACCCTTTGGTTTAAGGAACGCAGCGGCAACATTTCAGAGGGCAATGAATTATTCCTTCCATGACATCGAAAACATCGTTCAAACATACCTTGATGACCTTCCGGCTCATTCGCGAAAGCAGACTGATCATCCGCAGCATTTAAGAGCGATATTTCTACATTGTCGACACTACAAGATACCACTCAATCCACACAAATGTGTGTTTTGTGTCAGTTTTGGTCGTTTACTTAGCTTTGTAGTCTTGAAAGATGGGATTCGTCTCGACCCATGTAAGGTTCAGGCAATCATAAATTTTCCTCCACCTTTAAATTTGCTTCAGATTCAGAAACTCCAAGGGAAAGCAAACTTTCTGAGGAGGTTCATTCCAAATTACGCTGAACTTGCTAAAGGTTATACGTGTCTTTTGAAAAAGGAAGTACCCTTTGTCTGGGATCAGGTTGCGCAAGATTCCTTTGATGCTTTAAAAGAATCCCTAATGAAAGCATCATTAATGTACACTCCTGATTATAAAAAAGATTTCAACTTGTATCTGGCTGCAGTGGATACAACCATCCCAATGGTTTTAGTTCAAGAAGACAATGGAATTGAACATCCTATATATTATTTAAGTAAGAACTTAAATGATACATAAAGCAAATATTCTTATGTTGAAAAGCTAGCGCTCGCATCTGTTCAAGCGATACAGATATTTTGACACTATGTCCTCTTTCGAAAAACTACCATTCTGTCAGATTGCAACCCCATGACTTATATATTGTCGCGATAGTTGCTGGGGGGAAAATATTCAAAATGGATAGAAATTCTACAAGAGTTTGATCTGGAATTTGTAAAATCCAAGTCAAAGAAATCTCTGGTTTTCGCAGAATTATTATGCTATCTCCCATCGTCGTCCAACGATGAAACATCCAAAGAAATGATCATGGATGAAAATTTGTTTCTTATATCTTCAAGCATTCTATGGTATGGGGATATAATCATTTATCTCCAAACCCAGAAATATAGGCCAAATACCTCTCGCTCCAAACAAAAACGTATTCGATAACAAGCAAAAGACTACATGATCGTCGGTGATACACTTTACCATCGTGGTATCGATACGGTTCTGAGAAGGTGCCTCACCCATGAGGAGGCCGAAAAAGTCCTGAATGATTGCCATTCGGGCGCGTGTGGGGGGAAACAATCCGGTTATGCTACAGTGCAAATTTTTTTACAAGCAGGATACTTCTGGCCAACAATGTTTAAAGATTGCATAACTGCAGTGAGAAGTTGCCATGCTTGTCAAACTTTCGATAGCAAAAATAGAAGACCAACCGCACCTCTGCAGCCAATAGTTGCTGTCGGGCCATTCACCAAATGGGGCATTGATTTCATGACATGTAACCCCACCTCGACTGGGGGGCATGGGTATATCATAGTCGTAGTTGACCATTTTACCAAATGGGCCGAGGCAATGCCTACATTAGATAATACTGGTGAAACAGCTACCCTCTTCTTTTTCAATCATGTAGTTGCCAGATTCGCCGTCCCACAAGCTATAGTCACAGATCATGGATCACATTTTTGCAATCACATGATAGTCGAATTAGTTGCCAAATTAGGATTGTCTCACGACAGCTCTACTCCATATTACCCGCAAGCCAGTGGACAAGTTGAAGCAATCAACAAAGTCCTGAAACACATGCTGCAAAGGATGATTGGAGTTCAAAAAAGAAGTTGGCACCTAATCCTGTACTCAGCCTTGTGGGTTTACAGAACATCGGTAAGGAATGCAACTGGGTTTACACCTTTCCAACTGGTATATTGCCTGGAAGCAGTCTTACCAATCCAGTGTGAAATCTCGTCCCTCAAACTCACAATTGACCTTCTCCCCGGAACTTCAGAAGAGGAGGCTCGTTTCTTGGAACTAATCCACTTGGCTGAAACCTGTCATGATGCCGCTTTGGCTAACGAAGCCCATAAGAAACGAGTCAAGGCGCAGTTCGACAAGAATGTCAAACCCCGTGTCTTCTCAGAACGTGACTTGGTATTGCTTTATTGTTGTGGGGAAAAATGCCTATGCAGGACGATCCTATACACCTAAGGTGTGACAGTGCCTTAGCAACAAACAGAGATAGCTATTCTAGTATTCTTCCTTTATGAATTAAGAATGAAGAGAGATAGATGGACTAACCGATGTCTTTCGTTTGTCCCTCGATCCGGTCTCTCTTCTCTTTCAGGGTTCCGAGCTACTTGCCTTCTCGCTCGCCCAGCTTCAAGAGGTTTCTGCAAGATCACAAGAAGAGAACACTACACAAGACATGGATTCATATTCATAACTAGTTCAGGATTAGAAATAAACTAAACATACTAATGCAATCATACATCAAAGGTACATCAATATATAGGAGAAACCAAGATAGCTTTATTTGATGAATAACAAGGTTCAGGAAGAGATACAACCCAGAGGGCTCCAATCCAGCATCTCCTTCCCAGCAAATGGAATTCCTATCTTCACCCCCTTCAAAGCATTAAGCACCCAATGATTCCAATCTCAAACCAACAGCAATTCTTTGCAATAACAAAATTCCAGCCTCTAGATCTCATGGAGGAGAGATCCATATATAGATGTTTGGAGAGAGGATGAGTCAGCTTGAAATCTGACTAGTGTCCTCTCCCTCTGTCAGTTCTTGATTCCACTTGGAGGTTCTTGCCTCCACTTGGAGATTAGGAACCTCTTACTCATCACCAGTCAAATTCACTGAGGCAAGTGTCATTGAGGAAGATTCTGGAAGCTTCCTGGGTCTTGACACCTCTTGGAATGAACTTGCCATTTGGCAATTCTCGCTCAACGCACCCTGGTAGTGCTTCTACCTGTGTTGCAGTGCAGGTAGCCAGTGTTGGCTTTGACATTCAGCGCAGACAGCTAGTGGAGCCATTGAATTGATCCTAAATTGACTTGTTTTTGAGCAGTTTCTGGTGGAGAACTTCTGTGAATTGCTGTGGTTTGTTAGCCTTGTTCCTCTAGGGGTAGGAATAACATGTTTAGGGACTTTGGATCCCTTAGATTATGGACATTTCATGCTCAATGTTGTAAGGCACAAAAATGTCTATAACAGTTGCCCCCTAAAGTATGAGGCCGTTTATCGGGTGAAATGCTTTATTAGGGGGATCCGAAGTTCATCCAATGCTGGGAGGAGACCTGTATTAAGATACAATACAATATATTATTTTTCATACTGATTTCATGATCTAGCTGAGGCGGGCATTCCCATGCTCAGCTTTATAAATTCATTTTTCTGTACATAGAACAGACAATCGTCTGATGGTAGACTGATAATTTTGATGAAATTATCATCCTTTGGGTAGGATGATTATCTGTTGCAATGATGTACATGTCAATGTCTTTATCTTTCCTGAATATATATCGCAGCCCGGATGGATGAAACTAGATCCAAGGTCTTCAAACTCGTTCGATCTTCACTCTAAGTACAAGTCGATCCATGTGAGAAATGTTCTGAAGTCGAACATGGAAAGACATCGCTTGATTACCGGTCAATGAGGAAAACCATTAACAAGCGCGAGAGGAATCACCGATAATGATAATGACCCTCAAGGTACTGCAGTACGATTCACGTGGTGTGAATAAAGGACTTGGCGTCGAACACCACGCTAAATCTTTCGGTCGAAGTTCATTGATGTATACCTGTCGCCGGAAGTGAGAAACTTGCCATTGAGGCATGCAAGCTTAAAAGTACTGAAGGGGTTGTTCCTAGATCAACTTCTTGGATAATGAGCTGATGTCGACAAGAAGTGATCCGTCAAAGGAGGGCCTTAATGAATCCCACATCAATGACACGGAACGGAGCTAATGATTTTGATGGAGGTGAAAACGATCTGTGACATATGATTCAGGGTGGTGGTCATGAAAGGATGAAGGATAATGTACGGCAGTGGATGGGACACGGTTGACTTTTCTGAACGACTTCTCTTGAACATATGGCGACACTGATGCGATGGATCGGTAGCATTACCCCAAATATGGATGGTATGGCAAAACCATGGTGATGTGACCGGTGAATGAAACAACCCAACTCGATTGTGGTACGGAGGAAAAGTGTCATGTTCAAGAGCGACTTGCTACCATCAAAGTTTTCTTTAGTTTCTCCCAATTTTTCCCCAGTCATTGCTGACCAGTACCTCTTTATTTCTGTCAAGCTTGAGGAGGATAACATATGCTTGTTCTATAACCTGCCCTTCGGGCAAGCCTATCGCTATGTTTTAACGAGCCTAGCGATAGTGAAACTCGTTCTCGTCTAAAGACAAGTTTGTCGCTATTTAATGATTTTAACGAGTCTAACGACAAGGATAACTCGGTCCTTTTCATTTTTAGAGAGTCTGAAAAGGTACATAAAGTTAACTCCAAAAGTATAAAACAATACAGAAGGGATGAGTTTTCGATAGTTTTAACGAGCCGAATAAAACAAGCGTTGGATCTTTTTGTGCAATAATCCCTCAGGTCCAAAAAGATTAAAATCTAGAGGAGGGATAGCACTTCCTATCTCTTTAACGAGCTGGAAGGTCAAGGACTCGGCAATCTTTTCATATTTTACGAGTCAGATGAAAAGAGCTTAAAGAAGACTCGTCTTTTGAGGAACGAGTGATAAAACAGGTTAGCAGCTGATTCCAGGTACAGGTTGGAATTTTCCAATTACGACAGTGTCACAAGGATGGCTAGTGAAATCACTCTTCGCAGCTGTTCCTCAAAATGGGTAAACAAACATATGGAGGTGAACGATCGGCCAATGGAAAAGTGGAGGTGACGGTGCAAACACGACCAAGGCTTTAATGGCTGATGATATTACATTCACTGTGGTTATTTACCGGGATAGTTCATTTTTTAACGAGCTTAAACGCGGGTGGAAACATTTGCTCGGTCTTATGTTTATTTTTTAACGAGCATGAACTATGTGCTAAAACTGCTCGGATCTTGCGTTTATTTTTTAACGAGCATGAACTGTGTGCTAAAACTGCTCGATATTATATGGTCAAATTTTTTATTTTTTTACCATAACTAGCTTTGCTCTTTTCAAAGATAGTACTGTATCCTTAACTGTTGCATCAAACTAGTTAGAAATGAATAACATTTGTTTGAAAATGAGATTAGAACCCTAATATTTCGCTTTGAACCACGTAAAAAGCAATTAAAAAGTGTTTTTACATCTCATTTTACCATTTCATTTGAACTTTGTTTGTTGGAGCTTTGGAGGTGCCTCTTCCCCCTTGATTTTCATCAGCTGATTCCGGGAGATTCTTCGGACGATTTTCGGCGCCGTCTGGACCAGGTAGGAGCTAAACCTTAGCTCTTTCTTTTCATGGTTTCATTTTCCCATTCTGTGCCTGTTTTCCTATTCCCCTGAGCCCCTGGGGTTTTGTTAGGGCACTCTGCCATCAGCGCAGCTGGTTCACTCGAAACCTGCGTTGAATGTCAAGCTGCATGAAGGCAGTTTGACCTTCAATGCAGGTGGAACACTGGCTAGTTGCGTTGGGCATAGAAAATAGTTTTGTTGTACAGTTTTTGATGAAAATTTTGCCAGTTTCTCATCAAATCCAGGATCTAACTCCTCTCATGTTTTGTTTTCAGAGATTATTGGAGCAAAATGACCCTTACATGGCGAGAACGAGAACATGAAGAAGAGGACATGATTGCCCTCCATGATCCTGTCACGGTGACGCTGCAGAACTGTGATCTGCTGAAGTTCTTCCGTATCTCTAGTATGAGAGCACAGATCTCCCTACTGCAGTATATGCTTGATGCTTGGGATCCTATCAACCAAGTATTTCAGATCAGGAGCAAATCCATCCCTTTGACCGTGGTAGACATTTACTTCTTGACTGGTTTGTCGAGGCGGGGTGCCCCCATTTCTTTGTCAGGTTCGGCCCGAGGGAATGACTCCGTGAGAGATTATGTCCACCAGTATTGCAGGGAAGGATCTCAACCGAGTAGAGATGGCAAGGTCGTTATCCGTGAGATTGCCGACAGGTCTCTCAAGTCCATTTTGTATACTATTGGTAGGATGGCCAGTAGTGCATCTCTTCATGTTGCCAACAGATCCTATGTGCAGCACGCCTTGGAGTGCCTCCAATCGAAAATATTCAACTGGTGTGATGCAGTACTTCTTCAGATGAAAAGTGAGTTGACCAAGGTAAAGGACGGGAAGCTGAAGAACTTTGGATTTGGTTCTATTTTGACTACCTTTGCCTTGGAGAAGATACCACTTATGCAGCCTCAGTATATCGCACTCGACTTGCCTTCTGCTACCGAGCCACGCATGTAGAGATGGGTTGATCACATGTCTAGGCATGCTGGTCAATCTCAGATTTCTTTCACTGATACGTTCTTCAGGTGGTTCGAGCGCCAGGAGATGGTCTATTCCAAGTATCCATATGTTGGTATGGATTTCCGAGGTGATCCGGACTTGGTACTGCCAAATGGCGAACAGTGGGGCGTTATTGGTAAAATCTTCGACCATATCACCGTTTACTATTTTTATTTATAATGTCCTTGTGCTTTATTCTATCAAGACTTTAATCAAACTCATGTGTGCATGCAGATGTTGGTCTTGTTCGTCCAGCAGTTCGCCCAAGAGCGCTAGTTGCTGCCCTAGCAGGGGAGACTGCTGGGAGGGTTATTCTTCGTGACCTTGATGTGGCCGAGACCCTTACAGATGTGCAGGAGCAGGTTGAGAGCCTTACTCTCGGCATTCCCGATGTGAGGATCGACGAGTTACCTTTACAGTTGCAGCGACATACTACTGGTGTGCCTAGACGATGGACTCGTCTCTTACGCATGATTGCACAGGCCGTGACTTGCTATCATGAGCATCACTAGACTAGGGTGCCCCCTAACATTTTTGAGTTTTTGGGTCATGCGACCGATTTTTGTCTTGGTTACAGAACATTATGTATAAACGATAAACAGCTTATATATATATATATTTGGATTTTCGGGGTTTATTCTGGTTGAGTTATATGATCCATATGTACAACATTGATGATGTGTCTCTTTTTATAAATGTCGCAAATGTCTATCTAACACATATTTTGCTAATGAGTCGGTTAATGTGTTTAAGTTTCTGGAAATATGTTGGTATTGAATTAAATCAAATCGTCTTTCCAAAATCTTAACCCTTAGGAACATGCGATAAATAGCTGGGTTGTGGACGGAATATATACCATTGAGTTGTAGTATTACGAGTTGTGAGTCTAGCCTGAGGATTAGTCGGCGTATACCATGGGTGATGGCATCAGAGAGTAGTTCTATCAACGCGCTATACTCAGCGATGTTATTCGTTGATTGACCAATACACACACCTCTGAAACTTACTAACTCGCCGCTTGGATCAAAAATGGCCCAGGCTGCGGAGGACAGGTTCCACGAACTACGACTCGCTCCGTCAGCATATCCAACACATGTCTCCAGAAGGTTTGACATCTGCAATAAATGTAAAAAGGTGGATTACTCGACCAAAACAAACACTTCAGCGAAAAAAAAATACAACAAAAGCATACAGGTTACTATTTAAGCATAGTAACGCTTGAGGTACAACCCATTACGGGGTTGCGGCAGTGGAATTCCGTCATAACCCATTAACTCGTAGGCTCCTTTTGCTAACACTCATTTAACAATATAGGGGCCCATCCATAAAGAATTAAATTTACCTGCTCCCAATTTATCGGATTCTTGGTCATAAAGCAAGACCAGTCACCTTCTGAGAAGACACGGGGTTTGACATTTTTGTCGAACTGCGCCTTGACTCGTTTCTTATGGGCTTCGTTAGCCAAAGCGGCATCACAACGGGTTTCATCCAATTGGATTAATTCCAAGAAATGGGCCTCTTCTTCCGAAGTTCCGGGGAGGAGATCAATTGCGAGTTTAAGAGACGAGATTTCACACTGGATTGGCAATACTGCTTCTAGGCCATACACCAGTTGGAAAGGTGTGAACCCGGTCGCATTCCTTATCGATGTTTGGTAAGCCCACAAGGCTGAGTACAGGATTAGGTGCCACCTTCTTTTGTGAACTCCGATCATCCTTTGCAAGATACGCTTCAGGACCTTGTTGATTGCTTCAACTTGTTCGTTGGCTTGTGGATAATACGGGGTAGAGCTGTCGTGAGATAGCCCTAGCTTGGCAGCTAATTCAACCATCATGTGATTGCGAAAATGCGATCCATGATCTGTAACTATAGCCTGTGGAACGCCGAACTTGGCGACTACATGATTGAAAAAGAAAAGGGCAGTTGTTCCACCAGTCTTATCTAATGTAGGCATCGCCTCGGCCCATTTGGTAAAATAGTCAACGGCGACTATAATATACCCATGCCCCGCAGTCGAGGTGGGGTTACATGTCATGAAATCGATGCCCCATTTGGCGAAAGGCCCAACAGCAACTATTGGCTGTAAAGGTGCGGGTGGCCTTCTGGTTTTGCTATCAAAAATTTGACAAGCATGGCATCTCCTGACTGCGGTTATGCAATCTTTGAACATGGTTGGACAGAAGTATCCTGCTCGTAAGATTTTTTATGCTGTAGCATATCCAGATTGATGTCCCCCACACGCGCTAGAATGACACTCATTCAGGGCTTTTTCGGCCTCCTCATGGGTGAGGCACCTTCTCAAAACTGTATCGATACCACGACGGTAAAGCGTATCACGACGATCATGTAGTCTTTTGCTTGGTATCGTATACGTTTTTGTTCTGAGTGAGAGGTGTCAGGCCTGAATTTTTGGGTTTGGAGATAAATTATTATATCTCCATACCACTCATTGCTTGTAGATATCAGAAACAAACTTTCGTCCACGATTGATTCTTCGGATGTTTCATCGTTGGACGACGATGGGAGATCACACAATAATTCTGCGAAAACTAAAGATTTCTTTGATTTGGATTTTACAAATTCCAGATCAAACTCTTGAAGGATCGCTATCCATTTTGAATACTTGCCCCCCAGCAACTGTCGCGACAATATATAAGTCATGGGGTTGCAATTTGATAGAATGGTAGTTTTCCGAAAGAGGACATAATGTCGAAATATTTGTATCGCTTGAACAACAGCGAGTGCTACATTTTCAATGTAAGAATATTTGTTTTCTATATCATTCAAGTTTTTACTTAAATAATATATAGGATGTTCAATTCCATCGACTTCTTGAACTAAAACCATTGCAATGGTCGTATCCGCTGCAGCCAGATACAGGTTAAAATCTCTTTGATAGTCTGGGGCATACATTAATGATGCTTCTACTAGAGAATCTTTCAGAGCGTCAAAAGAAGCTTGCGCCACCTGATCCCAGACGAAAGGTACATCCTTTTTCAAAAGACGAGTATAACCTTTAGCAAGTTCTGCGTAATTTGGAATGAACCTCCTCAGAAATTTTGCTTTCCCTTGGAGTTCCTGAATCTGAAGTAAATTTGAAGGTGGAGGCAAATTAATGATTGCCTGAACCTTGCAAGGGTCGAGACGATTGGAGACTACAAAGCCAAGTAAACGACTAGAACCGACGCAAAATACACATTTGTGTGGATTGAGTCTTATCTTGTAGTATCGGCAACGTAGAAATATCGCTCTTAAATGCTGCAGATGATCAGTCCGCTTTCGCGAATGAGCCGGAAGGTCGTCGAGATAAGGTTGAACGATGTTCTTGATGTCATGGAAGGCATAATTCATTGCCCTCTGAAATGTCGCCCCTGCGTTCTTTAAACCAAAGGGTAATTTTCGATAAGCGAATGTGCCCCACGGACAAATGAATGCAGTCTTTGACTGGTCCTGTGGGAAGATATTTATTTGATTATACCCGGAAAATCCATCCATGAATGAAAAGATTTCACATCCGGCGCATTCATCAATTATCTGGTCGATGAAGGGTATAGGGTAGTTGTCTTTCGGACAAGCTTGGTTTACATCCCTATAATCGACACACACTCTAATTGTCCCTTGTTTCTTCATAACAGGGACAATATTCGATACCCAATCGGTTAGAGGAACCGGGTAGATGAAACCAACATGGAGAAGCTTTTCAACTTCTGCTTTAATGGCAGTGGCTTTCTTGGGGTGCACCTGCCGAAGCCGTTGTCTTACTGGTTTGACATCAGGATACATCTTAATTTCGTGTTCAACGATACTCGAGTCAATGCCTGGCATTTCATCATATGACCAAGCAAAGACATCTCTGAACTCGCGAAAAAGAGTGTTATATATTTCCAGTTCTGAATGAGAACATCCTTTGCCGACATAAATATTCTCTACAATATTTGTTTTAGTCAAGATATTTATGGCTATAGTCTCTTCAATATTGGATAAGTTTCGCTCGAAATCCACCGTATTTACAATGTTTGATATGAATTCAAAAACTGAAGGGTGATAAAGGTCATGTTGAGTATCTTCTTCATAATCTGGAAGAAGGGAACGATGGTGGCAATCATTCCATGGTGCCCCCTCAATCAACATTGATTGTAGGATTCCTTCGTCAGTCCCATGCACTTTCGACCAAGGATCTAATGGGTACCATATTCTCTAGACATATCTACCCAAACGCTTGATGAGCGTTGATTTGGGTTCGCCACCCATGCCCGAAACATTGGTTGCTACAATATTTCTATAGGGCTTGGGGGCAAAACCATTGCATGATCCATGTTGATATCGTCTTCTGAGATCTTCGTGGAAGATATCATGTTGTAGGCTCCTACCAACGCTACTTCTCCTATGTAGATTGGAGGTGGAAGTGCGAAAGTTCCCATTAATGTGGGGTCTTTCAGTAGGCCTACTCTGATATCTTGAAGCGAATGGTTGCTTCCATGGATCATGGGAATGCTTCCCGTAACTTGTGAACCATTAGGGAGGAAGTCTTGTTGGTCGACAATCGTAATCCCTCCTTTAAGAGGGAATGCTATCTTCCTAAAATAAGTCGACACTACAGCTGCCATGGCATATATCCACGGTCTTCCCAGTAGGATGTTGTAGTCAAGATTCCCATCGATGACTTCAACATCTATTTCTACTGTTTTTCCCCCTAGTTCAACCTTTAAGTTATTTAGGATACCGCACGGGGTATAAGTCTTTCCGTCGAATGCTTTCAATGTCGTCGAAGATCGCGACAAGATCGGAGACCCTAAAGTTTTCCAGCAACTCATCGACATAATACATGTAGATGCCCCCTCATCAATAATTGTTCTGTGAACAGTTTTTTTGAGGGCTTTCACTTGAATAAGGAAAGCTAGTTGAGCTGGTAACTGAGGATCGTATCCTTTGTGGTCGAAGGATACAAGATTGGAATCCATAGGATCAACCCACCAATAGCTGATAACAAAGCCTGCCTTTGGGATGGACAATTTTGTAGTACTTCAAGAGTCGAAATAGCGGATGGCGATTGGGACAAATCTTCCACTATGTTATAATGCTGCACCGCTCTGGCGCGAGGATTAAATGTCGACTTGTGTACTACTCCCTTTGGCGTTTTTATTGTTAATTCAGGAATGATGGGTGGTACAACTTCTGTCGAAGTTCTTGTCGAACTACTTGGTTGATCTTTACCTTTGTCGTTCGATAGTTGCGGATTCCCGTAATCTTTGTTCCTTGTCGAAATCAAAGCATCATTTTGTTGCTTGGAGATCGACAACATTATCACTTGCGATGGGGAAGCATTTCCACTATCAACCATATTTTGACCTGGATTTGGGAACGGATCAGTCAACACCGCTGAGGTTTTCGAACTTTTGAAGAACCTTTTAAGCTCAGCTTTGTATGGACAATCGGTTGTCCAATGATCCTCGTCACATATCATGCATGGACTTTTTGGTTTCCCTTTCCTAGGAGGGTTTAAAGAAGTTTTTTCAGGGGATGACTCACCCTGTTTCTTCTTCTTCCCTTTGTTTTGCTTCTTCTTGCTTCCTGGTTGATTGGTTTCTTTGCCTTTATCTGCTAATATGGCATTTATTTCCGAAGCAAGAATTTCTCCTTTTGAATTTTTATCTGAAGTCTTACGGGCTTTCTTGGAGTTGGACTTTGTCGACTTCGCATTTGCCGTGCCAATCACACCATCGCCGGCATGAGAGTCACTATTTGATTTAGGAGGAGGAGGAATTAAGAATTCCGGTCTAGGGGCGTCAAGTATTTTGTCGTAGAGCGTGCCAGACTGAGTGTAGACTAAGTCTAGATATTGTGCACGAGCAATAACTTGCTCCTCCGTTACGACTCCCCCCTTGGCCACATCTTCCGTTATGGCAGGAAGTAACGACTTGATAAACCATTCAGCTAATAGCTGATTGGGAACGTATGTTTTCACCATTCTACGACGACGATGCCACTCATGTATATGATCGGATATATGAGTGGCCGTTTTCTGTTTGAAGTTGGTCAAGATTTCCGTTCCCGTTTAATACCTTATTGGTAATTGAAAATGGGTTAAGAAAGTCGTGGCTAGGGAGCTGAAATTGTCGAATGAGGCTCTAGGTAATTCAATATACCATTTAGCCGCTGGACCCGTTAACGTCCTCTGAAAAAGGCGAAGCCTTATCGAATCATCGTTCAGGGTGTTTGATGAACACCACAGATGAAAAGTCATCACGTGATTCGATGGGTCTTCACCTGGATTTCCATTAAATTTAGGAATGTCCGATGGAAGTTTGTGAGGAATCGCTGGCCACCATGGGGCGTAAGCAATCAGATCGTTTGTTAACAGGTGTGTTATCACCTAGAATTTCAGTCCATGTACTACAGTCCATGTACATAATGTTTTCCCAAACAAAAAAAAATTTCATTGTCAAAAAATGTGTGTCAAATGGTTATAGTCCTATGTGTGTTACTTAGGGATCATGTTTTAAAAAGGTATTGATGTGAATCATTTTCAAAAACCATTAGTCATCCTCCATCATAATTCTTTAAGGCATGTCTTGTCTTGTTTGCGTCATTGGTCCTTTGCGCAGTTTCGCAGCGCAGTCTGATTGGCCCATTTGGCAGCGCAATGATGTTTCCGCCTTTTCGTAGCGTGTCATCTACCAGCCATTTCGTAGCGAATTTTGTTTATTTATAACTGTTTGCGCTACGGAATCGGGGATTCGAGGTTTTTGCAGCGCGTTTTCTTGAAATGTCAAGTCTGGGGGGATGAGTCATTAGGTCCATTCATATGTTGTCAGTTGATGTTCTCTCCGGGTCATTATGGGTCATCATTCCGCCATGAGGTTCAGAACCACGCACATAAACATCATTCAAAGTGATTTTATGATGTATGGTAGTGTCATGATATTTGTTATTAGTGCGTAAACTGACTTGCTTGTATGACAAGACTTTTGAAGCGCAAAGGGAGCCCGAGTTTTCTTTTAAAAGGACCTGATTGCAAGCGAGCCTGCATTCCAAAGTTTGAAGTTGCATTCTGAGTTGAAGCTGCTGTTAGTTCTCTGTCTGAAAGCTTTCAAAGTAAAATGGAGAAAAGGGAACATCGATCCGGTAGGTGCCAAAGAACAGAACCGGAGGGGCTTGATATTACATTAAAGGATGAAGGTGTAGAAAGAGCTTTTAAAAATGCTGGATGCTGGAGGTTTTGTGAGAACTTGCAAGGAGGGCACGCAGAGGTAACAAAAGCTTTTGCATTGAATTTTACTGGTTTAAACTCTAAGGTGTCAATGCTAGAATTCCCTGTATCCCCAGAAGCCATTTCTAGTGTGACTGAGATTCCTAGAGGTGGACATGAATGGTTCAAAAATTTTAAATTCGACATGAGCCCCTGTAAGGAATTTTTGAAGGAGCCTTATGTAAATGAGGATCTCACAAAAGCTGTGCCAAGGAGTTACGTGAAGGAACATTTTGCCCTACTGCTCACACGCATCCAAAAATATTTAACATGCGAAGGGAGGTATAACAAAGTTTATTCATATCATTTTAAACTTTTGTTACATTTCACAAGCAAAGCATCAATTGATATCCCTTTCTACTTGTTCAGAAGCCTAAGTAAAATGTGTGATAAAATTCAGCTGAAAAAAGATGACTGTGAAACATCATTGTTCCATCATGGTTTGGTGAAGTTGTTAGTGTTAGATGGTTTGCAGAAGATTGGTAAGGATTGGGACTCCTTTATTTTTATGGCTGGCTTTCAGAGCAAGACAGGCCTTACTCCATTGCCTGTTAGGGAAAGAGAAAAAGCAATTGAAGAGCCTACTCTTGCTCAGCTCAGAAAGGAGGTGAAAGATCAGAAGAAGTCCAAAACCAAGTTGAAGAAACTAGTGAAGCCTTTGGTGATCAAGGAGACACCTCAATCATCATCAAAAGAGAAAGCCAAACAGAAGAAGGATGCACCTGCACCAAGTGAAGTTGAAAAGGTATCAAGAGTAAAAACCAGAGGTCAGTTAAGCAAGGAGAAGGGTAAGTCAATTGCTGTTGAAGAAAGTCCTATGTCAAAAGCTAGTTTAACTGATTTACTTGAAGCAATTGAACTTGAACAAGATCAGTCAGTGCAGATTGAGCCAATGGAGTTTGAGCAGGACCAGCCAGTGCAACCAATGCACATTGACCTAACCCAATCCTCACCAGAGAGCCTGAAGAAATCAAAGGCTTCGAAAAGGTTACGATTTGAGGAGCCTAGTGAAGAATATGTGTTCAAGCCACGGAGGCCAATTACAAGAAGACAAATGAAAGAGGCCGAGAAAGTGCATAAAGAGGAGGCAGCTGTAAAAATGCCTAGTACAAAGTTTCTTGAAGTTTTGACTAAAACAGTGCATGCAGCCAAGAGTAAAGATAAGAGTAAAAAGGTTATTATTAGCCAAGGAGGAAATGTCATTGCTATCAAGAACCAGGCAGGAAAAACCCAGGAAGAGGTGGCTCAGATAAAGAGTTTTTCTAGAGAACGTGCAATGAGATATGCTAGTTATAGAAGGGCTGTATTAAAAGGCAGCACAAGTCTACTGGGGCAAGCTGGCTCAAGTTCCGATGTATTTTCGTGGATGGTACCAGCACTTAAGCAAGCAAAACTCATAAGAAAGCTGAACGTGTGCCTGAGATCAGAAAATAAGGCTTTGAAGAAAGAGGTTAGCAGTTTGAAGGAGAAGCTAGGTAAACTAGCTCACTGATTTAAGAGGAAAGGTACTTTTCAAAGTTTTGATAAATTTTGGTTCAACTTCCATCATTTTGAAGTTATTTAGGTCCCTAACACCTGTATAAAATGTCTGAAGAAATCATGAGTTTAAGCAGAAAGCACTGCTAGATAAATATGTTTTGTTTTGACAAAAACAGTAGTTTCGTAGCGCGCTACGAAACTACTGTAGACGCTGTTTTATAAGTAAACAATGAAATTTGATGATGAGGTCAGCGAATTTTGAAAGGAATGCCTCGAGGACAGGAGGGAGATCATACAAGGCTATTATAAGCAATTCAAACAGTGACAGGTGTAAGTTTTGAAGAAAAAGTGAAATATTTTGGTTTTTTGCTAAAGTTTTCCTAAAGGCACTTTATGACCGAATTACTAGGGTTCTGGTAGGGTTACCGGGATTTTTGGTTTGTACACCTGTTCAGTCCACAAGGCATCCAGATCATGAGGCATATGGTGTTATGCGTTGTTATTGAAGGATTAAAGAGCTTGGAGCGTGGTTTTTAAATAGTAAAGAAGAATGGGAGACATGGACCGTCAAAATAGGGTACTCATGTTTACTAATTAATGAGCCATCTACACAGCTAGCACCCAAAGGCCAGCTCGTTCAGTGAATGTTCCTCCAACATATCTCAGCCACAACAGAAAATGTACAGCTGTCAAGGATCCAAGAAAGGCATCATGCATACGAGGAGATAGAGCTGGATTTTCAATGTAATTAGGACTCTGTGTATTTACAGCAATACCTTATGTATTTAATAAGTTTGTTTGAAAGTAGATAAGGTTAGTTAATGATCATCGAGCTCTCCCCTCATGCTTGAGGAGGAGACTCAAGGTAGTTTTAGTTTTGGTTTTCCTATATATAGTGAAAACTCTGATGTAAGTAGGGTTGGAGATTTATGAAAAAACAGAGTTTTTATCAGCTTATGTAAAAGACTTTTGAGAGTAATATAAAGATTACTTTTTCTTCCCAAGATTCATCATATGTTCAATGCTCAGAATATGTGTGGTTTTGTCATTATCCTTTATATATTTTACACCTCACTAAATATGCAATCACTCTGAATTCACCTAGTGCTCAGACTTCCTGTGTATATTTATGAGTTGAGGTTCTTTTTGAGAAATGTTTTGAGTGTTAAACATTATACGCCTTGGCTTCCATGATTGAGTGGTTAATAGTTTACTGCAGAAGTGTTTGACTCCATGAGCCCAATGGAAGAAGTGTTATTTTGTTGTTCCAACCAGCTTATTTTCATGTACTGTTTGAAGAGTTAGCCATCTGTTTTTGTTATTAATTCCTATCAAAAATCTGTGAGAGAGCCCTCTCTGACTAAGGAGGCTAAGCCTTAGTCTAAAGCCTGGTTTGAATTAGTTACATGAGATCTTGCTAAGTAGCAGCCCTTAGTACACGATTTTGTGATAACATTTTGGTGCGTCTGCAGGGAGCCTGATGATTACTCATTCCCGAAGTTTGAAGATTGAATTTCTGAAGGTAGCAGGAGTTCAAAATGATTTTCGAAGCTGCATTCTACCTTGGTGACTCCATTGTTTCTTAAAGCTTAAAGGTGGCTTCGAGAGGAAGATATACAAGGAGCAATCCTGACCCAAATCCACCTAGTCCTGTGGAGAATCCTAATATCATCTCAAGGAGTAAACAAAGATTTTCTGATATACCAGGTACTTCAAGCATTTCAAAATCTTTATTTCCTGAGTTTTCTAGAAGTCCTGAGGATAAACTTGTTGATGATAAAGTTCAAGAGGTTTTATTAAGGTCTGAAAATGAAGAAGAATTGATTGGTATCGTTTTGGATCTACAAAAGAGAGGTATTAATACTTCATCTCTAGTATCACAAAAAGATAAAGAGGAGTTTTGGGAAATTGTTACTGCTGAATTGTTATTAGAGGAAGAGGACTTGAAACAGCTCAAGGAGCTTGACCCTTTTGAAATTTTGCTTAACTCAAAGATTGGTTTACCTCTCCAAAATTGGAGTACTTTTGTTAGTGGTTTACAAAGCCCCAATAGTCCTTTTCGTAGTCATACTTTGTCCTCTGCTTCTGCTAGTCCAAACAGTCCTCAGACAACATCTCATTCTAGTTCTGGTCCTTCTGGTCATACAGTACCTATTGTCACTGTTCCTCCATTTATTATGGTTGTACCTGCTAGGTATGCTCCTCTTGCTCTCCCTGCTGTTTTGCATGATCTCCCTAGCAAATATGCTGCCAGGATTCCAACATGGGGAGGAGATGAAGACATTACTGCTGAAGAACATGTGGATAGATTCAATGACTTTGCTGACAGAGAAGAGGTGGATGATGAAGATGTAAAATTAAGACTATTTGCACAAACTTTTATTGGAGAAGTCCGAAAATGGTTTAAAGCCTTGGGAGCTGGTAGCATTCATAGTTGGGCTGAGTTTGAAGATAGTTTTCTGAGGAAATGGGGAAATAGAACTAATCTTGTTCAGGCCCTCACTGAATATAATAATTTAAGAAGAGCTCCAGATGAGACTGTTCAAATTTTTTCTAAGAGGTTTAACAAAATTTATAATTCCATCCCAGCACATTTGAAACCTCCTGGAGCCTTGGCACAGTTAAGATATGCTGAGTCTTTTGATTCAGATTTTTCTCTTTTACTCAAAGAAAGAGAGTCTGCAAATTTGGCTGAAATGCAAAATGATGCTATCAAAGTAGAGGTGAATATACTTGCTGCTAAAAAGTCCAAGATGGCTAAGGCTAAGATAAAGGAAGAGGAGAGGCCTTCTACCTCTGCTCAAGAAGATAAATTTGAAACCATGATGAAGACTATGGAGAAATTGATGGATCAATTAGCACTTGGAAATACTGCTGCTCCCCAAGCACAACAAGAACCTCGGTTCTGGAATCCTCAATTTAGAAGGCCTCAAAATCAGCAAAGGCCAGGAGAAAATAGAAATCAGCAAGCTGATCCTCCTGTGAGACCTCCATTTCAACAAAACATGGTGGATGGGGAAGAAGAACCTGAGGAATCTATTCATTGTCTTGGTGAAGAAGATTCAGAGATCTTCTTAACAAAGGAGGAACATGATGAGTCCAGCCAACTAAAAGCCGAGGAGGAACCCTCAGATTTCTTAAAGGGTTATCAACATGCCATATTTGAAATCCAAAAGCAATACAACCTCAGAAACAGAGATGTCCCTATTACAGCAAACAAGGCTCAGCCCAAGAAAAATGTTTCAAAAGCAGTGGAAGATAAAAAGGAAAAGCCAAAACAAGCTGATGGAAAAAGTGATTCTCCTCTTGAGAAAAAGGATAATCAAACCCCTACTCCTCCTAAGGAAATTGAAAGGTCTACTTCTGTGTTTAATATAGAAAATGAGATTGCTAAAATTAAAATATCAGTCCCATTTAATGAAATCTTCAAAGTAGACAAGTATAGAAGTAAGATTGTGGAAATGCTTAATTCTCCACCAGGAGGGGCTGATATTTTGAATGTGCAAGAGGATAATCCTATTATTTTTTTAGGTCCAAGACTTGAAGATGAGAAAAATGATGAGTTTCCTCCTTTCTATATAAGCATCAATATAAATGAGATGACTCTACATAATGCCATGCTGGATTCAGGGGCATCCCATAACCTCATGCCTAAAGTCATTATGGAAAGGTTAGGATTAGAAGTGACTAGACCATACAAGGACTTATTTTCTTTTGATTCAAAGAGGGTTCATTGTATTGGGCTGATAAAGGATGTGGTTGTAGCACTCACACAAATCCCAGCCAAAACCATTGTCATGGATATTGTTGTTGCAGATGTTCCACCTAAATTTGGGATGTTACTCTCAAGGTCATGGGCAGCGAAAATAAAGGGTACCATGCAAATGGATCTGACTTATGCTACCATTCCAGTGTTTGGTGAGCAAAGAAGGTTATATCGTGAGACAAGGATGGCATATATGGTGAGCAGCAAGGACAAACCACAGAATTTCCCTATTTATTCTTGTGATACAGGCCTTGGATCAGCCATTCTCTTCAATGAAGCAGTTGGAAAGGAACCACAAGAGGAACATGCAGAAAATCAGTGTCAGGAGGTGCAGCAAAGTAATGAAAAAGACATCACTGGTTGCTGGTCTTTATACTTTGATGGAGCAGCAGGAAAAGAAGGTGCAGGAGCTGGGATTTGGTTCATGAGTCCAACTGAAGAGAGTAAGTTTCTGTCATATAAACTTAATTTTGATTGTACTAATAATATGGCGGAGTATGAGTCTCTGGTATTAGGCTTAGAAACCTTGATAGAATTGAAGGCAAAAAACATTGCTGTTTATGGAGATTCTGAATTAGTCATAAAGCAAGTTCAAGGTACTTATCAAACAAAGGATGCAAGGATGAGAGCTTATAGAAACTTGGTGTTGGAATTGTTGGAAAAGTTTCAGTCCTATACTTTCTGTAGAAAAACCAGAGATCAGAATTCAATTGCAGATTCCCTTGCTGTTGCAGCTAGTCTTTTTGTTATCCCTAAGCATTCTTCTGATAGTTATGAAGTGAAGGTTCGCCATAGGCCAGTCATCCCAAATAATGTCCTAAATTGGCAAGTCTTTGAAGATGATCAGCAGGTAAGAAGCTTCCTGGAGTTGAAAGGAGAATTTGAACATAGTCAAATTGATCAGCAGAACATGTTAGTGGAGACAAAAGAAAAGCCTGAGGTATTGCAGCTGCAAAATAATCTAATTCCTAAAGGTCTTATTCCACTTGAGAAACTATTTGATCAGAATGATGTGTTTAAAGCACCAAGGTTGCAAGCCAATGAAGAAGAAATAGAGAGCTGCAATTTAGGTGACTCAGTGGTGCCTAAAGTAGTCAAAATTTCAAAGTTTTTATCAGCTGATATAAAAGTCAAATATGTTGAACTGATGAAGAAGTTTATTGATGTTTTTGCATGGAGCTATGCTGATTTGAAGCAGTATGATTCTTCAATCATACAGCATACTATCCCAATTAAGCAAAATGAGAAGCCTTTTAAGCAAAAATTAAGAAGAATTAATCCTCTCTTAATGCCATTAATTGAAAAGGAAGTGAAGAAGCTTTTTGATGCAAAGATTATTGTTCCAATCAGATTTTCAAATTGGCTTGCTAACTTGGTACCAGTTAGGAAAAAGAATGGAGAGATAAGGATTTGCATAGAATTCAGGAATTTGAACAAGGCTTCATTGAAAGACAATTATCCTCTTCCTAAAATGGATCTTATTTTGCAGAATATTGTTGTCTCTCAAAGAATGTCAATGTTAGATGGCTTCTCAGGGTACAATCAGATCCTTGTTCATCCAGATGATCAGGAGAAGACAGCTTTCACTACACCATGGGGCACATTTATGTATGCAAAGATGCCTTTTGGCCTCATGAATGCAGGGGCGACTTTCCAGAGGGCTATGGACATTGCTTTTGCAGAGGAAAAAGATAAATCAGTTGTGGTATATCTTGATGATATCACATTCTTTTCAAAGAGGGAGGAAGACCATTTAAAGCACCTTGAAAAGATACTACTGAAGTGTAGGAGGTTTGGTATTTCTTTAAACCCAACCAAAAGTATCTTTTCTTTGACTTATGGTAAATTTCTTGGGCATATTGTTTCTGAAGAAGGAATTAGGATTGATCCTAATAGAGTCAGTGCTATCCAAAAGTTAGATTTGCCAAGGAGCAAGAAAGAGATTCAATCTTTCCTTGGTAAAGTTAATTTTGTTAGAAGGTTCATCCCTAACTTTGCTGAAGTGGTTAAACATATCACAAAAATGCTAAGGAAAGGAGTAGACTTTAAGTGCACAGCTGAGGCAAGGAAGTCATTTGAAGAAATTAAGAAATCACTTACTCAAGCACCAGTCCTCATCAGCCGTGATTTCACCAAGGAATTTCTAATCTTCACATTTGCTTCTGAGGATACAATTGCTAGAGTTTTATTGCAGAAAGGAAGTCAAGGTACTGAACAACCTATTTCATTCTTTAGTAAGACATTGGCTAATGCCGAATTGAAGTATAACATTTTAGAAAAGCAGGCATATGCATTGGTAAAGGCAATCAAGGATTTTAGAATTTATGTGTTACATTCTCATATTGTTGCATATGTGCCAAGTGCTGTTATTAAAGACATCCTTACACAAGCAGACCCGGATGGAAAAAGAGGAAAATGGATAGCCAAGTTGTTAGAATATGACATTGAAATTAGGCCCACTAAGTTGGTGAAGGGTCAAGGTTTGGCAAAATTGTTAACTCATTCAAATCTGGACAGCAGTGATATCAATTTAAACGCAGAAATATCAGAAATTTTTGAAGAAGAAGAAGAGTTGGTTCAAATCAATGAAATATTTTTGACATTAGAATGGTATAGGGATGTGACATTTGTTTTACAGCACAATAGAGCTCCTGATAACCTTTCCAAGTCTAAAGCCCGGTTCACCAAGCTGAAGTCCCTTAGATACTTTGTGTATGAGCAGAATTTATTTTGGAAGGATGTTGGAGGGATTCTATTAAATTGTCTGATTGAAGAAGAGGCTGATAGGGTGATTGATGAATTTCATAAGGGAGATTGTGGAGGCCATCATTATTGGAAGGCCACTGCAAACAAAATTTTGAGAGCTGGATATTTTTGGCCCACTATGTTCAAGGACATTTACAAGAAAATAGCAGCCTTCCATGAATGTCAGATGTTTGAGGGCAAAAGAAAGCTTATGCCTATGCCATTGGTTCCTATCTATGTAGAGGCACCCTTTCAATAGTGGGGGTTAGATTTTATAGGTGAGATACATCCCCCTTCATCAGGACAACATCGGTGGATACTCACAGCCACTGATTATTTTACAAAGTGGATAGAGGCAATACCTACCAGGCAAGCTAATGATTCAGTGATAATATCTTTTCTAGAAAATAACATTTTATCAAGGTTTGGTTGTCCAATCAAGATTATCACAGATAATGCCCAGGCTTTTAAATCTAAAAGGCTGATAAATTTTTGTTATCAATACCATATTTCCCTTGGTCACTCCACAGCTTATTATCCACAGGGTAATGGTCTAGCTGAAAGTTCAAACAAAAGTCTTGTGAGGATTATCAAAAAACTGCTGCAAGAAAACAAAAAGGCTTGGCACTTAAAGCTGAAGTATGCCTTGTGGGCTGATCGCATTTGTACAAAAAGATCTATTGGAACATCACCTTATGAGCTTGTGTATGGAGCAGAAGCTATTTTCCCAACATCTCTTGGGGTACCAGTTATGAAGCTGATTCAAGGACTAGAAGAGGAACCAAATGCCATACAGCGAAGGATAAACCAGTTGATAGCTTTGCAAGAAAAAAGGAATGAGGTGTTTGAAGGCCATCAACAGAATCAGAATCGGGTCAAGAGAGCTTTTGACAAGAAGATTAAGGATGTTACATTTCAGATTAATGACAAAGTCTTGAAGTGGGAAGCTAGAATTGAAGAAAAAGGTAAGCATGGCAAATTTGAGAATTTATGGAAGGGACCATATCTGATTTCTGCTTTCCATGGGAACAACACCTATATTTTGCAAGAAGTTGATGGATCATCATATGCTGGAGGACCTGTTAATGGCAGGTTCTTAAAGCATTATAATCAGTGAAAATCTGCCAAGTATCTCATGATCATTGTAAATAACCGTTTTATGAATGTTTCTTGTTGAAAATAAATGACAAGCTGAACAAGAAAACTTTAGCCCGAGGAGAAGGCCCACAAAGTTTGAAAAGGATGCTTGTCAGCGGTGTGTGTTTAATAAAATGGATAAGACACTGGTTCTACGAGTTCTTAGTGTACTACAGGAGCACACTATCCCAAGTGGATCCACTGTTATCACCTAGAATTTCAGTCCATGTACTACAGTCCATGTACATAATGTTTTCCCAAACAAAAAAAATTTTCATTGTCAAAAAATGTGTGTCAAATGGTTATAGTCCTATGTGTGTTACTTAGGGATCATGTTTTAAAAAGGTATTGATGTGAATCATTTTCAAAAGCCGTTAGTCATCCTCCATCATAATTCTTTAAGGCATGTTTTGTCTTGTTTGCGTCATTGGTCCTTTGTGCAGTTTCGCAGCGCAGTCTGATTGGCCCATTTGGCAGCGCAATGATGTTTCTGCCTTTTCGTAGCGTGTCATCTACCAGCCATTTCGTAGCGAATTTTGTTTATTTATAACTGTTTGCGCTACGGAATTGGGGATTCGGGGTTTTTGCAGCGCGTTTTCTTGAAATGTCAAGTCTGGGGGGATGAGTCATTAGGTCCGTTCATATGTTGTCAGTTGATGTCCTCTCTGGGTCATTATGGGTCATCATTCCGCCATGAGGTTCAGAACCACGCACATAAACATCATTCAAAGTGATTTTATGATGTATGGTAGTGTCATGATATTTGTTATTAGTGCGTAAACTGACTTTCTTGTATGACAAGACTGTTGAAGCACAAAGGGAGCCTGAGTTTTCTTTTAAAAGGACCTGATTGCAAGCGAGCCTACATTCCAAAGTTTGAAGTTGCATTCTGAGTTGAAGCTGCTGTTAGTTCTCTGTCCGAAAGCTTTCAAATTAAAATGGAGAAAAGGGAACATCGATCCGATAGGTGCCAAAGAACAGAACCGGAGGGGCTTGATATTACATTAAAGGATGAAGGTGTAGAAAGAGATTTTAAAAATGCTGGATGTTGGAGGTTTTGTGAGAAGTTGCAAGGAGGGCACGCAGAGGTAACAAAAGCTTTTGCATTGAATTTTACTGGTTTAAACTCTAAGGTGTCAATGCTAGAATTCCCTGTATCCCCAGAAGCCATTTCTAGTGTGACTGAGATTCCTAGAGGTGGACATGAATGGTTCAAAAATTTTAAATTCGACATGAGCCCCTGTAAGGAATTTTTGAAGGAGCCTTATGTAAATGAGGATCTCACAAAAGCTGTGCCAAGGAGTTACGTGAAGGAACATTTTGCCCTGCTCCTCACATGCATCCAAAAATATTTAACATGCGAAGGGAGGTATAACAAAGTTTATTCATATCATTTTAAACTTTTGTTACATTTCACAGGCAAAGCATCAATTGATATCCCTTTCTACTTGTTCAAAAGCCTAAGTAAAATGTGTGATAAAATTCAGCTGAAAAAAGATGACTGTGAAACATCACTGTTCCATCATGGTTTGGTGAAGTTGTTAGTGTTAGATGGTTTGCAGAAGATTGGTAAGGATTGGGACTCCTTTATTTTTATGGCTGGCTTTCAGAGCAAGACAGGCCTTACTCCATTGCCTGTTAGGGAAAGAGAAAAAGCAATCGAAGAGCCTACTCTTGCTGAGCTCAGAAAGGAGGTGAAAGATCAGAAGAAGTCCAAAACCAAGTTGAAGAAACCAGTGAAGCCTTTGGTGATCAAGGAGACACCTCAATCGTCATCAAAAGAGAAAGCCAAACAGAAGAAGGATGCACCTGCACCAAGTGAAGTTGAAAAGGTATCAAGAGTAAAAACCAGAGGTCAGCTAAGCAAGGAGAAGGGTAAGTCAATTGCTGTTGAAGAAAGTCCTATGTCAAAAGCTAGTTTAACTGATTTACTTGAAGCAATTGAGCTTGAACAAGATCAGTCAGTGCAGATTGAGCCAATGGAGTTTGAGCAGGACCAGCCAGTGCAACCAATGCACATTGACCTAACCCAATCCTCACCAGAGAGCCTGAAGAAATCAAAGGCTTCGAAAAGGTTACGATTTGAGGAGCCTAGTGAAGAATATGTGTTCAAGCCACGGAGGCCAATTACAAGAAGACAAATGAAAGAGGCCGAGAAAGTGCATAAAGAGGAGGCAGCTGTAAAAATGCCTAGTACAGAGTTTCTTGAAGTTTTGACTAAAACAGTGCATGTAGCCAAGAGTAAAGATAAGAGTAAAAAGGTTATTATTAGCCAAGGAGGAAATGTCATTGCTATCAAGAACCAGGCAGGAAAAACCCAGGAAGAGGTGGCTCAGATAAAGAGTTTTTCTAGAGAACGTGTAATGAGATATGCTAGTTATAGAAGGGCTGTATTAAAAGGCAGCACAAGTCTACTGGGGCAAGCTGGCTCAGGTTCCGATGTATTTTCGTGGATGGTACCAGCACTTAAGCAAGCAAAACTCATAAGAAAGCTGAACATGTGCCTGAGATCAGAAAATAAGGCTTTGAAGAAAGAGGTTAGCAGTTTGAAGGAGAAGCTAGGTAAACTAGCTCACTGATTTAAGAGGAAAGGTACTTTTCAAAGTTTTGATAAATTTTGGTTCAACTTCCATCATTTTGAAGTTATTTAGGTCCCTAACACCTGTATAAAATGTGGGAAGAAGTCATGAGTTTAAGCAGAAAGCGCTGCTAGATAAATATGTTTTGTTTTGACAAAAAAACAGTAGTTTCGTAGCGCGCTACGAAACTACTGTAGACGCTGTTTTATAAGTAAACAATGAAATTTGATGATGAGGTCAGCGAATTTTGAAAGGAATGCCTCGAGGACAGGAGGGAGATCATACAAGGCTATTATAAGCAATTCAAACAGTGACAGGTGTAAGTTTTGAAGAAAAAGTGAAATATTTTGGTTTTTTGCTAAAGTTTTCCTAAAGGCACTTTATGACCGAATAACTAGATTTCAGGTAGGGTTACCGGGATTTTTGGTTTGTACACCTGTTCAGTCCACAAGGCATCCAGATCATGAGGCATATGGTGTTATGCGTTGTTATTGAAGGATTAAAGAGCTTGGAGCGTGGTTTTTAAATAGTAAAGAAGAATGGGAGACAGGGACCGTGAAAATAGGGTACTCATGTTTACTAATTAATGAGCCATCTACACAGCTAGCACCCGAAGGCCAGCTCGTTCAGTGAATGTTCCTCCAACATATCTCAGCCACAACAGAAAATGTACAGCTGTCAAGGATCCAAGAAAGGCATCATGCATACGAGGAGATAGAGCTGGATTTTAAATGTAATTAGGACTCTGTGTATTTACAACAATACCTTATGTATTTAATAAGTTTGTTTGAAAGTAGATAAGGTTAGTTAATGATCATCGAGCTCTCCCCTCATGCTTGAGGAGGAGACTCAAGGTAGTTTTAGTTTTGGTTTTCCTATATATAGTGAAAACTCTGATGTAAGTAGGGTTGGAGATTTATGAAAAAACAGAGTTTTTATCAGCTTATGTAAAAGACTTTTGAGAGCAATATAAAGATTACTTTTTCTTCCCAAGATTCATCATATGTTCAATGCTCAGAATATGTGTGGTTTTGTCATTATCCTTTATATATTTTACAGCTCACTAAATATGCAATCACTCTGAATTCACCTAGTGCTCAGACTTCCTGTGTATATTTATGAGTTGAGGTTCTTTTTGAGAAATGTTTTGAGTGTTAAACATTATATGCCTTGGCTTCCATGATTGAGTGGTTAATAGTTTACTGCAGAAGTGTTTGACTCCATGAGCCCAATGGAAGAAGTGTTATTTTGTTGTTCCAACCAGCTTATTTTCATGTACTGTTTGAAGAGTTAGCCATCTGTTTTTGTTATTAATTCCTATCAAAAATCTGTGAGAGAGCCCTCTCTGACTAAGGAGTCTAAGCCTTAGTCTAAAGCCTGGTTTGAAGTAGTTACATGAGATCTTGCTAAGTAGCAGCCCTTAGTACACGATTTTGTGATAACATTTTGGTGCGTCTGCCGGGAGCCTGATGATTACTCATTCCCGAAGTTTGAAGATTGAATTTCTGAAGGTAGCAGGAGTTCAAAATGATTTTCGAAGCTGCATTCTACCTTGGTGACTCCATTGTTTCTTAAAGCTTAAAGGTGGCTTCGAGAGGAAGATATACAAGGAGCAATCCTGACCCAAATCCACCTAGTCCTATGGAGAATCCTAATATCATCTCAAGGAGTAAACAAAGATTTTCTGATATACCAGGTACTTCAAGCATTTCAAAATCTTTATTTCCTGAGTTTTCTAGAAGTCCTGAGGATAAACTTGTTGATGATAAAGTTCAAGAGGTTTTATTAAGGTCTGAAAATGAAGAAGAATTGATTGGTATCATTTTGGATCTACAAAAGAGAGGTATTGATACTTCATCTCTAGTATCACAAAAAGATAAAGAGGAGTTTTGGGAAATTGTTACTGCTGAATTGTTATTAGAGGAAGAGGACTTGAAACAGCTCAAGGAGCTTGACCCTTTTGAAATTTTTCTTAACTCAAATATTGGTTTACCTCTCCCAAATTGGAGTACTTTTGTCAGTGGTTTACAAAGCCCCAATAGTCCTTTTCGTAGTCATACTTTGTCCTCTGCTTCTGCTAGTCCAAACAGTCCTCAGACAACATCTCATTCTAGTTCTGGTCCTTCTGGTCATACAGTACCTATTGTCACTATTCCTCCATTTATTATGGTTGTACCTGCTAGGTATGCTCCTCTTGCTCTCCCTGCTGTTTTGCATGATCTCCCTAGCAAATATGTTGCTAGGATTCCAACATGGGGAGGAGATGAAGACATTACTGCAGAAGAACATGTGGATAGATTCAATGACTTTGCTGACAGAGAAGAGGTGGATGATGAAGATGTAAAATTAAGACTATTTGCACAAACTTTTATTGGAGAAGTCCGAAAATGGTTTAAAGCCTTGGGAGCTGGTAGCATTCATAGTTGGGCTGAGTTTGAAGATAGTTTTCTGAGGAAATGGGGAAATAGAACTAATCCTGTTCAGGCCCTCACTGAATATAATAATTTAAGAAGAGCTCCAGATGAGACTGTTCAAAGTTTTTCTAAGAGGTTTAACAAAATTTATAATTCCATCCCAGCACATTTGAAACCTCCTAGAGCCTTGTCACAGTTAAGATATGCTGAGTCTTTTGATTCAGATTTTTCTCTTTTACTCAGAGAAAGAGAGTCTGCAAATTTGGCTGAAATGCAAAATGATGCTATCAAAGTAGAGGTGAATATACTTGCTGCTAAAAAGTCCAAGATGGTTAAGGCTAAGATAAAGGAAGAGGAGAGGCCTTCTACCTCTGCTCAAGAAGATAAATTTGAAACCATGATGAAGACTATGGAGAAATTGATGGATCAATTAGCACTTGGAAATACTGCTGCTCCCCAAGCACAACAAGAACCTCGGTTCAGGAATCCTCAATTTAGAAGGCCTCAAAATCAGCAAAGGCCAAGAGAAAATAGAAATCAGCAAGCTGATCCTCCTGTGAGACCTCCATTTCAACAAAACATGGTGGATGGGGAAGAAGAACCTGGGGAATCTATTCATTGTCTTGGTGAAGAAGATTCAGAGATCTTCTTAACAAAGGAGGAACGTGATGAGTCCAGCCAACTAAAAGCCGAGGAGGAACCCTTAGATTTCTTAAAGGGTTATCAACATGCCATATTTGAAATCCAAAAGCAATACAACCTCAGAAACAGAGATGTCCCTATTACAGCAAACAAGGCTCAGCCCAAGAAGAATGTTTCAAAAGCAGTGGAAGATAAAAAGGAAAAGCCAAAACAAGCTGATGGAAAAAGTGATTCTCCTCTTGAGAAAAAGGATAATCAAACCCCTGCTCCTCCTAAGGAAATTGAAAGGTCTACTTCTGTGTTTAATATAGAAAATGAGATTGCTAAAATTAAAATATCAGTCCCATTTAATGAAATCTTCAAAGTAGACAAGTATAGAAGTAAGATTGTGGAAATGCTTAATTCTCCACCAGGAGGGGCTGATATTTTGAATGTGCAAGAGGATAATCCTATTATTTGTTTAGGTCCAAGACTTGAAGATGAGCAAAATGATGAGTTTCCTCCTTTCTATATAAGCATCAATATACATGAGATGACTCTACATAATGCCATGCTGGATTCAGGGGCATCCCATAACCTCATGCCTAAAGTCATTATGGAAAGGTTAGGATTAGAAGTGACTAGACCATACAAGGACTTATTTTCTTTTGATTCAAAGAGGGTTCATTGTATTGGGCTGATAAAGGATGTGGTTGTAGCACTCACACAAATCCCAGCCAAAACCATTGTCATGGATATTGTTGTTGCAGATGTTCCACCTAAATTTGGGATGTTACTCTCAAGGTCATGGGCAGCGAAAATAAAGGGTACCATGCAAATGGATCTGACTTATGCTACCATTCCAGTGTTTGGTGAGCAAAGAAGGTTATATCGTGAGACAAGGATGGCATATATGGTGAGCAGCAAGGACAAACCACATAATTTCCCTATTTATTCTTGTGATACAGGCCTTGGATCAGCCATTCTCTTCAATGAAGCAGTTGGAAAGGAACCACAAGAGGAACATGCAGAAAATCAGTGTCAGGAGGTGCAGCAAAGTAATGAAAAAGACATCACTGGTTGTTGGTCTTTATACTTTGATGGAGCAGCAGGAAAAGAAGGTGTAGGAGCTGGGATTTGGGTCATGATTCCAACTGAAGAAAGTAAGTTTCTGTCATATAAACTTAATTTTGATTGTACTAATAATATGGCGGAGTATGAGTCTCTGATATTAGGCTTAGAAACCTTGATAGAATTGAAGGAAAAAAACATTGCTGTTTATGGAGATTCTGAATTAGTCATAAAGCAAGTTCAAGGTACTTATCAAACAAAGGATGCAAGGATGAGAGCTTATAGAAACTTGGTGTTGGAATTGTTGGAAAAGTTTCAGTCCTATACTTTCAGTATAAAAACCAGAGATCAGAATTCAATTGCAGATTCCCTTGCTGTTGCAGCTAGTCTTTTTGTTATCCCTAAGCATTCTTCTGATAGTTATGAAGTGAAGGTTCGCCATAGGCCAGTCATCCCAGATAATTTCCTAAATTGGCAATTCTTTGAAGATGATCAGCAGGTAAGAAGCTTCCTGGAGTTGAAAGGAGAATTTGAACATAGTCAAATTGATCAGCAGAACATGTTAGTGGAGACAAAAGAAAAGCCTGAGGTATTGCAGCTGCAAAATAATCTAATTCCTAAAGGTCTTATTCCACTTGAGAAACTATTTGATCAGAATGATGTGTTTAAAGCACCAAGGTTGCAAGCCAATGAAGAAGAAATAGAGAGCTGCAATTTAGGTGACTCAGTGGTGCCTAAAGTAGTCAAAATTTCAAAGTTTTTATCAGCTGATATAAAAGTCAAATATGTTGAACTGATGAAGAAGTTTATTGATGTTTTTGCATGGAGCTATGCTGATTTGAAGCAGTATGATTCTTCAATCATACATCATACTATCCCAATTAAGCAAAATGAGAAGCCTTTTAAGAAAAAATTAAGAAGAGTTAATCCTCTCTTAATGCCATTAATTGAAAAGGAAGTGAAGAAGCTTTTTGATGCAAAGATTATTGTTCCAATCAGATTTTCAAATTGGCTTGCTAACTTGGTACCAGTTAGGAAAAAGAATGGAGAGATAAGGATTTGCATAGAATTCAGGAATTTGAACAAGGATTCATTGAAAGACAATTATCCTCTTCCTCAAATGGATCTTATTTTGCAGAATATTGTTGGCTCTCAAAGAATGTCAATGTTAGATGGCTTCTCAGGGTACAATCAGATCCTTGTTCATCCAGATGATCAGGAGAAGACAGCTTTCACTACACCATGGGGCACATTTATGTATGCAAAGATGCCTTTTGGCCTCATGAATGCAGGGGCGACTTTCCAGAGGGCTATGGACATTGCTTTTGCAGAGGAAAAAGATAAATCAGTTGTGGTATATCTTGATGATATCACATTCTTTTCAAAGAGGGAGGAAGACCATTTAAAGCACCTTGAAAAGATACTACTGAGGTGTAGGAGGTTTGGTATTTCTTTAAACCCAACCAAAAGTATCTTTTCTTTGACTTATGGTAAATTGCTTGGGCATATTATTTCTGAAGAAGGAATTAGGATTGATCCTAATAGAGTCAGTGCTATCCAAAAGTTAGATTTGCCAAGGAGAAAGAAAGAGATTCAGCTTTCCTTGGTAAAGTTAATTTTGTTAGAAGGTTCATCCCTAAGGAAAGGAGCAGACTTTAAGTGGACAGCTGAGGCAAGGAAGTCATTTGAAGAAATTAAGAAATCACTTACTCAAGCACCAGTCCTCATCAGCCCTGATTTCACCAAGGAATTTCTAATCTTCACATTTGCTTCTGAGGATACAATTGCTAGAGTTTTATTGCAGAAAGGAAGTCAAGGTACTGAACAACCTATTTCATTCTTTAGTAAGACATTGGCTAATGCTGAATTGAAGTATAACATTTTAGAAAAGCAGGCATATGCATTGGTAAAGGCAATCAAGGATTTTAGAATTTATGTGTTACATTCTCATATTGTTGCATATGTGCCAAGTGCTGTTATTAAAGACATCCTTACACAAGCAGACCCGAATGGAAAAAGAGGAAAATGGATAGCCAAGTTGTTAGAATATGACATTGAAATTAGGCCCACTAAGTTGGTGAAGGGTCAAGGTTTGGCAAAATTGTTAACTCATTCAAATCTGGACAACAGTGATATCAATTTAAACGCAGAAATATCAGAAATTTTTGAAGAAGAAGAAGAGTTGGTTCAAATCAATGAAAAATTTTTGACATCAGAATGGTATAGGGATGTGACATTTGTTTTACAGCACAATAGAGCTCCTGATAACCTTTCCAAGTCTAAAGCCCGGTTCACCAAGCTGAAGTCCCTTAGATACTTTGTGTATGAGCAGAATTTATTTTGGAAGGATGTTGGAGGGATTCTATTAAATTGTCTGATTGAAGAAGAGGCTGATAGGGTGATTGATGAATTTCATAAGGGAGATTGTGGAGGCCATCATTATTGGAAGGCCACTGCAAATAAAATTTTGAGAGCTGGATATTTTTGGCCCACTATGTTCAAGGACATTTACAAGAAAATAGCAGCCTGCCATGAATGTCAGATGTTTGAGGGCAAAAGAAAGCTTATGCCTATGCCATTGGTTCCTATCTATGTAGAGGCACCCTTTCAACAGTGGGGGTTAGATTTTATAGGTGAGATACATCCCCCTTCATCAGGACAACATCGGTGGATACTCACAGCCACTGATTATTTTACAAAGTGGATAGAGGCAATACCTACCAAGCAAGCTAATGATTCAGTGATAATATCTTTTCTAGAAAATAACATTTTATCAAGGTTTGGTTGTCCAATCAAGATTATCACAGATAATGCCCAGGCTTTTAAATCTAAAAGGCTGATAAATTTTTGTTATCAATACCATATTTCCCTTGGTCACTCCACAGCTTATTATCCACAGGGTAATGGTCTAGCTGAAAGTTCAAACAAAAGTCTTGTGAGGATTATCAAAAAACTGCTGCAAGAAAACAAAAAGGCTTGGCACTTAAAGCTGAAGTATGCCTTGTGGGCTGATCGCATTTGTACAAAAAGATCTATTGGAACATCACCTTATGAGCTTGTGTATGGAGCAGAAGCTATTTTCCCAACATCTCTTGGGGTACCAGTTATGAAGCTGATTCAAGGACTAGAAGAGGAACCAAATGCCATACAGCGAAGGATAAACCAGTTGATAGCTTTGCAAGAAAAAAGGAATGAGGTGTTTGAAGGCCATCAACAGAATCAGAATCGGGTCAAGAGAGCTTTTGACAAGAAGATTAAGGATGTTACATTTCAGATTAATGACAAAGTCTTGAAGTGGGAAGCTAGAATTGAAGAAAAAGGTAAGCATGGCAAATTTGAGAATTTATGGAAGGGACCATATCTGATTTCTGCTTTCCATGGGAACAACACCTATATTTTGCAAGAAGTTGATGGATCATCATATGCTGGAGGACCTGTTAATGGCAGGTTCTTAAAGCATTATAATCAGTGAAAATCTGCCAAGTATCTCATGATCATTGTAAATAACCGTTTTATGAATGTTTCTTGTTGAAAATAAATGACAAGCTGAACAAGAAAACTTTAGCCCGAGGAGAAGGCCCACAAAGTTTGAAAAGGATGCTTGTCAGTGGTGTGTGTTTAATAAAATGGATAAGACACTGGTTCTACGAGTTCTTAGTGTACTACAGGAGCACACTATCCCAAGTGGAGCCACTGTTATCACCTAGAATTTCAGTCCATGTACTACAGTCCATGTACATAATGTTTTCCCAAACAAAAAAAAAATTCATTGTCAAAAAATGTGTGTCAAATGGTTATAGTCCTATGTGTGTTACTTAGGGATCATGTTTTAAAAAGGTATTGATGTGAATCATTTTCAAAAGCCGTTAGTCATCCTCCATCATAATTCTTTAAGGCATGTTTTGTCTTGTTTGCGTCATTGGTCCTTTGCGCAGTTTCGCAGCGCAGTCTGACTGGCCCATTTGGCAGCGCAATGATGTTTCTGCCTTTTCGTAGCGTGTCATCTACCAGCCATTTCGTAGCGAATTTTGTTTATTTATAACTGTTTGCGCTACGGAATCGGGGATTCGGGGTTTTTGCAGCGCGTTTTCTTGAAATGTCAAGTCTGGGGGGATGAGTCATTAGGTCCGTTCATATGTTGTCAGTTGATGTCCTCTCCGGGTCATTATGGGTCATCATTCCGCCATGAGGTTCAGAACCACGCACATAAACATCATTCAAAGTGATTTTATGATGTATGGTAGTGTCATGATATTTGTTATTAGTGCGTAAACTGACTTTCTTGTATGACAAGACTGTTGAAGCGCAAAGGGAGCCTGAGTTTTCTTTTAAAAGGACCTGATTGCAAGCGAGCCTGCATTCCAAAGTTTGAAGTTGCATTCTGAGTTGAAGCTGCTGTTAGTTCTCTGTCCGAAAGCTTTCAAATTAAAATGGAGAAAAGGGAACATCGATCCGATAGGTGCCAAAGAACAGAACCGGAGGGGCTTGATATTACATTCAAGGATGAAGGTGTAGCAAGAGCATTTAAAAATGCTGGATGCTGGAGGTTTTGTGAGAAGTTGCAAGGAGGGCACGCAGAGGTAACAAAAGCTTTTGCATTGAATTTTACTGGTTTAAACTCTAAGGTGTCAATGCTAGAATTCCCTGTATCCCCAGAAGCCATTTCTAGTGTGACTGAGATTCCTAGAGGTGGACATGAATGGTTCAAAAATTTTAAATTCGACATGAGCCCCTGTAAGGAATTTTTGAAGGAGCCTTATGTAAATGAGGATCTCACAAAAGCTGTGGCAAGGAGTTACGTGAAGGAACATTTTGCCCTGCTCCTCACATGCATCCAAAAATTTTTAACATGCGAAGGGAGGTATAACAAAGTTTATTCATATCATTTTAAACTTTTGTTACATTTCACAGGCAAAGCATCAATTGATATCCCTTTCTACTTGTTCAAAAGCCTAAGTAAAATGTGTGATAAAATTCAGCTGAAAAAAGATGACTGTGAAACATCACTATTCCATCATGGTTTGGTGAAGTTGTTAGTGTTAGATGGTTTGCAGAAGATTGGTAAGGATTGGGACTCCTTTATTTTTATGGCTGGCTTTCAGAGCAAGACAGGCCTTACTCCATTGCCTGTTAGGGAAAGAGAAAAAGCAATTGAAGAGCCTACTCTTGCTCAGCTCAGAAAGGAGGTGAAAGATCAGAAGAAGTCCAAAACCAAGTTGAAGAAACGAGTGAAGCCTTTGGTGATCAAGGAGACACCTCAATCATCATCAAAAGAGAAAGCCAAACAGAAGAAGGATGCACCTGCACCAAGTGAAGTTGAAAAGGTATCAAGAGTAAAAACCAGAGGTCAGTTAAGCAAGGAGAAGGGTAAGTCAATTGCTGTTGAAGAAAGTCCTATGTCAAAAGCTAGTTTAACTGATTTACTTGAAGCAATTGAACTTGAACAAGATCAGTCAGTGCAGATTGAGCCAATGGAGTTTGAGCAGGACCAGCCAGTGCAACCAATGCACATTGACCTAACCCAATCCTCACCAGAGAGCCTGAAGAAATCAAAGGCTTCGAAAAGGTTACGGTTTGAGGAGCCTAGTGAAGAATATGTGTTCAAGCCACGGAGGCCAATTACAAGAAGACAAATGAAAGAGGCCGAGAAAGTGCATAAAGAGGAGGCAGCTGTAAAAATGCCTAGTACAGAGTTTCTTGAAGTTTTGACTAAAACAGTGCATGCAGCCAAGAGTAAAGATAAGAGTAAAAAGGTTATTATTAGCCAAGGAGGAAATGTCATTGCTATCAAGAACCAGGCAGGAAAAACCCAGGAAGAGGTGGCTCAGATAAAGAGTTTTTCTAGAGAACGTGCAATGAGATATGCTAGTTATAGAAGGGTTGTATTAAAAGGCAGCACAAGTCTACTGGGGCAAGCTGGCTCAGGGTCTGATGTATTTTCATGGATGGTACCAACACTTAAGCAAGCAAAACTCATAAGAAAGTTGAACATGTGCCTGAGATCAGAAAATAAGGCTTTGAAGAAAGAGGTTAGCAGTTTGAAGGAGAAGCTAGGTAAACTAGCTCACTGATTTAAGAGGAAAGGTACTTTTCAAAGTTTTGATAAATTTTGGTTCAACTTCCATCATTTTGAAGTTATTTAGGTCCCTAACACCTGTATAAAATGTCGGAAGAAATCATGAGTTTAAGCAGAAAGCGCTTCTAGATAAATATGTTTTGTTTTGAAAAAAAAACAGTAGACGCTGTTTTATAAGTAAACAATGAAATTTGATGATGAGGTCAGCGAGTTTTGAAAGGAATGCCTCGAGGACAGGAGGGAGATCATACAAGGCTATTATAAGCAATTCAAACAGTGACAGGTGTATGTTTTGAAGAAAAAGTGAAATATTTTGGTTTTTTGCTAAAGTTTTCCTAAAGGCACTTTATGACCGAATTACTAGGGTTCTGGTAGGGTTACCGGGATTTTTGGTTTGTACACCTGTTCAGTCCACAAGGCATCCAGATCATGAGGCATATGGTGTTATGCTTTGTTATTGAAGGATTAAAGAGCTTGGAGCGTGGTTTTTAAATAGTAAAGAAGAATGGGAGACAGGGACCGTGAAAATAGGGTACTCATGTTTACTAATTAATGAGCCATCTACACAGCTAGCACCCGAAGGCCAGCTCGTTCAGTGAATGTTCCTCCAACATATCTCAGCCACAACAGAAAATGTACAGCTGTCAAGGATCCAAGAAAGGCATCATGCATACGAGGAGATAGAGCTGGATTTTCAATGTAATTAGGACTCTGTGTATTTACAGCAATACCTTATGTATTTAATAAGTTTGTTTGAAAGTAGATAAGGTTAGTTAATGATCATCGAGCTCTCCCCTCATGCTTGAGGAGGAGACTCAAGGTAGTTTTAGTTTTGGTTTTCCTATATATAGTGAAAACTCTGATGTAAGTAGGGTTGGAGATTTATGAAAAAACAGAGTTTTTATCAGCTTATGTAAAAGACTTTTGACAGTAATATAAAGATTACTTTTTCTTCCCAAGATTCATCATATGTTCAATGCTCAGAATATGTGTGGTTTTGTCATTATCCTTTATATATTTTACAGCTCACTAAATATGCAATCACTCTGAATTCACCTAGTGCTCAGACTTCCTGTGTATATTTATGAGTTGAGGTTCTTTTTGAGAAATGTTTTGAGTGTTAAACATTATATGCCTTGGCTTCCATGATTGAGTGGTTAATAGTTTACTGCAGAAGTGTTTGACTCCATGAGCCCAATGGAAGAAGTGTTATTTTGTTGTTCCAACCAGCTTATTTTCATGTACTGTTTGAAGAGTTAGCCATCTGTTTTTGTTATTAATTCCTATCAAAAATCTGTGAGAGAGCCCTCTCTGACTAAGGAGGCTAAGCCTTAGTCTAAAGCCTGGTTTGAAGTAGTTACATGAGATCTTGCTAAGTAGCAGCCCTTAGTACACGATTTTGTGATAACACGGTGTAAATCGGGTAACTCTAAAGTTGCCACGAATGGTAACTGTTGATTCAGGTTAGGTGAAGCATACCCACGGTACGATGGAATTGCCTGAGCAGTGGGCCTTTGCATACCAGCATAATGTAATTGATGTTGGTATGATTGATATGGTTGGTGGACTTGACCACTGTAAAGTGGTTGGTTTTGACCGTTTTGAATATACGGTTGTCCACTGTTCGCAAAGATCTACTGCTCAGAACCTTGATACACTTGTTGGAATTGTGGTTGTTGGTATTGCACCAGCCACGGTTGTGAAGCCATGCTTTGTTGCGCTATACTAACCGTTGGACCAAGATGTGGGGTAATTTTACCCGTTTGGACCTGTGTCGCCCCACCAGTAGGAGATTGTGGTTGAGTCACAGGGTCAAGGTGCTGTTGCATTACAACCTGAGAAATCTGAGGTTGACATACAGGCAACGTTTGAACCTGCGACACTGTCACAATAGCCGGTGTGGTCGGGATGTTCGACATAGGTACACACTATTGCATGGAATATACAACCCTTGGTTGTTGAGGTAGCATAGGTACCCAACCACTTGATGTAACTCCAGTATAACCTGAATAATGTTGTGAACTCCCGTATGGATACCCTCCCGGAGGGGGTAATGAAAGGGCATACTGCCCCCCATACGGTAGCAATCCAGAACTCAAGGGGATTGTTTGTCCTTGGGGACTGGATTGCCCAAATTGACCTCCAAATGGATCAATCTGGTGAGTTTCAACATAAGAGTTGCTGGATATTATTCCAGAGGAACAAACTGGAACAGACCACACTGTCGAAATAGTCCCTGGGTGGACTCCTTCTAGCGGTTGAGAGCTAGTTGAGACAGATGGTATGCAGGCAAACATTGTCGAAGTGACGGCAGGGGGTTCTGCTGTCACCGTGTCGTTTGACACAGTCCTAGATGTCGACGGTTGTTCAGACATTTTGAGTCTATCCAATAGATTGCCTAGCGATTCTACAGGAACTTCCGCTGGTGATAGACTAACTTCTGATGTCGAAGGAAATAGAGTGACCCCTACTCCAAACTATGTTGGAGTACTTGCTTGCGGATCTTCTACAATTTCCTCTATCGGAATCAAACCAGGTGGAAGGGGAAGACTGTCAGGTCCGTAAAATACTTCTGGTGCTGAAGAAGGGGTTGAATCGACAACGACAGTTGTTTGAGGAGCAAGACTCTCTGAACCGGTTACAGATGGAACTGGTTCAGTAATGCAAGTATTTGCTCCCAGACTAGGATCAGTGTTACTGTCCCTCTGTTGCTGTTGAACTTCTTCTGTAGAGGCAGGGATTCCAGAAATGTTTGGAGTAACCGAAACCTCCGATGTCGTCGAAATACTTGTTCTAACTTTAAGAGGAGATTTCGAACCGGTTAAACGAGTTTTCTTTGTCCATTCTGTTTTCGATTCCGGAGACAAAGACGGTTCACTCGTAAGCCTCCGCGAACGACGGGGTTTCATTGACTTTCTTCCACGATTGCGGATTACTCGATCAACCAAAATACAAAAGGGGAAAGTGTGTTTCCGAATTAAATGAATTTTTTTTAAGACGCTTTTAGACACAACTTGCTTTTTCAATTTTAAAGAGTCGAGAAAAAGCTAAAGATGACTCTAGTCTCCTTCGATGTTTTAACGAGCCCGAAGTGACAAATGCTCGGATGGACTTTTTCCGTTATAGAGTCTGAAAAAGGCCAAAAGGAACTGCTTTGGAGTTCTAGGCAGAGGGTGTGCCAAACTTTTCGCAAAACCGCAGAATACTTTTTAGGGTACGGGCGGTCGATCTTCCTGAATGTTGTGTTCAGTGCATTGCAATCAGTAGGGCGGCCGACACGGCTTCCTAAGGATAAAGGTTTTATGCCTACACGGGTCTCCCAATATATACGTGACGATACGTGGGAGCACAATCCGTACTGGCGCTATCGTCCCTCAGGAGGAATCACCCACCATCAACGAGATCGACAGTCACCAGGCTTTACGACGTCGGAACACGTCTCTAGCCTAGACCTCTATGTTGTGCGTTATGTTGCAAAGCGTTGTTAAGTTCATTCAATTTATTTTAGGTTGATCTTTTTAGAAGTTTGCCTTTTGAGGTTCACCACGAGATGTATGATACAATTCCTAAATGCAGTCTAAAGATGATAAGCAAGCTTTATATCTTTTCAACTTATGAAAATCCTAGCTACAAAGGGAAAAGAAAGACACCATCTTTTCTCAAAGAGCAATCAACACACTCTAATGCACTTTTCCTAAATCAAACATGCAAACTATCAAGATGAAAATGCACAATGCAGGTGTTTGTTTTCCGCTTTCTTAGTATTGATGCCTACAAAGAAAGCTTTTTGTACAACTTTGAATTTGCTTTTAAATGACAAGTACAAACAAGTTTACTTTTTCCAAATCAGAAAGGGTAGAAGGGATTACAAAACTTAACGATTTTCGAAATGAATACTTGTTTTTGACACTTAAAAGAGACAAACTCAAACCAAGAGCAAAAGTAAATGTATAATCAACTGTAAACAGCCAATGAACTCTCTCCTGAGATCACAATCAACAAATCTGAATCAAGGGCTACAGGATGCTTATTTCACTCATGCAAAGGAAAACTGTAAATGACGCCACAAACACATAAAAACACTCACAGTATTTTTGTAGAAAAGGAGGCGGAATTTAAGCAGAGAAAAGGGGTTATCAGACTGGTACCTATGCTAGTTACAGGCTGCAAAAATCAGAGATCAAAACAAGGCAAAACAGAGTAGAGAACCCTAGCTGCACAAGACCTAACTGGTTTAGCGCAACCTCAACACAGGGGTTTTGACATTCAGCGCAGGTAGCCTTCACGGGACCTGCGTTGAAATGCAGAACCTCTTCACAGGGGTCGCGCTGAAGGAGAAACGAGAGTTTCTCACTGGGTTCTGGGTCACACATTGCTAATTAATCTACTATTTCAGGCCAAATCAAAGCAACAAGCAAGGTGCAATCAAAGGGATGCTTTGAGGGGGTACTAAGATATATCACAAAGGATCATCAAATCATTTGTGAGTCCATTGTTCAAATCATAGACAAGTCCAGTGGTTGGATCAAAGCAGCAACTCTCTACTTTGCATCTAGGAATAGCAGATGCAGTTCGATTGTTGCTATCGAGTCTATGAAACAAACAATGATAGAAACACAAATAAAATGACTAAACAGATCTCCCCAGCGGAGTCGCCAATTTGTTGTGGGGAAAAATGCCTATGCAGGATGATCCTATCCACCTAAGGTGTGATAGTGCCTTAGCAACAAACAGAGATAGCTATTCTAGTATTCTTCCTTTATGAATTAAGAATGAAGAGAGATAGATGGACTAACCGATGTCTTCCGTTTGTCCCTCGATTCGGTCTCTCTTCTCTTTGAGGGTTCCCAGCTACTTGCCTTCTCGCTCGCCCAACTTCAAGAGGTTTCTGCAAGATCACAAGAAGAGAGCACTACAGAAGACATGGATTCATATTCATAACTAGTTTAGGATTAGAAATAAACTAAACATACAAATTCAATCATACATCAAAGATACATCTGTATATAGGAGAAACCAAGATAGCTTTATTGATGAATAACAAGGTTTAGGAAGAGATACAACCCAGAGGGCTCCAATCCAGCATCTCCTTCCCAGCAAATGGAATTCCTATCTTCACCCCCTTCAAAGCATTAAGCACCCAATGATTCCAATCTCAAACCAACAACAATTCTTTGCAATAACAAAATTCCAGCCTCTAGATCTCATGGAGGAGAGATCCATATATAGATGTTTGGAGAGAGGATGAGTCAGCTTGAAATCTGACTAGTGTCCTCTCCCTCTGTCAGTTCTTGATTCCACTTGGAGGTTCTTGCTTCCACTTGGAGATTAGGAACCTCTTACTCATCACCAGTCGAATTGACTGAGGCAAGTGTCATTGAGGAAGATTCTGGAAGCTTCCTGGGTCTTGACACCTCTTGGAATGAACTTGCCATTTGGCAATTCTCGCTCAACGTACCCTGGTAGTGCTTCTACCTATGTTGCAATGCAGGTAGCCATTGTTGGCTTTGACATTCAGCGCAGACAGGTAGTGGAGCCATTGAATTGATCCTGAATTGACTTGTTTTTGAGCAGTTTCTGGTGGAGAACTTCTGTGAATTTCTGTGGTTTGTTAGCCTTGTTCCTCTAGGGGTAGGAACAACATGTTTAGGGACTTTGGATCCCTTAGATTATGGACATTTCATGCTCAATGCTGTAAGGCACAAAAATGTCTATAAGATTTATGACCAAGAATCCGATAAATTGGGGGTAGGTAAATTCAAGTCTTTATGGATGGGCCCCTATGTTGTTAAGTGAGTGTTAGTAAAAGGAGCCTACGAGTTAATGGATTATGACAGGATTCCACTAGCACAGCCTCGTAACAGGTTGTACCACAAGTGTTACTATGTGTGATTCAGTATAGTAACTTGTATGCTTTTTTTATGTTTTTGTTTTCGATAAAGCGTTTGTTTTGGTCAAGTAATCCACTTTTTACATTTATTGCAGATGTCAAACCTATTGGAGTCATGTGTTGGATATGCCGACGGAGCGAGTCATGGTTTGCGGAACCTACCTTCTGCGGCCTGGGCCATTTTTTATCCAAGCGGCGAGTTAGTAAGCTTCAGAGGGGTATGTATTGGTCGATCAACGAATAACATCGCTGAATATAGCGTGTTGATAGAACTTCTCTCTAATGCCATCACACATGGTATACACCGACTGATTGTCAAGCTAGACTCACAACTCGTCATACTACAACTCACTGGTATCTACTCTGTCTGAAAATCCAGCTATTTATCGCATGTTCCTAAGGGTTAAGATTTTGGAAAGGAAATTTGATTTTATTCAATAAAAGCATATTTCCAGAACCTTAAACACATTAACTGACTCATTGGTGTTGGGTCGTTAAAATGCCATTATTATTATCACTTTTGAACACTTATCCCACCCATTTCCACTATTCTTCATCATATCACTTGTTATAATTTATCATTTAAATCCATTTTATAAATGATTTATGCTCTTATGAATGAATATTATCTATTCTCCTTTATTTCTAATAAATTAATGATTATGCATGATTTTATCAATGATAGTTTTAATAAATCAGTTATAACATTATTTACCATTCTTAGCCTCCAAGATAATTTTCAGATTGAATATTTGATTTTTAAAAGCGCCAACTCAGAAATACGCTGGAATAAGGAGTGACAGTTTTGCGGTTGAGATTCTGATCAAATGGAGCAGAATCTAGAAAATCTGGAACATGGGTTTTGTCCAGAACGGGCCCAATTAACTTTAACAAAGAACGATTTTGCCCAAATTCGGCTTGTACAGAGAGAAACGTAGGGTTCTTTGAGAACGATTTTCTCAGATTTATTGTTGCGGCCGTCCTCCAAACTTTAGTTGCAAACCCAAATTCGTCTTGCTTTTGTTGAGAGATGAAAGGAAATATATTTTCTTGTTGATCATCTGGTTAGAATCAACCCAAATTTGTAAAAGAAATCATGTTGTAATTATCTATGTTATAACTGCTCTCTGATCTTTCTCTATTTAAATGAAAACAAAGATCAGAGAGGGGGAGACTTCAGGATGACTTTGGGGATTCGAATGATGGCGAATTGATGATTTGAATTAGAGATTCAGAAGCAAGGATTCATGATGGGATATGAGGAAGGAAGGATTGTTTTATGCTGTAAGTCTCAAAGCTGCAACTATTTTAATGATTTCACTATTTAATGATTAATACATAATTTGGGCGTTGCTGTTCACTCTTTTCCTTCTGAAGTAACCCAGCAGCGTCCGCTGGCGGCTAAGGGCCCAGCCTCTGGTGGAGTACGCTGCTGCTGTTGTGTATCATATCTTTACAATTACTGCTATATCGTTATACTGTGAGTTATGCGTGGTTTGATTATCTTTATTACTCGGTAATCTGATATATCTTTCATATGCTATGTTATGCTCTCTTATGATCAATGCACTAATGGTTTTTCTCAGGAAATCTGTGTAATGACTCTGCATTGTATAATTGAATCTTTTCAGAGTTGATCGCATGCTTTTAGTCTCAACCAGTTTTTTCTGTTACAGAGCGTCTGTATTGAATATTACTGTCATTTGATTCATTTGAAATCCTGATTATGGGAATCCAAAAGTAATATTATTCTATTTGGAAACATAGTCGTATTCACCTTAATCGTCAGATTACCATATTAGCGTGTTGCGTGTATATATGATTGATTCCTGTTGTTCCATAAAGTACATTCCATCCAATTTGCCTTAAGAGAGAAGAGTGTTATTTCATAGCAGAGTGTGAGTAAGTTGGTTTTGACTCACGAGATTTAGTTCTTTTGATTGTTGTTTCATTTATTGTTGTTCTATTTACTGCTGTTCTATTTCCTTTTGCTATTGCATTTTACTTGTTGTCGTTCCATTTACTTGCATTTGCTGCTTTGGTGTGAGAGAAGGTCTAAGGCTGTAGTGAGCCAGCAAGTCGCTGCCTAGCTCCCAGACCTATGGTCCATGCTCTAATTTCCTTTCCATCAGTTTCTAGAGGGATGGGTTATCGCTTCCGCACCCTTGACTGATATGCTGCCTTGTGTGATTTTATTCTTTTAGAGCAATTTAGTCATAGTTTAGAAACGGTATACTACTAAGCATTACTCTTGATTAAATAGCCGCCTCAGACTGAGTACACTCTTGAAATAAAAAGTCGTCCCTGGGTTGATAATTAATGTGAAGGTAATTAGGAGTTTAAAAGACACCTTTTTATCGCTCCACATTTTGGCACCGTTGCCGGGGAGAGTGTAGCCATTTCTAAAGAGTAGTGTGAATCTAATGAGTGCCTGCTAGGGAAGAGTTGGATCTTAAAAACGGAAGGTAAGAACCTGCGTACGGAGCATGTAAAAGCCCTGCTCCCTCGTCCGCTTTCCAGCAGGACTGTTAAAGAACCTAGGGTAGAAATAGATGTTTGAATTTTTGAATGATTAGGAAAAAGATAGAATTTTTTAAAAAAATGAATCACATGATCTCACGCAAGTGGTGATGTAAGCACCACCCATTTCACTAACCGATTGACAGGAACATTTGAAGAAGGAGTCTCGAAGAAAACACATGAAAAACATCTTATATTATGGTAAGAAATGGCTCACGTTTCTACTTTTGAATTTCCTATCAAAGATCTAGGAGAAGTGACACAAATGCACATAATTCCCCCATCTTTACCAAATTTTCATGGTTTAGCAAATGAAGATCCAGATACATTTTTATTTGAGTTCGAAATACTTTGTAGAGGATATGATTATTGTACTAATGATCAAAGATTGAAAGTGTTTCCTCTTACTCTAAAAGGAGCAGCTCTCCGATGGTTCATGAGCCTAGGTGGGAATTGCATCCAAACATGGGAGGACATGAAGAACATATTCTTGAAGAAGTACCAAGACTATTGCAAATCCAATGAAGATATTTTCGGTATGATACAATGGGAAGATGAAAGTTTGGAGGATTATGTAGATCGATTTCATTATAACCTTCAAAAATCAAAGCATAAGCATTTGGAAAAAGAGATATTAAAAGCACTCCTTTTTAAAGGAATCAAAGAGGAATGTTTAGAAATCTTAAATCTGATAGGAAAAGGTGATGTTTTTCAGTTATCATATGATGATGTGTGTGAGTTGTGCATAAGGTATTCAAGAGGAATCTCCAAGGCTGGTAAGAATTCTAGAGATTTTTGTTCTTTCTTTTCCAAATGTGCTACAAGAATAGGAGACATAAGAGCTGAAATCAATGTGTTATTTGAAAATTTTAAAGTTGATTTTATTAGCTCTCTAAATGAAAAATTGGATGTTTTGCAGGTTCATAAAAATCAAGAATTGGATGAAGTGTTTTACCCTCAGGACCGAAAGGAGCATCTCATAGATACTCACTCTTCCTTATCTAGGATGGAAGTAGCATATCAAAGAGGTAAGGAAGCTGCAACAAGGTCAAAGCCACGGAAATCATGGCCTACAGGTATGGTTCAAAACACTCCCTCTCCACTTTCTTACTTGCATAATCCATTATGGAATACTAATGTGTTAGGGCAGCCATGTCAATCTCAATATAACTACCAGCAATTTTCTCTACAAGCTTGGCATGGTTCACCTTATGATTGCATGACTACTCTCCCCCATCTTGTAGCACAAGCACATTCTCCATATTCTCCACCAGCTCTTCCACAATATCTTGCTTGCCCATCAAAACCATTCACACAACCCAATCAACCATATCATCAAAATGCTCCATTCCTTACACATTTTCCTGCTCAACTAATTCCACACCCTCACCATAATAAACCAGTACAACATACTTACAATGTTGAACTGGCAAATTTACCCACCCTTCCCACCCATTCTATCTCACATGTGTTATTAGATAAAACCTACAATGAGATTCAGAATGTTTCAAATGCAAAAATTGTAGAAGCTATGGAAGAAAATGAGGTTTCTTTTACTATGCATCAACAAGCTATTTTAAAAGCTCAAGAACTTCATGATATGATGGCTATGCGAAATCAAAAAAGTAAAGGATATATTGAAGATTGGTTTCACTCCATCATTTGTTTGCAACATCATTCTATGCTTCAACAATTTTTGATACCATTTTTTGAAGGGAAGTTGGCTTCTCATACCCTAATATCCATTAACATGCATTTTTCAAATTTGGGTATGTGCATACGTGAAGCCTTACTTCGAAAATGGCTTCACTGGAAGTAATCATATACGTAGTAATATTCATTTTTCAAATCAAAATAGGTTAGTGAAGAAAATAAAATAAATAGGGGAATAAATAAATGCATTTTGTTTTTTTTTTATGTAAAACTAGTTGTTTTTTGTTGCAACATGCTATGCAAATCAACATCGATGATAAATGTTTCAATTCATTTGTGTATGTAGATGATTTATAATAGAAATAAAAATTCTACAAACACATATATTCATCTTTATCACCAATTTGAAAAAATGCTTGAATATCATTTTTTTGGCTTGCGGGCTTGATGAACTTTCTGGAAAAACAGTCGGGACAGTCATGTTTTGAGGGACCAAAAGTGAATATTTTTAAAACATGTTTCTACCCTAGGTAGCCCTTGATTTCTACTTTCTAACCCAATTTGAACCACTCAATTTGGATTTGAAACGAAAAAGTTAGAAACAAAACATTGATAGGGTGTCTAGTGGGCAGCTCAGGAACAGAGCTGGGACAGTCAGTTTTTGGAGGCCTAAATGAATGAATTTTTAAAACCTGTTTCTATGGTAGATTCCCCTATGAATCTAGTTTACAATTCAATTTGAATCACTCATTTTTGATATCGTATGGGGAAGTTATGATCAAAATACTGACTGTCTATTGTAAATCAGCACCCTTAAAACTATGTCTTTCCGGCTGTTCCTTACAGTATTTGACCTATCAATTCTTCTTCTATTCAAAACCTGTTTCTATTGGAAATAAATAAATGAATATACTTTCATTTCCAATTTGAATCCTTTGAATCCGACATCAAACGAAAAAATTATGCTTGAAATATCAACTGTTGGTCTAGGCTGGGTAATCGAAAATGACTCTGTTATGCAGGATGTTATAACTAAAATTGACATATCATATCATTGAATTTTTAAAACCTGTTTCTATTGGAGATACACCTTTCAGTTACCTCTCATTTAGCTTTGGAATCACTCAATTTGGACAAAAAAACAAAGAAGTTGTGATTAAAACACTGCTGGTTAGTATGGTCAACCACTGCTCTCCCGCAGGTAACAAATAAATTTTACTTTATTATTTTCTCCTTGGATTTGTTCTATAGAGTAACTACTTGTTAGTTTTTTTTGCATAATTCTTGGATTATGGGAGCCGTGCACCTCTCTTTCTCCATGATTTAATGTTTTATTGCAGGTAGACACTCGTTTTTTGCAGGTCCTAGGAGAAAAAGAACGTCAATTTATGGACAAGTGATTCTTGAAACAAATTTTAATAAAACAAAGGAATTTCATCCAACTCATTACCCAATGGACTCATAATAGAAGAAATGAAGAATTGATTTCGATTTGAAGATTCATGTCTTGTCACTGCTGCCAAAACATTTTTCAAAAAGATCATTTTTTTACATAATATCATAGCTGTCGTAACTTAATTTACATATTGTTTTTAAATAAAATGTTGTTTCTTTTCTAATTTCTCTTATATTTTGTGTTTCAGGTGTTGCTTCATTCAAAGTGTAACTCATCCTTAGCATGAATGTTGTGAACATCTAATTTTTTTTCTGCATGCTTTCATTTTATGATTGTCTATTTTGTTGTTCCTTTTTCACATTTTGCTGTTCCTTTTCGAATGGAACAACACTTCTGCACTTTCACGTTTTGCTGTTCCTTTTCAAAATGGAACAACACTTCTGCACTTTCACGTTTTGCTATTCCTTTTCGAAATGGAACAACACTTCTGCACTTTCACGTTTTGCTGTTCCTTTTCGAAATGGAATAGCACTTCTGCACTTTCACGTTTTGCTGTTCCTTTTCGAATGGAACAGCACTTCTGCACTTTCACGTTTTACTGTTCCTTTTCGAAATGGAACAACACTTCTGCACTTTCACATTTTTCTGTTCCTTTTCGAATGGAACAACACTTCTGCACTTTCACGTTTTGTTGTTCCTTTTCGAAATGGAACAGCACTTCTGCACTTTCACGTTTTGATGTTCCTTTTCGAATGGAACAACACTTCTGCACTTTCACATTTTGCTGTTCCTTTTCGAAATGGAACAGCACTTCTGCACTTTCACGTTTTGCTGTTCCTTTTCGAAATGGAACAACACTTCTGCACTTTCACGTTTTGTTGTTCCTTTTCAAATGGAATAGGACTTCTGCACTTTCACGTTTTGCTGTTCCTTTTCGAAATGGAACAACACTTCTGCACTTTCACGTTTTGCTGTTCCTTTCTGAATGGAACAACACTTCTGCACTTTAACGTTTTGCTGTTCCTTTTCGAATGGAACAACACTTCTGCACTTTTCATTTTTGCTGTTCCTTTTCCAAAGGAATGGCACTTGCATTTTTGTTGTTCCATTTCCAAAGGAATGACACTTTTAGTTTTTGTTGTTCATTTTTCCAAAGGAACGACATTTCCATTTTCACGCTTTTTTTGCGTGAATTTTTGTTTTTTTTTGTGTGCATTTTCTTTGTTGTTCCCTACACGAAACACCACTTTTTGAGTGTTTTTGCTGTTCATTCAAAAGAGAAACACTTTGGGAATATTTTTGAGAGCAACCCTTTCCTTCCTCTTGTAGGATTACTCCTAGTTCATCCCAACCACATTTTACTGATCCCCTTTTATGGCATGAAGTACACTACTTTTATGAGGACAAGAATTATGGATTTTTTTAAAGTAAAGTTAATATCATTCACGTTATGATCTTTAACATGACAGCTCCTTGATGATAGATTCTTTTCAAAAGGCACACAAATATTTATATATCACTTTACTGTATTGTTTTCTGTTGAACATGATATTGATTGATCATCTTAATACCATGTTGGTTCCACCTTTCCTGGTTATAATCTTCTCTGTCTGTAATAAATAAGATTATGGGTATATTTTTTTCTATTGACATGTTCAACTTCTTCCACTATCCCTGCTCTTAAGGAGTACTGAGCCTCCCTCTTTTTATCATCAAAATGTGTAATAATAACAAAATTTTGTTCACAGATGGAGGATAGGGGGTCTCATTACGAGCCAGCCTACCATGTTCATAAGGTTGTAACAAAGTGACATTCCCATTATGGCCACCACACCAGGGTTATGATCCATTGGATAGCCAAATTATCCTTGGAACAGGAGGTCTCATCACGAGCCGCCCTGATCACTTTTGCTACATCCTAGTGAATGGCAGTGTGGTTATCTGGTTACCATGCCAGCACATTGATCTCTTCTATAGAACAACACTGAAACTCTCTAGTTATAAATTGAGGATTCTGGCTCATATGGGTTAAAAAGCAACCCTGCCAAGGCTATGGATGCCTGCTGGCAGCAGCGGCTCTGCTTATGGTATTGAAGTTATATCTTATCGTCAATTATTATTATAATACATTTTTCTTATTTTCCTTTTTATCATAGAAGTTATTCCCTTAATTTTTTCCCTGTTTTGAACCTTTATGCATGAGAAATTGTTTTATGATCAATCACATCATTTTCAGCTAGAATACCGTCAGCAAAGCATTTTTTTAGCATATTGTTGTCCTTTTTCGTTTTGCATAAACTATAATCAATCCAAAGCATCCTATCTCTTATTCATAACTATCTTTACACACTTTTCTCTCAATATAACCATAACTTTCACCGTCCTATCATTGATATGTGTACTCTGCTTCATTTACTATTGTATTGTTCACTCCCTTGCCTTGTCATCAACACCACCCCTTTCATATGCTTTATGGTTATGGAACCCATTTTCCAATTGGAGGGGGGAATGTATGCATTATAGGGTTGCATGCGATATGATTACTGCACTTTGCCATACCTTGTTGATTTGGCAACATATTAGTATTGCATGTATACATAAGTTTTTCTAATTGAAATTTTGCATGCATTTTATCTGTTGTTATTCAAAGCTAACACTATGGATTCAAGGACATTGTATGCAAAATAGTGCTTTGTTTACAGGAGAACAACAAGTATGGGCAGAATTCTATTCGTAGCATGACCACACTATTGCACTTCACAGTAGAGGCTCGCGAACGTGAACAATTCTTCAGACATGATGTGCTTCCCTGGCTTCCACCTTTTTCATCACTTTCAACACCAACTCTGCCCACATCAGCTTCAACAACTGCCAGTCCATATATGTCATTCCACATTTTTGGAGGTAAAACTTGAGGTAAAATTGCATAGTTTTCTAATTTATTATAAATTTAGGCGAATCAAATGAAAATCCATTTTGAGCATTATTTGTCATCCTTCATTCCACATCTTTACCACTTCCCCTTTTTCAGCAGCATGTCATTTTCGAGTGTGGGGGAGTGTTCCTTTCATTCATTTCTTTCTTATGACCATGCCATTCATATTCTTTATCATCCATTGCTATTCTTATTCACTCTCAACACCTCCCTTATTCCATGTTGTTTTACACCAAACATAGAATTCAACAGCTGGTAGCAACCACCTCTATTCGTTTTCTAGCATCGCATGAGGACATGCTATTTTTTCAGAGAGGGAGAGGAATTGCTATGCATGATGGATGTTTTCTACTTTATTCCTTATTTAAGGCATACAATTTCATTTTTACACAGTGCATAAATTGATTTCCACATATTTTTAAAACTATGAACTCAATTCTTGTAATTTTTGGAAAACACATACGTATCATTAATACAAACCCACACAATTTCAAGAAATATTGGTTCATAGAATTTCCGAAATCATGCACTCTCACCTACAGCCATTTTGTTTATATCTCATGATCCATGTATCAAAACGATCTGATTTTTGGATCATAGAAGCCTTCATATATTACAAATCTACTTGCAACATTCCAACAAAATCTGGTTTGTAGTTTTTGGGAAAATGGTTAATGAAGTTTGCTGTTATCTATGTCATATTTTGTTACAACTTCATACATATAGTTGAATGTAAATGTAAAAATTGTTATGCCTTCATCGAGATTACTAAAATTGAATATTCATTAATTAAGGAAGCATTCATTTGTTCTCAAATTTTTATTGCTTGGTTAACACATGGTTTTTGTCTTTGGGTTCCATGAGGGCATGCAATATATTCAGTTTTTGTTGCATGAGGACATGCAACATATTGAGTGTGGGGGTATGTTGGGTCGTTAATATGCCATTATTATTATCACTTTTGAACACTTATCCCACCCATTTCCACTATTCTTCATCATATCATTTGTTATAATTTATCATTTAAATCCATTTTATAAATGATTTATGCTCTTATGAATGAATATTATCTATTCTCCTTTATTTCTAATAAATTAATGATTATGCGTGATTTTATCAATGATAGTTTTAATAAATCAGTTATAACATTATTTACCATTCTTAGCCTCCAAGATAATTTTGAGATTGAATATTTGATTTTTAAAAACGCCAACTCAGAAATACGCTGGAATAAGGAGTGACAGTTTTGCGGTTGAGATTCTGAGCAAATGGAGCAGAATCGGGAAAATTTGGAACATGGGTTTTGTCCAGAACGGGCCCAATTAACTTTTAGAAAGAACTGTTTACCCAAATTCGGCTTGTACAAAGAGAAACGTAGGGTTCTTTGAGAACGATTTTCTGAGATTTATTGTTGCGGCCGTCCTCCAAACTTTAGCTGCAAACCAAAATTCGTCTTGCTTTTGTTGAGAGATGAAAGGAAATATATTTTCTTGTTGATCATCTGGTTAGAATCAACCCAAATTTGTAAAAGAAATCATGTTGTAATTATCTATGTTATAATGGCTCTCTCATCTTTCTTAATTTAAATGAAAACAAAGACCAGAGAGGGGGAGACTTCAGGATGACTTTGGGGAGTCGAATGATGGCGAATTGATGATTTGAATTAGATATTCAGAAGCAAGGATTCATGATAGGATAGGAGGAAGGAAGGATTGTTTTATGCTGTAAGTCTCAAAGCTTCAACTATTGTAATGATTTCACTATTTAATGATTAATACATAATTTGGACGTTGCTGTTCACTCTTTTCCTTCTGAAGTAACCAAGCAGCGTCCGCTAGCGGCTAAGGGCCCAACCTCTGGTGGAGTACGCTGCTACTGTTGTGTATCATATCTTTACAATTACTGCTGTATCGTTATACTGTGAGTTATGCGTGGTTTGCTTATCTTTATTACTCGGTAATCTGATATATCTTTCATATGCTATGTTATGCTCTGTTATGATCAATGCACTAATGGTTTTTCTCAGGAAATCTGTGTAATGACTCTGCATTGTATAATTGAATCTTTTCAGAGTTGATCGCATTCTTTTAGTCTCAACCAGTTATTTCTGTTACAGAGCGTCTGTATTGAATATTACTATCATTTGATTCATTTGAAATCCTGATTATGGGAATCCAAAAGTAATATTATTCTGTTTGGAAACATAGTCGTATTCACCTTAATCGTCAGATTACCATATTAGCGTGTTGCGTGTATATATGATTGATTCCTGTTGTTCCATAAAGTACATTCCATCCAATTTTCCTTAAGAGAGAAGAGTGTTATTTCATAGCAGAGTGTGAGTAAGTTGGTTTTGACTCGCGAGATTTAGTTCTTTTGATTGCTGTTTCATTTACTGCTGTTCTATTTACTGTTGTTTTATTTCCTTTTGCTATTCCATTTTACTTGTTGCCGTTCCATTTACTTGCATTTGCTGCTTTGGTGTGAGAGAAGGTCTAAGGCTGTAGTGAGCCAGCAAGTCGCTGCCTAGCTCCAGACCTATGGTCCATGCTCTAATTTCCTTTCCACCAGTTTCTAGAGGGATGGGTTATCGCTTCCGCACCCTTGACTGATAAGCTGCCTTGTGTGATTTTATTCTTTTAGAGAAATTTAGTCATAGTTTAGAAATGCTATACTACTAAGCATTACTCTTGAGTAAATAGCCGCCTCAGACTGAGTACACTCTTGAAATAAAAAGTCGTCCGTGGGTTGATAATTAATGTGAAGGTAATTAGGAGTTTAAAAGACACCTTTTTATTGCTCCACAATTGGCAAATTATGTGTTAGATAGACATTTGCGACATTTATAAAAAGAAGCATACCATCAATATTTGCATTTGGATCATGTAACTTAACCAAAATAAAACTTCAAAAATAAAAAATATATATATAAATATTTATGGTTTACACATAATGTTTTGTAAGCAAGACAAAATTGGTCAAATGACCCAAAACTCAAAAAGCTAGGGGGCACCCCAGTCTAATGATGCTCGTGATAGCAAGTTTCAGCCTGTGTGATCATGCGTAAGAGTTGAGTCCATCGTCTTGGCACACCAGTAGTATGCCGCTGCAACCTCAAGGGCAGCTCGTCAGTCCTCACATCTGGAATACCAAGAGTGAGGCCCTCAACCTGTTCCTGTAATGCTGTGAGAGTCTCGACCACATCGAGGTCCTGAAGGATAGCCCTTCCAACAGCCTCTCCTGCTAGGGCGACAGCTGGCACTCTCAGGCGTACTACTGGCCGAACGGGACCAACATCTACATGAACACATGAGTTTGATTAAGTCTTGATAGAATAAAGCACAAGGAAATTATAAAAGAAAAACGATAAACATGAATATGGTCAAAGAATTTAGCAATGGCGCCCCACTGTTAGCCAGCCGGCAGTACTAAATCTGGATCACCCCGGAAGTCCATACCAGCATATGGATACTTGGAATAAACCATCTCTTGATGATCAAACCACCCAAAGAAGGTATCAAAAAAGGAAATCTGAGACTGACCAGCATGCCTAGACATATGGTCGACCCATCTCTGCATATGTGGTTCAGTCGGTGAAGGTAAATCGAGTGCAATATACTTTGGCTGCATCAGTGGTATCTTTTCCAAGGCAAAGGCGATCAAGATAGAACCATAACCAAAGTTCTTCAACCTCCCACTCTTCACCTTGGTCAACTATTCTTTCATCACAAGAAGTACTGCGTCGCACCAGTTGAACACCTTCGGTTGGAGACATTCCAAGGCATACTGCATATAAGATCGGTTGGCTATATGAAGAGCCTCACCACCAGCCATCCTACCAAAAGTGAAAAGAATAGTCCTGAGGGATCTATCAGTGACATCACGGATGATGATCTTGCCGTCCTTACTTGGCTGAGATCCCTCTCTGCAATACCGGCGAACATAATCTCTCATAGATTCACCTCCTCGATCCGAACCTGATAAAGAGATGGGAGCACCCCGCCTCGACAAGCCAGTCAAGAAATAGATGTCCACTACAGTCAAGGGGATGGATTTACCCCTAATCTGGAACACCTGGTTGGTAGGATCCCAAGCATCGAGCAAATACTTCAGCAAGTTGATTTGTTGTCTTATGCTAGAAATGCGGAAAAACTTCAGCAAGCCATAGTTCTGCAGTGCGTTTACTGTAACCGGATCATGTAAAGAAAGCATGTCATCTTCTTCATGCTCACATTCTTGCCATGTAATAGTCATCTTGCTCCAAAAATCTCTGAAAACAAACAAGAGAAGAGTTAGATCCTGATTTTGGTGAGAAACAGGCAAAATTTCCATCAAAAACTGTGCATACAATTCCTTCCTTGTGCCCATCGCACCTACAGTAGTGCTCTGGGTGCGTTGCATGTCAGATGGCCAGTAGACAGGCCAACATCCAATGCACCTTTCGATACACAAGGGGTGCGCTGAAGCCAGGGCGAGTTTTTCAAACCCCAGAGGCTCAGAAAAACCAGGAATCAAGCTCAGAATGCAAAATGGAAAGCATGAAATGAAAGAGCTCAAGTTTAGCTCCTACCTGGTACAGACGGCATTGAGAATCGTCTACAGAATCTCCCGAAATCAGTTGATGAAAATCAAGGGGGAAAAACACCTCCAAAGCTCCAGCAAACAAAAGTTCAAATGAAATGGTAAAATGAGAGGTAAAAGCACTTTTACATTACTTTTTACGTAATTCAAGTAAAATATTAGTGTTCTAACTCATTTTTCAAACATGTATTGTTCATTTCTAACTAGTTTGATGAAGCAATTGAAAATGTAGTAAAATATTTGAAAGAACAAAGCTATTTATGGTAAAGTCAAGAAATGACCGTTGCGTCGAGCAATTTTAGCACATAGTTCAAGCTCGTTAAAAAATAAACATAAGTCATGAGCAAATGTTTCTCCCCGCGTTTAAGCTAATTAAAAAAGGAACCATTTCCCGGTAAATAACCATCGTGAATGTAGTACTTCAGCCATTAAAAGCCTTGTTCGTGTTCTCATAATCACCTCCACTCTGTATTGGCCGATCATTCACCTCCATTTGATTGTTTACCCCTTTTGAGGAACAGCTACGAAGAGTGATCTCACTAGCCATCGTTGTAACACTGCCGTGATTGGAAAATTCCAAACCTTACCTGGAATCAGCTGCTACCCAATTTTATCACTTGTTCCTCAAAAGACGAGTCTCCTATAAGCTCTTTTCAACTGACTCGTAAAATATGAAAAGATTGCCGAGCCATTGGCCTCTCCAGCTCGTTAAAGGGACTGGAAGTGCTATCCCTCCTTTAGATTTTAATCTTTTTGGACTTGAGGGATTATTACATAAAAAGATCAAGCGCTTGTTTTGTTCGGCTCGTTACAAGTATCGAAAATTCATCCCTTCTGTATTGTTTTATACTTTTTCGGACTTAAGGGACTAGATGACGAAAAATAATTTTGGAGTTTCCTTTACGTTCCTTTTCAACTCTCTAAAATTGAAAAGGACCGAGTTATCTTTGTTGTTAAACTCGTTAAAACTTAATAGCGACAAACTTTCCATAGCAGACAAGAACGAGTTTCACTATCGCTAGGTTCGTTAAAACATAGCGATGGGTTTGCCCAAAGGGAAAATTATAGAACAAGCATATGTTATCCTCCTCAAGCTTGACAAAAATAAAGAGGTACTCGTCAGCAATGACTGGGGAAAAATTGGGAAGAAAACTTGAAGAATCTTTGTTGGTAGCAAGTCGCTCTTGAACATGACACTTTCACTCCGCATCCAAGTTAGGTTGGGTTGTTTCATTCAACGGTCACATCACCGTGGTCCCATCACACCATCCAAATTTGGGGTTAATGCTACCAATCCATCACGTCAGTGTCTCCAATATGTTCAATAGAATTCATTCAGAGAATTCACCTGTGTCTCACCCGCTACAATACATTTACACTCCATTCTTTCATGACCGCCACCCTCAATCTTATGTCATTAGATCGTCTTCACCTCCATTAAAATCATTTGGTCTGTTCCGTGTCATTGGTGTGGGATTCATTAAGGCCCTCCTGTGACATATCGCTTCCTACCGACATCAGCTCATTATCCAAGAAGTCGATCTAGGAACACACCGTTCAGTACTTTGAAGCTTGCATGCCCCAATGGCAAGTTTCTCACTTCCGGTGACAGGTTTACATCAATGACCTTCGACCGAAAGATTTTGTGTTGTGTTCGACGCCAAGTCCTTTATTCACACCACGTGAATTGTACTGCTGTACCTTGAGGGTCATTATCATTATCGGTGATTCCTCTCGCGCCTGTTAATAGCTTACATCATTGGTTGGTAATCAGGTGACGTCTTTCCATGTTCGACTCTAGAACATCTCTTACATGGATGGACTTGTACTTTGAGTGAAGATCGAACGAGATTGAAGACCCCAGATCTAGTTTCCTCCATCCAGGCTGCGATATATATTCAGGGAAATAAAGACATCAAATGTGCATTATTGCTGCATAGATAATCATCCAATCAAAGGGATGATGAATCTACCAAAATCATCAGTCTACACTCAAACGATTGTTTGTCCTATGTACATGAAAATGAATTTATAAAGCTAAGCATGGGAATGCCCACCTCAGATAGATCATGAAAATATTATGAAGATAATGTATTGTATTGTATCTTATTACAGGTCTCCTCCCAGCTTGAAAGAACTTCAGATCCTCATAATAAAGCATTTGACCCGACATCAAAAGATTAACGACCTCATGCTTTTGGGGGCAACTGTTATAGACATTTTTTGGCACTACCACCCCAAGCATGAAATGTCCATAAACCAAGGGCTCCAAGTTGCTAAAAATGTTGTTCTAACCCCTAAAGGAACAAGGTCAACTGATTATAGCTTCTCCGAGAAGTTCTCCATGAAAAATTGCTCAGAACTGGTCAAAACGGGATCATTTAAGCTGCTCCATAGGAAAAGTGCGTTGCATCTCACCTAAATACACTGTGTGGATGCGTCGCATTTCAAAAAGCCCTTCTATGGGGTGCAATGGGTAAGAAGTGAAAAATGGCAGTGTCATTTCGTGAGGTGGAGAGGCATGGAATCTTCCAGAAACTTCTCCTGTGACACTTACCTCTCTGAATTCGACCAAGGATGAGTAAGAGATCATCAATCTCCAAGTGGAAGCAAGAACTATCAGAGGGAAGACACTAATCAAATCACAAGCTGACTCATCTCCCTTACAAATATCTATATATGGATCCCTCATCCCAGAGATCCAGAGGCTGGAATTTTGCATATTGTAAGGAATTGTTGTTGGATTCTTGAGACAACATCAGATTGCTGGGTGATCTAAGCTTTGTATGAGGTGAAGAGGGGCTTCCTTGCTGAGAGGATGATGCTGGGTCAGAACAACTGGTTCTAACTCCCTTGGCTCTTTCTTGTTTATCAATAAAAGCTATTCAAGTTTTCCTCCATACTCTTGTGTCATTTATATTTTATGTATTTGTAAGGTCAATTTACATATGATCCTAGATTTTTTATGATTATAGATCCATGTTCTTGTATAGTGTTATGCTACTGTGACCTTACAGGTACTCTGTGAAGCCGTGCATACAAGGGAGCAAGTAGTGAAATACTATCAAGAGAGAGAGGAATCGAACTAGGAGATTAGCGCAAGACAGAGGTTGGTCTTCTTTGTTCTTCTCTCATCTATATTTCATAAAGGAAAAATGAAAGTAGCTTTACTTTGTTTGTTTCTAAGGTAGCTATCACACCTTAGTGGGATAAGCAGTTCTATGTAGACACTTTTCCCTGTAAGACCACCGAAATGCACACGGGAGGTGCGATGCATACTGAAAATCCCTTCTATAAGGTATGATGGACGAGAATAGACAAGTGGCGGAGATAGTTTTCGAGGTGGATGATCCTGGAATCTTCCTGAAACTTCTCCTGTGACACTTACCTCTCAGAATCCCCCAAGGATGAGTAAGAGATCAATGAGATCTCCAAGTGGAAACAGGAACTATCAGAGAGAAGACACTAATCAAAAATCCAGAGCTGACTCACACCTCTGCAAATATCTATATATAGATCTCTCATCCCAGAGATCCAGAGGTTAGAGGCTGGAATTTTGTATCTTGTAAGGAAGTGTTGTTGGTTTCTTGGTGCAACATCATAGTGTTGGGTGATCTAAGCTTTTCATGAGGTGAAGAAGGGCTTTCTTGCTGAGAGGATGATGCTGGGTCAGAACAAGTGGTTGTAATCCTCTTTTCTATTCTTGATTATTAATAAAGCTATTCAAGTTTTCCTCCACATTCTTGTAGGATTGTTGATATATGCATTTGTGTGGTCAATATATATCTGGTCCTATATTGTTTATGATAATAGATCTATGTTCTTGGATAGTGTTATGCCACTTTGTTTCTACAGGTGCTCTTTGAAGCTGGGTAGACGAGGAAGCAAGTGGCAAAGATCCATCAAAAGGGAGAGGAATCAAGTAAGGAACCCAGTGCAAGACAGAGGTTGGTCTCCTTCTTTCCCCTCTTATCTACTTCTCATAAAGGAAAACGAAAGTGGTTTTTGTTTGTTTGTTTCTAAGGTAGCTACCAGCCTTAGTGGGACTAGATTGTTTGTTTGTCTATATTTGTTTTCTTTATAAACTTACAGACGGAGCCTGAAGTCAAGCCAGCTAGCCTTCAAACTGCATTTTCTATGCAAGTGCAAAGTAGATCAATGCTACTTCAGTCTATCTCCGGGTTTTGTTTATGAACTGAACAATTGATTTACAAACTCTCTAATTGCCCTTGTGGTGGCTCTAGTAACCTCCTTAGATCTACCCCTATGATTTATTTACTGATTACCACTTGCTCGACCTAAAATCCCTGAACTGAGCTGCAAACTGTGACTTAGAATACAATTGAAGTCTTGTCCCTAGACCATTGCACTGTCTCTTCTTTGGAATCTAGATGCATTGCACTTCCCGTGTGTAGTAGGTGCACTGCATCTCACTTTCCCTGTGTTACAGGTGCGCTGATCAGACAAGACCTCTTCTGCTCTTAGATTTTTGTTTCTGTGTTCACTCTTTTCAGCTCTATTCAAGAGTTTTGCTATCTGTAGTTAGTATACCTCTGTTGGAACCCCCTTCCTTGCCATTATTCCACCTCCATTGTGCAAAGAACTATAATTTTTTTTATGTATTGTGAGACATTTTCAATTCTCTTTTACAAAGAAGTAGCATAATTGAACTGTCGTTTCTTGATTTGGAAGTGTCTCAAGTGTCGTTTTCAGTCATAGAAGAGAATCCGATTGTTCTTGATAGCCAATTACAGTGTTACTCTTGTATTTGATTTGAATTAGTAGTTTTTCAAGTGTCGAAAGCAAGTTTTCCATTCCGAATCACAAAGTGTCGTTATTGTCTTCATTTTGTCTTGATAAGAAGCTTGCTAGTAATGTCTCTTTGAAAAATAATTCAGATTTGCACTTAGCTTTCTTTCTATCATTCACACATTAAGAAGGTCGAAAAAAAATACATGCATGTGCATTTGCATTTAGACTGTTTGTTGATTTGATTTAGGATAGTGCTTATAGTGTCTGCTCTCTTCTCTATGTTGAAAGAATATCGTCTCTCTTTCCTTAGTAGCTAGGATATTCATTGCAAAAAAGAAGATTAAACAATTGTTTATCATCTTAGGTTGCATTTTAGGAATTGTATATCTACATCACACGGTGAACCTGATAGGGAAATTTCTTAAGCAAGATCAACTATAAAATAAATTCAATGAATCTAAAAACGCTTTGGAACCTAACGCACAACATTTAGAAGTCTAGGCTAGAGACATATTCTGGTGTCCTAAAGCCTGGTAACTGTTGTTTTCATCGTTGGTTGGCTGATTCATCCACCTTGAGACGATAAGTGCCAGTACGGACTTGTGCTCCCACGTACCGTCGAGTATATATTGGGAGACCACAATAGGCTTTATCCTTTATCCATAGGAAGCCGTGTCTGCCGCCCTATCGATCGCAATGCACTGAACACAGCATTTGGGAAGATTGACTACCGTACCATAAAAAGTATTCTGCAGTTTTGTGATTGGTTTGGTAATCCCTCTGTCTAGATTTCCATAGTAGTCTCTTTCATTCTTTTTTAGACTCCTTAAAGGAAAAGGTCCATCTGAGCACTTGTCACTTCAGGCTCATTAAAAATCTAAGGCGACTAAAGTCATCTTTTGTTTTTTCTCGACTCTTAAAAATTGAAAAAACAAGTTATGTCAAAGCGTCTAAAATTTATTTTAATTGGAATAACGTCATTGTTCCCTCATTGGCCTTAGAAGTTAGTCTCCCTTCATTGCAAGTTCTTGCAGAATCACTAGGAAATATTTTCGATAGACTAGATATGTCTGAACAACCGTCGACATCCAGGACTGTGTCATCTGACGGAGCAGCAGCAGAGCCTCCTGCTGCTACTCCAACGATGTTTGCTGGTATACCATTTGTCCCGACAAGTTATCAATAACAAGCCGGAGTCCAATCAAGGACTGTTTCGACGACATGGTCAGTTCCTATTTCTTCATCTAGATTATCATCTAGTATTTCTTATGTTGAAACTCAACAAATTGATCCAATGTGTCTTCAAAGGCAAATCTACCCTTTAAGTACTGGATTGCCACCATATGGAGGGCAATATTCCTTTTCATTGTTCCCTCCTGGAGAACAACCATATGAGAGTTTACAACAAAGTTCAAGTCAAACTGGAATTACATCCAGCAGTTGGGTACGAATACTGCCTCAGCAACCAAGGGTTGTATATTCAATGCAACCAGTCCACCCTGTGTCGAATGTTCCCACTATACCTGCTATGGTGACTTCATTGCAAGTACAAGCGCTACCTTTTGTATGTCAACCCCAAGTTTCTCAGGTTACAATACAACAGCCTCTTGTCTCAACGATTCAATCGCAACCTCAGGTTAGTACCTCCCTATCTGGAGCGACTCAGGCTCAAACAAGTATTATGACTCCTCATCTTGTTCAATCATCTAGTATTAGACAATAGCAAATGGTCCAACAACTAGGGCTAGTTCAATCTCTACAACCGCAATTCCAGCAATCATATCAAGGTTTTGAGCAACAAGTCTTTGTAAGTAATGGGAAACTACATTTCCAAAGCGGTTATCAACAACCATACTATAATGGTTATGCCCATCAACCTTATCAAAGTTACCAGCATCAAATACTCAATGCTGGTATGCAAAGAGCCACTGCTCAGGAAATTCCATCTTATCCTGGGTATGCTTCGCCTAACCTGAATCAACAGTTGCCCTTTGTAGCAACTCTAGAATTACTAGATCTAAACCGGCTGACGAATGATCCAATTTCTTATGCCCCTTGGTGGCTGGCGATTCCACATAAAATTCCGTCAGATATTCCTAACTTTAATGGAAATCCGGGTGAAGACTCGTCGAATCATGTGATGACCTTTCATCTATGGTGTTCATCTAATACTCTAAATGATGATTCGATTAGGATTCACCTTTTTTAGCGAACATTGACTGGTCTAGCGACAAAATGATATATCGAATTGCCTAGAGCTTCATTCGATAACTTCAGCACCCTAGCCACAACCTTTTTAACCCATTTTCAGCTACCAATAAGGTATGAAATAGGAACAAAGCTTCTTACCATTTTCAAACAAACAACGGCCACTCACATATCTGATCATATTCATGAGTGGTGACGTCATCGTAGAATGGTAAAAACATACGTTCCTGATCAGCTTTTAGCTGAACGGTTTATTAAGTCATTATTACCTTCCATTACAGAAGATGTGTCAAAGGGAAGAGTCGTCACTGAAGAGCAAGTTATTGCTCGTGTGCAATATTTAGACTTGATTTATACTCAATCTGGCACGCTCTACAAAAAAATCCCTGACGCTCCCAGACTGGAATTTTCTGTTCCTCCTCCTCCTAAATCGAAAAATGACTCTCATGCCGGCGATGGCGTGATTGGTACTACAAACACGAAATCAACAAAGACTACATCTAAAAGACGTAAGATTTCTAGTCAAAATGCAAATGAGGAACTTCTCGCGTCAGAAGTAAATGCCATGTTGACCGACAAGGGCAAACAACTGAAGCAACTAGGGGGCAAGAAGAAAAATAAAGGGAGAAAAAAGAAGCAGGATGAGTCATCTCCTAAAAAACCTTCAGCAAACCCTTCTAGGCAAAGGAAACCCCCTGTGGGGTGTCAGATATGCGATGAGGATCATTGGACGAGAGATTTTCCACATAAAGATGAAGTTAAGAAACTCTTTAAGAGTTCAAAAACCTCAGCGGTATTGATTGATCCGTTTCCAAACCCGGGAAGCAAACTGGTTGCTAATCAAAATGCTTCCCGATCCCAAGTTCTTATGTTGTCGGTTTCAAAATAGCAAAATGATGCTTTGATAACGACAAGGAATAAAGATTACGGGAATCCACAGTTGTCGAACAACAAGGATAAAGATCAACCTAGTAGTTCGACAAAAACTTCCACTGACGTTGTGCCACCCATCATTCCTGAGCCAACGATAAAGCCGCCAAAGGGAGTAGTACACAAATCGACATTTAATCCTCGTGTCAAAGTATCACAGAATTATAATATAGTAGAGGACCTGGCCCAATCGTCGTCCGCTATGTCGAAACTTGAGGTACCGCAAAATTGCCCCTCCCAAAAGCAGACTCTATTATCAGTAATAGGTGGGATTGAGCCAACGGATTCCAATCTTGTATCCTTTAATCACAAAGGATATGACCCTCAGTTACCAGCTCAACTATGTTTCCTTATTCAAGTGAAAGCCCTCAACAAAACTATTCATCGAACAATTATTGATGAGGGGGCATCTACATGTATTATGTCGATGAGTTGGGGAAAAATTTAGGCTCACCACCCTTGTCACGATCGTCAATGATGTTAAAAGCATTTTATGGACGATCATACACTCCATACAGGATTTTAAGTAACTTGAAAGTTGAACTGGGGGGAAAAATAGTAGAAATTGATGTTGAAGTAATCAACGGAAACCTCGATTACAAAATACTACTGGGAAGGCCCTGGATATATGCCATGGCTGTAGTTGTGTCAACCTACTTCAGGAAGATTGAATTTCCCTTCCAAGGAGGAATTACAATCTTCGACCAACAAACATTTCTCCCCAACAGTTCACAAGTTACGAGAAGCATTCCAATGATCCATGGAAGCAATCATTCGCTTCCAAATGTTGGAGTAGGTATCCTAAAAGACCCTGCCTTAATGGGTACTTTTTCCCTACCGCCTCCGAGTAATTTGGAAAAAGTGGCCACAGTGGAAACCTGTAATATGAAATATTCTATATCTAATAGATTCAGAAGATTCCTAAACTTTTTGTCAGTATGGATCATCGCTATTTTAGAAATATTGTAGCAATCAATTTTCTTGGCCTGGGGCACAAACCCAAATCAACGCTCATTGAGTGTTTGGATAGATAGGTCTAAGGAATACGGCACCTCTTCAAATCCTTGGTCGCATGTACATTCTACAGACAAAGGAATCATTCAATCAATGATGATAAGAGAGGCACCATGGGAAGATTACCACCATCGCTCCCATATTCCAGACTACCACGAAGATTATTCCAACAACCTTAATCATCCTTCAGTTTTTTATTTTCTATCAAATACTGTAAATACGGTGGATTTCGAGGATGGTTCTTATCTTGTGTCGACCTCGTTAAAAAATGAAACAAGGAGTCATGAGGATAGTTCTTTTACTGTGTTAACCTCATTAAAAAATGAAACAAATCCCTTTCCAAATCTCAAAAGTAAACCTTCATTCCAACCACCGAGTTGAATGCAATGAAGCTTGGGGGGCATGCACCTCGATTTGCGTTATTATGCTTGGGGCATGCAAACTTATCATGAGCAATGTTACTGCAGGGTTCAAGCTCGTTAAAAAATAAACCCGCATCGAGCAGTTTTAATGCAGAATTCAAGCTCGTTAAAAAATAAACATAAGCAATGATCAAACGTTCCCCCAGAGTTCAAGCTCATTAAAAAATGAACCATTTTCCGATAAATAACCATCGTGAATGTATTATCATCAGCCTTTAAAGCCTTGGTCGTGTTCTCATCATCACCTCCACTCTGTATTGGCCGATCATTCACCTCCATTTGATTGTTTACCCTTTTTGAGGAACAGCTACGAAGAGTGATCTTGTTAGCCATCCTTGTGACACTGCCATGATTGCAAAATTCCAAACCTTACCTAGAATTAGCTGCTACCCGAACTTATCACTCGTTCCTCAAAAAATGAGTCTCCTTTAAGCTCTTTTCAACTGACTCATAGAATATGAAAAGATTTCCGAGCAATTGGCCTCTCCAGCTCGTTAAAGTGACCGGAAGTGCTATCCCTCCTTTAGATTTTAATCCTTCTGGACTTGAGGGATTATTACACAAAACGATCGAGCGCTTGTTTTGTTTGGCTCGTTAAAAGTACCGAAAATTCATCCCTTTTGTATTGTTTTATACTTTTTCGGACTCAAGGGATTATATGACGAAAAAGGATTGTTGGAGTTTTCTTTACGTCCCTTTTTCAGACTCTCTAAAATTGAAAAGGATCGAGTTATCCTTGTCGTTAAACACGTTAAAACCGAATAGCGACAAACTTGTCCATACAGACAAGAACGAGTTTCACTATCGCTAGGCTCGTTAAAACATAGTGATGGGTTTGCCCGAAGGGAAAATTATAGAAAAAGCATATGTTATCCTCCTCAAGCTTGACAAAAATAAAGAGGTACTGGTAAGCAATGACTAGGGAAAAATTGGGAAGAAAACTTGAAGAAACTTTATTGGTAGCAAGTCGCTCTTGAACATGACACTTTCACTCCGCATCCAAGCTGGGTTGGGTTGTACTGTTCACTGGTCATATCACCATGGGTCCATCACACCATCCATGTTTTGGGTTAACGCTACCAATCCATCATGTTAGTGTTGCTGATACGTTCAAGAGAAGTCGCTCAGAGAATTCACCTATGTCTCACCCACTGCAATACATTTACGCTCAATTCTTTCATGACCGCCACCTTGAACCTTATATCACCAGATCGTTTTCACCTCCATTAAAATCATTTGCTCCGTTCTGTGTCATTAATGTGGGATTCACTAAGGCCCTCCTATGATGGATCGCTTCTTGTCGACATTAGCTCATTATCCAAGAAGTCGATCTAGGAACAACCCTTTCAGTACTTTGAAGCTTGCATGCCTCAATGGCAAGTTTCTCACTTCCAGCGATAGGTTTACATCAATGGCCTTCGTCTGAAAGATTTTGCATGTTGTTCGATGGCAAGTCCCTTTATTCACACCACGTGAATTGTACTGTAGTACCTTGAGGGTCATCATCATTATCGGTGATTCCTCTCGTGCCTGTTAACAGCTTACATCATTGGCTGGTAATCAGGCGATGTCTTTCCATGTTTGACTCCAGAACATCTCTCACATGGATCGAATTGTACTTTGAGCGAAGATCAAACGAGATTGAAGACCCCGGATCTAGTTTCATCCATCCGGGCTACGATATATATTCAGGAAAATAAACATATCCAATGTACATCATTACTGCACAGATAATCATCCAACCTAAGGGCTGATGGTTCTACTAGAATCATCAATCTACACTCAAACGATTGTCTGTCTTATGTACATGAAAATGAATTTATAAAGATAAGCATGGGAATGCCCGCCTCAACTAGATCATGAAAATATTATGAAGATAATGTATTGTATTGTATTTTCTTACAGGTCGCATTCCAACTCGAAAAAACTTCAGATCCTCATGATAAAGCATTTCACCCGACATCAAAAGATTAATGACCTCATGCTTTAGGGGGCAACTGTTATAGACATTTTTGGGCACTGCAACCCCAATCAAATATGTCCATAAACCAAGGGCTTCTAAGTCCCTAAAAGTGTTGTTCCAACCCCCAAAAGAACAAGGTCAACTGATTACATCATCTCCCGGAAGGTCTCCACGAAAAACTACTCAGAAATGGTCAAAACTGGACCATACTGATTGCTCAGTGCTGAGGGTGCGATGCATCCCACCTAAATGCACATGGGGGATGCGATGCATACTGAAAAGCCCTTCTATAGGGTGTGATGGACAAGAATAGACAAGTGGTGGAGACAGTTTGCGAGGTAGATGATCATGGAATCTTCTAGAAACTTCTCCTGTGACACTTTCCTCTCAGAATCGCCCAAGGATGAGTAAGAGATCAATGGGATCTCCAAGTGGAAACAAGAACTATCAGAGAGAAGACACTAATCAAAAACCCAGAGCTGACTCAAACCTCTGCAAATATCTATATATAGATCTCTCATCCCAGAGATCCAGAGGTTAGAGGCTGGAATTTTGTATCTTGTAAGGAAGTGCTGCTGGTTACTTGGTGCAACATCATAGTGTTGGGTGATCTAAGCTTTTCATGATGTGAAGAAGGGCTTTGTTGCTAAGAGGATGATGCGGGGTCAGAACAATTAGTTGTAATCCTCTTTTATATTCTTGATTATTAATAAAGATATTCAAGTTTTCCTCCACATTCTTGTATGATTGATGATATATGAATTTGTGTGGTCAATATATATCTCGTCCTATATTGTTTATGATAGTAGATCTATGTTCTTGGATAGTGTTATGCCGCTTTGATTCTACAGGTTCTCTTTGAAGCTGGGTAGAGGAGGAAGCAAGTGGCAAAGATCCATCAAAAGTGAGAGGAATCAAGTAAGGAACCCGGCGCAAGACAAAGCTTGGTCTCCTTCTTTCCCTTCTTATCTGCTTCTCATAAAGGAAAATGAAAGTGGTTTTAGTTTGTTTGTTTCTAAGGTAGCTACCAGCCTTAGTGAGACTAGCAGCTCTGCATAGACACTAGATTTCCTGATAGCACCTGGGTGGTAGATTTAGGGGTCCCATTCCATGCCACACCTAAGAGAAAACATTTTTCATGATTATGTTAAAGGTGATTTTCGCCATGCTCGATTGGGTGATGATAATCCCTTTAAAATCATTAGAATTCATATAGTTTTGATAAAATAGAAGAATGGAAATAAATGGAAATTGAAGGAGGTAAGGCATGTTTCAGATCTGAAGAAAAATCTAATTTGAATCGGGCAGTTGGGAGGTGAAGGCTGTGTAACTAATTTTAGAGATAAAACTTGGAAGGTCACTAAAGGAGCCCTAGTAATAGCAAAAGGAGAAAAGGTTGGTACATTGTATTTATGCAGTGGTATTTGTAATTCTATTATTGGTTTAACCTCTACAGGAGAAGATATGACATTGTGGCATCATAGGCTTGGGCACATGAGTGAGAAGGGAATTCAGCTTCTTCACTCAAGCAATTTGTTGCCAGGTTTGAAGCATGTTGATTTAAAATTCTGTGAGAATCGTGTTTATGGAAAACATAAGAGAGTCAGATTCCTCAGAGTTGGGAAAGAAAAGAAGAGTGAAATATTAGAGCTTGTGCATACAGAAGTATGGGGACCTCCTCAGATATCATATCTTCGTGGCTCTCATTATTATGTTACTTTTATTGATGATGCAACCAGAAAGACTTGGATTTATTGTATTCAAAATAAATATGATGTATTTGATACTTTCAAAAAATGGAAAGCTTTGGTTGAAAATGAGATAGGAAAAAGGTTAAAGTGTCTTAGATCAGACAATGGAGGTGAATATTGTGGCAAAGAGTTTGATGGGTATCGTTCAGAGAATGGAATTCGGAGAGAGAAGACGATTCCAGGAACACCACAAGAAAATGGTGTGTCAGAAAGGATGAACAGGACAATCATGGAGCATGCGCATGAGATTGCATGGAGGATTACCTTTACAAATTTGGGTAGATGCTATAGATACTGATGTTTATCTAATAAATAGAGGGCCTTCAAGTTCCTTGGATGGTGGTATTCCAGAGGAGACATGGATAGGTAAAAAGGTAAACTACTCATTTTAAAGACTTTTGCTTGTGAAGCATTTGTACACATTAATAAAGAAAATAGAAAAAAGCTTGAGGCAAAATCAAATACATGTAGATTTATTGGATATGGTGTTAATGATTTTGGCTATCGCTTTTATGATTATGAAAAGCGTAAAATCATTAGGAGCAGAGATGTCATATTCTATAAGGATCAACTGCAGGAAAAGAAATGGGAAAAATAAAACAGAGAATACATATTGCTTGATGAGATCACAAAAAAAGAGAAGGTGCTTGAAAATCATAATGATCAACATCCAGAACAACAATAATAGCCACAACAACAACAAGCACCTCAAACACATGAAAGTGGTGTTAGAAGATTTACCAGGATAAGTATATGCCCTGAACGATACTCTCCTTCATTATTTTATGTATTTTTTATTGATTTTGGTGAACGAGAATCTTATGAAGAAGTAGTGTAGGTAGAAACCAGGAAAAAGTGGGAGAAAGCCATGAAAGAAGAGATGGACTCCCTAACACATAACAAAACTTGGGATTTGGTTAGGTTTCTTGTAGGTAAAACAACATTGTAGAATAAATGGGTTTACAAGTTGAAGGAAGAATATGGAGATAGAAAAAGGTATAAAGCTAGACTTGTGGTGAAGGGGTTTTCATAGAAAAATGGTATAGACTTTGATGAGATATTTTCTCCTTTTGTTAAAATGACTTCAATCAGAACTATTTTAAGTCTAGTAGCAGCTGAAGGTTTTCATCTTCAGCAGTTAGGTGTAAAGACAACCTTTATCCATGGGGATTTGGAGGAAGAGATATATATGTAGCAGCCACAAGGATATGAGGTAAATGGCAAGGAGAAACTAGTGTGTAGGTTGAAGAAGAGATTGTATGGCTTAAAATAGGATCGAAGGTAGTGGTATCTAAAATTTGACATGTTTATGTCTGAACAAGGTTATACTAGATGTCACTCTAAGAATTTTGTTTATTTCAAAAGGAAAAATGATTGCAATTATATTATATTGTTATTGTATGTAGATGACATGCTTTTTGCAAGTTCTAACATGCAGGAAATAAATGTGTTCAAAAGAAAACTAGCGAACTCATTTGCAATGAAGGATTTTGGTCCTACAAAACAAATCCTTGATATGAGAATAACTAGAGACAAGAAGAATTGAAAATTAACATTGTCTGAGAGTGAGTACATAGAAAAGGTGTTGAAAAAAATTAATATGAAGAATGCAAAACCAGTTAGTATACCTTTGGCTAGCCATTTCAAGCTAAGTAAGGATGTGTGTCCCGAGAGTCAGGAAGAAATGGCTTATATGTCTAAAGTTCCATATGCATTAATAGTTGGAAGCTCGATGTATGCAATGGTCTGCACAAGCCCTGATATTGCACATGCAGTGGGATTTGTAAGAAGGTACATGAACAATCTAGGAAAAGAGCATTGGATGGTGGTGAAGTGGATTCATAGGTATTTGAGAGGCAACACAAATCAAGCATTATCCTTTCTTGGTTCAAACATTTCTCTACATGGATAATTTGATGAAGATATGGTGGGTGATAGAGATAAAAAGAGGAGCACAATAGGGTATGTGTTTACTGTAGGTGGAACAACTACCAATTTGGTTTCAAAACTCCAAAGTGTTGTTACACTCTCAACAACAGAAGCAGAGTATGTTGCTACTACAGAGGCTAGTAAATAAATGATTTGGTTACAAAGGTTTCTGGATGAAGTGGGTAAGAAACAGGAGTTGGGCAGGTTATACAGTGACAACCAGAGTGCCATACATCTTGCAAAGAGCCCTACATTTCATTCGAAGACAAAAATTATATAGCTCAAGTATCATTTCATACGATCATTGTTGGAAGATGGGCAATTGAAGCTAAAAAAGACATAGACTAGCCAGAATCCTGCAAATATGTTGACAAAAGTTGTAACCAAGGAGAAACTGAGATTTTTCTCAGTTTCAATTGGTCTTCAAGTATGGTGATAAAGATGAGAAATAGCCATGTCCAAAGTGGAGCCATTGTCCAACAAAGGAAGCAGCGGTGGAGTTGCTATAATTAGTCTCGAAGTGGGAGATTGTTGGATGTGGAGCCTGATTATCTCCTTTATTGAGAGGCATCACCGCATTGGACTCCAGTTTGTAATGTGGCAGTGATGCCAGCCATAATATTTGCGCTGCAAGGGGGGTCTAGGGGGGACGATGCCGCTGAAGCTAAAAATAGATGTAAAATTGTCTTGTAAAATGTTGTAATTTCGTAGTCAATTTGGGTTGTTCACTAGGCGAAGATCTGATAGTACAAGTTATGTTTGATTTAGGGTTTTTTTCCCTAGAAGGCAACCCCTCACTATATATGAGGGAATTGTATTGCATCTATTTAGATTTGTATTCTGAGTGAGAAAGAGAGAGGAGATTATGTGAGAGTGAAGAGGGAATTATAGTGGATCTATTGTAGGTTGTATCTCTTTAGTTTACTGGATAATATAAAAGGAAGGACTGGCTGTTTCTTCGTGGATGTAGCTCAAATTGGGTAAACCACGTAAATATGTGTTTCTCTTGTTTTATGTGCTTTGAGTGTTTATATTTTGTGCAATATATTTTTTGTGTTCCATTGCTCTGTAATATATAATTTTATAGCAATTGGTCCCAATGAATACACGTCGAAGCTGACGTTAGCATAACATGGTTGTATAGAGGACACATGGCATGCAAATTTGGCATTTCAGGGGTCCTATGGGGGTGCATCTAAGTGACACGTGTCACCACTCAAGAGGTTCGACATGGCACTAATGACATCATCAATCCCACAGTCCCTCCTCTGTCATCAAATAGACACCTCCCATCTCCTGATGGCCCATATTGGCTCTGCTAGGTCTACGAATCCCAGGCCTTTTATGCCCCCCCCTCTATGGTTCCCTTTATCGGCGATGGAGGGATTCGAAAAAGTGGTTTCCCTGTCGGGCCCCATTTTCTAGGTGTCCCTCTCATACCATCTTTCACCCCCCCTTACACTTACCGCTCATGACCCCCTCAAAATACCTATCATCCCCACACTCTCTACTGCCAAAGGCCCTAATGCCCGAGTACTAAGCACCTGGTCTCCACCCCTTGATTATATGAGAAGAAATGTAGACAGGGACTAAACCAATGGGGACGAAGGAGCATCAAGACCCGCCATTCTGTAGAAACTTTAAGAGTAAAAGTCTTGCTGCCATAAAGCCCCAATAGTATGCTACAAGGTTTTGAAGGTGGATGGGTCAAAAACTGAAGCATTGAATGAAGTTGGTGCAACAGTAAATTAGTATGGGTCGACCCAGAAAGGCCCACTTAGATACGAAACTAGGCTCGATGAATACATAGTAAATGAAGACATGGAAGGTCAAGGGGGCTCAATTATCCAGCATGGCTCTCCTTACAGAGGGAAGACGAGGTACTTCCCAAGTGTCCTCTACTTCTATATTGTATTAGTTTCCCACTCTCAGTTTTAAAGAATGGATGCTTTAGGCACTTAAGGCGAAAGTGATAGAAACCAACTGAGCAGCTAGAAGGATGCACGATGACAGAGACGTGGCTTGACCGAGGACCTTCATAGGAGCAGTAGAGGGACACTTCCTCCATCATATTTTATTTTTTCCTTTTCCTTATTATTTCTTTCATTTCCATATTTCCAATAAAGTGATCAAATCCCAATTTTAATCATCTTTCCTAGTAGAGACATCACACGAAAAGGCAACTAGTCAATCACATAGCTAGCCTTGGTTGAGATATTTTGTAATTTTTCATTTAAATACCCCCCTTCTCTATATAAATGAGGGGGAGAAAAACTTAACAGAGGTTCCAGAATTTTGCACCTACGGGTATGATTTCTGCAATTCCATGATAGGTTCTAAGTTGCCTGTTCACGAGGGACTTAACTGCTACACTGCTGAATGTGATGGACTAGTATTTGGACCCTTCAAGTATTAATGAAACACCCTGGTGATTCCAAGAAGATTAATGTGAAGTATGTTTTCCCTTCTATAATCTCATTTCATAAATGTTTTTCCTTCTCTGAAATAGAGTAATGAGATTTTCAATTTCTCCCTGATTCATTGATTTATCTAGCCTGCTAAATAGAGAAGAATACATGTGTATAATACAGATTTTCTTATGTTATCTGATAGCCTACAATAGTTGTAGTAATTACAGATTTACTTATGTTATTAGATTAACCCACAATACCTGTATGAGCACAGATTTACTCCCACTGTTTGGTGATAGAGGTACCCATGTTATATCTAGTATGAATACTCAATAAGAGCTCCCTTGTTTCCACCTTTCCACCTCCTCTCTCTTCCATATTTCTACCGGAACATCATGGCTTAGGATTCTTTGTTGTTTACAGCCCTATGTATGGAATTCCATCCTTCAGCTAGAACATTTCTTCTTAGAATTTTTTCCTATTCACAACCTTCTGCATCGAATTCCCTGATTCCTTTCCTCCTCTTCATTTTACTTCAACTTCAATATAAAGCTGCATGTTGTTGTGTGTTGACCACCAGATCCAGACATTTCTCTTTAAGGTTGGCTTGATTTACCCCGTGAGAGTTTGGATCCATGTATCAACTTCAGTTTTCCTGCATGACAGACTATTGAACTAAGCCCCCTTTTATTCCCTTTTAAGTACGTGACAATTGGAGTGCAGCTGAAACGCAGTCACAGATAATCTTCCATGTAGTCCTCTCTATAAGATTTCTTAGGCACTAGTCTAGGATCAACCGATAGGTTGTCTCTAGGAAGCTTTCTATGCCCCCTAAATCACTCGTGCTGTAGGTGCCATTAAAAGCTACAACATCTTTGTGGTGTCATTGCCGGGGACCTTATTGAAGTATGCTTCCCCTAGGATATGACAAATTTTTACATTTCCTCTGTTAGGTGAGCAAGGGAAGTGCGTGTAGAATATCTCTCACCTTGGAAAATCCACTGTCTCAGTTTTATGGTAAACATCCTAGTGACTCCACTATTCATTTCTCTATTTGATCATCCTGGCTTTCAAGCAACCTCATACTTGCTCTGATGCTAGAGTGGCTAAAATATTTTACTACCTTTGGACCTGAAATCACTAAATGCATGAGGTCAGAAGAGAAATTGATGGCTGAAATCAATTATAATAATACTCAAACCTCAAAATGGAAGGAGCCAAGACTACACATCTTGATCGAAGGAACTCAAGTGTTGGTCTCAATTATGTTGATAACATCCCCGAGGTGGGCATACCCATGCTCGATCATAAGAATATACTAAACATGGACACCATAAAATTCACTACATATCCATGACATGAAATGATCGAACATGGAAATAAATGCATACAAAGTGGATCCATGTGACTCAACCTATATGGCATAGAACTATCAAATAAAATGTGGATCAAGGTCATAGTATAGATCAATAGAACTATGGATAGATGATAGACAAAAAAGTGTCCCAAATAGCCCTTAAAGTACATAAATGATACATAAATCAACGCCATCCTGGGAAGGATGTCATATAAGAGTGAGATGTTCCTAACCCAGGGTCTTCGACATAACCTCGATGGTTAGAAATTACAACATGTGAATAGATGAGTTGAGGTCGAACATGGTAGAAATTTCCTCATTATGATCCAATGAGGTAAATGAGTAAGATGCTCGAGGAAATACATCAATGAGGAAAATGGACCCAATGGTACCTAGTATGCACTAATTGTGAAAAGATGAGTTTATGTCAAGCACCATTGAACTGAAGAAATCATGAGCCATTGATGTAGACCCACTATTGATAGTGAGGAAGCCTACCACTTAGGTCTAAAAGATTTAAGGTACTAATCGTTCATATATAAAGATCTTGGATAATGAGTTGAAGTCGACAGGAGAAGATCCATTGAAGGAGAGCCTTGATGTATCCCCCATCAATTGAGATGAAAAAAACTAGGATGATGTGATGTACGGATGAAGTCATGAAGTGATGAAATAAAACTGACATAAGGATGGCCTTCTCAAAAAGGTCAGCATGATACTGCAGAAGGCTAACACAAGCTAAGAATTGCCTTGAACACATAACGTTGTGACACAAGAGTGACTTGGAAGCATGACTAATGAGCACCATGTGATATCATGCAAATCTATAAAAGGCATCGAGGGACGATCCATATGACTAGAAGACTAAGTAGTCAAAGGAGTAGATAGAGTCATATGTATGGTATGGCTCCTGGGCAAGCTAAAACTAAATTGTGAGACAATAAAAAAGACAGATTCCATGTTGAAGGGTGACACCAAGGATGCTACCATTTGATGACGAATAAAATACATGTTCCCTCCCTTCTCTTTTTATAAGTTCCTTTTCCGTAAAGTTGTCCCCCAAGCTTGGAAAAAGATAAAAGTATACAAGGGAGAACCTCCTAGAAATAATAGACTAGGGTATTCCTTTTTCTTAGGTAGTATGTCCCGGTCCAAGTTAAAATGATACTAAGTAGATGACCCTTCAAGTACTTTAATGAGTGTGAAGGAGACAAGTTCACTTAGAAATATTTTCTAAATTAAGGAGTCTCAAAAGAGCTTAAGGGAAACTCCTCTTGGAGGAACGAGTGGTATAAGGGATGGCAACTGGTTCCAATGATGATGGAACTACTGATGACATAAAGAGTACAAGAGGTGGGCAAATAGGACCACTCATCATAGTGATTTCTCCAAAAAAGAGTGAAACATTGTTATGAAACCAACTCACAAAAACATAGAAAATATGGATCAATGCCTTAGGAATAAGACTCTTCGTGTGGGAAACCTCATTTACATTACACAAATGAACAATTCTTCCACTTCTTTAACATTAGAATTTTATCTTAAATATGATGTGATGGATGGTGGATGATATCCATAAAGTGCCATAAATGGGGTCATTTTTGTTGCAGTATGGAAGGAAGTGTTATACCACCATTTAGCCAGAGGCAACTATTTGACCCATTGTGTCTGTTTATCAGATACAAAGCAACGAAGATATCCTTTCCAACATTTGTTTACTATCTCAGTTTCCCATCAGATTGAGAATTCTAAGATGAGCTATGAGCTAACTAAGTACCATGAAAAGAAAATAATTTTGTCGAAAAATTTCATGTGAAAATGGGATCTCTATCGCTTACAATAATCTTTGGGTTTCCATATAGCTTTTGAATTGTTTCCATAAATTCAGTAGAAACTGTACTCGCTTTAAATGGATGAGATAATGCACACAAGTGTGCATACTTGGTAAGTCTGTCAACTAACACCATGATAACACTTTTTCCTTCGGACTTAGGTAAACCTGTGATAAAATCCCTTGAAACCTCCTCCCAACATTGGCTTGGAATAGATAAAGGTTGTAATAGTCCTGGGGTCTTCATTGTTTCAACTTTATTTTATTGGAAAACCAAACATTTCGCCCCAAAATTTTGAATATCCGATTTAAGGTCATCCCAAAAAAATCCTTCTTAACCCTGTGGTAGGTTTTTAGAAATCTTAAGTGCCCTCCTAAGGGAGAGGTGTGAATTTCCATAAGAATATTTTGTATGAGTTTGGAATTATTAGATAGGTATAACCGATCCTTGTACCATAACGAATCATTTTTCCAGCTAAATGTATCAGATGTACTGGGATCTTGTTGTATCTTTTGAATGAGTGCCCACACTTCCTTGTCCTTCTTCCATTCATCCCTTGCTTCATTTATCCAATCTAGTCATATAATAGAAATGGGGCAAATAAATGCTTCCACATCCTCATCCTTTCTTGAGAGTGCATTTGCCACAACATTTTGCTTCCCTTTTTGTAGATGATTTCAAAGTCATAACCCAACATCTTTGTGACCCATTTTTTCTTCTCTTATGAAGATAATCTTTGTTCTAAGAAGTATTTAAGACTATCATGATCTATTTTTAACTTGAAGTGTCTTCCCATTAGGTATGGTTGCCATTTCTTAAGTGCATGTAGTATTGCCAACATTTCCTTCTCATAAAGAGCTTTGTGTAAATACTTTCTTTTGATTGGACAACTTTCAAAAGAAATGGGTCTTTCTTCTTGCATTAAAATAGCACCAATTCCATTTCCTGAGGCATCACATTCCACAATAAATGTTTTTGTGAAGTCCGATGTAGATAAGACTGGTGCTTGGCACATTCCCTCTTTAAGATGTTGAAAGGCCTTCGTTGCTTCTAGATTCCATGAAAATTCATCTTTCTTCAATAATGTTTTCAGAGGTGTTGCTATTCTCCCATAATTATTAACAAACTTGTGATAATACCTTGTCAACCTAAGAAATCCTCATAGATGCTTTATGGATGTGGGGATTTTCCATTCCTTAATGGTTTTAATCTTGCTAAGGTCTACATTAACACCTTCATGAGATACAATATGACCTAGATATTCCACCTCTTATACTCCAAAGAAACATTTGGAGATTTTTGCATATGATTGTTTCTCCTCCAATAGTTTGAGCACCATGTCAACATGTTGGACATGATCCTTTCAAGACTTGTTGTAGATTAGTATATCATCAAAAAATACTAACACAAATTTTCTAAGGAAGGGTTTGAAAATGGAATTCATCAAACCTTGAAATGTAGAAGGTGCATTTGTAAGGCCTAAAGACATGACCAAAAATTCATAATGACCCTCATGAGTTCTAAATGTTGTTTTTGGAGTGACTTCAGTCTTCATTCTGATTTGATTATATCCCGAACGAAGATCCAACTTGGTGAAGTAAATTGATCCATGCAATTCATCCAATAATTCATCAATGACAGGAATGGAAAATTTATCTTTAATAGTGAGCTTGTTGAGCTCCCTATAATCTGGACACATGCGCCATGATCCTTCCTTCTTGTGAACCAATACACCTGGAGTAGATAAAGAACTTTGACTAGGCTGAATTATACCAACCTCTAACATTTCTGCAACCATACGTTCAATTTCACTCTTTTGGAGATAGGGATATTTGTAAGGCCTGATGTTTGGAGGAAAACTTCCTAGAATCAAATTAAGAGCATGATCATGATCACTAATAGGTGGGAGGCCTTTGGGTGTCTCAAATAACTTGGAATGATTGTCCAAGACTTTTTGGAGATTTGGAGAAATGGATGATTTCGATGTGGGAACCTCTAGTGAACATAATTGTGCAGTTATGCCTCATTGTTCTTTCTTTAGAAGCTTTGTCATTCAGTTAGAGATGATTATCTTTCCTGGTTTCCCTGCGATACCCCTTAATTCAACTTCTTTTCCTTATGAAAATAATTTCATGAAAAATTCTTGAAAATTAAAAGCTATTGTACCCAAGGATTATAGTCATTGGACTCCTAGTACAACATCAACACCACCCATTGGAATGGAAAGCATTGGGCTAGTCAAAACATATTCTCTCATGGATATCTTGATATTATGGCACTTTCTTGAGAAATTTATGGTTCCTCCACTTGCAACCATCACTTGCCACTATGGTGTTGGATATAGGAAGCAATTCAATTCCTTAGTTATCTTACAATGAATAAAATTATGGGTACTTCCTGAATCAATCAACACTATTACCTTTTTCTTCTTGATATGGCCTTCTATCTTGATAGTTTGAGTGGTAATTCCAACCAATTCATTACAAGATATGGTTAGATTCATTTCTTCTTTTACTAGGGTTTGTTCCTGGTGTATATGCTCTTATTTTGATGTTTCTTGTTCCTTTTCTTCCTCCTCTTCACAATCTATGTAAAATAATTTCTTCTTGGCACACTTATGACCTTTAGTGTATTTCCTATCACAACTGTAACAAAGCCCCTTTTCTCTTTTTTCTTCCAATTTTTGTGGTGTAAACCTTGTAGGTTGTGGATGGCTATGGGCAGAAACACTTCCATCTTTATGATTGTGAGTGGTAGGCTTCCTTTTTCCTATAACTTTGCTTTCCATTTTTCTTGCCAACCTGAATGCCTTGTCCAATGAATCTGGTTCCCAAATGCGAACCTCATGTTGGATGTTATCTTTTAAAGTCCCTATGATCACATTAATCCTATGCTCCTCTGGAATATCTTTTACCCTTATATTAAATTTCTGGAAGTCCTCAATGTGCTCCATCATTGAACCCTTTTGTTTCAGATTTATCAATTGGCTAAAAAAATGTTACTTTTTGTATCCTCATAATGTGCTATCATTTCATCTGTAAAAATATCCCAAGTGACAATTTGTTTACAAGAGCAAAGCCATCGATACCATACAAACTGATTTGGTTCCAAATATAAAGTTGCAATGCATACCGTTTGTGTGTTTTGCACATTATGGAGATTAAAAAATTCCTCCATTTGTAGTATCCATGTTCCGGGATCCTTGCCATCAAAATTCATCATATCGATCTTTGGAACATTGTTGATGGGTAGCAGAGATCTCGCGTAATGTTTTGGGGCTTAAAGCCTAGAAGTTAGTGTAATAATATTGTAAAGTTCTGAAATGCACGAAGTGAAAAATGTAATAGGTCAAGTCAAGGGGTTGTCCACTCAAAAATAATATAGAATAATAGGAAGTAAGTCAGTCTACCCATGGTCCATGGACCATGGCAATGTATAAATAGAGCGAGGCTCTAAGGGTAGAAGGCAGTTTTTTTGGACTAGACCTGATGTATTATGGGGTGATGAAAGTAATCAGAGTTCTGTGTCTCTATGTTTGAGTCAAGGGTGATAGTGGGTAGATAGAGGCTCTACAGCGGTGTGTGTCGAGGCCTGATAGAGTCCATAGCTGTGTGTGCGGACCCCTGCAATTGTGTGCGCAGGGCAGAAAGAAGATTGTACTGAAACAAAGATATTAATAAAGATAAGTTGTTTTTGAAATATCACGTATCTGTTGTATTCTAGTTCATGCATCTATTATATGAGTTTGTCTTTAAAAAGGATTATGATTCCACACGCTGGGTTTTATAGTTAAATTTTTTCTTAGAGACTGTAAGAAAAATATCAGATTTGTAACAATTTCATTAGTAAGAAGGTGCACCTCTGTGGATCTACGAAAAAGTCCGATAGCAGTACAGAGTGGCGCGAGGCCGTAGAATGATTTGCGACCCCTCTAGACCACATCAAGACATCCCAAGGGTGTGGAAACCTAGTTCCAGCACCCTCCCCTACTATCTCGCATGAGACCTCAGTCCCCGCTCCACGGTCTGTTTCCGGAAGGGCCGGTAGCTATGGGATTTGCTTGGCTAATAACTCTTCTGAACCTGGGTCAGGGTCCAATAAGCCAACAAATGGTTTTGTTGCTGGGACTAGGATATGCATAAGGGGTGGTTGATGTCAGGAGTTTAGAACCCTATGAAAAGAGAGATTGAAGATTGAGTGGATCAGAAGTGGTAGGTGGCCTTAGCACACTTGTGCACAAACCAAAAGTTTAACATGGCCAATGCGATCAAGTTGCCTGTATTCAAAGGAGTAGGAAGTGAAGATCCATAATAGTTTTGGTTCGTAGTAAGGGCAGTGTGGGAAGCGCATGGAGTTATGGATGATAATATTAAAAAGGCTACTGTGGTAAGTGTACTACAAGATCGCGCGCTGACTTGGTATATTAAGCACTCTAGTGATCACCCCAATGCTGGAATAGCAGAGATCCAGGATGCACTCAAAGGAGTTTAGTCAGCCAAAATCAGAGACGTAGTCGATTATAGGATTCAAGGAGATCATGATGCTACCAGGAGAAATCCCTTGGGATCTGGATCAGAGACTAAAGAGTACGATTCGAGAGGCTAACATGACACTAACGGATGTGCAGCACCATGCATGGTTTGTGGCATATTTAACGCCACACCTGAGGACAACACTGTCATAATAGAAGATATAGACCTAGGCTGAAGCATTAGAAATAGCAATGAGGATGCATGACACTCCAATACAGGATCCTAGGTTGGTAATTTTGTAGATCCACTCGAAAATACAAAATCTATGCTTGGAAATGCAGAGTCTGAAATAGGAGAAGGCACCTAGGCCGGAAGTGCGTGAGGAGGTGTGGTGTGTAAAATGTAAAGATCAGGGCCATGACAAGAATCATTATCCGATATTCACAAACTACTTGACAATGGGGGGACCAATGCCATTGTGACTAGAGGCATAAGCGGGGCCAAGCACGGTGCCCTCGCTTTGGTGCGCAATCTGTTAAGTGGGAGGAAGGCACAACACAGATAACTATCACCTACTACAAAAGTTTACCTAGACCCCCCAACAGCTATTTTGCAATTTTTGTAGATTGGTGGGCCACGATGAATGAGACTGCCATAGTTATGAATTATTGATGGATCGAACACTAGCCTACAGGATGCAGATAGAGGCACGAGGTCAGGATCCAGCCACGCCGATAGCGCATGTTGGGTTCCACAGGGGAGGACAAGGACAGGAAGGAATGGGGCCAAGAATGGGCCATCGGCAGCTAATCTGTTACAACTGTGGAGGACCTGGGCACTATGCACGAGATTGTACCAACCCGACTAGAATATCGTGCCCCTACTGTGAGCGGTTCGATCATTAAATGGTAGATTGCCCCACATTGATAGCACAGATCCATGAGAAAAGGACAGAACAACCTATGATGATGCAGAATGTCCAAAGGATGAGGTCCGAACTACACGAGGAACACCCCAACGTGAACATGATGCTCAAAAGTGGCGTAGCCACAGGGGAGGATAAGTGGAAACTAACCAAGGAAGACACATGGGTTCGCAAGGAGACATGTTTGGAAGCTAGGAAGAGCTTTGTAGAGGTCTCTACCACAGGTAGTAAGGATCAATCGAAGCCAGAGAGGGATCCCTCGATGCTAACTACCTTTTTAGTGACCTACATGAAATTGCTTCACGACAATAGGGCAGTTAAGGGATTACAAGAGTTGATAACTAGGTGTGCAGGGTCGGGTGAACATCATGTGGTCTGAAAATTGTGGAAACATGTTTCACATACTGGATGGGAAATGCGGTTAACGGCATAGATTAGCGATTATGAGATGGATCAAATCATTCTAGACTTAGGATTAGATGCAAACATGCTACCTATACAGACTTGGGAGTGCATGGGAAGCCCACACCACAATGGTCTCCTATTCAATTGTGGATGGCAAACCAATAGAAGATCTTACCCATGGGGAGACTGCAAGGAATCATAGTATATATAGAAGGCGCAATCACACAAATGGACTTTGAGGTAATAGAAATCATGGATGAAAGTAGCCCTTACCCTGCGTTGTTAGGGATAGATTGGACCACCGATATGAATGGGGTCATTAATTTGAATCAGAAGAAAATGATATTTGAGAAGAATTCACTCCACGTGGTCATTTTGCTAGATTCGGCTGAAGGATCACGCTATGCTGAACCTGTGCGCGACAAAGGAAGTGATGATGAACTCGATTGTGTCTACAAGATTACTGCATGAAATCAAGATTAGGTCAATCCAACTGCAGAAGGAAGAATATCGTGGAGTGTGCAGAGTCCTGCACTGTAGATTCAGATGAGGAAGACGAGTGGTGGCATAATTGGCTGAATGGAGTAACAACGTTAAACTGCAATATGATGACTAGGTCATTGTATTGCATAAGAGCTCAGGATCGTGAACTATCGATGCATGATGGGCTGACAATGGTAGATGAATTCCTGACCAAGTTTGAAAGCACCATACTAGCGCACCAACGGTTCGATGCATTAAAATGGGCATTGCGCATGATGCCTGTGCGTTGGTGGGGAACACATGAAGGAACATTTGAAGAATGGCACGCGTGTAGGCGAATGATGCAGATAAGGTTTGGGAAGTCGGAAATACGGATAACTAAAAAATACGATGGGGGTGATGACCCGCACATGCATCTCACCAGATGGACCAAAGCCTATGGAGAAGAGCCTCAACCAGAGCGGGTACACTTATTTTATCATACCCTAGATGTCATCCCAAGGAACTGGTACACTGAAATAGAGCTCCGACATAGTACAGGTGAATGGGATATCTTGGCGAAGGGTTTTTATTAACATTCTTATTTGAGGACCAATTTATGGACACTGTTGACGATGTGTTGCAAGTAGTGAAGGCTGCCATTTTCAAAGTACCATTGGAAATGGAAGAAAAATTCCAGCCGGACTGGGTGCACCAATTGAGCTGGGCCCTAGAATGTTACAACTTATAGGTTGAAGATGATGAGGATGATCCTAGAAACATCAATATTCTAGAAATAGAGGGGAATCGTGAGATGTGTGGACCAACAATCGAGGACCCTGACATCACCGTGCCACTTAAAACGAAACAAGTGAACATGGGTATGGAGAAGGAGATGAGGTATGCAACACTTGGGGACTATTGGGATGATGCAACGATGGATAAGGTTGTCGAGTTACTTCGCAAAAATCAGGTATTATTCCCAACCAAAATCACGGAGTTAAAAGGAATCCTCGGCGACCTAGGAATGATGAAGATAACTTTGAAGCCAGATGCGAAGCAAGTTAAGCAGCGGCCCTATCGGTTGAATCCAAAATATAAAGCAAAGGTCCATGAAGAATTGGACAAAATGCTTGTGGCAGGCATAATTGAACTAGTGGAGGAATCCGACTGGGTAAGTCTTATGGTTGTACAGGAGAAAAAACTGAAGGGTGAAATTCACATCTATGTGGATCTTAGGTAGTTCAATGATGAATTTGTTAACGATCCATTCCCAATGCCATTTACCGCTGAAGTACTGGAAAATGTTGGGGGACAGGAAGCCTACTCCTTTACAGACGGTTTCTCGGGGTACCACCAGATCAAGATTGCACCGGAGGATAGGAGTAAAACAAATTTCACTACTGAATGGGGTTGTTTTCAGTATACAGTGATGCCCTTTGGACTAAAGAACAAATTGACAATATTCTCGCGCATTGTGGTAGCTACATTCAAGGAATTTATACATAATTTCCTAGAGGTATATCTTGATGATTGGATCATATTTAGGCCAGTTAAGAAACATACCGTGAGCTTATGGTTAATGTTGGGTACTTACCGACGGCACCAAATTGTGCTAAATATAAAGAAGTGTACTTTCCTCGTCCCCTCTGGGAACTTGCTCAGCCATGTGGTCTGCAAGAAAGGCCTGATGGTAGACCTAGAAAATATTGTTTTCATACTCAATCTGCAAGCTCCGTGAAGTGTCAAGCAGCTGTGTGCCATGCTAGGACACACTGGTTACTATCGAAAGTTCATCAAGAGCTACGTGCAAATCACGACACCGATGGAACAGTTGTTGAAAAAGGATGCTACTTATTGCTGGAATGAGGAATGTAACAAAAGTCTAGAAATTCTTAAGGAAAATATGGCATCAGATCCTATATTGGTCTCTCCAAAATGGGACACCGAATTTCACATGCATGTTGATGCATCGTGTATCACGTTGGGCGCGGTACTCACACAGGAAGGAATAGAAGGAATTGATCACCCGATCGCATTCACAAGTTGACGATTGTCCAAAGCTGAAAGGAAATACTCCACTACTGAGCGTGAGGGATTGGCAATGATATACGCGCTCTAGAAATACCGCCACTATCTACTCGGAGGACACATTAAGATGTATACTGATCACTCTATGCTAAAATACCTAGTGAATAAGCTTGTGTTGGGGGGTGCATTTGTAGGTGGTTGTTATTGTTTCAAGAATACCATTTTGAAGTCATCGTAAAGCCAGGGCATCTAAACACAGGCCCAGATGACCTGTCCCGAATTGAGAATGGTGAAGAGCCCACAAACTTGGAGGAGGGACTACCGATGCACAGCTCTATGCAGTGCGCATCGTGGATGGCCACTTTGAGGATATAATCCACTTCTTAGCCATAAGAACCATGCCACAGGGGTATTCAGTTTAGCAGAAGAAGGAACTGGTGATATGCGCAACAAACTTTACTATTATTTCAGGGCACCTATACAAAATGGGAAACGATGAAATATTACGTAGATATGTATTGGAATTTGAGCAAAGATAGATCCTTGCCAAAGCACATGGGGTGGTTGTAGGAGGACATTATGCAAGACGCGTCACATCACAAAAGACGCAGGCCTTTGGTGGCCAACCCTACAGCAAGACTCAAAAGCGTACGTTCGAGCCTGTGATGTATGTCAATGGATGGGGAAACCATCGCGGAGGGATGAGATGCCACTCAAGCCACATATGACAGTGCAAACATTCGAGAAATGGGCAATCGACTTTGTGGGGCCTATCACACCTCTAGGAAAGATGGGGGAATTCTATATCATCAATGCGACAGAGTACTTGACCCGATGGGTGGAAGCACAACCAGTTAAGGATTGCATGAATGTTATAGCTACAAAAATTTTGTTCGAGAATGTATTAACACGGTTTGGATGTCCAAAAATTCTAATGAGAAATTACAGAACGCACCTCCTAAACGAGACTATCAGCATGCTTACTGAGGAATTCCAGATATATCATCAACAAAGCACACCGTACGATCCGCAGGCAAACGGGACCATTGAAGCTTTCAAGAAAATCTTGGAGACTGCGTTGATGTAATGTACAGTGGAATGATTGAAATTTGCACATGCCTGCTATGCTATGGGCATATCGAACAGCGTGCAAGAAGTTGATGGGCCAGATGCCTTTCCGGTTAGTCTACGGAAAAGAAGCCATCATGCCAATGGAATACATTGTACCCAGTTTGCGAGTAGTAGTGACGACAATCATTGCAGACTGTGTGGCTTTGGAAGAGAGGGTTGCGCAACTGGAATAACTTGAGGAGGAACGGTTTCTGGCAGGATTCCATCAGCTGGTACAGAAGTAGCGGGAAAAAGCTTGGCATGATTGCCATATCAAGATGCGCACGTTCAAATAAAATGATCTAGTATTACTCTACGATAGCAAGTTCAAGAAATTCTCTCAAAAACTCTGAATGCATTGGTTGGGACCCTATGTAGTACAAGAAGTCATAGATGGGGGCACGGTCTAGCTTTCCAAGCTAATGGAGAACCTTTCGTACGCAGAGTAAATGGCAGTCACCTGAGGCTCTACACGAGTGGGCCGACCGCATGACTAAACGATTGAAGGATAGTCTCATTGCTCCAGGCAATTGAAAGAGAGGACGGGACGTTAAAGCAGTTTGTGGGGAAGCTGCATGACAATCAAGGGGCGTGTAGAATTGGTATGTCACTAGGGTCGTGGTTGTACAGAAGGGGCTGCGCTGCTGCGTGGACAAGAAAAAAGGTGATCGTTGCTGACACTATTCATGAAAAGATGTCTGAGTTATGGAAAAAGGGAGTGGGAGGCGGGCAATTAAGAGACGTGGTATGAGCTAGATCTAGAATGATCTGCCACAGGCTTAACGTTACGGCACCAAAAAAGGAGGGAACCGATGAATTTGAATTTTGAAATGCTTATAAATCACAGGGGGGCATCCACTAAATTTTCTACGATTTCGAGGAGAGTAAGCTATTGTGCCTCCCCACCGAGATGGAATTGTTTATTATTTACGCTCAAGGAGTAAGCCCAAGGGTTGTGAGATGGCCAATGGAGATACAGGACTTTCTGGGTAGTATGGTGTCGACAGTCATCTACACCGCATAGAGTTTAGCACCAACAGTAGGGGATGTGCTAGAAATTCTTAGACATGAAGCAGAGCTGGTCTAGATGATGTTGCCTAACCCATGGGCTGGTCGACGAACCATAAAAGATAAGGGAAAGACTGTAAATACAGAGAAAAATTATGGAATTGGAGTTAATAGTTCATCTCTCTTGCACCTTGAAGATTGGGATCTCACGGATAGCAAAAATTATCTTGCAAAATTGCAGCACAAGCTACAACAGATAGTGCGTATAGGTGACTAGAAATTAGAGACTTGATATGTTGGCACAAATAATTCCCGTATGCGACACCCCAGCTTGAGCTAAAATCCTATGAGGGGGTGCTCTGTGTTAGCCGAGTAAAGTAGAATGAGCATCATCGATTGCACGAATTAGTGGAGGCAATGAAGCAAGCGCTAGAAGAAGAGCTAGAGGAGATCAAGAGGGAGCAGAAGAATGAAGTGCGTCACTCACAGGATGGTGGATCGTGAAGCCTAGGTAGTGTGTATCACCACATCAACGAGTGACTCAGGACGAGTCACGATGATTGTGTTGGGGGCTTGTTGGGTAGTGGAGGCCTCGCGTAATGGTTTTGGGGCTTAAAGCTTAGAAGTTAGGGTAATAATATTATAAAGCTCTGAAATGCGCATTGCGAGAAATGTAATAGGTCGAGTCAAGGGGTTGTCCACCCAAAAATAATATAGAATAATAGGAAGGAAGTTGGTTTGCCCATGGTCCGCAGACCATGGGAATGTATAAATAGAGCAAGGCTCTAAGCGTAGAAGGCAGTTATTTTGGACTAGATCTGATGTATTATGGGTTGGTGAAAGTAATCAGATTTTTGCATCTGTAAGTTCGAGTCATGGGTGATAGTGGGTAGATAGATGCTCTGTAGCTATGTGTGCGCACCCTTGCAGCTATGTGCACAGGGCAGAAAGAAGATTGTACTGAAACGAAGATATTAATAAAGATAAGTTGATTCTGAAATATCGTCGATCTATTGTATTTTGGTTCATGCATCTGTTATATGAGTTTTTTATATGAGTTTATGTCTTTAAAAAGAATTATGATTGTTCACACTAGGTTTTATAGTTAAATACTTGCTTAGAGACTCTAACAAAAAGATCAGATTTATAACAATTTCATTAGTAAGAAATTACACCTGTGCGGATCTATGAAAAATTCCGATAGTAGTACAGAGTGGCACAAGGCCGTAGAATGGTTCACGACCCCTTCAGACCACATCAAGACATCCCAAGGGTGTAGAAACTTGGTTCCAGCACCCTCCCCTACTACCTCAGGTGAGACCTCATTCCATGCTCTACGAGCTGTTACCGAAAGGGCCGGTAGCTGAAGGATTTGCTTGGCTAATATCTCTTCCAAACATGGGTCAGGGCCCAATAAGCCAATAATAGTGGTTCTTCGATCCAATGCTAGAGTCTATGAAATCATGATTGACATTTATTTTTTTCTCATCATGAGTTTCCTTTACTACCCTTTCACTATTAGTAAGCATTTCTTGTAGAAACTTTGTCAAATCTATCTTCAAATCTTCCATGCCTTTCTTTAAATCATCTATCTTAGCTTCCACACCATCCATCTTAGTTTCCTAGCCATCCATCTTAGCTTTCACGTCATTCATCTTAGCTTCTACTCCTTTCTTTAAACCATCCATCCTAGCTTCCATGCCATACATCTTAGCTTCTACATCTTTCTTTAAAACATCCATCCTAGCTTTTGTTACATTTTGTGCAAGGGAAATTTGTTGCACTTGGTCTTGTAATTTTGATATATCATGTTGCATTTCTTCCTCTTCTTCATGAGTCATTCTATAGCTTTCAGGTTGCTTACTAGGTGTTTCCATTTTATTTCTTTGGGGCATCATTTACCGATAATAATTCTTCACTATGCCCTTTGAATTCCTTCAAACTAAGCTTATGCAAAAATTTAAAAAAAAATACACACATTTTTTCACTTTGTAGCGGCTCGATATTGAATCTGATGTATCTCTGTAATACTGGATCTCCAAGGACTGAAATGTCTTCTTGTGGTAACCCTCTGAGTAATATTTCCAACCCCGCAAGCCTGACCAAGATTGGATTCTCAAATGAAGAGTTATGCCAAATCTCCCACGATGACCTGAGTATAGACTAGTTCAGTAGAGCGAACTTGTATGACGTGTTGCAGGTCACTATTTCAGCCTTAAGTTTTGTATGTGAAACCCAAAAACCCATAGTCCATCCTCTTTCTGTAACTTCTTAGTAAAATCAATATGATGCTCAGAGTGAAAGTTATGACCATTTTCCCAAGGTCACCTGTTTGGAATGTAATTTAGGGGCCTACAAAAACCCTAACTTCCTCAGATTATATATCCAAAAGCATAGTGATACAAGATCTAAAATTTGGGCACGAGGTTCAGACCGATTCTGTCTCAAATGGGTTTTTTTTAGCTTGTTAAACTTTGTAGAAAAAGAGTTATAGTGAAAATGCCACAATGATCTGTTTGGAGCAGTGAAACCCTAGAATCCAAAGCTCTGATACCAAATGTTATGAAACCAGCTCACAAAAAGATAGAAAATATAGATCAATGCCTTAGAAATAAGCCTGTTCGAGGGGGAAACCTACTTTACATTACATAAATGAACAATTCTTAGATGATTCAAATGAAAAAACATCCTTTCTATATATAGGAGTCTAAAGGGTCACAATATAACCAAAGTCGACCTAACAATAATAATATAAAGGCACAAAAATAACAATAGTGGGACTCTATGGGGCACAATAAAAACAATATGGGGACAATAGGGGCACAATAACAATAAGGGATACAATGACAATATTAATGGGGGAACCACTAGTATTGTAGGGACCTAACAAACACCAAGTGAAAGAGATGGGTAGGCCAAGCAAATGATGATGATGGAACGAAGAAACCAAGGCTCATCATGCAAAAGTATGTTGATAATGGTGCTAATCACAAGGGATAAAGTGTGGAATTCTACTGGGGTATAGCCAAAAATATGATGAAGAAGAGGATAGGAGGCTCAAAATCAAATTCATGGCGAGTCAAAAGGAGGGATTCTAAAAAGAGGATAAAATAACAACATGGACACCAAGATGGAAAAGGGGTTCTAACTAAGGTATACATGAGAAGGTAAGATCTACAGCCAAGCTAGAATGTGCATAAAGGAGAATGGCTAAAGTTTCAACTTGAAGGGGTCAAACCTAAGGCATAAATATGGCACTAACAGTTAATAATGCAATGGCGGTGAAAATGACCTACAACTATGTGCTAGTAAAATAAAAAATACCTCAAGGCCAATGGATGTTGCAATAGAAACACCACCCGATCCTGTAAAAGCCATATATAAAGACTAGATACATGGTTAAATCATATAATGAAGGAAATAAAATATGTATTAGGAAAATACAAGAGGAAATTGTTTTGACTTTTGAATTTTATAATTTCTTGGATTTTTGGCATAAATAAGGCATGACAAATACTCGCATCACACACGAAAAAAAAAAGAGATAAAGCATAACACTTTTGTGTGCAATATGTACAAGCGTAAATAAATTCTAGTAGGTCACGTTAATCTGTGCCCAAAACTAGACACAAGCCAAGGGTTTCTAAACGCGAACTCATGGAAGGTAAGGAGACCATATGGCTCAATAAAGTTGGGCCATTCCAAAGGAAATCAAACTACCCAATCCAGAAAGGTTGACCATGTTAGGGAAATTCTAACATAGTCATGCTCTTAAACTTAACCTGAGGACATAATGAAGGATCAAGCCATAAAGGGGGTACAATATTCTTGTCAACAGGAAGTGAGGAGTTGGACAATTCATTGGAAAGTTCAACATTAGAACCCCAAGACTTGACTCAGTCCATGGGTGGGTTCTAAGGAAGGACGAGGAGATGCCCCTTGGGTCAATTCAAGATTATGGATGTTAAGCACTACCTTTTCAAATTATGTAAGAATAGAGGCATGAAGAGGCATAATATCCGTAAGATGATTGATAGGTGAATCGATAACTTCTAAGATGACTTGTCAATAAGAAGACTCATTTTCAAGGGAGTCACGTGGAATAGGTAGAGTGACAACCCACGTGGGAAAAGGAACCAGGTCATATTCCATATTTGTTGGAAATAATACTGAGAGGGGGGGGGTGAATCAGTATTATCAGATCAATCAAACTTTTTCAATGCTCAGAAACATATACGCTACTTCAGTTAAGTGAACCAGCGTGTACACGCTACTGTGTCTAAGGAAAACAGCGTATAACTAGAAAACTTATAATTCAGTTAGTTTATCTTCAGTTAATTGCATCAGGTCATCATTCACCATATTAAGAGTAAACAGATGCAATATAACAGAAAAGATCATCACACAAAAGTCACACACATGAACACCATGATATAAGGTGGAAACCCAATGTGGGTGAAAACCACCTGCTGCAAGTCGTCTCTATCTTTCTTTAATAATAATTTCAGTTTACAATCTTTTGTACTGGTGCAGCCTTATACCAGTACGCAGGCTACAACCTGCAGAAGGCTTCAACCTTCTCTCGTTCTCCAAACTTCCTTGGAAGGGAGCTCCAACCCCCTTTGCTCTTGTACTAGCTAAGATACTAGTACGTAGGACTGGCCTACAATCTTCTGGTACCACTTTTCATCAATTTTCAGACTAGATACTCCTGAAGCACAACATTACAATCTGAAGACCATGATTCATTCACAAATCATATAAAACAACCAATACTAGCATCATCAATCTTTGAATCACTGAACCACTGAAACCCTGTCAAACCCAGTCACCAGAACACATAGCAGACTACAGAACTCTGCAATACCAGTCAGATCCAGCTGCAACCCAAAAATCAAGCTCCAAAAGATATACGCTACTACTATGAAGGAAACCCGCGTATACACGCAGTTTTACCGAAGACAACCTGCGTACATATCTAAATATAATTTTTCATAACTTGCAGCTGTACCAGATTTCAGTTATACCCATAACATAACATTGCGTCAGTATGCAGATCTAGAAATTCGCATAATCAACTATATAAGGATAGTTCATTTCAAACCATTTGATCCCGATCTCTCCTTAGATCTTGTTCTCCATCAATCGATGAGATCTCTCCTTAGCTCAGATCAAGCAATACACCATCAACCAATAACCTGCATACTGGATCTAGTACTTCATCAGATATTCAAGACATTTCAGATGCTCTTACCTAATGATTTTCTTCTCCTTATATAGCCTTAGGCCTTGTTCAATACCAAGAGCCAAAACCATAGAAATCCAATACCATCATCCTCAAAACTAGGGATCGACACGTCCGTCGAGACACCATGGTCCGAAACCATAGGCACAACTTCCAAGGAATAACTGCCACAGACAAAAAATAAGTTTTCCACATACACGCGCTTTTACTGAAACCAACCGGCGTGTACACGCGACTTGGGCTTGATGAACCTGCGTATATGAATTTTCTCTTCTTCTGATCATCAATTCCTTGCTGTTGATCTTCTGCACTATGATTTGTCATCAGTGTGGTTTGCCATCAAGGACAATACTTGTCATAATGCCAACAATCTTCCCCTTTGGACTTGATGGCAACCACCACACCAAGTCACTCTCCCCCTTTGACATCAAGGGCAAAGGGCTGTGCTCTCCCTGAGTACATGCTGATATCTTTGCTTGGCTGTGCTGAAACATGCTTCCTCTAACTGTAGGCAAGATCTGCAAAAGATGTTCTTCAAAAGAACCAATACTTATACACCATAGGGGACCTTCCTATCACCACAAGACTCAATACATACATCCGTACTCCCAACCAAGAGGGGATACGTCAGAAACAACCAATTATATTACATCATTCATCCCAGGCACAGTGGGGAAACCAACATAGGTCGTTACATGACCTTGACACCATAAAAGAGATATCACAGAAGAGATACATGACATAGAGACAACAAATCTAGACCAAGACTTATCAGAAGCAGCATCTGATACACATCTTTTAGATCAGCAACCAAGATTTCCTTCTGAGCTCCTTCTCCTGAAACCAACAACAGTTGTGTACTAGAACCAAAAGCATCTAAATGCCAACAATGCTTTATGAGATTTTAATCTGCTCCCCCTGAACTTGTGCTTGAAGAATTCTGGCATACCCATCTTAGACCTGTTCCGACCAGAGTCTGCCCTTGCTGCTCAGAACTCCATATACGCGACTTCTCCTGCAGAAAACGGCGTATGCACGTGGATATGCTTTCTGCAACACGCGTACATCGTACACGCGACTTTCCCAGCATAAATCGGCGTATATACGCAGATATTCCTTATGTAACTTGCGTATACCAAATTTTCTGTAGAACAGACAAGCTTCAACAGTAGGATGAAGCATCAACTACTCCCAGCTTTTGTCTGAGATATTCAAAAGTTTCCCTGGGCAGTGGTTTTGTGAGAATATCAGCAACTTGTTCCTTAGAAGGAACATACTCCAACTTGACCTTCTGCTCAAGCACTTGTTCCCGAAGAAAATGGTACTTGATTGGTAAGTGCTTGGTCTTTGAGTGCATGACTGGATTCTTTGAAATGCTGATTGCACTTGTATTATCACATAAGATAGAGACTGGTGAAGTGCAAGTGATTTGAAAATCCTGCAAGGTCTGCATCATCCAAAGAAGTTGTGTGCAACAAGATGCCGTAGCCACATATTCTGCTTCAGCTGTAGATAAGGCAATCGAACTCTATTTCTTGTTGAACCAAGATACTAATCTGGAGCCCATAAAGAATGCACCACCACTGGTGCTCTTCCTGTCATCCACGCTTCCAGCCCAATCTGCATCTGTATAAGCATGAAGTGTGAGATCAGTATCTCTAGGATACCATAATCCATAATTTTGTGTCCCTTGAAGATATTTGAATATTCTCTTCACTGCCTGAAGATGAGTCTCCTTTGGATTTGCCTGAAATCTCCCAACTATTCCGACTGCATGCATGATGTCTGGTCGGGTACCTGTCAAATAAAGCAAACTCCCAATCATGGATCTGTAAGTTGGTTGATGAACTGCTGTTGATTCATCATTTGCATTGAGGCTGCAACTTGTAACCATGGGTGTACATACTGGCTTTGAATCTTCCATGCCATACTTCCTCAAGATCTGCTTGAGGTACTTGGTTTGAGACAAGAAGATGCCTCCTTCATTTTGTTGGATTTGCAATCCAAGAAAGTATGTCAATTCTCCAAGTAGTGACATTTCGAATTCTTTCTTGTTGGTGAAGATATTTGTCCAATCAATAGTACCAAGCCCTTGGAGCTTGTTTGAGACCATAGAGAGCCTTTTTTAATTTGCATACAAGGTTTGGATCATTTCCAAGAATAAAACCATCTGGCTGCTCAATATATACTTCTTCTTCTAAGTCTCCATTCAGAAAGGCTGATTTCACGTCCATTTGAAATACCTTGAAGTTCTGAAAGCTTGAGAGAGCAAGGAACATTCGAATGGCCTCAAGTCTTGCTACAAGAGCAAAGGTCTCTTCAAAATCTATCCCTTATTGTTGCGCATACCCTTTACAAACAAGTCTGGCCTTGTTTCTAATTACTTCTCCATTTTCATTCAATTTATTCTTGAAGACCCATTTTGTCCCTATGACATTCTTATCTTTTGGTCTAGGAACCAGTTCCCAAGTGTTGTTCTTTTCGATCTGCTCAAGTTCTTCATCCATTGCCTTGACCCAACATTCATCCTTGCATGCCTCATTCACATTTTGTGGTTCAGTGGAAGAGAGTAATGCCAAATAGCTTGAAGCTTCTACAATTCTTCTTCTTGTTTGTATTCCTGCTTCTTTCTGCCCCACAATCTGAGATTCTGGATGATTCTTTTGAACATATCTGGATGGAGTCTTCTCTTCTATTCTTGTCTGCTCCTCTGGTTCTTCTTGAGGTTCTTCTTCTTCATCATTTTGCCTTTGAGGGTAGCCTTCATCTTCTTCAATGTCTTCATGATGAACTTGCCTAGGAATATATCCCTTCTCATCAACCACTACATCAATGCTGTCAACAATTCTGCCAAGTCTTTTGTTGTAGCACTTGTATGCTTTGCTATATGGAGAATAACCAAGAAGAATGCCTTCATCTTCTCTTGGTTCAAGTTTGCCAAGTTGCTCATCAGTATTCTTAATATAACATTTGCTCCCAAATATTTTGAAGTGCTTCACCGAAGGAGTCTCACCACTCCAGAGCTCATGAGGTGTTTGAGTGTTGTTTACTCGGACATTTGTTTTGTTAAGAATAATAACCGCAGCATGTGCAGCTTCACCCCAGAAAGTTGCGGGAGTACCTGATTCATCAAGCATAGCACGAGCCATTTGTTGGATTGTTCTATTCATTCTTTCCACCACCCCATTTTTCTGAGGAGTTCTAGCTGTAGAGAATTCTCTTCTTATCCCATGTTCTTCATAGAAATCGAAAAATTCGTTTGAGGTAAACTCCCCACCTCTGTCAGATCTGAGGCACTTAATTTTGTGTCCTGATTCATTTTCAACCAAGGCTTTGAAGGATTTGAATTTTTCGAATGCTTCATCTTTGTGCTTCATAAGTCCTAACCAGACAAACCTGGAGAAATCGTCAATGAATAATATCAAGTATTCTTCTCCTCGAGGTGTTCTTTTTCTGAATGGACCACATGTATCTGTATGTACTAGCTCAAGAGGCATGCTAGCTGATCCTTCCTTCTCTAGAAAGTTAGTTCTGGTTTGCTTTCCAAACTGACAAGATTTGCATATAGTGTTGTCTGGAATTTTGATATCTGGAAGATCACGAACTGCCTGATATTTGCATGCTTTCCTTATTTGTGAAAAACTTAGATGCCCCAACCTTCGATGCCATAGCCAGTGTTCATCATCCTTGCTCAAATAGCATTGTTGTGGTCCTTCTTCAAATATGTATAGATTATTTGGAGTCCTTCTATCTTTGATCAGTGTTTTACCTGTATCAAGATCACGAACACAACATCCATTTGATCTAAATATTACCTCTGTTCCTTGATCGCACATCTGACTGACACTCAGAAGATTATGCTTCAATCCATCAACATACAAAACATTTCCAGCTTTGACCTTCTGTTTTAATGGAGCCACACCTTTTCCTTTTATGGCTGCAGAGATATCGTTTCCAAAAGAAATTTTCTTCCCTTTTTCTAATGCGGTATATGACTCAAGCTTTTCTTTGTCCCCTGTCATATGCTTCGAACATCCGCTGTCAATGTACCATAGACTTTCTTGACCTTCTGCATAAATGGCTATCCCACATCTTTCTGGTTGTGGTTCCTTTATTCTCCATGTTCTGACATTTAAGTTTTGCTCCTTCTGAATTGTCTTCCAGAACCTGCTCCTGCATTCAGAGTCTTCATGACCAAAGTTATTACAAATAGAGCATTCAACTTCATTTTCAAGGACCGAAAAGTTGTTATAAGTCCTTTTCATGGTTTCAGTCATTCTCCCTTGCTTTTGAGCTTCTCTAGTCATGATTGTCTTGTATGCAACACATTGAGCTGCTTTGTGACCGAAGTTATGGCAAGAAAAGCATTGGCCATTCTCAGGCTACAACCTGCAGAAGGCTTCAACCTTCTCTCGTTCTCCAAACTTCCTTGGAAGGGAGCTCCAACCCCCTTTGCTCTTGTACTAGCTAAGATACTAGTACGTAGGACTAGCCTACAATCTTCTGGTACCACTTTTCATCAATTTTCAGACTGGATACTCCTGAAGCACAACATTACAATCTGAAGACCATGATTCATTCACAAATCATATAAAACAACCAATACTAGCATCATCAATCTTTGAATCACTGAACCACTGAAACCCTGTCAAACCCAATCACCAGAACACAGAGCAGACTACAAAACTCTGCAATACTAGTCAGATCCAGCTGCAACCCAAAAATCAAGCTCCAAAAGATATACGCTACTACTATGAAGGCAACCCGCGTATACACGCAGTTTGACCGAAGACAACCTGCGTACAGATCTAAAAATAATTTTTCATAACTTGCAGCTGTACCAGATTTCAGTTATACCCAGAACATAACATTGCGTCAGTATGCAGATCTAGAAATTCGCATAATCAACTATATAAGGATAGTTCATTTCAAACCATTTGATCCCGATCTCTCCTTAGATCTTGTTGTCCATCAACCGATGAGATCTCTCCTTAGCTCAGATCAAGCAATACACCATCAACCAATAACCTGCATACTGGATCTAGTACTTCATCAGATATTCAAGACATTTCAGATGCTCTTGCCTAATGATTTTCTTCTCCTTATATAGCCTTAGGCCTTGTTCAATACCAAGAGCCAAAACCATAGAAATCCAATACCATCATCCTCAAAACTAGGGATCGACACGTCCGTCGAGACACCATGGTCCGAAACCATAGGCACAACTTCCAAGGAATAACTGCCACGAACCAAAAATAATTTTTCCACATACACGCACTTTTACTGAAACCAACCAGCGTGTACACGCGACTTGGGCTTGATGAACCTGCGTATATGAATTTTCTCTTCTTCTGATCATCAATTCCTTGCTGCTGATCTTCTGCATTATGATTTGTCATTAGTGTGGTTTGCCATCAAGGACAATACTTGTCATAATGCCAACAATATTATGATGGAGTTTCTGACCAGCGTCAAGAGGTACTAACGGAATTGCCGAAGAGGCAATCTCTTCCACAAAAGGTGGCAAAGGATGCTCACTAGCTTGATTAACTTCCATAGTATAAGGTTACACCACCCAAGGATCACGAGATCTATGGGGTCCACAGGTGTTAAAAGAGATCATATGCATAGAAGCTTTCAAAGAGGATGAAGGAATTTTAGGTGGTGTTAATTGAGGAACTACCCCAATAAGAGATAAGGTTTTAAATAATACCACGCTAACGCTCTAATACTGACCAATTTTATTTCCAACAAGTGACTGAGTTCCCAGTTGTGGAAATTTGGGCCGATGGTACGCAATAGTCAAGTTGATCAATGGTAAAAATATTTCCTTCATGAGGAAATAAAATTATACGGAACATGAACGAGACAATTGCAGTAATGGCATAAAACCAAATACGATCAAGGAGTAGGTTATAGTCCAAACGAGCATTGGTGACTTCAACATCGACATAAACAATTTCCCCCCTAACTGAATGGTTAACTTGGGAAGAACCCCCTTAGGTAAAAATTTGTGTCCATCAATGGCTTGAAGAGTGGTATTAGACTTAGCGAGTGCTAGAGAGCTGAGAGCCTTCCAACATGATCCTGACATGACACAAGTGGAAGAACATTCATCCTCCAAAGTGCAATAGATATTCTTATGGAAGACACACAAGATAATATGAAAAGCAATTTGGTGGGAAAGTCGAAACATAGCCTGTTCAACATTGAATATGATGAGGTTCGATTCAGAAGGATCAAATTCACCAATCATAGACAGGAAGGCCACCACTGAGGACAAATTTCCAAAACCTCTAGGGTAGACATGGCACAAGGATCTTGGGAAAGATCTTCAATAATATTGTAATTTTGAGCAACACGTGAATAAATATTTTGTGTTGTCTTACGCGTGACACCCTTGGGGATGAGATAAACGAGTTCCAAAGGATTATCTAACATGAGATCTCTAGTGGAAGTAGGCAGAGCGGGTGAGTCCTTAGAAGAAGAAATCAACTCAAGAACATCATAGGACTTAGCTCACGTGGCCACATTCACATCTTATTTTCACATAACGATGAACGAACTGTTGGTAGTGTTCACACTTTGTAATTTCCTTTGGGCTGAAAAAGGGATTACAGAGGTAACCACATACCACTTTTAGGCTAGAATCTAGCCCTTCTAGCCTTGGAGAGGGCTCTCTCACTAAGGTTTTCTCAGTCAATCAGATGACTAAATGATCTTTGATCTTAAGATATTTATGAGGATCAAGATAGAAAGTTTGATTTATTATTTTGGAGGCAGGTGAGAGAGGATAGACCCATTCAGCATGAAATTAGTTTCTACTAATGATTTCAAGTGAATAAGGGATGATAAAGGTGATTTAAGTAGAGGCAAGATACACAATTTTTCTGGTATTCTAACTTAATTTCTTTATAGGGAGGGTGTGTGCATAATTATGAGAATGACATTCTGAGCATCAAGTCACAAGATGAATTTGAAATTCCATTAAGGGGAAAAAGAAACATAAATTGTTCGACTTACATAAAACAGAGCACAATAGTGAATTCTAAAATATTTATTCTTAAGCCAAACATTAAGACATGTATTTAAGGCATGGAATTGCAATATATAATTACTAACTTAGAGAAACACATTACAACCAAATTCTGACACATGAATCCATATCAAATTCCTTCTGTTTTCTTCTATTCACTTGGAAAATCGATAAATATTACAAAATCTCAACGTCACTTCCTCACACTAACCAACAAAACTCTTTTACTATGATTTGTACATCTTATATACATCATGAAATTTGATTTCCACATTAAATGGTCAAAATCCTTCAAAGGAAACCAAGTTTTCGCAACATACATTGAATTATACTTATTTGTTGAAAAATAGGATCTAAATTGCCTACTATCAATCCTTGCTTAATACACTACCACAACTTTGAATATTTACAAAAAAGTTGCTTAGTTACACCAACTAAGGTTCTATGACACCTATTCTCATAATTAAAACAACTTTTAGAAATCAAATCCTTGAAATAGCAAGTAAAATGACGATGTCCGCAAAAAATGCAACATTTATGCCAGTTGTACAACAACTTGCACAACAAACTGTATTTTGTGCATATATCACAAATGATGAATCCATTTGAGCTGGAATTTTGAAATCAAGTTACTCTAATCATAACTCATCTCCACAAAACGTTTGAGCCAAATCCGGCTCACGAATCTCACAAAAATCCAAAAATTCTTGTATATGAAAGTGGATAGTTTCTCCAAAGGCTGTGAAGGATTTTGACCTGAAATTTAATGGGTTCATTAATATCACCCCCACGCATCTACTGTAAAATTTTCAGAAAAATTGGGTATAGGGTTTAAAATATATGGTGAAAATATGATAACTTTGTGGACGCCCAATGCTCCAAGTTCTGCATACCTCTGGTATTTCTCTAAAAGGATGAAGTTGATGGGTTATCTTGAAATGTAACTGAGAAGCTAATGAACTCATGAAAAAAATGAAAAACCGAAAACATGCCTCTAAAAAACTATCTCCCTTTGGCAGAAAATGCACAACAACTTGTGCAGCACTTGCAGTCATCTCCAAAACATTGAGCCTGTGTTGATGTTTCCTGAGCTAAACTGCTTGAGGCAACACCCACCAACAATGTTTACCTTATGAAATCCTATAAGACTATCCAAAACTTTCAAATTTCACTTTCTTTATAAAAATGAGGAATCATGAAAAATATGCAACATGTCGTGCTACGTTTTTGCCTTCTTCATCAAAATGCTCACCTGTGCAACTTTTATTCAAAAAACTGACTAAATTCTAAGATTAACGAATCCTTGTGATGAAATTTAGTTGTATGTTTCTTATGCAAGTATTTCTGAATTGTCCCTTTATGAAATTCCATTGAATGATGGTCCTTTATGACATTACACTTTGGATTTTAGCGAATAGACCCTATTGACTTAAAAACTTTAATTGACACTCAATCCAAATCTACACCTCTTATTCACAACAAACCCCTTTAGACCATAATACTCATGAAATCAAGACTGGCATTTACAAATTGACCTCAAATGAATAGAAAGCTTGAAATTACTAAGATCCTTATAATATAAGACCCTGACATTGGCTCCAATGGGAATGTCATCCTCCCTGTGAGGTGCCAAGAACAACATAGACTAGGTGCCTAATCCATTGGGTTGTTCCCAATCTTGAAAAATTGCAACTTTATTGCTGATATGACTTTTAAAGTGAAGACAAATGAAAGATGAAAGTCAAACTGGTAACCTATTGCAATCCTCAAACTGAATGAAATCCATTCTTCAACCTGAAACCTAAACTGTACACTGAAAACTGAAAATTTTGCTGCAAAATGAAACTAAAAATAATCTCAGGGTGTTGAGCTTATTCATCACACCGACCTACTCAAAATTACTAGAAACATTTACTAAGCTAGGTAATAGGAAAATGTGACTGTAACCATAAAAGAAAATGGTTATTTGATCGCTTTCTGCCTAGACTTTCCCCAAGCATAAAGAAAATTTAGAGAATGGAAACTCAAACTCCATCCTGAATCCAGTTCTTGTACTGGTGAGAAACATAAACTCCCTTGATAATTCCAATAAACAGGCAAAATAATCTTTAAGAATAGGAATGTTCATTATGTTCATTTCTTGTTGATGGGCAAAAGGAAGAAGACAAGCTTCATGCTCTCGTTTCGTTTCTTCAATTTCACTACAATCTTCATGATCATTTTCAAATGAAAAAACATAAGTCTGCTTAAAATATTTTTCATTTACAAGAAAAAACTTTGAATGTTCTTGAAAGGCTTCAATTGAAATAGTCACATCATGGAAAAGAGGGATGTCAAAATTTAACCCTTCACATGATTCAAGAGACATGAAATCTTCAACCATCTCTTTATTTTCCAAATGGTCTAGAAGAACGTGTCCTTCATTATCCTCTTGTAACTGTGGAGTATAGTTATCGTTATTTAGCTCACTGCTTTCATGAATAACAACTTCATCTTCATTTAAAGTGAGATCATTGTTTTGAGTTTTTGTACATGGAATTTTAGAACTCAAAATTTGATAAGATTGTTCTTGGAATAAAAACTAAGGAAATAAAAGGGTTGATGGAAAATTTTATTGGATATCCTATTATTTCTCTTGGTGAATTAACATTTGATAAGGATATTACAAATTTTCTTCAAACTCGGAAGATGAATCATAATTGTCTACATGAAGATGTTGATTTACTTCATTTTCAGGCAAGAAAAAAGTTACTATTTGCTAGAAGTTTTCTTGAATATGATGGAAACTAATCTCTACTTCTTCTTCCTGATGGTTAAAATGGTTCTCATGAATAGCCTATATAATCTCATCATCCATAAATTGATCATATTCATAAAAACTTTCCAAATTCTCAATAAAATTGTCAAAATGTGTGCAACAGTCTTTGGCCAACGACAATGAATGATGATGTTCCTTATATCTCTCATAAAATGTTGTATGAAAAAATATAAGAGAATATAAATAAGAATTTGGTAAGATTTCATACCATGGTTGTAATTTTTCCTCCAAGGATACCATGAGCATATTCATGATACAATCTTCATGAAAATCAACCTTTAGCTTATGCACATGAATGTGAAATTTAACAAAGTGAAGTGCAACATCATCTCCTACCTGATTTTGAATCTTGGAAAATAAGTATTCTAGTATACACAAGGCATGTGATTTGGAAAGCTTACAATATGAATGCGATGAATAGGATCATACCTTACATATTTGTGATCCATCTTGAGCTAATAGAGTCACTAGTAAAACCATAATTTCTGGATCTTGCTTCCAGTGGATTCTTTGGATCAGGTTGAAACTTGATTGGAGTCGCCAGGTGAATGGTACAACTTTCATGTATCTAACTGTTTTCCACCAATAGAAATCACATCTTAAACTTTGATGATCTTTCCCAAGGAAGATGGAACCATTCTCTCCTAGAAAGGACACGACTATGTTAGCACTCTATAATTTCCTTTAGGCTGAAAAAGGGATTACAAAGGTAACCACATACCACGTTTAGGATAGAATATAGCCCTCATAGCCTTGGAGAGGGCTCTCTCACTAAGGATTTCTCATTCAATCAACTGACTGAATGATCTTTGATCTTATGCTAGTTATGAGGGTTAAAAGAGAAATTTTTATTTATTGTTTTGCAGGAAAGTCAGAGAAGAAGATAGACCCATTCAACATGGAATTAGTTTATGCTAACGATTTCAAGTAAATAAGGGATGATAAAGGTGATTTAGGCAGGGGAAGGATAGGTACTTTTGTTGGTATTCTAAATTCATTTCATTGTAGGTAGGGTGAGTGCAGAATTATGAGAATGACATTCAGAGAATCAGATCACAATATTAATTCTAAGTGCCAATAAGAGGAAAAATAAACATAAATTGTTCAACTTACATAAAACACAGCACACCGAGTGAATTCCAAAATATTTATTCTTAAGCCAAACATGAAAACATGTACTTAAAGCATGGAATTACAAGATATAATTGATAACTCAGAGAAAAACATTGGCACCAAAGTATGACACATGAATCCATCTCAAATTCCATCTTCCTTCTTCTATTCACGTGAAAAATTGATTAAGAGTACAAAATATCAACCTTTCTTACTCACACTAACCAAAAAAACATTGTTACCATTCTTTGTACATCTTATATACATCATGAAATTCTATTTCCACCTTAGATGGTCGAAATCCTTCAAAGGAACCAAGTTTTGGCTATATACAATTCTACTTAGTTTGCTAAAAAATAGGATCTAAATTACCTACTACCAATCCTTGCTTAATACATCACCACAACTTTGAACATTTACAAAAAAACCATAATTACACCACCTAAGGTTCTATGAAACCTATGCTCATAATAAAATCAACTTTTAGAAATGAAACCTTCGAAATGATAAGTCAAAAGATGATGTAGGCCACATCATGTCTACGAGTTGCACAACAACTTGCCTAATAAACTGTATTTTCTGTGTATCTCCCAAATGGTCAGTCCAATTGCTTTGAGATTTTGAAAATTTTTTACTATCATCATACGTCATCTCCACAAAATTGTGAGCCAAATCCGACTCATAGATCTCGAGAAAATCTAAAAAATGTTTGTAGATGAGAGTAGCTCATTTCTCAAAAACCATGAAGCATTTTGATTTGAAATTTAATGATATTATTCATCTCACCCCCACGAATATACTCTAAACATTTAAGGGAAAATTGATATAGGTTTTAAAATATATGGTGAAAATACAATAACTTTTTGAACACACAACATAGAAGCATAACGCTCTAAGTTCTGCATACCTCGGGTCTTTCTCTGAAGGATGAAGTTAATGGGCTACCTTGAAATGTCATTGATAAGCTTACAAACTAATGAAACAACTTCAAAATGAAAACATGCCTCCGAAACACTATCTCCCTTTGGCAGAAAATGCACAACAACTTGCAGAGCACCAACAATCATCTCCAAAACTTTGAGCCTATGGTGATCTTTCCTTAGGTAAACTGCTTGAGGCAACACCCACTATCAATGTTAACCTTATAGCAAGCCATAAGGATATCCAAAACTTTCAAAATTTCACTTGATTTATCAAAATGAGGAGTCATGACAAATGCACAACATGTCTTGCTGCGTTTTTTCATTCTTCATCAAAAGGCCAACCTATGCAACTTTTATAGGAAAAAATGACAAAATTCAAAGTTGGAGGCATCCTCCTAATGAAAATTAGTCACGTGCAACTTCTATAAGTATGTCTGAATTTCCCCCTTATTATTTCCCTTTTAGTGAAATAATGAAATGACTAATATCCCTATAATATAGGACCCTAACAGGTAGAATGAGAAAACAACACCTCATTGCCCCTTGTGGAGGTGGAGGAGGTTGAGCAACCATTTGTTGTTGTGGTTGCGTAGGGAATGGATGAGTCAAAATAGAAAGTTGTTGAGGAGATGGTGGTGAAAGGAGCCTATGGACGAGCACTTATGAGTGAGGTGGTCTCCTTGATAGATTTTACAGGGGAATTTCATTTTATGGCGACTTTCACTAGTGCCCCCTCCCTAATTTTGAGGGTTGGCTTGCGGTTCCTGAGTAGTTTGGTTCTTTTATTTATTCTTCTTCTTTTTCTTACGACCATATTATCGGTTGTTCTTTGGTTGAGTGGACTTTGTTGTAAGAACGTTGGTGGACTACTTAGGAGATGGTACTTTAGCAAAGCTAGACATACTTGTTGGGGCTTGAGATGTAACCATCAATTTTCCAAGTTGGTAAGAAATTTGGCTCACGAAATCATAGACATAGGCAATCACACCATCGGCATGTGGGTCGAGTAAGTTTAGGAGGGTCAATAGAATGCTCAGGAGCATTAGTCAACCCTTCGTATAACATACTTGGCTGTGAATAGATAATATCTAACTGTTGTGAAGCTGAAATGGCTTGCTCCTTGGTAACAACTCGAAACATGGACACATCCTTAGTTATCTAAGGTTGGAGAGAGAGAATGAATCATTTACATAAGGTTTCATCAGGTAAACTGGCTCTCACTAACCTCTTGTGACAACATCACTCATGAATGTTGATGAGCCCCAGAAATGGGTAACTATATGGGCTCATTCTGCCTATTATTTTCATTTCATCCACCATTTTCAATGGTTTTGTGCATGTTTTTGAATATATTTATGTCAATAGAGTGAACGGGGATAGTCACTTTGCCACATAGTCTAATGAGTGTTTATTGTAGATTTTCTGGACAATTTTGGACGAGGACGAGGAATTGATGAGAAAAATGGCAGCGAAACTTGAGGAAACAGGGATGAGAACTTATAGGAGGGGTGTATCCTTCATTAAGTGATCCCTTCCTCAAATTCCTCATCAACAGCTCAGAGTACAAAGGCCTACATTGATGATTCCAAGGGGCAACCAAGTAAGTCAAGTAGGGTTGTTGTTATCTTCAGTTCTAGGTAGTCGAGTTCCTTAAGTTTAGGAGGATTGTTGGGAGTCCCCACATGTATAAATAAGAAGGCTTCAAGCCTCAATAGGTTAGCCATTTCATAGCATATTTTTGCACTTTTGTGCAGCCTTGTACTCAGCTCATTTTTGAGCTCTTTTTGAAGATAGTTTTGTGATGTAACTGTTATTTGTTGATAAATGAAGATGAACCAAGTTTTGGACTAGCACTGATATTTTATAGAGGGCTGAAGCTCTTGGGTTAGGGCCCAACCCAAGCTTCCCAACACCTCCTTTGTGTATTTATATGCTTTTGCTTGCATTCATAAGATAATTTATGTTGTTTAGGTTAAATCTTGCTTTGTTAAAGTTGGTTGCTTTTGATGGTTAGAATAGTTGTTCTTACATCAAGTTTCTTAGGTAGTTTGCTATAGTAATAGAAAAGGCTACCAGCAAGGATGGATCTCATTTCTCCCTCCCTGAGACCATGATTTGAGGTCAAGGCACTACTGCTTCAACCAAAAACACAGTCTTTGCTCTTCCAATTCAATTGTTAGTGTGATATTTCGAGTTGGAGAATTTTATATTAGTTTGGATTCACATTCTTAGATCCTTTCAAGTTCATTTACAATGGATTTCCCACATAATTTTCTGTTCATAAAGTTTTTTTCAACATTTCTTTGGTTTTAGGTCAGATTTTAGGTTAAAATAGACAAAAGTCTGTTTTTCAGTTCTTGCTTTGGTTAGTTTTGAGAAGTGTGCAGCTCTCTTGGAGAACATTCTAGCTAATCATTCCTCCATAAAAAAGCCAATACCAACTCACTGCTCATAGATCCCCCAACTCACTTGCCACATTTTTCTAATCTGCCCTAATTTCCGTGTTTTTCACAAAGTTGTTTTCTTGCCCTTTGAACAAATCCAACCATCTCCTTCATTCCTGATCTTCATTGATAGAGTCCTACACCACTCAACACCTTCATCCAGCCTTCATTTCCCTTTTCCCATCATTTTTCCACCTTCAAACCTCCAAAAACCACTTTCGGCCTCCTCCTGTAGATACTCCTATGGAACCTCGTGTAGATCCCATGCATCCTCCTGTAGAAGTTCATGTGAGTGATTTTTCGAAGTCTGATCATAATGGATGTCTCCAGAAGGGTACTAGGGACTTCTTAGGACCTCTCCACACCTTCCTCACCTTCAGCAAAAGCCAACTCCATCTTACTTGGCCACTGAATCTTTGCACAGTCACAAGCAGTCAAATCACAAGCACAATAATTCCACATAAAAATACTCAAAAGTACAAAAAGATCATTTCTTCTCATTTCTCTTCAGAAGTAGCTTGAATAAATTCAATTTACCTTTTTAGTATTTGATTGCACCCATTTCATTAGTTTCCATCTATTTTCTTGCAAAATTAGGGTTTGCTAGGGTTTGTGTTTCATTTCAGTTTTCCTTCTCTTTATGCAAGTAGAATAGCCCCTGTAGAGTTAGCTTTCTTCCATCACAGTAAAAGCTTCTTCTGGGAACTCATAGAAGTTAGCTAAAGCCCCTAGCGAACTTGCGCTAGCTGATCAAGTGATAGCCTGTAGTAAGAGCTAGTACTTGTGCATACAGTGTCGTCACTTCCAAGTTTGTTACGAACTACCGAGTTGATAAAAGTAAAGAAGGAAGCACCAGGAGTTGCAGCATTATTGCTGCAATACTGGAGCTCACCACTCTTTTTGGCGCCATTTACAAGGAAGTGTTAGAGTATTTTGTGATTACTGCTTTTCTTCTATTTTCTATTGCAACGTTTTGCTAAGTAGTTTATTTCAGCAAAAGTACAGTAGTAATTTCCCGCTTTCATTTCAGTTTTGCAATTTCATTTCAGCAAGCGTAGATTAGAAATTTCCTGCTTTCATTTCCATTCTTCAATTTCAATTCTACAAGCATAGATTAGACATTTCCTGCTTTCATTTCAATTCTGTAATTTCCTTTTAGCAAAATAGATAAGTCATCCCTTACTTTCATTTCAATTCTGCAATTTTCATTTTAGCAAAGGTATTTTAGTTAGTTACAATTTTTTGTTCAATCCATTTCATTTTTTGCAGGTACAAGCAGAAAAAGAAATAAAAAATCAACCAAGAAAAAGATATTTCCTTTCATACCTCATAGGAACAAAGAAAATTCAGGAAAATTCCTACCCAACACCCCCACCACATCACTGAGTCACCCTTCTCTCCTCTTTGGTGGCAGTGATCCAGAAGAACCTATAGGTGAGCCTCCAAAGATATACGAAGATCCTATAATGGAAGAAGAGAAAGAAACCATTTCTCCTGAGACCATGGCTAAAAACAGAAACGTTAGAGGAAATGGGGAAAGAATAGAAGGTGCCTTTCCTATTCGGGAGACCAATGGGGACACAAAGATGAAAAACATAAGTCCTTTAGCGTTACCTCACTTCCATGGATTGACTACCAAAGATATTGATACCTTCTTGTTTGAATTTTCTGTTCTCTGTTGGACCTATGACTATGCAGAAGACAAGCAGAAGTTGAAACTATTTCCTTCTACCCTCAAGGATGCAGCATCGCGCTCGTTCATAGGGTTACCTGGAAACAATATCACAACTTGGGCTCAGATGCAGCAAGCCTTTAACAACAAACACTAGGACTACTATAGGTCAAAGGATACCAAGGAAGAGATCTTTCAAATGACCATGGGTAGTGATGAATCTTTAGAAGACTATGAAGAGAGGTTTCAACTCAGTTATAAAAGGGCCAGGTGCACACTTGACCCTGAATCTCTGAAATTGGTTCTGCTCAGAGGAGTCCCTGAAGACCTCCTAGATACCTTCCATTAGCTGGCTGGGGAAGACACCTACCAATTACCTTATGATGACATAAAGACTATATTTAGAAACCATTCTATGTCAGCTAGAAAGAGAGGTAAGGGAATTCAACCATTAGCTAGTACATCCTCATCCAGTTCATCCCTTAGAAACGAACTTGAGAATTGGCTGGAAGATTTCAAGAGTGAGGTGAGGCAGACTCTTGCCATGCAAATGGATACCTTGCATGTAAAAAGGAAACAAGAGGAATTCAAGAGGGCTTTGGCCATCTTTTGTCCTAGGTGCACTACAAAGCATCCTAGGAACAAATGTCCATTGCACTCTATAGAAGTGTGTTTAGTCTATGAAGAAGGCCATCCTACGAATCAGTGCCCTTCCTTGCCTGGAAACAAATCTTCATATTAGGGGACTGAAGGAGCCACTGAACCACTTTATTTCATGAACCAAAGGAGGCCACATGGACCCAGATCTTACCAGCAGGGAATGCAAGGGACATCCTAGAGCTATTACAACCCCAATCAAGCCGCTTCCATGCCTTCTTGGGGTCCCCCTACTCATCCTTCCTGGTCCACACCCCCTCCTTGGTCGTATCCTCCTCAATACTAGGCTCCTCTAGTTGCTCTTTCATTTCACCCTTATGCTTAGCCACAACCTTAGTGGAATGCACCTCATTAGGGGTTGAGGCCCCAGTATAACTCTCCTTCTACTCTTTTGCATCCACCACCTGCTCAGCCACGACCATTACCTCCTGCTCCTCCAAGACAACCCCAAATACCTACTCAACTGAACCCGAATGCCAACAACAGACAGAACCAACAAGTATATAGTGTAGAAACATCATGCCCAAACTATGCTGTGGAGATTCAGGAGATTAACCTACAATCTGGGAAGGTTCTCCCAAATAGCCAACCTCCTCCTAAGGAGGATGAGGAATAAATTCAAGAAAGTGAACCAAAAGTCATTCCACCCTTTCTTGAGAGACTAACTAGAACCACATAATCGACCACAAAAGGAACTGAAGTTCTGGGAGAATTGAAACAGTTATGTGTAAAGATACCACTTGTCCAAGCCATAAAGGATGTGCCTATATACAACAAGATGATTAGGGAGAAGTGCTTCAGGCACCTAGGTAGGTGTAAAAGAGATGCCCCAACTATCAATGTCATAGGACAACTATCTGAGCTGATGTTGGGGCAGGTGATCTGTCCGAAATATCTAGACCCTAGGAGTCCTGTAGTAGATGTCCACATCAATGGCACCATAATCCCCAATACCTTTATTAATCTTGGGGCTGCTATTAATGTGATGACCAGGGAAACTATGCTCAAACTCAACCTTTAGGGTCCCCTGAGAAAGACCTCAACAGTATTGCAGTTAGCAGACTGCTCCACCGTGACCCCTGAGGGGATTATAGAAGATGTACTGGTCTCTATTGATTCCTGGGAGTACCCTGCTGATTTCCTAGTTCTCCAACCAAAGGCAAAGCTCACTGGGTATCCTCTCATCCTAGAAAGACCTTAGTTGGCCACTTTAGATGCCTACATTAGTTGTCGAGCTGGGAACATGACAATCAAGAATGGGCATATGTCCAAACAGCTAGTCCTCTATCCCCGTGCCCAACCTTTGCTAGAACACGAGTTACCTCTCTGGTTGGAGGACGAAGATGAGGATGAAGTCTATTATGCACCATTGTGTATAGTAGAGGCTACCATGGGGGATCCAAAAACTGAGGATGACCTTATTGAGAACTTGACCCAGAATCCACCCCCCACTGTGTTCCCATTAGAAGAGCTAGTGGAAGAAACACAAGCCAATCCTTTAGTTGATCTCTATGTGGCTGATCTGACCTCTCTCTGAGTTAATAATGTGCGATTCAGCCCAGAAAAAACTTTAAAGGTCAACTCATCCCTATCCACCTCTCATGAGAAAGAACTGTGTAGCTTATTGAAAACTCAATTGGAGGCTTTTGCTTGGAGCTATAAGGAGATGAAGGGAGTCCACCCTTCAATCTATACTCATCACATTTACATTCAAGAAGATTGTAAGTCAATCAAGCAGCCTTAAAGGAGGATGAATCCAGCCCTTAAGGACATTGTCAAAAGAAGAACTGCAAAAGTTGCTGGATGCAGGATTCATCTACCCCATGTCTGACAGTGAATGGGTTTTTCTTTTGTTGCTAGTGCCAAAGAAAATGGGAAGTCGAGAATCTATGTAGATTATCGAGAACTAAACAAGGTCACCAAGAAGGACCATTTCCATTTTCCTTTCATAGATCAAGTGTTAGATGGCCTAGCAGGGAAGAAGTTTTTCTCCTTCCTAGATGGGTTTTCCAGGTACAACCAGATCCAAATCAACCTGGAAGACCAAGATAAGACCACTTTCACTTGTCCATGGGGTACTTTTTCCTAACGGGTCCTTCCTTTTGGGTTGTGCAATGCTCTCGCCACTTTCCAGGGAGCAGTGTGGAGCGTATTTACTGAACTGGTTCATGATTCAGTGGAAATCTATATGGATGACTCTAACCCTTATGGTTCTAACTTCCTGGAAGCTTTGACTAACCTAGGGAAAGTTTTAGCCAAGTGTATTGAAATGAACCTGTCCCTTAGTCCTGAAAAATGTGAATTCTCGATGACTGAAGGGACCATGCTAGGTCATACAATTTCTCAGCAAGGATTATAGGTGGATCCCAACAATATTGCTATCATCCAAAGGGTCCTACCTCCTCAAAAGGTAAGAGATGTTTGGAATTTTTTAGGCTTAGTAGGGTATTATAGAAGATTCATTAAGGATTTTAGTAAGCTAGCCTCTCCATTGTTTGGTCTTTTCGGAAAGATGCTGAGTTCATATGGATTGACAACTGTCAAGAGGCTCTGGATGCATTGAAAGGTAAGTTGGTAACTTCCCCAATCTTCAGAAGTCCAAACTGGGCCCTACCTTTCCACATTCACACAGATGCCTCGAACAAAGCAATAGGAGTAGCCTTAGGGAAATTTGATGAGAAGTTTCCTTATGCCATATACTTTGTCAGTAGAAACCTATCCAAGAAAATATTAAACTACACTGTAATCGAAAAGGAGCTCCTAGCTGTAGTCCATTCCCTAAACAAGTTTAGACACTACATCACTGGCTATCAAACATTCGTACACATTGATCATTCTACAATTAGGTATTTGATGAATAAACTAGATTTAAATGCTCGTACCATTAAATGGTTACTTTTATTGCAGCAATTTGATTTGACTATTGTTGATAAGCCAGTTAAGGAAAATGTTGTTGCTGATTTTCTATCTAGAATAGATCTTATTGCAGGTGAAGAAGGAATGGTGGATGATCAAATGCCAGATGAACACTTATTTTCTATTTCAGTACTCTCTCCATGGTTTGCTGATATAGCAAATTATTTGGTTTCAGCACAGTTTCCACCACACCTGTCCTCAAAAGAGAAGAGCAAGATCGTGAGGAAAAGTGCCCCATTCACCTCGATTGGGGGTAATCTTTTTAAACTTGGCCCAGATCAGATTTTGAGGTGATGTGTCAGGGAGGAGGAAGTTTTTGACATCCTCCTAACCTGGTGGACACCTAATCCTAAGTGGGTTAGTGTGGAATTCGAATGGACAAAAGGAGTCCAAGAGAGCTTGGGATCTGAAACCCAAGAGTCACATAATGTACTATAAATGTAGATCTATTGTTAATAAAAATGTATTGCATGATTTATCTTTCACATTGTCTTTGCTGTCCATGTGTGTTTAACATGGTATCAGATCGGGTGAATTCTGGCCCTGCTCATATTTGAGCCACTTGGTTTGTGGTCTCTACCTACATGTAAGTTCTGTCTTTCTAATAATCAGAATTGAGCAGAATTGCCAAGCGTTTTACTCTGTGCAGACCTGCCAGTTCTGCCCATTCCCTGACCTCTGTCACTGTGTACGTTTTTGCTGGTAACGCCATCTCAGACTGACAACGCTGTTTCATAAACGGTTGAATTCTCCATACGTTGGCTGCATTGTAATAAATGTGAAACTGTGCGCTGTCTGCATTCTGTCCCTGAGGAGTCTGTCCACTGCCCCTCCACAGTCGCTACCCATTAAACGCTGCCACTGTTTAGACGCTGCAAATATCTGACATTATTCTCCGCCTTCTATTGTAACTCCTTGACTGCGCCCTCTGCACTCCGAACAATTGGCGAGCTTCACTCAAACACCCGCTCTTGGCATACATTATCATAAGTTTGGTTTCTAAAAAGGTATCGGGTTCGAAGCCGGTCTGAAGGATATGTGCATGGACAAGCTTGCCCTCCAGACAGGCTGTTCCATTGATGCAGCCCTGCAGGAGAGAAGCGTAAGTTGAGAAATGTGGGTAGTCCATCCGCTGTAAAAGGTGGAATGCCTCTCTCAGTCGGTCATTCTTACAAAGTTTTACTGTGGAATACTGACGGCTTTGGGTTCTAACGACGAAAGGGCCTTAGTATTACTCTCATTCCCCAAAAATGCAAATACTTTTGCAACTGGCTTTGCTGATTCTCTGCTCCATGTGAAGGCTCTCATGTAAAAGCTTGGGAATCCAGAATTGGGGTGTGTGCATTGTGTGGCAACGCTCATTACACCGATGTTGAAGCTGGAACGTAAACGGAATTGGTATTGGTATTGCTCGAGCTCTGCTTGGCACTTCGAATACTAAAGCTTTGGCGATCTGTTTTGGCATTCTCATATATATATTGAGACTACCATACACAATATATATTAATGTTGTTGTAATGCGGTTTAACGTTGCTTTCATTCATGTATACTCAACATTTCCAGCAGGCTGCAATATATTCTTGGCCCAGTGAAGGACAGCCCCGTGTTTGAAGAAGACCATCATTTATTCAGCGCTCCCATCGTATCTGGTATCTGGTATCTACTCCATGGTGAACGCTGCTTTGATATGACTCCATTGTTGGTTGACACGTTGTTGGTAAGTTGAACGTTCTTGAACGCTGTCCATTGGTATCGAAGAATTGGAGCGAGAGTTCTGGCCCCACGGATTCAATTACAAGGAGCTCGACATCGCCACGAACGGTTCCGTAATGAAAGCATATTGGTAAATGGGGATTTCGTAAGGTTTACAAGGATATTCACCCTAGACGCGTATGAAGTCACTTTTCTTGTTACACATTCTCTTGTTCACAGTTTCGTTTAAATGCAGTGGGTCCTGATGCACGTATTCCAATACATGTGTTTGTTACTTTAACTCAGGGTGGATATTGTGGTTTGCTCTCACACTAGTTATTCTATGTATTATTGGAAACGACAGTCTTTCCATCGTTGGCAATAAATCTTTTAAAACAAAAGACAAACCCTGATGAAAAACATAATCTTAAACGGTAGCAGGTGTTCAGAGATGTTTACGTGAATCTAGTGTTGCTGCTCCCTACGGGCTTGAGATCCAAGCAGTTTCAAATTGGTTGATTGCAAGTCTTGCAAGCACGGTACCACATTGGTTGATCAGGCTTAATAAAGCTGATATATACTCTGACATTGAAGTAGGCTGGCTTTCCTTCACCTACAGAAGGCTCAATGATTTGGGAAAGAAATGCACGCTAAGAATACAAGGATCTGGAACCAGCCCTTGGAGTCCCGCTAGGAAGTGTGGAGGCAACAGGCGCCATCGATGAGCCCTTTCCGTCTGTGTCATACCAGGAACGAAGCTTTTGAGCAACGGGGAGATCTGGGTTTATCATTAGAGTGCTTCTACCTGTAGTAGATAAAGATACTCCTGAGTAATCACTGACTTTGGCTGCCCTTACTGCTATTATAGGTCCATCGTCAACATTGTCAAGCAACACTTGTCCTTCTTTCTTTGCAAGATCATTCCAGAGACTCACTACCACTGTCTTCTTGCTTTCATCTGCAATTGTAATATCACGCTTGGGGATTTCTTCATTGTTGCTCTTCCGCCTAATGCTTAGAACTGGTGATACACTCTGAACAACTCCAATGACATCAACAAGATCCCTTGAATTGACATATGGACCAAGCTCATCAACCTTGACAAAGTTGTGCTTATATTCTGGAATATGGGTTCCTTCCTCAACTGCTTCTTCAACTTCTGAATTTGCATGCAAAGTCATCTCATAATCATTTGCTACTGTCTTGAATTGTTTGTAGAAACTTGAAATATATGTTATTGCAATCAAGGATTGCAATTATGCATACAATGATGATGAAGATTGAAGGTGTAATATCAAGTCTATGGTGACTGAAATGGAATGAAATTCTTTATGTTCTTGACTTCAAGCTTTGAGCAGACCCAAAGCAATTCACACTGGTCTTCCTATTTGAAGGGGTTTTGAAATTCAAGTCTGGCGGCTGAAATACATAGATATTCAAGTTATAAGACAAGTGTTATGACTTCTGCAAATGTTTGGGTTGTCGTATATTGATCTAGATTTTTGAAGAACCAGGTTCTCTACTTCCCAGCTACTTCTTTATTACAATTTGTTGGCTAAGATGTTTTCTGTGTAATTTTGCGCAGAATATGTTCATGAATATATATATATATATATATATATATATATATATATATATATATATATATATATATATATATATCTATATATATATATATATATATATATATATATATATATATATATATATATATATATATATATATATATATATATATATCATATGGTATGAAATTGCATTGTATATGGAAGTATATTGAGAAGCTACATACTTGAAGATTTTTTGAAGACAAAGTGGTACACAGATCAATTTTTTGCAGTGATATTATTGTGAAATGGATAGAATGGGTGTTGTATTAGAATTACTGAACACTCTAATACATTCTACCACGGACAATACAATTATGATTGATAAAGCCATTGTCGCAAACATTCAAATCTGTTTGAAAAATGTACAAGAAAATATTGTGTTTTTGCAGTTGGAAACGAAGCTACAGCAGGAAGAATTACAGCAGTGGAGTCATCATTCTGAACCTGTTTCTGTTCAGAACAATGAAGCAGACTCCCATAAACAGCAAGTCAATATTGTTCAAGTTCATTCAGATTCAGTACCCAATAAAGCAGCAACTGTACATGCAGATGCAGAAACTCAGTCTGCACTTCCCAAGCCCATCATCAAACCTTGGGAACAGCTTGTCCACAACAAGCACAGAACTGGTCTTGGATATGACAAGGACTTGTCCATTCATATTCCAGACTATGCCAAGCCCATTCAGTTTCAGAGTGCTGGATTCATTCATGATAGTTCACTTTCTCCTCATGATAGTTCATCTTCAGGTGTTCCAGATTTTTCCCCTCTTCCACAGAAACAACAACAACAAAAACAACAGATCGTGAAATGCCAACACTGTGACCAAGTTGGCCATTTGAAAGATCACTGTTTTGATCTTCATCCATGTAAGCACTGTCATAAAACCAGTCATTCTTCACACAGATGCTTCAGAAACAAACTTCCTGCAAGAACAAAGATTCATCTTGGATGGATCACTTCTTGGCAATGGGCATCAACAGCCAAGAAGATATTCCAAACACATGTCAGAACTTGTTCCAGAGTATTGAACAGTCTTGCAGTTGAGTTTTCTCCATCTTCTCACCTTGTATCTGACAGGGGGGAAAATGATGGTCATCTACAAGCTTCAAAGTCACATCAAGCGAGCCTGAGCCACAACCTGCCACACTAGTTTCAGAGTTGTAGCCAGAGACAAAGATGCCTGAACATGCCTTCAGTTGGCAATCTGTGACACTTCCTCTAGCAGAAGACTCCAGCTTCTTGCCAATTTTGGAAGAATTCCAGGAATTGCAGAGTTGTTGGTCATCCTTAAACCATCACAGATTAAGAACACTTCCTCTAGCAGAAGACTCCACCTTCTTGCCAGTTTTGGAAGAGTTCCAGGAATTTCATTAAGCATTCCAGAGTTGTTGGTTATCCTTAAACCATAACAGGTTGAGACTTCCCTTTTCAGGTTGAAGTCTTACCTTTTATGCGGGGTGAGACCTCCCTTTTATGGTTGAAGGTTTCCCTCTTTAAAACAATAGGATCACTTCCTCTAGCAGAAAAATTCAGTTTCTTGCCAGTTTTGGAAGAGTTCCGGGAACTGCACTAAGTGTTCCAGTGTTGGTGGTCATCCTTAAACCACCGCCCTTTTTACCAACATTTCATAGAGCACATTCAGCCTATTGCTGCCATGCATATTTGCACATTTTGTATTACAACTCTCTTCTTGGACTCATACATAACCCTTCGGATTAAGGGGGGGAATGTTCGACACCTAATCCTAAGTGGGTTAGTGTGGAATTCGAATGGACAAAAGGAGTCCAAGAGACCTTGGGATCTGAAACCCAAGAGTCACATAATGTACTATAAATGTAGATCTCTTGTTAATAAAAATGTATTGCATGATTTATCTTTCACATTGTCTTTGTTGTCCATGTGTGTTTAACATAACCTATCATGATGGGCCTTGTGGGGGCCACTTTGTAGCAAAAAGGATCACCTTCAAAATTCTGCAAGCAGGTTATTATTGGCCCACTCTTCATCAAGATATCAGGAGATATATCAGCCAATGTGACCGATGTCAAAGGATGGGAAAACCTACGCCAAGGGATGAGATGCCCCTGCAACCCCAAGTGACTTTCAAGCCATTTGAGAAGCGGGGCATGGACTTTGTGGGTCTTATCAACCCTCCTTCAAAACAAGAATCTTACATCATTGTGTGTACTGATTATCTGACAAAATGGGCAGAAACGAAGGCGATCAAGGCAACAATAGAAGAAAAAGTAGCTGAGCTTTTGAGGGAAAATATATTCTACAAGTTTGGCTATCCAATAGAGTTAATTACAGATCAAGGAAGTCAGTTTACCTCCAACTTGGTTGAAGACCTGCACACACACCATAATATTAAGCACAAAACTTCCACCCCTTATCATCCGCAAGCAAATGGACAGGTGGAAATCACTAATAGAGGTTTGGAAGGGATTTTGACTAAGGTAGTGAGTAGCAGCATAAAAGATTGGGAAGATCGATTGGTTGAGGCTACTTGGGCCTATAACACCACCTGGAAAACCACCATAGGGTTTATAATCTATGAGCTGGTCTATGGGAAGAAGGCTCTACTGTCAATAGAATTTGAATATAACGCCTTAAGGATGGCAGCTCAGCTGGACCTAGATCTCAGCCATGCGCAAGAGGAAAGATTGCTTCAGCTAAATGGTTTAGATGAGCAGAGGTTGCAGACCCTTCTCCACTTAGAGGTAATCCAACTTCAAAGAAAAATATGGCATGACAGACACCTCAAAGAAAAACAATTCCAACAAAGATATTGGGCGTTGCTGTATGATTCAAGATATAAATACCGGACCATTGATAAAGAAGCCATCCCCATTCTCATCAATGGGCGTAGGTTGAAGATCTACAGGAAGCTCCTTTCCAAGCAAGAGTTCATTGATGATCTGGGTAAAATAATGTTAGTAGTGGAGCAGGTCCCTATCTCCGTTCCACCCACACCCTAAGCAAAAAAAAAAAAAAGAAAAAAAAACAGAGAAAAAACTAGAAAAGGAATAAAAGATCCCTGGGTAAAAACCTCTTGGAGGTGCCCAGGGTAGGAAATGAGGTTGAAAACCTCCTGGAGGCGCCCTAGCTGTCTCAAAAAAAAAAAAAAAAGAGAAAAAAAGAAAAAAATAGAGAAACCCTAACTTGTCTTTAATACATTGCAGGTTGTAGGAGGGTTACACAAGAGAAAACACATGGCCAGGCTACATACAACGTTGATAACTCACTCCTCCATCATCATTATCCTTCCCCAGGCCTTGGTCTCCTTTGTTTTAAAAATTTCGCATCCTATAGGAAACTTTGTGTATTCTATAGGAGGCTCCTATAGAAATCACAAAGAGCTCAAAATCAAGTTCAGAAAAGAACCGGAGGGCCGGAAATTGTTTTAGAAGGCCTGTGGACCTCCTTTCCGCTATCCATCTACCCAACTCTCCATTCCATCCCTGCACACCCCCACTTCCATTTGCTTTTCTTTCCCTACATAGACAAATACAAAAATTCTATTTCTTTCATTCTTTAAACACAAAAAATGATGATAAATAAAGCAGCAGTGATCTTTATTTATTCTTACCTGATGCCTTCTAACTAATTGTTCCTTTCATTCAGAACCTTCTTCAACTCTCTTTTTAGCCCCTACTCAAGCATCAACCTAAAATTTCAGAAGGAGAAGTAGCTACAGGAAATCCTGTAGGATTCCTGTAGCGGCTGATCCCTTTGAAAAATAAACTCCAGAGATAGGGTCAGCGTAGCCAGTATGTATGCAACATGCAAGGAGCAGAGCGTGATCAAAAAAATCACCAGCATAAGCCAAAGGCCGAGCTTGCAGAGAACTAGCAGCAACAACAACGAGGAAATGAAGTGCCAATGTCCAGCATGCAGAGAAAAACAACGACTAATAGGTAAGTGGCCAAACCTATTCCTCGATTGCATGAATATTATTTAGGAATAGCATAAACTATTGGAATGGTCACAATTAAACGGAATTGGTGGCTAGCTAACTGGCCACCCTCATTAGTTCAAAACACCCTTGTGGAGTTCAAATGAGCCTCGTCTAATTCAAACCACAGTTCAGATATGTAGTCAGCACGTGTGGCCCGTCAACTTGGGAAGAAAAAACTCAGAACTGGTAGTGGTGGCAGTATATAATGGGAATAAGGGAGGTGATCGTGGTCAAGTGACATGAAAAACCATAATGACACTGGTGTTGGACCAACGGTCCAAATGGCGATAACGTAATGATCCGGTCACCTCACCTCGTCATCGCAGATTACACCTTCAGCTTAAGTACAGTGCGGTCTAAGCCTGCACCACGTTTTGTTTAATTTGAGTTGACGAGTTCTCAACTGCAGCACTCACCTACCACCTTTAGAATAGCGAACCAGTCATTTTCTGCCAATTTTTTAAAACCCTCCCACCTATCGGGCTCTACAGGAGCACTACTATATTCTACAGGAGTAGGAACACCGTCTACAGGAGGCTTTCTACAGGAAGGCCAGAGAGTAGCTCCGCAGAAGAAAAAATCATAATTTTTTTTAAATTTGAGCTTGAAATGAGGTAGGCTCAGAAACCCACTCTGCATACGATATATCTATAGAAGGTGGTGGGTTAAAAGTAAAGTACTGGGTTGAAAAAGAAAGGAAAAGAGAAGCTCAAAAGTCTACTTGTGTTTTTCTGAGTTCTACACAGTCTCTCCGTTTTCTTCTCTGCATTCAAAATCTGTTATTTTCTGTAAAAAAGAGCTACAACCATAGAAAATCAAGCCCGGGAAAGAAACGAATTTGTAAGTCTGTTTACTCTGTGAGAAAAAAAAAACATTGTTTTATATATTCTTTGTTCTATTAAAATATTGAATTCCTCCAAAAGCCTGAGAAGTAAATTCAGGTTGGAAATGGTTTGAAGGTGGGGAAATTGAAAATTGATGTTGTGAGAAAATAAGAACACAAGAAATTCCCTCTCTGGTTTCAGAAAGGCAAACATCAACCATTCCTCTGTTTCTGGCTTTGAAAATTATTGCCTTCTTCCTCACCTAGACATCTTTAGAAGTCACTGAACAACATGCCAGGAAGTTTTATGAGAAAGAAGCCTTTGACTCCAACAAATTGCATGAGCACCATGAAGTGGTGGCTCTCTTCACCAGGGAAAACTGGATGTCTTTCTTTGAGAGAATTCATGGATATGATGAGGAGGTGACTGAGGAACTTTTACTATCCTTACGACCCCATTCGAAAACACATGCTACAGTTAGTTTCAGGGGTCTGGCCCTAGAGCTTACACCAGATTTTATTAGCAGAATCATAGGTCTTCCACTTGGGCTCCCTTGGAGCAAAAAAGAAAAACCATTAGGAAAAGTTGCTAAAAAGACATTTTTTCAGCCTAATCAGCATCCTGTAGAGGATAAGAATGGGGTGAGAAGGACAAGTTCACCTCATCCATGGGGTGAAGTCAGCTACTAGATCATGAAATATATCACTTGTGAAGGAAGATTCAATATAGTTTATGGTTATCATTTCAGGTTATTGCATGAATTGAGATATGGGATGGACCTACCTGTAGCTATAAAACTCAGTCTCCCATATTTCCTCCTCCAATCTTTGATAGAATGTGGCACCAAGTTGAATTCAAGGGTCCCAGACCAGCTAGCCCACCATGGCCTCATTAAATTACTGGTGGAAGATGCCCTACACACATACACCATCCCCATAGCTTGGGAAATGTTTAGGAAAATGTCTAGATAAGATGACATCAAAAATCTGAAGGATGACCTTAGCCCATCTCGCAGTGAAGAGGAGGAGGAGAAAGAGGAACTTGAGAAGGAAATTCATGAGGAGACACAAAATATTCAAACAGAGGCAGAAACAGAGGAGAAACGGAAAGAAGAGGAGAAACTTGACAAAACCATTGTTGAACCTAAGGTAGAAAAGAAAACAGGATAAAAAGCAGAGAAGAGGAAGAAAACAGAGGCTGAGAAGAAGAAGACCAAGAAAGCTCAGAAAAATACTGCCACAGGAAAGATAGGGTCTTAGCAAGAAAAGGAGAAAACACCACAAGAGGCAGTAGAGACAAAAGCAAAAACAACAGACACAAGAAAAATTGTAGAAGATGAAGGGGAAAACAACAGGAAGAAATATCCCCTGAAACACTGGCAAGGGAAGCAGCAGTTCTGCTTTCTACATTGAGAACTCTAGCTAAGCAAAATGGAAAGAGAAAAAGATAGACATTTATGTATTTCAAAACCCAGAGGAGCACCAGGATTAAGGTGGGCAAGCCCCAGCCACCATCAAAAGAACCCATTATCATTGAGGATGTACCTACTGCGAAAAAGGAGGAATCTCCCTCCAAAATATCATCCTAAAACCTCCACCTGGAAGGAAATAATCAAATTGATGGACTCCAAAGCAGTCCTACAAGAGGCACAAACCTCTTTACAGGAGACATTGGCCAAGCTGAAAGAAACTAAAAAATTGGAAAAGAAGGCAGCAGAACAGTCACAAGAGGAAGGTAAGAAAAAATAAATACTTGAGCCAAGCCCTCAACCTAATTTAGGGTCCTATTACAGTCCTCTACAAAGTGGGAAGATCATCCCAGAATTAATTGTTGTGCCTCTTTCCTTTGAATTAGAAAAAGAAAGGGTCAGGACCAACACCTGGATGCAGATTGCTAAGTCTAAAGGAGTTGAAGATATAGGGCACATGGAAAACAAGTTGAGAGAGTTGAGAAGGGAGTTGGGCATGGTAAGGCACACAGAGAGCATTAGAAGAGCCCAACTACAGGAAGAAAATGAACTGTTAAAAAAATAGTTACAGGAACGAGAACCTCAAGGGGGAGACAAGTTGCCAATCTTGGAAGGGAAACAACAACAAGAAGGACCCCTAGCAGATAATGAAGCAACAAAGAAATAGCAGCAAGAAGAAGAACCACAGGCCGATGTTGAAATGCTGATGAAACAACAACAAGAAAAAGAATTTCAGGTAGCAACTGAAGTGCTGATTTTGAAAAAGAAGTTACAGGAAAAGGAGGTCTAGATGGCCTCCATGGTCAGCTGGCGTTATAGACATTTTTGTGCCTAACAACATGAAGCATGAAATGTCGATAATCTGAGGGATCCAAAGTCCCTAGACATGTTGTTCCTACCCCTAGAGGAACAAGGTCAATAAACCACAGCATTGAAAATCAGTTCTCCACCTGAAAACACTCAAAAACAAGCTATTTCTGGATCATGTCAGCTGCTCCACTGAGCATCTGTGCTGAATTTCAACTGCTCCACACTGTACCTGCGCTGAATGTCAAAAGCAATGAAGGCTACCTGCGTTGGGCGAGATTGGCCAAGTGGCACAGTCATTCTGCAAGGTGTCAAATGCCCAGGAAGCTTCCAAAATGACACTTGGGCCAGGGAATTCGCCTTGTGATGAGTAAGAGGATCTAGATCTCCAAGTGGAAGCAAGAAACTCCAAGTGGACTCAAGAACTGAAGTATAACTGAAGTGGGAGAGGACACTAGTCAGCTTCATGCCAGCCTCAAGCTGACTCATCCTTGCTCCAAAACTCCTATATATAGAGCTCTCTCATGAGGTCTAGGGAGGCTGGAATCTTGTGAATGTAAGGAAGTGTTGTTGGTTTGTGCATAGAACTATTGGGTGATTGCTTTGAAGGAGGTGAAGAGGAGATTTATTTCTGCTGGGAGGTGTTGCTGGATTGGGCCTCTTATGGTTGTAACATTCTCAGAACTTTACTTCTTCCATTAATAAAGCATTTGAGGTTCTTCTATATGCATGTGTCTTAATGGTGTATTGATGCTTGTATATTTGATTTATTCTAATCCTTGAATCAGTTATGGATGTATGCTTCTTGTAGTTTCCCTTTCTTGTGCTTTTGCAGGATCTTTGTGTAGCTGGGCCAGTGAAAGAGCAAGGAGCTGGAAGCAAGCAGCAAAGAGGGAATATTGGATCAATCATTAGCGGAAGATAACGGTTAGTGGATCTCTTCCTCCTCTTTCTTACATCTCATAAAGAAGTAATCTTGAATAGCTTTGCATTCGGTTGTTGCTGAGGTACTATCACCCTTAGAGTGGGATAGGGTCATTCCGTATTGGATACTTTTCCCAACAACAAACTGGCGACTCCACTGGGGATCATATATTGTTGGTTGTTTGTGTTTTTTGCTATTCATTTCGTAAACAAAGGGAGTACCGAATCGAACTGTATTTGAATCCTTCAAATACAAAGTAGAGGGCAGCTACTCTAGCTCAGTTTCTGGGCAAGTTTATGATTTGAAGAGCTGATCCACAAGGACTCTAATAAGCTCTTAGTGATAGCTTTTCATCCTCCTTGTCATCCCTTAGTGTGTCCTTGACTGATAGCTTCTGATTTGAGCAAAAACTGTGAATTTTTGAGCAATCTGTGACCCGGAAACCAAGAGAAACGAAAGTTTCGTTCTTCAGTGCAGGCTGTACAAAGGCTGTCTGCATTTCAGCGCAGTTCCTGAAGGGGCTACCTGCGCTGAAGGTCAAACAGGCAGTGTCCCACCTGCGCTGGACCAGTCTTGCCTTGTGCTACTTGGGTTTCCTGCTGTTTCTTGCCATGTTTTCACTCCTGTTTTTGCTGTTTGTTACCAGTCAGTGTGCCTATCTGAAACCAACTTTCCTTATCACTATTCCGCCTCGGTTGTATAAAGAAACTGTGTTTGCTCTTTGTGTATTTCTTGTGCATTTACAGTTTCCCATAACGAAAGTGAACTAGTCTTGCTGTGACCTCTTAGATCTAGACCTGTGATAAAGTGTCGTTTTGATCTTAAGAGTTAGTTTATTTGCTGTTCATAGCTGATTGAGATTTTGCTTTTGTCATTTGGTTTGAGTTTATATATTTCTAGTGTCGAAATAAGTAAATCTTAAGGTGTCTTTTGATTTTGGACAAGCTTGTTTGCTTTCACTTGAAATTGAATTCAAAGTTATACAATAGCTTTCTTTTTGTATTGCACCAACATGAGAAAAGAAATACTTGCATTGTGCATGTGCATTATGATAGTTTTCATGTTGATTTAGGGAAAATGCATTAGTGTGTGCTCTATGATCTGTGTGAAAAGGTGTTATCTTTCTTTTCCCTCAGTAGTTAAGGTTTTCAAAGTTGAAAGATTGAAAATCTTGCTTATCATCTTAGACTGCATTTAGGAGTGTTACTATACATCTCGTGGTGATCCATAAAGGCAAACTGCTAAACAAGATCAACCTTAAAATAAATTGAATTTACATAAAAACACATTGAAACATAACGCAAACACATAGAGGTCTAAGCTAGAGACGTGTTCCGGCGTCGTTAAACGTGATATCTTAGCGTTGAGTGGTTGGGTGATTCCTCCACGGTGAAGCGATAAGTATCAATACGGACTTGTGCTCCCACATACCGTCGCGTATATATTGGGAGACCCCTATAGGATCAAAGCCTTTATCCATAGGAAACTGTGTCGGCCGCGCTACTGATCGCAATGCAGTGAACACAGCATTCACGAAGATCGACCACTCGTACCGTAAAACGTATTCTGTGGTTTTGCGAAAAGTTTGGCACACCCTCTGCCTAGAACTCCAGAGCAGTTTCTTTTGGCCTTTTTCAAACTCTATAACTGAAAAAGTCCATCCGAGCATTTGTCACTTCGGGCTCGTTAAAACATCGAAGGAGACTAGAGTCATCTTTAGCTTTTTCTCGACTCTTAAAAAGTGAAAAATCAAGTTGTGTCTAAGCATCGTTATAAAATTTATTTTAAATGGAACATAATCACCTTCTATTCCCGCGTTGATCTGTAGGTTGAGAACATGGAACGCCCCAACCAAGGAATTCCACATGATGGAAATCATAGTCCTTTCTCCTCTTGGGGAGAAGTTGGTGCGCCCCACATGGCCACATTGTCGCTTCCAGGACTGACAATTGGCCTGCCTATTTGGCTCTTCTCAACCAATGTAGTTCAGAACGCCATGGTTCCTGAACAGTCGAGTTAACAGTTAGATGAGTCTAAAGCTGCCCACCGGCCTTCTACTTCCCATAACTCTTCCTCCAATCCTTCATCTTCGCAAGGTGGGGCTGGCAAAAGCCAAGCTCCCATGGAGAAGAAGGAAAAGAAGAAGAAAGAGAAGAAGAAGAAGGAGCCTAAGGCGACTGGGGGCAAGCAAAAGGCATCTAACAAAAACCCACACACAGCACAGACCGGGCCTAAATCGCCATGTGTCATATGTAGAGGAGACCATTTCCATAGAGATTGTCTCTGTATTCCCTGGATACTAAGGGATTGGTCCCCTCGGTTGCACAATTCGGGAGCATCAACCTCTGATAGCCATGTTGAGTGCTTACCGTCAACCAGCGAAAGTGAAGGTTCGAGACAAAGAGGGGGAGCAAGATCCCCCTGTAGATTGTGTGAAGGCAATCACGCCATCCATCGTTGTCCCTTCTTAGATGAAACGAAGAGATTTTTGGAAGATCGTCCGGTTTCACCGGTAATGCTTCCTCCTGGATACAAAAAACTCATGCTGAGTCCTTCGTTGGTTGAAAATACAGCTGGCCTGCTCAAGTGGTCAGCTGAAGCGTCAGTCATTGAAAATGAACCTACTGAATCCAGACCAGACGAAAGTCTAAAGGTCGATACGGCAGTTGACCCGGTTCTTCCTTCAGAGGTTTCATCCTCAAATGACACCGTCACTGAAGATTCATCTTCAAATGACACCCTCACTGAAGAGAATAAGGATGACACCATCCAGATTCTTTTCATCAACACAGATTCTGATGAGCATCAGGGCAATGCGCCCATTCCTTTATCGCAGGAAGGAACATCGTCAGGGTCATATCCGGCCGTGTATTCGGTCCCACCACCAAGCAACCTGGTTGTATCCTTTGATTGGAACCAACTAGGCAGACCCCGGTTACCAGCCAATATACCATTCAGAATCATAGTCCAAATTTACAGAATGGTAATGGCTGGAACTATCATTGATGAAGGGGCATCTGTGAGTATCCTTTCCTCTATTGCTTGGAAAGCACTGGGTTCCCCGGAGCTTTTGCCTGAGATAAGAAATCTCTCGGGTTTTGATAAAGGAACCAGTCGACCATTAGGGATCCTCCCCAATGTGCCTGTTACATTGAAAGGGAAGACCGTTCAAATGAACGTGATGGTCGTTCAAGGACCCTTGGATTATAACCTACTCCTTGGACGAGACTATATATATTGCATGGGAGCTATAGTCTCCTCACTCTTTAGAGTAATGTGTTTTCCACACGAAGGAAGAATGGTCAAGCTCATAGACCAACTTTCATTTCCGGGATCACCCATCGAAAATAGTCAAATACCAACCCTGAATGGTCTATTCACCCAAGAAATGTCTCCACCCCCAGTCCTCCTTCCCGATGAGTGCGAGTGATTCGGAAAGATGGGACTGGAACCGAGGGGGCATGCATCCTGGTCTGCTTCGGGCAGAGGAAACCTTGGGTGTAAAGTAGAATTTCCGCAAAGGAATATGACTAGTCCGTACCCCGTCCGTGGAAGGAAGAGGGGTTGTTCTAGAACAGGATTCTTTTGATAAGGTTACTTGTCTGACAAAGGTCATTCACCATTGGCTACTTCGGTAGACAGTGCCGAGGAAGTGTTTTCGTTTGATGGTGTTAACAAAACAATCTTTTGGTAACCAGGAAGAGGCAAGCCTCACCCTTTAAAACAAATGTTTTATCGGATAAGTAGGGGCAGCCTTGAAATTATACCTTACACCTGGGGGCATGCAACCTTTTGGAGTGCAAGCAAGGGACGACTATTTATTTTTTAAATTTTTAGGTCCTCCCTTTAAACCTATAGGTCTAACCCTTTAAACTCGTAGGATTAGCCGTTTCCAAACTTGCATAAAGAAAGGATATGAGGAGCATAGCTTCGTGAGATAAAGCTCCATAAAAAATAGCTATCTCACAGGAGACATTTCTTATCTTATGACTGGTATTATCGAGCAGTTTTACCACGGAATTTATGCTCGTTAAAAAATAGAAAAGCGAGATCCGAGCAGTTTTAGCACATAGTTCATGCTCGTTAAAAAATAAACATAAGATCGAGCAATTTTACCGTGGAATTTATGCTCGTTAAAAAATAGAAAAGCGTGAGCAAGAGTTTCCTCCAGAGTTTAAGCTCATTAAAAAATGAACCTATACTGGTAAATAACCATTGTGATCGTAAATTTATTAGCCATAAAAGCCTTGGTCGTGTTTGCACCCGCCACCTCCATTCCATTTGGCCTACCGTTCACCTCCATATGATTGTTTACCCATTTTGAGGAACAACTACGAAGAGTGATTTCACTTAGCCATCCTTGTGACACTGCCGTGATTGGAAAATTCCAACCTGTACCTGGAATCTGCTGCTATCCCTGTTCATCACTCGTTCCTCAAAAGACGAGTCTTCTTTGAGCTCTTTTCTCCTGACTCGTAAAATATGAAAAGTTTGCCGAGTTTTGGCCTTCCAGCTCGTTAAATTGACCGGAAGAGCTATCCCTCCTCTAGATTTTAATCTTTTTGGACCTGAGGGATTATTGCACAAAAAGGTCGAGCGCTTGTTTTATTCGGCTCGTTAAAGTTATCGAAAACTCATCCCTTCTGTATTGTTTTATACTTTTTTGGACTTAAGGGAATAGATGATGAAAAAGGAATTTTGGAGTTAACTTTCTGTACCTTTTCAAACTCTCTAAAAATGAAAAGGACCAAGTTTTCCTTGTCGTTAGACTCGTTAAAATGATTAAATAGCGACAAACTTGTCTTTAGACGAGAACGAGTTTCCCTATCGCTAAGCTCGTTAAAACATAGCGATGGGCTTGCCCGAAGGGCAGGTTATAGAACAAGCATATGTTATCCTCCTCAAGCTTGAAAAAAATAAAGAGGTACTGGTCAGAAATGACTGGGGAAATATTGGGAGAACCTCAAAGCTTTAATGGTAGCAAGTCACTCTTGAACATGAAACTTTGTCCTCCGTATCACATCGGGTTGGGTTGTTTCATTCACCGGTCTCGTCACCATGGTCCTTGCCAAACCATCCACATTTGGGGTAATGCTACCGATCCATCACATCAGTGTCGTTATATGTTCAAGAGATGTGTTCAGAAAGAGTCAACCGTGTCCCATCCACTGCCATACATTATCCTTCATCCACTCATGATCGCCACCCTGAATCATATCTCACAGATTGTTTTCACCTCCACTAAAATAATTAGCTCCGTTCCGTGTCACTGATGTGGGATTCATTAAGGCCCTCCTTTGACGGATCACTTCTTGTCGACTTCAGCTCATTATCCAAGAAGTTGATCTAGGAACAAACCCCCCAGTACTTTGAAGCTTGCATGCCTCAATGGCAAGTTTCTCACTTCCGGCGACAGGTATACATCAATGACCTTCGACCAAAAGATTTTGCGTGGTGTTCGACGCCAAGTCCTTTATTCACACCACGTGAATTGTACTGCAGTACCTTGAGGGTCATTGTCATTATTGGTGATTCCTCTCGCGCTTGTTAACGGTTTACATTATCGACCGGTAATCAAGCGATGTCTTTCCATGTTCGACTTCAGCGCAATTCTCACATGGATCGACTTGTACTTAGAGTGAAGATCGAACGAGTTTTGAAGACCCTGGATATAGTTTCATCCATCCGGGCTGCGATATATATTCAGGATATAAAGACATTTGATATGTACACCATTGCAACAGATGATCATCCTATTCAAAGGATGATAATTTCAGCAGAGAATTATCAGTCTACCATCAGACGATCATCTGTTCTATGTACCAAAATGAATTTATAAAGCTGAGCATGGGAATGCCCGCCTCAGCTAGATCATGAAAGCAGAATGAAAAATAATGTATTGTATTGTATTTTATTACAGGGCACCTCTCAGCGATTGAATGAACTTCGGATCCTCCTGATAAAGCATTTCACCTGATAAACGACCTCATACTTTAGGGGGCAACTGTTATAGACATTTTTGTGCCTAACAGCATGAAGCATGAAATGTTGATAATCTGAGGGATCCAAAGTCCCTAAACATGTTGTTCCTACCCCTAGAGGAACAAGGTCAGCAAACCACAGCAATAAAAATCAGTTCTCCACCTGAAAACACTAAAAAACAAGCTATTTCTGGATCATGTCAGCTGCTCCACTGAGCATCTGCGCTGAATGTCAACTGCTCCACTCTGTACCTGCACTGAATGTCAAAAGCAATGAAGGCTACTTGCGCTGGGCGAGATTGGCCAAGTGGCACAGTCATTCTGCAAGGTGTCAAATGCCCAGGAAGCTTCCAAAATGACACTTGGGCCAGGGAATTCGCCTTGTGATGAGTAAGAGGATCTAGATCTCCAAGTGGAAGCAAGAAACTCCAAGTGGACTCAAGAACTGAAGTATAACTGAAGTGGGAGAGGACACTAGTCAGCTTCATGCCAGCCTCAAGCTGACTCATCCTTTCTCCAAAACTCCTATATATAGAGCTCTCTCATGAGGTCTAGGGAGGCTGGAATCTTGTGAATGTAAGGAAGTGTTGTTGGTTTGTGCATAGAACTATTGGGTGATTTCTTTGAAGGAGGTGAAGAGGAGATTTCTTTCTGCTGGGAGGTGTTGTTGGATTGGGCCTCTTATGGTTGTAACATTCTCAGAACTTTACTTCTTCCATTAATAAAGCATTTGAGGTTCTTCTATATGCATGTGTCTTAATGGTGTATTGATGCTTGTATATTTGATTTATTCTAATCCTTGAATCAGTTATGGATGTATGCTTCTTGTAGTTTCCCTTTCTTGTGCTTTTGCAGGATCTTTGTGTAGCTGTGCCAGTGAAAGAGAAAGGAGCTGGAAGCAAGCAGCAAAGAGGGAAGATTGGATCAATCATTAGCGGAAGATAACGGTTAGTGGATCTCTTCCTCCTCTTTCTTACATCTCATAAAGAAGTAATGTTGAATAGCTTTGCATTCGGTTGTTGCTGAGGTACTATCACCCTTAGAGTGGGATAGGGTCATTCCGTATTGGATACTTTTCCCAACAACAGCTGGGCAATGGAGGCCTTGCAGTGTAGAAAGCCAGCTAGATCCTATGCACTGTATCTCAAAGTATAGTGGCTCCAATTCCAGATTAAAACATTGGCCCAAAGGGGCACAATCCCATTCCAAAATTATGGACAATTTATGCATTTATGTTATAATAGTTTAGCTGAGGATAAAGAAAAGCTAGCAGAATTTTACCTACACAATATGGCACTTCCTGACATGAATTTATGGGATCCAAATGCTTCATTGGGAGACCTACAGCTCATGGATGTGGCTTCTTTGATGATCCATAAGGAAAAGCGAATAGTGGAAATTCAAAAGATAATGGAAAAATAGCTAAGTGAGCCCCTGATGATAAGGGCCGAACCAGAAGACCCCTTAGCTCTCATCTATGCCCATCAACACCTTGCAGGAAATCCTCAAGTTCTCCCTGATTATGTTGAGACTATTTGGCGATGACTGCCTTCATGCATGCATGAGAAGCTGGAATACATTGTCACATAGCCTAAATATTAGGGAGTATCATTCCCCAACCAGAATGAGGGAAGATGTGATGAGAGTGCCCCTATATAAGAAATCAATGCAAAACTTGAAAGTCAACTAGATTGGTCTTAAATTCCGTCCTCCACTGCTGTTAGGACTGTGGGAAGGGATTAAGGATGAGGAAGAACAAAAACAATTGGAGGATGTGGACAGGAAAGCAGGTTTCCATGACATAGAGGAGGACATCACATCAGAAGCTTGGGATGTTAGGGAAGCTATTAAAGCTATTAAAGATGAAGAACTGGATTAGTTGCTCAGAGGATGAGCAACCCATTCAGCAGGGGGGTGATGATGAGCCCCATAAATGGGTAACTATATGGGCTCATTCTGCCTATTATTTTCATTTAATCCACCATTCTCAATAGTTTTGTGCATGTTTTTGAATATATTTATGTCAATAGAGTGAATGGGGATAGTCACTTTGCCACATAGTCTAATGAGTGTTTATTGCAGATTTTTTGGACAATTTTGGACAAGGACCAGGAATTTATGAGCAAAATGGCAGCCAAACTCGAGGAAACAGGGATGAGGACTTATAGGAGCGGTGTCTCCTTCATTAAATGACCCTTTCCTTGAATTTTTCATCAACAACTTGGAGTACAAAGGCCCACATTGATGATTCCAAGGGGTAGCCGAGTAAGTCAAGTAGGGCTGTTGTTATCTTCAGTTCTAGGCAGTTGAGTTCCTTAATTTTATGATGACTATTGGGAGTCCCCACTTGTATAAATAAGAAGGCTTCAAGTGTTAGTAGGTTAGCCATTTCATAGTATATTTTCACACTTTTGTGTAGGCTTGTATTTAGCTCATTTTCGAGCTCTTTTTGAAGACAGTTTTGTGATGTAATTGTTATTTGTTGATAAATGAAGATGACCCAAGCTTTGGACCAGCACTGATCTTTTCTAGAGGGTTGAATATCTTGGGTTAGGGCCCAACCCAAGCTTCCCAACACCTCCTTTGTGTATTTATATGCTTTTTCTTGCATTCATAAGATAATTTCTGTTGTTTAGGTTAAATCTTGCTTTGTTAAATTAGGTTGCTTTTGATGGTTAGAATACTTTTTCTTGCTTCAAGTTGCTTAAGTAGTTTGCTACAGTAACAGAAAAAGATCCAAAAAGGCTACCAGTAGGGAATGATCTCCTTTCTCCCTCCTTGGGACCATGATTTGAGGTCAAGGCGCTATTGCTGCCACCAAAAACATAGTCTTCACTCTTCCAATGCAATTGCTAGTGTGATATTTCAAGTTGGAGAAGTTGATATTAGTTTGGATTCACGTGCTTAGATCCTTTCATGTTCATTTACAATGGCTTTCTCACATAATTTTCTGTTCATAAAGTTTTGTTCAACATTTCTCTAGTTTTAGGTCAGATTTTAGGTTAAAATAGACAAAACTCTATTTTTCGGTTCTTGCTTTGGTCAGTTTTGAAAAGTAAGTGTGTAGCTCTCTTGGAGAACATCCAGCACAAAATTTCTCCATCAAACAACCAACACCAACTCACTACTCATATATCCCCCAACTCATTCGCTACATTTCACCAATCTGCCCTAATTTCTGCGTTTTTCCAAAAGTTTCTTTCTTGCCCTTTGAACAAATCCAACCATCTCCTTCATTCATGATCTTCATTGACAGAGTCGTAAACCCCTCAACACCTTCATCAAGCCTTGATTTCCCTTTTCCCATCATTTTTCCACCTTCAAACCTCCAAAAAGCACTTTCGGCCTCCTCTTATAGATCATCCTGTAGAACCTCCTGTAGATCCCCTGCAGCCTCCTATAGAAGTTCATGCAAGTGATTTTTTGATGATTGTAATGGATGTCTCCAGAAGGGTACTAGGGACTTCTTAGGACCTCTCCACACCTTCCTCACCTTAAGAAAAAGCCAACTCCATCTTCCTTGGCCAACGAACCTCTGCACAGTCACAACCAGTCAAATCACAAGCATAATAATTCCACATAAAAATACTCAAAAGTACAAAAAGATTGTTTCTTCTCATTTCTCATCAGAAGTAGCTTAAATAAATGAAATTTACCTTTTCATTAGTCAATGGAACCCATTTTAGTAGTTTCCATCTCTTTTCTTGCAAAATTAGAGTTTGTTAGGGTTTTCTAGGGTTTGTGTTTCATTTCAGTTTTCCTTTTCTTTTTGCAAGTAGAATAGCCCCTGTAGAGTTAGCTTTCTTCCATCGCAGTAAAAGCTTCTTTTGAGAACTCATAGAAGTTGGCTTAAGACCCTAGCAAACTTGCGCTAGCTAATCAAGTGACAGCCTATAGTAACAGCTAGTACTTGTGCATACAGCACTGTCACTTCCAAGTTTGTTACGAACTACCGGTTGATAAAAGTAAAGAAGGAAGCCCCAGGAGTTGCAACATTATTGCTGCAATATTGGAGCTCATCAAATGTGATCATAAATTAGTTTGGCATCATCTTGTTTGAATTTTGACAAGAGATCATATTCAATATAATACGGGTAGGAAACTAGAAGTGTGTCAAGAAGGTTTGAGTTAAGGAGGAAAAGTCATTGTATGATGCAACATATAACTCGATATACCACTTAGAGACATCCTTATTTAACGTATGTTGGAGCAAGCGAAGTTTAGTAGAATCATCCACCATAGAATTAGACAAACACAATAAGTGATAGGTGGTAACGTGGGTGGATGGATTCTCCCTAGTCTTCCCTTCAAACTTGGGAATATCAAATGGAAATTTGGGGGAAATGGGTGGCCACCAGGGATCATGTCAGATGGGGTCATTAGTCAACTTTTCCAAATCTGTAGATCGAGAGAGGATAAGAACAAATCGTGGAGTTGGGTAAATGGATCATAAGCAGGAGAAACCCCCGATCAACCTGGTGGTCCCCCCATATAGGGATTGTGATGCATGGATTCTTGGTGAAGGAGTGGGTTCACCCCATCATATGACTATTGCATGCTAGAATGAGTGGTGTAAGGATTCTTCCCGGAAGATACATTCCACCAAAGAGAAAATGACCCACAATAGCATGAATTCTCACAGGGTTGTAACAAGGAGGATAAGACGAAGTATCCTGTGGGGTAGGATCAACATAAGGAGAATAACCTGTATCAGTAATAGAAATATGGTTACCTCTATGTAAACTAACTCTTCAGAAATGAAATCAAGAAATTTGAGTTTAATTTGTCCTAGAATTAAAGTGAGAATTAAAATTGAATTCTATTCTCATAGAAACTTGTAAATAGTTAATTAAGTTTAATTAACTTAATTAGCTTAGGAATTTCAAGTTGGAAGTATTTTGGAAGTCATGTATATTTTCTCCCTAAATTTTAGGGGCCCATTATGAGTTTAGATTGATTTGTAATTAGATAACTCACTTTACCAAGTTATAGTCAATTAAACTAGTTCTAATTGTTTGTTGAACTAGTAGAGGATTAATAGTCAGTTAGTGCACTAGTGCATCCACAAGTGCTACTCTAGATAACTGAAGATTCACTCATCGAAAACTCATGCATGTCAGTTCCGAGAAATGCCGAGTTGATACTAGAGTGCAGGGACAATGTACTATCAGTTGTATAATTTACTGAGTTGTAAATATCATGCATGCAATCAGGAAGAGGACCTAACTAGGATTGCGCAATTTTGGAAGCGTGAATTCCCTTCAAATACAGGCTATTCATCATAGGAGTTGTGCAAGGAAATAGGGGCTTGGTAGGTAGTGGAAATTGGCTAAGTTTTGGCTAAGAGTTGGCTTGTGAGGCAGAGAGTTGAGCATACTTGTACGAAATTGTTCTAGTGAGAACAAGCTTTGTATCTTCACTCATATTTCTGATCAATGAAATACAAATGGGTAGCATTTTTAGCTATGGCTTTCCCCAGAAAAAATTATTGTGTTATGTGCCATTGATTTGTCTTCTTCTTGTTCATATTGTTCTCATCGATTTATTCGCTTCCGTTGGTTGAAAGTAGAAGTAGATTCTTATCCTGTGCTTTAGTAAATTGCTTGAGCTTGTGAATCTACATGAAAATATATACTAGCCCCTCCACGTAAGGTATTGGTAGTTGGTGCCCCTCAGAGAGCTAAAACCAAAACCCCCTTGATATTTTCCTCCCAAATTCCGCCCAAGTGCTATAGTAAATGTTAATAAAACCATCTTTGTGCGTGAAAATTACTCTATATCACGCCACCTGAAACTAAGTGAAATGGGTCATGTCACCTTGCCTAGCCCAAGTGTGATCTCATGCTTAACCCTCTTGTTAGAAGGGCTTCCTGGACCACACTATTGCAAATGGATTTATCTCCCCACTACAATATGCTAATTTTATTTTGTAGTCTTGGAGAAGTTAACTCACACACCTATCTCCAATACCCTAGCCGGAGATTGTGTTGATGTACTACCAGAAAAAGAAAAATATGAGTCTAGTTTCCTTTATTATCGTGTTAATTTTGAGTTTTTGTTGTTTACATAGTTGGGATGAACGTGAAACTTAGAAAGTGTGAATGAATCTTGTTACTATCCCTGATTGAGCTATATGAAATTTTTTCTTTTCACTTCAATCATAATTCTAACTACAAGAGGGTAAGAGTGTTTCACAATAGACCAATGCGTATGATGATACACCTCTCATTAAATTCTTAAATGAAAAATACCTCAAATTTATAACAATGTTGACCCAAAAATCACAAAAGAGGAAGAATAACTTAAAAGAGATCAAAGAGAAGTCCCCAGGCTAGAACACCAAACAACTCAAAAGCATCAAAACTAGGAAAAAAAAACCAAAAAAGAAAATACACTCAAGAAATAAAAAATAAAGCCAAAAGTGCAAAGGAAGGCAATGTCAACAAGTTAGGGCTATAGCACAATGGCTCAATGAAAGCTAGTGTTCTACAAAGGTAAAACCCAGACCCTAGAGCTAGGAAGGCCTAAACAAGATCAAATGAGATTGACAAAAAGCAATGGAAACACACTTGTTGAGCCTCCAACTTGTCATGATTTTGTTGATGAAACCATCCATTTTCGCATCATTCCCTTCACCCATTTTCAACATTTTTAACCATATTTCTCCATAAACGGACCAAATTCCTACATACATGCTTACATGGTTTATTATTATTATAATAATAATAATAATAATATCCATTTTTAAGGTCACAACCAAGCCAGACACCAAATTGGTGTATGAGACCCCCTTGTTTGTGGGACAAGGGACCCACCTCCGCACAGTGACTTGACTGCTAAGTCTACGAAGGCATACATACTCTACCCCCCTCTAGTTTTGAACCTGTGACCTCTTAGGAGGAAACACATGCTCTTAACCATTAGGCCCACTCAAGCTGGTTTATTATTATTTCTCTTATTTTTAATGAATTAAGAATAAATTTTCTTGGGTTTACTAATGATAGTTTGACCAGTTCAAGATTCTGTAGCTCAAGTCATTTTTCGTAGCTATCTCCATGGTTAAGATAGTGTCACCACTCTAGAAGGAAATCCAACACTTGGATTTGGTTTCTAAAAGCTCCAATATGGATTTTTATTGGTCAAACTCCACCTAGCTCGCGTGTGTGGACCTCCAGCGAAAGATCAAAGGAAAAACACAACACTTTTAACTAGTCAATTTCAAACCGATTTTCTAAGAAAATGAAAATTAATTTCAAAAAATGAAAACATGGGTTTTTTCAACACGAGCCTAGTTAGGTTCTCAATGGGAACCTTTTCTCAAATTGGTTGAGATTTGAGATATTTTAGGGGTTATTTGGAGCCCTATTTTTCATATTATGTGAACAAATGGTTAGCTATTTCACAGTCAATGCCCAGTCACCAAAAGGATTGGGATGATATGTTATTTAGAAAATTCATGGCAAGAAGATACGTGTGATCAGATATGGACTGATCTTTGATCATAGAAACCTTCAAAATATATTTTATATTATTTTCAAACTAATTTACTGAGATCTCATGGCAAGAATTCATGCAATGAAATTCTGAGTTTCTTGTTGCTTCAAAACTCTATAAATTTTAGTCTGTTTGATGGGCGGGGGTTAGATGTCAATGATGAATATTAAATTATAATTGCTGATACTATTTGAAGAGGAATAACTCTTTTCCCCCCAATGAATGAAACCTTTGGTACGGTGCAACTCTTAATGAAATTGGTGATTTGAATCAAGTGCCCTGAGCTTATAATTCCTAACACTCATGAGGAGGGGCCCTTCTCGAGTTGTGAGATAGTATAGTTATCATTTTAATCTTATTTTTTTAGTATTTCCTTTTATTTAGTTTTTAATCTCTTTATATGTTTTAATTCTCTCTTTTCACTATAGTTTACTTGCTTTTTTTTGTCTGTTACAGGTTGAGTGCTGAGTATAAACTTAAAAATCCAAAAACAGTTTCCTTGAAGTATTTTCCAATAATTTATTTGATTTTCATATTTGTTCTAGTCATCATTTTGATAAGGCGTGGAGGCTTGTGCACTTGAAATTTTTTCAACATATCATTTTTTGTCACTGCTTTCTAGAAAAGTTTTCAATTCCAGTTTTGTAGAATAGTTGTGATTTTAATTTGATAGTTATATTTCCTTTCATTATTTAATATAATAGATTTCATTTTCTGTTCAGTATAATAGATTTAAATTTCTTGTCCAATTACAATAGACCTCGTAGTTTTGATAGTATAGTTTTGTTTAAAAGTTCATTTAAATTTTGAAAGTTTGAGTTTGAATACATTGGCCTTTTAAGACAAAACATGTGCATATTCTTATCAAAACTTAGCCATAAACATGTTTAAATCCTCATGTGAAATTAGATTAATTTTCTTGAATTGAAATTATATATCCTAGCACATATAGTTCAATTATACTTCGCAAGTTCACATAGCTGGATTGACATATAAATGCAAGTAGTTTAAGACTCAATTAAATTACCCAATATTTTGGTGTCATTGCCGAGGAAGTATACATATGTGTTAGATTTCAATTCCATATCATTCTTAGTTGCATCCATTTAGTTGCATGGGATTAATCTCATTTTATTACATCATAGAGGTAGATTGATTAAAAAAAAAAAAACTGCAATCACCTACCACCCCCACTATATCCACATCATGAATTCTTAGTTTTGTAGGTATAAGAAGAGGTGAAAAAGGAGGTAGAATAAATGGTTGGAGATGATGACAATGAAGAATATCTTTTTGGAATTACCATTCAAGAAACTGATATCAATGTTCATATGAAGAACATCCCCTCCATCTATACTTCCCAACTTCAAAGGTATGAGATTAGAAAACCCAGAAACATTTTTTTTCGAATTTGAAATGCTTTGTAGATCTTATGGTTACTCATTACACAATCAAAAATTGAATTTGTTTACGACAACATTGAAGGATAAAGCTCTTAGATGGTTCATGAATTTAGGAACAAATTCTATAAGGACATGAGATGCTATTAAAAGAGTATTTTTGGAAAAATATAAATATTATTGCATGCACCATGACCTTCCAAATGAAGTCTATAAAATGAACCAAAAAGACGGTGAAATCATAGAAGATTTAGTGGAGAGATTCACTTATGATATCAAAAGATCTAAGTTGCATGATTTAGGATTAGAAACATTAAAATCACTCTTACTAAAATCTATAAGGGATGAATGGATGGATCTTCTTAATCTGGTGGGCAAAGAATATGTCTCTCAATTGTCATTTCAAAAGATTTGTAAATTGTGCAAGAGCATATCAAGAGGAAAATAAAATTATGTAAGATCCCATCAAGATCCAATTTTGGCAAGAGTAATTAATTTGGCATTAGGATTGGTAATTCAAAATGAACTTAACAATTTGCTAGAGATTTTTGGTAATATAAATGAAAAAATTGATATGATAAGAATGAAAAATGAGGAAAAGTTGAGAATTCTACTTCATTTATATTTTCCCTAAATGTAGAAAGAAACATGCTTTGCATGAATGTCCACTTGATAACATTAAAATTTGTGAAATATGTGAAGGATCACATACTACTAAATCTTGTACTTGATTACAAAGGTTAAAGAAAATTTACCAGGGAGCAAATCAAACACTGAAACAATCTTTTTACGTAGCTCCGACAAGACCATGATAGCCTCATCAACCTAGTATGATGCAAGATCTTATTTCACAATTTGAAGGTTATGCATAACAATATCAAAGTAATTGGCAAACACCCTTGCATTTGAAACCTTGGACATCTCAACCCCAACCTCAATACCAACCTTGGCAACCTTGGTCATCTCAATCCCAACCTCAAAACCAATCTTGGAAATATGGTTGGCAAGAACCTTATAGAGGAAATCCACCATATCCTCAACCTTTTCCTTACTATCCTCAATACCAATATCAACGTTATTTGTACCATTCACCTCCACAACAACATAATTTCACCTTTAGTTGACCTCCAATGAACCTTCCCCATTACCACCCACACAAGCACCCAAAAGATATATTCCCACTCCACTACCTTCACAATCATTTTAGATCCCCAACAATAAAACACCTCAATCCACTTACAATTTTGAGGTATTGCAAAATTATTCTCTAGCTACCATTGAAGAACAACAACTAGAATAAGAAGATTCAAATAAGGTCCAAGAATCATGGATTCCTAAATATAAAGAGAAGTTGATGGAACCTGAGATTAAAAAGTTTCTTGCATGCCTCTCACTAGATTCTACGAATGGAGATCACATCTTTAAAGACTTGTACAACATGATAGAAGGAAGCCAAGGAAGACAATATTATATTGAATCTGGGTTCATGAAAGTCATCAAATTGCAGTACTCCATCCTTCAGTATCTTCTGATGTCATCTCAATCAAGGCAATTGGTCTCTTCTATACTGGTACATATCAGAGAGTATCTTTCAAACATACTTATGAGTTTATCTATGATCTTGTTATGCACATGGTTCCATTGGAAGTATTCATATACCAAAACAAGATTTCTTTTTCAGGTAGAGTAGAATATATGTATATATATATATATAGATACATACATATATGTATATATATATATATATATATATATATATATATATCTATATATATATATATATGTATATGCATATGTATATGTATATATATATATATATATATATATATATATATATACATATATATATATATACATATGTATATATATATATATATATACATATGTATATATATATATATATATATATATATATATATACATATATATATATATATGTATATGTATATGTATATGTATATATATGTATATGTATATATATATGTATATGTATATGTATATATATATATATGTATATGTATATGTATATGTATATGTATATGTATATGTATATGTATATAGATATATATCTATATCTATATATATATATATATATATATATATATAGAGAGAGAGAGAGAGAGAGAGAGAGAGAGAGAGAGAGAGAGAGAGAGAAAAGTAAGCCCTATTGTGAAAACCAACTTGCTGGCACAATTGGACATGAGCTTTTCTTGAAAACCAGGTAACTGGCGAGCAAAGTTCACTATAAGTTATGCAATTTAATGATGGTTTCAATCTTTTATTATGGTTCTTTAAATCATTTTTGGTTCTATGATCGAGTTGGATGATGTGGGATTCCTTAAGGCCCAACTTCCAACGGATCTTGTCCCATCGACTTTAACACTTTATCTAGGATCAAGATTAGAAATTATTTGGAGTGCCTTGGAACTTGCACACATCAATGGAAATCCTTCTCATTGACAACAATGGGAATAAAACAATATATATTGATTGTTAGATCTTGCAGGTTACTCGACTTCAATGGATTGATTCATCTTTGTCAATATTCACTCAGGTACCTTAACACTCATTTACATTACTGGTGAGTTGTCTCACATTGTTTAATGATTTTCATTAGTGATCGGTAATCCAATGATTTATTTGGATGCTCAAGCTCAACACATTCATTCGCATGGTAAGAATTGTACCATGAATTTTGGTTTTGATGAAGAATATATGGTTTCATGGAATCAACAACTTGTAGTAGTATATTTTATCATTTTTTTTGTAGTAGTGCGTTCATATTTTTGTCATTCAATAGTAGCATGATGAAGCACTACTACAACTCTTCCTCATTTCATTTCATTTTCGGAGAAAATTACATTAATTTGAAGTCATCGTGCATTATGTTTCATGGTTTATACTTCATCATACGTCACAAAGTCCAAATTGGCATATTATGCTAAGAGAAAACACTTTTCTAAATAAAAACATAGACAACTATGGAAAATTGCAATTTGGGCAATTGTTATTATAGCAACTTGTTCGAGACGCAGTTTTGGCACAAAGATTACAAGAAACTGGAGAAAAAGTAAAAAAATTCTGAGATACTGGGTTTTCTTAGAGTATGATAAATTGAATAATATGGGTTGTAGAATTCCAAGAGAGAGAAATTTTCCAGGACATTTCAAGTGTGTTTTTAAGGTAGATATTCATTTTTGACCATTGTGCACACATCAAGTCAACATTTAGTATTTTTGAACAACAATGTCTTTTATTCATCAAAATGGGATTTTGAAGGCATATGGCAGTAAAAAAGGTAAAAATACACCATTTCCCTTTTAAAACACTCATTTTTGTCTCAAAATGAGTTCTTGTTATACATTTTTGTTGCAACATTAGGTAGCATGAAGGGTGAAACTAGGCAGAAATTGATTCGATTGTATCTTAAAAATAGTGCATCTGCTAGTCTTGAAATTTCTATGGTAAATCAATTAAGGTAGGGTAAATAAATGCGCAAAACTTCAAGTAATTTCACTGTGTATTTTTCAAGAAATTGGCCACTTTCACCTACATTCATTTCTAATTTTTCTCAAGATCCGTGTACCCATTGGGTGAGATTTTTTGTGGGAAGGTGCATAATATTAATAGAAATAACCTTTTGTACTATTCAAAAACCCCCCATTTATTATATTAATATTTAGTATTGTATTAATAAATGGGTACCCTTTTAAAAAAAAATAAAAAAAAAACTTAACAAATAAGAGCGTTCCTTTTTGAAACCATTCAGAATGTAACTTTGGATAAACTAAGATATCAAACCAAGTCAATTTGTGATTAGGAATCCTGATTTATCGTAAATCATAGGATCTGAAGCAACAAAGGTTAGCCATGAGGCAGGATCTGCGAGATGCGATAAGAGAAACCCCCTTAAAAGACTTAAAGATAACATTAAATTTTTTATAATACTTAAGGCTTAAACTATTCTTTAAAGTATTTATCGCAATTTCATTGCGACTTTTAAATGAGCACAAAACATACAAACCACAAGAAAATGAGAAATGTGATGTGATTCAGACACGATGGAATATTAAAACTATTATAAAACTACATTCGGGTCAAACATATCGTAAATATCTATTTAGTGAAATAAGCCACTGCATAAAGGAAACATGCTCTAAAAGGAAAAAGGTATGCCACTCATCGAAAATCACAAAACATTAAAGAAACTTTGAATTTCTCTAGTCATAATCTTCAATAATGCGATTTTCGATTTGTGATATTTGCGACTTACAATTTGTGATTTGAAATTTACGATATTTTCGCTTTGGGATATTGCGATTCATCAAAATCACAATATTGACATCACACATAATTCAAACCAATTGGAAATATCTATTTGAAACATGTGATGCAATATTTTGACAAGACATAAAGAAAATCTTATGTAAGACTTGATGCATAGGTAATTAGGTTTAAATGCATTTATTCATTTAATGGCTCGAGATGATAGATATCTTTTCTTATTCTTGTTTGAAATAAAAGCTCCATCCTTATGTTCTTTCAGAATTACTATGCTAATCATGTTTTCTCTTACATTTACCACTCTACATTTTTATCTCATTTTCTCCATTTTTTTGAATTTCAAGAAGTTTTCGAAGAAGATAACACTCACAAAAATGGTTAAGAAATGGAAAAGGACCATAGAGGCTATTGTGCCTCAGCAATCAGACATGCAACCACTCTCCTCTAATACCACCTGTAAAAAATATGGTGGGACTACATCTTGGGAGGCAATGTACAATTTACTAGAGGAAGAAAACCCAAGGCCCTTGGAAACTAAGGCAACAATAGACACCACAGATTCATCGATGCTTCTTACTTCGAAGCAGCATGTTCTTTCCTACACAGGATTGCTGCAAGATTGAAAATATTACAATACACAGATATGGTAAGATGGATTATTGATGAAGTGGATGTTTCAGATAGAACATTCACAAAATCTAGGAAAGACATTATGGGGTCATTCAAACCAGACAATTTGAACCAAATGTACCACCTGCCACAACCACAGAAGATCTATGATAAAGCTTTAATCAAGCATTTTTACAAATAGAATGAAGACCCAATGGACATTATGTTGAATTGTAGGTCTGGCTCTAACAAGCTCAGATTGGAGAAAACCGATATGTACCCCATCGCACCTCTGTCAACCGCACACAATTTTGCAGTAACAATGTTGTGTAGGTTATTCAAAAAAGTTGATACCACCAAGTTTTCCATTGAATGGGTTCCCTTGATTGATTCAATTTTAAATTCTACCATTTTGAATTGGAGTACTATTTTGTCAGATAATTTAGCCATGGCCATTAGAGAACACAGGCATAATAGGATTGTCTCCACTCGGGTTATCCCTCCCTTTTACAAGAGTGCTTATGTCATGGATGCTATATTTTTTTGCTCACATTTTCCAAACATGGGCTAGAAATGGACTTTAAAGGATTCTACCCCCATCCATGTTTATCATAAAATATTGTTTGAATCATATTTTGGCTTTGATTTTTATAAAATTTGTCATGTTGTCATGCTGCCAATTTATCAGACCATTTTTAATAAGAAATCCCCCAGGCTTTTAGATGAAGCAAAGATAGACATCATTGCAGTGGCAAGATGGTTTGGTGAGGAATTTTCTACCTATATCAGAGTTTTCAGGAGTATTACAACTCCCCATGTTCTTCCATATTATGTTCCAGATAAATTACTGGCACAAGATATTTCTTATCAGACAATGGGTGATGGTATAACCAAAACCCTTCAAGAGCAGAAGAAATCCATCTAGCAAACCTTCCCATTGCAATGTTGTTTCCAGGAAAACTAATGTCACTATTTGATCTGCTAGTCCCACTAAGACGGGTAGCTATCTTAGAAACAAAAAATTCAAAGCAACTTGTGTTTTTCTTTATGTATGATAGATAAGAGAAAAGCAGAGAGCACCAACCTCAATATTTCGCTTGGCTCCTTGTTTGTTTCCTCTCTCCTTTGATAGAGTTGGCCGCTCCTTTCTCACTTGTCCCACTTCAAAGAACACCTGTAGAGACAAAGCAGCAAAATACCATCAAAGAATAGAGATCTATATAATACAATAAACAATGTAGAATCAAAAGTACATTAACCATACAATTGCATTCACCATCACAAGATTTACAAGAACACAAGTATATGGAGGAAAACCCAAATAACTTTATTGATAATAGAAGTAGAGGAGAGGATTACAACCTAGTTGTCTGATCCAACATCATCCTCCCAACATGAGAGCCCTCTTCACATCATGAAAAGCAAGATCACCCAACAATACAATGTCTCAAAGAGAAACCAACAACACTTCCTTACATATTACAAAATTCCTGCCTCTAGATCTCTCAGATCAGGGATCCATATATAGATGTTTGTAGAGGGGTGAGTCAGCTTCTGGGTTTTTCATTAGTGTCATTTCACTGATATTTCTTGGTTCCACTTGGAGATTTCATGATCTCTTACTCATCCCTGGGCGAATTAAGAGAGGCGAGTGTCATATGAGAAGTTTCTAGAAGATTCTCTGAGTTTCCACTTAGCAAACTGTCTCTGCTATTTGTCTACTCTCACTCATCACACCCTACAGAAGGCATTTTCACTATGCATCACACCTCTTCTGTGTAGCAGGTGAGATGCATCACACCTTGACCAAGGAGCAGTCTGTATGGTCTAGTTTTGGCCAGTTCTGAGTGGTTTTTCAAGGAGAACCTCTGGGAAATGATGTAATAAATTGACCATGATCCTTTAGGATGTGAAACAAAACGTTTAGGTGTTTAAGAGTCCTTGGTTCATTGACATATGTGATTGGGGTTGCAATTCCCAAATATGTCTATAACAATTGCCCCCTAAAGCATGAGGTCGTAAATCTTCTAATGTTAGGTGAAATGCTTTATCATGAGGATCCGAGGTTTTTTGAACTAGAAGGTGACCTGTAAAAAATACAGTACAATACATTATCTTCATATTATTTTCATGATCTAGCCGAGGCGGGCATTCCCATGCTCAACTTTATAAATTCTTTTTCATGTACATAAGACAGATAATCGTCTGCTCTTGCAGACTGGTGATTCTTGTTGAGCCATCATCCTTTAGCTTGGATGATCATCTGTGCAGCTACGGTGTACATTTGATGTCTTTATCTTCCTGAATATATCGCATCCCAGATGGATGAAACTAGATCCAGGGTCTTCAAAACTCGTCCCATCTTTGCCCGATGTACAAGTCGATCCGTGTGAAAAGATGTTTTGAAGTCAAACATAGAAAGACATTGCCTGATTACCAGCCAATGATGTAAGTTGTTAACAAGTGCGAGAGGAATCACTGATAATGATAATGACCCTCAAGGTACTATAGTACAATTTACGTGGTGTGAATATAGGATCTGATGTCGAACACCATGCAAAATCTTTCGGTTGAAGGCCATTGATGTAAACCTGTTGCCGGAAGTGAGAAACTTTCCATTGAGGCATGCAAGATTCAAAGTACTGAAAGGGTTGTTCCTAAGTCAACTTCTTGGATAATGAGCTGATGTAAAGAAGAAGTGACCTATCAAGGGAGGGCCTTAATGAATCCCACATCTATGACACGAAACGAAGCAAATGATTTTCTAGAGGTGGAAATGATCTGAGGATACAAGGTTCAGGAGTGTCGGTCATGAAAAATGGAGAGTGGAGGTATTACAGTGGATGAGGCATTATCTGGGTTGGTGAATTATCTGAATGAATTCTCTTGAACATATCGGTGACACTGTGATGGATTGGTAGTGTTAACCCTAAAAATGGATGGCAGGGAGGACCAATGGTGATGTGACTGGTGTTGAGGGATCCATTTATAGATATTTGTAGAGGGGCAAGTTAGCTTCTAGGTTTTTTACTAGTGTCATTTCACTGATACTTCTTGGTTCCACTTGGAGATTTCATGATCTCTTACTCATCCCTGGGCGAATTCAGAGAGGCAAGTGTCATATGAGTAGTTTCTAGTAGATTCTTTTAGTTTCCACTTAGAAAACTGCCTCTGCCATTTGTCTACTCTCGCCCATGGCACCCTACAGAAGGCTCTTTCAGTATGCATCACACTTGGCTAGTGTTACAGTTAGTATGCATCGCACCCTTAGAACTGAGCAGTCTGTATGGTCTAGTTCTGACTAGTTCTGAGTGGCTTTTCAGGAAGAAATTCTGGGAAATGATGTAATTAGTTGACCTTGATATTTTAGGGCATGGAACAACACTTTTAGGGGTCTAAGATCCCTTGGTTTATTGACATATGTGATTGGGGTTACAGTGCCCAAATATGTCTATAACAGTTTCCCCGTAAAGCATGAGGTCATAAATCTTCTGATGTCGAGTGAAATTCTTTATCATGAGGATCCGAGGTTTCTCGAACTGGAAGGTGACTTATATAAAATACAATACAATACATTATTTTCATTTTATTTTCATGATCTAGTTGAGGGGGACATTCCCATGCTCAACTTTATAAATTCATCTTCATGTATATAGGATAGATAATCGCCCACTGTTGCAGACTGGTGGTTGAGCCATCATCCTTTAGCTTGGATGATCATTTGTGCAGCTACCGTGTACACTTGATGTCTTTATCTTCCTGAATATATTGCAGCCCAGGTGGATGAAACTAGATCTGGGGTATTCAAAACTCATTCAATCTTTGCTCGATGTACAAGTCGATCCATGTGAAAATAAGTCCTGAAGTCAAACATGGAAAGGCATCGCCTGATTACCAGCCAATGATGTAAGATGTTAACAGGCATGAGAGGAATCATCGATAATGATAATTACCCGCAAGGTACTACAGTAAAATTCACGTGGTGTGAATATAGGAACTGATGTCGAACACCACGCAAAACGTTTGGTCGAAGGCCATTGATGTAAACCTATCCCCGGAAGTGAGAAACATGTCGTTGAGGAATTCAAGTTTCAAAGTACTGAAAAGGTTGTTCCTAAGTCAACTTCTTGGATAATGAATTGATGTCGATAAGAAGTGACTTGTCGTAGGAGGGACTTAATGAATCCCACATCTACGACATGAAACGAAGCAAATGATTTTCTGGAGGTGAAAACGATCTGATGATACAAGGTTCAGGAGTGGTGGTCATGAAAAATGGAGAGTGAAGGTATTGCAGTGGATGAGGCATTAGCAGGGTTGGTGAATTCTCTGAGTGACTTCTCTTGAACATATCGACGACACTGTGATGGATTGGTAGCATTAACCCCATGGATGGTACAGAGGACCCATGGTGATGGTGAATAGAATAACCCAACCCAACTTAGTCATGGTGATGGAGTGAAAGTGTCATGTTCAAGAGCAACCTACTACTGATGAAGTTCTTCAACTTTTCTTCCTTCTTGCCCCAGTCATTGCTGACCAATACCTCTTTATTTTTGTCAAGCTTGAGGAGGATAGCATATGCTCGTTCTATAATTTTCCCTTCAAGCAAACCCGTCACTATGCTTTAGCGAGCCTAGTGACAATGAAACTTGCTCTTGTTCGGATGGACAAGTTTGTCGTTGTTGTTTTTTAACGAGTTTAACGACAAAGATAACTCGGTCCTTTTCATATTTATAGAGTTTGAAAAGAGACAGAAAGGAAACTCCAGTAGTCATTTTTCATGGTATAATCCCTTAAGTTTGAAAAAGTATAAAATAATACGAAAGGGATGACTTTTCGGTAGTTTTAGCAAGCCGAACAATACAAGTGCTTGATATTTTTGTAGAATGATCCCTCAAGTCTAAAAAGATTAAAATATAGAGGAGGGATGGAACTTCCCTTTACTTTAACGTGCTAGAAATGCCAGTAGCTCGGCGATCTTTTCATATTTTATGAGTCTAGAAAGAGCTTAGAAGAGACTCATTCTTGAGGAATGAGTGATGTATCCAGGTAGCAACTAGTTCTAGGTAAGTTTGGAACTTCTCAAACACGACATTGTAACAAGGGTGGCTAACAGAATCACTCATCGCAACTATTCCTCAAAAGGGTAAACAATCAAGTGGAGCCATATGATTGGAAAAAAGAGTGGAGGTGATGGTAAGAACATGACCAAGGCTCAAAAGGCTAATAGAAATGCGATCACAAAGGTTATTTACCTAGGGTGGATTCATTTTTTAATGAGCTTGAATCTTTTATAAACTATGCTCAGTGGTGGGTTTAATTTTAATGAGCTTGAACCCTGCGATAACAATGCTCATTCCAGTCGTCTTTTAAAGATGTCTCTTATCGGTTGTGGTTCATTTTTTAATGAGCTTGCCCCATGCGAAACTTTTCTCATTGCCTTTTGTATGCAGGCTCGAAACAACCAACTATGGAACTAAGAGTTAGTGAACTACTGAGGTTAGGTAGGATAGTTTAGAAAAAACATTTCCTTTGCTTTGTCAGGGCTTCCAACAAAGGTGAATGGTGGATCATACCAATCACCGAACCTAAGTAGTTGAAGTTAGTAAAATGCTACAAGGGTAGAGTTACGCTGGTCACTTTTCACTTGCGTAAAAAAGGTTTGGATGACCCTAGGTATAAAGAAAAGTAAAGTTTCTAGGTTACCATATGGAAGTCCTTGCATTTAAGCAGGATTGGTCCATCTGCAGAGCAGACAGAACACTTCCTTGGCTTTTTCTGTCAAAATAGATAAAGGTGAAAGGTGTGGGTCGGCAGTTCCAATCACATAACCTTTGAGGAGATCCTATTTCATACTGATCCCATATCCTACACAGAGATGGTGTTTCAGACCAATCATATAACTTATGACGAGGAGACCCTGTTTCGGACTGATTCCATATCCTACACGGAAATGGCGTTTCAAACCAATCATATAAGCTACGATGAGGAGATCCTATTTTGTACTGATTCCATATCCTACATGGAAATGGAATTTCAGTCCAATCATATAACCTATGAGGAAATCTATATTTTCATCTAGGTTCGCCTACTGAAGCAGAACAGGGTGCATGCCCCCTAAGCTTCATTACATTCACCGAATTACTCGCGGTAATTAGGTGGATGAACTGGAGGTTGAAGAGACACTCCCTATGCAAAGAGACCATTTAGGGATGGTTTTTGACTCTTTTGTGTGTTTGAACCACGAAATGAAAGCTAGTTAACAAGTTGTACCATTATGCCATCATACGGGAAACACATCACCCGAAACAGTGAGGAAACAATAGCTCCCATGCTGTAAATATAGTCACGCCCAAGGAGTAGATTTTAATCTAGTGGCCCTTAGACTACTATCATGTTCAAGTGAACGTTTTCCCTTCTCAAAGTTATAGGCACATTTGGAAGGATCCCTAATGGTCGACTGGTTCCTTTGCTGAAGCCTGACAAATTTCGATTTTCAGGAAAAAGCAATGGTGAACCAAGTGCTTTCCAAGCAGTTGAGGAAAGGATACTCACAATAGCCCCTTCATCTATGATAGTGCCAGCCATGATCATTATGTAAACTTGTACTATGATTCAGAATGGTACATTAGATGGAAGGCAGGGTCCCACTAGTAGATTCCAATAAAACGAAACGACTAGATTACTTGGAGGGGGGACCGAATAAACGGTTGGATGAATCTCTTGAAATGGAGAAATTCCCTCTTGTGGTAGAGGAATGGGTAGATTACCCCCATGTTCATCATACTCTGTGGTAACAAAAAGAATTTGAACGGTGTCTTTCTCGTTCCCTTTGGAGACTGTATCATCTGAAGGTAGACCTTCTGAAGGCAAGACTAGGTCGACTGTCATCTCAACCTATTGACTTTGGTCCGGTATGGACTCAGAGGGTTTATCTTCAATGTTAGGCATTTCGACCGACAACTGAGGTGTGTTAATCGGATTTTCAACTAGCAATGGACTTGGCAAGAGTTTCTTGTATCTAGGTGGAAGTTGCTGCGGTGAAGTAGGATGGTTATCCAAGACACTTTTAGCTTCATCTAGAAATGGACAATGGTGGAGTGCATGATTTCCCTCACACAACCTACAAGGAAATTTAGATCTTCTTTTTTTTCCATTGATTTCACTTTCACTAGTCGATGGTGTACTCTCAACATGATTGACAAAGGTTGATGACACCGGATGGTGCAAGCAGGGAGACCAGTCTCTCAAGATCCATAGAATTCAAGGGAAATCTCGATGAAATTGGTTTCCTTTGCAAATTATGCATGGAGATTTTGGTTTGGAAGGTGAAGTGTGCGGATTTTCGCCAGACGATGTCTAGTTGCCCCCTTGCTTGACTGGCTTCCTCTTCTTCTTCTCCTTCACTTTCTTCTTCTTCTCAGTTACTTAGTTTTTAGTACCACTAGCTTCACCAAGTGAAGAGGAAGAAGGAGAAGGATAAACAAATGAAGTAGAAGGTGAGGGAGAAACTCTAGTATCATATGGTTACTGATTCGATTGCTGAGGAATTACGGTGTTTTGAACAGCAGAGGTTGAGAATAGCCATATCGGCAGGCCAATTGTGATTCCTGGAATGGACAATGTAGCCATGTATGGAGCACCAATATCTCCCCAAGAAGAGAAAGGACTAGGATTTCCCCCAAGGGGAAATCATTGATTGGTGGACTCCATTACCTCAAACTAAGTTCAACGAGGGAACATGGATGTTATTTTGGATTAAATAAATTTTATGACGCTTTGACACAACTTACTTTTTCAATTTTTAAGAGTCGAGAAAAATCTAAAGGTGACTCTGGTTGCCTTTGATTTTGAATGAGCCCGAAGTGACAAGTGCTCAGATGGACCTTTTCTTTTAAGGAGCTGAAAAGGAACGAAAGTGACTACTCTGGAAATCTAGACAGAGGGATTACCAAACCAATCGAAAGACCGCAATATACACCTTGGTAGTAAATTAAAGAGAAATTACCAAGGATTTTACGTACGGTAGTCAATCTTCCTGAATTCTGTGTTTAGTGCATTTTGATTGATAGGTAGGTAGACACAACTTCATAAGGATAAAGGATATCAGCCTATTGTGGTATCCCAATATATACTCGACGGTACGGGGAGTACAAGTCCGTACTGGCACATGTCATATCAAACAGGAGGAATCACCCAACTTTCGGTGAAAACAATAGTTACCAGGATTTACGACACCGAAATACGTCTTTAGCTTAGACTTCTAGATGTTGTGCGTTAGGTTCCAAAACATTTTTTATGTTCATTGAGGTTTATTTTATAGTTGATCTTTCTTAAGAAGTTTTCCTTCCAAGGTTCACCGCGTGATGTAGATGTAAAATTCCTAAATATGCAATATAAAATGATAAACAATCCTTTGTTTTCTTTTAGCAATGAAAATCCTAGTTACTAAAGACAGAAGAGTATGATTCTTTCAACAGAGAGCAGAGAACACACACTAAATGCACTTTTCCTAAATTAATTTCCGCATGCAGTCTAAATGCAAATGCACATGCATGTATTTATTTTTCCGTTTCCTTAATGTGAGAATGCCAAAAATAAAACTCAGTACAGATCTGAACTACTTTTATTCAAAGCGACACTTTAGCAATTTCTTTTTCAAAACGAAAGGAAGAATAAGATGACACTTTCAATTTTGAATGGAAAACTGCTTTCGACACTTCAAATCAAATACAATGGCAAAAGTACAATTGACTATCTAAAAGAGGAAGACTTTACGACACTCTTTTTCTTGACTCAAAATGACAGTTGCGACACTTTCGAATCAAAAGACGACAGTTTGATTAAGCTACTTTTGCAAAGGAGGACTATAAATGATGAAAAATACATAAAAAAACATTCAAAATTCCTTATCAATGGAGGCTGAATAATGTAAAGGAAGAAGGCTTCAACAATGATATACTTATCAAAAGCAGCAAAATTACTGAATAGAGCTAAAAACAATGAAGAAAAAATCAGTTTCCAGAGAGGGAAAAAGTCTCATTCAATCATTGCACTTGTCCTTAAGGGAAACAAGGATGTATCTCGCCTGCAACACATGGGAGGTATGATGCATCTAGACTGCCAATGAGAGACAATCTGATGGTCTAGAGAATGAAACTGAGCTTGGTTTTTGCTCAAAATTTGCAGCTAAGCTATGATACATAGTAAACACAAAGTATAGGGGTATGATCTTATGAGGTTATTGAGCTACCACCACGACACTTAGGATGTTTGCAAGTTAGATGGTCAATTCATAAACCAACCCAGAGATTGATTGAAGCAGCATTGATATACTTTTAACTTCAGGCTCCGTCTATAGTTTATAAAGAAAACAAATAGAAACAAACAAACAAACTATTCGCTCCCCAGTGGAGTCACCATTTTATTTCTGGGAAAACTAGTGTCTCTATTTGATCTGCTAGTCCCACTAAGAGAGGTTGCTATCTTAGAAACAAACAATTCAAAGCAACTTGTGTTTTCCTTTATGTATTATAGATAAGAGAGAAGCAGAGAGCACCAATCTCAATCTTTCGCTTGTCTCCTTGCTTGTTTCCTCTCTCCTTTAATAGAGTTGGCTGCTCCTTTCTCACTTGTCCCACTTCAAAGAACACATGTAGAGACAAAGCAGCAAAATACCATCAAAGCATAGAGATCTATAATACCATAAACAATGTAGAATCAGAAGTACATTAACCATACAATTGCATTCACCATTACAATATTTAAAAGAACACAAGTATATGGAGGAAAACTCAAATAACTTATTGATAATAGAAGTATAAGAGAGGATTACAACCTAGCTATCTGATCTAGCATTATCCTCCCAGCATGAAAGCCCTCTTCACCTCATGAAAAGCAAGATCACCCAACAATACAATGTCTCAAGGAGAAACCAACAACACTTCCTTACAAATTACAAAATTCCCCCCTCTAGATCTCTCAGCTGAGGGATCCATATATAGATGTTTGTAGAGGGGTGAGTTAGCTTCTGGGTTTTTTATTAGTGTCATTTCACTGATAGTTCTTGGTTCCACTTAGAGATTTCATGATCTCTTACTCATCCGTGGGTGAATTCAGAGAGGCAAGTGTCATATGAGAAGTTTCTAGAAGATTCTCTACGTTTCCACATAGCAAAATGTCACTGCCATTTGTCTACTCTTGCTCATCACACCCTATAGAAGGCCTTTTTAGTATGCATCACACCTCTTGTGTGTAGCAGGTGAGATGCATCGTACCTTGACCAAGGAGAAATCTATATGGTTCATTTTTGGCTAGTTCTAAGTGGTTTTTCAAGGATAACCTCTGGGAAATGATGTAATCAATTGACCATGATCCTTTAGGATGTCGAACAACACTTTTAGGGGTTTAAGAGCCCTTGGTTTATCGACATACGTGATTGGGGTTGCAGTGTCCAAATATGTCTAGAACAAATGTGGTGCTTTCACGTTGCATGATCTCGGGCATGGATCAAAAGAAACAGAACATCACAACTCTAAACCTGGCTACCATGCCAGGTAGACAGTATGACCCTGACAAGATCTCTAAGAGTTTCACTCCTATGGTAAAAATCAGGCAATTCATTCATGGGGATGATGGGTTTGATGATCTCTTTGAGCAAGCCGAGATATTTTCAAAAGTTTTTCATTTAGCATCACTAAATCTAGAACAAGAGGACCTCATATAATTCAACATATACAAAAATTAAGGGCTCGAATAGGTCCCTTTGGACCTATTAAAAATTGAATAAGTAAGAGAACCTACTCCCAACGTAAGCCTAGAGCAGAGTTCCAAGCACAATTCTAATGAAGAATCACAAGAAAAGTCATTTCAAGGTGTAGAAGACTATGAACACAAATATGAGAATAAAGAAGGAAGCCCCAAGGCAGACCCTGAACACTATATGGAAGAAAATATTGAAGAAATGACCAAGAAGGTCTCAACTAAACAATACAGGGAGATTGGTTCCCCATAGGTTGAAATAGAAAAGATCACAGTCATCAATCTGGAACAAGAGTGGGCACAATTTAATAAAAAGCTCCAAACATAGACCAATATTGAAGGTACTTCTAGATTTCAGACTCCACAACACACTCAATAAATTATAAATACAGAAGCTACAATACAAGAAATTGTAACTATTCAAGATATTGAAGTCATCCCAACACACCCAATTTCTGATATTGTTTTAAAGATTGAACAAATACCATCACTGGACATATTATACAACCTTACACATAAGGTTGTAGTAAAAAGGTAAAGGAAGAAAAGAAAATTGGATGTATCGACATCATCAACTCTTGGAAGAAAAACAATGGAGATAGTGTGGAGACACACCTCCATTGATCCATCAGAAAATATTACAAATCTATCGCAATTTGTGGGCCCCTATGCAGCTGCAACAATTGATAAGGCAACAAAAGTTTGAGTTTTACTAAAATAAAAAGAAGAAAGAATTAATCTGCTTGAACAACAACTTGAGCAAGAAAGACAAAGCACCAATAAGCAAGCGGAAATGCAACTAGAACAACTTCAACAAAATTTTGAGCAAATGACACTACAACATCAGACAAACATTATAGAGAAGAACACACAGATTTACCAAATGAAGGCTATACTTGATAAATTCAAAGACAATCCTCAAAAATATGAATTGATTAAAGAGGCTCTCGAATTAAATTCTCTTTTAGCACAACAACAGGAAATATTCTAGCAAAGAATCTCATTGATCAATCCTTATTGTGAATCAAGTGACAAATTAAACAATCAAGCGAATGATCAAATATTAGAATATGAGGAGGTAAATAAAAGGATATTAGAATTCATTTCTTGGCAAGAATTTGAAGAAGGAAAAAAGTCTGATCTACAAAGTATCGAAGAGTCCCACAAGGACATCTTATTTAAAGATTGTGACATACAGTTAAAAATCAAATGGAAAGGGCAGCAAAAAGGGGAGCTAGTATAGCAAAAAACATTATTGAAGCTGTCAATGAAAACCTCCACACTGCCAATCTTATCAAAGAATGTAGGGCAGAGGCTCTCCCAGACATTAAATAGTTAGAATAGCAGTGGAAAGAAACTTCCCAAACAAATGCAGAAGCAATCAAGCAACTGTCTAAGCTTGATTGGGAAACCTATTGGTAGTTTCTGGTAAAGGAACATAATTATTGGATGAATCTAGACTGTTTAACTAATTCTTCTCAAAAGGTGCCACCACCTCTCATTGATGTTGTATTCATGAGGAAATTGAGATCTAGAATTGGCCAACCTCCCTAGGTTAAGCCAATGATAGAAATCCGTGAGCTCAAGGACAAAATGGCTCAATGAGACCATTCAATTTGGATAAGCTTGTCATCATTTATTTTTATTTTAGTTTGTATTTCACTTATTCTGAGGAAGGTTGTTTGAGACCTCCTCATCTTTTTGTGTAATAACATATTTTTGAAACATATGTGTATTATTTAAACCTCTCTAATGCATTTAGAGAGAGGTTCGGGATTTTATCAAAAAACACTTTGCAAGAGATTGCACTTTTGTAATTTTGTGAATGTTTTGATGAAATAATTGGAACATGATCTAATTTTCTTGGATATTTAAGCGCACTCTACTAAATTTTCATTTCTGTACTCTTAGAGTATATTTGATTTAAAGAAGCGGATCAATATTTTTGATATCATGAGTAGGACCTTTCATATCTGGTACTTTTATCTTATGATTGTGTTTCGTTTATGAATTAGCAGTAATTTTTCTTCTATTGTGTTATGTAGCAAATCTGAATTACAGTTATACATCAAATGAATTTTGTATAAATGTTTTAGTTGTAATTCCTTATTGAGTACATGATCAATTGATATATGCGATATACTTTTCATAATTATTTTGCATAACTATTTAGTCAAATCAATTATCTTTACATGATTTCTCATCTTATAGCAATTGAATGATGTTTATTAACTTTTTCTTTAAGACATGTTTGTAGATCACATGATTTGAGTAATTCCCAGGTATATAGTAAGATAAAGTCAGAATAGATGGATGCATGGTTTACTGCTGAGATATCTCATTTGTGTTAGATCATTTTGCATTATATCTTATATCAACCCAACATCATTATCATATCAATTCTCACTAGGAAACTATTCCCATTATCCCCAATGAGAGTCACCACACCAAATGGAGAAGGAGTTTCTTTCAAGGTCCGGACCGGGTTGTTATCCCCCGTGTTGTTGCAACGAAATCTTGGTGCTTCAACATTTTTGGTCCTAGAAGGATGTCCATGACTGTGAATGGGAAAGAGAACTGATTATAAAGAAAAAAGCAATCTTAATAGTCACTCCCCTTCTAGATGTCCTCCAACTTTTAGATCCCCATCTAGAACTACAATCTCAAGATCAGAAGTTGAGCAAACCTCTCCAAAATCTGCTAGTGAATCTCAGGGAACACCTTATTCAGATTACAACCCTAAATCTATAGAATTTCGGACTTTGATAGAGAATTTAGATCAAATCTCTATTTCAGCTGAAAATCCTAGAAGTTCTCAGTCATCTGAAGAAAGCATTTCCTCTGTTTTATAACCAAGACGAATATTGACTCATTCTCAAAGCAAGAAGATTGAAATTCCTCCATTTTATTTTACCATATCTTCCTTCCAAAAGAATATCAAGAAGTCTAAATCACAAACATCCACTAGCGAATTTTTTTCAAATTCACCACCTCAAATCCCTTCATTCCCTCCACTGATTCCAACAACTTCCATTTCAATTATTGGTGCTAGTTCTTTTAATTCAAGCACCCAACCTTCTTTTTCTTCAACTCTAACTCCATCCACATCCTCATTCACGCAAAGCCCTCTTATCATCTCATCCATTAAAAATATGATGGCATGAAAACAACCTCCACCACTAGTATACCCATGGAATAATCGTGGTGCTGTAGCAATTGCAGCTCCTCTTCACCCTCTTCCCAAGCATCTTGAAAGATGGTTGTCAAAATTTAATCCTGATGATGGACTACTAGCAAAATAACATCTCCATAACTATATGATGGCCATCAATTTAAGTGGAGTTTATGAAGAATATTGTGTCATTAGATTACTTCCATATACTCTCACAAGATCAACAATATCCTAGTATTTTTCATTTCCTCCACACTCCATAACTAGCTGGGATATGTTTCAAGAGAAATTCCTAGATAAGGTTAGTGCATCGCTCATTAATTAATTGTATAATTTTAAGGCTAAAACATAATAAAAGGTCAAATCTTTCAACTCTCAATTCAAAAAACTACTCAATAAAATTCCAACTACATCAACCCCTGGTGTTGATGTGAAAATTGAGTGGTACATATCTTCCCTTCCTTCCAATATAGCCCTTATTGTAGATAAAGAGAATTTGGCCACATTGGCTGAGAGCATGAAGGAAGCTCTTTCTGTTGAGAAACACATAATTGCTCTCGAAAAGAATACCTATCATGAAGAAAGAAAAACTAAAAAAGATACTTTTACAGATGACTCTAAGAAGAAAGCCCCGAAAGATCCTTTTGATCTTGAAGGCCTTTAGAAAGTATTGAAAACCATGTCTAATGAAATGGTTGAAATGAAGAAACAGGTTGTTGAATCCTCTACTCCTAAAACACCTTTCAAATCTTTTAGGAGGAATAAATCTTCTAGTTCTTAGCCACAAAATACCATATCTAATGTTGAGTCCTAATTAGAAGAAGAGGAAGAAGACAACACTCTGATTGAGGAAGAAACAAAAGAAGAAGAAGTGGTCGAAATAAATTGGATGTGGGAATTTATCCTTCCAAACGAAGAAGAACAAGAAGATTTTCCTTTTAGCACCAGAATTAAAGGGCCAACTAATATAACTTAGCCAAATCAAAAGAAGAAAAATTCAACTCCTGCTGCTAAGGAAAAAGCAATCAGCAAAAAGTCTTCTCTTAAGGCTTCATAGACAAATCCATCTTCATCAAATCTTCCATCTACATCAAAGACCCTAGTAGTTACTGATAACATGGAGTATAAAATTATGGAAGACATGAAGAAGACTAGGGCTAATATTTCACTACATGAACTTAGCAAGCTAAAGCAATAACATAATTTTTTTCTTAGAGAACTAAATGCAATTCCTACTTCACCCCTACATGTTGTTCTCGTATCTCAAGCTGCTAAAGGCATGGTTAAACCCTCTAATCCTTCAAACAAGGTCGATCCTACAAATTATATCCTTATTGGTGATCGACCTCTCTCACACATGCCTCATTTACTCTTAACTTAGGAAATTTTCAATAGAAACCTTCACAATTATTTGATTGACTCAGGAACCTCTTCTAATATAATGTCGACAATAGTCTGTGCTAATCTGAACACTACTCCTCAAAAGTATGTTGTTCACATAGCTCAAGTTTACAAGACTAAGGTAGAGGTATTAGGGGAAATAAATTCACTTAGGATTTGACTTTCCTCAATTCCTAAAGTCTGCCAAATAATTGATATATTGGTCGCTGACATTCTTGAATTCTATGGTCTTATTAGATGTAGAGACAGGTATGAGAAGCTCCATGGATATTTTGCTATAGACTAGTCTCACATGTGCCAACCATATAATGGAAATCCAAAAAAAAAATTGAGTTGACCAAGAGAAACACATGAAATACAAAAAAAACTGAATTTTAAGGTGATAATGAGCCAGTAGCATTCAATAATAACATTATTGGAAACTATTCGGCTGAGTCATTTTTAGGGAACTTTAAAGCACATGAGTCTCCAATTTTGGATAATATTTTCACCTCACAGATTGAAAATTTCTCACAAAAAAATGCTTCCAAGTGTAAAAATTGTGTAAATAAAGCTATAGTTAATACTTTATTTTGGACTTTATACTTTGATGGTTCCAAATCTAACAATGGTCCAGGAGCTGGTTGCATTTTAATCAACCCAGATGGAGAAAAAATCATGTTAGCTTGCAGATTAGAATTTCAATGTAGAAATAATACTACATAATACGAGGCATTGGTTCAAGAAATATATAAAGAAGTTGGTCTCAACATCAAATGCTTGTAGGTTTTTGGATATTAAGAAATTATCATTAAACAGGTAAGAAATACTATTCAATTCTTTTCTAGACATCTTAGGCATTATCAATTATTAGTCCAGGATCTTACATATCATTTTTTGGCATTTAATATTTCTCCTGTACTTGGAATACAAAATGCCAATGCAGATGTGTTAGCTAATGTTACATGAAAACAGATACCATCTGAGGATTATAGTTTTTCCATTGAGTTAATTTTTAGACCATCCATTCATGAAAATGTCACCAATTGGAGAGTCTTGAACTATGATTATGATATTTTAAATTTTTGAACATCAGAGGGGTCATATGATGACCAAGTCATAGATGAAAATGAGCATGAACTTCAGTTAAAATAGAAAGTTGAGGAAAATTGAATACGTAAATCTGTAGTCAACTTATAAGATCTTTATGATCGCAAAGACATTTAAGAAGTTAACTAATGCCAAAATCCAAAGCTCAACCCTAAGATCTGAATTAGTAAACCTTGGAACTGATTACAAGCCTTAGAACAATAATCTTGGCCGTGGTCTATCCTTTGATGACAGATCATCATTCATTCTATTGTTGAAGAAGTACATATGTATATTTATTTGGGATTATTCTGATCTCAAAACTTATGATACTTCTATCATACATCACACCATTCCTATGATCTCTAATGTTAAACTAGTGCAACAGAAGCTAAGGAAGATTCACCCAAAGCTTCAAAGTCAAATCAAATCGGAGTTGAATACACTCCTAAAGGCTAGAATCATATTTCCTATTAGGCATTCAAAATGGGTGTCGAATTTAGTGCCTGTTAGAATGTGTTGGGTTGTGTTATATTCTTTCCATGACTAACCCACGTAGTGAACAGGGGGGTTAGAGGGGGGGTGGAGCCCCCCCTTCGTTGCACCAATTGTGCAGTGGGGGGGTCACAGGGGGGGTGGCAGCCCCCCCTATTTGGGGGGTTTGAGGGGGGCGGGTGGCCCCCCTCTACGGGGTCCGGGGCAGCACCTAGAGAAATTTTTTTTTGGACCCTATATTAGGTTGGGCGAACCTGCCTATGGTTTTCGGTCCATGGTTTTGGATGCGATGGTTTTTGGTCCATGGTATTGGATGCTTCGGGATGTATAAATATGTATTGTAACATTGAAAGGAATATAATTAAAAATCAAGCTGGTAGTCCCGGTTTTGGGATCCAGGGGAAAATCTCTGTGTATATGTGTTTTATGTGTTATGCTCTCACATTGTTTATTTTTCTGTGATTTAGAATTCGTATGCAAGTAATTTCTGTACGAGGTTAAAACCTACACTTAGTATTAGAGCTATTTTGGCTTCAAGGGGATGCCTTTGTTGCTGAGGGGTTTCTCTCGGGCCTGTGGTAGACCCTGTTCAGTGGGAGATCTGTGAGATCGATTCTGGTGGTGAAAGAAGATGGCGAGCAGCGGAAAGATAGAGATCGAGAAGTTCAATGGTCATAGTTTTGAGTTGTGGAAACTCAAGATGGAGGATCTGTTGGTGGATAAAGATCAATGGATCACGGTAGATCTAGGTACTAAACCAACGGGAGTGACCGATGAAGAATGGAAGAAGTTGGATCGAAAGGCAAAGAGCACAATATGATTGTGTGTCTCAGATTCAGTATTGTTGAATGTATCAGGGGAAGCTATGGCGAAGGCTTTGTGGGACAAGTTAGGGACTTTGTACCAATCTAAGTCTATGGTGAATAAACTGTTCCTGCAGAAAAAGCTGTATAACCTGAGGATGAAAGATGGAGAATCGGTGACAGAGCATCTGAATGCATTTAATACTGTGGTAAGTCAGTTAGCGTCCTTTGATATTAAAATTTCAGATGAAGATAAGTGCATCAGTTTGTTGTGTTCTCTACCAGATTCGTGGGATAGTCTGGTTATTGCAATAGGTAGCAATGCAACTGCTTTGCAGTTTGATGAAATAGTCTCAGCCTTGCTGACGAAGGAGATGAGATGGAAAAATATGGAGAGCCAGAATGGTGATGCCTTGTCTGTACGAGGACGGTCCCAGAATAGAAACAAAAATAAGTCATCGAGTGGGAGATCTAAATCTAGAGGGAGATCTAAATCTCCAGGAAAACCTGTAAAGGTGGTGTGCTGGAAATGCGGAAAGGAAGGGCACTCCAAAATGGACTATAAATCTAAAGCTCCTGATAAAGGAGAGGGCTCTAATGATGCTCCTTCTGCAGACGCGAAAACCACCTTAGACGAAGGTGGGGATATGTACTTGGCTTCTTCAAGTGCACATGTAGATCATGAGGCATGGTTGATTGACTCAGGTGCATCCCTTCACTTCACTCCCCATAGAGAATGGTTCTGCGAGTATGACAAATACGGTGGTGGTGATGTCTTCTTAGGAGATGATAGGAAGGCTAGAATCATTGGTCGCAGAAAAGTAAAGTTGAAGTTGCAAAGTGGAAGGGTTAGAACACTTCTAGGTGTTCTGCATATTCCTGCATTGGCCAGAAATCTGATTTCTGTAAGCAAGTTGGATGATGTAGTTGTAAAAACAGTGTTTGAGAAGGATACCTGCAAGATGGTTCGGGGAGCACAGGTATTGATGCAGGGAGCTCAGACTGGAACTTTGTACAAGCTACAAGGTAGGACTGTTGTTGATGGGTGCAACAGTTCTGTGGTTCCTGAAAGTGGAGCTGAAAATCTAGTGGTCTCTGGAGAGAAGACCATGTTGTGGCATCAAAGGCTTGGACATATTGGAGAGAAGGGCCTTCAAATACTTCATGGTAAAGGTATGGTAGAAGGTATGAGTAATAGCTCTCTGGATTTTGATTTCTGTGAAAATTGTGTATATGGGAAGTAGAATCGAGTGAGTTTCCCCTCTAGTGCTAAGAGGGCGAAACAAATATTGGAGCTTGTGCACAGTGATGTGTTTGGACCTGTGAAAGTTTCATCACTGGGTAAGTCTATGTACTATGTATCATTTATAGATGACTTCTCAGGGAATACATGGATATATTTCCTTAAGAAGAAATCTCAAGTCTTTGACAGGTTTAAAGAATTTAAGGCTCTGGTGGAAAATCGTACAGAGAAGAAGATAAAGGTGTTTAGGACAGATAATGGTGGAGAGTTTTGCAGTAAGGAATTTGAAGAAATCTGTAAGAAGTGTGGTATAGCATGGCAGAAGACTAATCCATATACACCTCAGCGAAATGGAGTCACAGATAGAATGAACAAGACGTTGATGGAAAGGGCAAGAAGCATGCTCAGTGGTGTCGGGTTAGGAGAGGAATTCTGGGCAGAGGCGGTGGATACTGCATGTTACTTGGTCAACAAGTCACCTTCATCAACATTGGAGGATAAGACTCCACAAGAAGTATGGACTGGTAAGAAACCCTCTCTTTCACATCTGAGGGTATTTGGATGTGATTCATATGTACATGTTCCAAAGGAGAAATGAACCAAGTTGGATAGTAAATCTGAAAAGTGCACCTTTATTGTGTATAAGGATGGTTTAAAAGGTTATAAGCTTTGGAACCCAGTCACACAGAAGGTTGTGTACAACTGAGATGTGGTGTTCAGAGAGGTAAAAGATGTTATTAAACATGAAGTCCAACCAAAGGAACCTGAGAAGATAGAGTTTGAGCTGAAGGAGGAAGAATCAGACTCTGCAGCAGAGGAGGAATCAGAAGATGAAGAGCCACAACCTCTGGCTGTGAGAAGATCAGTTCAAGAAAGAAGGCAGCTAGAAAGGTATAGTCCTTCTGCTTTTTGTTCAAATTTTGCTTTGTCTATTACTGATGATGATCCCAGAACTGTGTAGGAAGCAGTGGATTCAGAGGATGGAAAACTTTGGAAAGAGGCCATGGTTGATGAAATGGCATCTTTGCATAAAAATGAGGCTTGGGATTTGGTGGATTTTTCGACTGGAAGGAAACGCATTGGAAGCAAATGGGTGTTCAAAAAGAAGACAAATGCAGAAGGGAAGGTGGAGAAATACAAATCTCGGTTGGTAGCAAAAGGATATTCCCAAGTGCCGGGAATTGATTTTGGTGATATTTTTTCTCCTGTTGTCAAGGTAACTTCTATTAGATTACTTTTATCTGTTGCTACTGCTTTTGATTTTGAGGTAGAACAGATGGATGTGAAGACAACATTTCTTCACGGGGATTTGGAAGAGGAAATCTACATGAAGAAACCTAAAGGCTTTGCGGTGAAGGGTAAGAAAGAACTAGTATGCAAGTTAAAGAAGTCTTTGTATGGGTTAAAATAGTCACCAAGGATATGGTATCAGAAATTTGATACATTTATACGGGGACTTGGCTTCACCAGAAGCAAAGTAGATCACTGTGTGTATTTTAAATTAATTTGTGACTGTGTTATTTATCTGGTCTTGTATGTGGATGATATGTTGCTAGTTGGAAATGACAAAGAAATTATCCAGGATTTGAAGACCCAATTTTCCTCCAAATTCGACATGAAATATCTTGGCACTTCAAACTATATTTTGGGCATGGAAATTAAAAGAGATCGGGCAAAGAGGAAGCTCTCGTTAAACCAGAGGAAGTATATCGAGACAATACTGCAGAGGTTTAATATGCAGGATAGTAAACTGGTGAAGGTTCCTATTCCTATAGGTGTGAGGTTATCTGCTGAACAATGTCCCAAGACATAAGAAGAGGAATGGGACATGTCCCGTGTTCCATATGCGAGTGCAGTCGGTAGCCTGATGTATGCAATGGTCTGTACTAGACCAGACATTGCACATGCAGTGGGAGTATTGAGCAGGTTTATGTCAAAACTAGGGAAGGAGCACTGGATAGTAGTGAAGCGGGTTTTCAGGTATTTGCGTGGCACTAGTAATTATGGTTTGTGCTACCAAGGAAGACCAGGATTGGACAAAGTGTTGGATATTCGTGGCTTTGTTGACGCAGACTGAGCTGGAGATCTGGATCAGAGAAGATCTACAAGTGGGTATGTGTTTAACCTATTTGGAGGTGCAGTCAGTTGGATGAGTAAGAAACAATCTGTAGTGGCACTATCAACTACAGAGGAAGAATACATGGCAGCCACTCATGCAAGCAAGGAAGCAATTTGGTTGCAGAGATTGTGTTCAAGTATGGGGTTAGTACAGGGAGCTATAAGAATAGACTGTGACAGCCAAAGTGCAATTTTCTTGGCAAAGAACCCTGCTTATCATTCAATGACAAAGCACATTGATGTTCAGTATCACTTTGTGAGGGATATGATAGAAGACAAAAAGGTGTTGCTGGTAAAGGTGGACACTTTGAATAATACTGCAGATGCATTGAAAAAATCTGTGAGCTCTGAGAAGTTCTCTTGGTGTAGAGAAACAATGGGCATTTCAGGGCTAGAAAAATGACTAAGCTCTCAGGTGGAAAGAAAACAACAAGTGGGAGATTCTTGGGTTGTGTTATATTCTTTCCATGACTAACCCACGTAGTGAACCAGGGGGTTAGAGGCGGGGTGGAGCCCCACCTTCATTGCGCCGATTGCGTAACGGAGGGGCGGCAACCCCCCCTGTCCGGGGGGTTTGAGGGGAGTGGGTAGGCCCCCTCTAAGGGGTCCAGGGCAGCACCCTGGGAAATTTTTTTTTGGACCCTATATTAGGTTGGGCGAACCTACCTATGGTTTTCAGTCCATGGTTTTGGATGTGATGGTTTTCGGTCCATCGTATTGGATGCTTTGTCATGTATAAATATGTATTGTAACATTGAAAGAAATATAATGAAAAATCAAGCTGGTAGTCCCGATTTTGGGATCTAGGGGAAAATCTCTGTGTATATGTGTTTTATGTGTTATGCTCTCACATTGTTTATTTTTCTGTGATTTAGAATTCGTACACAGGTAATTTCTGTACGGGGTTAAAACCTACAAAATGAAGAATAGTGACATTCTCATATGCATAGATTTCATAAATTTTGAATAAATCATGTCAGAAAGGCAAATTCCCTTTTCCAACCATGGAACAAGCACTGTAGTCAGTAGCTGGTTATGAGTTCATGTCTTTTCTTGATGGGCTTTCAAGATATAACCAAATCCTGGTTCATCCAGATGATAGATTAAAAACCACGCTCAAAACTAAATGGGGAAGATATGCTTATCAGAAAATGCCTCTTGAATTGATTAATGCAGGTACCACATTTCAAAGAGCTATGGATATAGCGTTTAAAGGACTCATTAACAAATTAGTTTTTATTTACCTACATGATATCACCATATATTCTAGGAAGAGAAGCAACCATTTGAACGACCTCAAGTAGATATTAAACGATGTAAAAAATATGGGATCTTGGTCAATCCAAAGAAGTCTTATTTTTCCTTAAGCGATGGAAAGCTTTTAGTATTTGTCGTATCAAAGAAAGGCATTAATATTGATCCAGAAAGGATTAAGGAAATTGAGAAAATCCCCTTACCTCATAATAAGAAATCCACGTTTTCCTTCTTTGGTTAAATAAATTCTGTAAAAATATTTGTCCCTGACTTTTCACAAAGAGTTTTACCTTTATAGTCTATGATTAAGAAAAAATCAGTTTTCAAGTGGGGTCACAATGAAAGAGAAGCATTTGATTTAATCAAACAAGCTATTATCAACGTTCCCTCCCTAACAACTACCAATTTTTCCAATCATTTTATTTAATATATAAATTTTCATCAGAAACATCATACGCTGTCATTTTGACATAGCTCAATGATCAACATATTGAAGCACCAATTTCTTTTTTTAGTTCAAATCTACAAGGTGCTAACTTAAATTACTCTGTTGTGGAAAAACAAGCCTTTGTTTTTCTTAAGTCTATTAATAATTTCAGACAATTTCTCCTTAAAACCCACACCAAAATCATGGTTCCCCTCCTAGCAGTAAGGCAATTGCTGGTGCAAAGGGAAGTAGGAGGAAAAAGGGCCAACTAGCTAACGACATTGCAAGAATATGATGTCAAAATCAGAGCAGCTAAAATTGTGAGAGGTCAAAGTTTTTGCAGAATGTTAGCTGAAGTAGCTAACTTATCCACACAAGAAGATTCAAGTGATGTTATACAAATATCTAAGGTAAGTGTCAATGATAATGAATCTCAATATGATGATCTCATCTTTTATTTGAAAAATGGATATGCTCTTATGCAACCCAATTACAAAAGAAAAGGGGCTTTGAGATTAAAATAAAATCAATAAGAAATCATCAATGATGTTTTGTTTAGAAAGAACTATGACTCTGTTTTACTAAGGTGCCTTGAAAAATCTGACGCAGAAATGGTTTTGCACGAACTCCATGATGGACTAGCTAGTGGACATTTTGGAGGAGACAAAACATCACATAAAATTTTGGACGATGGTTATTACTGGCCAACCTTGTTCAAATATGCACATGAATATGTAAGGAAGTGAAAAACATGTCAACCTACTACTGGAAGAGAAAAGAAACCTGTATTTCCATTATAACCAGTCAACATAGAACAACCATTTGGGCAATGGGGACTAGACATAATAGGTGAGATCATTCTTCCCTCTTCAAAGGAACATAAATACATCCTTACAGCTACTAATTACTTTACTAAAAGGGTGGAACAAATTCCACTAAAATTAAATAATTTCGAGAACATCAACAAATTTATTGATCAATTTATTATTACCAGATTTGGCCAACCAACTACCGTGATGTTTGACAATGCATCTTATTTCACAGGGAACACAATGGCAAAATTCACTCTCAAAAGAAGTTTTAAACTTAAGTATTCTGCTAACTATTATCCTTAGGGAAATAGTTTAGCTGAATCAACTAATAAAAACCTCATTAGGATCATTAAACGAACTATTGATCAGAGTCAAAGAAACTGAAATAAATCTCTAACATTTTCTCTTTGGGTGGATCGGATAACACAGAAGGCATCAATAGGCACTTCTCCTTTTAATTTGGTCTATGGGAAAGAAGTTATCCTTCCCACAAATGTAGTTATTCCCTCTCTAGCCCTAGTTCAATTTATTGAAGAAACTCCTTCCTCTTCTTTGCAACTAAGGCAATCATAAATCCTCAAGCTTGAACAAGAAAGAGAGAAATCCGAAATCATACATGCCCATCATCAACAGTTAGTTAAATCTTCCTTTGATGCAAATTCTTTAAGCCCAAAATTGTTTTAACTTGGAGACATTGTATTGAAGTGTGATAAAGCACACGAGGAAAAAGGTAAGCATGTCAAATTCCAAAGAATGTGGCTTGGATCATTTCAAATTGCAGAAAAAATAGGCCCATCAACATTTCTATTGCAAGATTTATCAGGCAAGAGAGATTCTCTGCCCATGAATGGGAAATTTGGAAGAAATATTTTTCATAGGAGGTAACCTCTTCTATGCCCTGTACACTATCGCCTTTACTTTTCCTAGGAAAGTAAAAGTTAAATAGTCCATTACTTTTGGCCTTACAATAAAAAATCTCTTCAGATATTTTGATTGTTCGCTTCTATAAGCATAGATTGTTAAGGAAATAATTATAACATTTGAAAATTAATTAGGTTCTATCTCTCTGAAATCTGCTTGTTTCCACCAAAATTATTTATTCTTTGTGAAACCCCAACTTTATAAAGAGACTTTTGTTCTATTATCATTCAAGAAAAGTATCTCTAACAAGGTAAAGACTATCTACAAGAAGAATATTCAAGTCTATAATTTTCATCCAGAAACTCTTAAGGAGTCAATGATTCTCCCCATCTAGTAAAGTTTTCTCCTTTTAGAGTGTAATTCTAAAATATACTCAAACTGAAAGATAAGAGGTCTCATAAAGAGCTTGCTTATCATGTTCATAGGGAAATAATAGACTCACATTACCAATACTGCATATCAAATCAGGGTAATTGATTGTGATTATTTTAATCAAAATACAAGGGGTCTCATCATGAGCCAACTTGTTTAGTTGAATTATAAGCCAATGAATGGCATTGTCACTATTTGGCCATCAAACCAAGACAATGACCTTTAAGTAATAAAAACTAAAAGCAATTCTAAAAAAAAAAATATTTGTTTAAAAAGGGAAAAAAAGAGGAGAATAAGTATATGATTATGAATTTATCTCTAAAAAATACACTCTTATCTAGATGGGACACTAAATCATTAATGGTTAAAAGGTATCCTTATCGAGGCTATGGATGCCTACTGGGAGCAGGGGCTCTACCTGTGACAAATGAGTACATTTAAAAGCAGATATGCAACAACCCCCTACTTTATCTTTAAACTAAGTAAAGACTGGTATAGACAAAGGACTTTTCATTTTGAAGAGGATATCAATTGAATTGTAATTAGGTGAGTTTGTTTTTTACTATTTTAGAGAAATGTTACTTATATTAAATTTCATGCCATTCTTGTTTCCTAAACTATATTTATTTTGAAATTTATAGAGATTTCAAAATTATCAAAGATAATTGGTTCTTCCAGTGAATTTTCAATTGTTGTACTATTCAACAAGCCCCCCCCATTTATTATATTAATTGTTAGTATTGTATTAATAAATGGGGACCCTTTTAAAAAAACAAAAAAAAACTTAAGGAATAAGAGCTTGCCTTTTTCAAACCATTTGGAATGAAACTTTGGATAAACTAAGATATCAAACCAAGTCAATTCTGATTAGCTATCCCTCTTTCTGGCAAATCACAGGATCTGAAGCAACAAAGGTTAGTCATGAGGTAGGATTTGTGAGATGCGATAAGAGAAACCCCCTTAAAAGGCCTAAAGATAGAATTAATTTTTTTGTATTAATTAAGGCTTAAACTATTCTTTAAGTTATTTATTGCGGTCACATCATGGCTTTTAAATGAGCACAAAACATACAAACCACAAGAAAATGTGAAATGCGATGTGATTCGGACCTGATAGAATACTAAAACTGTTATAAAAATACATTCGGGTCCAACATATCGTAAATATCTATTTAATGAAATAAGCCACTGCATAAAGGAAACACGCTCTAAAAGGAAAAAGTTATGGTGCTCATCACAAATCGAAAAACATTAAAGAAACTTTGAATTTCTCTATTCATAATCTTTGTTATTTCTATTTACGATTTGTGATCTTTGCAACTTGCGATTTGAGATTTTCGATTTGTGATCTTTGTTATTTGCGATTTGTGATATTGCGATTCATCCCAATCGCAAGGTCGACATCCCACATAATTCAAACCAATTGGAAATATCCGTTTGAAACATGCGATGTGGTATTTTGACAAGACATAATGAAAATATCATGTAAGCCTTAATGCATAGTTAATGAGGTTTAAATGCATTTATTTGTTCAACGGCTTGAGGTGATAGATAAATTTTCTTATTTGTGTTTGAAATAAAATATACATCCCTACGTACTTTCAGAATTTACTATGCTAATTATGTTTTTTCTTACATTTACTGCTATGCATTTTTATCTTGTTTTCTTCATTTGCCCAAATTTTAGGAAGTTTTCGAAGAACAAAACACTCACAGAAATCGTTAAGAAATGGAAAAGAACCACAGAGGATACTACACCTGATTAGTCAAACATCCAACCACTATTTTCTGATACCATCTATAACAAATATGGTGGGACTACATCTCGGGAGGAAATGTACAATTTACTACAGGAAGAAACCCTAAGGCCCCTGGAAACCAAGGTCACAACAGATGGCATGGATTCATCTGACACTTATTACATAAGGTAGCATGTTCTTTCCTACATAGGTTTGCTGCAAAACCAAAAATCTTACCAACACAGATATGGTAAGATGGATTATTGTTGAAGTGGATTTTTCAGATAGAACATTAAAAAAATCTAGGCAATATATTATGGGGTCATTCAAACTAGACAATTTGAGCTAAATGCAGCACCTGCCAGAGCCACAAAAGATCTATGATAAAGCTTTTATTGAGCATTTTTCCAAAGAAAATGAAGATCCAATGGAAATTATGCAAAATTGGCAGTCTGGCTCCAACAAGTTTAGACGAGAGAAAATCGATATGTACCCCATCACACCTCTATTAACCCCACACAATTTTGCAGCTGCAATAATGTGTAGGCTATTGAGAAAGGTTGATACCACCAAGTTTTTCCATTGAATGGGTTCGCTTGATTGATGCAACTATATATGCTACCATTTTGAACTGGAGTACTTTTTTTCCCGGATAATTTAGCTATGGCCATTAGAGAATATAGACATCATAGGATTGTTTCCAGTTGTGTTATCCCTACCTTTTACATGAGTTCTTATGTCATGGATCCTATATGTTTTTTCTCACACTTTCCAAACATGGGCTGGAAATGGACTTTAAAGGATCCTACCCCCATCCATGTTTATCATAAAATACTATGGGAATCACAGTTTGGCTCCCATTTTTATAAAATTTGTCATGGCATGATGTTGTCAATTTATCAGAGCACTTTTAATAAGAAAGCCCCCAAGCCTTTAGATGAAGCAAATATAGACATCTTGTCGGTGGCAAGATGGTTCAGTGAGGAATTGTTTACTTATATCAAAGTTTTCATGAATATTACAACTCCCCATGTTCTTGCATATTATGTTCCAGATAAATTACTAGCATGAGAGATTGCTTATCAGAAAATGGATGATGGTATAACCAAAATCCTTAAAGAGTGGAAGAAATCCATTTTGACAGCCTTCCCATTGCAATGTGGCACTTTCGCATTGCATGATCTTAAGCATGCATCGAAAGAAGTACATAAAATCATGACTCTAAACCTCACTACCATGCCAAGCAGATAGTATGACCCCAACAAGATCACTAAGAGTTTCACTGCTATGGTTAAAATTAGGCAATTCATTCATTAGGATGATGGGGTTAATGATCTATTCGAGCAAGTCGAGACATTTTCACAAGTTTTTCATTTAGTATCACTAAAGCTAGACCCAGAGGACCTTAGAGAATTCCACATATGCATAAATAAAAGGGTTGAATAGGTCCCTTTGGACCTGTTACTGTTGGGTCCCTATAATACTAGTGATTACCCCATTACTATTGCACTTGCATCCCTTATTAATATTGTTGTGCCGCTATTATCCCCATATTTTTATTACTATGCCCCATAGAATCCCTCTATTGTTATATTTGTGGCTTTATATTATTATTGCTAGGTCGGTTGGGTTATATTGTGACTCCTTAGACTCCTATATATAGAAAGGAGGTTTTGTCATTTGTATCATCAAAGAATTGTTCATTTATGTAATGTAAAGGAGGTTGGCCCCTCGAAGAGGCTGATTTCTAAGGCATTGGTCTATCTTTTCTTGAGCTAGTTTCATAACATTTGGTATCAGAGCAAAGCCATTGATACCATACAAACTGATTTGGTTCCAAATATAAAGTTGCAATACATACCATAAGGGTAAATTTTTTTCCAGAGGAGCATAGGACTGATGTGTTCATAGGGAGTTTAAAGGATAATATCCAACATGATGTTTGTCTTTGGGAACCTGATTCATTAGAGAAGGCATTCAGGTTAGCAAGAAAAATGTAAAGAAAAATTATGGCAACCAGGCAGCGTACCGCTCACAACTATAAAGATGGAAGTGTTTTTGCCCCTAGTCTTCCACAACCTATAAGGTTGACACCACAACAATTGGAAGAAAAAAGAGCAAAAGGGCTTTATTATAGTTGTGATAGCAAACACACTGAAGGTCATAAGTGTGCTGAGAAGAAATTATTCTACATAGATTGCGAAGAGGAAGAAGAAAAGGAGAAAGAAAGGTCAAAAGAAGAGGATATACTCTAGGAACAAAGCCTAGATAAAGAAGAAATGAATCCAACCATATCTTGTAATGCATTAGTGGGAATTACCATGCCTCAGACCATCAAGATAGAAGGACAAATCAAGAAGAAAAAGGTAATAGTGTTGATTGATTCAGGAAGTACCCACAATTTTATTCATTGTAAGGTAGTAAAAGAATTGAATTGCTTCTTATATACAGCACCATAGTGTCAAGTTATGGTTGCAAATGGAGGAACAATAAATTTCTCTGGAAAGTGCCATAATATCAAGCTATCAATGGGAGAATATGTATTGACTAGCCCAATGATTTCCATTCCAATGGGAGGTGTTGATGTTGTACTAGGAGTCCAATGGCTACAATCCTTGGGTACAATATCTTTTAATTTTCAAGAACTTTTCATGAAATTTTCTGTGGAAGGAAAGGAAGTTGAATTAAGGGGTATTGCAGGGAAACTAGGAAAGATAATCAGCTCCAATGGTATGACAAAGCTTCTAGAAAAGGAAAAAAGGGGTGTAATTGCACAATTATGTTCACTAGATGTTTCCACATTGCAATCATCTATTTCTCCAGATCTCCAAAAAGTCTTGGACAATCATTCCAAGGTATTTGATACTCCCAAAGATCTTCCACCTATTCATGATCATGATCATGCTATTCATCTGATTCCAGGAAGTGTTCCTCCAAACATTAGGTCATACAGATATCCTTATGCCCAAAAGAGTGAAATTGAACGTATGGTTGTAAAAATGTTAGAGGCTGGTATAATTCAACCGAGTCAAAGTTCTTTCTCTGCTCCAGTAGTATTAGTGCACAAGAAGGATGGATCATGGCACATGTGTCCGGATTATAGGGAGCTCAACAAGCTCACTATTAAAGATAAGTTTCCCATTCCCGTCATTGATGAATTACTGGATGAATTGCATGGATCAATTTACTTCACCAAGTTGGATCTTCATTCACGATATCATCAAATCAGAATGAAGATTGAAGACATTATGAGAACAACATTTAGAACTCATGAGGCTCATTAAGAATTTTTGGTCATGCCTTTTGGCCTTACCAATGCACCTTCAACATTTCAAGGTTTGATGAATTCCATTTTCAAACCATTCCTTAGAAAATTTGTGTTAGTATTTTTTGATGATATACTAATGTACAACAAGTCTTGGAAGTTGAACATGTTAACAGGGTGCTACAACTATTGGGGGAGAAATAATTATATGCAAAAAGATCCAAATGATTCTTTGGAGTACAAGAGGTGGAATATCTAGGTCATATTGCATCTCATGAAGGAGTTAAGGTAGACCATAGCAAAGTTAAAGCCATTAAGGAAGGGAGAATCCCCACATCCATAAAGCATCTGTGAGGATTTCTTGGGTTGACAGGGTATTATCACAAGTTTGTTAAGAATTATGGGAGAATAGCAGCACCTCTAACAACATTATTGAAGAAAGATGCATTTTCATGGACTCCAGAAGAAACAAAGGTCTTCGAACATCTTAAAGAGGCAATGTGCTAAGCACCGTTCTTAGCTACACTAGACTTCACAAAAACCTTTATTGTGGAATGTGATGCTTCAGGAAATGGAATTGGTGCTATTTTAATGCAAGATGAAAGATCCATTGCTTTTGAAAGCCGTCCAATGAAGGGAAAGTTCTTACACAAAGCTATTTATGAGAAGGAAACGTTGGCAATAATCCATGGACTTAAGAAATGGTGACCCTACCTAATGGGAAGACACTTCAAGGTAAAAATAGATCATGATAGCCTTAAATACTTTTTAGAACAAAGATTATCCTCTCAAGAGCAACAAAAGTGGGTCACAAAGATGTTGGGTTATGACTTTGAAAAAATCTACAAAAAAACGAAGCAAAATGTGGTGGCAAATGCACTCTCAACAAAGGATGAGGATGTGGAAGCATTGTTGTACACCATTTCTATTATCCAACTAGATTGGATAAACGAAGCAAGGGAGGAATGGAAGAATGAAGAAGAAGTGTGGGCACTTATTTGAAAGTTACAACAAGATTCTTGTACGTCTGATACATTTAGCTAGAAAAATGATTCTTTATGGTACAAGGATCACTTATACCTATGTAAGAATTCCCAACTAAAACAAAACATTCTTATGGAATTGCACACTTCTCCCTTAGGAGGGCACTCAGGATTTTTAAAAACTTACCATAGGGTTAAGAAGGAATTTTTTTGGGATGGCCTTAAATTGGATATTCAAAAATTTGTGGCGGAATGTTTGGTTTGCCAACAAAATAAAGTTGAAACAAATAAGAGACCAAATCTATTACAACCTTTATCCATTCCAAGCCAACGTTGGGAGGAGGTTTCAATGGATTTTATCACAGGGTTACCCAAGTCTAAGGGAAAGAGTGTCATCATGGTGGTAGTTGACAGACTTACCAAGTATTCACACTTTTGTGCATTATCACATCCATTTAAAGCTAGTACAGTTTCTACTGCATTTATGGAAACAATTCAAAAGATACATGGGAACCCAAAGATTATTGTAAGTGACAGATATCCCATTTTCACTGGAAATTTTTGGACAGAATTCTTTTCTTGTCTTGGTAATCAGTTAGCTCATAGATCATCTTATCATCCTCAATCTGATAGGAAAACTGAGATAGTAAACAAATGTTTGGAAGGATATCTTCGTTGCATTGTATCTGATAAACAGACACAATGGGTCAAATGGTTGCCTCTGGCTGAATGGTGGTATAACACTTCCTTCCATACAGCAACAAAAATGAACCCATTTATGGATATCAGCCACCATCCATCACATCATATTTAAGAGAAAATTCTAAGGTTCAAGCAGTGGAACATCACATTGAACATCAACAACAAGTCCTCCAACTCTTAAAGGATAACCTTGTGTTGGCACAGAATAGAAGGAAACAACAGGCAGATCAACATCACAGTGAAAGAAGTTTTGATGTAGGTGATTGGGTATTCCTACGACTACAACCATATAAACAAATGTCCCTCAAGCAAGCTAAGAAGGATAATAAATTATCACCAAAGTATTATGGTTCGTACACAGTGCTGCAAAAGAATGGTACTATGGCATACAAATTGGAGCTTCCTGTAGCTTCTCAACTGCACCAAGTTTTCCATGTTTCATGTTTAAAGAAGGTCAGAGGTGACAAGCTTCCAGCTCAAACAATATTTCCAGAACTTGATGACGAAGGAAAAATTATATTGGAACCAGAAGCAGTCACAGAAACAAGAACTCAACAGCTACGAAATCGATCAATTTCGGAGTATCTTATCAAGTGGAAGAACTTATCCGCTGAAGATTCCACATGGGAGGATGAGAATTTTATACAGAAGCATCCAGAACTACTCAAGCATTGAGGACAACACTTTTTTGAAGGAGAGGGGCATGTTGGGTCCCTCTAATACTAGTGATTACCCCATTACTATTGTAGTTTCATCCCTTATTAATATTGTTGTGCCCCTATTATCCCCATATTGTTATTATTGTGCCCCATAGAATCCCTCTATTGTTATTTTTGTTGCTTTATATTATTATTGTTTGGTTGGATGGGTTATATTGTGACTCCTTAGACTCCTATATATAGAAAGGAGGTCTTGTCATTTGTATCATCAAAGAATTGTTCATTTATGTAATGTAAAGGAGGTTGCCCCCTTGAAGAGGTTGAATTCTAAGGCGTTGATCTATCTTTTCTTGAGCTGGTTTCATAGAAGTTACAAATTGAAGAAGTAAGAGAACCTCCTCCCAGCATAAGCTTGGAGTAGAGTTCCAAGTAAAATTTTGTTGAAGAATCACAAGAAAAGTCAGCTCAAGGTTCAAAAGGCTATGAACGCGAATATCAGAATAAATAACGAAGCCTATAGGCAGACCCTAAATAGGATAGAGAAGAAAATCTTGAAGAAATGACTGAGAAGGTCTCAACTAAGCAACACATGGAGACTGGTTTCCCACATGTAGAAACAGAAAAGATCCCAGTCATTAATCTGGAATAGGAGTGGGAGAAATTTAATAGAAAGCTCCAAATGGAGATCAGTCTTGAAGGGACTTTTGGATTCCAGACTCCACAACACACTCAATAGATTATAAATCCAGAAGCATCAATACAAGATATTGTAAATACTCAAGATATTGAAGTCATCCGGGCACACCCAACTTCTAAAATTGTTTGAAAGGTTGAAGAAATACTGCCAGTAAACATGTTGTAAACCCTACACATAAGGAGGTAGTAAAAAGGAAAAGGAAGAAAAGAAAATTGGATGTATCGAAAGTAGTGACTCTTAGAAGTGAAAAAATGGAGGTCATGTGGAAAGCTATTATACAATTGCAACAATCGATAAGGAAAAAAAGGTTCGAATTCTTCTAAAATAAAAGGAAGAAAGAGCTAAGCTACTTGAACAACAACTTGAGAAAGAAAGACAAAGCACCAATAGGCAAGCGAAAATGAAACTGGTACAACTTCAACAAATTTTTTATCAAATGACAATACAACATCAGACAAACATTGTAGAGAAGAAAACACATATTTACCAAATGCAGGCTATACTTGATAAATTCAAAGATAGTCCTCAAATAGATCAATTCTTTAAAGAGGCTCTTGAATTAAATTCTCTTTTGGCACAACATCAAGAAATATTCTATCAAAGAATCTCATCGATCAATCGTTATTGTGAATCAAGTAACAAATTAAATAATTAAGCAATTGATCAAAGATTAGAATATGAGGAGCTAAATAAAAGGATATCAGAATTCATTTCTTGGAAATAATCTGAAGAATTCAAAAAGGCCTATCTACCAAAGATCAAGGAGTCCCATAAGGACATCTTATCTACAATTTGCGACATATAGTTAAAATAGATGGAAAGGGCAGCAACAAGAGTAGCTCCTAGAGAAAGAAACATCACTGAAGTTATCAATGAAAACCTCCACGCTGCCAATATTATCAGAGAATGTAGGGTAGAAGCTCTCCCAGACATTAAATAGTTGGAATAAGAGTGGAAAGAGACTACCCAAACAAATGCAAAATCAATCAAGCAACTATCGAAGCTTGATTGGGAAACCTACTGGCAGTGTCTACTAAAACCACATAGTTATTGGGCGACTCTACACTATTTAATTAATTCTTCTCAAAATATTATGCCACCTCTCACTGATGTTGTATTCATGAGGAAATTGAGATCTAGAGCTGGCCAAACTCCCCAGGTTAAGCCAATGATAGACATTTGCGAGCTCAAGGACCAAATGGCTCAATAAGATCATTCAATCTGGATAAGCTTGTCATCATTTATTTTTATTTCACTTATTCTGAGGAAGGTTGTTTGAAACCTCCTCATCGTCTTGTGTAATAATCTATTTTTGAAACATATGTGTATTATTTAAACCTCTCTCATGCATTTAGAGAGAGGTCCAGGATTTTATCAAAAAATACTTTGCAAGAGATTGCACTTCTGTACTTTTGTGAATGTTTTAATGAAATAATTGGAACACGATCTAATTTTATGGGATGTTGAAGCATACTCTACTGAATTTTCATTTATATACTCTTAGAGTATATTTGATTGAAAATAAGTGGATCAATATTGTTGATCTCATGAGTAGGACCTTTCATATCTGGTACTTTTGTCTTATGATTGTGTTTCGTTTATGAATTAGCAGTACTTTTTCTTATGTTGTCTTATGTAGGAAATCTGAATTATAGTTAAACATCAAAGAACTTTTGTATAAATGTTTCAGTTGTAATTCCCTATTGAATACATGATCAATTGATATATGCGATTTATTTTTCATAATTATTTTTCCTAACTATTTAGTCGAAATAATTATCTTTAAACGATTTCTTATCTAATAGCAACTGAATGATCTTTATTACCTTTTTCTTTAAGACATCTTTGTATATTGCATTATTTGAGTAATTCCCAACTATATAGTAAGATAATGTCAGAATAGATAGATGCATGTGTTTAATTCTTAAATAGATTAGTTTTTTCAAATCATTTTCCATTATATCTTATATCAACCCAATACCATTATCATATCAATTCTTGCAGTGAAGCTGATCCCATTATCACTAGTCGGAGCCACCAAACCAAGTGAAAAAGGAGTCGCTTTCAAGGTCTGAACTAGGTGGTTATCCTCGGTGTTGTTGCAACGGAATTTCGGGCCTTCAACACAACCTCAAAAAATTTCAGGAGAATCTGATTTATCATTTGAGAGAAACTGGAAAATCAAGTATGCTACATGAAAATGATACATTTTGTGGAACAAGGTCAAAGCGGTGGTTAATGCATCATGGATCAGAGTACATGATCCAAATCAACACCAAATTAGCCATCAGATCGTGTTCTCTTCTCCAATACCAAAAGGTAAACTTGAAGTAAAACTATCCTTAAACTTTTTAATTTGTTAAAAATTCTAGAAACTTTGATGAGAAGTTATTGTAAACATGTAGTTCCAATTCATCTCCCATAATGTTTTTTCATACCCTTTAACAATCAATGCCACAAGATATGATTGGTTCTTTATAAAAAAGTCCAGCCGCCCATGCAATCATCTCATTGTTTTCCATGGTCATAAGGATGTTCTTCTATGCTTTCACCACTCTTTTGTTTAAACTTTCTCTTCTTGTTTCCATATAAATTAACTTGTGCTTCCTTCATGAACAATCTCACGTTTTGAACTTCATCTAAGAATAATCTATGCTTTCCTTGATGATCCATCAACACAATTTTCTTGAAAAACATAATTATTTTACAAATAGAACAACTTGACTTCATCGTAAATTTTTGTAGCCTATGGTCAAAAGGTACATGGAGCAATGCTTGGATTATGTGTCATAAACAAATTGTCATTTTTAGATTATTGATGGAAGCCAAGAAATAATCAATACAAGGCCACAAGAATAAAAGGTTGTTGTTCACACAATATTACAACTATTTTTAGTCAAACATGAAGATATACATATTTATGTTGATGCCCCGAAAATCATTGCAACAACATCGGGGAAACCACCCGGTCCGGACCTTAGTGCAGCTCCTTTTCCGTTTGGGATAGTGGCTCCGACTGGGGATAATGGGACCAGTTTCCCAAGAATTATAAGTAAACGGGATGGATGAATGACTTACGATATAGGGTGGTAATAAACGAACAACTAAACTATAAGAGAAATGTAATAACTATAATCTACTCCCGGGACTTATCAATTTGTAGAGTGTAGAGTTTGATAATTTGTGCTTTATGGCAGGCATATAGATGACTCTAACACTAAAGCATAGATGTTTAAACCATTTAAGATTGCTCTGCATAATTAGTTATGCAGAGCGATGATAGCGAATTACTACACTTAGTCATTTATATCATTGCTACATGCATGCGTAAAAGAGATAACAAATCACAAAACATTCAATAGTGATATGAAATGAAGATTTGCTGTTATATTGCATACATATATTCAACAATAGCAAAGATAATAACACAACAATTCATATAATAGAAAAAACACAGATACAGATAATAGTACCATGTAAGCTGTTTGATCAATCCAGTATATTAATCACTATGTCGCGGTCCTTCCTTCAAACCAGAAAGCATTCCAAACAAGAGACAGTAGTGCACAATTGCATAAAACAGCCTTATAATCAAAATTAAGAACCATCGGTCGAGTTTCACAAAAGAATATAGACTGAAGCACAATAGTGCAAACTTCAGCCTTTAAGTCTTTTACAAAATTTTACGACCCTTTCCAAAACAATGAAAGGGTCTATAAATACTATGCTAATCTAAATATCTAAATATCTAAAAACTGAAAAGCTACTAAATTGGCATTAACAAATATCATCTTCTTTTCTGGCGATCTGGCAGTTGGTGGCGATGCTTCATTCAATGGTCTCTTTGCCTTTACTCCTTCGCTGACATATCGCCAGCATTGGCTCTACTTCTGGTGGAGTGTTGAGACGTGAAGTTAGCTGGGCATCATATGTGGCATCCTGAATGTCGCAAATCAGGTATCGGAGGGCATCTGTTAAACAGTTAAGAGCCGACCTTTGAGAGTGTGGTTTAATCAGAAAGAGCCAGTATGCGTCGGCGGTTAAAGTATTTACTTCAGTGATTAACCGTCCTTGTTTCTCCAGATCAGGATAATTCCTCTGCTCCAGCATGTTTGCTGTTGTTATGCTTCCAGGTGTGCACTGGGAGATCATGTTTGCCAGATAGACTGTGTCGTTGACTAGATTGATCATGTTGCTGGCAATCATTTTACATCTTGAGGCCGCCCTTTCCGCTTTCATTACCTGGGTGTTCCATTCCATGAAGAGTATGTCCTTGTACGTTACATGGATTCAGGACAAATTTGCCACTTTCCCTTCTGGAGTGTCTTGCCACTCAATATATTCAGATATGTCATCTTCGGCCTGATCTAGCTCGTTTCTGGCCTTCTCTATTTGCTCACACACTGTTGCGGATGTTTCACATAATGACTCAGCGTCAATAAGTTGTCGGCACAAGAGTCTGATCTGAGATATTAATGCGCCATTTATTCGAGTTGCCTCTGCTCTGAAATCGTTAACACTCTGGGCGTCCTTGATACCTTCGAGCTGTGCCGATAGCTGAGCTATTTGCTCATCTTTAGATTTCATCATTAGCTCATTTGACGTTTTCAACTGTGACAATGCCTCCGCTAATTCTTTTGCCTTTTGAGCCTCACTTTGGTCTATCCTCTGTTTTTCAATTTGCAGCTGCTGGGTTAACAAATTGTTTTCTTGCTGTTGAGCCAGCAACTGCTCTTCTACCTGTGCTGCCTTGTTTTTCACCTCAATTACTTTTGCCTGTAATGCATATATTTCATGATCTTTAGTCTTCAACAGAAGACTTACCTCTGATGCTTTGTCAATAGTTGCTGCCGAATAAGCTCCCGCAAATTGAGACATCTTAGTTAGATCATCGGAGGGGTCCAATTCCCCCTTCCAGACCACATTGCCCGTGACTGTTTGCTCAGGAGAAATAGAAGGTTGATCAAGCCTTCGTCTTTTCCTAGAGCGCCTAACAACGGCTCTATGCTTTGGGCTGTAGAAAATATCTAGGGGAGGAATTTCTTCCACCTGAAGATCAATTTGATCGGACGGATCTTGAGTGATTACCTCGACATCCTGTGAAATGGGTGGGCCGCTAGTTCCTTCTAGAACCTGAGAAGAAGTAGTATCGGGAGCATTGTTTGTTTTAGAGGTGTCTGAGTCTTTGGAGGCTTCCTTACCACTGATAATGGAATCCAATTGGTTCCATTCTTTAATCAATTCAGGATCGGTGGAGGTTTGCTCATGTTGCTCTGTGTGGGCTTTGCTCCGTTCTTTTTCTTGTTCTGCCCTCTGTTGTTCTTCAAGTGCCTTCTACTGCTGCTCCTCCAATTCCCTTTTCTGCCTATCTTCCAGTTCTTTCTTTGCTTTCTCTTCTTCTTCCTTCTTCCTCTGTTCCTCTATCTCTTTTTGTTTTCTTTGCTCTTGATCATTTTGTGCCTTTTGCTGCCTTTCTATCTGCTCATTTTTATGCCTTTCTGCCTGCAGCTTGTTTTGCCTTTCCTCTTGTTGTTTATCATGCTCTTTAATTGTAACAGGAGGTGGATGTATCTGCTGCTGACCAGGATCGCTTGAGGAAGATGCTGGGGTTGTGGATAATAAATCTAGAGGCAGAGTTTGCAACCTCTGCTTTCTAAGTTTATTAAACTCAGTTAACTCCACATCTTCGTATCTCATTGCAGCAAGCTGCTTGGTTTGGCTTATTGAATCGGCACCTGCGAACAGGTCATCAAACTCATCTTCTTGATGGACAATCTTTGACAGTTTGGCCTGTTCCAGGGCAATGAAAGCAGTCTTGTTTGGATCATAGAGTCTGTTTGGGATAGTGGCCAGGGATATCATTTGGAGTTTTGTTGCTTCTTTTTCTGCATGTTTGTAATTCTGCAGCGTATAAACTCCAATTATTAAAGGAAAAGAGGGCCAACCCCTCTTCTTCTCATCTTTGAGAGTTTGTGTGACACTCTCGGACATAATCTGGTAGCAGATTTCCCGGGCTAACAATTTGTCTGGGATGTATAAAGGGAGAACGTGCGGCCTAGCTTTGCTTCCAAAACTCTAATATAGGTGAAATGCTCTTCCCCGAACCAATGCGCTACGGCTGGTAAGTCAAAAGAGGCTTCATAGGAAATTCTTGGGATGGGTCTGTCGAAAATAGAATAGTGAATGGGCACCATGAAACCATTGCAAATTTGATACAAATGGTCCTTGTAAGAGGGCTTCCACAATTTCCGATGGTACAAATGAATGGGTGTTGGATCATGGGTGGTCCATCTCCAACCGAGGACAGGAAACTCAGAATTAAAACACAGGGTATCCATAATGTAAGCAGAGTAATAAAATGGTGGGATTTTCCTTTTGGTGACCCTGGTTTTGGCTCTAAATTCACGAACAGCTGTGACCAACTTATCAGACAGAATAGTGGCCCAATCCATAATTGTACTATTGACAGCCGCTTCCATTAGGGGAACCATGTCAATATGGATATTAGTGGAGTCATGTAATCCCCACAATCTACACATCATAATCCCAGCATAGCAATAGGGAGAAGCCAAAGAAGCATTGGAGTACTTACCCGAACTTTCATGCTTGTGTTTGGCTGGGTTCTGCCTCCAATCTCGGAGGGATTCAGATGGTGATTCATTCTCGTTCGTGAACTTCTCCATGAATGCTCTGTTATAGACTATCTCCAGTTCAGGCAAATGATACATTCGCCTCAGGTCATCAGGCTTGAACGACCCGAAAATCCTTCCATCCCTTGTATGAAAAGTTCTATCAGTGAGGGTAATTTCCTCAATTGCCCAGCGTACCACATCAGTGTAAGGTAGGACCTGCTCTCTGGCTGCTATTCTGTGTAAAAAGGAGTCAGCCAAGTCTTTGAGAGTTGCCTCGGACTTCCTTTGTTCATCCACACTAGCCTCAGTCACTGTCTTAGTCGGTTGCTCGGCTTCTAACAGATTATATGTACCCTGCCATGTAGTGCTAGGAAGACCAGTGCATGTAGTATCTGAGATTAGGCCTTTCTTCGAAACTATAGCAGCTTGACCTACGACAGGTGTTACAGTAGAACCCGCAGCCTTCTTGAATTTCTTCCCCATCATGTTCAGGCTTCTCTCGGCAGCTGAATTCTACACAAATGCAAGAGAAATGGTAACAAGAAAATAACAACGACAATCCATAACGGGAAAGATATATTACTTGAAGCGTGGCGAGATTAATTCTAAAAGTGGTTGCGGATCTAATGATTTGAGAAGGCACCGTAGATGCAATGATGATGATTTTACGGCCTGCAGCTCCATAAATGACCATTACATCATTATTAAACTAAATGACCTCTTAAAGCGTGCAACAGATTTTTTAAAGGTCTAATCGTAAGTGTTCGTTAAATCAAAGGGGCAAAGTTTTAAATACGCATGCATTACCTTATCCCTGCATTTAACGGCATTTTGAAATCTGTGCTTTTGTCAACCGGATTTAAATATAACTTTAAAGCTTGAAGCAATCACCTTTTAGGAACTCTGATCATCGTTAAGCGTCATCGCATCGCATCGGGGGTGTGAGTGATACTATCGTTTGAGAGAGGTCTTGGTGAATGCCGATTGCGACATCGCATCGGATTAGCACGTGAACACATTACTAGATGTATGTCAAATGATTTTCCGACTTTCGATTGCAATATCGCATCGCATCGGGGAAAAGATCTGAGCGTCTTATGAAAGTGTATGGGATTCCGCCGACTACCGATAGCGATATCGCATCGGGTCGGGGCTTATAACTTAAAGCGTTTTTTTACAAGAGGCAGCGCCGATAGCCGATCGCCGATATCACGTCGCATCGGGGTGTAAGATATGTACTCTTTTTGTGTGTGCATTGAATACCGCCAATTGCCGATAGCGATATCGCATCGGCAAGGACCAAGGTGACATGCGATCTTGCGATTGCTTTTTCGCACTTAACCAAAAATTGCTTGATATTTATTCAAAAAGGCTTTCATTCACAAATTCATTTGATTATCATACCTTTTTCGAACAAATTCATTAATGCCAAATTAAATTTTTAAAAGGGACCCATTTCATATGTTAATTGTTTGTGATTAAAAATGTTATGAAATGGGGGGTTGTTGTAGGGCACAACAATTGGCGATTCGTTGGTAGAACCAGTTATCTCTGGACTGATAAACATACTTAAACTTTTTCAAATAGAATCTCTATAAGGGAAAGAAAATTTCTAATATAACTAGATATCTATTGATTCTGAATAAAGCAAAATTCTTCTGTTGACTTCCTCTTTTTGTAAAGAAAATAAATGCATTTTAAGTTTTAAAACAGGTCTTTAATGGTTCATAATGGTAAAACAAATTTTTTTTCCCAAATCAGCTTTTAAAGTAAACTCCTATGTCATAGGTAGAGCCTCTGCTGCCAGCAAACGTTTATAGTCTCGGCAGGGTTACCTTTTAACCATGCTGTTGTCCATTGTTCCATTCACTTAAGAGTGTGACTAAACAGAATGAATTCAAAACATATTTTCACATTTTGAACTTCATTTTCTTTTCTTTTTTGCTTAAGATAAAAGCCATTGTCCTGGTTTGGTGGCCAGATAATGACAATGCCACTCACGGGTAGTAATCAAACTGAACAAGCTGGCTCGTGATGAGACCCCTTGTCTTGAAATTTCAAGCCATTACCCTGTTTGATATGCAGTTTTGGTAATGTCAGTTAAATTATTTTCCTATGAACATGGTAAGCAGGCTTGTAATAAGACCTCTTATCTTTAATCTTTTATATTTTAGAATTACACTCTGAGTAATCATAAACTTTTGGTGAATGGGATGAACAATTGTCTCCTTACGAGTAAATGGATGACAGGTTGAGAGTTAAAGATGCTGAAGATGGATTAGCTCCTATTTTAATATAGATAACCTTTGGAGACCAGTTTTGAAAACCCAAAATGACTCATAGAACTATGTTCAGAGAGAAGTTTACAAAAGTTAGATTGCGATCTCAAAATAGAAAGATATCTAATTTCCTAGAAATGATCTCTCTTGGTTTAAGACTCTATTATCCAAAAGCAAATATTGATAGTGCCCCAGCGAGATAACTTTTAACTACAACAAAAGGTCAATGGAAGGTATCCTACATCCTTATTTTCTACAAATCCTACAAACTATAAAAACTATCAAACTATAAGGAGAAGGGGTTACCTCCTCAATTAAAGAATTTCTTCAAGATCAGACCATTGACAGGGAGAGAATCTCTCACCCCTAATAAATTTTGCAGTATAAAAGTGGAATGGCCTATTTTTTCACAGATCTGAAATGGTCCAAGCCACAGTTTCTGAAACTTGGAGTGTTTACCTTTGTCTTCATGGGCTTTGTCCCATTTCAGAACTAAATCTCCGACTTGGAATTGTTTAGGACTAGACGAGGCTAGATCAAAAGCTGCTTTAATGACTTGCTGATGTTTGGCATGTGTAACCTTGGCCTTTTCCCTTTCCTCTTCAAGTTTGAGAATTTGATCATATCTGAACTGGATAGAGGAAGAAGGAGTTTCCTCAATAAATTGCACTAGGGCTAGAGAGGGAAGAAGAAGATTGGTTGGTACAATTGCTTCTTTTCCATAGACAAGATTAAACGGAGAGGTTCCAATGGAGGCTTTTTGTGTTATCCTATCGGCCCATAATGCAAATACTAAGGATTTGTGCCAGTTCTTATGACTCTCTTCGATTGTTCGCTTAATAATTTTGATTAGATTTTTATTAGTTGATTCTGCTAGGCCATTACCCTGAGGATAGTAATTAGCAGAATACTTTAATTTAAATCCTCTTTTGATAGCGAAATCAATCATTGCATTACCTGAGAAATAAGAAGCATTATCAAAGACAAGAGCATTTGGAACACCAAACCTGGTAATAATGAACTGATCTATAAATTCAATGATAGCCTCAGAGTTTGCTGTCTTTAACGGAACTGCTTCTACCTACTTTGTAAAGTAATCGGTGGCTGTAAGGATATATTTGTGCTGCCTGGAAGAAGGTGGATTAATTTCTCCAATGATGTCCAATCCCCATTGTTCAAAAGGCTGTTCGATGTTGACTGGTTGCAAAGGGAAAGCTGGTTTTTGTTGTCTTCCACCGGAAGTTTGGCATTTGAGACATTTCCTTACATACTTGTGAGCGTCTTTAAACAAAGTAGGCCAATAGTATCCATCATGAATAACTTTATGAGCTGTTGTATCAGCTCCAAAATGGCTTCCTGCTGGTCCGTCATGTAGCTCCTGCAAAACCTTTTGAGCTTCAGGTTTCTCAAGGCATCTTAATAGAACAGAATCATAATTTCTTCTGAAAAGCACATCATTGATAATCGAAAAACTCTTAGCTTTTAATCTAATGGCCCTTTTGTTCTTGTAGGATAAGTTCGTAGGTGCATAACCATTCTTTAAATAAAAGATTAAATCTGCATATTGAGATTCGGAATCGGGAACACTTAGCTGATTAACTTCTTGAGTTTTCTCTGTATCGCTTGATTCCGGAATGTTGGATGCTCCCGCCAATATCCTGCAAAAACCTTGACCCTTAACAATCTTTGCTGGCTTTATTTCTAGGTCATATTCTTGGAGAGCAGCGACCCAATTTGCCCTTTTTTCACCCAATTCTTTTTGAATTAATAGTTGCCTAACTGCCGAGAAAGGAACTATCACTTTAGTATGGGTTTTTAAAAGAAAGGGTCGATAATGTTTGACTGCTTTAAACACAGCAAAAGCTTGTTTCTCAACGTCGGAATAGTTCAATTCGGCACCTTGAAAGTTTGAACTAAAGAATGAGATGGGCGCTTCAAAATTGTCATCATTCAACTGTGTGAGCACTGCTGCGTAAGATAAGTCGGATGCAATGGTATATAATGTAAAATGATTAGAAAGATTTGGAGTATTCAGAGCTGGGGCATTGATTATTGATTGCTTAATGTCATTAAAAGCTTTCTTTTCTTCTAATCCCCATCTGAAGGTTGAATTCTTTTTAATCATCGTTTGTAGTGGTAGTACAATCTGTGAAAAATCTGGAACAAATCATTTAACAAAATTAATCTAGCCTAAAAACGACTGCATCGATTTTTTATTGTGTGGAGAAGGAATTTCAGAAATTTCCTTAATTCGATCAAGATCTACATAAATGCCATCCTTAGATACAATAAAACCTAAAAGCTTACCCTGGTTGAGAGCAAAGAAAGACTTTTTTGGGTTAAGAGAGATACCATGTGTTTTGCATCGCTGAAAAATCTGATTTAAATCATGCAAGTGATTATATCTCTTTTTAGAATATACAGTAATATCATCAAGGTAGACGACTACTGTTTGATTAATTAACCCTCTAAAGGCTGTATCCATAGCTCTCTGGAATGTCGCTCCTGCATTTATGAGTCCAAAAGGCATTTTTTGATATGCATAAGTCCCCCATTTTGTTCTGAATGTGGTTTTAAGTTGGTCATCAGGATGAACTAGCACTTGGTTATATCCTGAGAATCCATCGAGAAAGGACATCAATTCAGATCCTGCTACCGATTGGAGGATCTGCTCCATAGTAGGCAATGGGAAGTTATCTTTCAAGCTTGCCTTATTCAAGTTTCTGAAATCGATACAAATTCGGATGTCGCCGTTTTTCTTCCTGACTGGTACCATATTAGAGACCCAGTTTGAGTGTCGGACAGGGAAGATAATCTTAGCTTTTAAAAGCTTATTAAGTTCCGACTTTATCTGGCTCTCCAAATTCGGGTGTATTTTCCTTAACTTCTGCTGGATCAGCTTCTGATTGGGAAGCATAGGAATAGTATGGTGTATGATAGATGTATCATATGTCTTGAGGTCATCATACTTCCAAGCAAAAACTTGTTTGTTTTTCTTTAACAGTTTGATAAATGCTTACTTTTCTTCTACAGAAAGTCCTAATCCTAAGTTGATATTTTGAGGAGCTTGATCTGTCCCCAAATTAATCAATTCAAACCTAAGGGTAGAGCTTTGGAGTTTTGTGTTAATTACAGGTTTAAACCTGTCTTTAATGTCATAAAGGTCTTCGAGCTTTACCACAGGCTTAGGAATCGCGTTGTCTTGAGATGTTCTTTTCATTTGAGAATCATGCTCATCTTCTTCAATGATTTGATTGTCATAGGACTTTTCAGAGGTTAAGAATTGCAAAATATCCTCGTCATGGTTGAAAACCCTCCAGTGATATTATCAGGAACTGAAGGCCTAAAAATTAGTTCTACAGAAAATCTATCAAGGCTATAGTCTTCAGAAGGCAGATGTTTGGAAGCTACGTTGGCAAGTAAATCGGCTGCTGAGTTCTGTGATCTAGGAATTGAGGAAATGTTGAATGCTGAGAAATGTGAAGTAAGATCTTGCACTAGCGATTGATAATGCTTAAGGTGGCTTGAAAGGCAGTGGATTGCATTTCTTACCTGCTTAACAATGATCTCACTATCGCCGAACACTTTAATATATTGGACTTTAAGGTCGATTGCCTTATATAATCACTGCACTAAAGCTTCATATTCGGCCGTGTTATTAGTGCACTCAAATTCTAATCTACAGGACAGCATTGTCTTTTCGCCTTGCGGACTAACCAAAATGCAACCTGCTCCTGAGCCCTCGCTGGACTTAGAGCCATCAAAATACAAAGAACAAAATAAAGGAGAATTAACAAAAATATTTACATCCTTTTGATTTTCATTAAAACATCTGGATAAATTCGTTTGTGAAAAATTTTCTACTTGAGATGTACAATGGTTAACTGAAAAAGGAGAGGGTTGGGAAAAAAAGTTGCCAAAGAATGATTCTGAGGAATAATTCCCCAAAATGTTGTTGTTGAAGGCCACAGGCTGGTTTTCTTATTCGAAATCGGTTACTGTGTGGGTCATGTGTTTCTCACGGTCGATCCTTATTTGATTTGGCTTACCCTTGTAGGGGAGCCACATATGTGAACAATCAGTGGAAATGTACCCATGCAACTTTTCAGACCAATCTCTGCTCAGAATTAAACCGTAGAATTCAGGTATGTCAGCAATCAAAATATCTATTCTCTGTACAATTCTGGGATCAGCAGACAACCTAATAGTCACGGAATTAATTTCTCCTACAACTTGTACTTTGGTTCTGTCTAACTGTACAATGTGAATAGCAGATTTCTGGGGTTCTATGTTCAGTTTAGAACAAACTGAAGCCGGCATAATGTTAGATGAAGCCCCTGAATTGAAATAACAGTTATGCAGATTTCGATTATAGATTTCATAGGTCAGCAAGAAAGGTGGAGTATGAGAATTGGATCTATCTCCGATCAGAACTGAATCGATTGCTTCAACCATACCTGGAGGGGGTTGTCCTGAATCATTAGCAGCTTTTGAACTGGGAAGAGGAGAAGAGGGGACAACATTCAACTCTCTTAGAAGCAATTTCTGCTGATGTTTTAACTTACTAAGTTCAAACATGGTTATGTTTGCCTTAGTCTTTTTCATATCATCAACAATATTATACTCCATGGAGTCAGATACCACTAGTGTCTTAGATGTTGAAGGAGAATTAGAAGTTGAAGGCTGGTTTTGGGGAGCTGCTACAGGTGACTTTTTTGGGAGAACTTTTTCCTTTGGTGTGGCAGCACCTGCGCTCCTTTTCTTTGTAGTTGCCTGGGCAGGTTCAGAAGCGATTTTACTTCTTGTAGTAACAGGAAAGGCTTCTTCTTGATTCTCGGTGTCAGAGTTTGGGAGTATAAAATCCCACATGCCGTGGAATTCGACTACTTCTTCTTCATCATTTGTTTGGGAGGTTGTTTCCTCTTCCTCTTCTTCCTGTTCTGAGTCTGCATTAGATATAACATTGGGTGGCTTTGCTTCAGTTTTCTTGAAAGTCCTAAATGGTCTTTTGTTTGAAGTCTCGGCCACCTGTTTTTTAATCTCAACCATTTCATTAGACAATGTTTTAAGGACTTTTTGTAAACCTTCCATGTCATACGGGTCCTTTGGGGTTTTCTTCTTAGAATCCTCTTTAAATGAGACTTTTTTAGCTTTTCTATCCTCCAAGGTAGCTTTCTTTTCTAGAGCGTTGATGCGCTTCTCAACAGCAAGTGCTTCCTTCATATTTTCGGCTAAGGTAGGTTTGCCAGCCCTGTCAACAAAAATGGCTATGTTGGCAGGGAGGGAGGTAATATACCATTCGCTTCTAATTTGTTCACTTGGTTTTGAAGCGGTAGGAATTTTATTTAGGAGTTTATTAAATCGGGCATTAAACTCCTTTATTGGTTCCCTATGCTCTATTCTCAGATTGGAGATGTCATTTATTAAAGTGGCTAGGGACCTGTCATCTCCATATTTGGTAAGGAACTGCTCTTGGCATGTGGCCCAACTGGTAATTGAACCAGAGGGTAAGAAAAAGTACCAGGATCCTGCCGATCCTTGTAAGGTATAAGGGAAAAGCCTGACAACAACATCTTGCTCTGCCACTCCTTTTAAGTTAACTGCTAACATAAAATTGTTAATATGTTCTTCAGCTTGTGTTCCGTTATCTGGATTAAATTTAGGCAACCATTTTTCGGGAGCATCTGGTAGATCATGCAATGGTCCGGGCATGTTGACTGCACCTGGCGTAGTCCATGGGTCTGCCATTATGCTAGCGACAATAGTTGTCACTACTGTTGGGATTCCAGATGACCGAGGAGAGGAGAGAATTGAAGAGTGAGTAGTTTGAGATGTTGTAGTACCTAGTCCCTGATGAACAACAGTGTGTAATGGAGGAGTGGATGGTTGACTTCGTAGATTAGGAGATGAGATGGAGGATATGGAAGAAAGGTCTTCACTATCAGATCCTTCAGTAATCTTTTTAGCCTTTTTCCTTTTCGGTAAAGGGAACTCAGTAGGTTCAATACCGAGTTTTTTGCTCTGAAGTCGGGTAAGTGGATGAGATAAATTGAACTGCGAGGTCGCACTGCTTTGTGATACTTCAGATTTCTGAGGCGAAATCGAGAAGCTCTAAAGTTTATGGATAAGAGACTGGACTTCAGGAGATTCAAGACTTAATTGTTCTGAAATATGATGGGTGTGAGCAGTGGTGGTTGATTCCTCTTTTTCTCGATTGTGTGCCGGAGAACCAGCATGTGATTGAGAAGGAGGAGGGGATTTGGAGGGAGAATTACTCTTAGAGTGGCTTGCAGATTTGGGTCTGCTTGCCATTCACAGTCGAGGCCCTCCTTCTAGCGCCAAAAATGTTGATGCCCCGAAAATCGTTGCAACAACATCGGGGAAACCACCCGGTCCGGACCTTAGTGCAGCTCCTTTTCCGTTTGGGATAGTGGCTCCGACTGGGGATAATGGGACCAGTTTCCCAAGAATTATAAGTAAACGGGATGGATGAATGACTTACGATATAGGGTGGTAATAAACGAACAACTAAACTATAAGAGAAATATAATAACTATAATCTACTCCCGGGACTTATCAATTTGTAGATTGTAGCGTTTGATAATCTGTGCTTTATGGCAGGCATATAGATGACTCTAACACTAAAGCATAGATGTTTAAACCATTTAAGATTGCTCTGCATAATTAGTTATGCAGAGCGATGATAGCGAATTACTACACTTAGTCATTTATATCGTTGCTACATGCATGAGTAAAAGAGATAACAAATCACAAAACATTCAATAGTGATATGAAATGAAGATTTGCTGTTATATTGCATACATGTATTCAACAATAGCAAAGATAATAACACAACAATTCATATAATAGAAAAAACACAGATACAGATAATAGTACCATGTAAGCTGTTTGATCAATCCAGTATATTAATCACTATGTCGCGGTCCTTCCTTCAAACCAGAAAGCATTCCAAACAAGAGACAGTAGTGCACAATTGCATAAAACAGCCTTCTAATCAAAATTAAGAACCATCGGTCGAGTTTCACAAAAGAATATAGACTGAAGCACAATAGTGCAAACTTCAGCCTTTAAGTCTTTTACAAAATTTTACGACCCTTTCCAAAACAATGAAAGGGTCTATAAATACTATGCTAATCTAAATATCTAAATATCTAAAAACTGAAAAGCTACTAAATTGGCATTAACAAATATCATCTTCTTTTCTGGCGATCTGGCAGTTGGCGGCGATGCTTCATTCAATGGTCTCTTTTCCTTTACTCCTTCACTGACATATCGCCAGCATTGGCTCTACTTCTGGTGGAGTGTTGAGACGTGAAGTTAGCTGGGCATCATATGTGGCATCCTGAATGTCAGAAATCAGGTATCGGAGGGCATCTGTTAAACAGTTAAGAGCCGACCTTTGAGAGTGTGGTTTAATCAAAAAGAGCCAGTATGCGTCGGCGGTTAAAGTATTTACTCCAGCAATTAACCGTCCTTGTTTCTCCAGATCAGGATAATTTCTCTGCTCCAGCATGTTTGCTGTTGTTATGCTTCCAGGTGTGCACTGGGAGATCATGTTTGCCAGATAGACTGTGTCGTTGACTAGATTGATCATGTTGCTGGCAATCATTTTACATCTTGAGGCCGCCCTTTCCTCTTTCATTACCTGGGTGTTCCATTCCATGAAGAGTATGTCCTTGTACGTTACATGGATTCCGAACAAATTTGCCACTTTCCCTTCTGGAGTGTCTTGCCACTCAATATATTCAGATATGTCATCTTCGGCCTGATCTAGCTCGTTTCTGGCCTTCTCTATTTGCTCACACACTGTTGCGGATGTTTCACATAATGACTCAGCGTCAATAAGTTGTCGGCACAAGAGTCTGATCTGAGATATTAATGCGCCATTTATTCGAGTTGCCTCTGCTCTGAAATCGTTAACACTCTGGGTATCCTTGATACCTTCGAGCTGTGCCGATAGTTGAGCTATTTGCTCATCTTTAGATTTCATCATTAGCTCATTTGACGTTTTCAACTGTGACAATGCCTCCGCTAATTCTTTTGCCTTCTGAACCTCACTTTGGTCTATCCTCTGTTTTTCAATTTGCAGCTGCTGGGTTAACAAATTGTTTTCTTGCTGTTGAGCCAGCAACTGCTCTTCTACCTGTGCTGCCTTGTTTTTCGCCTCAATTACTTCTACCTGTAATGCATATATTTCATGATCTTTAGTCTTCAACAGAAGACTTACCTCTGATGCTTTGTCAATAGTTGCTGCCGAATAAGCTCCCGCAAATTGCGATAGCTTAGTTAGATCAACGGAGGGGTCCAATTCCCCCTTCCAGACCACATTGCCCGTGACTGTTTGCTCAGGAGAAATAGAAGGTTGATCAAGCCTTCATCTTTTCCTAGAGCGCCTAACAACGGCTCTATGCTTTGCGCTGTAGAAAATATCTAGGGGAGGAATTTCTTCCACCTGAAGATCAATTTGATCGGACGGGTCTTGAGTGATTACCTCGACATCCTGTGAAATGGGTGGGCCGCTGGTTCCTTCTAGAACCTGAGAAGAAGTAGTATCGGGAGCATTGTTTGTTTTAGAGGTGTCTGAGTCTTTGGAGGCTTCCTTACCACTAATAATGGAATCGAGGTGGTTCCATTCTTTAATCAATTCAGGATCGGTGGAGGTTTGCTCATGTTTCTCTGTGTGGGCTTTGCTCCGTTCTTTTTCTTGTTCTGCCCTCTGTTGTTCTTCAAGTGCCTTCTGCTGCTGCTCCTCCAATTCCCTTTTCTGCCTATCTTCCAGTTCTTTCTTTGCTTTCTCTTCTTCTTCCTTCTTCCTCTGTTCCTCTATCTCTTTTTGTTTTCTTTGCTCTTGATCCTTTTGTGCCTTTTGCTGCCTTTCTATCTGCTCATTTTTATGCCTTTCTGCCTGCAGCTTGTTTTGCCTTTCCTCCTGTTGTTTATCATGCTCTTTAATTGTAACAGGAGGTGGATGTATCTGCTGCTGACCAGGCTCGCTTGAGGAAGATGCTGGGGTTGTGGATAATAAATCTAGAGGTAGAGTTTGCAACCTCTGCTTTCTAAGTTTATTAAACTCAGTTAACTCCACATCTTCGTATCTCATTGCAGCAAGCTGCTTGGTTTGGCTTATTGAATCGGCACCTGCAAACAGGTCATCAAACTCATCTTCTTGATGGAAAATCTTTGACAGTTTGGCCTGTTCCAGGGCAATGAAAGCAGTCTTGTTTGGATCATAGAGTCTGTTTGGGATAGTGGCCAGGGATATCATTTGGAGTTTTTTTGCTTCTTTTTCTGCATGTTTGTAATTCTACAGTGTATAAACTCCAATTCTTAAAGGAAAAGAGGGCCAGCCTCTCTTCTTCTCATCTTTGAGAGTTTGTGTGACACTCTCGGACATAATCTGGTAGCAGATTTCCCGGGCTAACAATTTGTCTGGGATGTATAAAGGGACAACGTGCGGCCTAGCTTTGCTTCCAAAAACTCTAATATAGGTGAAATGCTCTTCCCCGAACCAATGCGCTACGGCTGGTAAGTCAAAAGAGGCTTCATAGGAAATTCTTGGGATGGATCTGTCGAAAATAGAATAGTGAATGGGCACCATGAAACCATTGCAAATTTGATACAAATGGTCCTTGTAAGAGGGCTTCCACAATTTCCGATGTTACAAATGAATGGGTGTTGGATCATGGGTGGTCCATCTCCAACCGAGGACAGGAAACTCAGAATTAAAACACAGGGTATCAATAATGTAAGCAGAGTAATAAAATGGTGGGATTTTCCTTTCGGTGACCCTGGTTTTGGCTCTAAATTCACGAACAGCTGTGACCAACTTATCAGACAGAATAGTGGCCCAATCCATAATTGTACTATTGACAGCCGCTTCCATTAGGGGAACCATGTCAATATGGATATTAGCGGAGTCATGTAATCCCCACAATCTACACATCATAATCCCAGCATAGCAATAGGGAGAAGCCAAAGAAGCATTGGAGTACTTACCCGAACTTTCATGCTTGTGTTTGGCTGGGTTTTGCCTCCAATCTAGGAGGGGTTCGGATGGTGATTCCTTCTCATTCGCGAACTTCTCCACGAATGCTCTGTTATAGACTATCTCCGGTTCAGGCAAATGATACATTCGCCTCAGGTCATCAGGCTTGAATAACCCGAAAATCCTTCCATCCCTTGTATGAAAAGTTCTATCAGTGAGGGTAATTTCCTCAATTGCCCAGCATACCACATCAGTGTAAGGTAGGACCTGCTCTCTGGCTGCTATTCTGTGCAAAAAGGAGTCGGCCAAGTCTTTGAGAGTTGCCTCGGACTTCCTTTGTTCATCGACACTAGCCTCAGTCACTGTCTTAGTCGGTTGCTCGGCTTCTAACAGATTATATGTACCCTGCCATGTAGTGCTAGGAAGACCAGTGCATCTAGTATCTGAGATTAGGCCTTTCTTCGAAACTATAGCAGCTTGACCTGCGACAGGTGTTACAGTAGAACCCGCAGCCTTCTTGAATTTCTTCCCCATCATGTTCAGGCTTCTCTCGGCAGCTGAATTCTACACAAATGCAAGAGAAATGGTAACAAGAAAATAACAACGACAATCCATAACGGGAAAGATATATTACTTGAAGCGTGGCGAGATTAATTCTAAAAGTGGCTGCGGATCTAATGATTTGAGAAGGCACCGCAGATGCAATGATGATGATTTTACGGCCTGCAGCTCCATAAATGACCATTACATCGTTATTAAACTGAATGACCTCTTAAAGCGTGCAACAGATTTTTTAAAGGTCTAATCATAAGTGTTCGTTAAATCGAAGGGGCAAAGTTTTAAATACGCATGCATTACCTTATCCCTGCATTTAACGGCATTTTGAAATCTGTGCTTTTCTCAACCGGATTTAAATATAACTTTAAAGCTTGAAGCAATCACCTTTTAGGAACTCTGATCATCGTTAAGCATCATCGCATCGCATCGGGGGTGTGAGTGATACTATCGTTTGAGAGAGGTCTTGGCGAATGCTGATTGCGACATCGCATCAGATTAGCGCGTGAACACATTACTAGATGTATGTCAAATGATTTGCCGAATTTCGATTGCGATATCGCATCGGGGAAAAGATCTGAGCGTCTTATGAAAGTGTATGGGATTCCGCCGACTACCGATAGCGATATCGCATCGGGTCGGGGCTTATAACTTAAAGCGTTTTTTACAAGAGGCAGCGCCGATAGCCGATCGCCGATATCACGTCGCATCGGGGTGTAAGATATGTACTCTTTTTGTGTGTGCATTGAATACCGTCGATCGCCGATAGCGATATCGCATCGGCAAGGACCAAGGTGACATGCAATCTTGCGATTGCTTTTTCGCACTTAACCAAAAATTGCTTGATATTTATTCAAAAAGGCTTTCATTCACAAATTCATTTGATTATCATACCTTTTTCGAACAAATTCATTAATGCCAAATTAAATTTTTAAAAGGGACCCATTTCATATGTTAATTGTTTGTGATTAAAAATGTTATGAAATGGGGGGTTGTTGTAGGGCACAACAATTTGTTAGGTATAAATTCTAAATAAAGGATTGAAATCCTTGTTCCAAAGTCCTCATAACATCCTCAAAATAGTGGTTGCTCGACATGCCAGTATTGCTTGATAATTTACTATGTGTCTAGGTTTTAATGACTGGTAAAATTCTTCATAGCCTATTTATATCTGTTGCAAAATAAATATGTTCAAGATACCCCATGCCTCATATGTTTAATTCCTTAAGATTGAGGATACCCTTCAATGTTAGTTATATGTATAATTCTTGGTTCAAAATTTTTCTCTTTACAGTATCAAGGCCTCTAACTTGAGAACTAGCTACAGAGAGGATGTGGAATAAATGGAAACGAATAGATCATTCCAAAAATGGTTTCAAGAACGATGTGTAGGGTTTGTGTTGAGATTAGAAATGGTTCCAAGTTGTGATAAATGTGGCTGCAAGAGTTGCAAATATTTCAAGTGGGTAGCCTACTAATAATTCATCAATATCAAAGGTTCATGGAGAAAACTTATTGCTTAGATTTTGATATTCATGTTCTGTGATCTCTCATGGATGAAGTTGTTTGCACATTGATATTATTGGTGGATATTGTATTTGATCCTACCACACTCACATTTCATAACCTTAACTTTCACAAAAGAAACAACTAGGATGAGTATGAAATTCCAAATGTTTTGAAGTATCCAAAAAGGGAAGGAACTTGATTTTTAAGATGACTAAAATTCAAGGCAGCAAAGGAGAAAACATGATTCAATCTTAATAGATGATGCCAAACCATTCATTTGGGAAATATTGTCAAACCCTACAAAGTTTTGAAATTCCTAGTTTATTTGCATGAGGACATGCCAAATATCTAGTGTGGGGGAATGTCGGGACTCTAACTTGTCATGATTTTATTGATGAAACCATCCATTTCGCATCATTCCATTCACCCACTGTCAACATTTTTAACTGTGTTTCTCCATGAATGAACCAAATTCCCACATACATGTTTACATGGTTTATTATTATTGTTTCTATTATTATTAATGAATCAAGAAGAACTTTTCTTGATTTTACTAATGATAGTTTGACCAACTCAATATTCTACAGCTCAAGTCAATTTTTGTAGATATATCCATGGTGAAGTTCGTATCACCACTCTAGAAGGAAATATGACACTTGGAATTGGTTTCTAGAAGCTCCAATGTGGATTTGTATTGGTCAAACTCTACCTAGCTCACACGTTTGGACCTCCAGCAAAAGATCAAAGGAAAAACAGAGAAATTTTGACCAGTCAACTTATAACGCTTTTTCTGAGAAAATGAAAATGAATTTCAAAAAACAAAAACATGGGTTATTTTTAGAACCGGTCCAATTAGGTTTTTGAGAAATTTTTGGGGTTCTTTGGAGCCTCTTTTTGAGATTATGTGAGAAAACAGTTTGGTAATTTCACAATGAATGTCCAGTTACCAAAAGGATTGGAACCAGTTGTTCTTTAGTAAATTCATGGAAAGAAGAAGTGTGATGAAATATGGACCGATCCTTGATTTTAGAAACCTTCAAAATATATTTTATTTTATTTTCAAAATTATTTACTATCTCATGGAAAAAATCAATGCAATGGAATTCTAAGTTTCTTATTGCTCAAAAACTCTATAAATTGCAGGGTCTTTGATTGGGAGGCTATCATATGTCAATGATGAATATTAACCGGTAATTTTTTCTGCTATTTGAAGAAGAAGAACTCTTCTTTTTTTCCAATGAATGTAATCTATGATAAGGCACAACTCTTAATGAAATTGGTGATTTGAATCAAGTTCTATGAATTTATAATTGCTCACACTCACCAAGAGGCCCCCCTGTGCAGTTGTGTGATAGTATAGTTTTCATTTTAATCTCATTTTTTCAGTATTTTCCTCGATTTAGTTTTTAATCTCTTTATATGTTTGAATTCTTTGTTTTCAATATTTTTTTTTTTTCTTTTTTTTTTTACAGGTTGAGTGCTCAATATAAACTTAAAAGTCAAAAAACACTTTCCTTTAAGTATTTTCCAAGAATTTATTTCATTTTCATGTTTGTTCTAGTCATCCTTTTGATATGACATGGAGGCTCTTTCACTTGAAAGTTTGTCAACATATCATTTTTTTCACTACTTTCTAGAAAAGTTTCCAATTCCAAGTTTTGTAGAATAGTTGTTCTTTTAATTTGATAGTTATATTTACTTTCATTGTTTAATAGAATAGATTTATTTTATTTTATTTTATTTATTTATTTATTTATTTTTATTTTTTATTTTTTATTTTTTTTCAGTATAATAGATTTGAATTCCTTGTCCAATTAGAATAGATCTTGAATTTTTAACAGTGTAGTTTTCTTTAAAAATTCATTTAAATTTTGAAGTTTTCGGTTTGAATTCATTAACGTTTTAAGACAAAACGTGTGCATATGCCTATCAAAAAATAGTCATAAAAAAGTTTAAATCCTCATGCGCAATTAGCTTAGTTTCTCTGAATTGAAAGTAGATATCCTAGCATATATAAATGCAACTAATTTAAGAGTCAACTAAATTACCCAAGAATGCTCGCATGAAATTTTCTAGATGACAACTGCACAACCAATCACAACACCACCAATTGTGACAAAAAAAATTAAGATAACAAAGAGATCACTCACAAAAAAGTGAAAAAACCACACGAAGGCCAAATTGGTATGAAAGTGAGATATGAAAGAGGTTTAAAATATCACTAAAAGAAGCCAATAACATATGAAAATGAGATCTAGAGGCTAAATCCAAGGCTCCACGCAAAAATATTCAAGAACATCTTGAAAGCCAAGAGTGATGGAATACCTAAGATAAACTGATCAAAGTTGGATCAAACCAAACGTAAACAGTGGCTTATCAACAATAGAAAACCATAGATTTAACAAATATCCAATCGACTAGAAAAAGATCAAGGGATAAAAGATAAAAACAAGCCAAAAAATTTCCTCAAACAAAGAAAATATCAAACAATGAAATGAGACACTAGAAAATAGGTATGTGCTAGAACTAGTAAGAAAACATAAAGGCAACTCAGATCTATAGCAGAGAAAAAAAATTCTGATAGTAAATATGATTTTTTCAGTTCTAGAAGGCTAGTCGCACAGATCAGCTGTGAAAAGGATAACCAGTCGCTCACATGATGCAGGAGCATCCATCTGAGGGTATCATGGTTGGGGTGTTTGGTCTCAGCTAGGAAGAATAGGTTCACACTCATCATTTAGTTTCATTTTCATTTGTTGGTTAAAACAACATTTAGGGACTCGTTTTTTATTTTTATTTATGTTTATTAGGTAAATGGCACTTAGGAAAATCATGATTAGAGGAAGGTTGTTACAACCACCTTTTTCTTTGTTTTTTCTTTTTAATTAAACAATTATATTTTGTGAAAAAATATATATTTTCCAACAGAACAAGAAAAGGAAAAACAATTTTCATAAGTATGTAACTCTGATGTAACTATGAGTAGTTGTGAGAAACTGTCTCGAAATAGTACAAAAGAAAGCATATCATATTTTGTAGAGGTTTGATTACGAGAGAAAGAAAAGAAGAAAGTAAAAATAAGAATTTCGTTTCTGTGCAAACCATATGTATCTATTTAAAACCCTCTATTAATCTCTTCCATTTAACTACTCTGTATTAATCAAGACAGAGCAATGAATTTCACTTACAACTAGTTGTTCATCCATTCCATACAAATACTATGTGCATTGACAAGGAATAAGGTAGACACACAAGACGAAGAAGCCTCTATAGAATCAAGAGTCTCAGCTTAAAAAAGAAAATGACCGCATTTCATATTCCGGTAAACCATAGCCATACAAGAAAACGTCTTTTCTTTCTTTCAAATAATAGTTGTGCGGGAAGATAAGTTATAAAAAGTACCAGAATAGTAATTTCCAAGATGGAACGAGTCTCATTAGAGACAGTCCATGACAAACCCAGGGTTGGAAGACTCTTAAAATATTCAAGACTACCAAGAAAACATAAATAATATATAAAAAGGGCATAGCCAAAGGTGGCCAACAACAACCAATGAGCCAAGGCTCTCAGAACCAGACAACTACTAGAAACCAATGTGCTGGAACTAGAACTAGAATACAAACGAAACATATATCAGTGACAAGGAGTGGCCCTACCGTGTTCACCAGACAGCGACAGTCGTGGAAGTGGTTGTCCCAAGAAACCATCCACTTGCAGTTACAATGAACAGAAGTGTGTTAGAAATTGAGCATATGAAACTGAAGATAAAAGAGCGAGTAACATTTGGAGAGAGGGTTTTGTAAGCTCACTACAGGTGTGGATGGTGGCAGCATGAAGAACCCACAACCAGGTCGCAGCCATAATAAGGAACCCCTACTCACAAGGAGTGACTACCCTCAGTAAAAACGAAAAATTGTGAAAAAGGAATGTAGAAGGAATGGAGAGCTTACCTTGCCAAGAAGAGTCGAGGAACCGGTCCCTTGTGACCGCAACCTGCAAGAGAAAAACACAGAGAAAGAACTAGTTAACCAGAGGAATGAATAAACAATCAAACAAACAATTATGTAGCAAAGGCACATAGAGAACCATTGAGTTTCAGGATAGAGAAAACCCTCTAATGAAACCGACAAAGCCATCAACATAGTGCCTAGGTGAGACCAACTAGACAGCATAATAGGAAGGGCTGGTGAAGCTACCAAGTTACTGATAGAAGAACCCACTCCCAGTTGCCGACCAAACACTATCATTAACCCTCAACACAGTCGTAGACAAAACATCAAAAAACCCTCACCACAAGTAGAGCAAAGAGAAATGCCAAAGTGACAAGTGAATGCGGGGTGGAGGAGTATAGTCAGATCACAGGAGGGTGAAAACCAAGGGCAAGGTAAAGTGTCCCCTCATACCTACCAGCATACCCAGAAATTAACCGCGCCATCAAGCCAAAACAAAATATATGTGTTGATCACCTGTTTAGTGTTAATCGTAATTGTATTGACTTTATCTGATTGTTAATCACCCTTTAATTTTTGTTAATCCACAAGCTAAAAGGGGCTGGTCCCATCATATTCTGGCATCAGAGCAGGTTTTCAGCTTTCTTAAGAAATGGAAGTTGGAACACGAGGTCGTGGGAGAGGTGTTTAGAGAGTAGGAAAGGAAGGATTACGGGAAGAGATTAGGATCCTTAATGCCCATTTGGCAATAGTAGAAGTGGGAAGGAGAAGGGAACCGAAGGTAGGAGATGACAGTGACAAAGAAGCTATAGTTGTGACATACGGATCAAATGAGGAAGGACCTGAAATTGGGTTGTTGAGGTTAGTCTTGTTGGCTAGCAATGAGTTAAAGCTAGAGATTCCAAATTACGATGGCAGCGTGTCCAAAGAAGTACTGTTGGACTAGATTAGCAAGTTGGACAAATATTTCGAATGTGAAGAGGTCAACAAAGATTAGAGAGTTAAATTCACTGCAACCAAGTTGAAAGGACACGTGGCCTTGTGGTGGGACAATGTCCAAGCAAAAAGAAGGAGGATGAATAAGTTGCCGATTAAGAAATGGCCAAGAATGGTAGCGAAGATGAAGGGAAATTTTTTACCCAAAGATTACCAGATTTCCCTGCATCGACAAGTGCAGAATTTGAAGCAGAGAGGAATGACGGTGAAAAAATATATTGAAGAATTCTATTGGGTGAATTTGAGAGCTGGTTACCTGGAGGACACCTCGGAAAAAATAGCCAGGTTTGTGAATGGCCTAAGGCTGGAGATATTGGATGAGATAAGTATTCTCTCTCCAAGGAGCATAGAAGAAGCATACAAGAGTGTCATAAAGGCAGAAGAGAAGATCACGAGAAAATAGAATGCTAGGAGAGGATGAGGAACTGGCAGGTGAAAAGGACAATCCTATGGCAGAGGACAAACTACCAACAATAATGAAGAGGGCAGCAGTTCCAAGACTTCAGGGACAACAGAAAAATGAGATAACACTAGAGGAGGAAGGCCATATCAGAGAGGAAGGGGAAATGGCAGAGGCAAAGGCTGCCTACCAGTGTTACAAGTGCCACAAGTGGAGGGATAGGTATTTTGAGTGTCCTGAAGGAGAAAAAGCCAGTCCAAGAGGAGTGTATGTTGCACAACCCGAGGAGGCAGAGGCATCACCCCAGGAAGTGGAGAATGTTTCAGAAACAGGAGAATCCTTAATTTTGAATAAAGTACTACTGATGCCAGCAAAGGAAACAATAGAACAAACTCAAAGGAAGGCATTACTTTGGATAGTTTGTAAGTCACATGGGAAATATTGCAATGTAATTATTGACAATGGGAGTACAGACAATATGGTTGCCACAGAGATGGTGGAGAACTTGGGTTTGAAGTAGCTAAAGCACCCCACTCCCTACAAGGTGTTGTGGTTGCAGAAAGGCCATCAACTGTTGGTTGACGAATAGTGTGAAGTTGAGTTCCATATTGGCAGGTATAAGAACAAGGTTATTTGTGATATTATGCCTATGTACGTATGTCATATATTGCTTGGAAGGCCATGGCAGTATGACAGGAAGGTAGTTCATGATGGAAAGACAAATTGTTACAAGTTTGTCAAGGATGGGATTAAGCACATGCTTGTACCCATCAAGGAGGAGGAAGTAACACAAACTAGTGGAACCAAAGTGTTCTTGGTGGGAGGAAAACTTTTGGTGCACCTTGTGGAAGAAGGTGGACACACAGTTAAGTTCCAGCTCTACTTATCACCCACAGACCGGCGAGAAAATAGAGGTGGTAAATAGGAGCTTGGGAAACATGCTACGAGGCTTGATCAGGGAAAATTCATAGATGTGGGATTGTGTACTTGCCCAAGTGAAGTTTGCTTATAACGAATCACCAAATCACAGCACGGGATACAGTCCTTTTCAGATCTTATATGGCATGCATCCTCGTAGAGTGCATGAGTTACGAGATCTAGGACAGTAGGAAAGACGGAGTGCGGACGGGGAATATTTCACCAAAGTAATGAATGACCTACACGACTAGGTAAAGACAAAGTTGCAAGGTAGTAGTCAAAAGTATAAGCAGTAGACAAATATGGAATAGTAATAGGTACAATTTAATGTGGGGGATGAAGTCCTCGCACATTTGGGCAGAGAATGGTTTCCTCGGGGTGAATACACCAAATTTAAATAGAAAAAGATTGGCCCTTGCAAAATTCTACGTAAATTTTTAGCCAATGCTTATGAATTACAACTGCCTCTAGGGATAGGCATATCGACCATTGTCAACGTGGTAGACTTGTTTCCATATACTGCAAGTCTTGAAGACGACAGTTTAGCATGCCCTACATGGGACACATAGGAGGGGAATAACACTTGGATGAGGCAAATGCCTTCAGCTTAGCCCTTTGAGATTGAGATGATCTTAGACACTCAGGTGGCTAGGCGGACTGAGCAGAAAGAGTACTTATACTATCTTGTCAAGTAGAAGAATAGTCTGATTGAGGACAGTTCTTGGCTTGACGTGGGACAAATATAGCATGCAGGCTATTCAGTCGAGGAGCTCATGGACCGAAGCCATGAATTTTTATTACCCCGGGAGCCTGATGCAGGAGCATCCAGCTGAGGGTATCATGGCTAGGGTGTTTGGTCTTAGCTAGGAAGAACAGTTTCACACTCATCATTTAGTTTCATTTTCATTTATTGGTTAAAACAACATTTAGGGACTTGTTCATTTTTTATTTTAATTTATTAGGTAAATGGAACTTAGGAACATCATGATTAGAGGAAGGTTGTTACAACCACCATTTTCTTTGTTTTTCCTTTTTAATTAAACAGTTATCTTTCATGAAAAAATATATATTTTCTAATAGAGCAAGAAAAGGAAAAACAATTTTCATAACTATGTAACTACCGATGTAACTGCGAACTGTTGTGAGAAACTGTCTCGAAATAGTACAAAAGAAACCATATCATATTTTGTAGAGGTTAGATTACAAGAGACAAAACAAAAGAAAGTAAAAATAAGAATTTATTTTCTGTGCAAACCATCTGTATCTATTTACAGCCCTCTACTCTTCCATTTAACTACTATGTATTGATCAAGATAGAGAAATGAATTTCATTTACAACTAACTATTCATCCCTTCCATACAAATATTGTGTGCATTGACAAGGAATAGGGTAGACACATGACACAGAGAAGGCTCTACAAAATCAAGAGTCTCAGCTTAAAAAAAATGACCACATTGCATATTCAGGTAAGCCATAGCCATACAAGCAAAAGTCTTTTCTTTCTTTCAAATAGTAGTTGTGCAGGAAGATAAGTTACAAAAAAATACCAGAATAATAATTGCCAAGATGGGACGAGTCTCATTAGAGATAGCCCATGACAGACCTAGGGTTTGAAGACCCTTAAGATATTCAAGACTCCCGAGACAACATAAATAATATACAAAAAGGAAATGAAACATATATTAGTGACAAGGCGCGACCCTACCGAGTTCACCAGACAGCGATAGTCATGGAAGCGGTCGTCCCAAGCCACCATGCACCTGCACTTACAGGGAACAGAAGTGTGTTAGAAATTGAGCATACAAAATTGAAGATAAAAGAGCAAGAAACAATAGGAGAGAGGGTTTTGTAATCTCACCAGAGGAGTGGGTGATGCTAGCATGAAGAACCCACAACCATATCGCAGCCACAAGAGGGAACCCCTGCTCACAAGGAGCGACTACCCTCAGTAAAAATGGAAAATTGTGAAAAAGGAATGTAGCAGGGACAGAGAGCTTACCTTGCCAAGCAGAGCCGAGGAACCGGTCCCTTGTGATCGCAACCTGTGAGATAACAACATAGTGAAAGAAATAAATAACTAGACGAACAAATAAGAAAGCAAACAAACAATTATACAGTGAAGGCACACAGAGAACCATTGAGTTTCAGGATAGAGAAAACCCTCTAATGAAACCGACAGAGCCATCAACACAGTGCCCAGGTGAGACCAACCAGACAACATAGTAGGAAGGGCCGACGAAGCTGCCAACTTACGGACTGAAGAACCCACTCCTAGTTGCGTACTAAACACCATCGTTAACCCTCAACACAGTCACAGACAAACCTTCAACAAAACCCTCACCGCGAGCAGAGCAAGGCCAAGTGCCAAAGTGACAAGTGAATGTGGAGTGGAGGAGTATAGTCGAAGTGTGGGAGGGTGAAAACTGAGGGAAAGGACAGGTGTCTCCTCACAGCTACCACCATACCCAGAAATTAACCGAGCCATCAAGCCAAAACCAAAATATCTGTGTTAATCATCTATTTAGGGATAATCATAATTGCATTGAATTTATCCGATTGTTAATCACTGTTTAATTATTGTTAATCTGCAAGCTAAAATCGGTTGGTCCCATCATCGCATAAAAGGGAAAGCCATCAACTAGAAAATTATAGTCACATGGATGACCCACTATGCATGCGACTAGAGGAAAGAAATTCTGCTAGGTAACTTCAATCAGCCATAAAATCTTCATATAGAGTCGGTTTTTAGTGTTTTTTTTTTGGACAAAATTCTTGACAGGAATCAAGATATGTTGTCAATTAAATCAAATTATGTGCATAAAATTTTAGAATTTTATTTTAAATGCACGATATTTTATTCTCTCGTAAAAAAATAAAAAACAAAAATCCAAACCTAAGATCAACTCAGATATGAAGTAAGTAAAATCAGTGGAGATCAAAATTAATCCAACAAACTACAGAGAAGTCAATGGGAACAAGGTAAAACCAAAAAGCATAAAGAAAAAGAGGAAACCTAAAAACAAAGACGGAAAAAGAAAAATTATCTCATTGAAAGAACCAGTTACATTGCATTCAATTATGCAAGGAGATATTTTGTTGTGATCTCATGCTTGATTGAGATTACCAGACAACAAAAGAAAATGGCTAAGACAATCTAATAACAATCCCCAATGGATATGGCCATGCATGCCGTTTCAATGAAATTTCTAATGCTACAAAGTATAAGTAAGTACCTTGCCTCCTTGTAGGTTGGTGAAGGGTTTTGGGCTTGATGAAGAATCCTTACACTCCAATCAAGCGATATCCTTGACCCACTCCTAATCCAAACCCTGCACACAGAGAGAACCAAATAGGGACGATAAGTAATCTTTCACAGAAGATTGTCAACTCAAAACATCTATAAACCACACATATAAATTACTACGAAACTAATATATGCGGATGAAACATATATTTTTATTAACCATATAAGTTAAATTACATCAATATACCTTCCAGCATGGGATATCCTCTCCTCAAGATTGTAGTATCATCACCTCTTCCAATGCAGTAGAGCTCTCATGCTATATTTTGGATATTTCACTTCCCCCCTTTCCTCTTGGTGAGATTATAAAGGCTCATTCTATCCTTTGGAAAAATGTATCTAGACACCTAGGAGCTTGATAAGTTAGGAAAATTTTAAAAAATGGTTCCCTAGCCAACTCATAGACAAGTGGGTCAAGTTAATCTCCTTGGGAATGGAAAACTCTAGAAACATTTACCATGATTATGAGTTTTTTTCTCAATTATCTCAATTATGAAACGATTATTATCTCGTAATTATAATATTTTGGAAAATTAATTATGTGAAATAACTCAATCATGTAACTTCACCCTTTTATCATGGGATAAATGTCACATAATTAAAATAAAAGGTTAAAATAGATGCATTTTAGCCAAACAAATGAGGTAAGTTGATATTGGGTTTTTCTCACTATAATGGAGTTGAAAATAGGGTAATATGCATGGTTATATGATGTGCTCTTACTATAGATATCTCTCATGTTTTGGTAAGTTATTGAATGGTTGATGAATGCATGGGATAACAAATGTTATTACAACTAGATAGAGAGGGAATAGAACCTTCTTGGTGATTCTCAGATGGAGCTCATAAGTTTATGATCAAATATGCATTCATGACATGTAGATTATATGTTTTTCATGTGTTTAACAATATGAGTATCATGTATTAGGAATGTCTAGGTCAATATATTGATCAATTTTTAAATGCTTGGCATTGTTATCATCTTAGTTAAGTTTCTGGAAATTCATAGACATTTTTTGGCAGTGGTTGAATGGGTAGCCCAAAAACATGGCATAGATCTCACCACCAAATTCACAACACTATGGTTTCTCAGTCATAACCACATGGAGACAAGCTTATCAATGAAGTTGGAGCCTGATAACCATATGCATGATGTGTTTTGGGTGTGGTTGGGGTGTGAGGCCTGTGAAGATTGACCACCTCAAGTCGTTGTGAGGCTCATCAGTGGTCTGTAGTCTCTAAGGGATGTCAATATATGTTCCAATTTGTAGGCCCCACTTCCATTTCTTGAGCATGGAGGTTAGGTCATATCATAGTGACACATTGTTCATGCCTCCCTAGATAGCTTGTAAAAGTGGGTAAATGTGGGAGGAGGCATTTATAGGGTTGTATCAGAGTGGGTTCCATTCTCTTTGGGTGATATCTAATACCACAGGGTGGCATTAGAGCTCCAAAGTTAAAAATCTTGGACTGGATGGGCTAAATGCATACTATTAAACATGCATGCTAATTATATATGTGTCTACTATGCATGAATTGTGATGTTTATGGTTATTATCCATGTGTTCATTATTGCAGTTTTGTGTTATCATGCAAGATGTTGATATATTGATGTCATTATGTATCTACATCGTGCTAATATGGATTGATTGTACAAATGAGATATCCACCCCTAAAACAAACTGAGGTATGATTTTGGTTATTTCCTCTATTTGGTTTATCTAACAAGAGATGTTTGTAGGAGATAGAAAATTAAAGATGAAGAGAAGAATTGTGGACTACAATTCACATGACTTCCCTATGGAATGGAAAAGATCAGTTTGGTAGGGAGGATACGAGTACTATATTGATTTAACAGATACACTAAGTCTTAGGCTAGAGATCAAAAGTGGCAAGGAAGATAATAATATATTGATCAATGCACCTAGAAGACTTGTGAAAACCCAAGAAAAATAATGAAAATTTTAATGTTTTCATCCTTCAGAGTCTTTCAAATTTGCAGAAGTAGGGATGATTGGGGATCAGTCAGGGACAGGAATAAAATAAAAATGGGGCATATGAAAATAAGTCTCATAGAAGACATGGGTTGGACAGGGATCATATAATTAGAGGTTGTATATATTCGGATACACCTCATAAGCAGGATAGAACTCATGGATTTTTTTCCAACTCTGGTTCTGAGAGATATCGTCACCAACATCGTTATACAAGGAGTGAGAGGGGGTAATTTCTAGAAGAGTTCAAAAAATCCAAGTATCCTACTTTCAATGGTGAAGTGAAGAAATCAGAAGGTTTAGAGGCATGGTTTTAAGGCATGAAGAATTTATTTAGATGGAATTATTATTAAGAGAATATGAAAGCCAAGGTAACTATATTCGGTCTCAAGGGAAAAGAAAATGTCCATTAGGAAGATTTGAATAGTGTCAGATGAATCAGGGAGGAGGAGATGAGTTGGCATGAGTTTAAAAATCTCTAGGAATAAGTACTTGATTGAGATATATTATGGAAAAAAGGTCAAGGAATTCTATGGGCTCAGGATGGGTTCCATGAGAGATGAAGAGTAGATGACCATGTTTATGGAGTTTTTGAGATATGATCCGTACCTCAACGATCAAAAGAAAAAGGTCCAAAGGTTCATCAGTGGATTGCCTTTAGAATTTAAATATCAAATTGAGTATGATAGGCCTCTGTCATTGGAGGAAGTCAGTGGGAATCTCAAGTATTTTTATGGGAAGTCTAAGCACAAGTCCGAGCCTAAGAAGCATTGGGAAGGTAATGATAATATTAAATGGAAGTGGCCTTAGAAGCGAGGAAGGCCTCAAGATATGAGTGAAAAGGAGAATGTAATTCCTTATAAGAAGTTCAATGAAGTTGAAAAAGGACATGGATCTTAGCCTGGAAAGAAAAATAGGGGTGGTGGCATAAATCCTTTGAGGTGTTGGACCTGTTGTACAGAGCATCGCAGGAGTGAGAGCCCATCGGACCAGGGTGGCATTCTCGAAATTTATAATGCTCAGGAGGAACAAACATTTTGAGATGTGAGTTAGATTATTCCTTGGATTTATGCAACAATGGATAACCAACAGGTCGATCATCATGCATATATTATTGAGATGGAAGGTAATAATTGTGACTAAGTTATTTCCATTTTGAATGACTTTGGATCTAATCGTAGTTATATCATTCATGACCTTGTTGATAAGTGATGCCTTAGTAACGAAGTGCATGCTAAATCTTAGTTGGTGCAGATGGCTATAACAACTAAGAGAATAGTTCATCATTGGGTGAGATGTTATGCATTTGAATTGACCAAGAACAAGATGTGGTTCACTCGCAAGACCGAGGTAGATTGCTATGACAAGGTTATTGAGTGCCTAGATGATGTCGGGGAAAGGAGAATCTTGTAGGGAAAGAAGAATCATATATCAATAAGAACAATTATAACTATCTACAAAACATGTAGGCGTAGGAAGGTATGTGTATTGTTTACAGTTCATATTTCCAGTGACAAAGGGAAGGTAGATGAGGATGAGAAAGTCTTGAAGAGGTGCCCTATTTTGCAGCAGTTTTAAGATGTGTTTCCACTAGAGATTCCAAAGTTTCCTCCTCAAAGATAGGTGGAGTTTTCTATTGAGTTGATGTTAGGAGCAACATCAACATCTAATGCACCATACAGGTTGAGTACTCCAAAGTTAGTGGAATTTAAGTTATAACTTAAGGAGATGCTTGATCAGGGATACATAAGGCCAAGTCTATCTCCTTGGGGTGCACTAATGTTGTTTGTAAGGAAAAAGGATGGTAATCTTAGATTGTGCATCGATTAGAGGTAATTGAACAACATGACTATCAAGAATGGGTATCCATTGTCACATATTGATGACTTGTTTGATTGGACCAGATCCCTGTAACAACTTGGGTCCTTAGAGGTTATGGATTGAGATGGAATCCCTTGGGACATGGAAAATTTGGGAAGATATCAATATGATTAGTGTTATTGATTTGTGGACCATACGGGTGAGATCATTATGGATGAGGGTTGAGGTGGTTTTTCCTATGGAAGCTCTGGTTGGTTTAATTTTAGTTTAAACCTTATGATCCCACATTCATTCTTGGAATATGTCACCAGGGTGATTGATTGAAATAGATATTCTGGTTCAGCTAATATATGGTTGGATGATATGTGGAAGTCTTTGACTCGGTTTGTGATTCCATATGTTAATATGAGTTATTTTTCCTATTGTGATATGTGAGCACTTATACTAACTATAATATGGATGTTATGGTTAATTTTCCATGGTTTCTTTTCAAGTTATATGTTGGCTATATGCATGGTCCTATGATTTTCTCTTACTATCGATCTCTCTCATGTTTTGATAAGTTATTTAACGGTTGATGAATGCATGGGTTAATGAGTGTTATTGTAGCTAGCTAGAGAGGGAAAAAAGCCTTCTTGGTGATTATCAGATGAATTTCAAAAGTTTATGATCAAATATGCATTCATGAGTTGTAACTTATGTGTTTGTCATGTGTTTGATGAAATGGGTATCATGTATTAGGTATGTATAGGTAAAGTTCTTTCTCAATTTTTGAATGGTTGGCATTGTCTTCATCTTAGATATGCTTCTAGAATACCATATATATTTCTGAGGAGTGGTTGGAAGGCTAGCCTAAAAAAGTGACATAGATCTCGTGACTGCATGCACAAAGTTGGGAATTTTGATTGTTGGTGGTGGAAGAGTTGGAAATAAAATATCAAAGACACTTGAAGAGGGTTTCTTGAGAAATTGTGCTCAATATCTTACAACAAGGATTTCCACCTCTCAATCTCTTTTCCAAGTTGTTTCTCTCTAAAAGAAGCATAGAAAACTCCCTATAATTGTGAAATTCTCTTGAATATGGTATGCTAGATTGCACTAGAGCAATTTTGATAGCATAAGAATGCACAACCTCTTCTTGTTTTTTCTCTCCATGCACTTGTATTTATAGAAAGTTTGAATACTCCTTCCCTTATTTGGCTCATGAATGAGGTTTTTTTCCTTATAAATGAGATGAGAGATATAATCCTCTTGCCATTAAGGTTTCTTGGGGCTCAAGGCTCGAATGGTTGGCCAATCATATCAAGGGATTAAGTTCTTTTCAATCAAGTTCATGTCCGAAGGTGTTGAATGGGCTTTTAGTGACCCTCATAGCTATCAAAGGAAAATTTGTGATGTACTAAATTTTCATCTTTGTAGCAATCAAGAGGACTGATATTTTAAGTCAAACATAGGAAATATTTTGATTTTTTTCCTTTCATAATGTTTCTTACTGAAAACGAAACTTTTGTATATATTGATCATTGAATCCAAGTGTATTATAATGAGTATAGATGAATGGACCATTTTCTCATAATAACACATCCTTTAACTTACCTTTCGACAAAAATGTTACTATTCCTTTCTTTCACTTACCCTTTGATATTAATGACATTTTGTGTCATAAATGACAACACTATGTCCAACAAAATAGATAAATATTGTTATTTTGCCTTAAAGATGGATGAGTTAGGTGGCCTAGAGGATTTATCGAATAGCTTGTCATCCATTATTATGCGACAGGGCCTTCACATAAAGGGAGTGGGGAAAAATTGTGGAAGAGTATAGTGGAAGCCTTAGTCATGGTAGGAGAATAGTGGATGGCCTAGAAGTAGTGTAGCGAAGGGATATGTTAGAGACGAGGTCATAGTTATCCTATGGAGTGATCCGTGGGGGTAACCCCCAACCACCTTCCCAAGCCATAGCCAAAACCCAATTAAAAATCACCAAGAGCTCTATTTATTTTTATTCTATACTATAATCGACATTGCTTTGTTATTTGGTGAATATTTTATTTTTTCTTTGAAAGGGTTATGTCTCAAGTTGAAGTTGTGCACAAAATAAATTGCATATCTCCCTCATTGTGGATTGTAAAATGCACCTCTCAATACAACAAACGATATGGAAACATATAAATATAAAAAACTAATATAAACAATATAGAAACATGTAAGGCTAAAAATAATTGATATAAACAATATAAAGATATATAGCTCTCAAAAAAATTAATACATATGAAAAGGAAATTGTTAAAATCATCATATTATTTTACTACAGTTTAATTTATATCATATACTATTAAATTAAAAAATAAACTATTTATATATAAAATAATTTATCATACCATGAAATTCATTTATTTTTATTTTATTCTTAATACTATATTGCATATGTTTTCAATGGACTAAAACTCAAAGCCATTGCAATAAACTCCCATCATACTCTTTGAGGGAAGGATACCAATTATTTTCTTCTATGATTTGAGATAATTCCAATCAACATATAATTATGTCATCCATATAAATTAAGTGGATAGTAGGCACCATAATAAGTATGAAAACACTTATTGCATGATGCATCTCAAGTTGTTAAAATACAAAATTATCATGAAAATAAACTAAATTATAAATTTGATTTGTTCCAAAAAAATGTTATTACTAATAAATAATAAAACTAATTAATATATAAATTAAATATATATACATGGAACAATATTTTTAATTATGGATATTTAAACTCCACTTTCCCATGGAGATTCTCAATTTGTAGGTAAAATTTGTTACTACGCCACCTCTTATCAATACCACATGCCCAAAAAACCATAACTCACTTCATATGACACTTATTCCTATGGCATGTTTTTAATTAATAAATTTAATTAAAAGGAAAATAAGGACATAATTACTTTGAAGAAAAATCTTGGCATTTTATTTGTGTATACTACTATGAATATTATCGAATATCTCTTGAATATTACATCGAGTTAATGATTATGACGCCATATATATTAAATGTTTTGTAAATTCTGATAGACATCAATGGATCATAAGAATCAAAATATTTACTTCATCCTACATACATCTCATGTTGCTAAAAGAGAATTATAAAATTAATTAAATTGTAACTTTAGTTAAAACAATTATTGCTATTACAAAACCCCAAGGGTTATCTCAGTGGGTCAAAATCAGTGCCTTGCCATTGGGAGGTCACAAGGTCCATTCTCCTCGAAGTCCTTGGGGTTAGGCCTAGCTAGTGGGATGCGAGGCTAGATTGCCTTCTTGGTTGATCAACCAAGATTTTTGCATGGATGTAGCGCCACCCATTGACCAGGTTGTCTGTGAACCAAAATTGAATAAATAAATAATTAATTAAAATTAAAATAATTATATTATTAATATAAATTATAAATTTTATTAAAATTATAAATTATAAATTTTATTAAAATTTTATTTTAAAAATAATTATATTTTATTTTATTTTAGTTCAAATTCATATTCAAATTCATAAAGCTTGAAAATTAAGAAGTAAGAACTCCGTTATGCTTTTCCATAAGTCGTTTTCATAAATTATCTTGGAATGTATGGATAGTATTATAAATAATCTCTCTTCGAAGTATCGACCATGCATAACAGGGCGATATCCTTTGTTTAATTAAAATATGTATGAATTACATTGTGTCTCGTTATATTATTTATAATTAATAAATTGAGATAATTAAATTAAATTTTGGACAATTTAATTGTTTTTAACCTTTTTAAAAATATTTATATATTTCCTATTAAAAGAGATGTACTGTGGTATGATCGACATTAAGTTTAAATGGAAAATAGTGTATGTTGAAAATTAAGATATTTTTTTGGTAAAAATTACATCATCAAAATTTTGTTGATTTATTTGGAATTATCTAATAGATTCATTGTAAGGATAAGATGAAAAACTAGATTTTGGTAGCATATATTATTTAGATATAAGAGATGTAATGTGGCATGATCAACACCAAGTTATTTACAACACAGTTGAAAATAGTCTACGTTATTTAGTTATAAGGATAAAAGAAAGCTCATTATCTAGTTATAAGGATAAGAGAAAGCTCATTAGGATGTTAAGGAAACCAATCTTTTAAGCATTATTATTTATTTAAGTACTAATTTGCATCATCTGATTAACTCGATTCTGATTTGTAATAATTGAAATGTGCATTTTGTATCTCATTATGAAGGAAATGTATAATTTTTTAATGGACAACCTAAAGTTGACACTAACCGATTTTCAAATAAAAATCAATTATTTATTAAATAACAAAATAATATTGACCATAATGAAAAACAAACTTATTAATTACTTTTAATTAAAGATATTATTAATATTAAAATCTATTTTAAATGTTCCCCGAATGGGGTGCGATACAGATCATCACCCCACTCAAGACTCCCATCATACATGAAATGATGGGTGACAGGGTTGGAGGGTGGCTGAACCTTGGGCCTTACATGCACAATCAAGACGGTGGGGTGGAACAATGCATGGGAGGGATTAGTGTTGAAGTGATGAGGTGTGGGGCTCATAAACTCTAGGTGGGGAGGGCTCAAAGTCTCATTCATGCACCTGTCTTGTTTTGGATCTTGGTTCCTAGAGTTAAACATAGATTCTTAGTTCTTTATTCTCTTTCTGCGAGAACGGCTCGGAAGTTCTCCTCTTAGGACGGGACCAACCTCTAGTTCATGGCAAGAGTAGTCGGGTATGTTTTTTTCCTTTTATCCCCTCCTCGACCACAACCTGTTCTATTCTTGAATGTCTCCTCCGACTTTGTTGACCCTACCTAGAAATTAATTATCGTAAGAAAAGGAATTGATTGCTCGATAAGTGAGAAAGTTTTTATGGTTTCTTTTTATGTTTTGTCTAATATTTCTGTGTATGTGTTTGTTTTCTATGATATTTTATTGCTTCGAATGGGAATGTATGGAAAAATATAAGTTAGTCATCTTCTATAGAACGATTGTCTACCCGATGGTACTAATTTTTTCCGTGATTTGTTAGCCCTGAGCGGGGAATTATCTTGTAACTATTTGTCTCTACTATTTTGTGGTTATGGTGTGGTCCTCCATGGTATTTGGTTCAAGGAGTCAATCTATGGCACCTCCCTTCTGAGGCGACTAACTCTCTTTGGCTCCTCTCTGTTTACCATCCCAACTGAGCACAATGTGCTAGTTATCAACCAACAGTGGCATTGGTGGCCACCCTTTTCGACTTGTAGTGTATACATATGGATCAGGCCTAACACAAATCCTTTATTCCTCTTTTTTTATGAAATTATGTCACGTTTTATTCATTTGTGCAACGACCTAGGCCGCACACAGTCGGTCTGGTCCTGGACTGTGGCTCAGTCTCTCAGGTTGAGAATGTGTGATTTTCTTAACTGGTGACTGTTCCATATGGCTTGTCCTTCCCCTGGTGCCCGTTCATCTAGAAATGGGGGTTAGGAAATAGCAGAAAGGCAGGGAATTGAGGTGTATGAGGTTCCTCCTCTGCTCAGCCACGGACGAGAAGTGGTCGCAAGTCAAATGCTAAGATTATTAATGATGCGGCCTAGAGATACAATGCAAGTACCCATTCCTAGCTAAAACATTTTCTTTTGACATGGGAGGTAAAACTCAACGAGCGAGCGGAGCATGAAGGGAATATATAAGATTGGTGAGTCCTTGTTCTAGATCCGAGCCACACTTGTGGTCGGTTCACACAGTATAGAAAAACAATTTATCTTTACTAGTCGATGAAAAGTATTGTGGCCTGAGCTATTGTGAACTCTACAGGTTTTTTTAAGTCTGGTCATAGTTTCCAGGAAATTCAGAAAGAATTTCAATTTGTCCACTTTCGAATCCAGTAGCAGAATGTTCATTTTGGCTGTATTGAGAAGCACATTCCGTGCCTTCCTCAATTGGAACTACCACGATCTAGTGCTAAGGCCCCAACCACGGTGGAGTCCTTTGATGAGTAGTAGCTAGCAACTCCTTTCTTTGTCTAATTTTCTGATGTATATGTCATCTATCAATACTTGTTATTGATTGTTAGGTGAAAACTGGTTTACAAACATTCAGTCATATAAGGCTCTATTTGATAGAGTTAAGTTACTAAGATTTTGGATGGCATACAATGTGGTTCGATGGCCAACAGACCTTTTTTTCCAATGGGCAAGTTCAGGCCACTAAATGTTTTCATCGATGTAACCTGCTTTTTGAAAATAAATGAATAAAAATTCCTACCAAGCTTACAAAAAAAAATCTTTTTTTTGAATGTGGTTTAGGTATATATAATTAAAAATATTATTAATTTTAGAATTTAATTTAAAAATACTTTATGTATATATAAAACACACATATCAACAAAAATTAAACCACTCATATTATATTTATAATTGAGAGTTCTATACATATATATATATATATATATATATATATATATATATATATATATATATATATATCTATATATATATATATATATATATATATATATATATATATATAATTATTATTTTATATTAAAATTATATAAAGAGATCAATAATTGAAAGTAAAAAAATATATTATAGTTTCACTTTCAACATGTGTAATTCATTTAATTTCTAAAAAATATTTTAATATGAGTCTTAAATAAAATATTTGAATTATTATATTCACAAATATATTTTAATATTAAATTTATATATATTTATATATTTAAGGCTAACCATAAATAAAATATTTATATATCCCTTCTAAATAGAATAATTTCAAATATATATATATATATATATATATATATATATATAATTGAAAGTTATAAATATCAATTACTTTTCAAAAAAAGTGATATTATATTTATTTAATTTTGAAGAGGAGGTAAGAGGTATGTGTTTTAAAAAAATTTCAATGTGAGTCATAAATAAAATATTTCAATATATTTAATAAGTAAAATATTCCAGCTGAAATATTTATTTATAAATTATATAAATAAATATATTTAGTAGTGCCATATATAGAGTTATCAATGTGGAGCATAAAGAAAATATTTTAATGTTTACGTTGACTAAAATATTTCGATGTCGTGTGTGTGCGTGTCTTGGCACTGTTTGTGGCTCGTTTTGTGGAGAGTAGGACATGTCGTAGTCCCCCAAAGTTTTACTTGTAGGTAAGTGTTAGGTAGTCTGTTGGGTTCCTCTAGGATACATATGGTCAAGTTAGAGTTGACATTTATGCCTTTTAAAATAAAAATAAATATTCTTTGAATACAAATAATATTGTGAGCTATAATGAAAACAACAATGTATATACATATTTGTTTAGTTTTATAAAAGTACCATATAACAACAATAATGCCAGAGTCTCACTATGTTTGTTTCATTATTTATTTATATTATTGCAACCTAGTTTGAAAAAGATGTGGTGAAAGTATTTCTCTCTCACCTCTAGTGATATATATAGAGTTAACAATGTGTCATATAGTAGTGTCAGAAATAGGCTTAACAATGTGGCGCATAAACAAAATATTTTAATGCTTATTTTGATTGAAGTATTTTAATGTCGTGTATGTGTGTGTGTGTGTGTCCTCAGCCTGTTTGCGGCCCGGTTTATGGAGAGGAGGACATTTTGTATACCCCCAAAGGTTTACTAATAGGTAAGTTCCAAACAGACTTTTGGGTTCGTCTGGAATGCCTATGATCAAGTTAGATTTCACACATATACCTTTTAAAATAAAAATAACTATTATTTGAATAAAACATAATAATGTGCAATGTAATAAAAACAATGAGTATACATATTGCTTAGTTTTACAAAAGTATAATATAACATCAATAATCCTAGATTCTCATAATGTTTGTTTCATTATTGAATTTTATTATTACATCCTATTATGAAAAAGATGTGAAAATATTTCTCTCACTCTCACCTCTAAACAAATTTCCATGGGTGGAGTTACCACATTCCAACTTAGTGAAGCGATGTTTGGCGTGAAATACAAGTATCCGCGTGACCAAGGCCCTTGTGCACTAGGTTCGGGAGAGCTTAGGAGAGATGCACTAGTGTGATTTAGAGACCATTACCGGATGTTAATTTTTTTTTTATTCGAAGGCATATAGATACCCAATAGTTTTGAGTTTATGGTGACATGACACAAAGCCGAGTGACTCTAAATGAGACAAGGTAGTTGAAAAGGTAGTGCAGTGTGGGCATAGACCAGGGAATTTTCATATGATGGGTTCTAGACTGTTGTAAATGGTCTTCTGAAGTTTTTACTCTATCAGAATGTTCTCCACCCATGTTGTGGAACTGATAAAAATCATTATCCTCGTCATTTGTGCGATATTAATCTTATATCACATGCGCATTTCAACTCTTGGCTACACTAGATGAAAACGGTAGATGTGTAACTTGCAGAGACCTACCGGGTCTGGCACTCTTTGCACATGCAACGTCCTATAGGAGGCTACTTGTGGATAGTCTAACTCACATATGTGGCAAAAGTTTGTCTCTTTTTTTGTTATAAATATACCCTTCAAATATTTTCTCATCAGATGTTGTCATAGATGGTGGAAATGTGGTGGATTTTGGTGTTGCAGATGTTCCTAAGTTTTGGGTACTCCTAACTTATCAATTTCTTAGATTGGCATGCTTTATCCTCCTTGGTTTCAAGCCTATATTTCCTAGGTTATGGATTCCTGAACTACAAGGTGGAGAAGTGGATGGTCGAAAATTTAACCTTTTTGGGCGATACGTTATTTTGAGGTCTGATACTCATTTATTGGGTTGGTGAGTCTTAAATTACTTTTTGACAGACAATATTTGTTCTTTTCAAGGGATTTACCCTGGAAGGAATGTTTTAGGTTGTTTCAAGACACTTCCACTTTTGGATGACGACATACTTTTTTCAGACATATCTACTTGAGGATATGGTGGAGGAATTTTCTGGTTTTGGTTCCAATCACATTTTTTCTAGATGGAGGGAATTTAATGCTTGTTTTTATTACTTCATCGGTAGGGGTAATTTTTTGAATCCCTAGGGGTGTTTCTCAGTGGTGGATCGAAATTGTTTCAGATGGAGGATTTCTTGACTATCTATGGGATCACAGCCACTAACACTCCCCCATGGGATATTACTCTCATTACCATTTATCCACCAGAAGGGAACTACCCTTTGTTTTTCTACTTATATTTTCTCTTTCCTTTCCTAGGGGCATGGATCATACCTTCAACATGCTAGATGTGGATGTTACTTTGTAAGAGGCTTTCATTTGTGCCACCTTGGATTCCAAGAAAAAATTCTCACTTCGAAAACATGCCACGAATGGGGTGACTCAACCATGTTCACATCCATCTACATTACATACCTAACAAAAAATAGATGTCCCACCATCATCAGATGAGGAAACTTGTTGAAGGTGACATTCCATGCATTTTACAGGAAGAATAAGACACCAAATTAAAAATATCAAAATCATTGCAGAAACAAAACTACTCAATTTTTGGCATGATGTTTTATGGGACCAGATGGAAAATTTATAGAACATGACTCTCATCGGAGGTTGGATGTTTACAGGCGCTTAAGACATAGACATGGTAGAATGGGTATTGAATTAGTGGTCACCTATTTTGGGATATACTCATAAGGTGAGTAAAATAATGAATTCCTGGTGTAGTTTCCACCTTTTACATGGGAATGATTCCTATCGCATACTAAAGACTCCGTAGATTTGTGGGTGAAGCATTCTATAATTGATCAGATGGTACATGGGACTTAACCGACTATTGGACACGTCACAAAATAACTTGTTATGGGTTAAGCTCCCTCGACCTTCCTTTGGAGTTTTGGACTCCTCATGTAATGATGGAGATTGGGAATGAAATCAGTGGTTTCATCTCCATGGATCCTCGTACTGTGGGTGTTCGGGACAACAGGGTTGCATGCATATTGGTTGAGGTAAATTATGTTGGGGGACTTACTGATAACATTGACCTGGTTTGAGACTCAATTCGGACTAGAAATAGACTATACTATTGGGGCATCCCCTTCAAATGCCTACTATGTCACCACATAGGAAAACTTCTGAAAATGTGTCCGCGGAAATATCACAAGTAAAATGGAGCACATTGTGGTCAACATAGATCATAATTGGGTGGGCACACATCCCAGTAGTAGACTCACTCTAAAAATGAAAAAGGTACATATGTTTCTTCTCAGGATCTCTCTATGTTTTGATATAATTCTTTTACTGGTCTACCTGATATGCCTCCATCCTCACCTACCCCCTTGACTCCTACTCGTTCGAGGAAGGCCTTACTACGTGACCATAGAAACAGAATTCCTCCTTTGGATAGGGATCCATTATCTTTTCCTATTGTCCCCCTGGTCATTACCTCCCCCTCAAACTCTCATCGATCCCTTGTCCCCCTCCCCCACTTTATATTCTTGAGATTCTAATGCTTCTAGACCTGAAGGATTCCTCACTTTCTCCCTTGGGTTTGGGAACAAATTTGTCATCTTCCTTGGGACATACCCCCTCCCCATTGATGGAACCTCCTCATCCCCTATCCCCTCACAATTTAGTCGACACTAAGCTCGACTTATTGATCTTAAATCCCTCTATCGAACTTTCCACTCTCACTATTCACAAGGGTAAAAACATCACATTTCATCAACGGTGGGGTAGGGGTATCTACCACTTATGTGGGAGACTGACTGGTAGATCCCTTATATTTTATGACCCTATGAATTTACAGGATGCCCTTGTCTATGTTTCCTCTACATCTCGAGCCCTTAGAGATTTTGAGCCCTTTGTAACTCAGCCCTGATGAATATACTCTCCCTTAACTTGCATGGACTAGGGGGTGCCAAAAATATTATTTCACTCTGACACCTCTTTTTCTCTATATTCCCCTTCATTATTTTCATTCAAGATATTATAGATGACTCTAGGAGGTCCCTAGCATATTTTCAGTCTATCGATCATTACTAGTATATGGTCATTCTTGATTCATCTAGGATGTCTCGAGGCCTCACTGCTCTATGGACCCAGATTGGGCTAATTGAAAAGCCCATAAAATTTTTGTTGGTATCTTGATTTCAGTTCATTTCAGTGGTTAGGGTGATAGGATCCACATTTAAAATTTATATGCTCCATATAAAGGGAGGCGGTCCTTCTAGGATTGTGTTGAATCATCTAACATTCTAAATATTGGATCACTCATTATTGTTGGAGATTATAATGCTACATTATCTGAGGAGGAATGTTGGGGACCATGATGTAGAGATGGCGCTCTGGCTGACCAATTATAATCCCTTTTCTATGAATACAATTTAGTTGATATGAGTCTGACTCCTATTGTGCCTACTTGGCACAATGGAAGAAGTGGGTCTGAGAACATTGGCAAGTGAGTGGATGGATTTATGATTCGTGAGAATTTGATTGAGAGTTTTAAAAACATGAGATCTTTGGTGGAACAGGATTACATCTCAGTTCACTGCCTGATTATTTTGCAATGGTGTATGGAATCAATTTGCAAGGGTATTCATTCTAAATTTAACAGAGTATGGATTGAGGATGATGATTTTAGTAAGTTGGTTAAATGACTGTCTAGAAATCCTATGTGACACCTCTAGGATCGTAAGCTATGTAAAATTTATCCTCAAAATTGATTTCTTTAAAAAATTAGGTCTACACCTAGGAGCAACATAAAAAATAAAAAATGTACAAAGAACTGGATATTTTAGTTCAGGAAATTGGGAAGATTGGGAACACTCTAGTACATTTGACTCCAACTAGGAAGATTTTGAAACAGTTGAAGGATTTGGAAGGGAGGAAAAGACACATACTTCAAATTCAAGAATCTACATGGAGATTAAAGAGTTAGGCATTGTGTATCAATGAAGGGGAAAGAAATAAAAATTTATTCCATTTTTATGCATGTCACAGGAAGAATCGAAATACTATCTGGAATATCCAAGGGGATGACGGGAATTTGGTCCATTCCACTCAGGAGATCTAGAAATAAGTTGTATTGTACTTTCAGAACCTATTCAAAGCTCGAGAAGAGGTATTCATTGAAGAAAAACTTTGGGAGGCGGAGGAATATCCCAAAATGTTCCAGGATGATATTAATGAAGCTCTCTATCAATTGGTGACCATGGACTAAATTCTATTGGTGTTGAGATATTTTTCTAGAGATAAGTGTCCTCACCTGAATGGGTAGACGATGTAATTTTTTTTTACATTTCTTTGATCTTATGGGTCTGGAGCTGCTAGAGATAGTAGAGGAACGATGTGTCATGGGACACATTGTTGGTTCATTAAATTCAACTTTCATCTCTCTCATCCCTAAGAGATCAAAGCCTTCTTCCTTTTCATACTTCAAACTGATATCACAATGCAATATCATTTATAAAATAATTTACAAAACCATTTCGAACCACATCAAGGGAATTATGTTGGTTCACATTTCTAGGGAGAAGTTTGGGTTTCTCCATGATAGATCCATTCATGATTCCATTATCATAGTGCAAGAATTCATTCACACCATGCACTGTAAGAGTATGGAGGCGGTCATTATGAAAATAGATATTTAGAAGGCATATGATTGTGTGGACTTGTCCTTCCTCACGATTGTGCTGCACAAGATTGGGTTAGATATACTGAATGTGGAGTGGATCATGGCATGTGTGACAGGAGCATGTTTTGTTGTCCTTATAAATGGATGCCTTCCAATTTTTTCTAGGACAGGAGAAAACGTAGGAAGGGGTGCTCCCTATCTCCCTTACTATTCATTCTTTTCATGGATGACATAAGTAGGAAGATAAATGTTGCCAAAAATTTGGGGACTTTTAGTGGTTTGAGAATGACATGGGAGGTCAGTATTTCTCACATTTTATTTGTGGATGACATACTTACTTTTGGGATTGTATCCATGTCTCAATGGATGATATTTCACAATATTTTTCAATGACGTGTTGAAGCTTCAGGTTTACTAGAAAATGGGCAGAAATCAACCTTTCTTTTCTCTAGCAGAGATCAAGCCGACATTGACTACATAGAAGATTATTTTGGCATGGGCCCTAGGCCATGTAAGGAGGGGTTTAAATATTTGGGCTTTATACTAAATTCAAACAATTATAGGTCTGAAGATTGGGCATGGTTTTTGTCTAAGTTCCATAAAAAAATAAATTTTTGGACCCACCATTGGCTTAATCTTGGTGGTAGATACACTCTAGTACAAGTTGTTCTACAACAGTTGTCCACTTACTGGGAACACTTATTTTCTCTTCCAAGACATATTATCTCTAATATTTGTTCTATATTATACCGTTTCCTATGGTATGGAGCTGATATGGATCAAAAATTTCATCTAGTCAAATGGGAATCTATTTCCATACCTAAGATACTTAAAGGATGGGGAATTTTGAACACAATTTTTTTTGGATGGTCACTGCTTATCAAATCCCTTTAGAGAGCTTTATTTGGTGTTGGAATATGGGGGGAGATTATTAAGGCAAAGTATAAAAATAAAAGGACGGACTCAGAAATGGAGAGATAGGTAAGAATAAGGGATTGTAGATTTGGTTGAGCTTCCAAAAGATCACATTCTAGTTCCGGACAAGGATACATTGGTATTTCGGTATAGGAAATAATATTATTATTGGCCAAGATAATATTATGGTTATTTTACATAACACTATACCTTTAGATGCTACTATTAACACACTACATCAAAGGGGTATGTTCTTCCTAGCACAGGTTATAAGAAGATGGAACGAGGTTCACCCGACTTGGAAAATGGCTATGGAAATTGATTTACATGGAGACAACACCGTGGAATGGAATGTTTTCATGCAATATATTAGATGGGTTGGGATTTGCGGGAACTTGAAGGGTGAATCGTTGATATGGGGTCCTACCCTACGGAAAGGATATATTGTGGTAGCATAAAACTATAGGTATATAATGGGTAATATATACAATTTGATTACTTCCCCTTGGTTCCTCTGCATTAGGAAGTGAAAAAATCCTTTGAATATTATCTTATTCACTTGGTTTGTATGCCATAATAAGATATTAACATGGGATAACCTCAAAAAGCACAATTATCATGGACCGAGATGGTGTCCCCTCTGTGGTGTTGTTGGTGAGTCTATTTCACAACTTTTTTTTTTTTTTAATATCACTCAACATATTTGGTCGCAAAATATCTATTACTACATGATTCCTTTTTAACAATTCAATTATGTGGAATCATGTATTCGACGGTGGAAAGCCATACATGGTACACATAGATACATTCCCTTGTTTATCTTATGGAAAACTTGTAGGGCGCAAAATTATTGTATATTTGATGGGATATAGATCAATCACCTTTGTAGATGCTCATATATTCTCACTTGGTTGTACGCATATGATCCACAGCCCGAGATCATAATGGACCTTTATGAAAGACTTGTTTACCCACAGATCTAGTTTCTAACTAGTTTCTTCGACGGTGTTGCGCAATGAGGAAGATGTGGATATAGGGCCTGGCTTAGGATCAATGAAAGATAACACTATAAGTTACATTGGTTAGTTGGGATTGGTAAAATTCCAGGGTGGATACATGCACTTTATGGGGCATTCTCTATTTTTTCGGGGAGTAGTCTTTGGAGATCATTCATGTCTATGGGGATTCCAAGACAATTATTGATGGTATACAAGACTACTCATCTTATTATCCTCCAGAACTCCAAGGTTGGATGGCACATATTAAAACACTTACCATATCCTTCCATTTTTTCACATTCATCGTTTCTATAGGGAAGCAAACATCAATGCAGATACCCTTTCGAAAGTTGGAATTAATGATGATGACATTGTAATTAAATTTTGTTACTTCTTAGATGGGGCAATATGTGAGAAGGGATTCATAGATTTGCCATAGTTATGACTGTCTCGAGTCTCCATGGTGTGATTTAAAGGATATTTGATTATATGATCTGTCAAGTTTTTATTTTTTGGTTGAAACATTTTAGCTTCACTTATGATGAACTCATCATATTTAGATATTGTTGGTATTTTCGTCACCATGCATCAATGGTTTTGATACGACTTGTATTAGCTTTATGGATGATGTATCTGTTTTCATTGGTGGATGGATATATGTCGATCTCTTATGATCGAACCTTATGTATCGATTACCTCTTTACTAATATATAACAATGGTTTTTTCATCTAAAAAAATGTCCATATAAAGTAACCTAATTTTATATGAGTGTTTAATACAAATAAATTAATTTAAATTAAAGTAATTATTATTATTTTTAAAAAACATTTCAAAACAAGATTTAAATAAGTTATTTGAATATCATATTAATTTATTTATTTCAATGTCATATATATATATATATATATATATATATATATATATATATATATATATATATATATATAATCCATGGGAGCAATTTAGTTAATGATAATGTCAAGTCTATGAAAATTGGATATTACCCAGGTTTATAGAAAGGAGGGCATGCCGTAAACCCCCATAATGTACTGGTAGTTACGTATCAAGTCATTAGATTCCTCTCGGATATATCTATATATATATATATATATATATATATATATATATATATATATATATATATATATATATATATATATATATATATATATATATATATATATATATATATATATATATATATGTATGTATATATATATTAATTAATTAATTAATTAAAAAAAAATAAAAATAAAAATAAAAAATTTGAATATAGATTTCGAAAGTTATAATTCATAATGAAAAGAAAATGTTTTTGGAGAAACTATGTTAATAGTATTTATCAATGTTTTGGGTGACCCATTTACCCATCATTAGTGATATTAAGCAAGAAGATAGATGAAGAGAAACAAATCAATCCTTTTAAAATGCATAAGGGCATACTTTAGGTAGTAGACGATAGAAATGATTGAAAATAGAGAGAGTTTTAACAACATTATCGAATAGAATAGGATATATTATTATTAATCAAAGTAATTATAACTATTAAAATAAGACTAAACTTAGGAGCAAAAGGTGTTATAGAAAAATATATCAAATAATAATTAATAATTAACTCTTAAAATATTAAATAATTTATAGGATCTATTAATAATAGTTAGTAAGGTAATTGATAACCAACCTTGATCCATCTTAACTTTGGATCTATCAAGTTCCTAGAGAGATAAAATCTCTCAAGGTACAAACCTCTTTTTCGAGTGAAAATCTTGAGGAAAGGTATCCACCTCGAGAGATTTGATCCCTCTCAGCACTTGATAGATCTGGTGTTAAGATGGATCTAGGTTTCTTCCAGTTGTGCAGAGTCACACCAACTTTGTTGAATATCTAAGTAATATGATCATTTTCATTTTATTTTGTGATGGATTAGTTACCTTAGTATATTAAGAAAATATAGAGTATTAATAAGTAAAATGATGAAAAATGATGAAATAAAATTTTTCAATGGAAAGGAACCATGTAACAATTTTGATTAATAGAAATCATGAATAATAAGAATGTAATCAATTACAAATAGTTTACATTGTGATCAATCTCAATCTATCTTCTTTTTCTTTTCTTATAGCCACGCCTGCTACTTTTTCCATCTTTTCATATCGGTCATATGAAAAGGGAGGTTGAAATCATAGATCATTCAAATATTTAACTCAAGATATTGTAGTAAACATCATACCTTGTCTCTCTTGCTTCCCAATGTTAATAGTAGTTTTCTCTAATGTCAATCCTTATGAATTATGGATTCTTAAGCCCCAAGAAAGTTTCAAAGGAAGTTAAATTATGTTACCTTTATCAATAAGTGTAATAGGAACTATTCGAGGGAATGAATCATCCTAGGAACTGCCACATAATTATCAAATTGTACTAAAACACATGTAGGTGGTTTTGGAGGTAAAATTCCAGGGTTATACAATTTTCTATAACTCCAAGAGCACCTCTGAAGAGTCTTGCATAAGTCCATATGTTTGATGTAAGCATGACCCAAGCTCCAACTGCAATAAGTAACTCAAGTTTCATGTATTCCTCATATTCTTCCATGGAGTTATTTTCTTTTCCTCTTGTCACAACACTAGCTACAATGGGACAGTTCAAGTTCTGTAAACAACACTTATTTTGGTTTTTTACATCATAATTTGTTGCAAACAAATGTATTTCATTATCAAAATAATTTTTGTGGAAGAATCCAAGGAACTATTTATACGAGTCATGATTAATTTTATCTTCCACAGTTGTATTTTCATCTCTAACATTCATCAATAAATTATGAAAACATTTTTTCTCATTGCTTTGTCCATCTTGTCGAAACATAGTTTCAATGGTCATAGTTGTTGTGAATGAATTCCATAATTATTTTACAAGACTTTCATATGCATATACAAATTTATCCATAACATGTGGTAACTATCCCAAATCACCAACCAATATAACTGAAAAGTGTTAGCATTTTTTGGGAAAGGTTGGGGAAGTCTACAGTCAATGTTTGTTAGCAAATTTCTTCCAATGAAACTCATTTCATCTATTAAGATATATTTCACACACTCATTTCATCTTTTAAGGTCATTAAATGAGGTCCCCAAAGACGTGTTACCTATTTTATTGGGATTTGAAGTGTAAAATGAATCGTTGTTCCAAATATGTTAAAAGTTGCAACCCCTGTAGGAGCTAAAAGAAGCAATGGACTCTTCTCAGAAAGAGCCTCAATCTCAAGGGAATTTTTAATATCTCCAATCAAATAATACTTTCATGTACCTATATTTCCTTCGATTATCATAAGTTTGGATTATCGTATGTTAAGGATCAACCCTTGATCTATAATGGTCAAGGATAATATCAAATGTTATTCTTTGTTTAACTCCCAAACTTCCAAACGAATAAGACTTGGAATGTTGGTTAGTATGAACCATATCCAAACTTTTCATCTGAGGTATGAAATAAATATCATGATTAGAAGTTTCTTCATCCATGATCCATATGACTAAGAATCTCAAACTCATTATAATTTATAAATTTATTCTTATATAATCCACAAATGATCTACCACTCATTTTTCCTTAGAAACTGTAGGTGGATTTGGAACCTCTTCTTCATCATATTCAATTGTTTGATCTGGTGGTAATCGATTGCGATCAACATGCCATGGGTTGTATCAAAAATTTTCCCAAGTATGCACTATCTCATCACTTGTTTGACCTATATATCTATGGAGATCATGGAAGGTCTTGTGTAATATCAACTCCGACCAACAAAATTCTACAAACTTTTCATATTTATGATTAAAAATCGAATGATATCAAGAAAACACTCATACAACAGATGCATTCTTTCATTCTCTCCATTTATACCCACGTTGATGTTTGTCGTATGACCAAGATTTTTCCACATGTAGAAATTCCCACTGTAGATCAAGAGATTATGCAACATACTAAAACATAATCAATGAGAACACATATAATTGAGAATGAGAAGCAATCACACATAACATAGAAGAAATAACGCAGGGAAAACCTAAGCCTAAAACCCCAATCTCTATATTATCATACAAGTGGAAATCTTATTCAAGTTACAAAAAGAATCAGCTCTCAAGTTATCCTGCTCTCTTTTCAATCAAAAAATGTTGCTCATAGATAGTCAAAGGCACTCACAACCTTCTCATCTACACTCCAAGTCTCCTATTTCCTTGCACAATTTTTCCCGGGGTCCAGTGCTTCCACTTGTGTGAATTCCCACCTCACACTACTCACTTGGCTCAGAAATAACTGCACAAACCTGAAGGAGATAAATCCTTCTCCATGGATGAGTTTCATTTATACGAAAAATCCATCCAAATGATAGTACACTATCCCTTCTCTAATCTCAACTGGGTGTCTGTCTGAACTGGCATGCATGAGTTATTCATGAGAGAATATTCAATTATCTGAAGAGCAGCAATTATATGCAAGCATGCATTAACTAACTGAACTCACATTAATATAAACAAATTGTTTAAATCAATTTAACTGGACTTGACTCAGTTAACTAAGCCAACTAATTAAAACTCAATTTTACAACTCATCCTTATCCCTTTAACTGATGGCTAAATTCCTCAATTAATAGAGAAACTGTTGCATGTCCTCACATAGACTTCATGTTTGATTTTTCACAACTAATTAACTCATGGTGGATTCATTAATTTATTTTCAAACAACTGTTAAGTTCAAATTCGAATTTTACTTCTTATTTTAGTCCAGGGACTGACTAAAAATAGGAATCCATCCCAAACTTCTAAAAATAGAATGCTATTTTTAGCACTTCCATTTTTCATTCCCTGTTGCTCAATCGAGCATTGGTACCCAATCTACTATTTATAGTAGTGCTATTTTTAGCACTTCTATTTTTAGCATTTATTTTTTTCATTTTCAATACTCCCTCTGAACAAGGAAGGAACTCAACTTGAACCCGTTCCTGTATCTTTGGAATGTTCTACATGCAACACTTCTACCAAGTGTGGTTGCTTGAGCAACTCTATAAATAAAAAAACTCCATTGAAGCTCTACCTGTTGTTGAAAAGTGCTCCCTCTCTGACCTCTGAGTTGCTACAATACTCCATGCATCTCACACTATTTCACACCTCCCTGTGCCATCCTGCACTGGTGCAACCCTCGTGTTCCTCTCGCATTGTTGCAGCCTACTAGCTCTACACAGTCTTGGGACTCCTGCATTATAGCTCTCTCTGCTGCTCCATCCACATCTATCACTACCCACTCAGCTAGTCCTGGTAGTCCTCGTCGGGGCTCCTGTAGCAAATTTGAATCAAGGAAGTTGGGTACCTCAAGGATCTTTCCCCCTATTCCAGCCTTCTTGGGATGATCACTCCACCTTGGCCCACCTCCTAACTAGAGGTATGGATGCATGTGATCCCTCTGCCCACCTGGCTCGAAATTTCCCCCTACCGGAGGTCTCTACATGAGTAGATGTCTCTGCTTGATCTCATCTCAACTTCTCTAGTTATGGCTACTCCACAACCTCCAGAAGTTGCTTCACCAATCGTGGCTCCTCCACAATCGTCTGAGACTTCTTCTACCACTGCATTTTGAGAGGTAATGTACTCTCCCTCTAAACCATCAAGTTTCCATCAATTTCCTTGCTCCTCAAGGCTTTGCATGTATCTTAAACCTCAAGAGCATACAAGTTCTTTACCCATGAACTGATGCTTCACCTGTCTAGTGATGATGTGTCTAAGGAAAACCTTTCACTTACTGAAGAATACATCATAGCCTCTATCTTCCAGCATCGCGATTGACACTAAATTTCTCTTCAATCTTCTACATACTTGACATCGGTCAAGGTAATGTGAGCTCCATGCTCCCTCTAAAAAACATCTGTGACTACACCTGAGACACTAAACTTTTCATCATTACCCATTGCTATGAGTATCTAGAGATCTCTCTCCTGCAAAGTACTGAACAAACTCTTGTTGTCAGTCATATGGAAAGAAGCTCCACTATCAAGAAACCAACCACTTCCCACCATGGATTAAACCATGCATGCAAATAGTGTGAAATCCAACTCAAACTGTGAACCCAGTGCCTCACATTCTGATCCTTACACGGATCCCTTCTTGGATTTCCTTAGTGGACAATTTGTAGCAAAATGGTCCACCTCATGACAACGAAAGCATCACACTTTCAACTTGTCAAACTTCTTCCCACGTTGGTAGGAACTGGATTGGGAAAGAGAATCCTTCTCCTTCCCCTTCTTCGTCTTACTCGCTAAGGTGCAATTTTCTTCATCCTCCATAGATGAAGAACCATCTCTAGTGCTTCTTCTTATCTCCTCCTGCATCAGATTTGACCGAAGTCGTTCCCAATATGGTAGTTTCTCTCTTCCGTTAACTGAGTCCTCGTAGCTATGCTAGCTCTTAGGAAGACTGAGGAGTGCAAGACTCACCATGTCATCATCATCTGTCACGATCCCTACACTTCCAAGCTCATTCCTACGTGTGGTGAGCTTGTTCAAACAAGTAGAGATCATGTCACCCTTTTCACACTTGATCTTTCGAAGCTTGTCCTTCAGTGCCAACTTCCTCTGATCATTGTTATTCTGATATAGATCTTTCAACTTTTTCCACATTGAAAACGATGTCTCCTTCCCATGGAGGCTTGAGACAATGTGGTCTCTAACTCCCTCCAGGAGGATTCTCCTTGCTATAGCCACACATTTATGCCATTCCTCCAGTTGAGTAGCATCAGTTGGCTTGGGGAAATTTTGATCAATGAAGTCCTTTAGACTGTTATCCTGTAATAATCCCTCCATGCAATCCTTCCAGGCTATATATTTCGAGCTACCATGAAGAGCATACTCGAGTCTTAAACCACTGAACACCATAGGTGAATTAGAGATGTAATAAGAACTCGATTTCTATATTCAGGAACCAAACTTCGAACTTCTCCTTCTTGTATACTATTCTTTGCCTTGATCATATTTGATCCGATACCATGTAGAAATTCCCACTGTAGATCAACAGATTATGCAATATACTAAAACACAATACAACATCTACTTCTACAATACTTTGTGGAAGCTTAATCAATTTGAGCACAATCAATGAGAACACATATAACTGAGAATGAGAAGCAATCATACATAACAGAGAAGAAATAACCAAGGGAAAGCCTCAACCTAAAACCCCAATCTTTGTATTATCATACTGTTGGCATTATGATACAGGTGTTGTCCTTGATGGCAACTCACTCAGAGGTATGATACAGGTGGAAACTCAATCAGATGACATATCATAGTACAACAGGTCAAGAGAGAGATATATGCAGGTTAACCTTGATGAAAGTGCATATACACACGGGTGAGAAGAACAAAAGGTGCATATACGTACACACGCATGTTCAAAAAATGAAAGGCACGTACATGTTGGAAAACTATGTTTTGGTCCATGGTATTTGGTCTAAAGTGTTGACCCCAGGTATTTGGTCCAAGGTATTGGTTCAACATGGTTTTGGACCATGGTATTGAGGGAAGCCTAAACCTATATAAAGAGAAGATCATTCGGCCAAGGGTAGGTGTGCAAGTGATGAATATTTGATGAAGTGTGAGAACTAGGATGCTGGTTATGGGTTTGTGATGTTGTGCTTGATCTAAATCAAGGATGCACCTATGCTATTGATGATGATGATGGATCAGGATCATAAGGCTTTGAATGTAATTATCATTATGTGTTTTGATCATGGATAGACTAGATCTGAATTATTGACGCATGTTTTATGGTATGAATGTTATGATTTGTGTATGACTGATGTCTGGAACAGCTGCAAAGTTATGAGTAAGTATTTGCAGATCTGTATGCAGATTGGCTTTGGTAAAAGTGCATATGTATGTTGGTTTTATTCTTCATAGTAGCATATACATTATGAGATATGATATTTCAAGTTGCAATTGGATCTGGTTATTGTTGTAGAGTTCTATTATTTGTTCTGTGTTCTGGTTTCAGTGGATCAGTATTAGGTGATTCATAGATTGATGATGTAGGTATAAGTTGATGATTGTATTGCAGTGGTGATTTTTTTGTGGTCCCTGGAAGATCATAGAGTTCAGTAGACCGACACCTACATACTGGTAAACATATCGGCGAGTACAAGAGCCAGGGGGTTGTACCTCCCTTCCAGGAGCAGCTGGAAAACAAGTCAAGGTTGGAGCATTCAGTAGGCTGACGCCTACATACTAGTAAATGGATCGGCTAGTACAAGAGCTAAGAAGGTTGTAGCCTTCTGCAGGTAGAAGCCTGTGTACTAGTATCAGACTGCACCAATACTATTGTAAAAGGAGATTTCTTATTAAAATAAGATATATACGAATTGTAGCAAGTGGTTTTCGCCCACATTGGGTTTCCACCTTATATCATGGTGTTCATGTGTGCTCCTTATGTGTAATGATCTGTTCTGTTTTACTGCACCTGTTTACTGTTAATATGGTTAATAATGTTCTAATTCACTCATTAAGGATCAACTAACTGAATCATAAGTTTACTTGATATATGCTTGTTGCATTACACACAGTTGTGTATACACGTGGTTTGTCTTAACTGAAGTAGCGTATATCAATCTGAGTATGAAAATGAAAAAGTTACATTGATTTGGTAATACTGATTCACCCCCCGCCCCCTCTTAATATTGTTTCCACCAATTGGTATCAGAGCAGGTCCTTTGGTAAAAGCTTGATCACTTGAAGGAGATCCATAGAACAATGGGAAAGAAAGTGTGTCAAAAGAAGAAGACAGCTCAAAGGAAAAATTACAACCTACCGTTGAGTGGAAGCAAGTGTTCAGATCTTGAATCACCTCGAATTGAATATGAACAAGCAAATGAAGCACCAGATAAAATCATAGGTCAACAAGAGCTACTTAGCAAAATAGAGAGTCCACTCAAAGAAGAAATTATCAGTTTAAAAGCTCAGCTCGAATGTGCCTTCAGAGTTCGTCAAATGCTGCGGGAGCTGAACGAAGAACAAGAAAAAGATATTTTCATACTAAGCCAACAAGTGGAAGAAGGAAGAAAGTCTGAAGAAATTTTGAAGAAGGAATATCTGGAAAAGGAAGGACAACATCAGGTTGAGGTAAATATCTTGAAAGGTAAATTAGAAGAAAAGGATAAACTATTACGATTTCAAGAAAGTACTAAGATTTTGGATGATATTCTTGGTAGTCAAAGGTCCCCTGCTATCAAAACTGGTCTTGGTTTTTATGAATATGTTGAAAGTGAATCTAGCTCACAAGGCAAGGCAAGGAACTCTAATGAGAAATCTAAAATGATCAACAAGGAGATGAGAGGACAATAGCCAAGGAAATAAATTTCTCAAAGAAAATCTTTTGCTCCTAATTGTGGAAGTGATAGATGATTATTTCCTCCAATGAATAATGTTGAATGTTATTTATGTCATAATCTTGGACATGTTGCAGCTAGATGCAGAAGTAGAATGGTTCAAGACCGTCACACAGAAAGATCATCACGGTCAAGGTACTTTAAGGGATATTGTTTTTCTTGCAATATGTTTGGTCACAAAGCCATTGATTACTAGAGAAGGAATATGAAACATGTAAGATGTTATACATGTAACAAGCTTGGACACATAGCAAAGGAATGCAGGAGAAGATTTCGGGCACCATACCAAAAGGAGAAAACATAATCACGGTTGAAGATATGGAAGAAAAAGGAAGTACAGCCAGAAAGACATGGCATAGCAGAGTACACAGACATGACAGACTCAGAGGAAGCTAGAAGAGTGGAACATTAGTGTTCTAAATCTCATATGCAGGTTTCATGAAGACAAGTCGTGTATATATTCGAGTTAGACGTTGCACAGTCGCGTATATGATGTTATGAAGAAAAGAAGTACTATAGAAGTCTGATATGGTTCAATCACTGGTATATGATGGTTGGCACGGGTTCAGGGGGAGCATATGCTTTGAATAATGCATTGTTGGCATTATGGTTAGAAGTCCTTGGTGATGATGCTTATTGACAGATCTTGGTACTGATTGTTGATTGACCAAAAGAATGGATTGCAGGTTAAGATGCTTGTAGTGCAGATCATATAGTGCATGATAGCTGCGGATAACTGTCATGGTATTGTTTAGTTCCTTGGTCTTTGTGAGTCATATGATGTATCTTGTTACCCCACTATGCATGGGATGGATGATGTAATGGTTCATGTGTTTGAGTCAAAAAATGGTGTATCCCCACTTGGTTGGGAGATTGATATATGAGTCTTGAGGAAGGGAATTGGAAATGTATGTATAGAGTCATTTTATGATTTTGTAGACCTTGCATGTGCTTAGGGGGAGCATGGACAAATTGATACATATTGACATGTACAAAAGGGAATCTCAATCAGAAACTTCAGCATGTACTCAGGGGGAGCATGGATAGTAGAATGTATATCAAAGAAGAGAATGTTTTGGTCCACCCTTTGCCGTTGATGTCAAAGGGGGAAAGTGACTTGGTGTGGTGGTTGCCATCAAGTCCAAAGGGGGAGATTGTTGGCATTATGATACAGGTGTTGTCCTCGATGGCAACACACTCAGAGGTATGATACAGGTGGCAACTCAATCATATGACAGAGAGAGATATATATGCAGGTTAACCTTGATGAAAGTGCATATACATGTGTGTGAGAAGAACAAAAGGTGTGTATACGTACACACGTAGGTTCACAGAATGAAAGGCGCGTACATGTCAGAAAACTAAGTTTTGGTCCATGGTATTTGGTCCATGGTATTTTGGTATTGGTCCATGGTATTTGGTCCGAAATGTTGACCCAGGTATTGGGTCCAAGGTATTGGTTCAACATGGTTTTGGACCATGGTATTGAGGGAAGCCTAAACCTATATAAAGAGAAGATCATTAGGCCAAGGTTAGGTGTGAAAGTGATGAATATTTGATGAAGTGTGAGCACTAGGATGCTGGTTATGGGTTTGTGGTGTTGTGCTTGATCCGAATCAAGGATGCACCTATGTTGTTGATGATGGATGATGGATCGAGATCATAAGGCTTGGAATGTATTATCATTATGTGGTTTGATCATGGATAGACTAGATCTGAATTATTGACGCATGTTTTATGTTGTGAATGTTATGATCTGGGTATGACTGATGTCTGGAACAGCTGCAAAGTTATGAGCAAGTATTTGCAGATCTGTACACGGGTTGGCTTTGGTAAAAGCGCATATGTATGGTGGTTTTATTCTTCATATTAGCGTATACATTATGAGATATGATATTTGAAGTTTCAGTTGGATCTGGTTATTGTTGTAGAGTTCTGTTGTCTGTTCTGTGTTCTGGTTTCAGTGGTTCAGTATTGGGTGATTCAGAGATTGACGATGCAGGTATAAGTTGATTATTGTATTACAGTGGTGATTGTTTTGTATTTATGAATCCAGTATGAAAATGTATGAAACGTGGTCCCTGGAAGATCGTAGAGTTTAGTAGGCCGGCGCCTACGTACTGGTAAACATATCGGCCAGTAAAAGAGCCAGGGGGTTGTAGCTCCCTTCCAGGAGTAGCTAGAAAACAAGTGAAGGTTGGAGCCTTCAGTAGGCTGACACCTATGTACTAGTAAATGGATTAGATAATACAAGAGATAAGAAGGTTGTAGCCTTCTTCAGGTAGAAACCTGCGTACTGGTATAAGACTGCACCAGTACTATTGTAAAAAGATGTTTCTTATTAAAAGAACATAGAGACGAATTGCAGCAGGTGATTTTCACCCACATTGGGTTTCCACCTTATATCATGGTGTTCATGTGTGCTCCTTGTGTGTAATGATATATTATGTTTTATTACACCTGTTTACTATTAACATGGCTAATGATGTTCTAGTGCACTGATTAAGGATCAACTAACTAAATCATAAGTTTACTTGATATACGCTTGTTGCATTACACACAGTTGCATACACGCACAGTTTGTCTTAACTGAAGTAGCGTATATGAATCTGAGTATGAAAATGAAAAAGTTACATTGATTTGGTAATACTGATTCACCCCCCCCCCCCCCCCCCCCCCCCAGTATTATTTCCAGCACATACAAGTGAAAATCTTTTTCAAGTTACAAAAAGAATTAGCTCTCAAGCTATCTTGCTCTCTCTACAATCAAACAATGCTGCTCATAGAAAGTCAAAGGCTCTCTCAACCTTCTCCTCTACCCTCCAAGCCTCTTCTTTCCTTGCACATTTTTTCCTGGGGTCCAGTTATTCCACTTGTGTGAATTCCCACCTCACACTGCTCACTTGGCTCAGAAATAATTGCAAAAACCTAAAGGAGATAAATCCTTCTCCACGGATTTGTTTCCTTTATAGGAAAAATCCATCCAACTGATAGTACACTATCCCTCCTCTGATATCAACTGGGTCTCTATCTAAACTGACATGCATGAGTTATTCATGAGAGAATATTCAATTATCTGAAGTGCAACAGTTATATGCAAGCATGCATTAACTAACTGAACTCACATTAATTTAAACAAATTGTTTAAATCAATCTAACTGGAATTGACTCAGTTAACTGAGCCAAATAATTACAACTCAATATTACAAATCATCCTTATCTCTTTGTTGGATGGATAAATTCCTCAATTAATAGAGAAACTGTTGCATGTCCTCACATAGACTTCATGTTTGAATTTTCACGACTAATTAACTCATGGTGAATTAATAAATTTATTTTCAAACAGCTGTTAAGTTCAAATTCAAATTTTACTTCCTATTTTAGTCCAGAGATTGAATAAAAATAGGAATCCATCCTGAACTGCTAAAAATAGAATGCTATTTTTAGCACTTCCATTTTTCATTCCCTGTTGCTCAATCCAGCACTAGTACCCAAACTACTATTTATAGTAGTGCTATTTTTAACACTTCTATTTTTAGCATTTCTTTTTTCCATTTTCAACACTCCCTCTCAAATAGAAAGGCATTCAACTTGAACCCGATCCTGTACCTTTGGAATGTTCTGCATGCAACACTTCTACCAAGTGTGGTTGCTCGAGCAACTTATTGAGCTTCAAAACTGCCCTTTCCTTAACAACTTTTCTCCTCCATTTTCTTTGGTTTTTCCATGAAGAAAATACATCCCTATCATCAATAACTAGTATACATTGCCTTAAGGAGAACATTTTAGTGATTTTCATGTTATACTTTTATGTTTGCTGTTTGATTAAGTTTTTGTCTTTTAGCTACGGAACACAGCCTATTCTACAGCTAATTGGCTATTCCACAGCTACTTCCATGCTTTTACAAGTTCCAGGTGTCAGAAGGAGGAAATAACTACATGGGCAGCTTGGAAAACATCATGACATGGATCATGTCCTATTCACCTAGGCCAGGTCGACAAGGAAGATGGTACAAGACTCCAGTCAAAGGAGAAGTTAAATGTAGAGACTTAAGGCCAACTGAGGAAGAGAATTTCGTGTGCCTGTCTACCTATGTGTTTTTGGCTGTAGCTTATTTTTCTCCATAAACAGTTGTATAATTTCTTTATAAATACTTGTGTGAAGAATGTAGAACCAGTTCGAATTTGCTCATGTATTAAGCTCAGATTACTGTTATGTACTTTTGAAAACTCATTCTCTATTTTACAATATAAACACCGTGTGTTTCATGGATACCTAAAAACATTTATTGGAGTTTTTACTGAGTACGCATAACCTGAGCAGTTGGAGAGGGCCCCTGCATTGACTGAGGTTTCATTTCATTTTGTTTTGTCTTTTATAGTTGCAATTGTAAATTTATCATTTCTTCCATAATGTTCAAAACCATTTTTCGTACTAACACTGTTTATAATGCATCATTTCTTCACTAATGCAGAATAGCTTATTTTATTACAGAATAGCTTTCTCTTTGCTTAATTTCCTTCTAGTTTTATCAGTAGTTAAAGGTTGAGTTTAGTAGTGTAGAGTAGTTTATTTCATTTATTGTTTCCCTAGTTTTTAAGAGACTGATAAATGCCATTACTGTTTTTGCAATTTTATTACTAGTTTAGTGACTCATGGTGTAGATGAATGTTTCTAAAAAGCCCCTCTAGTTGATAACTCATATCAAACTAAGTGGTTGAATACTTCAATCATGCAATGAGTCTTTTCTGCATTTTTGCATTTATTTTCTCTTAGAATAATGAAGTACAAAATTCCTCAAAATGTTATCCCAAAGAAGTTTGTCTTCCAAAATTGAGAAGCAGAGTAACTAAATATTTCATTTAGTTTTGTTGCAATTTCACTTCTAGTTTTTCAATAACTTTTGTTTCTGCAATAGAGTAAATAGTAGTTATAATCTCACTTCTAGTTTGAGCATTTCATTTTAGTTTTGTTTCCATAATAGGTAATTGCAATTTCATTTTCAGTTTTAGTGTTTCATTTTATTTTTGTTTCCATAACAGATAGTTGCAATTTCACTTTCAGTTTTCAATATTCCATATAGCCTTGTTTTAGTAATTAAATAGACAGTAGTTGCAATTTTACTTTTTAGTTCATAGCTCATTATTTGGAAATAATGATATGATTAAAGATAGAAACTTTGTTTTTATTTCTTGATTAAACTTTGTTTCCAAATCTTACTTAAGCATTTTTAGTCCTCATCTCTTTAGATTTTTAGCAGCCTTTACAGAAGTTAAAATTAGGATTTTGACAATTTCATTGTAAATCATTAGGGACGAAAGGACCAAAAACCCCCAAAACAACATAAAACCCAAAAACAATGAATTAAGAAGGGTCATCTAGCACATATAGTGCACTACACTTCATCAGTTTATGATTTAATAATTTATGTAAAGAAATTTAGGACACTAAATTGACCAAACATTTTGGCGTCGTTGTCGGGGAAGTGTAACTAGGTAGACTTATCTCTTACATTCATAAAAATAAAACAACAAAACAAAACAATGGCATGCATAGAGAACGAGACTCTAGAGGTAGATTTATAGCTAGGGGGAGAAGTTCAATTCCTACAACTCCACCTACTCCACCAAGAGTTAGAAAAGACACACCTCCATCCCATACTCATACTCCCAGCCACAAGATTCCTAGAATTCAAGGGAAGAAACTCAATCAGAATATTCTCCTACATCATCTACCAAAACAGTCCTAGGAGAGAAAATTTTTGAAACTCCAACAACAAGTATAACCTTTTTCACCTCCATAAGGGAGCCTATTGTAGTTGAAGAACTAGGAATACCTGGTTTGGAAGAAAAGTAGAAACTCTCTCTAATAGTCCATTAATAGAAGAACCAGAGGAAGAGGGAAAAACCTTGCAGGTTGAGCCCTATACTGACTCTGAAGAGACCATAATGGCAAAAGAAGAACAAGATGGAGAATTCTCACTATTTGGAGGATGGGGTAGAGGGAGAGGAAGAGGAAACAATGGAGGAGGTAGAGGTAATAACGGAGGAGGCAAAGGAAATAGGGAAGTAGATCACTCATTTGGATTCCCTATAGTGGATGAGGAAACACATACAACAATAAAAAATCTCACCATCTATCCTCCCAAACATCTAGGCGTTGAGAAGTAAGGACCCTGAAACATTTTTGTTTGAGTTTGAATTCTTGTGCATGACCTATGACTACTTAGAAGACTCTCAAAATCTTAAATTATTTCCCTCAAAACTAAAAGGGGCTGCTTTTAAATGGTTCATGGGGTTAGTCACTTAATCCATTAGAACATGGAATGACATGAAACAAGCATTTTTGGTAGATACTTGGATTATTGTATGCCTACTAATCATAAAGATGAGGTGTTCAAAATGATGCAAAAAGAGGATGAAAACTTAGAGGATTTGCTTGAGATTACTCTATAATATGAAAAGAGCAAAGATGAACAATTTATATGGAGAAATTTTGAAAGCTCTTTTGTTAAAGGCCATTAGAGCTGAGTGGATAGATATCCTTAACATGATGAGGAAGGGAGATATCTCTCAACTTCTAATGAGTGACATAGCAGAACTATGTCTTCATCTCTCAAGACAGAAATCTAAAATAGGAAAAGGGTCGAGAGATGCTTCTCTTGTTAGAGCAAACAAATTTGCAATTGGATCTGTAAGTAGAGCAGAAATTGGCAATATGCTTGATGAGTTTAAAACTGACATTTTAGGGAGCCTCAGTGAGCAACTAGACATCCTTAAAATTCAAAACAAGCCAAAAATAGAGGCTGATGCTTTAGCCATTTTTTGTCCAAAATGTAGAAAGAAACATGCTCTAAGGGAATGCCCTTTAGATGCAAAAATTGTAGAAACTTGTATGATTTGTTCAGAAATTCATGAGACCAAGGGTTGTCCTTCAATCCCAGGTCTTAAGGTTATCTTTCAGGAGGAAAGAATCCCAAACTCTGCAAAATCTCTTTGTTTTGTTGCAAAAAGACCTTGGTAGGGGTCACAAAATCAAGGATTTAACAATCCAATGTATCTTCAGCCTCCACCAAACTAGAATTCTTGGCAGCAACCTGGGTCTCAACCTCAATCATAGTATCAATCACAATTGTGGGCACAAGAGGTACAAAATCCTTATGGGATATTTGCTCAATATTATGAATATCCTCCACCACAAACTCAGCAATAAAATAGCAACCACAACTTCAAAATTAGAACCCTCAACTTTCATTTTCATTTCCACAACAATGTCCGAATCCTCAACTCTTACTACCATTTCAGCAGAAACCAAATCAACTACCTGGCCTCAACCTCAATCATAGTATCAATCTCAACCGTGGGCACAAGGGGTAGAAAATACTTATGGCATATTTGCATAATATTATCAATATCCTCCATCCTATCAGAATTACCCTCCACCACAAAATCAATAATAAAATAGCAACCACAACTTCAAAATCAGAACCCTCAACTTTCATTTTCATTTCCACAACAAAGTCAGAATCCTCAACTCTTACTGCCATTTCAGTAGAAACGAAATCAACTACCTGCCCAACCATTACCAAACCCTAATAATCAAAACCCTCAAAATGGTTACATGGTAGAAGGACAACAATTTCCAACTTACATGATTACTCCACTAGATCTTAATGATGTTCAACTAAGATTTGGTAGGATATTAGAAAAGGAAAAACCTTTTGTAGTTATTCAAGAACAAGACACTTCTAAGGAAGATTCTCTAAAATTCAATAAATGTTTTGAGGGAGCATCCCTCCAAAACCAAAACATTGAAAAATAAAAACAAAAAGAATCAATAAATACAACTTCTATCATTGAGCAACCAGCATCTACTTCTACACTTCCTTTTCCTGAGAGACTACAAATTGATAGAGGGGTAGAAAAACAAATCTTATTTCCCAATTGTGATTTTCTAGATGAATTGAAGAATGTCTATATCAAAATTCCTTTGTTACAAGCCATTACAGAAATTCCTATTCTAGATAAGACAATAAAGGAGTTGAGCATCAAAAGACCAACAAGAAAACCAAAAGAAGCAAAATGAATTAACCTGGTAGGAAAAATAGCAAACATAATGATGGGAAAGATTGCCATGCAGAAATATGTGGATCCAGGAAGTCCAATTTTCAAGACACATATAAATGGAATTGAAATTCCAAGTACATTGATTGACTTAGGGGTAGCAATAAACATTATGAGTAGACAAACTATGGAGCAGCTTAAACTTCCTAACCTTCTTTACACACCTACTTTACTGCAACTTGCAGATAGATCAGTAATAAAACCAGATGGTGTACTATAAGATATTTCAATCTCCTTAGATTCTTTGGAATATCCTATTTATTTCATGATTTTAGCTCCCAAGAATAATCTAGGAGGACAACCACTCATATTAGGATGACCTTGGATGGCCAAAACTAATGCCTTTATTAGTTGTAGATCTGGTGACATGTATATTTCTGATGGTAATTCAACAAAGAAATTTACTTTGTATCCTCCAACAAAAGCAGTAACAAAAATAGATGACAAGGAATGGATTGATGATGAAGATGATTTTCAACCTCTCTTTACTATCTCAGAAATTAGTGAAGATAGTCAAATTTTGAATACATTTGAAAATTTTGAAACATCTTCAGAATATGATCATGCACAATTTCAAGAAAATCTAATGTTGAATACTTGTCATCTAGGCAGATGTCTCTCTATTCTATGGAAGAGTTTGGTAGCTCTACAGTTGAAATTTTTCCAAGTAGGACATTGAACATAAACAAAAACTTGGAGAAACTACAACAAGAAGTGCTAACCAAAACATTACAAAAACATTCCGCATCATTTGCATGGGAGTACACCGATATGAAAGGCATTGATCCTAAGACTTATATCCATCATATCTATATTGAGGAAAATAGTAGACCAATTAGACAACCTCAGAGAATAATGAATCGAAATCTTAAGAAAATTGTGAAAGAAGAGCTCCAAAAATTACTCAATGTAAACTTCATTTACCTAATTTCAGATAGCCAATGAGTTTCTCCTTTGGTTATTGTGCCTAAAAAGAAGGGTAAATGGAGGGTGTGCATTGATTACTGAGAATTGAATAAAGCAACTCTCAAAGATAATTTTCCATTGCCCTTTATAGATCAAGTGGTAGATACATTAGCATGTAAAAAGTATTTCTCATTCTTGGATGGTTTTAGTGGTTATAATCAAATTCATGTAGCACTTGAGGATCAGGATAAAACCACATTTACTTGTCGATGGGGAACTTTTGCACTTGCAACATTCCAAAGAGCAATACTAGGAATTTTTCGTAATCTAATACATGATTGTGTAGAGGTATATATGGATGATTTTACAGTCTATGGAAACACATTTGAAAAAGCTTTGGTCAAATTTGGAAAAAGTTCTTAAAAGGTGTAAAGAAATAAACCTTTCATTAAGCCATAAAAATTGTTTTAAGATGTTTATAGAAGGTATTGTTTTATCACATCACATTTCAGAAGATGGGATTAAAGCTGACAAATCTAAGGTTGAAGTCATCTCTAGGTTACCAATTCCAAATTGCCAAAAATATTTTAGAAGTTTTCTAGGATTTATGGGATACTATAGAAGATTTATAGAAAACTTCACTAAAATAGAATCTCCACTCTTCAAAATTCTTACAAAAGATTTTGAATTCAGTTGGAATCCTGATTGACAACTAGCATTTGAAACCTTGAAAGAAAAAATTTATGAAGCACCTATTTTAAGAGGTCCAAATTGGAAACTTCTTTTCCATATTTTTACAAATGCTTCAGATACAGCTCTGGGAGTTGTATTAGTACAAAAAGATTTGATTCCTTATTCCATTTACTATACAAGTAAAAATTTGACTCTCGCTGAGTTGAATTATATTGTGACTAAAAAATAATTCTTAGTTGTTGTTCACGCAATTAACAAATTTAGACACTATATAATAGGCTATGAAACCTTTGTTCATACAGATCACTCTGCAATTAGATATTTGATGAGAAAACCTATCACTAATGGTAGAGTTAGAAGATGGCTTTTACTTTTGCAAGAATTCAACATTACTATGCTAGATAGACCTGGAAAACAAAACACAGTTGTTGATTTCTTTTCCAGGATTCAAAATATCAAAGAAGACTCTCTGGTTGAAGATAAGTTTCCTTATGAATATATCTTTGTAGTAACTACTCAAACTCCTTGTTACACTAAAAAATGTCACCATGGCTATTTACAGTTGGTATGGCTCTATCAACAGTCATGCTACCCTCTTAAGCAAGTCTTATGCCTCTGCTATCCATGTCAAACTCCAAGAAAGAGAGAAAGTCTTTATAAATGTGTTTATCTCTGGGTACGCAGGTTCTCTCAAACCTTGCCTGCGGGTACGCACCTATTGTTCATGAGGTCTGCGTCCAAGGACGCTCTGTATCTAAAGGGGCAGGTGCGTCCCTCTGAAAAGGTTAAAATGCACAATTTTTATCTTCAAAAACTTACTTGTAGTCATTTCTAGAGCATTCTAGAAGGTTGTTCGACGTGTATTGAGCGCCTCCAGATGGTTCATGCACCCCTACCAAAGAGGAACTTATCCCATCAATAAGGGAGTGATCCCATCCAAAGAGGGGACTATCCCATTGATGGTGGACCTGATTAACTTCCTCTTGAGCACTATAAATACAGGCATTAGGCCAGAAGGAGGGAGGTTGAAAGCTATACATTTCTAAGGGTAAATGCTGCAGGAATTAGGACTCCCATTTAGAAGCTTGTGAGGAGAGATTGCCATCTTTGCTTGTTCTATTTGGAAGTGGGTGAGCTTTGTCAAAGTAGAGGAAGACTCTTGTGGACCCTGGAAGGAGCTTGCACAACACCAAGGCACAGGTTGTAATGGTTCCTTTTGATTACCTTTAATGCAAATTGGTCCATTCTTCTCAATAACTTGTTGTTTATGGGTTATTTCATGTACTCCTTGGTATATATGTTGAATATGCTTTGTTTTATGTTATAATCAGGTGCTATTTAATTGTTGGACTGTTGGTGATTGCAGGTTTTGGAGAAAAGGAAGAGCTCATCCAGATCAACAAAGCTTGGACTTCTACAACAGCGTTTGGACAAAGGTAAGAACGAAACACTTGATTTCTTATATCATAATGCATGTTTAGAGAAGGATTCTAGTTTGTTTTGTTTGTCATTAGAATGTCTTAGACTTCTAGGAAGGTCGGTTGTGTCTGCACTTTTGACTGATTCCGTGTGACAAATTGGTGACTCCGCTGGGGATTCCATTAATGAGAAAAGTCTTTTCCTTTGTGTGAACTTTGCTTTGAGAAAATTGGTTTATTTTTCTGGTTTTGGCTCTGTGATTTTGTCTCTGGGTGGGTTAGCTTAGGATTAGTTTTATTTTGGTTTTTCTTGAGTTTTTCCGAAGGACGCACCCTCTGAGTGCTACACAGTGCGTCCCTGGACGCACTTTTGCTGTGTGCACAGAGCGGGCCCGCACCTGTGCTAACGGGTTGCCTGCGTCCCCTGCCAAAATTTGAGAAAATTCCATTTTTTGCATTTTTTGCTCTTAGATTTTGTTTTTTCTTAGTTTTTTCTGCCCAGATTCATTAGTCCCTTGCCAAGAATCTTCACCTGAACTTGTTTCGATAGCATTGAGTGTTTTAGTGGATTTCATCGCAGTATAAGCCCTAGGGTTTGATTTTGAGTAGGTCTTTTAGTGACTTTGGCGGTAGGAGTTGTCAAGCCTTAGATCTCTCTGGTTTTGTCAGCATTCTAAGAAGTCAGACCTGTCATAAAGTCTACCTGTGAGAGCAACTTACCATTGAGTTGTCTCTTGGGCCAATTTCGAAGTGCTTGTTGTTTAAGTCTTGAATTCCATTTTACAAAAAGAACAAAAAGATTTGAGTTTTGTTTTGACTAGTCTTTTGATTCTGCATTAGCTGGTCCTTGATTTCATTTTGATCAAGTAAAACAACCTAGAATCATCTTTGTGAGCTTTTGCCTTGTTAGGTTTGTTTAGAGTAATTTCTCTTTTGATTTGCTTGTGAGTCAAGTTTTCATAGTTTTTGTAGTGGTTGGAGTCGAGTCTACACACCATTGGTTTCACTTCCACTACCTTTTGACTTTAAAGAAAAACCATAAAAGTAACGCTTAAAGTAAAATTGAAATAGTAACTTTTATTTACTAGGGCTCTGAAACACCAATTTAGATCAAGCTAGTGTCTTGGAGTAGGTGAGTAATTAACTCTCCAAGACAACAAAACCAAACAAGTAGCTTATCTTGTGATAGAATAAATCCAATTGTCTCACTTGTACTCTGGGAAAGCTCCTCTTAAAGGAGAAGCACGAGCTCGTGTCCGAACCAGTAAGGGGATCATTCCCCCCTCGTTGGGAATGACGCCAGACACGCACGTATTACAAATGGTAAACCTCGGATTAACCATTGTCGAGGAGCCAGGCGTCACTTGTCGGTAAACCTTGGATTATTGTCAAGGAGCCGGCAAGGGGATTGAGCTTGCTACTCTGCCCTTGTGTGCTGTCGGAGTTTAGACTGTTCCCCCAGGTGCATTTGTTGCGGTTGGTAACCTTAGTGGCCATTATCTTTAGGATTCTACCGAGGTGACGGTGGAGGGAAGGTCCCACTGTACCTCGAGCAGACGTCGGCTATACTCACTTGGATTTTCTGGGGGGTTCACTTCACTCGAGACGGTTAAAGTGGAGGAACTTGGTCCAGTCTATTCATTAAGCAGGTTGTCGGGGTAACTGTTCCACCCGCCATTTCTGTACTGAATACAGCGAGGTTGGGCTTCATCACCAACTAGCGCTTTTGGTCCAGAAGACTATTGTTTGTGTTTGGTTTGACGCCCTAGATTCTTTAGGCGTGTGATTCAAATTTGTTTGGTTCTTTAAAGACTTTAGGTGGTTTCATTTGAAATTTTATTTTGTTTTCGTGTGTAGTAGTTAAAAGATTTTAGCTGTGGCGGAATTACCGAGACAGTCCCGTAGACTTCGGGGCCAGTCTCCTGAAGTTGTTTCTGTGGCCGAATTGTTGAGAAGATCCCGTAGACTTAGGGGTGAACCTCCTCAAGACGAGTCCAGTCATCTAGAAGGTTTAAAGGTCCTTGTAACTCCTCCTAGTGGCAGTAGAGTAGGTTCACCTGAAGAAGGAGAATCTTCCTTGGTGGTCCATCCAGATTACCAAAATTTAGAGACAGGTTATAATCCCGAAGATGTTACAGTTTCTGAGCTTGTTGGTAGTTTTGCGTCTGCTAGTGATACAGGCGAAGAACCAAAAATATCCGAACCTGTTACTCCGACTCCTAGTGTTCCTGATTCACCGAGAATAGAAAGAATTATCACCGAAAATCTTCCTGTTGGTTTGATTGCTATTGAAGAACTTGTTCCAGAGGAAGAAATAGGCGTCTCTGATCCTGAAGATCAAATTACCCTTGATCTAAGGGAGCGTGAATCTATCTTTTACAGTCCTCCTAGAAGTACTACTTGGTACCTTTCGTTAACCAATTATTTAGACAACTTTGGGCTAGGTTTTTCTACACCTCGTACTCCTTTTCCACCTGGAGGTATTCATACTCCTGTAAATATGTCTGGTCAGTCGTCCGTGTTTACACAAAGTCCTGAATCGTTTTTACATGGCGGTCCTTCTGTTCCTACTGGGTATCAATCTCTTTCTGGTACCTTTGCAGGAGCATCTCCTCAACCCGTTGATCATGGGTTATTAGTTGGAAACAGTGGTAATGTACCATTGGGTGTAGGAGACATTTACATGATGTCAGGTTCAGTTCCCGTTTCCCAACCTCAAGGTGGCCAATTACCGCCTGGGGGGCAGCCTCCGTTAATGCCTGGGGGGCAACCTCAAAGTACTTCATTCGTGTCTGGGGGGCAACCTCAAGGTCAGTACGCTCCTATAGGGCAATACATACCTCAAGGTCAACCCCAGCCTCAATATGTACCCCAAGGTCAACCTCAGTATCAATATCAACCTCAAGGATGGCAACCTCAAGGATGGCAACCCCAAGGGTATCAACCTCAAGGATACCAACCTCAAGGTCAAGGTCAACCCCAGTACCCGTATTTACCTCAAGGTTATCAACCTCAAGGTCAATACTCAGGTCAAGGTTATCAACCACCTCAAGGTCAATCATATGGTCAAGGTATGGGAACTGCACCTTACAATTATCAATCCTATCCTCAATCCGGCTATGGATCTCAGTATCCTCAACCTGTTATGGGTCAATACCCTGGAATGTTAGTGTGGGATCCATCACAGGGTCAACAGGTGTTGCAGCCAAGTATACAGTCAGTACCTCAAGCTGGACAACCTGTCCAGTCAAGTGTTCAAACCTCTGTAACTTCGGTAGTTACTCAGCCGCCAATTGCACCTAGTACTCCATCTCAAACGGCTGCTGCAACTACCGCCACATCTACCATACTTACTTCTGGAGTATCGACGGCTCCGGTTTCTACTGTCTCTGTAACCACTCCTCAGACATCTGTACCGTTGTCTGGATCTACGATTCAAACCACGGTCCAGATGCCTGTAGGCCAGCCTGGTATAAGTACGGTTGTCACTACTCAACCTCAATTTGTTCAACCTCCGTACCAGGGACAGTATCAACCTGGGCAAGCTGTCCAACAACCGGTTTACCAGTATCAACCGTATCCTGGGTACACTTATCAACAACCTCAGCAACCCCAGTACGGTCCGGTTAATCCTGGTTTTCCAGGAGGATATAATATCCCAAATGCAACTCCTGTTCCTAGTTATCCTGGATATCCTCCTCCTGGGGCCGGTATTGTGACCCAGAGTTTTAGAGATCCTAACCGGCAGTTACCGTTTATCGCAACTTTGGATTTACCAGACTTGACGCGCCTAACGAACGATCCAATTCAATATCTTCCGTTCTGGCCGCCAATGCCAAATAAGTTGCCCAGCGATATACCCAAGTTCGAAGGTAAGTCTGGAGAGGATCCGTCCAATCACGTGATGACTTACCACCTCTGGTGTGCTTCAAATTCTATCTCGGATGATTCGATCCGCTTACGTCTTTTCCAGCGTACACTCATTGGTCTCGCGGCCAAGTGGTACATTGAGTTACCACGGGCCTCTTTTTACAATTTTAGCCAGTTAGCTACCTCGTTCTTAACTCACTTTCAGTTACCGGTCAGATACGATAACGGTACGGAGTTATTAACTTCACTAAAACAATCAACCTCCACGTATATTTCCGATCACATTCATGAGTGGAGACGTCGAAGAAGGCTAGTGAAAGTTTTTATCCCGGACCAAATCTTAGCTGAATGGTTTGTTAAATCATTATTACCAAGGATTACTGAAGATGTAGCTAAGGCCGGAGTAGTTACTGAGGAGCAAGTCATTGCTCAGGCGCAATACCTTGACTTAGTTTACACTCAGTCGGGTACATTACACGAGAAGATTCCGGATCTTCCAAAGTCGAATCAAATCGCTGCTGCTCCTTCGGGATCTCATGCCGCTGATGGTATGATTGGTATCGTGAATACAAAGAGCAAGAAGAAGTCTTCCAAGGCTTCAACTACTCCTATTATCACTTTGCCGATTCCCCGACAGGAGAGTCTTCTCCTGAACTTACCGCCGATATTCACGCTGTAGAGTCATCTACGGCCAAATCAAAAAACGGTGGAAAGAAGAAAGGAAAGAAGAAGGCTAAAGCAGACAAGGCTCCGAAGGAGAAAACTGAAAAGTCGGAAACCAATGACGAAAAGCGCAAACCTCGATATCCTTGTCTTATTTGTGAAGAAGATCATTTTACGAGAGATTGCCCTCATCGGGCCGAGGTAGTGAAAATAGTCAAAGGTTCTCCCACTCCTGCTGTGTTAAAAAATCCATTTCCGGAGCAGGAGAATAAGATGATAGGTTCTTCCTCGAATGCCAGTGAAGAACCCATTTTGATGATGTCTCATGTGAGGATTGCGACTCGATCGCAAGATTATGGTAGTAAGAATCCTGTTGATGGTAAGGAAGCAGAATCTTCTCACTCTAACCCATCAACCTCAGCTCCTGGTTCCGATCCACTACAGATCGAAAAACCTAACCCAGACTTAGTAATTAAACCGCCCGCCAAGGGTGTACTTCGAAGGTCTGCTTTCAATCCACATGCGAGAGCGGCCCAGAATTACAACATTGTTGAGGACTTAGCTGTTTCACCTTCAGCAATGTCGGCGTTAGAAGTGCTGCAATCATGCCCAGCACAACGAAAATTGCTTTTGTCGGCTATAGGAGCTGTTGATGTTCAGGATCCGAATCTAATGATCTTCGATCTAGAAAATAGTACACCATGTCTCCCCCATCAAATGGCTTTCCAAATTCCAGTGATAGTCAAAAACAGGCCTATTCATAGGACTGTAATTGATGAGGGAGCTTCTACGTGTATTATGTCGATTCAATGTTGGAGATCCGTTGGTTCTCCTTCGTTGAACCAATCCCCCACCATCCTTAAGGCCTTTGATGGCCGTGGGTTCCGTCCGTTTGGTATTCTACAGGAATTGCCTATAGGGGTAGAAGGTAAAACCGTTAGTCTGGATGTGGAAGTGGTTGATGCCCCTCTAGACTACAACCTTCTTTTGGGTCGAAGTTGGTCATATGCTATGACAGCGGTCGTTTCATCGGTCTTCAGAGTAATTAAGTTTCCACATAACGGTAAGATCGTGACTATTGATCAGCTGACATACTTTTCATCCGACCCAGCCTCTTCAGAAAGTATCCAGCATGTCGGTAAGACGACAATCCCTTATAGGGACGTTGGTGTAGGTTTAGTTAAGGATTCCGGTTTACTGGGAACTTTTCCTCTCCCTCCACTCATCGTAGAACCTTCGTTTGCAACAATTCATATGATTACATCAGAAAACATTATTTATGATGATCCTTGGTTTGTCCCATCTGACTCTGAGATAGACTCATTCGGTAATGCTATGCCCTTGAGTCCATATGAAATTGCTTATGAAGCTCTCATGTCTTTTACCGACTTTCATTCAACCGAGGTCGACCAAATGAATGTGGTCAGTGAAGAGTCACTTTTCACCTCAACCTTAGAATGGATAGCGTTTCCCGAAGTCGTGTCATCTGACGAACAACTTCGCGAAATCCTAAGTGTAGACGATCTACCATGGGAGGATCTCCATCACAGATCTTCGTTTTTACCTAAGGATGATGCATTTGAAAATGATTTTTCATCTATCTTTACCGCTGAATATGTCAAAGACGCTCAGGATCCAACGAAACATTCTGATTCAGAGCTGAATTTAGGGAATATTTCTCGTACTATTCCCATTGATATTTCAGTGAAGCCCGGAATTGAGGAGAACATTCATATAGGTGCCGCATGTACAGAAGAAGAAATCCAAACTTACAAGGCCCTATTCCAAGAATTCCGCGATGTGTTTGCCTGGTCTTACGAGGAAATGCCGGGAATCGATCCTGCCATTGTTGTTCATGAAATAAAGACCTACCCGGATGCTAAACCTGTTCGGCAACGGTTGCGTCAGATTCACCCTCGAAAAGCGGCTGCGATTAAAGCAGAAGTTGAAAAGCTGTTGAAAGCAGGTTTCATTTACCCGATCCCGTTAACGGATTGGGTATCGAATATTGTTCCTGTCAACAAGAAACAAGGAACAATAAGAATCTGTATCGATTATAGGGATATCAATCGAGCTTGTCCAAAAGACAACTATCCTACGCCTTATATCGATCAAATTATTGATGATTGTGCCGGAAGTGAAATGTTTTCCTTCATGGATGATTTTTCGGGCTATAATCAAATCAATATTCTACCTGCCGACCAACCAAAAACGGCATTCATTTGTCCATGGGGGACATTTGCTTATTGCAAATTACCTTTTGGGCTTAAGAATGCCGGGGCCACTTTTCAACGGGCGATGTCTTACGCATTTCACGACATCAAGCACATTGTGCAACCGTATCTCGATGATTTGCCTGCTCATTCTTTACGTCGAGCTGATCACCTTGTCCACCTACGAGCAATCTTTATGAGGTGTAGGCATTATCGAATTCGGTTGAATCCCCACAAGTGTGTTTTCTGTATAGAAACAGGTCGATTGTTGGGATTTGTTGTTTCAAAAGCCGGCATTCGCGTCGATCCCTCGAAAGTCGAGGCTATCATCAAATTGCCTCCTCCTTCGAGTTTGTGCCAACTCCAAAGTTTGCAAGGGAAAGCGAACTTTTTACGTCGATTCATCCCAAACTACGCCGAGGTCACTAAAGGTTTTACACGGTTGTTGAAACAGAACGTTCAATTCTTTTGGGACGAGATTGCCCAACAATCTTTTGATGCACTTAAACACGCGTTGACCCATGCACCGTTGTTGCATCCTCCCAACTACAACCAGGACTACTTCTTATACCTCGCAGCTTCGCATTCCACCATTGGAATGGTGTTAGTTCAAGAAGATGAATTTGGAGCGGAACATGTGATATATTATCTCAGTAGGACCTTAAATCCCACTGAGCTAAAATATTCGCATGTGGAGAAATTGGCCCTGGCAGCCGTTCAAGCTGTCCAGCGTTTTCGTCACTACATTCTTCTCCGTAAAACTACAGTTATTTCGGATTGCAACCCTATGATTTACATTTTGACAAAACAACTGCTAGGGGGCAAGTACTCTAAATGGATCGTTATCCTGCAAGAGTTCGACTTGGAATTCGAGAAGTCCAAGTCTAAGAAATACTTAGTTTTTGCGGAATTGATGTGTGATTTCCCACGTACTGACACAGAGACTGTGGCGGAGGAGTCCATTGCGGACGAATCTTTGTTTCTTATCAGTACTTTAGATCCGTGGTACGGAGATATAATCATCTATCTCCAAACCCAAACCTTTCGGCCTGAAGCTTCAAAGGCGGAACGTCGAAAAATTCGGTTTCAATCCCAGCCATACAAAATTATTGGAGATACACTTTATTGCCGGGGGGCAGACTTAGTTTTTCGACGTTGTCTAACTCACGAAGAGGCTGAGAGAGTTTTGAATGATTGTCACTCTGGAGCATGTGGCGGTCATATGTCTAGGTATGCCACAGCTCAGAAGGTGTTGCGCGCTGGTTACTTCTGGCCATCTATGTTTAAGGATTGTGTCATTGCAGTCCGGAAGTGCCACAACTGCCAAGTGTTTGATCGAATGATGCGCGCACCACCTGCTCCTCTCCACCCTATAATTGCCGTTGGTCCATTCGCCAAATGGGGTATCGACTTTATTACTTGTAACCCTCACTCGGCCGGGGGGCATGCGTATATCATCCTCGCGGTTGATTATTTCACTAAATGGGCCGAGGCGATGCCTACATTCGACGCAAGCGGCAAAACAGCTGCAGTTTTCATATTCAATCATATAATAACTAGGTTTGGTGTCCCAAAAGCAATCATTACTGACCATGGGAGCCATTTTCGAAACACCATGATGACTGAACTTACAAGCCAGCTTGGTTTGCGCCATGATAGCTCTACTCCTTATTATCCGCAAGCCAACGGTTTGGTTGAGTCTATCAACAAAGTTCTGGTTATCATGATCCGACAAAACATTGGTATTCATCGGTCGAATTGGCACAACATGTTATTTTCGGCGCTATGGGCATACCGAACCTCAGTGAAAACCTCAACAGGGTTCACTCCTTTCCAGCTAGTTTATGGCTTGGAAGCGGTGTTACCCATTGAATGTGAAATCCCATCACTTCAAATGGTTGTCGAATTACTCCCAGCTACTTCCGAAGAGGAGAAACGTTTATTGTACTTAGCTAAATTAGATGAGACTCGACGTGACGCTGCATTGGCAATCGAGACTCACGCGAAGCGAATGAAAGCTCAGTATGATAGAAATGTGACCCCTCGAAGTTTTTCAGAGGGAGACCTAGTGCTTTTATATGATCAAGCTAACAATAAGCTAGGTGCTGGAAAATTCGTTCCTATGTGGCATGGACCCTATATTGTAAAGCGAAAGCTAGCAAAAGGGGCTTATGAGCTGGTAGATTTTGATGGGGACTCTTTGGGTAAACCCAGAAATGGACTTTACCTAAAGAGGTATTATGCTTAAATGGTGGGTATGGAGAATTTTTTAGTTAGGTTAGGTTTTCTTTCTAGCTAGTATGATTGTTAGTTAGTCAGTGTTCTTAGCTTAGTGAGTGTGTTTTTCGTCATTATTCTGGCTTATCTATGTTTTGCTCTTGATATTGTAGATGTCGACGCCCCTCCAAACATACATTGGATTTGCTGATGGTGCTTGTCGTAGTACACGGAATATCTCTTCCACAGCTTGCGTTATCTATTCACTCTCTGACGAGTTAGTTTCTATGCATGGGGTAATCCTCGGTCAAACAACGAACAACATTGTAGAATACAGTGCAGTGGTTGAATTATTATCCGAATCTATTTCATTTGGAATTCGACGTTTGATAGTGAGGTTAGATTCTGTACTTGTTGTATTACAGCTTAATAGAGTCTATGCCATTAGAAATCCTGTGTTATTAAGGTTGTTTTTGAGAGTGCGTCTCTTGGAACGTGAATTTGATTACATTGAATATCAGCATATTCCAAGGTCCTTAAATACATTAGCAGATGCAATTGCTTCTCGAGTGTTGGACAGGCATTTACGATAATCATGCAAGTAAATTTAAAAACATTTCATCATACATGTTAAACAAGATAAGCCGGTAATAGTGATATATATAGATAGGAGTGTGTCAAAAAAATATACATCGTCTTCGATCATAGGTTGAAAAACACCTTATGATCAGCAAAATGATAGGGTACAAAAAGTCAAAAATGTCACATGTGTCTACAAAATGACTAGCCAATCACTGGTGGTGCTCCCTGTACGACACCACTGCATGGGCTACCTTGCGCAAAAATCTCCTAAACGGTCCAGGGACCGCGACTACATAGCGCTGAAGTCTGATAGGAATATCATCCATAGTAGTCTCAGGTATATCCGCCGTCAGACGCTGTAGATCATGCTCCAACTTAGCTAGTACCTTTGCGGCCGCCGTGTCCTGTGGGGCCGGTACCGGTGCAACTGGATGTCTCCTCTCAAAAGGCCAGAGGTTGACTGGACGCTGTGGACCAACATCTGCATTTTGAAAAATTTTATTGTCAGTTTTGAGATGATATATATAAAAAACAAAAAAATACATAATTTGAAAACTCGTAAAAAATAAAGTACCTCTGTCATCCCATTGTTCTCCCTGTGGAAGAACCATGTCCGGATCACCTCGAAAATCTACTCCGGCATACGGAAAGTCATGAATCGCAAACACCTGGTCCTCTAACCAGTGAAAATAACTGTCAGTGAATCGAACAACTGCCGCACCCTCGTCCGGATGTCGGGCCATCACCGCAACCCATCGTACCAGCTTTGGCTCCTGAGGACCCAAAATATCAACAGTGAGATCCTGAGGGATCAGCATCGGAATTCTCTCTAGGGCAAAGCTCACGACTATAGGCCCATATCCAAAGGTCTTTAGTTTCCCGATCTTTGCCCTGGTCAGTTGAGCTTTTAAGTTAGCCGACACCGCATCACACCAGTTGAAGATGGTGCCTTGGAGACAGTCAATTGCCATCCGCATTTGGGACCCAGTGGCAATATGTAAAGTGGCTGAGCCACAAATCCTGGTCACAGTGAAAGCTAAGACCATGAGTTCACGCCGAGAGATGTATTTGATCTCTATGCCTTTCGCATGGTGTCGATCAGGTAGGCACCAATCTGCTCGGAGACTATCAAGGGATTGGCCACCCGGCCTAGTCCCGGCTAGATTGAGTTGCTCGCCTCTATTCGGCAAGCCAGTGAGAAAGTAGATATCAGAGGGCTCTATCTCGAGTTGTTGCCCCCCGATATAAAAGCATTGCTCTTGAACGTTCCATCTCTCGACCAGCCACTCCAAGAATCTTACCTGAGCCCTCATGCCAGGTATGGCCCAGTATTTGTATAATCCACATCCTCTTAGGGCATCAAGGGAAGGTTGATGATTGATTGCAGCTTCATCAACCTCCTCATGCTCTCTTTCTCTCCAATCCAGCATGATAAGTGCCCTACACATGGACAAACAGGCATTAAAATCAATTTTGGGTAAATTCAATGGTTAATTTGGGAGCTTGGGGTTTCAAAATCCACGTTTTGCGGAGGACGCACCCCGCGTTTGGCACACAGTGCGCCGGGACGCAGGTGGCCTGAAGGTAGCCTGCGTCCCCCGACCTTTTCCCTATGTAGGAAAAAGTCGAGGGACGCAAGCCAGCCTTTAGGGAACCTGCGTCCCCCGCGGAGCGGTTTTCAAAACCCAAAACCCCCCAAAAATCAAAAATGAAACCTAAAATAAATTTCTAAACGGATGAAATTGACAAGGAGGATGTTGTGAAATACCTGGAAGAGACAGCGTTCGATTCTAACGGTCCGATTTTCCGCTGCGACCACGGGAAGTTTCTTGTCAAAAGCTCCTTTTTCAACCTCAACAGTCAAACGGTAAAAATGACATGGTAAAAAGTCTTTTTATAGGTTTTTTGGATGAATTTGTTCATTTTTCACCATGGAAAGATGTTTTTCGATGTATTTTTTCCTATCTTAAACAGGTATGAGTAATGTGTCGCTTTTGTGCAGGACAAAGGGACTTAGAGCGAAAATTGTCATTTTTTACGAACCAAAACATCAGAGTCATCTTTTAAGCCCCTTTTCTGACTCCTAAAAAATGAAAAGATTGCCGAGCGTTTCTTTTACACTTGTTAAAACGGAATTAAAAGATGGTCCCCTTATAGCTCTTTTGTGACCGTAAAATCAGGAAAAGATTGTCAGGTTTTTGTCGTTTGAAACTCGATACGGAAATAAAACGACGTGTCCTTGATCGCTTTTTACTTTTCAGGTCAGTGGCACTAATTATGAAAGTACTCCTTGGTCGCAAGATCAAGCGGTTCCCCCAGGTATTATTTTATACTTTTTCGGGCTTGAGGGACACAAATCTACGAAAAAGTTCAACTTGGAGTTTTCTTAAGTTTTTTAGACTCTCTAAAATTGAAAATGTCGAGTTTCTCCTATACTGGGTTCGTTAAACATTTCACAGTAAAGGACCTGTTCAATTACAAACAGGAACGAACCACTCCTTCCTAGGGTTCGAATCAAAACTAGGTTGGACTCATCCGAAGGATGAGCTTATAATCAAGCACATGTTATCCTCCTCAAGCTTGTTAAAAATAAAGAGGTACTTGCCAGAAATGGTGGGGGAAAAGAGAGAAGAATGAGCCTATTTGTTACCTTTTGTCTCAGAAGAAACTTTATTACCACTCTTGGACACGACACTTTTCATTCACCTGGGTTGGGAAATCCTTTACCTCACAGTTGATCAAACCACTTTTGAAAGTCTTCAACCGGGTTTCGGGGATTAACTTTGAGTTATTTAACACCAAACCATCTGTCGTGTCGTTATGTGTTCAAGAGGTCTGCAAACAAAACTTTCATCTGCAAAATACTTGTCATCCATTTGACCATCCCTGAGTCAGTCCTTACAGCAACATTTCTTCAACTTGAACAATGATTTCGTGTTGTGGGCTTGCCTACAACGGGTCACTTTCTATCGACATCAGCACATTATCTAGAGAGATGACTTAGAAATCGTCAGTGCCTTGAAGTCTGCATGCATCAATGGCAGGTTTCTCGCCTTTGACGTCAGTTTACATCATTGACTTTCGATCGAAGGATTCCGTGAAATGTTCGACATCAACTCATTCATTCACATCTCATGGATTGTACTGGGTACTTTGAGAACCATTGACATTACTGGTGGTCTCTCTCACGCTTGTTAACAGTTTACATCATCGACTGGTAATCAAGTGGTTTCTACCATGTTCGACATCGACTCATTTATTCGCATGGCTAGAATCGTACCAATTCGAGAAGTAGGAATGAAGACCCTGGATCAAATCTTTACCATCCAGGCTGCGAGGAGTTTTGTATTCATTATCTAAGTAGACTAACCATAAACAGATGGTTGCGCCCATACTGTGTCTATAAAAGTCTATGATTATGATGTACTGCAAAATCATTCATGTATCAGAGTAGTTAGTCTGTTAGTTAAAGTTTTAATCTGAGTATGGGAATGCCTACCTCAGTGATGATATAATCTTATACATGTATTTTGTGTTGAAAATTGCAGGTTCTGACCAGGCTCTCCACGAGATAATCCTCGAAATGATAAAGTGCTTCACCCTTCCTAGATAATACAAAACCCTAATCTATTCCAGGCTTCGCACTTTAGGGGGCAATCTGTTACACTAAAAAATGTCACCATGGCTATTTACAGTTGGTATGGCTCTATCAACAGTCATGCTACCCTCTTAAGCAAGTCTTATGCCTCTGCTATCCATGTCAAACTCCAAGAAAGAGAGAAAGTCTTTATAAATGTGTTTATCTCTGGGTACGCAGGTTCTCTCAAACCTTGCCTGCGGGTACGCACCTATTTTTCATGAGGTCTGCATCCAAGGACGCTCTGTATCTAAAGGGGCAGGTGCGTCCCTCTGAAAAGGTTAAAATGCGCAAGTTTTATCTTCAAAAACTTACTTGTAGTCACTTCTAGAGCATTCTAGAAGGTTGTTCGACGTGTATTGAGCGCCTCCAGATGGTTCATGCACCCCTACCAAAGGGGAACTTATCCCATCAATAAGGGAGTGATCCCATCCAAAGAGGGGACTATCCCATTGATGGTGGACCTGATTAACTTCCTCTTGAGCACTATAAATACAGGAATTAGGCCAGAAGGAGGGAGGTTGAAAGCTATACATTTCTAAGGGTAAATGCTGCAGGAATTAGGACTCCCATTTAGAAGCTTGTAAGGACAGATTGCCATCTTTGCTTGTTCTATTTGGAAGTGGGTGAGCTTTGTCAAAGTAGAGGAAGACTCTTGTGGACCCTGGAAGGAGCTTGCACAACACCAAGGCTCAGGTTGTAATGGTTCCTTTTGATTACCTTTAATGCAAATTGGTCCATTCTTCTCAATAACTTGTTGTTTATGGGTTATTTCATGTACTCCTTGGTCTATATGTTGAATATGTTTTGTTTTATGTTATAATCAGGTGCTATTTAATTGTTTGACTGTTGGTGATTGCAGGTTTTGGAGAAAAGGAGGAGCTCATCCAGATCAATAAAGCTTGGACTTCTACAACAGCATTTGGACAAAGGTAAGAATGAAACACTTGATTTCTTATATCATAATGCATGTTTAGAGAAGGATAGCTCTAGTTTGTTTTGTTTGTCATTAGAATGTCTTAGACTTCTAGGAAGGTCGGTTGTGTCCGCACTTTTGACTGATTCCGTGTGACACTCCTTGGTTTGCAGATGTTGCTAATTACTTGGTTATAGGGAAGTTACCTTCACATTTGTTTCCTAGAGAGAAAAGAAATATTATTCAAGAAAGTGCAAGATATTCGTGGATCACTAATGAATTGTATAAAATAGCGCCAGATCTTATGATCAGAAGGTGTGTCAGGGAAGATGAGATCCCTAATATTCTCAAAGCATGTCATGTTGAGCCATGTGGTGGACACTTTGCTAACAAGAGGACAATCTATAAAATCCTTTTTTTAGGATATCATTGGCCATCCATCTTCAAAGATGCTAAAGAATATGTCAAAAGGTGTGACAGCTGCCAAAGGGTAGGGAGACCTGCTCCCTCAAATGAAATGTCATTACAAACTCAGGTACTTATTGAACCCTTTGAAAAGTGGGCTTTAGACTTTACTGGACTAATTAATCCTCCATCTAAGCAAAAAAAGTATATATTGGTATGCACTGATTATGTCACCAAATGGGTAGAAGCTAAAGCATTACTTTTTGCTAACGAAAAATATGTAGTTAATTTTATTTTTGAGGACATCTTCACTCGTTTTGGTGTTCCAAAAGAAATTGTGACAAATCAGGGATCTCAATTCACATCCAACATGATGGAAAGGCTTATGGAGGAGTACAAAATCAAGCATAGGAAATATATTCCCTATCATCCACAAGAAAAAGGCTAAGTGGAGTCTACAAATAAAGTGATTGAAGGAATCCTCACCAAGATTGTGCATCTACATAGAAGAGATTGGGCAGAAAGGCTTCCTGAAGCCTTATGGGCCTATAGAACTACATGGAGGAACACAATGAAACATACACCCTATGAAATTTTTTATGGGAAACAAGCCATGTTCCCTATAGAGTTCAAGTCCAAGATTTCAAGATGGAAGTCCAGTTGGGGATGGATTTATCAGAAGCTCAAAAGCATAGACTAGAGAAATTGAATGAACTTGACGAAATCAGACAAGAGCGTGTTCAAAGGACTAGTCTAGGCCAACAATAGAGGGCTAAATGGCATGACAAATACATCAAGGAAAAGAGGTTTGAAGAGGAAGATTGGGCACTATTATTTGATTCAAAATTTAAAGATTTTCAAGGGAAGTTTCAAACTCGTTGGCTTGGGCCATATGAGATTGAAAATGTCTTCAGTAATGGAGTAGTGAGGATCAGAACAATAGATGAAAGTGAAACTCCTCTTCTTGTGAATGGTCATAGATTGAAAATGTATCAAAAAACAATCTCAAAGGAGGAGTTCATCAATATCTTCCATAACACTTTTGAAATTAAGTTTGTGAAGAAGAATCCTTCTTCTCCCCCCACTTAGTCTTTGTTTTTCCTATTTAAAAAATAAATAAATAAATTGTATAGGGTTCAAAACCAATCACTAATTGGCATGCTTATATAGAAAATACAGGGTGAAAATTAGAAGCTTCTGACACCCTATATTTTCCATTTCCCTTTTTGAAAAAAAAAAAAAGAGTGGTGACAAAAAGCCATAGTCATTCAAAATTTTGCAAAATTCATTGCCTCATTTCATTTCACTCTATTTCACTTTTTCAGTTTCACTTCATGCCATTGCATGGATATTTCACCAATAAATTTTTCCTTTTCAATCATTTCTTTCTTCTCAATTTTCATTTATCATCTTGACTTATTTTCACTTACATAACTATTTCCATTTCATCCATTCAAAAGGCATATTTTACTCTCTGTTTTACATTCTGCATCTATTTCCACATTTTGCAGCTGATTCTATTCCATAGCTGATCTTGTTCGACAACTAGTTTGATTCTGTAGCAACAGTTTGTTTATCAGTCCAAGCACACGAGTTTTGTTCATAATAAATTCTTCTATGCAGGGAATTAAAGAAAAAAACAACTTTGAAGACCAATCATGGCTAAAGCACCTATGGAGAAAATATCAAAATATTAGCAAGTGGAAGCTAAGGTTCTGAAGTTAAAAACAAGAACTTATTTCAAAAAGAAATTCAAAAGCATAAGCTTGTATAACATGTATGATCACATTTCTCCTTGATTAATCATTATGTGATTTTACTGCCACGATACCTCAGCCATATCTTTCGTCTTCAATGCCAAACGGTCCAATGATTCCTTCATAACTAATCTCCATTTAAAACTCTATGACTTGTACTTAACCAGAATTCTACAGCTACACCTGTTAACGGTTAGATTAACGACATGACCTATATGTATATCACTCTTCAAACCCTGACTGTTTACTTATTACATGTCAACTCTTAATTTTTTTTTCCTCATAAATATGCAGCTACTTTGTGCATACAATCACTCTGTTTCCATATACATTGTGCATACAATCACTCTGTTTTCACCCATTTTGCGTATAGAGCTACTATGTTTCCATAATTTTTGTATATACAGTCATTTTGTCTCATATTCACCGTCATTCTGTTAACGGTCATTATGTTCCCATATACTCTATCATTATTTTTCCATATCCATACTCATTCTACCTTTGTATAAACAATCTTCTTATTACCATATACATATTCATTTCATTTCTCAGATAGTAAAGAGTAGTTTCGAGGAGTAGCTGAGAACAGAGGTTATGGGGCTCATTGTCGGAACTGAACCCGTAGGTGTTAAATACATGGAGGGTTATCCGCAGCTGAAGGGAATTTTACAGAACGCTGGTTGGTTGTGTTTTATTAGGACATTCAATGGTTACCATAAGGAAATCACTAAATCATTTGCCAGGTCATTTGATGGAATGGAAGTGGAAATAGGTGACATCAAATTTGCAGTTACCGAGTTCTTCATAGCTAAAGCAACATAACTTCCATGGCTAGGAGAAAGGTGGTTTAAGAACAAAGAGTTTCATGATGAATCTTGGAAGGTCATTCTTAAAAATCCAAGTATGGGTACTTCAATTTTTAGAAAAGGGATTCTAATCTCTACACTCAAAAGCAAATGGAGAAGCATGTTGTTAATACTACAAAAATTTATTACATGCGGAGGGAGGTTTGGATCTATGTATGTCTATCATATATGATTGTTAATTAATTTTCTAGAGAATGGAACCCTCAATCCTTCCTTTTTCCTTTTGAATAGTCTGAGAGGAATGGAAACTAATGTTGAAAAGAAATTTGAGTCAATAGAAACTACTCTATATCACCATGGACCAGTGAAATTCTTGGTTCAATTTCATTTGAGAAGCGTAGGGGATACATGGGAGGACTTCTTGGTAAGGAATTTCTTCCAATATTCCCTAGATTTTTCTGAGGGATGTCCTGTTAAAAGAAGTAGGAGAAGGAAGATCAATCTCACAATTCAAAGCACCACTAAAACTTGAACACAGAAAAATGATGAAGAAGAACCAATCTCTGAAAAATTAACAAAGATAAAAAACCAGAGGAAGCGGAGAAGAAAAATAAAAGAAAGGGTTGAAGAAATCTATAGGGACATTTCTGAACTTTCATCACCTAAAGAGGATGAACAGTTTCATTCTGAAAGCCTATTCAAAATCAGGGAATATATCAAGAAAGATAAGGAGAAAGGAAAGAGGGTAAAGGATACAAAAGAAGAAACTACAGGCTTCCAAAACTTGAGGAGGAGTTCTAGGCTCTGAAGCAAAGTGAAAAAGGTGAAATAAAAAGAGGCCTAGTTTATAAATTTGGAGGAAGAAACTCCAGCTCAGTCCCCTAATAATATTCCTTATGAGAAAATCCCACAGAACTCTCCTCCACAAAACTTTGAGGGCAGCCCATGAAGAGCTTCTCCAGGAATTCATCTAATACAACAACAAATCTATGACTACATAGAGTCATTGGAGAAAAAGATTACATCAATAGACATAGGGAATTCAACTAAACCAGAACAACTTGCCACCACACAAGAAACTCCAATCAACTCTCTCAAGCAAGAGATTTATGACCTAGAAATTCTGAACAGACACATCCAAAAAGAAAATGAAAAATTGAAGGAATAGAATAAGGTGGATAGAGCTATTCATGATAACACCATGCTACACTTGGGTTTATGGAACAAGAAGAACAGAAAGCTGAAAAAGAAAAATAAGAAGTTGAACAGGGCACTAATTAACCTCAAGTATAGATTTCTCATGAGGAAGCCAAGGATGGCAGTTGGTGCAAAGAAGACAAGAAGAGGGAATTAGATGTGTTGGTTGAAGTATCAGAATAAATGCAATAGAAGGAGGAAGTTCACAATTTTGATTGCATGGGGACATGCAATAGTCATGTAGTGGGGGTATGTTGAACTTCAAAACTGCCCTTCCCTTAGCAACTTTTCTTCTCCCTTTTCTTTGTTTTTTCCATGAAGAAAATGCATCCCTATCATCAATAACCAGTATACATTGCCTTAAGGAGAACATTTTAGTGATTTGCATGTTATAATTTATGTTTGTTGTTTGAATAAGTTTTTGTATTTCAGCTACAGAATGCAGCCTATTCTACAGCTAATCAGTTGTTCCGCAGCTACTTCCATGCTTTTATACGTTCTAGGTGTCAAAAGGAGGAAATAACTACATGGGAAACATGGAAAACATCATGACATGGATCGTGTCCTATTCACCTAGCCCAGGTTGACAAGGAAGATGGTACAAGACTCTGGTAAAAGGAGAAGTCAAATGTAGAGACCTAAGGCAAACATGACTCTGTTTTGTACACATTTCACAGTGATGGGATCTGAAACAACTTCTTGAGGACACAAACTTCATCAGCCATCTGTGCAACCGAATACAACAACCATCACCTTAGATTTATGTCTCCAAAAACCGACGAAGAGAATTCTGTATGCCTATCTGCCTACTTGTTTTTGGCTGTAGATTATTTTTCTCCATAAACAATTGTATAATTTCTTTATAAATACTTGTGTGAAGAACGTATAACCAGTTCGAATTTGCTCAAATATTAAGCTCAGATTACTATTCTGTAATTTTGAAACTCATTCTCTGTTTTTAATATGACAATTGTGTGTTTCATGGATACTTGAGAGCGTTTGTTGAAGTTTTGATTGAGTACACATGGCCTGAGCAGTTGTAGAGGGCCCCTGCACTGACTAAGGTTTCATTTCATTTTTTGTCTTTTATAGTTGAAATTGTAAATTTATCATTTCTTCCATAATGTTCACAACGATTTTTCATACTAACCATATTTATAATGCATCATTTCTTCACTAATGCGGAATAGCTTCTTTTATTACATAATAGCTTTCTCTTTGCTCAATTTGTTTCTAGTTTTATCAGTAGTTATAAGTTGAGTTTTGGTAGTGTAGAGTAGTTTGTTTCATTTATTGTTTCAGTAGTTTTTAATAGACTGATCAGTGCCATTACTGTTCTTTCCATTTTATTACTAGTTGAGTGACTCATGGCGTAGATGAATGTTTCTAAAAAGCCCTTCTAGTTGATAACTCATCTCAAAATAAGTGGTTGAATACTTCATTCATGCAGTGAGTCTTTTCTGCATTTTCTCATTTATTTTCTCTTAGAATAATGAAGTACAAAATTCCTCAAAATGTCATCCCAAGGAAGTTTGTCTTCCAAAATTGAGAGGCAAACTAACTAAGTATTTCATTTAGTTTTGTTGCAATTTCACTTCTATTTTTTCATTAAGTTTTGTTTCTGCAATAGACTAAACAGTAGTTGTAATATGACTTTCAGTTTGAGCATTTCATTTTAGTGTTGTTTCCGTAATAGGTAATTGAAATTTCACTTTCAATTTCAAAATTTCATTTTAGTTTTCTTTCCATAAAAGATATTTGCAATTTCACTTTCTGTTTTCAGTATTCCATTTAGCCTTGTTTTAGTAATTAAATAGACAGTAGTTGCAATTTTAATTTTTAGTTCATAGTTCATGATTTGGAAATAATGATATGATTAAAGATAGAAACTCTATTTTTATTCTTGATTAAAAATTGTTTCCAAATCCTACTTAAGATCTTTTAGTCGTCATCTCTTTAGATTCTTAGCAGCCTTTACAAAAGTTAAATTTAGGATTTTGATAGTTACATTGTAAATCATTAAGGACTAAAGGACCAAAAACCCCCAAAACAACATAAAACTAAAAAATAGTGAAGTAAGAAGGGTCATATAGCACATATAGTGCACTACACTTCATCAATTTATGATACCCAGATTGATCATTTATGTAGAGCAGTTTAGGACACTAAATTGACCAAACACAACTCTAGAAACAAGAAAGCTCCTCACTAACCTCTCTATTGGTCTAGAAACATATTCTGATGCTGAAGCTCTCTCTGCTGCTAACAAGTGCTTCCTCTCTGAACTCTAAGATGCTGCAACACTCCATGCATCTCTTATCATTGTACACCTCTCTATGCCATCCTGCGCTGGTGAAACTATGTTATTCCTCTTGCATTGTTGCAGTTTGCTTGCTCTACACAGTCCTGGGACTCCTGCACTATAGCTCTCTCTGCTGCTCCATCCGCATCTATCTCTACCCACTCAGCCAGTCTTACTAGTCCTCGTCAGGGCTCCTGTAGCAAAATCAAATCAAAGAGGTAGGGTACCTCAAGGATCCTAGCCCCCTATTCCAGCCTTCGTGGGAAGATCACTCCACATCGCCCCACCTCCTACCTGGAAGTATGGATGCATGTGATCCCTCTGCACACCTGGATCAAAAATTTCCCCCTACTCAAGGTCTCTGCATGAGTAGATGTCTCTACTCGATCTCCTCTCAACTTCTCTAGTTGTGGCTGCTCCACAACCTCTTGAAGTTGCTTCACCAATCGTGGCTCCTCCACAATCGTGTGAGACTTCTTCTGGCACTTCATGTTGAGAGGTAATGTACTCTTCCTCTCAACCACCAAGTCTCCATTAGTTGCCTTGCTCCTCAAGGCTTTTCATGCATCCTAAACCTCAAGAGCATACAGGCTCTTTACACGTGAACTAATCTACTTCACCTATCTAGTGCTGATGTGTTCAAGGAAAAACTTTCCCTTACTAAAGACTACACCATAACCTCTGTCTTCTAGCATCGAGATCGACACCAAATTTCTCTTCAATCCTGGTACATACTTTACATCGGTCAAGGTAATACGAGCTCCATGCTCCGTTTGAAAAACAACCATGCCTACACCTGAGACACTATACATTTCATCTTTACCCATCGCTATGAGTATCTAGAGATCTTCCTCCTCCAAAGTACTGAACAAACTCTTATCATCGGTCATGTGGAAAGAAGCTCCATTGTCATGAAACCAACCACTTCCCACCATGGATGAAACCATGCATGTGAACATTGTGAAATCAAACTCGAACTGTGAGGCCAGCACCTCACCTTCTGATCCATCCACGGATCCCTTCTTCAATTTCGTCAATGGACAATTCGTAGTAAAATGGCCTACCTCATGACAATGAAAGCATCACACTTTCAATTTGTCAAACTTATTCCCACCTTGGGAAGAGCTGGATTGGGAAAGAGAATCCTTCTCCTTCCTCTTCGTCGCCTTACTCGCTAAGGCGCAATTTTCTTCATCCTCCATGGATGAAGAACCATCTCTAGTGCTTCTTCTTATCTCCTCCTCCATCAAATCTAACCAAAGTTGTTCCCAATTTGGTAGTTTCTCTCTTCCATTAAACGGGTCCTCGTAGCTACGCCAGCTCTTAGTAAGGCCGAGGAGTGAAAGACTCACCATGTTATCATTAACTGTCACAATCCCTACACTTCCAAGCTCATCCCTTCATGTGGTGAGCTTGTTCAGAAAAGTAGAGATAGTGTCGCCCTTTTATCACTTGATCTTTCGAAGCTTTTCCTTCAGCGCCAACTTCCTATGATCGCTAATACTCTGATATAGATATTTCAATGTTTTCCAAATTGAAAATGGTCTCTTCTTCCCATGGAGGCTCGAGAAAATGTGGTCTCGAACTCCCTCCGGGATGATTATCCTTACTGTAGCCACACATTTCTGCCATTCCTCTCGTTGTGTAGCATCAGTCGGCTTGGGGAATTTTTTATCAATGAAGTCCTTTAGACCATTATCCTCTAATACTGCCTCCATGTGATCCTTGTAGGCTATATAATTCGAGCTACCATCAATGTCATACTCGAGTCTTAAACCATTGAACACCATAGGTGAAATAAAGATGTGATAAGAACTCGATTTCTATATTCAGCAACCAAACTTCTAACTTCTCCATCTTGTATATTGTTCTTCACCTTGATCACCTTGCTCTGATACCATGTAGAAATTCCCACTGTAGATAAACAGATTATTCAATATACTAAAACACAATTCAAGATCTACTTCTACAATACTTTGTGGAAGCTTAATCAATTTGAGCACGATAAATGAGAACACATATAACTAAGAATGAGAAGCAATCACACATAAGACAGAAGAAATAACTCGGGGAAAGCCTCAACCTAAAACACCAATCTCTGTATTATCATACAAGTGGAAATCTTGTTCAAGTTACAAAAAGAATCAGCTCTCAAGCTATGCTGCTCTCTCTACAAACACACAATCATGCTCATAGACAATCAAAGGCTCTCAGAACCTTCTCCTCTTCCCTCCAAGCCTCCTATTTCCTTGCACAATTTTTCTTGGGGTCTAGTGCTTCCACTAATGTGAATTCCGATCTCACACTGCTCACTTGGCTCAGAAATAACTACACAAATATAACTCCTCCATGCATGAGTTTCCTTTATAGGAAAAATCCATCCAACTGATAGTATGGTGTTCCTCCTTTGATCTCAACTGGGTCTCTGTCTGAACTGACATGTATGAGTTATTCATGAGAGAATATTCAGTTATCTAAAGTGCAGTAGTTATATGCAAGCAAGAATTAACTAACTAAACTCACATTAATTTAAACAAACTATTTAAATAAATCTAACTAGACTTCGCTCAGTTAACTGAGCCAACTAATTACAACTCATCCTTATCTCTTTAACTGATGGATAAATTTCTCAATTAATAGAGAAACTGTTGCATGTCCTCACATAGACTTCATGTTTGATTTTTCACAACTAATTAACTCATGGTGAATTAATTAATTTATTTTCAAACAACTGTTAAGTTCAAATTTGAATTTTACTTCCCATTTTAGTCCAGGGACTGAATATATATAGGAATCCATCCTGAACTACTAAAAATAGAATTCTATTTTTATCATTTCCTTTTTTCATTCCTTGTTGCTCAATCTAGCACTAGTACCCAAACTACTATTTATAGTAGTGCTATTTTTAGCACTTCTATTTATAGCATCTCTTGTTTCCATTTTCAACACTCTCTCTCAACAACAAAGGCATTCAACTTGAACCCAATCCTGTACCTTTGGAATTTTTTGCGTGCAACACTTCTACCAAGTGTGGTTGCTCGAGCAACTCTAGAAACAAAAAAACTCCCCACTGACCTCTCTATTGGGCTAGAAACATACTTTGGTGCTGAAGCTCTACCTACTGCTAACAAGCGCTCCCTCTCTGACCTCTAAGCTGCTGCAACATTCCATGCATCTCGCACCATTGCACACCTCTCTGTGCACTCCTGCACTGGTGCACCTCTCCTCTGCCTCTTGCATTGTTACAACCTGCTAGCTCTACACAGTCCTAGGACACCTGCACTGTAGCTCTCTCTATTGCTCCATCTGCATCTATCTCTACCCATTCAGCCAGTCCTGCTAGTCCTCGTCGGGTCTCCTATAGCAAAGTGGAATCAAAGAGGTTGGGTACCTCAAGGATCCTACCCCCTATTCCAGCCTTTTTGGGATGATCACTCCACATCACCCCACCTTCTACTTGGAGGTATGGATGCATGTACTCCCTCTGCCCACCTAGCTACGAATTTCCCCCTACCGGAGATCTCTGCATGAGTAGATGTCTCTACACGATCTCCTCTCAACTTCTCTAGTTGTGGCTGCTCCACAACCTCCTAAAGTTGTTTCACTAATCGTGGGTCCTCCACAATAATCTGAGACTTCTTCTGGAACTGCATGTTGAGCGGTAATGTACTCTCCCTCTCAACCACCAATTCTCCATCATTTGCCTTGCTCCTCAAGGCTTTGCATGCATCTTGAACCTCAAGAGCATACATGTTATTTACCCGTGAACTGATCTGCTTCACCTGTCTAGTGATGATGTGTCTAAGGAAAAACTTTCCCTTACTGAAGACTACATCATAGCCTCTATCTTCTAGCATCGCGATTGACACCAAATTTCTCTTCAGTCCTTGTACATACTTGACATCGGTCAAGGTAATGTGAGCTCCATGATCCCTCTAAAAAAAGTTGTGCCTACACTTGAGACACTATACTTTTCATCATTACCCATCACTATGAGTATCTGGAGATCTTTCTCCTCCAAAGTATTGAACAAACTCTTGTTACTGGTCATGTGGAAAGAAACTCCACTATCAAGAAACCAGCCAATTCGCACCATGGATGAAACCATGAATGCGAACAGTGTGAAATCTAACTTGAACTATGAGGCCAATGCCTCACCTTCTAATCCTTCCATAGATCCCTTCTTGGATTTCCTCAGTGCACAATTTGTAGCAAAATGGCCCACCTCGTGACAGCAAAAGCATCGTACTTTTGATTTGTCAAACTTCTTCCCACCTTGGGAAGAACTGGATTGGGAAAGAGAATCATTCTCCTTCCCCTTCTTCACCTTACTCACTAAGGTGTGATTTTCTTCATCCTCCATGGATGAAGAACCATCTATGGTGCTTCTTTTTATCTCCTCCTGCATCAGATCCAACCAAAGTCGTTCCCAATCTGGTAGTTTCTCTCTTCCATTAACCGAGTCCGCTTAGCTATGCCAGATCTTAGGAAGGCCGAGGAGTACAAGACTCACCATGTCATCATCAGCTATCGCGATCCCTACACTTCCAAGCTCATACTTGCATGTGGTGAGCTTGTTCAGATACGTAGAGATCGTGTCATCCTTTGCACACTTGATATTTTGAAGCTTGTCCTTCAACGCTAGCTTCCTTTGATTGCTGTTATTCTGATATAGATCTTTCAATGTTTTCCGAATTGAAAACGGTGTCTCCTTCCAATGGAGGCTCGAGACAATGTGATCTCGGACTTCTTGATCAATGAAGTCCTTTAGGCCATTATCCTCTAATACTGCCTCCATGTGATCATTCTTGGCTATATAATTCGAGATGTCATCAAGGGTATACTTGAGTCTTAAACCACTGAACACCATAGGAGAAATAAAGATGTGATAAGAACTCAATTTCTATATTCAGGAACCAACTTCGAACTTCTCCTTCTTGTATATTGTTCTTTGCCTTGATCACCTTTGCTCTGGTATCATGTATAAATTAGCACTATAGATCAACTGAATATGCAATATACTAAAATAGAATATAAGATCTACTTCTACAATACTTTGCAGAAGCTTAATCAATTTGAGCACAATCACTGAGAACACATATAACTGAGAATGAGAAGCAACCACACATAACATAGAAGAAATAACCCGGGGAAGCCTCAACCTAAAACCCCAATCCCTATATTATCATACAAGTGGGAATATTGTTCAAGTTACAAAAAGAATTAGCTCTCAAGCTATCCTGCTCTCTCTGCAATCAAAAAATGTTGCTCATAGATAGTGAAAGCCTCTCGCAACCTTCTCCTATGGCCTCCAAGCCTCCTATTTCCTGGTGCAGTTTTCGTAGGGTCCAGTGCTTCCACTTGTGTGAATTCCCACCTCACACTATTCACTTGGCTCAGAAGTAACTACACAAACCTGAAGGAGATAAATCACTCTCGATGGATTAGTTTCCTTTATAGGAAACATCCATCCAACTCAGAGTACATTGTCCATCCTCTGATCTCAACTGGGTCTCTATCTGAACTTGCATGCATGAGCTATTCATGAGAGAATATCCAGTTATTTGAAGTGCAATAGTTATATGCAAGCATGCATTAACTAACTAAACTCACATTAATTTAAACAAATTGTGAAACCAATCTAACTGGACTTGACTTAGTTAACTGAGACAACTAATTACAAATCATCCTTATCTCTTTAACTGATGGATAAATTCCTCAATTAATAGAGAAAATGTTGCATGTCCTTACATAGACTTCATGTTTGATTTTTCACAACTAATTAACTCATGGTGAATTAATTAATTTATTTTCAAGTCGCTGTTAAGTTCATATTCGAATTTTAATTCCTATTTTAGTCCAGGGACTGACTAAACATAGCAATCCATCCTGAACTACTAAAGATAGAACAATATTTTTAGCACATCCATTTTTCATGTCCTATTGCTCAATCCAACACTCGTACCCAAACTACTATTTATAGTAGTGCTATTTTTACCACTTCTATTTTTTGCATTTCTTGTTGCCATTTTCAACACTCCCTCTCCACAAGAAAGGCATTCAACTCAAACCTGATCCTGTACCTTTAAAATTTTCTACATGCAACACTTCTACCAAGTGTGGTTGTTCGAGCAACTCTAGAAACAAAAAAACTCTTTCTTTTGGGGTAGAAACATACTTTGATGCTGAAGCTCTACCTAATGCTGACAAGTGCTCCCTCTCTGACCTCTGATTTGTGGCAACACTCCATGCATTTCGTACTATTGCACACCTCATCATGCCACACTGCACTGATGCAAGTCTCTTGTGCCTCTCGCATTTTTGCAGCCTGCTAGCTCTACACACTCCTGAGACTCCTGCACTGTAGCTGTCTTCGCCGCTCCATCCGCACCTGTCTCTACCCACTCAACAAGTCCTGCTAGTCCTTGTCGAGGCTCCTGTAGCAAAGTCGAATCAAAGAGGTTGGGTACCTCAGGGATCTTGCCCCCTATTCTAGCCTTCTTGGGACGATCACTCCACATTGCCCCACCTCCTACCTAGAGGTCTGGATGAATGTGATCCCTCTGCCCATATGGATTGAAATTTCCCCCTGCTAGAGGTCTCTGCATGAGTATATGTCTCTACTCAATCTCCTCTCAACTTCTCTAGTTGTGGCCACTCCACAACCTCCTGAAGCTGCTTCCCCAACCGTGGCTCCTCCACAATCGTCTAAGACTTCTTTCGGCGCTGCATGTTGAGAGGTAATGTAATCTCCCTCTCAACCACCAAGTCTCCATGAGTTGCCTTCCTCCTCAAGGCTTTACATGCATCTTGAACCTCAAGAGCATACATGTTCTTTACCCGTGAACTAATCTGCTTCACCTGTCTAGTGATGATGTGTCTAAGGAAAGACTTTCTCTTACTGAATACTACATCATAGCCTTTATCTTCTAGCATCGTGATCGACACCAAATTTCTCTTCAGTCCTGGTACATTCTTAACATCAGTCAAGGTAATGCAAGCTCTATGCTCCCTTTGAAAAACAACCGTGCCTACACCTGAGACACTATACTTTTCATCATTACCCATCGCTATGAGTATCTGGAGATATTTCTCCTCTAAAGTACTGAACAAAATCTTATTGTCGGTCATGTGGAAAGAAGATCCACTGTCAAGAAACCAACCACTTCCCACCTAGATGAAACCATGCATGGGAACAGTGTGAAATCCAACTCGAACTGTGGGTTAGTGCCTCACCTTCTAATCCTTCCACGGATCCGTTCTTGGATTTCCTCAGTGGGCAATTTGTAGCAAAATGGCCCACCTCATGACAACGAAAGCATTGCACTTTCGACTTGTCAAACTTCTTCCCACCTTGGGAAGAACTGGATTGGGAAAGAGAATCCTTCTTCTTCCCCTTCTTTGCCTTACTCGCTAAGGCACATTTTTCTTCATCCTCCATGGATGAAGAACCATCTCTAGTGCTTCTTCTTATCTCCTCATGCATCAAATCCGACCAAAGTCGTTCCCAATCTAGCAGTTTCTCTCTTCCATTAACTGAGTTCTCATAGCTATTCCAACTCTTAGGAAGACCAAGGAGTGCAAGACTCACCATGTCATCATCAACTGTCGTGATACCTACACTTCCAAGCTCATCTCTGCATGTTTTGAGCTTGTTCAGATACGTTGAGATTGTGTCGCCCTTTTCACACTTGATCTTCCGAAGATTGCTCTTCAGTGCCAACTTCTTCTGATCGTTGCTATGCTGATATAGATCATTCAATGTTTTCCACATTTAAAATGGTGTCTCCTTCCCATGGAGGCTCGAGAAAATGTGGTCACTCCCTCCAGGAGGATTCTCCTTGCTCTAGGCACACATTTCTTCCATTCCGCTAGTTGAGTAGCATTAGACCATTATCCTCTAATACTGCCTCCATGTGATCCTTCTAGGCTATATAATTTGAGCTGCCAGCAAGGGCATACTCGAGTCTTAAACCACTCAACACCATAGGTGAAATAGAGATGTGATAAGAACTCGATTTCCATATTCAGGAGCAAAACTTCGAATTTCTCCTTCTTGTATGCTGTTCTTCGCCTTCATCACCTTTACTCCAATACCATGTAGAAATTCCCACTGTAGATCAACATATTATGCAATATACTAAAAAACAATACAAGATCTACTTCTACAATACTTTGCGGAAGCTTAATCAATTTGAGCACAATCAATGAGAACACATATAACTGAGAATGAGAAGAAATTACACATAACACAGAAGAAATAACTTGGGAAAAACCTCAGCCTAAAACCCCAATCTCTATATTATCATACAAGTGGAAATCTTGTTCAAGTTACAGAAAGAATCAGCTCTCAAGCTATCCTGCTCTCAATGCAATAAAATAATGTTGTTCATAGATAGTGAAAGGCTCTCACAACCTTCTCCTGTGTCCTCCAAGCCTCCTATTTCCTTGCGCAATTTTTCCTGGCGTTCAGTGCTTCCACTTGTGTTAATTCCCACCTCACACTACTCACATGGCTCAGAAATAACTAAACAAACATGAAGGAGATAAATCCTTCTCCATGGATGAGTTTCCTTTATAGGAAAAATCCATCCAACTGATAGTACATTACCTCTCCTCTGATCTCAACTGGATCTCTATCTGAACTGACATGCATGAGTTATTCATGAGAGAATATTCAGTTATCTGAATGACAGCAGTTATATGCAAGCATGAATTAACTAACTGAACTCACATTTATTTAAACAAACTGTTAAATCAATCTAACTGCACTTGACTAAGTTAACTGTGCCAACTAATTACAACTCAATATTACAACTCATCCTTATCTATTTAACTCATGGATAAATTCCTCAATTAATAGAGAAATTGTTGCATTTCCTCACATAGACTTCATGTTTTATTTTTCACAACTAATTAACTCATGGTGAATTAATTAATTTATTTTCAAATAGTTGTTAAGTTCAAACTCGAATTTTACTTCCTATTTTAGTCTAGGGACTGACTAGAAATATGAATTCATCCTGAACTATTAAAAATAGAATATTATTTTTAGAACTTCCATTTTTCATTCCTTGTTGCTCAATCCAACATTACTACCCAAACTGCTATTTATAAGAGTGCTATTTTTAGCACTTCTATTTTTGGCATTTCTTGTTGCCATTTTCAACACAACATATATCAATGGAAGGTGTTGAAGATGGGTCGGTCGCTTCGTATATGCATAAATAAGAGAATTATCATTGTTAGTATCATATGTATCAACATGCACTTGTTTGAAAACCTTCAAACCAACATTTAGAACCACAAATTGATGACTACATTCAGAAAGAGGAAGCTCTAAAAGAAAAAGACATGTATCATGTGCACCTATATCTCTATCAACAACAGATTCACATAACAAACTCTTATATGCACATGTTGCTAGTTCATTTGGATTTTGAATAGAAAAAAACACATGAACATATCATATAATGTTTTTTGTCATTTTTCGGACTTTGCAACATATTTTCCTATGCAATTAATGACCACATGCTTTGAAATAACTGGCTGACAATCTATATTATCACTCCACATCATCAATGCTTCACGATTAAGTGTGTTCAAGCTATCATCATTTTGTCTAGCTTCATACTTTTTTCTCCATTCTAGTCAACATAACTTTTGAATGGTCACATAAATTCCATGGTTCCTTATATTGACACACCAATCTTCCTGCCTACTTGCATAGGCATGATTTCTCATTGTAAGTGATGTGACACTCAACACAATTCAAAATTTATTCATAATCAATAATAGGATTAGATTGAAATATTTTTTACATGTCCTTTAAGCAAGGGTGATCTTCAACATTGAGCCTAACCTGCATATTTCTTTGATGTCAGTCATGTGCATCTATTACATGTACACATTTGTCAAAATAATCTTTAGCTAGCCTAACGAGTGTAGGATCATCCCAATTCAAAGTGCCCATGTTAGGAGCATTTTTTTACCATAGAAATCCATGCATGTGTTGAGATCCACGATGTTTCCATTCATAGTGTCACCAAAATTTTGTAGCTTGATGAAAACGCTCAAAAATTTCATCTCGGAACATTGTATTCCTTAAATGCATATATTGTGCTACAATATGAGGATTATCAATAACATTTTGACGTCTCCATTTTGTTGATTACCCTGAATCTACAAGACTTTTACCAAGAATTAATTTATGAAAATTAGGCCATTACATATCCGTTGCACTTAATGTGAAGAGTATTGTTGCACATCCAATCTATTGAATCAATTCAGATAGTGCAACATTAAATTTGCTCCAATATGCATGTGTACCTCTTAATACAATTCCAAATTGCATTAATATTTCTGCAAGTCATGATTCTAGAAGATTTTCTAGATGTTCTCATAACTCCTCCATTATTGAGGGTAGATCTGTCATATTCTTCTTTACAAAAACTATAGAAGAAGCTTCACCATGATGTTTCATAATGATATTAAGTAAGAAGTATCTAATGCGTGGGTGCCTTCCAAACCTGTTGTCATGATATCTAAGAAGATGTTTTTCATACTCGTGAAGATGAACATTTGTCCTTTGTGGTTGCGACCAATCTACATCACATGTTGGGAACAACGTTGGAAATTCCGTGTCAAAAAATACTTCGGTGTTATACTCATTCATTGGTGATGAGCGAATTCTAGGTCAATTAACCACTTCAGGAAATCCACCATTCCTATCAAGTTCCTCTACATTAGGCTTATTTTCCCAAGCTCGAATAAGTTCGATCTCTCATGGTAGATTCATAAGATTTGCCACAAAATAATATGTATTTAAGCCTTATAATACATCATCAATCTGAGATGTTCCCTCCAACATTGCAAATTCAGTGTCATTATCTATCTATGGTAAAGTAACATAATTAATCATATTTGATACATTTGCAATTTCAGGTATCTCATCTAATGCATTATAATCAACATGAACATCATGATGATATGGATCATTTTAAATCTTAAATAGTAATGCATCCAATACTCTTTGTTTTGTAACTATAAAATCATAACTTGATTCTTGTTGGACTTTTTCCGCACAATAATCATTAAATCTAAGTCTTGAATATGTCGAGGTAATGTGCAGGCAACATCTTTAATTTCTTGTGGGAAACTAATGGTGTGTCCTCTATATTTGTATTTTTCACTTATTGAATGCGTAACTTAGAAAATTGGACTTGCACTTGCTATTAGCATCTCTTCAACTTATGTGAGCACTTTATGGACTTGAGGTTTCATTCCTAGATCCATATGATTCTCAAATGAAAATATATGATGACTTCTCTCTCTTCTACATCTCATAAATATTGAATTTTATTTTTACTTAACACTTGAATTTCAACATATGACTCCTCACTATTTGGTGTGGGTTATACTCTTTTAATGACTAGCCCCATGCGCGAAGCTTCGGGGTTAGAGGGGGTTGGCCAACCCCCTTTTTTTGTACTGGGTGCAGTGGGGGAACGACAGTCTGCCCTGTCGAGGTGTTTGAGGGGGGAGGTAGCCCACTTCTATGGGGTCCCCGGTAGTGCTCTGGGAAATTTTGTTTTATACCCTATATTACGTGGGTGTACCTACCTATGGTTTTGTGTATGGGTTCTGCACATGGTTTTGGGCATCACGGTTTTGTACTCATGGTATCCGATCAAGGGAAATATGATTATGTTCTAATCCAAGATTAACGGATTGGGTTTTATGAATGCTTCGACATGTATATATATATATGTTTGTAACGTTGAAAGAGATATAATAAAAATCAATATGATAGTCTTGGTTTTTGGATCCATGGGAAAATCTTTGTGTATTTGTTTTGTGTTTCTCACCATTGTACATTTTCTATGTTTTAAGAATTCGTTTGCAGGTAATTTCTGTACAGTGTTAAAACCTACACTCGCACACATGATAAATTTGAACATTAGTCAATCAATAAATCCTATCACGAAATCTTCAATGTCCAGTATTCATATCTTCAAATGTATCATGCTCAATTTGAATTTATTCAAGTGGCTCTATGTCAATATTTATTACATCATTTTTTTCACTTAGAGCTACTATTCTTTTTTCATATGATTTTCTCTTATTGCGTTATTTTTCTTTAGGGAAAATAGACTTCTTTTTCTCATAGAATTTTATTTTTCGTCAAGTTCAAAATTTTGTTTTCCTTGTTCTTGATGTTCCTCGGTTATCATCTATTATTCCTTTCTTTGTCAACATGCCCTTTCTTGTGCATAACTTTGATTTTTTTGTTCTTGATGTTGTGCATTTGTCATCTATTGTTCCTTTCTTTGTCGATACACTCTCTATCGTTCAACATTTTTTTGTCTTTGTATTTGGTGTTTTTTAATTGTCATTTGTTGTGACATTCTTTATCGATATGCTCTTTGGCACTCAATGTTTGTTTGTCCATATTCCTTTAACTTGTTAAGTGACACTTTGACCAAATTTATTTTTTGTTGTGCTCTTTGCTCTCCAATATTATTCTTTGTCTCATATTCCATTATGCCCCTATATAACAAAATTAAACACAATCCATTCATATATATTCAAATCAAAACAATCCAATAATGTTCAATGAAATCAATGCAAACAATATATTCGTTCACGCTTAAACTAATGCATCTAATAATATACACTGAAATCATTTCAAATAGTATAATAAATAGTTAATTTATTATATTATATATTATAAAAATATAGTAATGTATAACAAACTGAACATTATTTTTTAAAGTGTATTAATAAGCCTTCGCTTAAACTAATGCATCTAATAATATACACTGAAATCATTTCAAATAGTATAATAAATAGTTAATTTATTATATTATATATTATAAAAATATAGTAATGTATAACAAACTGAACATTATTTTTTAAAGTGTATTAATAAGCCTTTTCTTCTAACGGCTTCAATTTATTAGATGACATTTTTTAATACTAAACCTATGGTTTAACCCTCGAGTAATTTTTGGTTCTTGATGTGTACGTATGACAATCGCATCGACATCTTAATTCCGAGAAAAATATAATATTCATAGAACGATGATCTGATAAAAAAGGGTCATCTTATATTATATAATATTTTCCAAAAAAATGCTCTTATATCCATTAAATCCATTTAATACCCATCCATCCTAGATCTTGCGCCTATTTCTCAAATGCAAAAAGAAATTTGACAACAGTTATAGGTATTTATTGTTGCCGTGGAAATTCTATTGCACTAAGGTTCAATTTTATTTAATTGTCTGTTAGATGATAAAGACAGGTTTTCCGAAGCTTATCGGTGTAGTTTGTGATAAATATATATTACTGAATTAAAATATAAAGAGATTGCATATGTGTACACTATATTATAACTGTGCAACGGGTATAATAAAAAGTAAACAATTTAAAACTAAACAGAAATCACACGACATTTAACTATAAACCTAAACCCCATGAAATATAAACTTATCTATTTATTATTATGACAAAGTATGCGCAACTGAATCCTTGACTTCCCTTAGCTAATATTCTTCCTTATTATTAAAGGGTATGCACAATTATCTCCTTGACTTCTCTTACCTAATTTTTTTTGTTATTGGATGGATAAGCTAATTCATCTCTTTTTAAATGATATATATATCATTAATATTTGGCGACACATTTTTTTAATTAATTTAATTAATTTTTTTTAAGTAACGTTATGCATATATTGGATAGTAGAGAGACTCTCAAAGCAGTTACTATTATATTAGTATTAATATTATAGAAAGAAGATGTTATAAATATTAATTAATAATTAATTACAATTATAACTATAACGATTAAAACATTAATATTATAAGAATTATTATTATAATATTAATATTAGAATCATTTTAATCATAATTATTAAAATTAAATTAATAGTAGCCTTAACTATTAAAATATTATTATAGAAACTAAGAAAATTATTAAAAATAAACGAGAATTAATGAGAATAAAAATAATTATCAATATTATTGAAATATTAATATTTTTCCTCATAATAAAACTTTTAAATTTTAAAAGAATAATAACAATATTGATATTAAAAATAATGATGAATATAAAATTAAAAATTTAATAATAATAATAATAATAATATTAATATTTTATGTAAAATATGAAAAGGGGTTGGGCAAGCATAAAAGAAAAAAGAAATACGAAGGGAAAAGGGAGGCAAGGAATAGTTTAGGGTGGGTAAAATGACGGGAATGTTTGTGATAAAGCTTTGGATGGTGGGTTGCTAAGATTTATTAAGTTTAAAGCTATTTTTTAGGATACAATTGTTAGGGTTCTTTTCAATTTCTATGGCTTCCTTGATTAGAAGGGTAGTGTGCGAGCCGAGGCTTGGATTTCTCACATTGTCACATTGTCAAACCAAATGAGATGCTTGATGTTGTGAGAGTACTTGGTAATGGGTGATTTTGAGTCTTGTTATAGATGTTGTCAACCATGTGCTCCTTGATAGAGACTTTAAATGATCTATCTATTTGGCCTTTAAACGATCTATTTATTTGGCCTATGTAAGACTTCCTGTGGGAGCAAGGGATCTCATAGGCATCACGACCAAGCATGAGATCAAATTTGTTTTTTGCAAACCTAAAGTGATGCGCGGGGTGGTCTAGGGCAACTAAAAAGTTACTTGAGGGTGGTCTAGGGTCTGAAAGAGGTTTAGATTTTTTTGTTATATAGAATATAGAAAATATGATTAATAACACTTTGGATGTAAAGAAAAATTATTTTGGTTAAAAAAAGAGATAGGTTATTTTGGATATAAAGAAAATAAGAGGTTTAGGTTCTTTCCTTGTGTATAATCTAGAAAATATGATTAATAACACTTGGGATATAAAGAAAAGTTATTTTGGTTAAAAAAAAGGAGATAGGTTATTTTGGATGTAAAGAAAGGTTATTTTAGTTAGAGTGGACAAAGGTTATTTTCTTTAGAGTAGAAGACGAAGAATTAATCTCTGGGTTTAAACATTAAGATGGAGGCAGGGCGGAACGCTTTTCATGGATGCTCGATTGTAATTATATGGAAATTAAAACATATACATTTACATGAACTGAGTTTCTTGTCCATTAACCAAAACCACAAAGAAAAATTGTGGAATATAGCTGAGACATTTTTCATCACACGCATATCCTCATTATGATCTTTTTGCAAAGTATCCGGATACGTGAAAAGCACAACTAGACATAACGATGACATGAGTATGACAGCTATAAAAAAATCCATACGAAGTCATAACGATGTCTCCGGTGCTTAGGGATTGGAAAGCAACATATGTTGACCTGTCCGAATAAAGACGCAATCCGAATAAAGACGCAAACGGATAAACCATTTGGAGGTATCCACAACGATAATGCGCATGTCGCAGTAGTGCGACGCGTTATCACAGCGGAATCTTACACGACAACCCTGACCACACAAATTTAATGTTACTTATCATTATGATTTAGTCCCTTGGATCACACTTCAGAAAACGATGGCGTCTTTATCCCCGTTTCTTCTCTAAACTTTCTCGCCGGGTTCCTTTCTTCCTTTCCTCCGAAGACTCACAGGTCGAAAGTTACATGTTTACATTCGACGAACCTGCAATTCCCTATCTCGTCAATACAGAGTCATCGACGACTCTATATATTCTCCGCCAGGTCTCATGATTCAGAATAGGGTTTATGCATATAGTGTATTGAAATAAAATCTGTGATAGAACCTGTCAAGAATTGTCAGAAACTCTTTTGGCAATTGAGGGGTATTAGAGAAATATGTTTTTTTTCAACTAAAGGAATTGTGCTTGGTGTAGGTTTTCAGACATGTGTAGGTTTTCAGACCTTAATAGTTTTGCTGGAGATTAGACTATAAGATTTGAAGAAATATTGTTTGTTGCAGGTTCTCTTACATATATAGTCAGAAATATATAGTGTTGTTCAAGATTGGACACAAGTCTTGTAGCAATCAAAGCTCACCACCTAATTATTAGACCATATCCTTTAAACTCGCTATCAGAAAATGGCGAGGAAAGCTTCTAAAAGGATAAATTCAACAGCACGGTACTGTAATACTAAAAGATCCGTCTCTCGACCGGTGAGCGTAGTTGAAATCTCAAACCCTCGCTTGACCAAAACGAGCGCCTCAGAATTTCGTGCTGTCGTTCAGTCCCTCACTGGACGAAAGAGGTCGACCGCTACTGGTATTCAATATGAAGAAATAAATTTGTATTCTGAAAATGAGTACTGTCCTCAACTTAAGGTGCCCAAGCTTGAAGCTGGATTTCAGAAATTGAAGGACAGGAAGGCCCCGGAGCCTGCAATTATTGATGATAACTGCTGCAGTGACGAACGTGATGGCGATATTAGAATATTCGAGGACTTGGAGAGCCTGCCCATCCAAATCCCTCGTTATATGCTCTCGCAATCTGGTGTTTGATTCAATGGAAAGCCTGGTAGACCCTACGCATATTGCGTTTCACATAGTCTCTCCATCGATTATTTTATCTGGCTTTGAATAATTGTAGAAAGATATGCTACGTTTTCTGGGGAGTGTTTGACAGTTGCTTTGTCGCAATTTTTAGATCTCCCCAAAAAAAATTTACTTCTTAGGGCTTGGTTAAACGACTAATTTCTGTATGTGTAAATAAAATTTAGTAGACATACTAAGAGATGTGTATCCGTGATCATTTGAAATGATACAGTTTTATAATTTTTTAAAAAAAATTAAACGTACATTTTTGAAATGTAAAGAGGTGAGGTGGAGCTAGTGCTATAATTTATATTTATATCATTAATTTTATAATTATTAAAATATTATCATTACTTTATTATAATATTATCACTAAAATATTATAATTTTATATCATTAATTTTATAATTATTTAAATATTATTTATAAAATATGTATGCATGTATATATGTATGCGAGGCAATTTTTTTACAAAAATTTACATTTATAGCAGATTTTGGTTTGGTTTGTCATTAGGGAAATCAGAGCAAACACATAAAGCTGATTATTTCAAGATGAAAAAATAAAATGTGACGCTTTTAGCATCTTAATATAAGAGATGAGATTTATATATTTGGTCACATAGATCTTTCTTCTTCATGGATCTAAGACAAGAAAACATAAATGAAAACTAAAAGTAGGGAACACATGCATACCTAGTTTTCTAAATTAGTTGCTTTGATGGGGATGGGTTCCTTGTTCCTCGAAGAGCAACTCAGATTAGGAGGTCCCATTTTCCATTCAATTCTCGTAACCTTGTGATCCATAGCCATTATAATTTATTAAATTTCATTTAGAGACAGAGTGATGCCTTCTTTGATCCAATTTTGATCTACTAGAACTCTTGCAAAGACAAACTTGAGGTGCCAACAGATGGCAGTTATGTACATGGATTGATTATACCTTCCCCTTATATGATTGCCATCAAGAGCCCAATCTTTCATCACAAAGGTCTCCTTGGTGTCTATAAGATTCATTGAAGAATTCCCTTTCCACCTTTGTGATTTCTCCTTAAGTTTCTTAAGGGGTCAATCCTTGGTAGCGAGTGGTTGAGCTCTTGGCTCAGTTTTGGGTTTTGGAGCGTCCCCTCTCTTGGTAGTAGGCAACTCCACTCCTAAATCTAGACCCTTTTTTAGGCATGGAAATGAACCTAAAAGATAAGAGGCTCATGCTAGGCTTGAATGGCCCAATAAGAGTGGAGGATTCCACATAGATCTACCTATCCTTACCCATACCTCCTAGTGTTGTAGTTGTCTCCAGGCCTGAGATGTTTGTGAGAGAAAAATGTACACCATATTAAGGATTAGGAATAAACATACATAACTAGATAAACTTAGCATAGCAAGGCTTGAAAGGACTACCTAGTTCCATGGGGGCTTGCCTCGGGGACAATATTGTCTTGTTGATTCTCACTGCTAAGAACTATGAACCGTATCTAGACTAGAGAGTGAATTAAATGTTGAGAGAACTAAAAATTCAAAAGGGAGGATGCCAAAGATGACCTAGGAAGAGGAAACATCCTGGTTAGGTTAGCCTCTCCCTCCTGATTATGGGGTTGGAAGTCCAACGTCAATAACTAAAATGCCATGGAACTAGGATGAACAGGAGGTTCTTGCTATAAGTTATATATGGTCGAGAGGAATGACAAGTGTGAAAGTGAGGGCTAGAGTCAAATTGCAGAAGAAACCCAATCTTGTTGTGCTCAATACTAGTCTTTTCTAAGAGTACTCCTACCTGGCATGATAAGTCTCAAGTGGATGACCATTGGCCGTTCATCATTGAATTCCATATCATTGATAATAGTGTGCCTTCCATCCAAATCTATGATATTTTTACTATCAGTGATATGAAACCACTACAAATCATGTCAAATTCTCTTTGTATAAATAACTGGGGTAAACATTAAATGTGGTGCAAGCACATCGAGTGGAGATTTCTAGTGGCCATCTACATAATGTGCATAACTTGAATGAAATCATATGGTGGTGTGTTTCCATATCCCATTGGTGCATGGCCTAGTAGGGAAGTGGAACCATGCTGCCCCTTGACAACCCCCCCTCGCCCCACCCTTTTTCTTACATGGTGACCACATATGAGGGATGAATATATTGTTGCATTAGGAGCTGGGATTGTAGCTTGGGAGGGGATTCAGGGATCGACTTCCATGTGGAGAACAACAATTGCATGTGATCATATAAACCACTATTGGCTAGCTTATCTACACTTTTATTTCATACTCAACAAATATGAGAAGGTATGCCAATAGGGATGAATTGGAGATGATGGGTTTTCAACTGTATAATGCCTTATGGTAACTAGCATTAGGATAATTTTGATAAATTAGAGCCATTGACAATTTTAGGCATGATTGAGATTAGGTGTTTTTGTCTCGTTCAACAATGAGTCTAGAATACCCTTGAGCAATTATTATATTTAACATTTTTTCAAGAGCTTATTTTTTTTTCCATTATTGCTATTAAGCCCCATGCATTTAGAGAAGAGATAAAGGGACAAACCTAGGTGATCTCTGAAAATTCATCCATTGTTGGGATCATAGAGCACCAAAAGAGATGATGGTGTTTAAAGACACATTTTTTTGTTCCCAGTGGCCACTGAGACCAATTAACATTGTTCTTTCTAATCTTTATAAATCCTACATTAGAGGTGATTATTATGGCAAGAATTGTGGGTTCCCATAAATCTGGAGCCCAAACCCATGGGTAACTTGACTGAGTCAAGTTTACCTAATCCACCCTAACAATCCCCCCCATGAACTTGACTTTGGGAGATTGACCTTGTCTCATTCATCAACCATCTCATATGAATTTTCACATTTTCCACGTCAAGCCACAATACCAATACACCTACCACCCTAGTACCTCTCCAAGTGGTCCATGCCACAACTTGACTCCATGTACCACTTGCACTCCATGTATTCCTGAGAAATCTCTTAAGGCCTTACAACTATGCATGCTCCTCCACTACAAGTCCGCCTAAATATAGTTATTACAACTTCCTAAGGAAATCCCTACCTGAGACAAAAACCCTTAAGGTGTTCACTAATTACAAACATTCTCTTTCACAACACTTCAATACTCTCGACTCCATCTCCATTCTTTCCTTTCGCTTGTCCATACCACCTCTCTCATTCACTATATCTTGCTTGACCCTGACTTTTCAACACCACCTGGTCCACGCGATCTCTCAGTAGCAGAGCTCATACCTATGATTTGATATCACTAATGAAACTATCATCTCATTAAATAATTTCATCAAACACTTTGTTTGAATCCTTTTACATTACCAATGCCTTTTTTTCCTTTTCCTTTTTCTTGTTTTTTTCATGCTCCAGCTATTTCTACTAGAAAATCTCTTCCTTTTTGATATTCACCAAGATTTAATCTTTACCACTTTGGTTCTTATATTCACTATGCTCTCATACTTACCATTGTGGCTTTTATACTTATCGTTAGAATCATAGAGTACCGAAAGATATGATGGGGCCTAAATAAACCATTGCTTGTTTCTAGTGGCCACTAAGAGCAATTCACATTGATTTTTCCATCCTATAAATAGGCTAAATCGAATATGAATACCATGGGAAAACTCATGGGTGCTCATAAAGATGGAGCAGAAAACAAAAGGTAACTTGACATAGTCATAGCACCAATAGAAGAGGTGGTGTCTAAATACACTATTGTTTCATCTCACTCACCAACAAGAAAAATAATCATGGAGTTTTCCAGCCTTTAAATAGGCTATGATGGAGATGAATACCATGGGAAAAATAATGGGTGGCTATAAAATTGGAGCCATAAAAACACCAGTAACTTGACCAAGTCAAGTTTGCTCGAACATCCCTAACAATGATATCCTGCCTAGCGTCGGTTGCCTTTCAAAGCTTTGTATATAATTTTATAGGTAGCCAATATGATACCAAGTTTTGAGACACTAAACATTTTATCAAATTCATAAAATATCTAATATTTTAAGGGAAAAATTCATAAAAAAAAATGGTGTTGTCTATTTCTGAGACGTTTTAGAGTTTTTGGTAGATTCCTTGCCAGAATTCGACAAAACAAAATTCTGGCAAAATCTTGATTTATGTTGTTTAAATTGGGTTTTTGACTGCATATATAGGTTCAACACCCTAAAAAATCCCTAGGGAAATTTGATTATCAAGAGATCACTTGTCAAACTTGTGATATCAATGAATCCTGTGGAATTCTAAACAAATTAGATTAGAAAATAAATGAGAAATTATTTTAAATGTCTCATTTACAGACAACACAAAAATTTTCATTAATGTATAATTTAAGTTACAATATCAAATTAAAATTGGTTCTGGTTGTAGTTTACACTTACGGAAACCAAACTGCTATTTATAGCAGTGCTATTTTTAGCATTTCTTGTTTCCATTTTCAACACTCCCTCTCAACAAGAAAGGCATTCAATTTGAACCTGATCCTATACCTTTGGAATGTTCTGCATGCAACACTTCTACCAAGTGTGGTTGCTGTTTGAATAAGTTTTTGTCTTTTAGCTACGGAACACAACCTATTCGATAGCTAATCAGCTATTCCACAGCTACTTCCATGCTTTCATATGTTCCAGGTGTCAGAAGGAGGAAATAAATACATGCGCAACTTGGAAAACATCATGACACAGATCGTGTCCTATTCACCTAGACCAAGTTGACAAGGAAGATGGTACAAGACTACGGTCAAAGGAGAATTCAAACGTAGAGACTTAAGGCAAACAAGACTCTGTTTTGTACACGTTTCATAGTGATGGGATCCGAAACAACTTCCTAAGGCCACAGACTTCATCAGCCATCTATGCGACTGAATCCAACATCCATCACCTTAGATTTATGTCTCCAGCAACCGAGGAAGAGAATTTTGTGTGCCTGTCTACCTACGTGTTTTTCGATGTAGCTTATTTTTCTCCATAAATAGTTGTATAATTTCTTTATAAATACTTGTGTGAATAACACAGAACCAATTTGAATTTTCTCATATATTAAGCTCAGATTAATATTATGTAATTTTGAAAACTCATTCTCTGTTTTTAATATGAACACTGTGTGTTTCATGGATACCTAAAAGCGTTTATTGGAGTTTTGGTTGAGTGCGCATAACCTGAGCAGTTGGAGAGAGCCCCTACGCTGACTGAGGTTTCATTTCATTTTGTTTTGTCTTTTATAGTTGCAATTGTAAATTTATAATTTCTTCCATAATGTTCAAAACCATTTTTCATGCTAACACTGTTTATAATGCAACATTTTCTCACTAATGCAGAATAGCTTATTTTATTTCAGAATAGCTTTCTCTTTGCTTAATTTCTTTCTAGTTTTATCAGTAGTTAAAGGTTGAGTTTAGTAGTGTAGAGTAGTTTATTTCATTTACTGTTTCACTAGTTTTTAATAGACTGATCAATGCCATTACTGTTCTTGCCATTTTATTACTAGTTTAGTGACTCATGGTGTAGATGAATGTTTCTAAAAATCCCTTCTAGCTGATAACTCATATCAAACTAAGTGGTTGAATACTTTGATCATGCAATGAGTCTTTTCTGCATTTTTTCATTTATTTTCTCTTAGAATAATGAAGTACAAAATTCCTCAAAATGTTATCCCAAAGAAGTTTGTCTTCCAAAATTGAGAAGCAGAGTAACTAAATATTTCATTTAGTTTTGTTGCAATTTCACTTCTAATTTTTCAATAACTTTTGTTTCTGCAATAGAGTAAACAGTAGTTTTAATCTCACCTTTAGTTTGAGCATTTCATTTTAGTTTTTTTTCCATAATAGGTAATTGTAATTTCACTTTCAGTTTCATCATTTCATTTTAGTTTTATTCCCATAATAGATAGTTGCAATTTCACTTTCAGTTTTCAGTATTCCATATAGCCTTGTTTTAGTAATTAAATAGACAGTAGTTGCAATTTTTCTTTTTAGTTCCTAGCTCATGATTTGTAGATAATGATATGATTAAAGATATAAACTCTATTTTTATTTCTTGATTAAACTTTGTTTCCAAATATTACTTAAACTTTTTTAGTCCTCATCTCTTTAGATTCTTAGCAGCCTCTACAGAAGTTAAAATTAGGATTTTGATAATTACATTGTAAATCATTAGGGACTAAAGGACCAAAAAGCCCCAAAACAACATAAAACTCAGAAACAGTGAAGTAAGAAGGGTCATCTAGCACATATAGTGCACTACACTTCATCATTTTACGATTTAATAATTTATGTAGAGAAATTTAGGACACTAAATTGACCAAACATTTTGGCGCTGTTGCCAGGGAAGTGTAACTAGGTAGCCTTATCTCTTACATTCATAAAAAGAAAACAACAAAACAGAACAATGACATGCATAGAGGAAGAGACTCTAGGCGTAGATTTATAGCTAGGGGAAGAAGTTGAATTCCTACAACTCCAACTACTCCACCATGAGTTAGAAAAGACACACCTCCATCCCAGACTCATACTCCCAGCCAAAAGATTCCTAGAATTCAAGGGGCATAAATTCAGTTAGAAGATTCTCCCACATCGTCTACCAAAACAGTCTTAAGAGAGAAAATTTTTGAAACAAGGGAGCCTATTGCAGTTGAAGAACTAGGAATACTTGGTGAGGAAGAAAAGTAGAAACTCTCTCTCATAGTCCATTGATAGAAGAAACAGAGGAAGAGGGAATAACCTTGCAGGTTTAGCCCTATACTAACTCTTAGGAAACTATAATGGCAAAAGAAGAACAAGATGGAGAATTCGCACTATTTGGAGGAGGGGGTAGAAGGAGAGTAAAAGGAAACAATGGAGGAGGTAGAGGTAATAACGGATGAGGCAAAGGAAATAGGGAAGTAGATAACTCATTTGGATTCCCTATAGTTGATGAGGAAACACATACAACAATGAAAAATATCTCACCATCTGTCCTCCTAAACATCTATGGGTTGAGAAGTGAGGACGCTGAAACATTTTTGTTTGAGTTTGAAGTCTTGTGCATGACCTATGACTACTTAGAAGGCTTAGTCACTTAATCCATTAGAACATGGAATGACATGAGACATGCATTTTTAATAGATACTTGGATTATTGTATGCCTACCAATCATAAATATGAGGTGTAAAAAATGATGCAAAAAGAGGATGAAAACTTAAAGGATTTGCTTGAGAGATTACTCTATAATTTGAAAAGAGAAAAGATGAACAATTTAGATGGACAATTTTGAAAGCTCTTTTGTTAAAGGCGATTAGAGATGAATGGATAGATATCCTTAACATGAAGGGGAAGGGAGATATCTCTCAACTTCCATTGAGTGACATAGAAGCACTATGTCTTCATCTCTCGAGAGGGAAATCTAAAACAGGAAAAGGGCTGAGAGATTCTTCTCTTGTTAGAGCAAAAAAATCTGCAGTTGGATTTGTAAGTAGAGCGGAAATTCGCAATATGCTTGATGAGTTTAAAACTGACATTTCAGGGACCCTTAGTGAGCAACTAGACATCCTTAAAATTCAAAACAAGCCAAAAATAGAGATTGATGCTTTAGCCATTTTTTGTCCAAAATGCAGAAAGAAACATGCTCTAAGGGAATGCCCTTTAGATGCAAAAATTGTAGAAACTTGTATGATTTGTTCAGAAAGTCATGAGACCAAGGGTTGTCCTTCAATCCTAGGTCTTAAGGTTATCTTTCAAGAGGAAACAGTCCCAAATTCTGAAAAATATCTTTGTTTTGTTACAAGAAGACCTTAGCAGGGACCACAAAATCAAGGATTTAATAATCCAATGTATCTTTAGCCTCCAAGAAACTAGAATTCTTCGCAGCAACCTTGGCCTCAACCTCAATCACAGTATCAATCTCAACTGTGGGCACAGGAGGTACAAAATCCTTATGGGATATTTGCTCAATATTATGAATATCCTCCATCCTATCAGAATTATCCTCCACCACAAAATCAGCAACAAAATAGCAACCACAACTTCAAAATTAGAACCCTCAACTTTCAATTTCATTTCCACAACAATGTCAGAATCCTCAACTCTTACTGCCATTTCAGCAGAAACCAAATCAACTACCTGCTCAACCATTACCAAACCCCAATAATAAAAACCCTCATAATGCTTACATGGTAGAAGGACAACAATTTCCAACTTGCATGATTACTCCACTAGATCTTAATGATGTTCAACTAAGATCTGGTAGGATATGAGAAAAGGAAAAACCTTCTGTAGTTATTCAAGAACAAGACACTTCTGAGGAAGATTCTCTAAAAGTCAGTAAAATTTTTGAGGGAGCATGCCTCTAAAACCAAAACATTGAAAAAGAAAAACAAAAAGAATCAATAAATACAACTCCTATCATTGAGAAACCAACATCTACTTCTACACTTCCTTTTCCTAAGAGACTACAAATTGATAGAGGGGTAGAAAAACAAATCTTGTTGCCCAATTATGATTTTCTAGATGAATTGAAGAATGTCTGTATCAAAATTCCTTTGTTACAAGCCATTATAGAAACTCCTATTCTAGACAAGACAATAAAGGAGTTGAGCATCAAAAGACTATGAAGAAAACCAAGAGAAACAAAATGAATTCACCTGGTAGGAAAAATAGCAGACATAATGACGGGAAATATTTCCATGCAGAAATATGTGGATCCAAGACGTCCAATTGCAAGACACATATACATGGAATTGAAATTCCAAATACATTGATTGACTTAGGGGCAACAATAAACATTATGAGTAGACAAACTATGGAGCATCTTAAACTTCCTAACCTTCTTTACACACCTACTTTACTGCAACTTGCAAATAGATCAGTAATCAAACCAGATGGTGTACTAGAAGATATTTCAGTCTCCTTAGATTCTTGGGAATATCTTGTTGATTTCATGATTTTAACTCCCAAGAATAATCTAGGAGGACACCCACTCATATTAGGATGACCTTGGCTAGCCACAACTTATGCTTTTATTAGTTGTAGATATGGTGACATGTATATTTCTGATCATAATTCAATAAAGAAATTTACTTTGTATCCTCCAACAAAAGCAATAACAGAAATAGATGACAAGGATTGGATTAATGATGAATATGATATTCAACATCTCTTTAGTATGTCAGAAATTAGTGAAGATAGTCAAATTTTCAATACATTGGAAAAGTTTGAAGCATCTTCAGAATATGATCATGTGCAATTTCAAGAAAATCTAATGTTGAATACTTGTCATCTAGGCAGATGTCTCTCTATTCTATGGAAGAGTTTGGTAGCTCTATAGTTGAAATTTTTCCAATTATGACATTGAACATAAACAAAAACTTGGAGAAACTACAACAAGAAGAGCTAATCAAAACATTACAAAAACATTATGTTGCATTTGCATGCGAGTACACTGATATGAAAGGCATTGATCCTAAGACGTGTATCCATCATATCTATATTGAGGAAAATAGTAGAACAATCAAACAACCTCAGAGAAGAATGAATCCAAATCTTATGGAAATTGTGAAAGAAGAGCTCCAAAGATTACTTAATTTAAACCTCAATTGCCCAATTTCAGATAGCCAATGAGTTTCTCCTTTGGTAATTGTACCTAAAAAGAATGGTAAATGAAGGGTGTGCATTGATTACCGAGAATTGAGTAAATCAACCCTCAAAGATCATTTTCCATTGCCCTTTATAGATCAATTGGTAGATACATTAGCAAGTAAAAAGTAATTCTCATTCCTAGATGGTTTTAGTGGTTATAATCAAACTTAGGAAGCACATAAGGATCAGGAAAAAACCAGATTTACTTGTCCATGGGGAACTTTTGCCTATCGAGTGCTTCCTTTTGGGTTATGTAATGCACTTGCAAGATTCCAAAGAGCACTACTAGGAATTTTTTCTGATTGAATACATGATTGTGTAGAAGTATATATGGATGATTTTACAGTCTATGGAAACACATTTGAAGAAGCTTTGGGAAATTTGAAAAAAATTTATTAAAAGATGTAAACAGATAAACCTTTCATTAAGCCATGAAAATTGTTTTAAGAGGTTTACAGAAGGTATTGTTTTAGGACATAACATTTCATAAGATGGGATTAAAGTTGACAAATCTAAGGTTGAAGTCATCTCTATGTTACCAATTCCAAATTGCCAAAAAGATGTTAGAAGTTTCTAGGATTTACGGGATACTATAAAAGATTTATAGAAAACTTCACTAAAATAGCATCTCCACTCTTCAAATTGATTACAAAAGATTGTGAATTCAGTTGGAATCCTGATTGCCAACTAGCATTTGAAACCTTCAAAGCAAAAATTTCTGAAGAACCTATTTTAAGAGGTCCAAATTGGAAACTTCATTTCCATATTTCTAGAGATGCTTCGGATACAGCTCCGGGAGCTGTATTGGGACAAAAATATTTGATTCCTTATTCCATTTACTATACAAGTAAAAATTTGACTCCCACTGAGTTGAACTATACTATCACTGAAAAAGAATTCTTAGCTGTTGTTCATGCAATTAACAAATTCAAACACTATATAATAGGCTATGAACTATTTTTTCATACAAATCACTCTGCAATTAGATATTTGATGAGTAAACATATACTAATGGCATAGTTACAAGATGGCTTCTACTTTTACAAGAATTCAACATTACTATGCTAGTTAGACTTGGAAAACAAAACACAATTGTTGATTTCTTGTCCAGGATTCATAATATCAAAGAAGACTCTCCAGTTGAAGATAAGTTTCCTGATGAATATATCTTTGTAGTAATTACTCAAACTCCTTGGTTTGCATATGTTGCTAATTACTTGGTTACAGGGAAATTACCTTCACATTTGTTTCCTAGAGAGAAAAGAAATATTATTCAAGAGAGTGCAAGATATTCATGGATCACTAACAAATTGTATAAAACAACACCAGATCTTATTATCAAAAGGAGTATCATGAAAGATGAGATGCCTAATATTCTCAAAGCATGTCATGATGAGTCGTGTGGTGGACACTTCGGTGACAAGAGGACAACCTATAAAATCCTTTCTTTAGGATATTATTGGCCATCCATCTTCAAAGATGCTAAAAGTGGGCTTTAGACTTTATTTGACCAATTAATCCTCCATCTAAGTAGAAATAGTATATATTGGTATGCACTGGTTATGTCACCAAATGGGTAGAAGCTAAAGCATTACCTTTTGCTAACGAAAAATATGTAGTTAATTTTCCTTTTGAGGACATCTTCACTCATTTTGGTGTTCCAAGAGAGATTGTGACAAATCACGGATCTCAATTCACATCCAACATAATGGAAAGGCTTACGGGCCTATAGAACTACATAGAGGAACATAATGAAACATACACCTTATGAATTTGTTAATGGGAAACAAGTCCTATTCCCAATAGAGTTACAAGTCAAAGCTTTCAAGATGGCAGTCCAGTTGGGGATGGATTTATTGGAAGCTCAAAAGCATAGACTGGAGCAATTGAATGAACTTGATGAAATCAGACAAGAGTTTATTCAAAGGACTAGTCTAGTCCAACAACAGAGGGTTAAATGGCATGACAAATACATCAAGGAAAAGAGGTTTCAAGAGGGAGATTGGGCACTATTATTTGATTCAAAATTTAAAGATTTTCAAGGGAAGTTTCAAACTCATTGGCTTGGGCCATATGAGATTGGAAAAGTCTTCAGTAATGGAGGAGTGAGGATCAGAACAATAGATGAAAGTCAAAATCCTCTTCTTGTGAATAGTCATAGATTGAAAATATATGAAAAACCAATCTCAAAGGAGAGGTTCATCAAGATCTTCCATAACAATTCTGAAATTAAGTTTGTGAGGAAGAATCCTTCTTGTCCCCCCACTTAGTCTTTGCTTTTCCTATCTAAAAAATAAATAAGGAAATTGTATAAGGTTCAAAACCAATCACTAATTGGCATGCTTATACAGAAAATACAGGGTGAAAATCAGAAGCTTCTGACACCCTATATTTTCCATTCCCTTTTTTGAAAAAAAAAAAAAAGAGTGGTGAAAAAAAGCCATAGTCATTCAACATTCTACAAAATTCATTGTCTCATTTCATTTCACTCTATTTCACTTTTTCAGTTTCACTTGATTCCATTGCATGGATATTTCACAAATAAATTTTTCCTTTTCCATCATTTCTTTCATCTCCATTTTCATTTATCATCTTGACTTATTTTCACTTACATAGCTATTTTCATTTCATCCATTCATAAGCCATATTTTACTCCTTGTTTTAAATTATACATCTATGTCCACATTCTACGACTGATTCTATTATGTAGCTGATGTTGTTCTGCAACTAATTTGATTCTATAGCAACAATTTGTTTATTAGTCCAAGCACAAAAGTTCAGTTCATAATAAATTCTTGTATGCAGGTAATTGAAGAAAAAAATATCTTTGAAGACCAATCTTGGCTAAAGCACCTGTGGAGCAAACATCAAAATATTAGCAAGTGGAAGGTAAGGTTCCAAAGGTAAAAACAAGAACTTATTTCAAAAAGAAATTCAAAAACATAAGCTTGTATAACATGTATGATCACATGTCTCCTTGATTAATCATTATGTGATTTGACTACCATGATACCTCCGCCATATCTTCCATCTTCAATGCCAAACGGTCCAATGATTCCTTCATAACTAATCTCCATTTTAAACTCCATGACTTGTACTTAACTGGACTTCTACAACTACACCTATTAACGGTTAGATTAACGACATGATCTATCTGTATATGACTCTTCAAACCCTGACTGTTTACTTATTATATGTCAACTTTTAGATTTTTTCCTCATATTTATGTAGCCACTTTGTGCATATAGTCACTATGTTTCCAGATACATTGTGCATACAGTCACACTGTTTTCACCCATTTTGCGTATAGAGCTACTCTGTTTCCATAACTTCCGTATATACAGTTGTTTTGTTTCATATTCACTGTCATTTTGTTCATGGTCATTTCGTTCCCATATATCCTATCATCCTGTTTCCATATCCATAATCATTCTATCTTTGTATAAACAGTATTCTTATTACCATATACGTAGTCATTTCATTTTTCAGACAGTAAAGAGTAGTTTTGAAGAGTAGCCGAGAATAGAGGTTATGGGGCTTATTGTTAGAACTGAACCCATAGGGGTTAAATACATGGAGGGTTATCTGCAGCTGAAGGGAATGTTACAGAAAGCTAGTTGGTTGTGTTTTATTGATAAATTCAATGGTTACCATAAGGAAATCACTAAATCCTTTGCCAGGTCATTTGATGGAATGGAAGTGGAAATAGGTGACATCAAATTTTTAGTTACCGAGTCCTTCATAGCAGAAGCAACAAAACTTCCAAGGCTAGGAGAAAGGTGGTTTAAGAACAAAGAGTTTCATGATGAATCTTTGAATGTCATTCTTAAAAATCCAAGTATGGATACTTCAGTTTTTAGAAAAGGGATTCCAATCTCTGCACTCAAAAACAAATGGAGAAGCATCTTGTTAATACTACAAAAATTTATTACATGTGAAGGGAGGTTTGGATCTATGTATGTCTATCATATAAGATTTTTAATGAATTTCCTAGAGAATGGAACCCTCAATCTTCCCTTTTTCCTTTTGAGTAGTCTGAGAAGAATGGAAACTAGTGTTCAAAAGAAAGGTGAGTCAATAGAAACTACTCTATATCACCATGGACTAGTGAAAATTTTGGTTGAATTTCATTTGAGAAGCATAGGGGATACATGGGAGGACTTTTTGGTAAGTAATTTCTTCAAAGATGCCCTAGAGTTTTCTTAGGGGAGTCCTGTTAAAAGAAGTAGGAAAAGGGATATCAATCTCACCATTCAAAGAACCCTTAAAACTTCAACACAGAAAAATGATGAAGAAGAACCAATCTCTGAAAAATTAACAGAGATCAAAAAGCAGAACAAGCGGAGAAGAAAAATGAAAGAAAGGGTTGAAGAAATCCACAGGGATATTCCTGAACCTTCATCACCTAAACAGGATGAACAGTCTCATTCTGAAAGACTAATCAAAATCATGGAATAGATCAAGAAAGATAAGGAGAAAGGAAAGAGGATAAAGGATACAAAAGAAGAAACTACAGGCTTCCAAAACTTGACGAGGAGTTCTAGGCTCCGAGGCAAAGTGAAAAAGGTTAAATCAAAAGAGGCCTAGTTTATAAATTTACAGGAGGAAAATCCAGCTAAGTCCCTTGATAGTATTCCATATGAGCAAAGCCCACATAACTCTCCTCCACAAAACTTTGAGGGCAGCCCAAGAAGAGTTTCTCTGGGCATTCATCCAATACAACAGCAAATCTATTACTACATAGAGTCGTTGGAGAAAAAAAGTACATCAGCAGACACAAAGACTTCATCTAAACCAGAACAGCTTGCCACCACACAATAAACTCTAATCAACTCCCTCAAACAAGAGATCTATGACCTAGAAATTCTGAATAGACACATCTAGAAAGAAAATGAAAATTTGAAGGAACAAAATAAGGTGGATAGAGCTATTCATGATAACACCATGCGATGCTTGGGTTTATGGAAAAAGAAGAATAGAAAGCTAAAAACAATAAGAAGTAGAATAGGGCACTGATTAACCTCAAGTACAGATTTCTCATGAGGAGGCCAAGGATCGCAGTTTGTGCAAAGAAAAGAAAGAAGAGGAAATTAGATGTGTTGGATGAAGTATCAGAACAAATGCAATAGAAGGAGGAAGTTCACAATTTTGATTGCATGGGGACATTCAATAGTAATGTAGTGGGGGTATGTTGAGCTTCAAAACTGCCCTTTCCTTAGCAACTTTTCTCCTCCGTTTTCTTTGTTTTTTCCATGAAGAAAATGCATATGTATCATCAATAACCAGTATACATTGCCTTAAGGAGAAAAATATAGTGATTTGCATGTTATACTTTTATGTTTTTTGTTTGAATAAGTTTTTATCTTTTAGCTACAGAACGCACCCTATTCTACAGCGAATCAACTATTCCGCAGCTACTTCCATGCTTTTACAGGTTCTAGGTGTCAAAAGGAGGAAATAACTACATGGGAAGCATGGAAAACATCATGACCTAGATCATGTCCTATTCACCTAGCCCGCATCGACAATGAAGATGGTACAAGACTCCGGTAAAAGGAGAAGTCAAATGTAGAGACCTAAGGCAAACATGACTCTGTTTTGTACACATTTGATAGTGATGGGATCTTAAACAAATTCTTGAGGCCACAGACTCCATCAACCATCTATGCAACCAAATCCAACGACCATCACCTTAGATTTATGTCTCCAGAAACTGAGGAAGGGAATTTTGTGTGCCTGTTTGCTTACGTGTTTTTTGTTGTAGCTTATTTTTCTCCATAAACAGCTATATAATTTCTTTATAAATACCTGTGTGAAGAACGCAGAACTAGTTCAAATTTGGTCATGTATTAAGCTCAAATTATTGTTCTGTAATTTTGAAAACTCATTCTCTGTTTTTAATATGAAAATCGTGTGCTTCATGGATACCTGAAAGTGTTTATTGGAGTTTTTATTGAGTACGCATAGCCTGAGTAGTTGTAGAGGGCGCCTGTGCTGACTGGGGTTTCATTTCATCTTCCTTTTTCTGTTTTATAGTTGCAATTGTAAATTTATCATTTCTTCAATAATGTTCACAACCATTTTTCATACTAACCCTATTTATAATGCATCACTTCTTCACTAATGCAGAATAACTTCTTTTATTACAGAATAGCTTTCTCTTTGCTCAATTTCTTTCTAGTTTTATCAATAGTTAGAAGTTGAGTTTAGTAGTGTAAAGTAGTTTGTTTCATTTACTGTTTCACTAGTTTGTAATAGACTAATCAGTGCCATTACTGTTCTTGCCATTTTACTACTAGTTTTGTGACTCATGGTGTAGATGAATGTTTCTAAAAAGCCCTTCTAGTTGATAACTCATCTCAAACTAAGTGGTTGAATAATTCATTCATGCAATGAGTTTTTTCTGCTTTTTTTCATTTATTTTCTCTTAAAATAATGCAGTACAAAATTCCTCAAAATGTCATCCCAAGGAAGTTTGTCATCCAAAATTGAGAGGCAAAGTAACTAAGTATTTCATTTAGTTTTGTTTCAGTTTCAATTCTAGTTTTTCATCAAGTTTTATTTCTGTAATAGACTAAACAGTAGTTGTAATCTCACTTTCAGTTTGAGCGTTTCATTTTAGTTTTTTTTCCATAATAGGTAATTGCAATTTCACTTTCAGTTTCATAATTTCATTGTAGTTTTGTTTCCATAAAAGATAGTTGCAATTTCACTTTTAGTTTTTAGTATTCCATTTAGTCTTCTTTTAGTAATTAAATAGACAGTAGTTGCAATTTTACTTTTTATTTCATAGCTCAAGATTTGGAAATAATGATATGATTAAAGATAGAAACTCTGTTTTTATTCTTGATTAAACTTTGTTTCCAAATCTTACTTAATATCTTTTAGTCCTCATCTCTTTAGATTCTTAGCAGCCTTTACAGAAGTTAAAATTAGGATTTTGACAGTGACATTGTAAATCATTAGGGACTAAAGGACCAAAACCCCCCAAAACAACATAAAACTCAAGAACAATGAAGTAAGAAGGGTCATCTAGCACATATAGTGCACTACACTTCATCAGTTTATGATACCCAGATTGATAATTTATGTAGAGCAATTTAGTACACTAAATTGACCAAACACAACTCTAGAAACAAGAAAAATCCTCACAGACCTCTCTATTGGGCTAGAAACATATTCTGATGCTGAAGCTCTATCTGCTATTGACAAGTGCTCCATGTGTGACCTCTGAGCTACTACAACACTCCATGCATCTCGCACCATTGCACACCTCTCTGTGCCATCCTACAGTGGTGCAACTTTCCTGTGCCTCTTGCATTGTTTCATTCTGCTAGTTCTACACAGTCATGGGACTCTTGAACTTTAGCTCTCTTTTCCGCTCCATCCACATCTATCTCTACCCACTCATCTAATCCTGCCAGTCCTCGTCGGGGCTCCGGTAGCAAATTCAAATCAAAGAGGTTGGGTACCTCAAGGATCCTGGCCCCCTATTCCAGCCTTCTTGAGAAGATCACTGCACATCACCCCACCTCCTACCTGGAGGTATGGATGCATGTGATGCCTCTGCGCACCTGACTCAAAATTCCCCCCTACTCGAGGTCTCTCCATGAGTAGATTTCTCTACTCGATCTCCTCTCAACTTCTCTAGTTGTGGTTGCTCCACAACCTCTTGAAGCTGCTTCACCAATCATGGCTCCTCCACAATCATCGAGGACTACTTCTAGCGTTGCATGTTGAGAGGTAATGTACTCTCCCTCTCAACCACCAAGCCTCCATCAGTTGCCTTGCTCCTCAAGGCTTTGCATACATCTTGAACCTCAAGAGAGTACAGGTTTTTTACATGTGAACTAATCTTCTTAACCTCTGTCTTCCAGCATCAGGATCGACACCAAATTTCTCTTTAGTCCTGGTACATACTTGACATCGGTCAAGGTAATGCGAGCTCCATGCTCCCTCTGAAAAACAACCATGCCTACACCTGAGACACTGTACTTTTCATCTTTACCCAACGCTATGAGTATCTAGAGATCTTTCTCCTCTAAAGTACTGAAAAAACTCTTATCATCGGTCATGTGGAACGAAGCTCCATTGTCATGAGACCAACAACTTCCCACCATGGATGAAACCATGCATGCGAACAGTGTGAAATCCAACTAGAACTGTGAGGCCAGTGCCTCACCTTCTGATCCTTCCATGGATCCCTTCTTGGATTTCCTCAGTGGACAATTTTTAGTAAAACTGCCCACCTCATGACAACGAAAGCATCACACTTTTGATTTGTCAAACTTATTCCCACCTTGGGAAGAACTGGATTGGAGAAGAGAATCCTTCTCCTTCACCTTCTTCACCTTTCTCACTAAGGCGCAGTTCTCTTCATCATCCATGGATGAAGAACCATCTCTGGTGCTTCTTCTATCTCCTCCTGCATCAGATTCGACCAAATTCATTCCCAATTTGGCAATTTCTCTCTTCCATTAATTGAGTCATCTTATCTATGCCAGCTCTTAGGAAAGCCGAGGAGTGCAAGACTCACCATGTCCAAACTCATCCCTGCATGTGGTGAGCTTGTTCAGATAAGTAGAGTTCGTGTCACCCTTTTCACACTTGATCTTTTGAAGTTTTTCCTTCAACGCCAGCTTCCTCTAATCACTGCTATTCTAATATAGATATTTCAACGTTTTCCACATTGAAAATGGTGTCTTCTTCCCATGGACGCTCGAGACAATGTGGTCTCGAACTCCCTCCAGGAGTGTTACACTAAAAAATGTCACCATGACTATTTGCAGTTAGTATGGCTCCATCCACTGTCATACTATCCTCCTTGGCAAGTCTCATGCCTCTGCTCTCCATGTCAAACTTCAAGAAAGAGAGAAAAGTCATTCAAAGTCAATTATCTCTGGTACGCAGTTTCTCTTAGCCTTACCTGCGGGTACGCAACCCAAGTTCACAAAACCTGCGTACTTGTACGCTCTGTATGTAAAGGGGTGGGTGCGTACTCCTGTAAAGGTCAAAAGGCGCAAGTTTCACTCCAAAAAAGTTACTTGTGGTCATTTCTAGAGTCTTCTAGAAGTATGTTTGACGTGTATGAAGCGCCTCCAGATGGTTCATGTATCCCTACCTAAGAGGAACTTATCCCATCAATAGGGGAGCTATCCCATCCAAAGAGGGACTTATCCCATTGATGGTGGACCTGAATAACTTCCTCTAGAGCATTATAAATACAGGCATTGGGCCAAAGGGAGAAGAGGTTGAAAGCTGAACATTCCTAAGGGTAGACGCTGCTGGAATTAGGACTTCCTTGTAGAAGCTTGTGAGGAGAGATTACCATCTTTACTTGTTTCCATTGGGAGGTGGGTGAGCTGATCAGAGTAAGGGAGAACTCTTGTGGACCCTGGGAGGAGCTTGCACAACACCAAGGCTCAGGTTGTAATGGTTCCTTTTGTTACCTTTTAATACAAATTAGTCCATTCTTCTCAACAATTTGTTATTAATGAGTTGTTTCATATACTCCTTGGTCTATATGTTAAATATGTTTTATTTTATGTGATATTCAGGTGCTATTTAATCATTTGATTGTTGGTGAATGCAGGTTTCGAAGGGAAGGAGGAGCTCATCCAGATCAACGAAGCTGGACTACTACAACAGCGTTGGATTACAGGTAGGATCTAAACACTTGATTTCTCATATTGTAAAAGCATATTTAGGGAAGGATTGCTCTTATTTGTCTTGTTTGTCATTAGAGAGTCTTAGGCTTTCTAGGAAGGTCGGTTGTGTCCGCACTAACGACTCTTTCCGCGTGACAAAATGGCGACTCCGCTGGGGAATCCATGAATGTGTTTGAGTTCTTTTTGATTTGATATTTTGGTCTGAGAAAAATTGTTTGTTTTCTGATTTTTGGTTGTCTAGCTGTGTATTTGGGTGGGTTAGCTTAGAGTCAATTTAGTTTTTTATTTTTCTTAGCCTTGCCAGCAGTACGCAGTCTCTGGGTTTAACACAGTGCGTAGTTGTACGCACTGCGTCTTTGTGCACAGTGCGTACCCACGCCTGTGTAAACAGATGACCTGCGTACCCCTGTCAATTTTGAGAAAATTTCAATTTTTTCTTCTTGCTCTTTAGATTTTGATTCTACTTTGTTTTTACTGCCCAGATCCATCAGTTTACTATCAAAGATCTTCACCTGAACTTGTCCTGTTAGTGTCGAGGGTTTTGGTGGAATTCATAGGGATTTTGCCTTAGGGTTTGATTTTTAACTGGTCCTGTAGTGACTTTGGCGTTAGGGGTTGTCAAACTTTGGATCTCCCTGGTTTTGATCAGTCCTCTTAGGAGTCGGGCCTGTCATAGAAGTCACCCTAGTGAGAGACCTACCTTTGTGTCTTCTCTTTGCGAATCTCGAAAAGTTTGTTTGTTAAAGCCTTGAATTCCATTCTTGAGAAAAAAGAACAAAAAGATTTCGATTTTGTTTTTTGGTTAGTTTATGATTCTGCATGAACTGATCCTTAGTTGCATTTTGACTAAGTAAAACATCCGGGAATCATCCTTGTAGGCTTTTGTCCTCATTATTTTTTCTTTTAGGTAAAATTCCTTTTAAATTTCTTTTGAGTGAATTTTATTTGATTGTTTTAGATTTGTTAAATTCGATTTGATAAAATAGTTTTATATGTTTTATTAACATAGAAAAAACACAAAAATTCTTTCGAAAATGTTTTCTTTGGTAGCATTTGTAGACTTTTGAGAGAAAAAGGAACTTTCGTAGAGTAATTAGTGGTCATGAGTTGTGTGTTTTGAAAAGATAAAGAGAATTGTTTCTTTGATTGTCTTTACTAAGAAAGTTGTTTTCTATAAAATTTGCATTTTCCAACTCTCTTAGTTAGGAGATTCATTGAAAAGGAAAAGTAGTGTAAATCATCTTAGGTGCATCTTTGTAGTGGTTGCGAGTCAAGTCTACACACCACCAGTTTCATCTCCATCACATTTTGTCTTTAAGAAAAAACCATAAAATTAACGCTTAAATTAAAATCAACATAGTAATTTTTATTTACTAGGGCTCTGAAACACCAATTTAGATCAGGCTAGTGTCTTGGAGTAGGAGAGTAATTAACTCTCCAAGACAAAAAAACCAAACAAGTAGCTTATCTTGTGATAGAATAAATCCAATTGTCTCATTTCTACTCTGGGAAAGCTCCTCTTAAAGGAGAAGCACGAGCTCATGTCCGAACCAGTGAGGGGATCAATCCTCCCTCGTTGGGAACGACGCCAAACACGCACGTATTGCAAATGGTAAACCTCGGATTAACCATTGTCGAGGAGCCAGGGGTCACTTGTCGGTAAACCTTGGATTATTGTCAAGGAACCGTTAAGGGGATTGAGCTTGATACTCTGCCCTTGTGTGCTGTCGGAGTGTAGATTGTTCCCCCAAGTGCATTTGTTGTGGTTGGCAACCTTACTGACCATTATCTTTAGGATTCTACCGAGGTGACGGTGGAGGGAAGATCCCACTGTACCTGGAGCAGACGTCGGCTAGACTCACTTGGATTTTCCTGGGGGTTCACTTCACTCGAGACGGTTAAAGTGGAGGAACTTGTGCCGGTCTATTCATTAAGCAGGTTGCCAGGGTAACTGTTCCACCCGCCACTTCTGTACTGAATCCGGCGATGTTGGGTTTCATCTCCAACTAGCGTTTTCGGTCTGGAAGGCTACTGTTTGTGCTTGGTTTGATGCCCTAGATTCTTTAGGCGTATGATTCAAATTTGTTTGGTTCTTTAGAGACTTTAGGTGGTTTGCTTTGAGATTTTACTTTGTTTGCGTGTGTAGTAGTTAAAAGTTTTTAACTGTGGCGGAATTACCGAGACAGTCCCGTAGGCTTCGGGGCAAGTCTCTTGAGGTTGTTTCTGTGACCGAATTGTTGAGAAAATCCCGTAGACTTCGGGGTGAATCTCCTCAAGAGGTCCCAAGTCATTACAAAGGTTTAAAGGTCCTTGTAACTCCTCCTAGCGGCAGTAGAGTAGGTTCACCAGAAGAAGGAGAGTCTTCGTTGGTAGTCCATCAAGATTACCAAAGTCTAGAAACAGGTTATAATCCTGAAGCAGTTGAAGTTTCTGAGCTTGCTGGTAGTTTTTCATCTACTAGTGATATATGCGAAGAACCTGAAATATCTGAACCTGTTACTCCAACTTCTAGTGTACCTGATTAACCTAGGGTAGAAAGAGTCATCACCGAAAATCTTCCTACTGGTTTTATAGCTATTGAAGAACTTGCTCTAGAGGAAGAATTAGGCGTATCTACCCTTGAGGATCAACCTACTATTGATCTAAGGGAGCGTGAATCTGTCTTTTACAGTCCTCCTAGAAGTACTACTTGGTACCTTTCGTTAACCAATTATTTAGACAACTCAGGGGTATGTTTTTCTCCACCTCATACTCCTTTTCCACCTGGAGGTATTTATACTCCTGTAAATATGTCTGGTCAGTCGTCCGTGTTTACTCAATCTCCTGAATCTTTTTTACACGGCGGTCCTTCTGTTCCCACCGGGTATTAATCACTTTCTGGTACCTTTGCGGGGGCATCTCCTCAACCCATTGATCATGGGTTATTAGCTAGAAACAATGGTAATAAACCATTGAGTGTAGGGGACATTTACATGATGTCAGGTTCAGTTCCTGTTTCTCAACCTCAAGGTGGTCAATTACCGCCTGGGGGGCAGCCTCAATTAACGCCTGGGGGGCAACCTCAAGGTACACAAATTGTGCCTGGGGGGCAGCTTCAAGGTCAGTATGTACCCATGGTACAATACATGCCTCAAGGTCAACCCTAGCCTCAATATGTACCCCAAGGTCAACCTCAGTATCAATATTTACCTCAAGGGTATCAACCCCAAGGGTATCAACCTCAAGGGTATCAACCTCAAGGTCAAGGTCAACCCTAGTATCAGTATTTACCCCAAGGTTATCAACCTCAAGGTCAATACTCGAGTCAAGGTTATCAACCAGCTCAAGGTCAGTCATATGTTCAAGGTATGGGAACTATGCCTTTCAGTTATCAATCCTATCCTTAATCCGGTTATGGATCTCAGTATCCTCAACCTGTTGCGGGTCAATACCCCGGAATGATAGTGTGGGATCCATCGCAGGGTCAACAGGTGTTGCAGCCAAGTATACAATTGTTACCTCAAACTGGACAACCCTTAGTTTCTGGTTCACCCCAGCAACCGCAACCTGTCCAGTCAAACGTTCAAACTTCTGTAATTTCGGTAGTTACTCAGCCGCCAGTTGCACCTAGTACTCCATCTCAAACGGCTGCTGCAACTACTGCAACATCTACCGCACTTACTTCTGGAGTATCGATAGCTCCGGTTTCTACCGTCTCTGCAACCACTCCTTAGACATCTTTACTGTTGTCCGGATCTACGATTCAAACTACGGTCCAGGTGCCTGTAGGGCAGCCTGGTTTAAGTACTGTTGTAACAACTCAACCTCAATTTACCCACCAACAGTACCAGGGACAGTACTAATTCGGTCCTGTTGTCCAACAACCGGTTTCCCAGTATCAACCGTATCCTAGGTACACTTATCAACAACCTCAACAACCCCAGTATGGTCCGGTTAATCCTGGTTCTCCAGGAGGATATAATATCCCTAACGCGATTCCTGTTCCTAGTTATCCTGGATATCCTTCTCCTGGGACTGGTCTTGTGACCCAGAGTTTTAGAGATCCTAACCGGCAGTTACCGTTTATCGCAACTTTGGATTTACCAAACTTGACGCGCCTAACGAATGATCCAATTCAATAGCTTCCGTTCTGGCCGCCAATGCCAAATAAGTTACCCAGTGATATACCCAAGTTCGAAGGTAAGTCTGGAGAGGATCCGTCCAATCACGTGATGACTTACCACCTCTGGTGTGCTTCCAATTCTATCTCGGATGATTCGATCCGCTTACGTCTTTTCCAGCGTACGCTCATTGGTGTCACGGCCAAGTGGTACATTGAGTTACCACGGGCCTCTTTTTACAATTTTAGCCAGTTAGCTACCTCGTTCCTAACTCATTTTCAGTTGCCGGTCAGATACGATAACGGCACGGAGCTATTAACTTCATTAAAACAGTTGACCTCCACTTATATTTCCGATCATATTCATGAATGGAGACGTCGAAGACGTTTAGGGAAAGTTTTTATCCCGGACCAAATCTTAGCTGAATGGTTTGTAAAATCATTATTATCGAAGATTACTGAAGATGTAGCTAAGGCCAGAGTAGTTACTGAGGAGCAAGTTATTGCTCAAGCCCAGTACCTTGACTTAGTTTACACTCAGTCAGGGACCTTGCACGAGAAGATCCCAGATCTTCCTAAGTCGAATCAAATTGTTGCTGCTCCTTCGGGGTCTCATGCTGCTGATGGCATGATTGGTACGGTAAATACTAAAACTAAGAAGAAATCCTCAAAGAATTCTTCTCCAATAATAACCCTACCGGACTCCCCGACAGGAGAATCTTCTCCTGAAATTACTGCCGATATTCACGCTGTAGAGTCATCTACGGCTAAATCAAAAAATGGTGGTAAGAAGAAAGGCAAGAAGAAGGATAAAGCAGACAAGGCTCCAAAGGAGAAAAAAGAGAAGTCGGAATCTAACGACGAAAAGCGCAAACCTCGCTATCCTTGTTTAATTTGTGAAGAAAATCATTTCACAAGAGATTGCCCTCATCGGGCAGAGGTTGTGAAAATCGTTAAGGGTTTCCCAACTCCTGCTGTTTTGAAAGATCCATTTCCGAAGCAGGAGAGTAAAATGATATGTTCTTCCTCGAGTGCCAGTGAAGAACCCATATTGATGATGTCTCATGTACAGATTGCGACTCGATCACAAGATTATGGTAGTAAGAATCCTGTTGATGGCAAAGAAGCAGGATCTTCTCATTCTAATCCATCAACCTCAGCTCCCGGTTCCGATCCACTACAGATCGAGAAACCTAACCTGGACTTGGTAATTAAACCGCCCACCAAGGGTATACTTCGAAATTCTGCTTTCAATCCACATGCGAGAGCAGCTCAGAATTATAACATTGTTGAGGATTTAGTTGTTTCACCCTCAGTAATGTCGGCTTTGGAAGTGCTGCAATCATGCCCAGCACAACGAAAATTACTCTTGTCGGCTATAGGTGCTGTTGATATTCAGGACCCGAACCTGATAATCTTTGATCTAGAAAATAGTACACCCCGTCTCCCTCATCAAATGGCTTTCTAGATTCCAGTGATAGTAAAAAACAGGCCTATTCATCGGACTGTAATTGATGAAGGAGCTTCTACGTGTATTATGTCGATTCAGTGTTGGAGATCGCTTGGTTCTCCTTCACTGAACCAATCCCCGACGATTCTTAAGGCCTTTGATGGCCGTGGGTTCCATCCGTTTGGCATTCTACAGGATTTTCCTATAGGGGTTGAAGGAAAAACCGTTAGTCTGGATGTGGAGGTGGTTGATGCCCCTCTAGACTACAACCTTCTTTTGGGTCGCAGTTGGTCTTATGCTATGACAACAGTCGTGTCATCGGTCTTCAGAGTTATAAAGTTTCCACATAATGGTAAGATCGTGATGATAGACCAGCTGGCTTATTTTTCATCCGACCCAGCCTCTTCAGAGAGTATCCAGCATGTCGGTAAAACGACTATCCCTTACATGGATGTTGGTGTAGGATTGGTTAAAGATTCCGGTTTACTGGGAACTTTTCCCTTTCCTTTGATCAATGCAGACCCTTCATTCGCATCCATTCATATGATTACTTCAGAGACTATTATTTACGATGATCCTTGGATTATCCCATCTGAATCTGAAATAGACTCCTTTGGTAATGCAATGCCTTTGAGTCCATATGAAATTGCTTATGAGGCAGTGCGGTTTTTTTCCGACTCCAATTCAACCCAATTCGACCAAATGAATGTGGTCCGTGAGGAATCACTTTTCACGTCAACCTCCGAACAGATAACGTTTCCCGAAGTTGTGTCATCTTACGAACAACTTCGCGAAATCCTAAGTGTAGACGATCTACCATGGGAAGATCTTCATCATAGATCTTCGTTTTTACTTGAGGCTGATGACTTTGAAAATGATTTTTCATCAATTTTTACAGCTGAATATGTCAAGGACGCTCAGAATCCCATGAAACGTCCTGATTCGGAGTTGAATTTGGGAAACATTTCCCAAACTATTGCCATCGACATTTCAGTCAAAACCGGAATTATTGAAAACGTTCATATAGGCGCCTCGTGTACAGATAACGAAATTCAAACATACAAGGTCCTATTTCAAGAATTCCGTGACGTGTTTGCCTAGTCCTATGAGGAAATGCCAGGAATTGATCCCTCCATTGTTGTTCATGAAATCAAGACCTACCCGAATGCTAAACCCGTTCGGTGCGTCAGATACACCCTAGGAAAGCGACTGCGATTAAAGCAGAAGTCGAGAAGCTATTGAAAGTAGGTTTCATTTATCCGATCCCGTTAACGGATTGGGTATCGAATATTGTTCCGGTTAACAAGAAACAAGGAACAATAAGAATATGTATCGACTATAGGGATATAAATCGTGCTTGTCCAAAAGACAACTATCCTACACCCTATATCGATCAAATAATTGATGATTGTACCGGCAGTGAAATATTTTCCTTTATGGACGGTTTTTCCGGTTACCACCAAATCAATATTCTACCTGCCGATCAACCAAAAACAGCTTTCATTTGTCCTTGGGGGACATTTGCTTACTGCAAATTACCTTTCGGACTTAAGAATGCCGGAGCCACTTTCCAACGGGCAATGTCTTATGCGTTTCACGACATCAAGCACATTGTGCAACCGTATCTCGATGATTTGCTTGCTCATTCTTTACATCGAGCTGATCACCTTGTCCACTTACACGCTATTTTTATGAGGTGTCGGCATTATCAAATTCGGTTGAACCCACACAAATGTGTTTTCTGCATAGAAGTGGGACGATTGCTAGGATTTGTCGTTTCAAAAGCCGGTATCCGCATCGATCCCTCGAAGGTCAAAGCTATCATCAAATTGCCTCCTCCTTCGAGTTTGCGCCAACTCCAAAGTTTACAAGGGAAAGCAAACTTTTTACGTTGATTCATTCCTAACTACGCCGAGGTTACAAATGGTTTCACCCGGTTGTTGAAACAAAACGCTCAATTTTCTTGGGATGAGATAGCTCAGAAATCTTTTGATGCACTTAAGCACGCGTTCACCCATGCACCGTTGCTGCATCCTCCCAACTACAACCAGGACTACTTTTTGTATCTCGCCGCCTCCCACTCCACCATTGGAATGGTCTTAGTTCAGGAAGATGAATTTGGAACGGAACATGTGATATATTATCTTAGTAGGACGTTAAATCCCACTGAGCTAAAATATTCGCATGTGGAGAAATTGGCCCTGGCAGCTGTTCAGGTTGTCCAGTGTTTTCGTCATTACATTCTTCTCCGTAAAACTACAGTGATTTCGGATTGCAACCCTATGATCTATATTTTGACAAAACAATTGCTAGGGGGCAAGTACTCCAAATGGATTATTATCCTGCAGGAGTTCGATTTGGAATTCGAGAAGTCCAAGTCTAAGAAATCCTTAGTTTTTGCAGAATTGATGTGTGACTTCCTGCGTGCTCGGAGACTGTGGCAGAGGAACCCATTGTGAATGAATCTCTGTTTCTTATCAACACTTTAAATCCTTGGTATGGGGATATAATCGTCTATCTCCAAACCCAAACCTTTCGGCCCGAAACTTCAAAGTCGGAACGCCGGAAAATTCGATTCCAGTCCCAACAATACAGAATTATTGGAGATACTCTTTATCGTCGTGGGGCGGATTTGGTTTTTCGTCGTTGCTTAACTCATGAAGAGGCGGAAAGGGTTTTGAATGACTGTCATTCTGGAGCGTGTGGCGGTCATATGTCTGGGTATGCCACAGCTCAGAAGGTGTTGCATGCTGGCTATTTCTGGTCGTCCATGTTTAAAGATTGTATCATTGCGGTCCGAAAATGCCACAACTGTCAAGTGTTTGATGGCAAGATGCGCACACCACCTGCTCCTCTCCACCCTATAATTGTCGTTGGTCCTTTTGCTAAATGGGGTATCGATTTTATTACTTGTAACCCTCACTCGGCCGGGGGCATGCGTATATCATCCTTGCGGTTGATTATTTTACTAAATGGGCCGAGGCGATGCCTACATTCGAGGCAAGCGGCAAAACAGCAGCGATTTTCGTATTCAATCATATTATTGCTAGGTTTGGTGTCCCACAAGCGATAATCACTGACCATGGGCGCCATTTTCGAAACATTATGATGACAGAACTTACAAGCCAGCTTGGTTTACACCATGATAGTTCTACTCCTTATTATCCTCAAGCAAACGGTTTGGTTGAATCCATCAACAAAGTTCTAGTTATCATGATCCGACGAATCATTGGTATTCATCGGTCGAATTGGGACAACATGTTATTTTCAGCGCTTTGGGCGTATCGAACCTCAGTAAAAACATCAACAGGGTTCACTCCTTTCCAACTAGTTTATGGTTTGGAAGCAGTGTTGCACATTGAATGCGAAATCCCATCACTTCAAATGGCTATCGAATTACTCCCAGATACTTCCGAAGAGGAGAAGCGTCTGTTATACTTAGCTAAATTAGATGAGACTCGATGTGATGCTGCTTTGGCAATCGAGACTCACGCAAAAAGGATGAAAGCTCAATATGATCGTAACGTTACCCCTCGTAATTTTTCGGAAGGAGACCTAGTGCTATTATATGATCAAGCTAACAATAAATTAGGTGCTAGAAAATTTGTTCCCATGTGGCATGGGCCCTACATTGTCAAGCGAAAGCTAGCAAAAGGGGCCTATGAGCTGGTAGATTTTGATGGGGACTCTTTGGGTAAGCCCAGAAATGGACTTTACCTAAAGAGGTATTATGCTTAAATGGTGGGTATGGAGATTTAGTTAGTTCTAGTTAGGTTAATTTTCTTTCTAGCTGGTGTGTTTGCTTAGTTTAGGCTGTGTGCTTAGTTTAAAGAGTGTGCTTTTGTCGTTATTCTAGCTTATCTTGGTTTTACTCTTGATATTGCAGATGTCGACGCCTCTCCAAACATACATTGGATTTGCTAATGGTGCTTGTCGTAGTACACGGAATATCTCTTCCGCAGCTTGGGTTATCTATTCGCCCTCTGACGAGTTAGTTTCTATGCATGGGGTGAGCCTCGGTCAAACAACAAACAACATTGTAGAATACAGTGCAGTGATTGAATTATTATCTGAATCTATTTCATTTGGGATTCGGAGTTTGATAGTGAGGTTAGATTCTGAACTCGTTGTATTACAACTTAATAGAGTCTATGCCATTCGAAATCCAGTGTTATTAAGATTGTTTTTGAGGGTGCGTCTCTTGGAACGTGAATTTGATTACATTGAATATCAGCATATTCCAAGGTCTTTAAATACATTAGCAGATGCAATCGCGTCTCGAATGTTAAATAGACATTTGTAACAATCATAAATGTAAATTTATAAACATTTCATCACACATGTTTAACAAAATAAGCCGGTAATAATGATATATATATAGATAGGAGTGTGTCAAAAATATACATCGTCTTCGATCATAGGTTGAAAAACACCTTATGATCGGCAAAAATGATAAGTACAAAAAACCAAAAATGTCATATGTGTCTACAAAAGTGACTAGCCAATCACTGGTGGTGCTCTCTATACGAAACCACTGCCCGCGCTAACCTACACAGGAACCTCCTGAAAGGTCCTGGGACTGCGAACACGTAGCGCTGAAGTCGGATAGGAATGTCATCTATAGTGGTCTCTAGTATATCCGCCGTCAGACGCTCTAGATCCTGTTCCAGCTCGGCTAAGGTCTCTACGGCCGCATCCTATGGGGCTGGTGCTGGTACAGCTGGTACTCTCCTCTCAAAAGCCCGAAGGTTGGCCGGACGCCATGGACCTACATCTGCATTTTGAAAATTTGAGCTGTCAGTTTTGAGACGATATATAAAAACAAAAAAAAATACATAATTTAAAAACTTGTGAAGAATGAAGTACCTCTGTCGTCCCATTGTTCTCCCTGTGGAAGAACCATGTCCGGATCATTGCGAAAATCCATTCTGGCATACGGAAAATCCTGAATCGCAAAGACCTGGCCCTCCAGCCAGTGAAAGTAACCATCAGGAAATCGAACAACTGCTGCTCCCTGGTCAGGATGTCGGGCCATTACCGCGACCCATCTCGTCAACTTAGGCTCCTGAGGAGCCCCAACTAGAACTGTAAGATGCTGGGGGATCAGCATTGGAACTCTCTCTAGGGCAAAGCTCACAACTAAAGGCCCATATCCAAAGGTCTTTAGTTGTCCTCTCTTTGCCCTGGTTAGTTGGCCCTTCATATTGGCCAACACAGCATCGCACCAGTTGAAAATGGTGCCTTGGAAGCAATCTATAGCCATCCGCATTTGGGAACCAGTGGCTATGTGCAAAGCGGCAGCACCGCAAAGTCTGGTAACTGTAAAGGCAATTACCATGAGTTCAGGTCGGGATATATATTTGATTTCTATCCCCTTCTCCTGGTTTTGATTGTTGCACCACTCTAGCTGGAGACTAGCAAGGGATTGGCCACCCGGCCTAGTCCCGCATAGAGAGAGTTGCTCGCCCCTGTTAGGCAAGCCTATGAGAAAATATATGTCGGAGGACTCTATCTCGAGCTGGTTTTCTCCGATGTAAAAGCATTGATCCTGAATATTCCACCTTTCAACCAGCCACTCTAAGAATGGCACCTGGGCCCTCATGCCAGGTATGGCCCAATACTTATAGAGTCTGCATGCCTTTAACCTATCAATAGAAGGTTGATGACCTATTGCAGCCAAATCAACGTCTTCATGCTCTCTTTCACGCCAATCCAGCATGGTGAGTGACCTACACACCAAAAAACAATAGTTAGAATTCATTAAATAAAATTTGGTTGGTTAAAATTGGAGTTTGGGGTTTAAAAAACCACGTTTCACGGGGTACGCACCCCTCGTTCAGAACACAGAGCGGCGGTACGCAGCTGGTCTGAAGGCGGGCTGCATACCCCGACCTTTTTCCCATATACAAAAAAGTCGGGGTACGCAGGTCGCCCATGGGGTACCTGCGACCCCCGAGAAGCGCATTTTTAAAACCCTAAACCCTCCAAAAAATCAAACTAAAACTTGAAATGAAATTCTAAACGGATGAAATTGAAGAGGAGGATGTTGTGAAATACCTGAAAGAGACGGCGCTCGATTCTGACGGTCGGGTTCTCCGCAAAGTCCACGGGAAGTTTTCTTGTCAAAAGCCCTTTTCTCAACCTCAGCAGTAAAATGGTAAAAATGACATGGTAAAAAGTCTTTTTATAGGTTTTTTGGATGAATGAATGCTAAGTTTGTTTATTTTTCACCATGAAAGGACATTTTTCAATGTATTTTCACCCGTCTTAAACATGTATGAGTAATGTGTCGTTTTTGTGTAGGACAAAAGGACTTTAGAACAAAACCATCATTTTTCACAAACCAAAACATCAGAGTCATCTTTTAAGCTCTTTTCTTACTCCTAAAACATGAAAAGATTGTCGAGCGTTTCTTTTACACTCGTTAAAATGGAACTAAAAGACGGTCCCCTTATAGCTCTTTTCTGGCCGTAAAAACAGGAAAAGATTGTCGGGTTTTTGTCGTTTCAAACTCGATATGAAAATAAAACGACGTGTCCTTGATCGCTTTTTACTTTTCAGATCAGAGACACTAATCATGAAAGTACTCCTTGATCGTGAGATCAAGCGGTTCTCTCAGGTATTATTTTATACTTTTTCGGGCTTGGGAGACACAAATTTATGAAAAAGTTCACCGTGGAGTCTTCTTTAGTTTTTTCAGACTCTCTAAAAATGACAAACGCCGAGTTTCTCCTATACTGGACTCGTTAAAATTTCACAGTAAAGGACCTGTTCGATTACAAACAGGAACGGACCACTCCTTCTTAGGGTCCGAATCTAAACTAAGTTGGACTCATCCGAAGGATGAGCTTATAATCAAGCATATGTTATCCTCCTCAAGCTTGTAAAAAATAAAGAGGTACTTGCCAGAAATGGTGGGGGAAAAGAGAGAAGAATGAACCGATTTGTCATCCTTTGTTACAGAAGAACCTTAACACCACTCTTGAACACGACACTTTTCATTCACCTGGGTTGGGAAATCTTTTGCCTTAAAAAGTTGATCAAACCACTTTGAAAGTCTTCAACCATTTCCGGGTATTAACTTTGGGTCAATCGTCACCAAACCATCTATCGTGTCGTTATGTGTTCAAGAGGTCTCTGCAAATAAACCATTCATATGCAAAATACTTGTCATCCATTCGACCATCCCTGAGTCAGTCCTTACAACAACATTTCTTCAACTTGAACAAATGATTTCGTGTTGTGGGCTTACCTGCAACGAGTCGCTTTCTATCGACATCAGCACATTATCTAGAAAGATGACTTAGAAATCGACAGTACCTTGAAGTCTGCATGCATCAATGGCAGGTTTCTCACCTTTGACAACAGTTTACATCATTGACTTTCGATCGAAGGATTCCGTGACGTCTTCGACATTAACTCATTCATTCACATTTCATGGATTGTACTGGGTACTTTGAGAACCATTGACATCACTGGTGGTCTCTCTCACACTTGTTAACAGTTTACATCACTGACTTGTAATCAAGTGGTTTCTACCATGCTCGACATCAACTCATTTATTCGCATGGATAGAATCGTACCAATTCGGGAAGTAGAAATGAAGACCCTGGATCTAGTTTCCACCATCCAGGCTGCGAGGAGTTTTGTATTCATTATACAGTAGACTAATCATAAACAGATGGCTGCGTCCATACTATGTCCACAAAATTCTATGATTGTGATGTACTGCAAAATCATTCTTGTATCAGAGCAGTAGTTAGATCATTAGTTAAAGTTTTCAATCTGAGTATGGGAATGCCTACCTCAATGATGATATCATCTTATATATTTATTTTGTGTTGAATATTTGTAGGTCCTGACCGGGTCCTCCACAAGATACTCCTTGAAATGATAAAGTAATTCACCCTTCCTAGATCATAAAAACCCTAATCTATTACAGGCTTCGCACTTTAGGGGGCAATCTATTACACTAAAAAATGTCACCATGACTATTTGCAGTTAGTATGGCTCCATCCACTGTCATACTATCCTCCTTGGCAAGTCTCATGCCTCTTCTCTCCATGTCAAACATCAAGAAAGAGAGAAAAGTCATTTAAAGTCAATTATCTCTGGTACACAGTTTCTCTTAGCCTTACCTGCGGGTACGCAACCCAAGTTCACAAAACCTGCGTACTTGTACGCTCTGTATGTAAATGGGTGGGTGCGTACTCCTGTAAAGGTCAAAAGGCACAAGTTTCACTCCAAAAAAGTTACTTGTGGTCATTTCTAGAGTCTTCTAGAAGTATGTTTGACGTGTATGAAGCGCCTCCAGATGGTTCATGTATCCCTACCTAAGAGGAACTTATCCCATCAATAGGGGAGCTATCCCATCTAAAGAGGGACTTATCCCATTGATGGTGGACCTGAATAACTTCCTCTAGAGCATTATAAATACAGGCATTGGGCCAAAGGGAGAAGAGGTTGAAAGCTGAACATTCCTAAGGGTAGATGCTGCTGGAATTAGGACTTCCTTGTAGAATCTTGTGAGGAGAGATTACCATCTTTACTTGTTTCCATTGGGAGGTGGGTGAGTTGATCAGAGTAAGGGAGAACTCTTGTGGACCCTGGGAGGAGCTTGCACAACACCAAGGCTCAGGTTGTAATGGTTCCTTTTGTTACCTTTTAATACAAATTAGTCCATTCTTCTCAACAATTTGTTATTAATGAGTTGTTTCATATACTCCTTGGTCTATATGTTAAATGTGTTTTATTTTATGTGATATTCAGGTGCTATTTAATCATTTGATTGTTGGTGAATGCAGGTTTCGAAGGGAAGGAGGAGCTCATCCGGATCAACGAAGCTGGACTACTACAACAGTGTTGGATTACAGGTAGGATCTAAACACTTGATTTCTCATATTGTAAAAGCATATTTAGGGAAGTATTTCTCTTATTTGTCTTGTTTGTCATTAGAGAGTCTTAGGCTTTCTAGGAAGGTCGGTTGTGTCCGCACTAACGAATCTTTCCGCGTGACAAGGAGGATTCTCCTTGCTCTAGCAACACATTTCTTCCATTCCGCCAGTTGAGTAACATCAGTCGGCTTGGGGACTTCACTATCAATGAAGTCCTTTAGACCATTATCCTCTAATACTACCTCCATGCGATCCTTCTAGGCTATATAATTTAAGCTTCCATCAAGCGCATACTGGAGTCTTAAACCACTAAACACCATAGGATGTTATAAGAACTTAATTTCTATATTCAGGAACCAAACTTTGAACTTCCCCTTCTTGTATATTGTTCTTCGGCTTGATCACCTTTGCTCCGATACCATGTAGAAATTCCCATTATAGATCAACAGATTATTGAACATACTAAAACACAATACAATATCTACTTCTACAATACTTTGCAGAAGCTTAATCAATTTGAGCACAATAAATGAGAACACATATAACTGATAATGAGAAGCAATCACACATAACACAGAAGAAATAACCCAGGGAAAGCCTCAGCCTAAAACCCCAATCTCTATATTATCATACAAGTGGAAATCTTGTTCAAGCTACAAAAAGAATCAACTCTCAAGCTATCCTGCTCTCTCTGCAATCAAACAATGTTGCTCATAGATAGTCAAAGGCTCTCACAACCTTCTCCTCTACCCTCCAGACCTCCTATTTCCTTACGCAGTTTTTCCTTGGGTCCAATGCTTCCACTAATTTGAATTCCCACCTCACACGGGTCACTTGGCTCAGAAATAACTACACAAACCTGAAGGAGATAAATCCTTCTCGATGGATGAGTTTCCTTTATAGGAAAAATCCATCCAACTAATGGTATGATTTCCCTCCTTTGATCTCAAATGGGTCTCTATCTGAACTGACATGTATGAGTTATTCATGAGAGAATATTCAGCTATCTGAAGTGTAGTAGTTATATGCAAGCATGCATTAACTAACTGAACTCACATTAATTTAAATAAACTATTTAAATCAATCTAGCCGGACTTCACTCTGTTAACTGAGCAAGCTAATTACAACTCATCCTTATCTCTTTAACTGATGGATAAATTCCTCAATTAATACAGAAATTGTTGCATGTCATCATCAACTTTCGCAATCCCTACACTTCCAAGCTCATCCCTGCATGTGCTGAGCTTCTTCAGATACGTAGAGATCGTGTCGTCCTTTTCACACTTGATCTTCTGAAGCTTTTCCTTCAGTGCCATCTTCCTCTCATCACTGCTATTCTGATATAGATCATTCAATGTTTTCCACATTTAAAATGGTGTCTCCTTCCCATGGAGGCTCGAGACAATGTGGTCTTGAACTCCCTCCAGGAGGATTCTTCTTGCTCTAGGCACATTTATTCCATTCCGCCAGTTGAGTAGCATTAGTTGGCTTGGGGACTTCCTGATCAATGAAGTCCTTTAGACCGTTATCCTCTAATACTGCCTCCATGTGATCCTTCCAGGATGTATAATTCTAGCTGCCATCAAGGGCATACTCAAGTCTTAAACCACTCAACACCATAGGTGAAATAAAGATGTCATAAGAAATCAATTTCTATATTCAGGAACCAAACTTTGAACTTCTCCTTCTTGTATACTGTTCTTTGCCTTGATCATCTTTTCTCCGATACCATGTATAAATTACCACTGTAGATCAATTGAATATGCAATATACTAAAACACGATACAAGATCTACTTCTACAATAATTTGTGGAAGCTTAATCAATTTCAGCACAATCAATGAGAACACATATAACTGAGAATGAGAAGCAATCACATATAACACAGAAGAATAACCCGGGGAAAGCCTCAGCCTAAAACCCCATTCTCTGTATTATCATACAAGTGGAAATCTTGTTCAAGTTACAAAAAGAATTTAGCTCTCAAGCTATGTTGCTCTCTCTGCAATCAAACAATGTTGCTCATAGATAGTGAAAGGCTCTCACAACCTTCTCCTCTACCCTCCAAGCCTCCTATTTCCTTGCGCAGTTCTTCCACTAGTGTGAATTCCCACCTCACACTATTCACTTGGATCAGAAATAACCACACAAGCCTGAAGGAGATAAATCCTTCTCCATGGATTTGTTTCCTTTGTAGGAAAAATCCTTCCAACTAATAGTACACTATCCCTCCTCTGCTCTCAACTGGGTCTCTGTCTAAACTAACATGCATGAGTTATTCATGAGAGAATATTAAGTTATCTAAAGTGAACAGTTATATGCAAGCATGCATTAACTAGCTGAACTCACATTAATTTAAACAAACTTTTAAATCAATCTAACTGGACTTGACTCAGTTAACTGAGAAAACTAATTACAAATCAATATTACAACTCATCCTTATCTCTTTAACTAAAGGATAAATTCCTCAATTAATAGAGAAACTGTTGCATGTTCTCACATAGACTTCATGTTTGATTTTTCACAACTAATTAACTCATGGTGAATTAATTAATTTATTTCCAAGCAGTGGTAAAGTTTAAATTCTAATTTTACTTCCTATTTTAATCCATGGACTGACTCAAAATAGGAATCCATCTTGAACTACTAAAAATAGAATGTTATTTTTAGCACTTCCATTTTTTATTCCCTGTTGCTCAATCCAGCACTGGTCCCCAAACTGCTATTTATAGCAGTGCTATTTTTAGCACTTCTATTTTTAGCATTTCTTTTTGCCATTTTCAACACTCCCTCTCAACAAGAAAGGCATTCAACGCAAACCTGATCATATACCTTTGGAATGTTATGCATTCAACACTTCTACCAAGTGTGGTTGCTCGAGCAACTCTAAAAACAAAAAGCTCTTCACTGACCTCTCTATTGGGGTAGAAACATAGTTTGATGTTGATGTTCTACCTGCTGCTAACACGTGCTCCCTCTCTAACCTCCGAGTTTCCGCAACACTCCATGCATCTCACACTATTATACTCCTCTCCATGCCATACTACACTGGTGCGACTCTCTTGTGCCTCTTGCATTGTTGCAGCTTGCTAGCTCTACACAGTCCTGGGACTTCTACATTGTAGCTGTCTCTACCACTCCATCTGCACCTATCTCTACCCACTCAGTGAGTCCTGCTAGTCCTCGTCGAGGCTCCTGTAGCAAAGTCGAATCAAAGAGGTTGGGTACCTCAAGGATCCTGCCCCCTATTCTAGCCTTCTTGGGACGATCACTCCACATTGCCCCACCTCCTACCTGGAGGTATGGATGCATGTGATCTCTTTGCCCACCTACATGAGTAGATGTCTCTACATGAGTAGATGTCTCTACTCAATCTCCTCTCAACTTCTCTGGTTATCGCTGCTCCACAACCTCCTGAAGTTGCTTCCCCAATCGTGGCTCCTCCACAATCATCTGAGACTTCTTTTGGCACTGCATGTTGAGAGGTAATGTACTATCCCACTCAACCACCAAGTCTCCATCAGTTGCCTTCCTCCTCAAGGCTTTACATGCATTTTGAACCTCAAGAACATACAGGTTCTTTTCCCTTGAACTGATCTGCTTCAACTGTCTAGTGATGATGTGTTTATGGAAAACCTTTCACTTACTGAAGAATACATCATAGCCTGTGTATTCGATCATCACGATCGACACCAAATTTCTCTTCAATCCTGGTACATTCTTGACATCGGTCAAGGTAATTCGAGTTCCATGCTCCCTCTGAAAAACAAACAAGCCTACACTTGAGACACTATAATTTTCATCATTACCCATCACTATGAGTACCTGGAGATATTTCTCCTCCAAAGTATTAAACAAAGTCTTATTGTCAGTCATGTGGAAAGAAGCTCCACTGTCAAGAAACCAACCACTTCCTGCCATGTATGAAACCATGCATGCGAACAGTGTGAAATCCAACTTGAACTATGAGGTCAGCGCCTCACCATTTGATCCTTCCACGGATCCCTTCTTGGATTTCCTCAGTGGACGATTTGTAGCAAAATGGCCCACCTCATGACAATGAAAGCATCGCACTTTCAATTTGTCAAACTTCTTCCCACATTGGGAAGAACTGGATTAGGAAAGAGAATCCTTCTCCTTCCCCTTCTTTGCCTTACTCGCTAAGGCATAGTTTTCTTCATCCTCCATGGATGAAGAACCATCTCTGGTGCTTCTTCTTATATCCTCCTGCATCAGATCCGACCAAATTTGTTCCCAATCTGGCAGTTTCTCTCTTCCATTAACCAAGTCGTCCTAGCTATGCCAGCTCTTAGGAAGACTGAGGAGTGCAAGACTCACCATGTCATCATCAGCTATCATGATCCCTGCACTTCCATGGTCATCTCTGCATGTGGTGAGCTTGTTCAGATACGTTGAGATTGTGTCGCCCTTTTCACACTTGATCTTCCGAAGCTTGTCCTTTAGCGCCAACTTCCTCTAATTGTTGCTATTCTAATATAGATCTTTCAATGTTTTCCACATTTAAAATGGTGTCTCCTTCCCATGGAGGCTCAAGAAATATGGTCTCGAACTCCCTCCAGGAGGATTTTGCTTGCTCTAGCGACACATTTCTTCCATTTCACCAGTTGAGTAGCGTTAGTTGGCTTGGGGACTTCTTGATCGATGAAGTCCTTTAGACCGTTATCCTCTAATATTGCCTCCATGTGGTCCTTCCAAGCTATATAATTCAAGCTGCCATCAAGGGCATACTCGAGTCTTAAACCACTGAACACCATAGGTGAAGTATAGATGTGATAAGAACTCGATTTCTATATTCAAGAGCCAAACTTCAAACTTCTTATTCTTGTATACTGTTCTTCTCCGATACAATGTAGAAATTCCCATTGTAGATCAATAGATTATGTAATATACTAAAACACAATACAAGATCTACTTCTACAATAATTTGAGAAAGCTTAATCAATTTGAGCACAATCAATGAGAACACATATAACTGAGAATGACAAGCAATCACACATAACACAAAAGAAATAACTCGGGGAAAGCCTCAGCCTAAAACCCCAATCGTTGTATTATCGTACAAGTGGAAATCTTGTTCAAGTTACAAAAAGAATCAGCTCTCAAGCTATCCTGCTCTCTCTGCAATCAAACAATGCTATTCATAGACAATGAAAGGCTCTCACAACCTTCTCCTCTGTCCTCCAAGCCTCCTATTTCCTTGTGTAGTTTTTCCTGGGGTCTAGTGCTTCCACTTGTGTGAATTCCCACCTCACACTACTCTTTTGGCTCAGAAATAGCTACACAAACCTGAAGGAGATAAATCCTTATCCATGGATGAGTTTCCTTTATAGGAAAAATCCATCCAAATGATAGTACATTGTCCCTCCTCTGGTCTCAACTGGGTCTTTGTCTGAACTGACATGCATGAGTTATTCATGAGAGAATATTCAGTTATCTGAAGTGCAACAGTTATATGCAAGAATGTATTAACTAACTAAACTCACAATGATTTAAATAAACTGTTTGAATCAATATAACTAGACTTGACTCACTTAACTAAGCCAACTAATTACAACTCATCCTTATCTCTTTAATTGATGGATAAATACCTCAATTAATAAAGAAATTGTTGGATGTCCTCACATAGACTTCATGTTTTATTTTTCACGACTAATTAACTCATGGTGAATTAATTAATTTATTTTCAAACAGTTGTTAAGTTCAAATTTGAATTTTACTTCCTATTTTAGTCCAGGTACTGACTAGAAATAGGAATTCATCCTGAACTACTAAAAATAGAATGTTATTTTTATCACTTCTATTTTTAGCATTTCTTGTTGCCATTTTCAACACCACATATATCAATGGAAGGTGTTGAAGATGGGTAGGTTGCTTGGTATATGCATCAATAAGAGAATTATCATTGTTAGTGTCATATGTATCAACATGCACTTGTTTGAAAACCTTCAAACCAACATTTAGAACCACAAATTGATGACTACATTCAAAAAGAGGAAGCTTTAAAAGGAAAATACATGTCTCATGTGCACCTATATCTCTATCAACAACAGATTCACATAACAAACTCCTCTATGCACATGCTGCTAGTTCATTTGGATTTTGAATAGCATAACACGCATCAACATATCATAAAATGTTTTTGATCATTTTTTAGACTTTGCAGCATATTTTTCTATGTAATTAATGACCACACGCTTCGAAAAAACTAGCTGACAATCTATATTATCACTCCACATCATCAATGTTTCACGATTAAGTGTGTTCAATCTATCATCATTTCGTCTAGGTTCATACTTTTTTTCTCCATTCTCATGAACATGACTTTTGAATGGTCACATAAATTCCATGATTCCTTATATCGACACACCAATCTTCCCGCCTTCTTGCGTAGGCAAGATTTCTCATTGTAAGTGATGTGACACTAAACACAATTAAAAATTTCTTCATAATCAATCATAGGATCAGATTGAAATATTTTTTGCATGTCCTTTAAGCAAGGGTGATCTTAAACATTAAGCCTAACATGCATATTTCTTTAATGTCGGTCACGTGCATTTATTACATGTACACATTTGTCAAAATATTCTTTAGCTAGCCTAACCTATGTAGGATCATCCCAATTCAAAGTACCCATGTTAGGAGCATTTTTTTACCATAGAATTCCATGCACGTGTGGATATCCACGATGTTTCCATTCATAGTGACACCAAAAATTTGTAGCTTGATGAAAACGCTCAAAAATTTCATCTCGGAACATTGTATGCCTTAAATTCATATATTGTGCTACAATATGAGGATTATAAATAACATTTTGACGTCTCCTTTTCCCTGATTCCCATGAATCTACAAGACTTTTACAAGGCATTAATTTATGCAAATCAGGCCATTGCATATCTGCTGCACTTAATGTGAAGAATATTGTTGGACATCTAATATGTTGAATCAATTCAGGTAATGCAACATTACATTTGCTCCAATATGCACGTGTACCTCTTAGTACAGTTCCAAATCGCATTAATATTTCTGCAAGTCATGATTCTAGAAGATTTTGTAGATGCTCTCATAACTCCTCCATTGTTGTGGGTAGATCTGTCATATTCTTCTTTACAAAAACTACAAAAGAAACTTGAGCACGATGTCTCATAATGATATTAAGTAAGAAGTATCTAAAGCGTGGGTGCCTTCCAAACCTGTTGTCATGATATCTAAGAAGATGTTTTTCATACTTGTGAAGATGAACATTTGTCCTTTGTGGTTGTGACCAATCTACCTCACATGTTGGGAACAACGTTGGAAATTACATGTCAAATAATTCTTCAGTGTTATACTCATTCATTGGTGATGAGCCAATTCTAGGACAATTAAGCACTTCACGAAATCCACCATTCGTGTCAAGTTCCTCTACATTAGGGTTATTTTCCCAAGCTTGAATAAGTTCAATCTCTCATGGTAGATTCAGAAGCTTTTCCACAAAATAATATGTATTTAAGCCTTCTAATACATCATCAATCCCAGATGTTCCCTCCAACATTGCAAATTCAGTGTCATTATCTATCTCTGGTAAAGTAAAATAATTAATCATATTTGATACATTTGTTGCAATTTCAGGTAACTCATCGAACGCATTATAATCAACTTGAACATCATGATAATATGGATCATTTTGAATCTTATATAATAATGCATTCAATACTCTTTGTTTTATAACTATAACATCATAACTTTATCCTTGTTGGATTTTTTCCGCAGAATAATCATTAAATCTATGTCTTGAATATGTCGAGGTAATGTGTGGGCAACATCTTTAATTTCTTGTGGGAAACTAATGTTGTGTCCTCTATATTTGTATTGTTCACTTATTGGATGCATAACTTACAAAATTGGACATGCGCTTGCTATTAACATCTCTTCAACTTGTGTGAGCACTTTAAGGACTTGAGGTTTCATTCCTGGATCCATACGATTCTCAAATGAAAATATATGATGATTTCTCTCTCTTCTACATCTCATACATATTGGAATTGTATTTGTATTGAACACTTGAATTTCAGCATATGATTCGTCACTATTGGGTGTGTGTTATATTCTTTCCACGGTTAGCCCCACGCGCGAAGCTTGAGGGTTAGAGGGGGGTGGCCAACCCCTCTTTTGTTGTGCTAGGCGCAGTGGGGGAGTGTCAGTCTACCCTGTCGAGGTGTTTGAGGGGGGAGGTAGCCCCCTTCTATGGGGTCCCGAGTAGTGCTCCGGGAAATTTTGTTTTATAACCTATATTATGTGGGTGTACCTACCTATGGATTCGTGTATGGGTTTTGCACATGGTTTTGGGCATCACGGTTTTCTACTCATGGCATCTGATCAAGGGAACTATGATTATGTTCTAATCCAGGGTTAATGGATTAGGTTTTATGAATGCTTCGGCATGTATATATATGTTTGCAACATTGAAAGGAATATAATGAAAATCACTTTGATAGTCTTGGTTTTTGGATCCACGTGAAAATCTTTGTGTATTTGTTTTGTGTTTCTCACCATTGAACATTTTCTGTGTTTTAAGAATTCGTTTGCAGGTAATTTCTGTACAGGGTTAAAACCTAGACCCACACACATGATAAATTTGAACATTAGTCAATCAATAAATCCTATCACGAAATCTTCGATGTCCAATATTCATATATTCAAATGTATCATGCTCAATTTGAATTTATTCAAGTGGCTCTATGTCCATATTTATTGCATCATTTTTTTCACTTAGAGCTACTATTCTTTTTTCATAGGATTTTCTCTTTTTGTGTTATTGTTCTTCAGGGCAGATAGACTTCTTTTTCTCGCATAATTTTCTTTTTCGTCAAGTTCAAAATTTTGTTTTCCTTTTTCTTGATGTTCCTCGATTATCATCTATTGTTCCTTTCTTTGTCAACATGCCCTTTGTCGTGCATAATTTTGATTTTTTTGTTCTTGGTGTTATGCATTTGTCATCTATTTTTCCTTTCTTTGTCGATACACTCTCTGTCGTTCAACATTTTTTTGTCTTTGTATTTGGTGTTGTTCAATTGTCATTTGTTGTGACATTCTTTATCAATATGCTCTTTGGCACTCAACATTTGTTTCTCCATATTCCTTTAACTGGTTAAGTGACACTTTCACCAATTGTATTTTTTGTTGTGCTTTTTGTTCTCCAATATTATTCATTGTCTCATATTCCATTATGCCCCTATATAACAAAATTAAGCACAATCCAATGATATATATTCAAATCAAAGCAATCCAATAATGTTCAATGAAATAAATGCAAATGGTATAATAAATAGTTAATTTATTATATTATATATTATAAAAATATAGTAATGTATAACAAACCGAACATTATTTTTTAAAGTGTATTAATAATCCTTTTCTTCTAACGGCTTCAATTTATTAAATGACATTTTTTAATACTAAACCTATGGTTTAACCCTCGAGTAATTTTTGGTTCTTGATGTGACATATGACAAATCGCATCGACATCTTAATTCCGAGAAAAATATAATATTCATAGAACGATGATCTTATAAAAAAAGGTCATCTTATATTATATAATATTTTCAAAAAAACGCTCATATATCCATTAAATCCATTTAATACCCATCAATCCTAGATCTTGCGCCTATTCTCAAATGCAAAAATAAATTTGACAATAGTTATAGGTATTTATTTAATTGTCTGTTAGATGATAAAGACAGGTTTTCTGAAGCTTATCGGTGTAGTTTGTGATAAATATATATTACTGAATTAAAATATAAAGAGATTGCATATGTCTACACTATATTATAATTGTGCAACGGTTATAATAAACAGTAAACAATTTTAAAATTAAACATAAATCACACAACGTTTAACTAAAAACCTAAACGCTATGAAATATAGACTTATCTGTTTATTACTATTACAAAGTATGCACAATTGAATCCTTGACTTTCCTTACCTAATATTCTTCGTTATTATTAAAGGGTATGCACAATTGAATCCTTGCTTTCTCTTACCTAATTTTTTTTGTAAGCTAATTCATTTTTTTTAAATGATATATATATCATTTTTCAAAATTGAATTTGTTTGCCGGCACATTTTTTTAATTAATTTAATTAATATTTATAAAGTAACATTATGTACATCTATAGCATAGACAATATACAATATATATTAGGATACATATATTTTTTAATATTTTTTAATATAAAGTTACCGGACAACATCTCCCTCATGTATTGGGTTGTAGAGAGCTTTTTGGTGCAATTACTATTATATTAGTATTAATATTATAAAAAGAAGATGTTATAAAGAAATATTAATTAATAATTAATTACAATTATAACTATAACCTTTAAAACATTAATATTATAAAAATTATTATTATAATATTAATATTAGAATCATTTTAATCATAATTATTAAAATTAAATTAATAGTAATAACTATTAAAATATTATTATAGAAACAAACAAAATTATTAAAAATAAACTAAAATTAATGAGAATAAGAATAATAAAAATTAATATTATTAAAATATTAATATTTTTTCTAATAATAAAATTTTTAAATTTTAAATAAATAATATTGATATTGATATTAAAAATAATTATAAATATAAGACTAAAAATTTAATAATAATCATAATAATTCTATTTTATGTAAAATATGAAAAGGGGTTGGAGAAGCATAAAAGAAAAAAGAAATAGGAATGGAAAAGGGAGGCAAGGAATAGCTTGGGGGTGGGTAAAATGATGGGAATGCTTGTGATAAAGCTTTGGATGGTGGGCTGCCAAGATTTATTAAGTTTAAAACCATCGATTAGGATAGAATTGTTAGGGTTCTTTTCAATTTATATGGCTTCCTTGATTAGAAGGGTATTGTGTGAGTGGAGGCTTGGATTTCTCACATTGTCACATTGTCAAACCAAATGAGATGCTTGATGTTGTGAGAGTACTTGGTAATGGGTGATTTTGAGTCTTGGTTATAGATGTTGTCAACCATGTGCTCCTTGATAGAGCCTTTAAACGATCTATCTATTTGGCCTTTAAACGATCTATCTATTTGGCCTATGTAAGACTTCCTGTGGGAGCAAGGGATCTCATAGGCATCTTGGCCAAGCATAAGATCAAATTTGTTTTTTTGCAAACCTAAAGTGATGAGCGGGGGTGGTCTAGGGCAACTAAAAAGTTACTTGAGGGTGGTCTAGAGCCTGAAAGAGGTTTAGGTTTTTTTCTTCTATAGAATCTAGAAAATATGATTAATAACACTTTGGAGGTAAAGAAAAGTTATTTTGGTTAGAAAAAAGAGATAGATTATTTTGGATATAAAGAAAATAAGAGGTTTAGATCTTTTCCTTCTCTATAATCTAGAAAATATGATTAGTAACTCTTTGGAGGTAAAGGAAAGTTATTTTGCTTAAAAAAAGGAGATAGGTTATTTTGGATGTAAAGAAAGGTTATTTTCGTTAAAGTAGAAGACGAAGAATTAATCTCTGGGTTTAAACTTTAGGATGGAGGCAGAGCGGAACGCTTTTTATGGATGCTCGATTGTAATTATATGGAAATTAAAACATATACATTTACATGAACTCCCATTAACCAAAAAAACAAAGAAAAATTGTGGAATATAGCTGAGACATTTTTCATCACACGCATATCAGCATTATGATTTTTTTCCAAAGTATCCGGATACGTGAAAATATCCATACGAAGTCATAACGATGTCTCTGGTGCTTAGGGATTGGAAAGCAACATATGTTGATCTGTCCGAATAAAGACGCAAACGGATAAACCATTTGGAGGTATCCACAACGATAATGCGCATGTCGCAGTCGTGTGACGCGTTATCACAGCGGAATCTTACACGACAACCCTGACCACACAAATTTAATGTTACTTATCATTATGATTTAATCCCTTGGATCACACTTCAGAAAACGATGGCGTCTTTATCCCCGTTTCTTCTCTAAACTTTCTCGCCTCGTTCCTTTCTTCCTTTTCTCCGAAGACTCACAGGTCGAAAGTTACATGTTTACATTCGACGAACCTGCAATTCCCTATCTCGTCAATACAGAGTCATCGACGACTCTCTATATATTCTCGGCCAGGTCTCATGATTCAGAAGAGGGTTTATGCATATAGTGTATTGAGATAAACTCTGATAGAACCTGTCAAGAATTGTCAGAAACTCTTTTGGCAATTGAGGGGTATTAGAGAAATATGTTTTTTTTTCAACTAAAGAAATTGTGCCTGGTGTAGGTTTTCAGACATGTGTAGGTTTTCAGACATATATAGTTTTGCTGGAGATTAGACTATAAGATTTGAAGAAATAGTGTTTGTTGCAGGTTCTCAGACATGTATAGTCTTGTTCAAGATGGGACACTAGTCTTGTAGCAATCAAAGCTCACCATCTAATTATTAGACCATATCCTTTAAACTCGCTATCAGAAAATGGCGAGGAAAGATTCTGAAGGGATAAATTCAACAGCACGCTACTGCAATTCTAAAAGATCCGTCTCTCGACCGGTGAGGGTAGTCCAAATCGCAAACCCTCGCTTGATCAAAACGAGCGCCTCAGAATTTCGTGCTGTCGTTCAGTCCCTCACTGGACGAAAGAGGTCGACCGCTACTGGTATTCAATATGAAGAAATAAATTTGTATTCTGAAAATGAGTACTGTCCTCAACTTAAGGTGCCCAAGCTTGAAGATGGATTTCAGAAATTGAATGACTCGAAGGCCCCGGAGCCTGCAATTATTGATGATAACTGCTGCAGCGACGAACGTGATGGCGATATTAGAATATTCGAGGGCTTGGAGGGCCTGCCCATCCAAATCCCTCGTTATATGCTTTCGCAACATCTGGTGTTTGACTCAATGGAAACCCTGGGAGACCCTGCGCATATTGCGTTTGACATAGGCTCTCCATCCATTATTATATCTGGCTTTGAATGATTGTAGAAAGATATGCTACGTTTTCTGGCGAGTGTGTTTGACAGTTGCTTTGTCGCAATTTTTAAGATCTCCCCCAAAAAGATTACTTCTTAGGGCTTGATTAAACAACTAATTTCTGTATGTGCAAATAAAATTTAGTGGACATACTAACAGATGTGTATCCGTGATCATTTGAAATGATACAGTTTTATAATTTTTTACAATTTTTTAAATGTACAGTTTTGAAATGTAAAGAGGTGAGGTGGATTTTTATTGTTTTCAACAATTATATTTATAAAAAGTAGCTAGTGATATAATTTATATTTATATCATTAATTTTATAATTATTGAAATATTATTTATAAATATGTATTCATGTATGTATGTATGTGAGGCAATTTTTTTACAAAAATTTACCTTTATAGCAGACTTTGGGTTGGTTTGTCATTAGGGAAATCAGAGCAAATACATAAATCTGAATATTTCAAGATGAAAAAATAAAAGGTGACGCTTTTAGCATCTTAATATAAGATATGAGATTTATATATTTGGCCACATAGATCTTTCTTCTTGAGGGATCTAAGATAAGAAAACATAAATGAAAACTAAAAGTAGGGAACACATGCATACCTAGTTTTCTAAATTGGTTGCTTCGATGGGGATGGGTTCCTTGTTGCCCGAAGAGCAACTGGGATTAGGAGGTCCCATTTTCCATTCAATTCTCGTAACCTTGTGATCCATAGCCATCATAATTTATTAAAATTCATTAAGAGACAAAGTGATTCCTTCTTTGATCAAATTTCGATGTACTAGAACTCTTGCCAAGACAAACTTGAGGTGCCAGCAGATCTCAGTTAGTTATGTACAGGGATTGATTATGCCTTCCCCTTATATGATTGCCATCAAGAGCCCAATATTTCATCACAAGGGTCTCCTTGGTGTCGATAAGATTCATTGAAGACCTCCCTTTCCACCTTTGTGATTTCTCCTTAAGTTTGTTAAGGGGTCAATCCCTAGAAGCGAGTGGTTGAGCTCTCGGCTCAGTTTTGGGTTTTGGAGTGGCCCCTCTCTTGGTAGTAGGCAACTCCACTCCTAAATATACCCCTCTTTTTAGGCATGGCAATGAACCTAAAAGATAAGATGCTCATGGCATGCTTGAATGGCCCAATAAGAGTGGAGGATTCCACACAGATCTACCTATCCTTACCATACCTCCTAGTGTTGTAGTTGTCTCGAGGCCTAAGATGTTTGTGAGAGAAAAACGTACACCATATTGAGGATTAGGAATAAACATATATAACTAGATAAACTTAGCATACCAAGGCTTGAAAGGACTACCTAGTTCCACGGGGCCTCGCCTCGGGGACAATATTGTCTTGCTGACTCTCACTACTAAGAACTATGAACTGTATCGAGCCTAGAAAGTGAATTAAATGTCGAGGGAACTAAAAATTCAAGAGGGAGGATACCAACGATAACCTAGGAAGAGGAAACATCTAGGTTAGGCCAGCCTCTCCCTCCTGATCATGGAGTTGTAAGTCCAACGTCGATAACTAAAATGCCATGGAACTAGGATGGAGATAAGGTTCTTTCTATAAGCTATATATGGTCGAGAGGAATGACAAGTGTGAAAGTGAGGGTTAGAGTCAAATTGCAGAATAAGCCCAATCTTGTTGTGCTCAATACTAGTCTTTTCTAAAAGTACTCCTACCTGGCATGATAAGTCTCAAGTGGATGACCATTGACCACTCATCATTGAATTCCATATCATTAATAATAGTGTGCCTTCCATCCAAATCTATGATATTTTTACTATCACTAGTATGAAACCACTACAAATCATGTCAAATTCCCTTCGTATAAATAACTGGGGTAAACATTAAATGTGGTGCAAGCACATCGAGTGGAGATTTCTAGTGGCCATCTACATAATGTGCATGACTTGAATGAAATCCTATGGTAGGGTGTTTCCATATCCCATTGGTGCATGGCCTAGCAGGGAAGTGGCACCATGCTAACCCCCTACAACCCCCCCTCACCCCACCTTTTTTTCTTACTTGGTGACCACATATGAGGGATGAATATATTGTTGCATTAGGAGCTCGGATTGTAGCTTGGGAGGGGATTCAGGGATTGACTTCCATGTGGAGAACAGCAATTGCATGTGATCATATAAACCACTATTGGCTAGCTTATCTACACTTTTATTTCCTATTCGACAAATATGAGAAGGTATGCCAATAGGAATGAATTGGAGATGATGGGTTTTCAATTGTAGAATGCCTTATGGTCACTAGCATTAGGATAATTTTGATAAACGAGAGCCATTGACAATTTTAGTCATGATTGAGGTTATATGTTTTGTCTCCTTCAACAATGAGTCTAGAATACCCTTGAGCAATTGTTATATTTAAAAATTTTTCAAGAGCTTAATTTTTTTTCCATTATTGCTATTAAGCCCCATGTATTTAGAGAAGAGATAAAGGGACAACCCTAGGTGATCTCTAAAAATTCATCCATTGTTGGGATCATAGAGCACCAAGAGAGATGATGGTGTTTAAAGACACAATTTTTTGTTCCCAGTGGCCAATGAGACCAATAAACATTGTTCTTTCTAATATTTATAAATCCTACATTAGAGGTGAATACTATGGCAAGAATTGTGGGTTCCCATAAATCTGGTGCCCAAACCCATGGGTAACTTGACCGAGTCAAGTTTACCTAATCAACCCTAACAATACCCCCCATAAACTTGACTTTGGGAGATTGACCTTGTCTCATTCATCAACCATCTCATATGAATTTTCACATTTTCCACCTGAAGCCACGATACCAATACACCTACCACCCTAGTACCTCTCCAAGTGGTCCATGCCACAACTTGACTCCATGTGCCACTTGCACTCCATGTATTCCAGAGAAATCTCTTAGGGCCTTACAACTATGCATGCTCCTCCACTATAAGTCTCCCTAAATATAGTTATTACAACTTCCGAAGGAAATCCCTACCTAAGAAAAACACCCTTAAGGTGTCCACTAATTACACACATGCTCTTTCACGACACTTCAATACTCTCGACTCCATCTCCATTCTTTCCTTTCACTTGTCCATACCACCTCTCTCATTCACTATATCTTGCTTGATCCTGACTTTTCAACGCCACCTGGCCCACGCGATCTCTCAGCAGCAGAGATCATACCTATGATTTCATCTCACTAATGAAACTATCATCTCATTAAATAATTTCATCAAACACTTTGTTCACATCCTTTTACATTACCAATGCCTTTTTTTCCTTCTCCTTTTTCTTGTTTTTTTATGCTCCAGCTATTTCTACCAGAAAATCTCTTCCACTTTAATATTCACCAAGCTTTAATATTTACCACTTTGGTTCTTATATTCACTATGCTCTGAAACTTACCATTGCGGCTCTTATACTAGTTGTTAGAATCACAGAGTACCGAAAAATATGATGGGGCCTAAAGAAACCATTGCTTGTTTCTAGTGGCCACTAAGAGCAATTCACATTGATTTTTCCATCCTATAAATAGGCTAAATCGAATATGAATACCACGGGAAAACCCATGGGTGCTCGCAGAGATGGAGCAAAAAACAAAAGGTAACTTGACGTAGTCATAGCATCAATAGAAGTGGTGGTGTCTAAATACACTATTGTTTGATCTCACTCACCAACAAGAAAAATAATCATGGAATTTTCTAGCCTTTAAATAGGCTATGTTGGAGACGAATACCATGGGAAAAATAATGGGTGGCTATAAAATTGGAGCCATAAAAACACCAGTAACTTGACCAATTCAAGTTTTCTCGAACATCCCTAACAATGATATCCTGCTTAACGTCGGTTGCCTTTTGAAAGCTTTGTATATAATTTTATAGGTAGGCAATATGATACCAAGTTTTGAGACACTAAATATTTTATCAAATTCATAAAATATCTAATATTTTAAGGGAAAAAATCATAAAAACAAATGGGGTTGTCTATATGTGAGACGTTTTAGAGTTTTCAGCAGATTCCTTGCTAGCATTCAACAAAATTGTGGGAAAATCTTGATTTGTGTTGTTTAAATTGGGTTTTTGACTGCATATATAGGTTCAACACCATAAAAAAGCCCTAGGGAAATTTGATTGTGAAGAGCTCACTTGTCAAACTTGGGATATCAATGAATCCTTGTGGGATTATAAACAAATTAGATCAGAAAATAAATGAGAAAATTATTTTAAATGTCTCATTTATAGACAACGCAAAAATTTTCATTAATGTATAATTTAAGTTACAATATCAACTTAAAATTGGTTTTAGTTGTAGTTTACCCTTACGGAAACCAGTGTGGCAGCAAAAGCGAAGAGAGTTAGTCTAAAATACAATGAACTTCAACCATCTACTTAAAAAATTCTCGATACTATTGCTAATAAAAAAATAAAATTAATTAATAGCACTATTTACAGAGTTGTTTAAGGTGCTCCTAACATATGCAAAATTTAGAAATAGTTAGAACACTAGAGTGAGATAACCACTCAAACCATAGCCATAAAATAAAATCAAGAGGATGTTAACAATTGAATTGGACATGTTATCGGATCAATTAAAGTTCCAAGAGGTTGTGTTGTTCCCACATGCAAGGAAAATTCTAAGGATGAAAATTTATTTGAAGTTTAAAAAACATTTTGAATCTTATTATCTGTAATATGCAAGCATGAAATGCTTGGTGACATCTTTGTATAAATATTCAAAATTCTAATGATTTTATATAGTCTCTTTGAATTTTTGATGATTTTTAAGTAAAATATTTTTTTACTATAAAATGAGCTTGTGGAAATTTTAAGGCTGGAAATTTATCACAAAACATTGTGAATCCTTCTATCCGTAACATGCAAAATAAAAAAAAAATTGGTGATATTTTTGTATAAATATTCAAAATTCTAATGATTCTATAAAGTCTCCTTCAAATTTTGATGAATTTTGAAGTATAATATTTTTTTCTTATAAAATTTGGGTAAATCACTTTTAGAAAAAATGATAACTGGCTAAAGAAATTTATCATAAGTTTAAAATACATTGTGAATCTTACTATCCATAATATGAAAAATATAATGTTTGGTGATATTTTTGTATAAATATTCAAAATTCTAATGATTTTCTATAGTCTCTTTAAAATTTTGATAATTTTTAAAGTAAAATGTTTTTTCATTATAAAATTTGGGTAAATCACTTTTAGAAAAATTGATAACTAGCTAATACTTTTTTTTAAATAACACAAAAAATTACCCATCTATAGATATGAGCTTCTAAAAATTTCCTTTCCGAAATACAAGGATGTCTAAATTCCCTTCTAAAAATTTCCTTTTCGACATACAAAGATGTCTAAATTCCCTAATATTTTTTTTTAAAATAACATAAAAAAATTACCCATCTCCAGATACTAGCTTTAAAAAATTCCTTTCGGACCTACCAAGATGGCCTCAATGCTAGCTAGCATGATTTTCCAGGGCCATGTAGTTGTCATCTCCATGGATATCATCAATTTGAAGGAAAATTTCCCTATCCTCAAGTAGGACTTTTCCCAATTTCATAATATGCTAGAATATTTCAATAGTGCCTAAGTATTGGCTTTTTCAGCCATGAGTATAACACCCAATAGGAAATAAAATCCACCACCTTTGCATCGAAAAATTTAGCTTGATTCGTTAGGAATTATCAGACGAACATGAGAGTGGAAAAGGAAGGCATCATTGGGTCCAGGTAACCACAGGTGGGCACTATCTTTCGAGCCATGTTGACTCTAGTTCCTTTGACAAGGCATGAAAGGTGGAGGCACCCAATTAAAAGAGAGTGAAGTAGAATACAGGTGGGATTACTGTGAATGGATTTCTGCAAATGGATTTCAAACACCAAAATTTCAGATACCTAATATAATGTTTTAACAAAAAAACTATATATATGATGAAAGGAAAACACTAAAAAGAGGGAAACAAGGAGGGGAACAAAACTCAATAGGGAGGTAGAAACCAATCGCATATATTATATTGAAATAGACTCTGTGACATAACCTATCCAGAATTGTGAAAAACTCTTTTGGCAATTGAGGACTGTCACAAAAATATGGCGGAGCAGGCTTCTACAGGGATAAATTCAATGACAGGATCCCACAATTTTAAAAGATCCACCTCTCGACCGGTGAGAGTAGTCCAAATCTCAAACCCTCGCTCAATCACAACAAGTGCCTCATAATTTCATGTTGTCATTCAGTCCCTCACTGGACGAAAGAGGTCAACTGTCACACATCTACTAACTGGTAAAAGTGCATAAAAAATTTATATTTACCACATCCCATAATATTATATGGTTAATCTTGACAATGACAACGTAACACTTGATACTCATTATTTTGACTTTATATAAATTACAGTGTGAATATTCATATTACAAAAACTTTTGAAAATGATCATTAGTTTTGGATTACAACCCGAGAAGGTCACTGTCATGCCAATACATGTGTTATTATAGTACTCTGTTGATTTTTACAAAGTAACATTTGTCCTACCACATATGATTTGAGTAACGAGAAGGTCACTGTCATGCCAATACATGTGTTATTATAGTACTCTGTTGATTTTTACAAAGTAACATTTGTCCTACCACATATGATTTGAGTAATGAACCTTATACTACTTTGCATATTACACTTGGGTGAATTGTTTAATCTCTATCTGCATTCGCTTATCTATCCTTGTCCATCCATGTCACATTAAATGGCTGCGAGTAACTTGGCCTTGGTGCTAGTGCTCCCTTGCTGGTGCTTTTAATATGGTATTGCCCTGACTGTAACACGGCATTCGCTCCAGAATCAATGGCCTTGGTGCAGATCTGGCATCGAACGATTGAGGTGAATACTCAGGTTCTAAGCCTCTGGATAGGGTTTTTGTCTCATTTCTTTCTTGCAAGTTGTGACACCTGTGTTTGTTGTGGAGGATACCCTCCTTCTCTTCTCTTATACATGAGCTAGGGTTCCTACGCTTGCTGCGGGGCTTGAATTCTTTACACAGGTAATTTGTATTTCCTTATCTAAGTTTGGATACATAATCCCTAAGCTTAATCTCCATCTTGTATACAACAATTTAACATTTTGGTTCTTGTTTTATCAGGGTGTGGGTTTCATGTGCCTGCCATCAACTATGGAAGGTCTCCTCAGTGCGGCCTAGTCCAGGTAAATACCATTCGAATCGTTTACCTCCATTATTGTTGCTTTGTCGGTTTTTACAAAATTTAAGGATTCTAATGCCTGTCTGTTATTAGAGTGGTAGGGTCTTGAAGAGCCATGGTAAAGGCCAGATGGAGCACTCACTTGGATTCTGGTTTGCGGCAGTCTATGGGTATAATAACCTAAAGGGTCCTTACTTAGATTAAAGAATGTATGGGGTGAAACACCTTTTGTTTTTTCTAAAAGAAGCTGATTATCATGATTGTTTCAGAATTGTTTTGACATTCTCGGCATTTGGGTCTATAATTTTAAAGAGCTTTTGTGGCCATTGGATTTTTGATTAGTCTCGTTTGAAAATAGAGGGTTATTTCGACTTGTAATGGCGTTTTATCTTGAAGGATTCTCGCGAGGGTTTTGGCTTTCGAACCCAGGCCTCCTGCTTAGCTTGATATCATTATATACATTCCTATTTAATGAAATTTGTCATTCTATTTAACTTCTCTCATTTTATTATTATACTGCTATGGGAGGTAGCGTCCTCCATTGTACCTCTTCGTGGGTTGATGTTATTTAGAATTTTCCGCCATGTACATTACTTCATATTGCTAATGCCAGTTCCTATTTTCATTTATACATTTTGCAAAGGGTTGGTTTCTGAAGACAAAGGATTTCTCAGTCTTCTATCCAGAATTCCCTTGGGTTCTTGAATTCGTTGTATTTTTTTTTTATCACTTGTTTATAACAAAATAAATCTGCAATGTATAAAGTCTATTGCGTAGTTAAAAATCTCGTTGTGTATGTGTTTAAGAGTGTTAAGAAGAACCGGTATCGAGTATTCCAGAGAATCACTCGGGTTTTTGGCAGCACTTAACCTGGCTTGCCCTTTCTAATTTCGGTTTACATTTATATGTTATATGAGATAGTATTAGGGCTTATTTTGTTGCTTGGCCACCTTTTAGTTTTGCGGTTTTTTTCCTTCTTCACTATACATTTTTGTGTTTAGTTATCTCTGTACTTGAGGTTGGTAATTGTTTAGACGGTATTTTTCTATTCTTTTCCTATCGATACTTAACATTGTTTCAATCTTGTTTCAGTTTATCTAGAAAAGAATAGAAGTATACTGACTATAGTCTAGGTCTGTAATCATGCTGAAGATTTACTTATTTGTGTTGTAATGTTTATATAAATTTCGCTTGGCAATAACTCATAGAATTGTCTACACAATTCATATCTATACAATTGTATGCTTATTTAGTAAGCAAATCATAACTATACACAGGAATAAGACCTAGATATATATCTATCTATCTAAATATATATATATATATATATATATATCAGCATTTAGGATAATATCTAGTAAAAGAAAGAGATTTATTCCACTTATCTGAACCATTGTTTCCATATTTTCTTCTATATTAGTCCACAACCAGGATTCTTGGTTCTGGTTTCTTTTCCTCCCAGTCTTGAGTCTATTATTCTAAACAGTCTCCCCCCAAGCTGTTCCTGCGTTGAGGAACCTATTCTATCATAACTTCCAGTCTAATCATTATCTGCTCCTAACCAAACATAGCCGTATCAATTTTTCTTGACCCTTCAGAACAACTTTTTCCTCCTGATCTTAGAGACCCTTATCCTCTTCATCTTCTTGAATAAATCCCGAAGAAATCAGTTGGAACAGGTAACTATTTCTCAAATTGATTCATAAGTAAAAAAAAACATTTAACGATAACTGTCATTTTATTACAAAATAATTAAATTCTAGAACAGTAATTTCTATAAAAATAAATAAATAGTTTGTTTTATCTGTAGTAAAAATAAAATATTCACATGATCTGGGAATATCATATCTTCCCCCGCGAAGATGTAACATCGTCCCAATGTTTTTCCTCTAAAAACAATCTCGAAATGGTTTCCTTCATAACTTGCTCATCCTCCCAGGTGGCCTGTTCTGGCCCATAATGCCGCCATTGCACATTAAGCTAGGTGATAACCCATTTCCGTAGTGTTACTTCTCACCGATTGAGTATACCCTAAGGTTCGACCAGGAAATTACCTTCTGATTCGACCTACACATATCAACAAAACAATACCAGTAATCATTTAGCTTGTTTAATTAACCATTAATAAGAGAAATTAACTTAAATATATTTACATGAATGTCTTGCCAATTGATAATGTATTTAGGATCATAAATGTATTTCTTAAGTAAAGAAACATGAAATAAATTGTGCACATGAATGTGGTTGGTAAGGCCAGTTGGTAAGCTACTGGTCTGATTGGAGATAAAATTTGGACCGGACTGCAAAATCAGGGTGCTAGCTTAGCACATCCCATCCATTGCAAGGTGCTCTTCTTTGATCGAACCCAAATATACACATGGTCTCCCACTTGGAATTCCCGGAAGCTTCTCTTCCCATCAGGAAAATTATTTTTCCGATCTTGAGCGGTTTTCAAATTAGCTTGTACCTTTTTCACTATCCCCTCCATTTCTTCTAACATATCGAGTCCTAACATAAATTTGTTTTTCGGCCCCCTCCAACTTAAGGGTGTCCTACATTTACGTCCATACAACACTTCGAAAGGACTCATCTGTAATGATGTATGGTACCCATTATTCTAGGAAAATTCTACCAAGTGCAAGTAGTCCTCCCATTTTGATGGTTTTTGCATCGCATGTGTTCGCAACATGTCTTCAACTACTTGATTTACTTGTTCTATTTGTCCATTCATTTGTGGATGGTAAGCGGTGCTGAAGTGTAGTTGTGTACCCAAACCTTAAAAAAGGGCCTTCCAAAAGGCATATTTGAATTTCACATCAAGGTCGAATATGATCATCTTGGGTATTCCATGCAATTTAAAAATGTTTTGCATAAAAATGTTAGCAATCTGCACTGCTTTATAAGTTAACTGAACTGATATGAAATGGGGAGGTTTGCTCAATTTTCCCACCACCACCATGATGGAGCCATTTTGCTTCCCACACTTTGGTAGTCCGGTAATGAAATCGATAGATATTGTTTCCCATTTTCATTACGGAATCGGAAGAGGGTGAAGTAATCCTGCTAGGTGTTGGTGTTTATATTTTATTTGCTGGCACTCGAGGCATCTAGACAAATATTTTTCTAGTTCCTTCTTCATACCAGGCCAGAAAAATTCTTTTCTCAAGGTAGAAGTCATTTTCTGGTATTCGGGGTGTACTACATAAGGAATCCTATGAAATTCATCTAAGATTAAATTCTTGAGCTATTTTTGGTTATGTACATATAGCCTTTTCCTATAAATCAACAATTCTTCTGAATTTACCTCATATCCTAATTGTTGTTCATGGTTGTTCAGAATTTTTGCTTGTTGGCATAATTGTTTGTATACTAAATCTTACATGGCTAATTCATGAATCTACTCATAAAAAGTTTTTTGTGATTCACTAAAAGAAATATCATATAAACAATGCACCTTTTGGATCAGAGCATTTGCAGCCCAGTTTTCTTACCTTTCAAATGTTTAATTTCAAAATAGAATTCACTCAAGAAGTCTGCCCAACAAGCTTGTCTAGCATTTAAAGCGGGCTGCTTGAAATAGTTTGTTAGACTATGATGGTCAATCATTAGCAGGAATTTCTTACCCATTAAGTAATGTCACCACATTTTTAAGACGTGAATCACCGTTGTTAGTTCTAAATCATATGCCAAATACCTATTTTCATACTCTTTAAGCTTCCTTCATTCATAGGCCACAACCCTGCCTTCTTGCATTAGTATGCCACCTACACCCTCCTTGCTAGCATTCGTACAAACCACGTACACTTTATTGGGATCAACAATGCTTAAAATGGGTGCGGTGGTAAGTAGATGTTTGAGCCGATCAAAGCTCTACTAATAGTCAGGGGTCCATCTAAGGCTTTCCCTTTTTTCTATAGAGAGGTAATAAGATAATCCACTCTAGAGAAACCTTCTAGAAAATGTTTATAATATCCGGCTAGACCCATAAATGATCTTATGTCAGCTACATCTTTAGGCACCGACCATTACATGATGGTTCTTATTTTCTCTGGGTATACTGTGATTCCATTCTTTCTGATGGCATGTCCCAGGTACTGGATTTTCTCCTTAAAGGAATCACACTTGTTGTATTTGGCATACAACTACTACTCTCTTAGAACTTGTAGAACAATACGGAGGTGCTCCTTATGTTCTTCTATGCTCCGAGAGTAGATTAGTATGTCATCAATAGAGATTAATACAAACTTGTCTAAGTATTGATGAAAAATACTATTCATGAGACACATGAATGTTGCTCGGGCATTTGTCAATCTAAAAGGAAAAACTACGAACTCGTAATGTCCATAACAAGTTCTGAATGTTGCTTTGCTATATCCTCCTCCTTTATTCGCATATGATGATAACCTGAGCGAAGGTCAATCTTTGAGAATACAATTTCCCCCTTTACCTGGTCAAATAACTCATCTACATGGGGTAGAGGGTACTTATTCTTAATGGTCAGCTTGTTTAACTAAGGATAATCCATGCACATATGCAATGTTTCATCTTTTTTCTTCACAAAGAGCACTATGGCTACCCAAGGGGACACACTAGGTCGGATGTACTTTTTATCTAGTAGCTCTTGTAGCTACATCTTTAATTCAGTTAGCTCCAAGATGCTCATGTGGTAGGGCCTCGGGAGACTAGGGCAGCTCCCAGAATTAGCTCAATGGTGAAATCGATGTCTCTCTTTGGGGGTAAGCCAGGGATTTCCTTAGGGAATATATTTGGGAAATTTTATACCATTGGTATGTTTTCAAAAGAGCCATATTTATCCTTAGATTCGGCAAATCCTACTTGTATTGCATAAATTTGGCAACCCTTTCTGATGCATTTCGCTAATTGGGATGTTGCTACAGGTCTTATCTGTAGAGGTTTTTGAATACCTTCCATTTCATGTCTTTCTCCTTTCTCATATAGATAATTGATGGTTTTGGTTTTATAGTTAATAAGTGACCAGTTCTTTTCCAACCAGTCCATGCCTATAAGAATATCGTAAAACCCTAATGGTAATACGTTCAGATCTGCCATGATAGACTGATCAACTATTAATAAAGGGAAATTATTTACTTTAGGCAAAACTCTTCTCTTAGCTCCTATGGCTAGTTGTACTAACCTGGGATTTTTATCTTAACAATTTGTAATCTACATTGTTCCATAATCCTGGGGCTGATATAACTTAAGTGAGCCCTAGGATCAATTAAAATGGAGATAGTGTGGTGAAAAACTTTACCTTCAAATTCAACCATGGTCGGCTGAAATTCTACCTAATGATCTTCAAGGGCAGCGTTAATCTTAGGAATGCTTCTTACCAATTCTCCCACGGTAGATGCTTCTTTTATCTGCCAAACTTGATCAGCTCCTTTGCGTTGTGGGCAATTTTTGACATAATATGGGCCTCCACATCGCCAACATTGTAGAGGTGCTCTATTAGCAGTTTCTGCTTAAGTTCTGTCATCTTTTTCATTCATTCTAGTTTCAACCAATACTTTAAATTTGGGTTGATTCCTATTCAAATTCCTGTTATTTTTCCCTTTAAACACTCCTTTGTTGCCTGTGCATTTACGCCCTTTGTAACTGGAAACAAAATTTACTCCCTTTCTTGTCAGTCCACCTTTTGTTCAAATCTACCATTGGTTTGTTCTGCTAGTAGCAAATCCATGCCTTACGAATAACCTCATCCATTGCTTTCGGATTGTCAGCCTCCATCCGTTCTTTCATGAAAAACGGAAGACTACTGATAAACCGATGCACCTTTTCCTGTTCCTCGAGTATGTAAGGAACATACTAAAGTAATGACATAAATTTGGTTATGAACTCATCCATGGACATTTGGCCCAATAGGAGATCATGAAACGCCTTTGATTTTTCATCATAAAACCTTTATGTTAGATATTTTTCCTTCAAATATATCTGAAATGTTTCCCAGGTTTTACTTTGTTCACTAACTCTGCGAACTATCTTTACTTTCTCCCATCATAACGTAGCTTTCCCCTGTAACTAGAAGATGGCCAAATGAGCCTTCATGCTATGGTCATATTCATACAGCTGGAACTATTTGTTCATATTGATGAGCCATGCTTCCATCGCCTCTTCCTGTTCACCATCGAAGAGAGGAGGCTTAATCTTCCAGAATTCTCCTTGAAGTTCCAATTTCTATCTTTTCTGTGTCTTGTGATTTTACACATTATCTTACTTTTCTTCATGATTTTCTTCACCACCCTCTCTTTCCACATTGTCAGTCCAAAACTTTTTCTCCCCTGTCATATTCTCGCATTCTGGGCTGGGAGCTAATGGCTGATGATTATGGCTATCTTTTAAACTCTTCATAATTTTCTCTTGTTCATGCATCAATCTCTCATTATCTGCTTACAATTGATCCATTACATATTTTTATTCCTATACTGTTACCATAATATCTGGATTGGTATTTCTTGGCTCATCACCTAGCTGCACCCAAACTTTAGGGTTTCCCTCTTGAAATGATGTTGGTCTTGTTCCCATTATGAACCTGTGTGGTAGATTTCTAGATTTCCTCATACTGTCAGTCCTCTTCTTCCTACGTGCATATCACAGAGTTTGTTATTACTAAATTCCATAAGTCTCAGTTTAGCAAACTAAGTAGCTCTGATACCTTATGTCACACATCTACTAACTAGTAAAAGTGCATAAAAAAAATCATATTTACCACATACCATAATATTATATGGTTAATCTTCTCAATAACAATGTAACACTTTAAACTTGTTATTTTGACTTTATATAAATTACAATGTGAATATTCATATTAAAACAACTTTTGAAAATGATCATTAGTTTTGGATTATGACCTGATAAGGTCATTGTCAGGCCAATACATGTGTTATTATAGCACTCTGTTGATTTTTACAAAGTAACATTTGTCCTACCACATATGATTCGAGTAATGAACCTTATATTACTTTACATATTACACTTGGGTGAATTGTTTAATCTCTATCTGCATTCGCTTATATGTCCTTGTGCGTCCATGTCACATTAATGGCCGCAATTAACTCAGCCTAGGTGCCAGTGCTCCCTTGCTGGTGCTTTTAATATCGTACTGCACCGATGGTAACTCGGGTTTCCCTCCAGAATCAATGGCCTTGGTGTAGATTTTCCATCCGACGGTTGAGGTGCATACTCGGGGTTTGAAGCCTCAGGATAGGGGTTTTCTGCATCTAATTTCTTTCTTGCAAGTTGTTATTAACGCTTTTGTTGTGGAGGTTACCCTCCTCCTCTTCTCTTCTACGCGAGATGGGGTTTCGAAGCTTGCTTCAGGGCTTGAATTCTTTACATAGGTAATTGCTATTTCCTTATCTGAGGTTGGATACGTAATCCCTAAGCTTATTCTCCATCTTGTATACAACAATTTAAAATTTTGGTTCTTCTTTTATCAGAGTGCGGGCTTCATGTGGTTGGCATCAACTACGGAAGGTCTCCTCGGTCTGGCCTAGTCTAGGTAAAGACCATTCGAATCGTTTACCTCCATTGTTATTGCTTTGTCAATTTTTACAAAGTTTAAGGGTTCTAATCCCTGTCTGTTATTGGAGTGGTAGGGTCTTGAAGAGCCATGGTGAAGGCCAGATGGAGCCCTCACTTGGATTCTGGTTTGCAGCAGCCTCCGGGTATAATAACCTAAAGGGTCCTTACTTAGATTAAAGAATGTATGGGGTTCAACCCCTTTTGTTTTATTCTGAAAGAAGTCAATTATCATGACTGTTTCAGAATTGTTTTGACATTCTCGGCCCTTGGGTCTGTAATTTTAAAGGGCTTTTGTGGCCTTTGGCCTTTTAAGTAGTCTTGTTTGAAAATAGAGGGTTATGTTGGCCTGTAATGGCATTTTATCTTGAAGGATTCTAGTGAGGGTTTGGGCTTTCAAACCCTAGCCTCCTGCTCGGCTTGATATCGTTATATACATTCCTGTTTAATGAAATTTATCATTCTATTTAACTTCTCTAATTTTATTACTATATTGCTATGGGAGGCAGCGTCCTCCACTGTACCTCTTTGTGGGTTGCTGCTATTTAGCATTTTCCGCTGTGTACATGGCTTCATACTGCTAATTCCAGTTCCTATTTTCGGTTATACATTTTGCAAAGGGTTGGTTTCTTAAGACAAATGGTTTCTCAATCTTCTGTCTAGAATTCCCTCGATTTTTTGAATTCGTAGTATTTTGCTTTTGTCACTTGTTTATTGTCAGGCCAGGCAGTAACTCTCTAAAGGCAGAAAAAACTGATCGTCTATTATTCCATAGGTAGGCTATTGTTATATACAATAGGAGAGATTGTTCAGTTCATCTCCCGATGATTGTTCACATTCCTAATTTATTTATTTACAAATTCCCCAATCATGAAGATTAGTTGTGAACATTCCCCCCCTTAATCTGAAGGGATGTTGGTGAGTCCAAGCATCATTCTAAACCGTTCAAGCTTTTCCTTTCCAAGTGCTTTAGTGAAGATGTCTGCAATTTTCTCATTTGTTGAACAATGACGGAGATGGATTGTTTTTGCCTCAACATGATGTCGAATCAGATGATATTTAGTATTGATATGCTTTGTTCGATCATGGAACTTTGGGTTCTTGGCCAACTTTATTGCAGAGGTGTTATCAATCATGAGTGGAGTTGATTGTACTTGTTTTACCTGCAAATCTTCAAGAATTTTCCTGAGCCACACAATTTCTTTTGTTGCTTCAGTTGCTGCCATGTATTCTGCTTCTGTTGTGGAATCTGCTGGAAATGATTGTTTGCGTGATCTCCAGGAGACAGCTCCTGATCCAAGACTCATAGCATATCCTGAAGTAGATATACCAGTTTCTTTGTCTCCATCGAAGTCTGGATCAGAGTATCCAATCAAGCTGAAGTCATCCACCTGTGTATACTTGATTCCAAGGTCTTGAGTTCCCTTCAAGTACCTTAGAACTCTTTTTGCAGCAAACCAATGTCCGTCACAAGGCTTTTGCATGAACCTGGAGAGGATTCCAACAGTAAATGAAATGTCTGGTCTGGTAGTAGTGAGGTAGATGAGACTTCCTACAAGCTGTCTATACTTTGTTGCATCCTCAAATTCCTTTCCTTCAACAGATGTGAGCCTTAAGTTTTGTTCCATTGGAGTAGAAAGAGGATTGCACTCAGTCATGCCAAATCTGTTTAAAAAATATCCAATGTATTTCTTTTGAGAAAGAAATATGGATTTTGAATGTTGGGTTACTTCAATGATAAGATAGTAATGAACATAGCCCAAATCAGTCATTTCAAAACTTTTCCCCAATTCCTTAATTATGGATGCAATGTATCTTTCATTGTTCCCTGTCATTCAAAGATCATCTACATATACCACAAGATACAAAACTGTTTTGCCAACTTTCTTGACAAATAAAGTTGCATCATCAAGATCAAAATGATTGAAGTTGAGTTTCAGAAGATGCTCAATTAGTTTTTCATACCAGGCTCGTGGTGCTTGTTTGAGGCCATACAAGGACTTCACAAGTTTGCATACTTTATGTTCATGTCCTTTCACAACAAATCCTTCAGGCTAGGACATAAAAACATTCTCTTTTAGATCTCCATTCAAGAAGGCAGTTTTTACATCCATTTGATGGACTTTCCAACTGTTTTGAGCTGCTAGTGCAAAGAGTGTCCGGATGGTGGCCCATTTTGCTGTGGGGGAAAAAGTTTCCTCATAATCGACCCCTTCCTTCTGTGCAAAACCTTTTGCCACAAGCTTAGCTTTGTGCTTGTCAAGTGAGCCATCAGCTTTGTACTTGTTCTTGTAGACCCACTTGCAGCCAATTGGTTTGGTTCCAAATGGAGGATCAACCAATTTCCAAGTGCCATTCTTTATGAGAGCATCATACTCCTTTTGCATCGCTTCTTTCCATTCATCATGAGAAGTAGCTTCTTTGAAGGAAGTTGGTTCAAAATATGTAGAGATGTTCAATTCACAATCATAAGTAACATCCATATCGACATGTGAATTAGAGTCATCTACATCACCTCCATTTTGTCGGTTTGAATTTCTGGTTCCTGTTTTTCTAATTTCATCAGGATGAACACTTTCAAGTGTCTTTGTCAGCCATTTTGGGGGACCTTTCTGAGATGGTCCAGGCTGCTCTATTGATTGAGTCGGGACTGAATCAAGATTGAGTCTCCCAATTCTATCAATTACATCACTTAAAGCATCATCCGTTGTTGGAGTTTCATTCGAGGCAGAGTTTTCTTCAGAATAAGATTCCACATGTTGATCTAGTATAGGAATCCCCCCTACAAGATGTGGAATCTGATTATCAAATTCTTGAAATGATTTCGTTTTTGTGAATCTACCAAGCGATTAAGTTGCCGCTCAACAACATTGTCAGATTTGGATGATTCAAGAAAAATTACATCTCTAGATACAACAAACTTTTTATTTACTTCATCATAGGGGCGGTATGCTTTAGAGGTGTTTGAATACCCCAGGAAGATACACTTACGACTTCTAGCACCAAGTTTGTTTCTATGTACCTTTGGTATCAAAGCATAACAGGTGGAACCAAAGATCCTGAGATGTTTTACCGAAGAAACATGTCCATACGACAATTCATAAGGAGTCTTGTTTCTTATAGCATTAGATGGACATCTATTCTTTATATATGCAGCACATAGAACAACATCAGCCCAAAACATTATCTTTACATTTTTGAAGAAAAGCATGGATCGTACCATATTCAAGATTGTTCTATTGATTCTTTCTGCTACACCATTCTGTTGGGGATTATAAGGCACAGTTGTTTGATGTTTGATCCCATGTTGGCGAAGATAGTGTTCAAATTCATTTGATGTATATTCTTTTCCATTATCAGTGCGAATAGACCCGATATGAGATTGTGCATCATTTTCAATCCATTTATGAAAATTCTTGGATGTTTGAAAAGCATCAGATTTGTTCTTCAATAAATAAACCCAACACATTCTGGTGTAATCATCAATAAATGTCATGATATATTTATTTCCATTTGCAGAAGGAACAAGCATTGGACCACATAAATCTAAATGAATGATTTGAAGCTTCCTATGTGCTCTTGAATGTGAATCATGAAAAGACTGTTTGTTATGCTTTCCTAGAATGCAAGCATCACATTGCTTATGTTTCCTAGGAATTGTAGGCAAATCATCCACACCATGTTTCTTCAATAAGAAGAGACTGTCATAGTTTAAATGTCCAAATCTAGCATGCCATAATAAACTTGATGGAAGTGTACCTTCTTCATGATGAGAAATATATGAGAAATGTTGTGCATGAGCAGAGGTTCCTTGTAGTTTGAGAAGCCTTTCTTCTTTTATTCCCCTCATGACATGTGAGTGGTCAGATGTTTTTCTTACCTCAAGCTTGCCATCAAACATATGAATGGAGTGACCTTGCTAGCGGATGTGGACCAAGGACAACAAGTTTTTCTTGAGCTGTGGGAGATATAGAACGTGATCCAGAAGAAAGTCTGGAAGACCAGGCAATTTAAGCCTGATTGCGCCAAGCCCTGATGGCTTGATTTTTGACTGATCTACAAAGTATACTGCTCCATCAACATTGTCAATGAAATCTTCAAAAAAATCTTTTCTATGAGTCATATGAAAAGTTGCTCCTGAATCAAGCAACCAATCATTTTTTGAAGAAGCAAGTGAAGCATTAAACAAATCTTCATTTACTCCAATGTTACATTGTGCCTCAATATAGTGAGCAGATTCAGGTGCTTTACCTTTGTCTGTATCATCAGTTTTACCTTTCTGCTGGTTTCCTTTCTGCTCAATTTTTTCCCATGGTAGCTTGCATGTAGAAGCATCATGTGATCCATTTCATTTGCAGCGAATGCAATGTAGATCTGCCTTTTCTCCTTGAGAATGTCTACCCCCGCTGCCTCTGAAGTATCTTCCTCTTCCTCTTCGTCCACCTCTTCCTCTTGTAGAATCTTGAGCATGATGCTTTTCTTTATGAGAAAGGCACACAGTCTCTTCAGAAGATTCAGGAGTTGTCTTCTTTCGAAAGGCTTTTTCTCTTTCAGCAAACTTTTTCACAAGAGAGTCAAAGGTTATATCTTTAAGATTTCCATTTTATTGTAAAGACTCAAGATAATTGGAGTAGGTAGAATAGAGTGCCTTGAGAAAAGAAATAAGAGGGATATCCAGATCAACTTTAGTGGATTTGATATCATGCATTATAGACTTTACTTCAGATGCAAGAGCAAGAGGATCATTATTTTTCGGTTCAAGAGTGAAGAGCTTAATCATGAGCTGAACAACTTCAAGTGCAGAATGTGAGTCATAGAGTTCTTTTAGTTTTTTTAAAGCTTCAAAGGAAGTTGAATATGATGAAATATGGCAACTTACTTCTTCATTTACAGATGATGCGATTAATGCATAGGCTTTGCTGTTTTTGTTTTCCCAAATGAAAAGCTCTTTGTCTGATGTTGGCTGCATTGGGTCATTGTCTGCTTCTCCAACACACACTCCTTTCCACAACTCATTGAAGATGAGGGTGTGTTTTATCATCCGGGACCATTCAGGATAGTTCTCCTTGCCAGTGAGAACTATTCCTACCATAGAGATGATTGAATGCATTCTGTAAAAAAAAAACTTTTGCTGATAGAAAAGAATACTTCTGCCAGTGTACTCAAAAAAGCATTCTCAAAGGATTTCAAATCCACAATGTGACTCATATAAATCCATCATTGTATAAATTCACCTCACATAAACCTCATATAAGTTTTATATAAATTCATCATATAAATCTCATAAAACTTTGCCTTATAAATCTTAAAAAACTCCACCTTATAAATCTTATATATCTCATATGAATCCACCATATGAATCTCATATAAACTTCATATAAGTTTTATATAAATCCATATAAATCCACTATTATATATGCATATGGCATACGTCTCCTTTTAAAAACTCAATTACCATGTGAGATGGTAATTTCAAATATAATGACAACCACACAAAAAAAGGATCATATGACTTATATTCAGCTTGTACGATGAAGATGAATAAATAACCAGCTCTCACCGTAAATTTCGAATCTGTGAAATGCTCAGAAATGTGATCAGTTAATAGATGATTGCATCGATTCTTCAATGTCCACGGATTACTACTTAGTTTACCTTTCACGTGATTACAAATTCAATCTTGGAATTTATATAAAGCAGCATTTTAACACAACGTTTCTGGAATTTATATAAAGCAGTGTTTATATAAAGTAGTGTTTAACACAGCATGACAGGCTATAGCCAAAACACATTCAACGTATATATACCAGTGTTCTTCAGAATGGAGCAACATTCCAGAGTGCATTCAAATCAGTAGCAGCATATTCAATATAGGGTTACCATTTAACTCAGGAGCAGCATTCAAATCAGGAGCAATGTTCACACATTCCTTTGGCATGTAGATAGACTCATTCCAATGCGTGCTCGCTTCTGCCTGCCTCCAACGCCTACAATTGTCAAATCCTCTAACGCCTCTGACAACGTCCAAAATGTATTTCAGAGGATGAGCAGCGCAGCTTGCAATGAATATGAAAAAAAAATGGCCAGAGAAGAGGGCGCAAGAAATGTTAGGCAGCAGTGTTCAGGTGACAGTGTGGAGCAGGCTACCATATTTATGAATAGGCATCATTTTTGAATGGAAAGCAGAGGAGCAGAATAGGGAGTTACAATTGCTAAAAAAAGGGCTGGCTCTGATACGATTTCAGGCCAGGAAGTAACTCTCTAAAGGCAGAAAAAAATGATTCGTCTATTATTCCATAGGTAGGCTATTGTTATATACAATAGGAGCGATTGTTCAGTTCATCTCCCGATGACTGTTCACATTCCTAGTTTATTTATTTACAAATTCCCCCAATCATGAAGATTAGGTGTCAACATTTATAAAAAAATAAATATGCAATGTATAAAGTATATTGCACAGTTAAAAATATCGCTATGTATTTGTTTAAGAATGTTAAGAAGAACCGATCTCAAGTATTCCAGAGAATCACTCAAGTTTTTGGCGGCACTTAACCTGGCTTGCCCTTTCCGATTTTGGTTTACATTTATATGTTATATGAGATAGTATTAGGGCTTATTTTGTTGCTTGTCCATCTTTTAAGTTGGCGGTTTTTTCTTCTTCATTACACGTTTATGTGTTTAATTATCTCTATACTTGAGGTTGGTAATTGTTTAGATGGTCTCTCTATTCTTTTCTTGTCGATACTTAATATTGTTTCAATCTTGTTTCGGTTTATCTAGAAAAAAATAGCAGTATACTGACTATAGTCTTGGTCTATAATCATGTTGAAGATTTACTTATCTTTGTTGTAATGTTTATATAAATTTTGTCTGGAAATAACTCAGAGAATTATCTAGACAATTTCTAATTTTATGATTACTTAGCAAGCAATTCATATCTATACAATTGTATGCTTATTTAGTAAGAAAATCATATCTATACAGAGGAATAAGACCTACATATATATATATATATATATATATATATATATATATATATATATATATATATATATATATATATATAACGAGTGCTATAATTTCTATTTTTATTTTATTAATTTTTATAATTTTTACAATTTTATTTATAAAATAAGTTTCATCTTTATAAATATGTCTATATGTTTGTGACACAACACAATTTTGTATTGTTGATTTTCAAAAATTTACATTCATAGCAGAGTTTGTGTTGGTTTGTATTTAGAGAAATCAGACCAAACAAGTAGCTTCAATTATTTCAAAATGGTAAAAAAATAAAAATGAAGCTTTTAGTTCCTAGATACAAAACATACCATTTATTTATTTTCCACAAAGACCTTTCTTCTTCAAGGATTCAAGACAAGAAAACATAAGGGAAAAGTAAAAGTAGAGAAGCCGATACACATGCTTGCTTAGTTTTCTAAATTAGATGCTTCGATCATGTTGGAATCCTTGTTGTTGCGAGGGGAATATTAGGAGGAGGTCTTGTTTGCCATTAAAATCTCACAAGCCTACGATCCATAAGCATCAAAATTCATTGCATTTGATTTAGAAATAAGGTGATGTATTCTTTGATCTCATTTCGACCTACTAGCACTCTCCCCAAGAGAAAATTGAGGTCTGAGTAGATGTCCGTTATGTGCATGTATTGATTATTCCTTCCCCTTCTATGAACACCATCTAGAGACCAATCTTCCACCTTAGTGAGCACCTTAATGTTGGTAAGGTTGAAAACTCATTAGAGAGTCCTCTTTCCACCTAAGTGATTTCTTCTTGAATTGGTTGAGGGGTCAAACCTTGGTAGTGAGTGGTTGAGATTTCAACTCATGTTTGAGCTCTAGATCAACCCCTCTCTTAGTAGTAGGAAACTCCCCTCTTGAATATGGGCCTCTCTCAAGGAATGACAATGAAATAAAATATAAGAGGTACATGACAAGCTTGAATGATCTAGCAAGAGTGGAGGATCCCACACATATTCAACTATCCTTACCCATACTTCCTAGTGGTGTAGTCTTCTTGAGTCCTAAGAGATCTGTGAGACAAACACATAGACTAGACTAAGGATTAAGAATAAAAACATATACAAAGATAGACTTAGCATATGTAGCCTCAAAAGGCCAACATAGTTCTGTGGGGCATCTCTTAGGGGAAAATACTATGTCATTGGCTCTCACTACTAAGAACTATGGAGTGCCTCATGCCTAGAGAGTAAATTAAATGTCTATAAAACCAGACAGTTGAGAGGGAGAATGGAAAATATGGCCTAGGAAAATGAAACATCTTGGTAAGCCAATGTTTCCCTCCTAATCGTGGAGTTCATAGTAAATCCTTCATAACTAAAAGGCCACACAACTAGGAAGGAGAGGAGGTGCTTGTTATAAGTTGTAGAGGGTGAAGAGGAATGGCAAGCCTAAAAATTGAGGACCAGAGTGAAATTGCAGAAGAAACCCAATGCTATTCTGCTCAATATTAGTATTTTCTAAGAGTACTCCTTCATGGCATGCCAAGTCTTAATTGAGTGGCCATTGATGGTTGATTATTGAATGTCAGATCATTGATGATATTATGCCTTCCATCGAAATCTATGATAATTGTACTATGAGTAATATGAAACCACTACAAATATTATCAAAATCCCTTCACACAAATAATAGAGGTAAACGTTGAACGTGGTCCAAGCATGTCGGGTCGAGTGTTTTGGTGATCATATATGTAATGTGCATGACTTGAATGAAATCCTTTGGCACGTGTTTCGACATCCTACTGGTTCATAGCCTACTGGGGCAGTTGCAACATGCTCCCCCCATCCCCCCCCCCCCCATTCATTAAATCGGTAATCTCATTCGAGTGATGAATATATTTTTGCATTAGTAGCTAGCAACCCATCTTGGGAGCGGATTCACGGATTGAGTGCCACGTAGAGGACAATGGTTGGATGTGACCATAGAAACCACTAGTGGCTACCTTATCTACTAATTTATTAATGAGAATGTATGAGAATATGGACATATTGGAGATGATGGGTTGTTAACTGTAGAAGGTCATATAATCACCAACATTAGGATATATTTGATAAAGGAGAGCCATTGAGGATTTTAGATATCATTGAGATTATGAGTTTTGAATCTCTTTTTACAATCAGTCTAGAATATCCTTGAGAGATTGTGATTTTTAATCCTTGTTCAAGAGCATTCAATTATGTTGAATTATTGCTATTGAGCCCAATGTATCCAAAGAAGATATAAAGAGGCAAGCCTAGGTCATCTGTGAAAATACCCCCAAATCTTACAAAGATGGGCTGCCTTTCGAAGCTTTGTATGTACACATTGAATGTCTAAAATAAAATATACACATTGTAAATTAATAATATCACAATAAAAAAGATTATATAGAAAAATGAAAAAGAAATAATATATATATATATATATATATATATATATAAATTTTACAATAGGGTTAGAAGAAAAGAGAATCTAATTAAAAGTTATTATTGTATGAATAAAATGTTTTTATTTCAAAGAGGTAAAAATATTTTTAAAATAAAATAATATGAATGATAATATATTAAAAGATATATAAATTTAAAGTAAATATAAAGATAAAATAAAGAATTTCAATTAATAAAATACTTAAGAAATTAATGGAAAACGATGGTAAATAGATTAGCTCCTCTTAGCCTCATCAAATATAAATAAACAAAACCTGCAGAAACAGCAGAATTAAAAATCCATAAGAACAATGTAATTATAACTTAATTACAATGAGGAAGCGATGGAGTTTGCTCATGGGATTAGGTTTTCAGAGGATTCGATTTGCGCAGCTGCAGCCCCTAAGAAACTGCTCTGCAGTGGATCGGCCAGAAGTCGGAACGCTGGACTCTCAGTCTACGATGGCTCCCTCCGGCACAGGGCTGGATCCGCTGATGGCAAGGACTCTCACGATTCGTACCTCAGAAATCAGAGCCCGGAGGTTTTCCCCTCCTTCTGGACGCAGGTCTGTGTTGATACGCTCTCCTTCGCAAACGCTCTGCTCAAGACTGGCAGATCTGCCTACGACTATCGAAAACAAAGGCGTATGACAGTCCCCAGACCCCATTTTGGTCTGCCATGGATCCGATCTGCTGATCTAGGGCCGATTTTAAATGGCATGGTCGAAGACAAGGTATGGGGTGGGAGTATGGACCTGTTTCCTCGGCATTTTGAGAGTTCTCTGCTTTCTTCAGTACAGATCTGGGCTTCTACCATCTCGAAGCATCGCTCTAACAGAGGGCTTGTAGACTACGACCGGCAAACAAGAGATAGTCACAACAGGAACCCCGATCTGGGGAATGGCTCATCAGATTGGATCGAATACTGTAGAACAGGAGCGAATCTATCAGATCTGGCCGGATCCAGGCAGAAGCAAAATAGAAGTTCGCCAGATCCAAAACACAAAGCAGACATAATGGATCTGAAGCAAATTTTTATCAGATCAGCAGAAGGCAGACACGTTTGTGTGCAGATCTGGGACCAGATGAGTGTCTTGGAGCTAAAAAAAGAGATCCAGGACAAACTATGGATTCTAGTTGCATTACAAATTCTAATATTTTCTAGGCACTGCTTGCATGATCAACACACACTCCAGCATTACAGGGTGGAAAAGGACTCAACTATTATCCTCAATCACCGATTGCGAGGTGGATCTAAGGGATCTACCTCAAAACCTACAGGTACCTATCGTGATGCAGCCAAAGGGAAAGAACCTCCAAAGGGGAAAGAATCCACAGCTATCAATATACCTCCAGGGCAGTATATCGTGGATCAAGTGCCAGAGAGTCCCTCCATCTCGCTAGATACACCAGAGGTAAATTACATATTCTCAGATCTACAAAAAAATGCTGTTATTTGTAGATTTAACGGTTTCTGGCCTAGAAGAGATGCTTTGTATCAATGGATTCACACGGTCTGGACAAAATATTGCCAGATCCACCTATGCTCGAAGGGTTTCTTCATAGTAGTTTTCCTCGTAGAAGGAGAAAGGGAAAAAGTTCTTGATGAAGGACCATGGTTCTGGGGCAGTGCAGGATTGTTTGTTACCCCATGGTTCCTGGAGTTTGATGCCAATACTATGGTAGTATCAAGGATGCCAGTATGGGTAAGGCTGCATAATCTTCCAATACACTTTTGGCACTACAAGACCTTATCAGCTATAGGGAATACCCTTGGAAGAATGCTAAAGATTGATTCAGAGAGACACATAAAAGGAATCTTTACTTTTGCTAGGATATGTGTCGAGGTAGATCTTAGCCAAGGATTACCTGAAAGCATCATTCTGAACTTCAACAATTCTCAGTGGAAACAACCTCTGGACTATGAGAATACAGCATTCAGATGCAGGGGATGTCAACAAACAGGCCATCTGTTCAATGCATGCAGAAGCCTCAACAAAAGCAAGACACAACAAAGGAAGCCCAAAGGATGGCAGAATATAGATGATGTCCTAAAGAAAAGAGACGCGGAAAAGAAAGCCTCTTCGGTAACAGAAGATGAAGAAACAGAAGCAGAAGAGGATGATACCACCATAGAGGAAGTTGAAATAGAGAACCAGAAGGAAAATGTAGCAGACAACAAGGCATCTCAGTTCCACTCAAATCAGCCAGAGACACAGAAAAATCAGGCAGAGATGACAAGCGTGGATCAAAGCATGGGAGGCATCAAACGGCATCATCACTCAGATACTTCAGACTCAGACAAGGAAACAGGGCCTTTAAATACAACAACGCAGTTAGACATTGCTTCGATCGAGCCCACTCAAGGAGAGTGGCGCAAGGTCGAAAATAAAAAGGGGAGAAAAAATTGAAGCGTGAGTCTTACTCACAACCGGAATTCGAGTTTTTACCCCTTTTTCTTTCTCTTTTCTCTCCTTTTTTATTCTTTGTGCACGTTAGTCTTCTAATGTTGTGTGGGGTGCGAAAGCACTCGAGCCCATGTGGCAACTTACTGAATGCTTCATTGCATCTGCTAGTGTAACTTTTCATTAATTCTTTAATAAAAGGTTACCGTTTTTTCTCCTTGGAAAAAAAAAAGAAATTAATGGAAAATAAAAATAGTATAGTAAGGGTGGTGAAGAAAAAAAACATAAGTGAAATGGAAAAAGTTTAGAAATTTTGGTAAACACTATTAAATAAGATTGGAATTTTCATAATGTTTTCTTTAACACTCTGATGAAAGGATAAAATGTTGAACATTAGATATTAATGAAAAAAATAAAAGAATAAAATAGTAGCTATAGTCGATGAGGGAGAAGGTTTAATTTTTTAATATTTGTATTGCCATGCTAAAAAAAAAGTGATAGAAATAGTTGAGGACCATTATAGGTTTTTCAGTTAAAAAATCAACAAGGTTGGTTGTGTCATAACTATTTTCAAAATTAAATCAAATGTGAGTATAAGATTGACAATTTAAGAGAAAGTGTTTTTCAACTTGAACCCTCTTAGTACCACACATGTGACAAACTCTTCCATCCCATAGGATTTCAAGATGTGACAAATACCAAAAGTGGAGGATTCACTAAATCTATCAACACTAGAATCCTACTAGTTCGTAATATGAAAAATGTAAAGTGTTTGGTGATTTTTTTGTGAAAACATTCAAACTTCTAATGATTTTATATAGTCCCTATAAAATGTTGACAATTTTTAAAGTAAAATAATTATTTTACTATAAACTGTTGGTGAATCACTTTTAGAAAAATGCTAATTAGCAATTTTTTTTTAAAAAGTATGGAAAATTAGTCCATCTACAAATATTATCCCCTAAAATTTTCCCTTCTCATAGGCAAGGATGGACTCAATACAAGCTACAGCATGAGCCATATTACTCTTTTCTAGACCAATTTAGTTGTGAGCTTTATGGAGGTCATCGAGATGAAGGAGGATTTCTTTATCCTCACAAGGAGGAATTTTCCCAATAGTACTTTCATATGCCAATAGAATTCAATAGTGTAAGTATTTCATTTTTTGGCCATGACTGTGGTGGGTATTCAACACCCATTAGGCCACAGAAATCACCACCTTCGCATCAACAATTTTTCTTGATTTGTTAGTAAATATCATAGGAGCATGATAGTGGAAAAGTGGGGCACCATTGTGGGCACATAGGAACATCCGTGAACTACCTTAAAAGAGGACTAAAGAACCATGTTTACTCGAATTTCATTGATGAGGCATGATAGGTGGGAGGCACATAATTAAAACATAGTGGAGAAAATGATTTAATAGATTGGGAAGCCACATAGATGGTGAATGGTAAGCATGGAGAGGAGAGAAAAGAGGGTGGAACAAAAACCAATAGAGAGGTGGAAACCAGTAGACGAATCTCTCTCCTTGTGAGAACAAACTCTGTGAACAACATAAACGATCATAGACTAGTCAGAATATACAAGTGAGAGGAGGAAAGAAGACGTAAAATGTATGGGAAAATGAAATAAACTAGAGAAAATATAGTGAGAAATTATTAAAATTACCATTAATCCATAGTCATAAGGGGTTGATAGGGTGTGAAATTTGTAGTTTCTCCTTTGTTGATCCTCCATTGTATATATTCTCACTATCAACATAGAAAATCCAAAAAGAGTTACTAGAATGGGGGAGCTCAAGTTAGGAGAACATGTTCATATACCCCATAATTGGAAGGAAGCAACACGAGTGTTGGGAAAAATTCCTACTATAGCTACCAAGAATTGAGACATATATCTAAAATTCATATAGAGAGAACATCGGGTACATAATGAAATTTCAAACTTAATAATACTACTACCTTCACAATAGTTCATATTTCCACCTTGAGTCTTGAATAAACAATATAACCGTGAGCTGATGTATGGGTATGTTGACAGTGCTGCACCCACCAACATTAAGGGGATCTCCCTGATATGAAGTCCCAATTATACCTCACATTGTTTGGTGTAGGATTCCCATACGGAATACGGCTCGGTTGCCAATGTAGTGGGTTTTAATGATGTGCCTTGGCTGTAATAATGCATAGAGCGGTGTATGGTGACTTTGGTGAGAACGAGTGTTTGACTTTGTAGAAATTCAAGTGCAATGCATTAAGGTTCTAACACATGGAGGGAAAATGGGTGTGTCCCTTAGAAGCTTGTACATAGCTTGAAAGGAACACACGAGCATAAAGGCATCACAAGTTAATCTCTGAAATAGTTCACAAGTTAAAAATGATGGAATTAAACAACAACATGCATTGAACAACATTTATTCTAATGCAAAGATGATAGTTCATTAGAATAAGAGTACCTTAAATAACATACATTACAAACATAACAATAATAGTCCTACTATATTCACAATATATGCATGAAAACATGTCAGCTCTAATATTTTATTATATGAAAGTTCCAATCATACATATACCATTGACGGACCACTAACCCCAATATTGGAACTTGAAGTTAGCAGCTTCTCCTCCAAATAAAGATACTCCCTTGTAGATTAAAATTGCTAATTTTAATATGTTAAAACTTTTTTTCTTGAATATACTCTACTCATCAGTGAAAACAATAAATGATCGATCAACTCACGAAGCATAAAAGAGAACGAATTCAATCACATGTAGCACAATATTTTTTTGCGGAAAGCCACAGCTAAAATCCCCTAATATCTGTATATTGCATTAATTAAAAAATATGAGAATATTAAAATGCTTTTCTCAAGCCTAAGCAACCTGTGCTCTATCTCTATCTATCTCACTACCAACTTGTGCACAAGCTTCTCTTGGCACACCTTTCCCTCACAAGATCCACGCACAAACTTATTCTCCTTATTACTTGGTCTCACCAACTCATGCTCACCAAAATAATGATTAAAATTGTGCCTTCATTCCTACTTTTAAAGGAAATTCAAATGGCTAAAATTAGTGAGTTTTTTTATTGAGTGATTTATTTTAGACCTTCTTATTATTTCTTGCACCATCTGTTTAATTTAGATGATTTTACAATTGATCGTACATTGTTCATGAACTCCAATCTCAACTAGGTCTTTCTCTAATCTGACATGCATGAGCTAATTATGAGTGAATCTTCAGTTTATTGGTTGATCATTGTAGGTTATTCCCCACTATTGCAGGTTACACCCCACCACTATACCTCACACTAATTCCTCCATCCATTGGAACTAGATTAGCTAAATTTAACTTAGTTAAACCGAATTAAATAATTACAACTCAAAAGAACTCAACCCGGGCCCCTAAAATTTAGGAACCACTCTAAATGACTCTAGATAGACTCCCAAATTGAATTGACCGAGCCACCTAAGTCAAATTAACTTAGTTAACTATTACAAGTTGCTATGAGAATTGTCGGGAGGATAAATCGTTCTTGCAAACAAGACCGATCTCCCCAGTATCTAATGATATCTAGCGACAAGAAAACCAAACAAATTCTATCTTTCTCTAAATATGCAATTTATAAATAAAGGCCAACAGGTGTTTTAGGCCTACCTCGAGTCTAGTGCTAGTTTTTGGAAGCCACGCTCCGTTTGTCCAAATGAGCTCCTTTGTAAAGAATCTGCAAACATAAACAGGCACACATATCAAATAACACCTGAAAAGCCAATATAATAAACCATATTTATCATGATGATCAAGGAATTCATGAAATAAACCATAGAAGACAATTTATTGAGAAAAATGAATTTGATTGTATTAACTTTAATCAAAGAAGAACTTTACACCCTTGGTTCGTTGATGTTGTACAAGCTCCTCATAGGGTCCAGCAAGAATCTCCTCTACTTTGACAAGTTTCACTCTCTTCCCAAACAATCCAAAAGGTATGTAATCTCTCCTCTCAAGCTTAACTAGGAAGTCTCAATTCCAACAGCATTTACCCTAAAAAATGTTCAGCTTTTAACCTGCCTAGCAACCAGCCCAATGCCTCAATTTATAGTGCAGAGGAGGAAATTTACTGGGTCCACCTTCAAAGGGATAGAGCCCTCCTTCAAAGGGATAAGCTCCTCTCATCAAGGGGTTAGATCCTTTAGTTATGGGATGCATGAACCACCTAGAAGCGAACCAACCATGTCAAGATTCCTTCTAGAAGCATCCAAAATTAGCCCAAAGTGAGTTTTTAAGAATAAACTTGCACCTTTTTGACTTTCACAGGGGTCCGCACCCACTCCTTTAGAGACAGAGCGGGCAGGTCCATAGGTAACATGACCAAGGGGTGCCGGACCGCAGGTAATGGTAAGAGAATGTGCGGAATCAAAGTTTTATATATTTTCAAAGACTTCCTCTCATTTTTAAAGGTTGACATGTAGAGCTAAGGTTTGAGACTTGCAAAGGAGGACACTATGAGTGGTGATAGACTCACACTCACTGCAGAAAGTCATGGTGACAATATTTTGTGTAACAAGAATTAGAATTATAATTTAATTCAAGGAAAAATTAATTTAGGATTTTTCTTGATGTTATTTTTAACATTTCTTGTGGCTATTTTCAACACTCCCTCTACAAAAGAAAGGAATTCAACTCTATCTTGATTTGGTACCTTTGGAATGTTCTAAACGCAACACTTGTGAATGTTGATGTTGCTACTGCAACCCAAAAAAAAAATCAAAACAAAATAAATTGAATCAATTGTATCTATAATTGTCTACTAGGAAAAATTGTGCCGCTACTAAGCCTCCTTCTCTACTAGTAAAACTGCTCTACACTTCTCAATATCTGACTGACACTGATCCTCCTACTATTGAATATTATGGGTCACTATAGAAAGATAATGATCCATGAGACAAACACACCTCAATGGATCCTTCCCAATTTCTGCAACTCTAGGGACTATTGCTTTACATTGCCCCACCTCACACCAAAAGGTATAATTGCATGCAAAGAAAACTTTGATCTACCCATACTGATGTTGTTTCTTCTACACTGTTTCTATAACTACTACAATAATGAGTATCATCTCCCCATATAATGAAGTACTACCTTCCATAGGGTTTCTCCCTCTGAAACTAGACTCACTCTGAGTCTCAATCTCCCTATGGGAAATATATTTGATCCCTCTTGGTAATTTGCACTGTCCTCCTACACTGGAAAATGGAATAAAAATCTGCGCGCTCAGAATATTTTGACTAGAATTGCACCTGAATTCTACAACTGGGAAATTTGCACTAACTATGTCATTACAACTAGTTTTGCAATTGTCTCCCGGGTACTGACAACAACCCGTTATGCAATTGTCATCTGGATGGCTTCCTACACCTACTGACACTGAATCTACTACTATAATATTATGGGCTCCTATAGCAAAGGTGGTGGTCCCACTGCAACAATCCAGAATTGATCTGAGTGATCTCCTATATGCAACTACGTTGGACCCTACCCAAATCTCTGCACTCCTAGGACTAAGAATATACATCGCTCCACCTCACTCCTGGAGGTATATATCTATGTGCTCATTCAGCTCACTTGGCTTGAAATATACTCCTAATGGATGTCTCTAATAGATCCTCCTCATCATCATCCTTGGTCAACCCAAGTGCTAACTGGATGATGCTTCCTCTTGAGAGATAAATCATGCTCTCTCTCAACAACCACATCTCTAATCCCTGCCTTGCTCCTCAAGGCTATACATACCTCTTCCTCTAATTTGTATAGTCTCTCAACTCTAACACCAAATTTCTTGAGTTGATATGAAGGAAGATGCTTGAGGTAGGCTTTCCCATCTCTGAAGACTACCTTATACCCATTGTCTTCAACCCTAATTTTCATCATCAGTTCAAGCTTCTTGGCTTCATGTATATTACCGAATCGCTTATTTATATTCTTCCACATAGCAAATGGAGTATCGTTACTATGTATTTTCATGACTATGTGATCTCTCAAGCCATCTAGGATGACCCTGCTAGCTCTTGCTACACTCTTCTTACACTCTACTAGATCTTTAGCATCAGATGTTGGAGGCTTCGGGATATCATGATCTATGAATTCCTTCAACTAATTATCTTCCAACACTGCCTCCATCCTATCCCTCCAACTAATATAATTTGAACTACCCTCAAGGGAATATTCGAGTCTCAATACATAGAACGAGATCTTGCAAGCTCTGAGGAATGATTCTGCAAATTCTATTCACGTACAAGAACAACTTCAAATTCTTATCCTTTATCATGATTTCAGCTCTGATACCATGTAGAAATTCCTTGTAGATTCAAACTGCAGATTGTAATATGCTAAAAAAATTGACTTGAATCTACTCTACTGATTAGTGGAAGCAATAAATGATCGATGAAACCACGAAGCATAAAAGAGAAAGAGTTCAATTAAACATAACACAATAATTTTCTACGGAAAGCCACAGCTAAAAAACCTTGCTATATGTATATTACATTAATTAGAAAATTGAGAAGATTACAATGCTTTTCTCAAGCTCAAGAAACCTGTGCACTATATCTATCTATCTCACTACCAACTTGTGCACAAGCTTCTCTTGACACACCTTTCTCTGAAAAGCTCCACACACAAACTTGTACTTCCTATTGCTTGGTCTCACCAACTCCTGCTCACCAAAACAATGATTAAAACTTGTGCCTCCATTCCTCATTTTAAAGGAAATTTGAATGAATAAAATTAGTGAGTTTTCTAATTAAGGAATGATTTATTTTGGGCCTACTTCTGATTGCATGCATCGTCTATTTTAATTTATATGATTTTACAGTTGATATTACATCGTCCCTGAACTCAAATCTCAACCAAGTCTTACTCTAATCTGACATGCATGAGTTAATTATGAGTGAATATTTGGTTTACTGGTTGATCACTGTAGGTTACACCCCACTATTGCAGGTTATGCTCCACTACTGTATCTCTCACTAATTCATCCATCAATTGGAACTAGTTTAACTAAATTTAACTTATTTAAACTGAATTGAATAATTATAACCCAAAAGAACTCAACCTAGGCCCCTAAAATTTAGGAACCAATCTAAATGACTCTAGATAGAATCCCATCTTGAATTAACTAAACCATCTAAGTCAAATTAACTTAGTTAACTATTACAAGTTGCCATGAGAATTAGAATTAGAATTTAATTCCTAATTTAATTCAAGGACATATTAAATTAGAATTTTTTTATCCTATTTTTAACATTTATTGTTGTTATTTTCTACATCCCTCTATGCTACAGAGAAGCTAAGGCTATCACAAAATCCCATGCTCCTGATTCTAAGACTAAGCCTATCCAAAAGCTTGGTTACCCCAAAGCCCTTTACATGAGTTATGAGGATCTATTTATAACAAAAGAGGTGACTTTTCACTACCCCTTGTGACTCTTGGACTTCTCTCATGAATCTTTAACTTATTTACAAAATTACTCATTAAATTCATTACAAATTGACTCTTCACATTCCAATATTGACACTTGGAATTCCACTTACAACACTACAACAAAACCAGCGATTAGCGTCCCTTTTTACTTCTTTTTTTGCATCTAGAGCCCATTTTTGGTGCTATTTGCATCCATTTATCAAATATGGTGCAAAACTTGACACAAAATTTGCATCAAGTTTTGCACCAAATCTTACACCAAGTTTAGCACCAGGTATTGCAATAGGTTTTGCACCACGTTTTGCACCAAATTTTATGCCAAGTTTTGTGTCATCCTTTGCACCAGGTTTTGTTCCAGGTTTTGCATCAATTTTGGCATCTATTTTTGTTTGACAAACTTTTGCATCCTCATTTGTATCCACTTTTTGCACCTACACTTGCATCAACTTTTGCATCCTTTTTTAAATCATTTTTTGCATCCATTTTTTCATCCATTTGTGCATCACTTTTGCGCCACGTTTTACATCGAGTTTTTTGTCTAGTTTTGCATATAATTTTGCATCTACTTTTGTTGCATCCACTTTTCCATCTTGTTTGGCATCCATATTTACATCCTCTTTTGCATCTATTATTGTACCCACTATTGCATCTAATATTTTTGTGCCACAATTGGTGCCTAGTTTGGCACCTCCTTTTGCACCGACTTTTGATTATAATTTTGCATCCACGTTTGCATCCTCATTTGCATCTAGGTTTTCATCAACTACTACATCTATTTTTGCATCCCTTTTTGTATCCAATTTTGGACCGGGATTTGCATCGGGTTTTTGTGTCTCATTTTGCATCTACTTTTGCATCGACTTCTATTGCATCCACTTTTGCATACAATTTTGCATCCACTGTTACACCCATTTTAAATTTCACCTTTGCATCCCTTTTTACATCTTCATTTGCATCATACTTTGATTCTTTTTTTTCATCTATCATTACATCCACTTTTGTTATGCCATAATTTGCACCATGTTTTGCACTCACTATTGTATCCACGTTTGCTTCCAATTTTGCATCCATGTTCACATCCTCTTTTGCATCAAATATTGCATCTATTTTTGCATCCACTTTTGTGTCAGGTTTATGCATTGGGTTTTGCATCTCGTTTTGTATCTACTTTTGCATCTACTTCCATTGTATCCATTTTTTTCATCCAATTTTGTTTTTCCTGTTGCATCAATGTTTGCTTCCACTTTTACATCCATTTTTGCATCTTATTTTGCATATTTTTTGTCTATTGTTACATCCACTTTTGTTGCACCATATCTTGCGCCTACCATTGCAACCACATTTGCTTACACGTTTGCATCCACATTTGCATCCTCTTTTGTGTTCAAGTTTGCATCAGATATTGTGTATGTTTTTGCATCCCCTATCGTATCCACTTTTGTTTCATCCATTTTTGCATCTACTTTTGCGTCCGTTGTTGCATCCACATTTGTTTCACCACAGTTTGTGCCAAGTTTTGCACCTACCATTGGAACCATGTTTGCTTCCACTTTTTCCTTCATGTTTGCATCCAAGTTTGCATTGACAACAGCATCTACTTTTGCATCCACTTTTGTGTTAGGTTTTTCATGTTGTTGTGCATCTACTTATGTTGTATCCAGTTTTCATCCAATTTTACTTCTATTGTTGCCCCCATTTCTATGTTCGCTTTTGCATCCCTTTTCCAACACTCATCATATTTTCTGCATTGATGATATTCCTTATGGCATTGACAATTATGAACAATTGATGACAATGTCAATAATATTGACAATGATGAAAATGAAGATGATGGCGATGACGTGAATTGTGATTATGATGATAAAGACTATAGTGGTTACAATGACATTAATGATGATGATGACAATGATTATGATGATGACGACGCTAATGACCTTGGCGAATCTTCCCAATTTTAGATGTTGTCATTTTCATAATCATAATCATTATCTTTGGTGTCATCATCATCATTTTCATCTAGGTCATCATCAAAAACAATAATGGCATGAATGATGATGATGATTACAACAATGTTGATAGAAATTACATTAATGATGATGATGGGGATGATAAAAATGACAATGACGATGATAATGGTGGTGATGATGATGATCATCGATCATCTCTCAAAAATAGAGTTGTTATTTCTCTTACGTATATCAATGTGTCCTAAACAACCCTTTTCTAGCGCTGATCACATTTTTTGGGTTGATGATATTTCTTACAACGTCTATAATTATAAACAATTGCAAACAATGTCCATAATGATGATGATGATTGAGCTCATGATGATGGCATGAATGGTGATTATGATGATAATGTAATGATGGCAATAATGATGACAAGGATGATGGTGATGATGATGACAATGATTATGATAATGAGAATGAACAATTACTAGTTTCACTACCATCTTCTGGATACATATTACTATCATACTTTTTAAATTTTATGTCTCTCTTGAGGTATCTTACTATAATGGTGTTGTCAACACTAGAAAGATATATTGTTGTAATGGTGGTTCTAATGTTAGCACTAGCAAAGTTTTTGTTAAATTTTGGTTAAAAAAAATCGATTTATGCAATTATTTTGACAATCTATGTAAAAAAGTAAATAACATCCAATTATTTTGACTGTAGTCCCATTGATTATCATGAATTCACCATTCTAAAGACCATCTTCTACATACATATTATTATTAAACTTTTTGCATTATATCCCTCTTATATCTTGTTGTAATGGCAGTATTAGCACTAAAAAAATATCTTGTTGTAATGGTGATGTTAGTATTAGCACTAAAAATATCACTAAATTTTGGTAAAAAAAAGTTTATCATTTATTTATTTTTAATTTGGGAAATTTTTGTTTTTATTTTTTTTGTTTTTAATTCTATTTTTATGCAGTAATATTTTTTTTGGTTGAATTTTGGTAGTAACTAGTTTTTGGTCGAATCATATGTATTAACCATGTTCTTTATGCTACAAGTCTAATTGTTGGGACAAATTTGCTCTTTCAAATAAGTTGCAAAAGCTATTTTACATCCATTGTTGCACCCATGTTTACACCCACTTTTACATCCATTTTTGCATCCTATTTTTCATCTTCATTTGCTTCTTTTTTTGCATCTATCATTACATCTACTTTTGTTGTGACAAAATTTGTTCCATGTTTTGCACATACTATTGTACCCACGTTTGCTTCCAATTTTGCATCCATCTTCACATCCTCTTTTGCATAAAATATTTCATCTATTTTTGCATCCACTTTTGTGTTGGGTTTTGCATCTCATTTTGTATCTTCTTTTGCATGTGCTTCCATTTCATCCATATTTTGCATCCAATTTTGTTTCTCATGTTGCACCCGTGTTTGCATCCACTTTTACATCCCTTATAGCATCTAAGTTTGCATATTTTTTTGTGTCTATTATTACATCCACCTTTTTTGTGCTATTATTTGTGCCATATCTTATGCCTATCATTGCAACCGACATTTTCTTCCACTATTGCATCCATATTTGCATCCTCTTTTGTGTCCAAGTTTGCATCAAATATTGTTTATGTTTTTCGCATCCCATTTCGAATTTACTTTTACATCCACTTTTGATTTGTCTAGTTTTGCAACTAATTTTGTGTTCACTATTGCACCCATGTTTGGCCCATGTTTACATCCCTTTTTTCATCCAAGTTTTCCTCCTTTTTGCATTCAATTTTGTGTCCCTTTTTTTTACATTCATTGGAGTATCCACATTTGTTTCACCACAATTCATGCTAAGTTTTATGCCTACTATTGTGCCCATGTTTTCTTCCACTTTTTCATCCTTGTTTGAGTCCTATTTTGTGTTCAAGTTTGTATGAACTATTGCATCTACTTTTTCATCCACTTTTGTTCAATTTTTCTGTCTTGTTCTGCATCTACTTATGCTGTGTCCACTCTTCATCCAAATTTATGTCTATTTTTACCCCCATTTTTTTGTTTACTTTTGCATCCATTTTCCAACACACTTCATATCTTTTGCATTGATTATATTTCTTATGAGATTGAAAATTATGAACAACTGATGACAATGTCAATAATTATAACGATGATGATAATGAAGATGATGACGATGACATGAATTTTGATTGTTATGATAATGACAATGACGATAAAGACGATGGGAGTTACAATGACAATGATGATGATGCTAATGACCTTGGCCATTCCTCCAAATTTTTAGATGTTATCATGGTAAAAATCATAATAATTATCTTTGGCATCATCTTCCAAGTCATCATCATCTGATCATCATTATCATTATTTCCATCTTGGTCATAATCAAGAACAATAATGGCATGAATGATGATTATGATGTTCATGATGAAGATGACAAAAATTATGATAAAACTTATATTAGTTATGATGATGGGGATGATGACAATTATAATGATGATGATAATGGTAGTGATGTTGATGATCATCAATCATTTCTAAAAAATAAAGTGGTTATTTTTCTTTCATATATCATGTGTCCTAAGGTTGGTGATATATCTTACGATACCTATAATTATGAACAATTGACGACAATATACAAAATCATGATGATGATGATGATCATGAAGAAGAAATGAATGGTGATTATGATGATAATGAAATGATGACAATAATGATCACATTGATGGTGGTGATGATGGCAATAATGAAGATGATGACCCTCCCTCTAAACTAGAGAGGTACTCATAATGAGACAAAAAAGTACTCTCAAGTTGAAATATTCATATAAGAAGGGATCTAGATTGATAAGCATCAATGATGATTTACATCATCATAGCCAAAATTTTCAAAATAGTAAGTGTTGGCATTATGGCTAAAGTGTTGTCCTTGATGGCAACCCATTCAGGTGATAGATCACAGTACTTCAAGTCAGCAGCAGAGATTGATGATCAGCTATCAAATATTGAAGAAAATAAGGGGTACGCAGGTACACCTTGCATAAGGTGCGTACACGCAGGTCAGTGTTACATAAAGTGTGTACATACCCGCAGTTATCCCGTTCAGGAGGTGCGTACCCCCAGTGCACACATTTCAAGGCAAAGAAATTCACATGTGGGGTTTTCTTATGTTTTACTCTTGGTATTTAGCCGACGGTATTGTGTTATTATGGTGTCGGCTCGTGGTATTGATCCATTTTTTAAGGAAGAGCTTTCCTATATAAAGAAAAGGAGATCATTTGGCTTGAGCATGTCTTTGGTTGAATATCTTATGAGGGCTAGATCTGGTCTAGATCTAAAAAAAGGCGAATCTACTGATGGACTGAGATCTCTTCGGCGCATGTTCAGATCTGTAGATCTGACTGTCTGGGTTATTTCTGAAGTCTTGAAATCATCTATCCCCGAAGGTACGCAGGTACAGTGAGAGAAAATTGCGTACATACGCAGGAATGAAGCGTTTCAGGTGCACCGGTACGCAGGCACAGAAGGGTTTCAAGTGCGCCGGTACGCAGGCACAGAAGGGTTTCAGGTGCGCCGGTATGCAGGCACAGAAGGGTTGCAGGTGCGCCGGTACGCAGGCACAGAAGGGTTGCAGGTGCGTCGGTACACAGGCACAAAAGGGTTGTAGGTGCGGAGGTCCGCAGGCAGTTCAATGGACTTAGAGCGAGGTACGCAGGCTAGCAGTTGAGCAGGATGCATACATAAGCAGGCTAGCAGTTGAGCAGGGTGCGTACTGTAATCAGGCAAGCAGTTGAGCAGGGTGAGTACTGTAAGCAGGCCAGCAGTTGAGCAGGGTGCTTACGTAAGCAAGCGAGCAGTTGAGCAGGGTGCTTACTTCTCTTAAAATCTTTGTTTATCATTGTTGTGTTCTGGGTTTGGTCCTATGATTGTTGATCTGGTTACTACAGTTGATTGGGTGATTCTCTTATACTTGATGATCATTTGATGCTTATGGATCCAGTTTGAAAATTTATGAAAATTTGTCCTTGTAAGAAAAGAAGTAGGGGGTTGTAGCTCCCTTCCAAGAGAGACTGGAAAACGAGAGAGAGTTGTAGCTCTCTGCAGGTTGCAGCATGCGTACTGGTAAAGGACTGCACCAGTACAAAACCATTGTAAAGGGAGTTTCTAATTTGAAAGAAGATAGAGACATATTGCAGCAGGTGGTTTTCACCGACATTGGGTTTCCACCTTACATCTTGTGTTCTTTGGTGTGACTATCTGTTTTCTTTGTTCATGCTCATTATTTTATGGTACTGACATGCAAAACTAATTCAAAGAACAAATAAGGAAGATTTATTAAAAGAATTAGATAATACTGATTCACCCCCCCTCTCAGTATTATTTCCAACAATTGGTATCAGAGCAGGTCCTTCAGAAAAGCTTGATCGCTTGAAGGTAGATCGTTCATCATGAGAAACTACGAGAGAGAAGCATCAATCAGTCCACCAGTTTTTGATGGGACAAACTTCAATTATTGGAAGGTAAGAGTTACTGCCTATCTTCAATCTCTTGGTACAGAAGTTCGGGACATCGTAGAGACAGGCTACGCTTTTCCTTCAGCTACTCCTACAGATGCAGCCGAGAAAAAGAAGTATGAAACAAATGCGAAAGCAGTTAGTACTCTATTAGGATGTATATCTCAATCAGAATTCATGAAGGTAATGCACTATAATTCCGCAAAAGAGATATGGGACAAAATTGTCACGAGCTATGAAGGAGATGAACAGGTAAAGCGTGTTAAACTTCAAACTCTCAGAATTCAGTATGAGACTCTCAAAATGTATAATGATGAAAGTGTGGCTAACTATTTTCTTCGGGTAGATGAGGTTGTTAATTGTATGAAAATTTTGGGTGAAGAAATAAAAGAGGCTATTGTGGTTGAAAAGGTTCTAAGATCATTGTCCCCCAAGTTTGAATCTAAAGTATCTGCAATAGAAGAAAAGGAAAATCTACGAATTCTTACTATGTCTCAGCTACATGGAGTTCTAACTGCTTATGAAATGAGAAAGGGAGGTCCATCAGACAGAAGAGAAGCTGCTTTCAAGGCATCAGGCAAAGGAGATTATTATGAAGCAAGCCACGTCCCAGAAGAAGAGGAAGAAGAATCAAATTTTGTCAGAAATCTTCAAAGGGGTTCTGGAAGGTTCAGAGGTAAGTTACCTTTTAAATGCTTTGCTTGTGGAAGAGTAGGTCATTATGCTACAAAATGTCCTTATAAGGATGAAGGAAAGGAACCTGCTAGATGGAACAAGAAACAGAATGCAAATAAGAAAAGCTACTACACTCATGAAGATAGTGATGGTCTATCAAACAGTGATGAAGATGAACAAGGTAATGAATATAAGTTGTTAATGGAATTTGAAGATGATGATTATATGGATGCTATAGATGTGGATAACCTTTATGATGAAATTACTAGACTCAAGAGATGTATAGAAGAAAAGAACATGATCATTGATACTCTACAATTTCAAATTGATGAAAAGGAAAAACATCTTGAAAAATTAGAAGGTGAAATTGTTGGTCTTAGAAAAGAGATTGAGAAAACAAAATCTATTAATCTCAAGTTTGTCAAAGGATCTGAAACTTTGGATGACATTATCAATGTGCAACGGTCTCCACTAAGAAGATCATCAGGGAAAGCAGGGACGAATTACAAACAGAAACTATCTGGGGCAATCCATCTTAAGGGTGAAAAAAAGCTACAACCAGCCACAGGTAAAATCTTCTCAATTTGGTTCAAGAATACATGACAATAGAAATTACAATCAATTGGATGGTAGATTCGATAACCGCAGAAGTTTCTTCAATGGACAATGTTTTTCTTGCCATAACTTTGGTCACAAAGCAGCTCAATGTGTTGCATATAAAACAATCATGACTAGGGAAGCTAAAAAACAAAGAAGTATGACCGGGATTACAAAAAGGACCTATAACAACTTTTCGGTTCTTGAAAATGAAGTTGAATGTTCTATTTGCAATAACTTTGGTCATGAAGACTCTGAATGCAGGAGCAGGTTTCAGCAGAAAAAGGAACAAGCCTCAAGCACCAAAACATGGAGAATAAAGAAACCACAAACAGAAAGATGTGGGATAGCATTTTATGCAGAGGGATAGGAAAATCTATGGTACATTAACAGTGGATGTTCGAAGCATATGACAGGTGATAAAGAAAAACTTGAGTCATTTTCTGCTCTAGAAAAAGGAAAGAAAGTCTCTTTTGGAAATGATACTCCTACAACTATAAAAGGAAAAGGAATTGCTCAGTTAAAAGAAAAGGTCAAGGCTGGAAATGTTTTGTATGTTGATGGATTGAAGCATAATCTTCTAAGTGTCAGCTAGATGTGTGATCAAAGAACCGAGGTCATATTCAGATCGAATGGATGTCTTGTTCGTGATCTTGATACAGGTAAAACAGTGATCAAAGGCAAAAGAACTCCAAATAATCTGTACATATTTGAAGAAGGACAACAACAATGCTATCTGAGCAAGGATGATGAGCACTGGTTATGGCATCGGAGGTTGGGACATCTAAGCTTTTCACAAATAAGGAAAGCATGCAAATATCAGGCAGTTCGTGATCTTCCAGATATCAAAATTCCTGACAACACCATATGCAAATCATGTCAGTTTGGAAAACAAACCAGAACTAACTTTCCAGAGAAAGAAGGTTCAGCTAGCATGCCTCTTGAGCTAGTACATACAGATACATGCGGTCCTTTTAGGAAAAGAACACCTCGAGGAGAAGAATACTTGATATTATTCATTGACGATTTCTCCAGGTTTGTCTGGTTGCGACTTATGAAGCACAAAGATGAAGCATTCGAAAAATTCAAATCCTTCAAAGCCTTGGATGAAAATGAATCAGGTCACAAAATTAAGTGCCTCAGATCCGACAGAGGTGGAGAATTTACTTCAAATGAATTCTTCGATTTCTGTGAAGAACATGGGATAAGAAGAGAATTCTCTACAGCAAGAACCCCTCAGCAAAATGGAGTTGTGGAAAGAATGAACAGAACAGTCCAACAAATGGCTCGTGCTATGCTTGATGAGTCAGGAACTCCCGCAACTTTCTGGGGTGAAGTTGCACATGCTGCGGTTGTTATTCTTAACAAAACAAATGTCCGGGTGAACAGCACTCAAACTCCTCATGAGCTCTGGAGTGGTAGGACTCCTTCGGTAAAGCACTTCAAAATCTTTGGGAGAAAATGCTATATCAAGAATACTGATGAGTAGCTTGGCAAACTTGAACCTAGAGCAGATGAAGGCATTCTTCTTGGTTACTCTCCACATAGCAAAGCATACAAATGCTACAATAAAAGACTTGGCAGAATTGTTGACAGCATTGATGTAGTGGTTGATGAGAAGGGATACATTCCTAGGCAAGTACATCATGAAGAAGAAGATGAAGGCTACCCCCAACGACAGAATGATGAAGAAGAAGAACCTCAAGAAGAACCAGAGGAGCAAACAAGAATAGAAGAAAAGACTCCATCCAGATATGTTCAGAAGAATCATCCAGAATCTCAGATTATGGGGCAGAAAGAAGCAGGTGTACAAACAAGAAGAACAGTTGCAGAAGCTTCAAGCTATTTGGCATTACTCTCCTCTACTAAACCACAAAATGTGAAAGAGGCATGCAAAGATGAATATTGGGTGAAAGCAATGGATGAAGAACTTGAGCAGATCGAAAAGAACAACACTTGGGAGCTGGTTCCTAGACCAAAAGATAAGAATGTTATAAGGACAAAATGGGTCTTCAAAAACAAATTAAATGAAAATGGAGAAGTAATTAGAAACAAAGCCAGACTTGTTTATAAAGGGTATGCGCAGCAAGAAGGAATAGACTTTGAAGAAACCTTTGCTCCTGTTGCAAGACTTGAGGCCATCCGAATGTTCCTTGCTCTCTCAAGTTTTCAAAACTTCAAAGTATTTCAAATGGACGTGAAATCAGCCTTTCTGAATGGAGACTTGGAAGAAGAAGTGTACATTGAACAACCAGATGGGTTCATTCTTGGAAATGATCCAAATCTTGTATGCAGATTGAAAAAGGCTCTCTATGGTCTCAAACAAGCTCCAAGGGCTTGGTACTACCATTTGGACAAATATCTTCATCAACAAGGCTTTTCAAAAGGATCGGAAGATAGCAATCTTTATATAAAAGTTGAAAATGACAAATTGCTAATACTTGTTGTGTATGTAGATGACATTATTTTTGGGAGCAATGAAGAAGCTATGAGTCAAAACTTTGCCTTGGTCATGCAGAAAGAATTTGAAATGTCCTTGCTAGGAGAACTGACATATTTCCTTGGTTTGCAAATCCAACAAAAAGAAGGAGGAATCTTTTTATCTCAAACCAAGTATCTCAAACAGATTTTGAAGAAATATGGTATGGAAGATGCAAAACCAGTATGTACACCCATGGTCACAGGATGTAGCCTCAGTGCAAATGATGAATCTGCAGCAGTACATCAACCAACCTACAGATCTATGATTGGAAGTTTACTTTATTTGACAGGTACCTACCCAGACATCATGCATGCAGTTGGAATAGTTGGAAGATTTCAGGCAAATCCGAAGGAGACTCATCTTCAGGCAGTGAAGAGAATTTTCAAATATCTTCAAGGGACTCAAAATTATGGCTTATGGTATCCTAGAGATACAGATCTTACACTTCATGCTTATACAGATGCAGATTGGGCCGGAAGCGTGGATGACAGGAAAAGCACAAGTGGTGGTGCGTTCTTTATGGGTTCCAGACTGGTATCTTGGTTCAGCAAGAAACAGAGTTCGATTGCCTTGTCTACAGCTGAAGCGGAATATGTTGTTGCTACATCTTGTTGCACCCAACTCCTTTGGATGATGCAGACTTTGCAGGATTTTCAAATCACTTGTACACCACCAATCCCCATCTTATGTGATAACACAAGTGCAATTAGCATCTCAAAGAATCCTGTTATGCATTCAAAAACCAAGCACATACCAATCAAGTATCATTTTCTCTGGGAACAAGTGCTTGAAAAGAAGGTCAAGTTGGAGTATGTTCCTTCTAAGGAACAAGTTGCTGATATTCTCACCAAACCATTGCCCAGGGACACTTTTGAATACCTCAGGCAAAAGCTGGGGGTTGTTGATGCATCATCTTATTGCTGAACATCTTCTGATTGATGGTACAGGTTCAGGGGGAGCATATAATGCATTATTGGCATTATGGAGGATGTGCAGAAGGAGATCTTGGAAGTAGCTCCAATATGTCTCTATCTCTTTCATGGTGGATTATGGTTATTCGTTGCAGATCTGGTTCATATTCAGGGGGAGCATGTTCTTAGGGGGAGCATAACCCTTTGCCCTTGATGTCAAAGGGGGAGAATGAAGCTGAAGCTTTGAGGTTGCGATCAAGTCCAAAGGGGGAGATTGTTGGCATTATGGCTAAAGTGTTGTCCTTGATGGCAACCCATTCAGGTGATAGATCACAGTACTTCAAGTCAGCAGCAGAGATTGATGATCAGCTATCAAATATTGAAGAAAATAAGGGGTACGCAGGTACACCTTGCATAAGGTGCGTACACGCAGGTCAGTGTTACATAAAGTGCATACATACCCGCAGTTATCCTGTTCAGGAGGTGCGTACCCCCAGTGCACACATTTCAAGGCAAAGAAATTCACATGTGGGGTTTTCTTATGTTTTACTCTTGGTATTTAGCCGACGGTATTGTGTTATTATGGTGTCGGCTCATGGTATTGATCCATGTTTTAAGGAAGAGCTTTCCTATATAAAGCAAAGGAGATCATTTGGCTTGAGCATGTCTTTGGTTGAATATCTTATGAGGGCTAGATCTGGTCTAGATCTAAAAAAAGGCGAATCTACTGATGGACCGAGATCTCTTTGGCGCATGTTCAGATCTATAGATCTGACTGTCTGGGTTATTTCTGAAGTCTTGAAATCATCTATTCCCGAAGGTACGCAGGTACAGTGAGAGAAAAGTGCGTACATACGCAGGAACGAAGCGTTTTAGGTGCGCCGGTACGCAGGCACAGAAGGGTTTCAGGTGCGCCGGTACGCAGGCACAGAAGGGTTTCAGGTGCGCCGGTACGCAGGCACAGAAGGGTTGCAGGTGCGCCGGTACGGAGGCACAGAAGGGTTGCAGGTGCGCCGGTACACAGGCACAGAAGGGTTGCAGGTGCGGAGGTCCACAGGCAGTTCAATGGACTCAGAGCGAGGTACGCAGGCTAGCAGTTGAGCAGGATGCGTACATAAGCAGGCTAGCAGTTGAGGAGGGTGCGTACTGTAAGCAGTTGAGCAGGGTGAGTACTGTAAGCAGGCCAGCAGATGAGCAGGGTGCTTACGTAAGCAGGCGAGCAGTTGAGCAAGGTGCTTACTTCTCTTAAAATCTTTGTTTATCATTGTTGTGTTCTGGGTTTGGTCCTATTATTGTTGATCTGGTTACTACAGTTGATTGGGTGATTCTCTTATACTTGATGATCATTTGATGCTTATGGATCCAGTTTTAAAATTTATGAAAAGTGGTCCTTGTAAGAAAAGAAGTATGGGGTTGTAGCTCCCTTCCAGGAGAGACTGGAAAACGAGAGAGAGAGTTGTAGCTCTCTGCAGGTTGTCGCCTGCGTACTGGTAAAGGACTGCACCAGTACAAAACCATTGTAAAAGGAGTTTCTAATTTGAAAGAAGATAGAGACATATTGCAGCAGGTGGTTTTCACCCACATTGGGTTTCCACCTTACATCTTGTGTTCTTTGGTGTGACTATCTGTTTTCTTTGTTCATGCTCATTATTTTATGGTACTGACATGCAAAACTAATTCAAAGAACAAATAAGGAAGATTTATTAAAAGAATTAGATAATACTGATTCACCCCCCCTCTCAGTATTATTTCCAACAGTAAGGCCTTGACTAACAAGTTTATCTCTCCATTAGATCAGAGCACAATGTTGGGAGGCATAAATCTGGACACCACTGCCTTTCAAGGCACTTACCCCACCAAGATGTTTACCAGGTATGTCCTCACATGATCATTTCCTAATCCACTATCATAATATTTGACACCAGAAAATGTCAATCCTCATGACTATTCTTATCTTGGATTAATGTACTTGACTTATGGTGATTAGTCCTAGTCAATGTCCAAATTCTTAAAGAATATTGGTCCCAGATGTTTATCCAATCCACCATTATCCCTACGAGTGCCTTTACTAGGCTTACGATTGTTAATCCTAGCCATAGTACATGACACATGGATAACATGGTGTCTACCCTCACTCCCTCTCAACCAGGGAGGAAACATCCACAAGCATAAGATTTTCTCAAGAATACCCATCATTTTCGTAGAGAATAACATCATGAATTTGTTTTCATCACATGACGACTTTATGATTAAGAATTCATAGATTTGTGGCAAAATATTTTCGCTTTTGTATTTGTGATGAAATACAATAAAAAAGTAAAAGCAAAAATCATTAAACATACACTATATTGATTTATCTAAGTCTAAACTCTAAGGTTGAAGTGAAAATTCATGTAAATCTTATATCTATGAGTTGTGCCAAACTTATGAAAACCTTATTCCCTGAGTCCTATATATAAGAAAATGAAAAAGAAAGAAAAATAAGGGCCAATAAATGGTAACTCATGTATTCACTCCCTCTTTGGAAAATATATTAATATATACACTCCTAGTCACACTTGATCACATGTATGTGATGGTTAAATCATGAATTCTTCTTTTCTCCTTGCATTTTCACTTCATCATTTAAGAACCTAATTGAGGATCTAAGGAATGTTTGTTTCCTAAGGCTTTCATGTGTACTCTTGGTTTACTTATGTCACACTACTGTCAATTTATGTGACAGAGAGAAATACATAAGTTTGTGGAGTTATTATAGAGGTGTATTGAGTTTGTAACCACACACACATGTATTTCATCTCATTGATCCACATGTGTGGGTTGGAGACTCATTTCTTGACAACTTTAATGGAGACTACTTTGTGGCTTTAATGGTATAGCTTACAAAATATCTTGTTAAACATTTCGATTCATTCTTTCTTTTCCTCGAGACACTTATAATATTGAAGTCACTCCCAACAATCCATGGAGATGGGGAGTATAAATTACTTGTGCTAGAAATAGAATTGAGAAATAGAGGTTTTCCATTTGCGATATTGGAGTCATAGACATTGGATACATGGTAGTAGTCCTCAATGTCAATTAACTAAAATTGTATTGTCATAATGCGAAAAGAGGTAAACATATTGGTAACCTTGATGTATTAATCATTTCAAATAATAACCATTCCACCCAAGTATCTGTAAGCATCAATCACTACTACTTGGAAATTCCTCCCCCATTTTCTAATTATATGAGGTTGAACCTCACTTAATATTTTTTCTTCTTATATCATCATTATTTATGGGTGCTCTGCATACCATTTTTCTTTTAGGAGTTTGTTTTCGCTTACTATTGACGCCCCTCATGTTCCAAGACTATTTTCATCAAAAATTTACATAGAAAGAAAGTATAAAGTGACTAAAAAGAAACATGTCTCAAGATTTAAGTGTTTGGACAATTCCACTTCATGACTCCTATATTTCCTTAACCTGGGACCAAATGGTGAACTTGATGGCCTTAAGGGAAATTGATCAATGAAAATCTAAAAAAGAGGTGATTTTTGACATTATCACATACAATTTAATATACGAAAAAAAATATCCATAACAATTTCATCAATCAATGAATCATTAAAAAAAATATCCAAAACAATTTCATCAAGCAAAGAATCATTGCATTATAAAATACAATCTATAAACATTTTTGGAAAGTTTTGCTAAAACATGCTTAAAAATCAGCATATTTAATATTAATATTTAACAATAATATGGACAATAACACATTTTGATAAATTAAATAACATATTATCAAGCCTAAAAAATGTCACTAACTGAAAACTACAAAGCATGCAACTAATGGAAGTGACCACTCAAGGCCACCACAAGATAATTAATCTATTAAGACCAAGATTAATGGGGACAAAGATCTATAAAGGACAAAGGAAAACCTATTTTAACTTTATTGTTTTATTAGCCTGGTTCAAGATGAACATTTCAAGATATCATGAAGAACATAATTAGTTTTATTGCATTAAGAAAACCCAAGCACATTCTATAACTTAGCAAGAAAGAGATGTATAACACCCATCTCAGCAACACGACACATGACATTAAGTTACTTTACTATATATAATTTAAACTCCTATCATAAAATCACAAATTTAGCATGAATGGAATGTTTGAAATCCATTTTTATAAAAACAAAATATAATTTTTCTTATAGAAAAATATACCAAAAACTAAATATATTTTTCTAGAATAAAAAAATACTAAAACTAAATATATATTTAAAAAAAAACTAAAACATAAGCAAACTAGAATTTGAATTTGACATTCTTGGTCACTTTCGGAAACATATGGTGGAATGTAATCTCTTTATCCTCATATCTAGCCTTTTCCTACAAAAATAAAAGCATACAAAAGTGGGAAAGAGCCATAAAGCATGGGGAAGCTTTTTCCTAAGCACAAAAGCGTCTAAAAAGTGGAAAATACCTTTTTTATATGAGGAAACATTATTCACCCAAAAGATTTTTCGCAAATTGAACTAATGAGGAATTTTGGAAATCTTCATAGCCTCCACTTTCCTATATATTAGAAGCTTGGCCATTGAAAAAATGATGGGAATTTTGTATTGTCACACTCTTGAGATCTGTCTTGAGAGGGAGAGTTTTGGAGCTATGAGTTGGGGGAGGTGATGTTGCAACTATATCTGATTGTTGTAACATTCCTCCAACTCCTTTATTCATATAGATCAGTCGTTCTTCCTTCCATATGTTTCTATTCATTCTTTACTTCTTCTATTTAACTAATGTATGCATGGGTTTTTGGTTTATATTTATTTATTCAATAATATTTATATGTTTTTTATAGTTTTGATTATTAAGATATTATATTGTGAAGGTTGCTTTATTCTCTCTCTTATGTGTAGGACCAAGCTTTGGAGCTAGCTAGGAGCGCTTCTTGGCTATACGAAAAACTCCAAGAAGACCTGCATGCGAGGACTCACAAGAATTCATTCTCTTTTTCTTAATCTATACTCTACATCTTGATCTACTAAGAATCCTAAGCCTTAGAACAACCTTTTTCTTAATTGGTTTGTCCTAGGTTTCTGAGATAAACTGAGAGGGTTTTGTTTTCATCTAACCATGCATTAAATCCTACAGCAAAATGATATTTAGAAAATTTAATATATTTCACTATGTAAATGAACTTAGTAAAATGAACCCATAGAGGTGGTCATAAATGGAAATAAAAGTAAAACTCTAAACAAGAAGCCAAAAGTGGATTTAATCATGGATGAAAAATTGGGAGTAGAATTCGATGTTAAACTAGCCATCAAAACAATATGCAAACAATGACACAAAAAGGTTTTTAAAGTAAAATTAAAAATTGGTGCAACACTAGACACAAAGAAGGGAACAAAATAGGGCATATGAAAGGATACCGAATTGGGTGCAAACAAGGATGCAAAATTGGACACCAAAATGAGGATGCAAAGAATGGTGTAAAATTAGGATGCAAAAAGGATGTAAGAAAAGACACAAAACAAGATGCAAAATGGGACTAAAAAATGGTGAAACCAAGGATGTCAAAGATGATGCATAACTAGATGAAAATTCCAACTAAAATCTAGGTGCAAAATGAGATGCAAATGTGGACACAAAATGTGGCAGAAAAAAGGATGCAAATTTGGAAGCCAAAAAGGATGAAAAACTAGATACCAAAAAGGATGCAAATTTGGACATAAAAAATGGTGCAAAATTGGACACAAAAGAAGAAAAAATGGTGCAAAAATGGGCATAAAAATGGCTCAATTTTGGATGCAAATTGAGATGCAACATTGGATGTAAAATGATGCAACAAATCATTCAAAACTTGGTGCAAAAACAAATGCAAAAGTAGACAAAAAAATGGCTCAAAAGTGAACGTAACAATAGACACAAAATGGGATGCAAAGGTGGATGCAATATATGGTTCAACATAGGATGCAAATTTAGATGCTCAAAAGGATGAAAAATTGGATGCAAGAAATGGTGTTAAAAATGATGCTAAATTGGATGCAACAAATGATGCAAAATTAAATGCAAAATATGGTGCAAAATAGGATGCAAAAAAGGGAGATAAATAAAATGCAAAAGTGGATGCAAAAAATGGTGCAAAAATGCATGCGAAATTTGGCACTAAATCAGATTCAACATATGGTGCAAAATTGGATGGAAAAGATGGTGTAAAAAAGGCAGGAAAATTGGCACAAAAATAGATGTAAAAATAAGTACAAAATTAGAAGCAAAATATGGCATAAGACCAGATGCAAAAATTGGCACAAATTGGATGTAAAAAAAGGCGCTAAATAATATGTCAAAGATGGTGTAAAAATCGATGCAAATTATGACACAAAAATAGAAGCAAAGAATTCCACAAAAGAGGAAGCAAAGAATTCCACAAAAGAGGAAGCAAAAAATGATGCAAAAATAGATGAAAAAAAAGGCACAAAACTAGAAGCAAAACCTGTTGTAAAACCAAATGAAAATCTTGGTGCAAAATATGATGCAGAAAATGATGGAAAATTTGGCGTAAAAAAGATGAAAAATTTGGTGCAAAAAAGGACGCTTTAAAAATTGTACAATAGAGCCAGATTTAGCGCCAGGTTGCTCATCCCAATTGAGAAAAAAATGCACTAGAATCTGGTGCTAAATCTGGCACAAATTGCCTGTTTTGTTGTAGTTCAAGTTAATTAGAAAGTAATATTATAATACACTCGTATCCATATAAGAAAAAGTTTGGTAGATCCAACTAGACAACCTAATAAGACAAAAAAATTAAGCTTGAGTTTGGGGAAACTCCAGCTCATCCACTTCCACTTAGTATTTCTCAGTTACGTAGTGGTGTGAATATTTGTATTACACGATGAAATCCCCAAACTATGTGATGGTGTCAGGCTGAAAGAGGATTGTAGCTTCCGTGGTATCCAGGTACACTGACTTGGAACCATTTTGTGTTTCATTCTTGAGCAAGAGCAACATTGTGTTGATTTGGACAGGGCCACCAATGGACTTGTGCATATTTTGTCTATTTACTTCAAGGTCTTCCTTGATGGCTACCTACCTCAATTATTCCAAGTATTCTTCAATCTCCTTCCTAATCTAATTCTTCCTCTTGACTTTGTGAGTGAGCTAACTGATGGGGTCTCATACAATTTTACGATGAAGACAATATTGTTGTACAAACGTGCATATGAGGCCTAAATTTTGTCAATGAATGAGGCGAGCTATTTATTATTTTGGATGAGAATCTAAACCTTTTCCTTCCCAACTCTTCCTCTTTCCTTGTCTTCATTCCCAACTCATTCGGTGCCTCTTTGTATGCCATTCACCTTTCCTACATGACAACAATAGATGATTGTATAACCTTGATGGTTTTGACATAATCTTTACACTTCTGCTACAACCCATGCAAGTGGAAAATTTCCTTATGCACGATAACAAGCTCCTCATAAATACTTTGCATGGTCCCTCCCAGTTGCGATATTTCACATAGTATCACTGCCTTTAGTTCTTTTAGATAGACCTATGTAGGAGGTATGTTATGTAACCTTGCTTAGAGTCATTCAAACTCTTTACTAGCAGCCTGTAAGTTCTTTGCCAATTTCTTGTTCCCAACCATCAAATAGTCTACATTTGTCTTTAAAGCATCTACAAAGGACAAGTTGGTTTTGGAAATGGCACCTTGATTTCTTCTCGTGTCTGTCACGATCACCCTTTCTCTGATGACTGCAAGAGATGCGAGGTTGTCCAAAACTTGTTTCTTCCTCACTTGTATGATATTTTTCTAAAGTTTGCTGTAAGTCATATTATACATGTCCATAACCGAACCATCATCGAGAGGAAAAATGTCCTCTTCCTCACTTGGATATTTCTCTAGTGGAGGATTGGGAGACTGAATGGTGACCCATTGCGTACTTGCAATTAGGTTGAAATCTTAATTTTGCAGCTCCATTTCCTCCTCCGTGTCTTGGATCTCATTTAATTCTTCAATTTCTTGAGCGAGACCCTTATCCTGCATTTGTTTTCTCTCCTCCTCGAGCTGTCGATGTTGTTGTTACTCTTTAGCTTGTCTTTGCGTCATTTCTTCTCCTATTACCTTTCACTTTTCCTCCTCTTCCTCATTCTACCTTTCTTCCTCCAATCTATTTTTCTCTCATTTTACCCTCTTCTTTCATTCTTCTTCCTACACCCTCATTTTCCTCTTCCTCTCGACTTATATGGCCACTCTCATAATGAATATATATACTTTAATCTTGTGGATTTATTCTCCCCCTGGACTATGCACAACCTTCCTCTTTCCCTTCTCACACACTGGGTTGCATGCTTCTATTGGTGTTGCCTCTAGTTTGATTTCCTTCTAACAGATTTAAATTATTTCTCATATCATCAGTAAGCCCATGTAAGAACAAGGTTTTAATAGTGCTTGGATCAAATTTGTGCTTTGACCTTTAAAGGATATACAGGAACCTCTCCAAGTATTCCTCTAGAGTCTCATCATCATTTTACACAATAGTAAATATTTCATGATGAATATCTCTAGTTTTACAATATTCCTGATATTTTGACAAGAACACTCTCTTCATTTACTCCCAAGAAGATATATTTTTTTCTCCTAGTCCCATGAACTAGCAGAGTTCTACGCCCTTGAGAGTTGCAGGAAACAACTTTAACATATGGGCATCTGAAGAATAATCATAACTTCTACACAAAATATCAAACTAAAAATAGAAATATTTTGGGTCTTCATATACCTTACCATAAAAATGAGGAAGAGCTGATGATGAAATATTTTTCATTTGTACTTCTATATCAGGATCCACAATTAGGAATTTGAAAGTGGAATGTTCCTCATTTACCTCATTTTCACCACTTCCTTATTCATGGTCTTCTATATCTGCCATTGTTGTTCTTCCACACGAACCTCTCTCAACAGGCTAACAAGGTTGACTATGGATTCCAACAGTCTCCTTCTTCCCCTTTATGGGCTATGTCACACCTGGACCACTGCTACCAAAGCCTAGGTGGATTGTTCCTGCGTGATGAGTCTAAGTTTGTTTATACTTTTTGCCTACAAAAGAAGGCCCAATATGAGTTTTGGTTTAAAATTTGTCAATATTTCCTTGGCCTCTAGTGGGCTTCAGACCCCTACCTATTTTAGGCATTCATTTAAAAAAAAAAGACAAAACAAAATTCAAATAAAAAGTGCAATTTTCAAAAAAATAAATCAGCACCTATAAATTCCTTCAAACAATAGAAGCACACCTCAGGAAAAAAATTATAGCAGACTTACCCCTATTGCAAGAAAATGGAAAATTATTTCCAATTCAAATCGCCTCCCTAGTAACGGCACCAAAATGTTGGGTGCAGGAATTGCACTTAAGCAAACTCCCAAGGGTTTCGTAAACTTAGAGACAAAGCACATGCAATGCCAGAAGTGGTATGAAATTTTCCTATTCCTAAACCTACTTCTTAAAGGAAATTCTTGCAGAATCAAACAAAAAACAATCGTAAAGGAAATTGACACCAAAGCAACTCTAGTGCTGGAATGTAAAAGAACAATTTGCAAGTATATAAAGTAAAGGAGTTTTCACACAACTGAAACAATCTTAAATGCTGGAATGAAATGATATGTTCATCTTCATATGGATGGCTAATAGTCTAATAAGTGGGCCCTTGCAGAGATCTATTTCCCTCTTGACATTCCCTCTACACAAACAACCTGTTCTTACACTGTGGCAATCTTCTTGCACTAGTGTAGGTACCGTGTCTCTGTGTAAAAGTATATTTGACCTTCCTTACTTAAGATTTATGTCTTAGCGAAGGTGCTCTAATCTTCAGGGCTTAGAACACTATGTTTCTATGAAAAGAGAACAACCCTTGCATCGAGGCAGATTTTCGTTCACTCAGTTTCGAAATTACTTTCGAAAGGACTGAAAGATGTGCTAAAAAGGAATTGCAACTGCAAATGAAATTCTAGAGTAAATTATCTGTGGAAAAGAAATTCTTTAATTAATTCAATCTCACAAAGGAAGTAAACTTCATGAAATTAAAGCAACTTAAAGGAATCAAGACAGTAGTCTAAGTGATCTGCATGTGTTAACTAACTTTGGTAATCCACTAGAAGTGTTTATTTTCTTTGTTCTTAAGACATAAAATGCAAGTATAACATGTTTACGATAAATGCATGCAACTATTCTCAAATCTTTTGGAGATATACTTTTAATGTTGAAGACAATTATTGAAGTTAGCAGTTCATTCACTTTGAAAATAACTAGAAATAATATGCAGGAAAGTAATTCAATGTTTGTTGCAAAATGAAGACCTGAACCAAAGTGCAAGCAACCGCATGCACTAGTGCAGGAAAGAGCTTCCTGCACGATCTGAGCAAAAGCAAATTGATACAAGGATTGAGAGTAAAGGAAATGTGAGAAAGAAATTTCATAAATGAAATAAATGTAGCCGACTCCCAAAGCCACGTCTCTGCTTCACACTTTAACTACAAAAGAGATTTAAATCAGAATTTCAGAAATAAATATCAGAACCGTCAGACCACGCAGCTGCAAAAGGAAATATTCACATTTTCTGAATAATGAAAGTACACAGCGTAAACCAATTGGGTTGGCTGGGCCCTATCCAACCAGCTCGTTTCCCGTCTAAGAAATGAAAATGATCAGCACCCAAAGGTGCTTCGAAGATAAATTAAACGTTGTGTATGAAAACCCTGGCGGATTTCTTGTATTACTCAATTCAACAAATGTACATAAAGTGTAAGTCTAGCCCCAGAGCTGAGGCGATACCGAGTTTATATAAAAATGAAATTACAATCAATGGTTCGCTAGCTATTCTACCTATGATGTATATCTTATACATCCTTTTGGCCTTAACCGTTTTCCCTAATTATAGACATTTTCTTATTTAGGGATTTCGGCTGAACAAATTAATAGTCGAAATTACAAAATAGGCCAGCAGTTATAATGGAACATGTATCTCGCTTGGTCGTAGACTAACCTTGGAAAACATTCCCTGATTGAACACCACTGGTGTACTTCTTCAATTCATCTACAACTAGACTCAGAGACAAGGATCAAAACCCTTCCTCATGGAATGATCTGGCTCATGGAAATCTCGTACAGTCCTCGTGGCAGTGCAAGAATCTACCTGCACTAGTCATACTTACTCATAATTAATAATAATTTTAACAATTACTTCTAGGAAATTAACATAAGCTACAAGAGGTAAGTAATGGACATGAAATACATTTAAAAATGATTAATAAAGTAGTTTAATAAATCTTAATATAAAATACAAAGCATGTGTAGGAATAGGTAGTTATCTTGGACTAGTGCAAGAAAGAGAGGTTTATGTTGAGATAAAACAGAGGTCAAAATGGCGTAGAAAATAGGGCAATTTGGGACACCAACAATGGTCCAATCCTATCTTTGATCATTGTAATTAGAACCTGCACAGTCAGATAACACAAGCCAACAATCCAGGAAATCTATGCAAAATCATCTATTCACTTTATTCAATATATCAACATGGTATTGAAATATATGAAACCATAACATCATATATAGGTAAACAAATAACTCTTTTCATTAATAGAAATGGAGTGAGTTTCAACCAGAATTGGTGTTGATCTTGTAGAAGAGCTCCTCGAATTTGGATTGTCCTTTCCTTGTCACAAAGTGAACCTCTAATCACCCTAATGCATGGAAATATATCTCTCTCATCGGTAGCATAAAGGTAGAATCACTCTCAAAAATACAACCCTTTGCATATGGATGGAAGTAAATATATAGGCGACGAAGGTAGTTCATGAATTCTTATCCTTTTACCAATCTGGTCTTGAGATCCACTCTTGATGGGAGGATGAGCTCAAGGGATAAGGGATGAAAACCCCAAGGTAGGATAGGATATGATTCAAGACCTTTAACTTAGGTAAATGGTTACAACAGATCCTGGAAGCTTCTAGAAGAGGAAGCTTCAGGATTCTTTTTTGTTTTCATGAATTTGTAGAATCACCACACCACCAAAATTGAGCAACCTACTCGTAATCAACGTAGGTGCATAGTAGGGAAACTTGGTATTCAACGTTGGCTAGTATGGGGCCAGGGTGCATTGGTCCTTAAAATGATTGAAACAATGTGCTTTCAGGTAGAAACTTAGGGATTAGAATGAGTCATGCTTAGGGATTTTTGGAAGGATGATGAGAAGGGGTCAAAGGATGTTGATTGATCCAGTTGAAATCCTATTAATGAGATCTGACAAAATGGCCTATAACATGGCTCTTTTCCTTCCACATGGTTTATTTCTTCCATTTTATCACATAATGGAATGTGATAAATGTGCACATTTCCTTACCAATTGTATATGGTGGTCCATTTAGTTATGCCATCTAGGATGCACTCCCAACCCTTCTCTCAGATCATGGATCTGTCATCCAATTTATTAGTTCCAAAAAACATTAATTTTATTCAAATTATATTCATTAGAACAAAAATAGGGGCATATACAATGGATGTTACAAACCCCACCCCTTAAAGGAACAATGTTCTCAGTGTATTATGTAACTGGAAAGAAAAAATACAAAAATTAAGCTTTGCGAACAACTCTTATATTTACTTATTCATTAAACACAAATGGGTATAACACCCTCATTTGATTAGCCATCTCCCAAGTGGGTTCATAGGGTTTCAAATGCTTCTATTTCACTTTTAACTACTCTATTACTCATTTCTGGAGCATGGTATTTTTTTTGGTCTAGGATGCACAATGGTTCTTATTGGAACTCTCCCTTTCAGTTGACTAGTGTCACAGAACAATAAATAATTTGATTAGCATCATGTACATACTTCTTAACAAAATAAATGGGAAAATAATTATGTGCATTCACTATGGGTGTAAATTACAATCTATAGGCCATCAACCACACCCTTTCCAAGGTCTAAAATCGGCCACAAAATCTAGATTCCAACTTGGCACAAGGCCCCACCTTCACTGAGCTCTTCCTTGGTCTAATGTAGAGATAAACATGTTGTCTCGCTTATAATTTCTTGTGCATTCTCTACTAGTCTGTGGAAAAAAAATTCATATCTTGGGCTACCTTTAATTTCTACTTGATCTTGACCACTTCCTGCTCCATTTCCTTCATCATACCAAATCCAAGAACTACTCTTTTACTCGGTCATTCAAACTGATAGGAATTTTGAATGTATTTCCATATAGTATCTCAAAAGGGCTCATCCCTAGTGACTCATGATATCCATTATTGTATGCGAACTCCAGTGATGATAGGGAATATTTCCACCTCTTTGGATGATACATGAAATATGTTCCCATCATGTCCTCCAAAAATTTGTTCGATCTTCTTGTTTTTCCATCTACCTACGGATTATAGGTAGTACTGAAAGATAATTGGCTTCCAAAACCAACAAACAATTATTTATAAAAGTTATAAGTAAACTTAGCATCTCGATCTGATATAATATTCTTAGGAGGACCATGTATTCTGAATATTTCCTTAGTGAATATCAAGGCTATTTCAATAGATTTATGAGTGTTCTTGATAGTTATGAAGTATTTTTCCTTACTCAGCTTGTCCACATTGACCATAATGGCATCATTCTATTTAGACATCTTTAGAAACCATGTAATGAAGTTTGTAGTTATGACTTCCCACTTCCACTCAAGGATTGCAATTGGTTGTAAACCTCATGATGGATGTCTACATTATAATTTTCCCTATTGGAATTACAAACAGTTGGAAATATATTTAGTGACATTAATCTTCAATCCTAGCCAATAATATAATTTATTTATGGTTGTTGCTGTCACCCAGGTTGTCACCCACTGCTTTTTCAGTCACTAGATGCTTCGAGAGCCAAGTAGCAGTGATGTTTGGTGCTAAATTTTGAGCCAAAGAAGCTATTATATCTTGAACTTAACCTCTCCACTGTCTAGTTATTGGAATAAGATTTCCGGTGGTATATAAAAGTCCAAAAAGGGGTTCCTGGATCAAACGTTAGACCCTATTAAAGAATTATTTTGAAAGACTCAAAAAACAAGGAAAATGGCTAAGGAGAAAAATTGCAATCGAGACTTGAGAGGGTCATTTCATATCACATATCAGCATTCAAACAGGTATGGAGAACTGATGGACCATGAAACAACAATCCACCAATCGCCAATATCAAATATCGGCAGTCGGTGGGTCAAGGAACAGTGTATCGGTGATTGACTATCAGCAGGGTGCCTGAGCATAGGCTTAAGGATTATCTGTGATTCATAAATTTTTGTCAGGGGTGATCTGCGATATAATAGTGTATCTCTAGGGGAGGGCTAAAACACTTTAATGAATGAGATGAATACAAAACCAAGGTGGATCACCCCCTTCTCTCTTCTCCACATGGCATCGACGATCGGCGTGTCGACATGGTTTCAATTTAAAAAGACCTGGAAATCACCAATAATGTGATAAATTGGTACATCAACGGGGGAATGAGAAAACAAAATACAAAGGAAATTGCAAAACAAGAGTAGGTCTCCCCCCTTCTCTCTCCTCCATGTGGCAGTATGACAGTACAGTGGTATCGGCGTTTGGCAGATTGCCAGTGTTCTAAACCCCAAAGACTATGTGGGGGCTGATTTGCAATAGAGTGTTGTATCGCTGAGGAAGGCCAAAATTCATTAACAAATGAATGGCCTATAAAACATGGCCGGGCAGACCTTTTTATCTCTCCTCCAGGGGGCCACATGGTGGCATGCAATTGGTCTTCCACGCTTATAGGGCAGCCGACGTCAACAATGGCATGGTAGTATGGTTTATGAAGTGGTAGAGGACACGTGTCACCTGGTTTTAGTTTTTTCAGGGGTGACATGGGACCATTTTAGTGTGTCGCGTGTCACCACTCAAAGGGTGACATGTGACAACAATTACGTCACCCCTCAGATTGTCGATCACAGTAGTTGAGGGGAGAAGCTAAAGACGATGGAGCCAGTGACTACAATATGTGGGAACCCTTTGGATGTGATAAAGTAGTACGTCGGGGTTTATAAGGATCTCATGTCTGGACTATTGGCCCATGCTATGGAGAAAGAAAAATCTTAAGAAATTGGTACAATGTGATTGCGATGTGCGAGACTCCTCTCCATATGGAATAAATTATTATGACAAGGTCTATAAATATCTCGAATCTAGACTTTCGTCCCACTCCAAAGAAGAAGGCAAATAGTCCCTCCCATCCACAGTTGCAATTGCAATATCTCTTGGTGGGCCCAATTCTATGTATTGGCGATCACAGTTGTCCAGGTGGAAAGCTTAACGAAAAGTGCATTCAGCGTTGATACGTGGGAGAAATAAATAACAAAGGAAAATACCTCCAGAGATGGATCTGAAGACCTTAGTGCCTAAGGGCTCAACGCCTATTCCCAGATCTTGGTCATATGGGGAAAGTCACACGAAGGGCTACAACAAGGGGGGCTAAAAGGGAAATTCGAAAAATCCATGTTTTCACATGTTTTAAAGAAAAAAACCTGCACCTACATGACTGTGTCATTTCCATGGAATGCATCTCACCTACCACATCAATGCACTAAAAGTCCAGTATAGAGCTTCAATGGGAAGATGAGCTGACAATTATGGAACTTAATGGAGCATGGTGTAGCAATAGAGAGGTACGTGAAACTTAGGAAGGTTAATAGATCAATATGGAGCCCCATCCCTCTACAAAGCACATGAATACATCAGTAAGCACTTACAGGTGACCCAACCCCCCATTTCACAGAACAAGTCACCCTCGCAGTAAAATCAAAAGTGATGGGAGTCGACCGAGTAGCACAAGGGGCCACACTATGAATAAATTACATCCTGAGGCCGATGCAATAACAGGATGGGCACAGGGACTTTCATTTACTATTTTTTCTGATTATTTACTTAGTTGTGTCCTATAACATGCCTTCCTTCAAATGGGGCATTTATTTATGTAATATCGTTTTGGGCCACAGAGCCATTCGTGACTAATACAACTAGTTGACCCGACAATTGGGTAGGAAGATAGATATTTTTTCTGTAATGTAGCTTCTTGCTCCCCTCTCTAAATAAATATGGGAAAACAAGACTTAGTTCAGATTTAGAAATTCTAGAGGAAAGACTACATGTTATCATTCCATACTATATTTCCTTTACAGTACAAATCTTTTCAAAATATCAAGGAAACGATGGTGATTCCCTCTTCAAAGGATTACAGTATGTGTTCCCCTTTGTCTAACTTATTTTATGTTCATGCTTCTTCCCTGAATTCATGTAATTATCGTTGCTAGATGTTTTTCAAGCTCCCTCACAGATTCATTAGTATCTATATGTTAATGCACATGCCTGTAGTTGTTTCATAGATTAATTTGTCTAAATGTTTTTTGTGTATATGCATGTGAGGGCTATTGATATTAGATCTTTAAATCTGCAACACATGAATCATAGCTTTTAGTTCTCCCTTCATTCATTATTTTTCTTGTATCCCAAATAAGCATAGAAATCCTTACTGCCCCATGCTCTGTGTGTTGAATACAGAAGTCTTGAAGCCTTATGCTCTATGTGATGGGTTACTCTTGTCTCTTATCCTCACTCAACCACTCTACAAAATATTATTAAGCTATAAGACCTTGAAGCTCTTGTCCTCCACTATTTTTAGGCTTATTTCTGATATCTGAATTAGTGAAGAAGTATCAAAAATCTATGTTTCATTTCTTTGGATTAATGAACCAATATATTTCCTATGTACATATATATCTATAGATCATAAGTGTTGTCTCCAGTTTCCTATAAATCATTTGCAACACAAAATTTTAGATGTGCCCATGCACTAGTCTTGAATTAATCCAATGCTGTCTCTGGGATATACCACATCTTTTGGTGTCGTTGTTGGGGAGCTTATTGAAGGATTCTTTCCCTTGAGATATGACAAGATGAGATACTCTTTGAATAGGTGATCAAAGTCTATTATGATTATGTCCATATCATCTTGGTGACTCCACACCTCTCTCATTATCATCCATAACCCTGGTTTTTAAAAGGCCTCATACTCGCTCATATACATCGCAGCAGAAAGCCCCATTTGTATCTGACCCTGAAAAATTGATTTTTAAGAATGTTTGGAAAGAGAAAACTACCCAGACTATGCTACCATCTCATCAACCTTCAAATTTCCCTCTTCCAATTCTCAGCCTGCTACTACTCAGTATTCAAGACTTACTCCTAAGGCCCTAATATACCCTCATTCCCCTACAATGCTTGTGGTCTTAACCCCAGTCCCTCAAGCAAATTCGAATCTCCCTCCACTAGTCTAGATGGCTCTCCCAGGTTTTTTCCTCAATAAATATGTACCTCTTGACCTTCCCCAAACTCCTAGTGCAATGCCGCAAGACTACCTAAAGCGTCTACCTAAGTTCAATGTGGAATATGATAACACAACACAAAGTCACATTGAAACCTTTAGTGCTTTTTCTGAGAACGTAAATGTGGAACAGTGGGATGTGGTTATGAGGCTGTTTGTATAATCCACTGATGGAGAGGATAGGAAAGGGCTCAAATTCCTACCTGATGCCTCCATCACTACATGAGAGAAACTTGAAAACTATTTCACCTATAAATGGGGAGAAAATAGTAACCATGAGTACCTCCTCACTCAGTTCAATGCAATAAGGAAAAATCTGAAGGACGATACTACGAAATTTATCAAAAGATTCAATAAGTCGTTCAATAACATACCATCTGACATATAGCCTCTCCCAGCTGTAGGTTGAGTGATTTTCTTGGGAGCCTTTGACTCTAATGTTGGGTTTACCCTGAGAGAAAGGAAATCTACCACTCTGGACAAACTTCAGATCGATGCTCTCGAGGTGGAAGAAAATCTAGCCTCGGCAGGGAAGTCGAGGGCAAAGCAGGAATCTGTTGAACCCAAAAGAGTAAAAGAAGAGGCATCCTCCTCTCATCAGGTTGGAGAATCATCAAACCCAAAGTGGGATTATCTAGACAAACTCATCAATGTTTTATCACAAAAGGTTTGGAAGATCGAAATCGAGAACAAGAACCTCTCCAAGCAAAATTCTTAAGTCAACAACTAGGGCTATAACTAGTAATATATAAGGCGTCCACTGCAATTACTTCCAAGAGAAAGAAAGGAGCAACTAGATCATATTCCTCATCCTTTGTACTTGGAAGATAGTCCCAACAAATGATAATGTGATACTAGGGAGATGCAAGGAAATATATATGTTGGTTTTGCTGGAGAGGAACATTAGAATATGGCTCACCAGTAGGCCAGTTATCATAGAGAAGCAACAACGGAGGAAGAAGATATGGATTGTTATTGCAGACAATTTGCATATTTCATGCAAACACAACCAAAATTTAAGTATAATCTAATATCTTCGAAGAAGAGGATGAGAAAACTAGAACAACAAGAGAAATTTTCTCCCAAAATGGTCCCTCCAGCCCCAGACAAAGGGAAGGGTAAGCTACATCCTGACCCACCCAAGACAGGATTCTCTGCAAATAAATAAAGAAATGGTCCTAAGCGACATACAAAAAGAGAGGCACTTTCTCTGTTGACAACTCCCAACAGAACGGGAGAAGGAACGGAGCATGGAGATGCATAAAAGGCCGAACATATGTTCAATATCTAGAAGGAGATGGAAAAGGTAAAAATTCATGTTCCTCTGACTGAGATTTTAATGCACCCTCATTACAAATCTCAAGTCTCCAAATTCATGCACCCAATTGGCTTGGCACCATCCCATGATAGTTTGAACCTCCAGGAGGAGAGGCCAATGGTTGTTTTGGGCCGCATGTGGAAGAGTTGGATCCCTCTACTACACTGATTTATGTGACTTTAGGATATATGACCATTTTTTGCATAACTACATGCTGGATTCAAGAGCTTGACACAACCTCATGCCACTATTAGTAATGGAACAGTTGGGCTTGGAGATCGCCAACCATACAAATACTTATACTCCTTTGCCTCCAAGAGAGTCAAGTGCTTAGGTGTGATAAAGGATTTGGTGGTAAACCTGGCTCAAATCCCAGTGAAAAGTGTGGTAATGGATATAGTGGTGGCTGATATACCTCCTCATTTTGAAATTCTTTTATCTAGATATTGGGGTTCCAAAGTGGGTGGTTCTATCAAACTAGACCTTACTTATGCCACCATTCCCACTTTTGGAGGTGAGGAAAGAAGGCTATACAGAGAATTATGGTTTGTGGAAACTGTGGCCCCAGCTAAAGGCTCAAAGAACTCCCTAGCACATGGGAAAGACAGTGACATCTCTTGCCTATTCTTAGAAGAGGATAAGAACCTCTTATAAGAATCATCAGTACACTTGACAAGGTAGTTAAATTACCAGTATTTAGATGCAAATGTAGTATGGAAGTTATACTTCAATGGAGCAAACTCAAAATATGGGAATGGAGATGGAATATTCTTGGTATCTCTAGAAGGTAGCATGATACCCCTCTCTTTCAAGCTCGAATTTGAGGCGACCAAAAATGTAGCAGAGTATGAATCATTGCTCCTGGGGTTACAAATGGCGAGAAATATGAAAATTGAATACCTATTGGTCTATGGATATTTTGGGCTAGTCGTGAAGCAGATCCGAGATCAATGCCAAGCCAAACACCTAGCCTAAGGACGTACTAAAATGAAGTGTGAGATGAAATTGACAATTTCTTCCTGGCATTTAACATCCAATTTCTTCCCATGGAAGAAAATAGGATGGGTGACTCTCTTGCAGTAGTCGCAAGAACTTTTAGGGCCCCACATAATTGACTTGACATATATGAAATAGAAGTCAGACACATGCCTTCAATACCTAATAATTTCAAACATTAGTAGGTATTCGAAGCTGACGAACAAGTAAAAAGATTCATAGAATTTGTTGTGGAGTTTTGCCACTCCACCATCGATCAGGAAGAGGAAGAAGCAGAACAAGAAGCCACTTCGTGGAAAGACACAATGGATGGGAAAAAAAAATTGCATCTAAAATGGAACACCATCCCTCGTGGACTTGTTCCACTTGAAAGAGTTTTCAATAAAGATGACATAGCATTCAAACCAATGGTCCCAGAGAAGGATGAGCAAGTCGAAGACTGCAACATCAGATTAGAGGAAGAACCACAAATAATCAGGTTGTCTAAAGGAATCCCCTTGCAATACAGACATATGTATTTAGATCTATTCATAACTTATAAGATCTCTTTTCTTGGTCTTATGATGATTTGAAATCATTTGGTATGAATATTATTCAGCATAAGATTCCATTGAAGAATGGGATAAAGCCCTGTAAAAAGAAACTTAGAAAAATAAACCCACTCTTACTCCCTTCCATTTAAAAGGAGGTAAGGAAGTTGCTACAGGCCAATATCAAAGTCCCTCTAAGATACTCTAAGAGGGTGGCTAATTTAGTCCCTGTTTGGAAGAAGAACGAAGAGATAATATTTTGTGTGTACTTCTGAAATTTAAACAGGACGTCCCTAAAAGATAACTACCCTCTGCCCAAGATGGATAATATATTGTATAAGGTAGTGGGTGCAACCAGAATGTCCATGATGGATGGATTCTCAGGATACATCTAAGTGGCAGTCCACCTTGAGGACTAGAAAAAAAATGCTTTCACCACCCCATGGGGGACTTTCATGTATGCTCACATGCCATTTGTATTGATAAACATAAGAGCCACATTCTAGAGAGCTATGGATATAGCTTTCGTGGGCGATCAAGATAAATTTGTGGTACTATACTTAGACGACATCATAGTCTTTTCTAATACTAATGAAGAGCATATACTCCATTTAAAGCTCGTTTTCGAGAAGTGCAGAAGGTATGGCCTCCCTCTGAATCCGAAGAAGTCTCAATTTGTCCTGAGTGGGGGGAAGCTTCTTGGGCACATAGTAGTGTAGGAAGGAGTAAAGACTGATCCTGAACGAGTCAAAGCCATCAACCTTATTCCCTTCCCTAGAAACAAGAAAGAAGTCCAAGCATTTTTAGGGAGGATAAATTTCTTAAGGCAATTTGTGCCCAACTATGTTGAGATACTTAAAGGTATGATAGATATGCTCAAGAAGGAGATTGAAGTTAAGTGGAGATCCACCCCTCATGATTCTTTCAATAGGATCAAAGAAGCTTTGGCTGATGCCCCAATGCTAGTCATCCCCGATTATTCAGTGCTCTTATACTTGTTTTCTTTCGCCTCTCCACATACAATTGTTGTTGTACTATTACAAAAAATAAAGATGGTTATAAGAAACCCATTTCCATTTTTAGCCAAGTCCTAAGGGATGTTGAGCTGAAGTACGATATATTGCATAAACAAGCTTATGCACTGGTCAAGGCACTAAAGTCGTTTGGTATGTATGTATTGCAATCTGAAATCACAACATTTGTCCCAACAACTACAGTCAAAGAGATTCTGGTGCAGTGAGACAACAAAGGAAAGAGGGGCATATGGATAGCCAAAATATAGGAATATGAGCTGGAAATCAAGCCTACACAACTCATCAAACGCTAGGGATTGGCCAAGATTTTGTCCAAATCCAACTGCCAAACTCTAGGAATAAGCCTAATCACAAAGGAGGGTAGCCCAGAGGATGAACATAGCAGAATCAAAATGGTTGAGAAGAAGATCTATTCCAAATATGAGGGATCACCCAGATATAAGAACATTGTTCATTACCTCTTATTCTTAAGATTCTCGTTGGGACTAGATATATCTAAATACTGGAGTCTCAGGTTGCAGGCATAGAAATACATTATATCTAATGGACTTCTCTATTGGAAGGACTCGATGGGGGTATTACTATTCTGTTTGGTTGAGGGAGAAACTCATGAATTGATTGAAGATTTCCATGGGGGATTCTATGGAGGACACTAAAGTTGGAAGGCAACAACACACAAAATCCTCAAGGTAGGATTTTACTGGCCCACGTTGTTTGGAGATGTGTATTCTCATGTCAAGTCACGCCAAAAATTCCAACGTTTTGCTGAAACACAGAGGTTCGCTCCTCTCCCTCTGATTCATGTGCATGCAGAAGAGCCTTTTAGACAGTGGCGATTGGACTTCATTGGAGAAATAAACCCCCCTTATAGAAGCCAACAAAATTGGATTTTAAAAACCACTGACTATTTCACCAAGTAGGTAGAGGCTATCCCAGCTAGGAATGTTGTGGAGTACTAGAAAGGTATGTTTTTAATGATCATTTCAATAGCTTTTCAGTGGGACTTGTGAATCTTTTACAGCGTGAAAGTAGAAAACAATAAAGAATTATGACAAAATATGTGTAATTACTATGCAACACTTAACCGCTGATAGTTGTCATTCTCCTGTGCAGGAAAGGGTAAAAACGAGGAGGTTCTGTTCCAAAGAAAAAGACAAGAACAGGGTAACTTCTGTCCCTTTGATGAAGGACTGAGTGCAAACGAGGCTAAGTAGGTTGAAGAAAACTGGTCCGGAAAAGGAGGAGAAGGCACCAGCTCGACGAAGGAGAAAAGAAGTGATTAAGGATTAACAGTTTGGCAAATCCCTTAAGATCTTCGATCCTGAGGGATCGTTGCTTTATTTATCTTATTGCTTAGACATCTCCGTCGTCACCCTTATATAAAGGGACGGCACTGTTAGCTTTGGGGGATTATGCTTTTATGTAACTTTTTGTTAAAGATTGAACTTTGATCATCGAGTCTCGTTGAACTTGGCTCATTGTACTTTCTGTTTCATGCATTAATATAAACTTGGTGATTATCTTATCTCTGCGTCTGGATTAACTTAAAGCGGTGTACCCTTGAGGCTAAGGGCCCAGCCCCGGAGGACACTTGCTTCTGTATCACTACGATTTGATTTCTACGTGGTTTGCTTATCGTCATTAGTTGGTAATCTGATATGCTTTATAAGTTACATCATATGCTCTGTTAAGATTAGTTCATTAAGGTTCTTTATATTGACTCTGCATTATATCACGAATACTTTTAGAGTTGATTGAATATTATTAGACTTAATTGAACCTTGTTATTATTTTGTTACGGAGCTCTTATGCTGTGTATTTGTGTTGAGGAAATTATCTGAAAGATGTGTTCTTTATGATTCAGGATTAATGATGTTCCATTTTTAAACACAGTTGTAATTCCTATTGATGGTTGGTGTTAAATCAGATTACTTTTCAAGGGTGTTGTGTGTGTGTATGATTTCCAAATGTTGTTCCATAATTAGTAATTAGTGTTGTTCCATTAGTGCGTGTTGCGTGATTTTCTTGGAGAATGAAAGATTGGAGTTTTGATTACAATGAGTGCATTTGAGTTGATAGGATAAAGTTTGATTACTGCTCGCGAGGTTTAGTTATTCGATTGCTGTTCCATTTTAGAATTGTTGTTCCATTTTAAGCATTGTTGTTCCATTCTAGATTTTCTATTCAATTTCTTATTTGTCGTTCCATATTTACCTGTTGTTTCATTTACTCGCATTTGGTGTGAGAGACGATCTGTGGCTGTAGTGAGCCTTGGCATTTACTACCTCACTCCCAGACACTTGGTCCATGCTCTAATTTCCTTTTCATCAGTTTCCAAATGGATGGGCTATTGCTGTCGAGCCCTTGACTGATAAAGTTTCCTAGCTTTAAGAGTGTGTTATTTAGTCATTTGAAGTAACGTAGTCATAGAAAAGGATCCGTTTACTCTTGTATTTTTGCAGAACGCTGTACTACTAGCATTACTCTAACAAATAGCCTCAGATTGAGTCACTCTTTGAAATAACCAAACACTCCCGGATTGACATATTCATGTGAGGTAATTAGAGGTGAAAGAGACCCTTTTTATAGCTCTACATTTTGGCGCCATTGTTGGGGAAAGAGTGTAGCCATTTGTCATTTTCAGAGTAGTGTATGAACCTGCTAGGGAAGAGTTGGATCTTAAAAACGGAAGGTAAGAACCTGCGTGCGGAGCATGTAAAAGCCCTGCTCCAGTCTTCGCTTTCCTAACAGATTTGATGTTGCTTTGTTTGAATAGAATTTAGTAGTTCATTCGAGTGCATGACTAAGAAGAAAAAACGAGAAAAGAATATTAAGCTTCCATCCAAACCCGAAAAAGCTAAGGGGCCAGTGACCCTTGGCCGAACAACTTTCATAGACGAAATCTATAAGAAAACAGAATCTCAACCATCAGTAGGTCCCAGGAAAATCATTTCTAAACAACCTACTAGTTCCCTTCAGGCCACAGGATCACCATCTGTAGCCTTTGCTGAGGTGCATAGTCAAACTGAAGAGCAGGACTTTCAAGAAATTGAAAATTCTACTCCAGAACTATTGCAGGAAGGGAATTTCAGCAACTTTTGTGAAGGAGAAGGAGAAACAGGGGAAACCGAGGAACCAAAATCTCCCATTGGAACAGATCAGCCATTAAACAACCCAGATAAGGGGAGCGCTGTGAAAATCATTGTTGAAGGAGTCCAATCTCCTCAGACATCAGGTATTCCTCTTATCCCAGATAAAGGAAGTGCCATTAAAACTATCCCTGCTAAAATCGTTCCCTCTCAACCTAGGAATACCCTCCTAGATATCCCAGAAGGTTATTGGCATATATTCGACCCTATGGCTCAGAACCAGCCAAATACTCAAACCTCTACATTACAATATCCTATAGTGGATTCTGCAGCAAATGCGCCCATGAAAGTTATCCCTCTTCAACATATCCCTACATTTCACGGTCTCACATCAGAAGATTCGGAAGCATTTTTATTCGAATTTGATGTGTTGTGCAGGGGATATGATTACACCACCAATCCCCGGAAATTGAAAGTATTCCCCTCTACATTAAAGGGGGCTGCTTTAAGATGGTTTATGGGACTAGGTGGTGGGGTCATCAACAATTGGGATCAAATGGAAGAATCCTTCTTAAAAAAATATCAGGATTATTGTAGGTATAGAGAATTGAAAGACGAAATATTCCAAATGACAGCCAAACAGAACGAAACATTAGAAGAATATGTGGAACGTTTTCAATACAATTTACAAAGATCACCTTATGCATCACTTCCTTTACCTAATAATGTGTTAAAAATTGCATTGATAAGGGGCATGAAGGAACAGTGGATTGAAACATTAAACATCATAGGAAAAGGGGATATTTATCAAGAGAATTTTGCTGACATTATTGATTTATGTATCAGGAGTTTGAGAGGCAGCACAAGAATAAAACCAGCAAAATATGATCGGTTTGCAAGAGACAATAAAATATCAACAGAAGGAGTAACACGTGTGGAGATTGGAAATTTATTAGAAAATTTTTTAACTCATATTCTAGGGACACTAACTACACAACTTGATATTATGCAGGCCAAGCAGAAGTAGATGGAGGCAGAATAGAATTTGCCAATCTTCTGCCCCCGATGCAGAAAAAACATAGTCACAAGGAGTTTCCACTGGATACAGTCCAAACATGTGCCATTTGTACAAACGATAATCTTACGGAAAGCTGCCCCTCACTTCCTGGATTAAAAGCAGTATACAAGGAAGCAGAGGAAGAACCAGAATCGGTGTACTTGATCAACCAGCGCCGCTAGTGGCAACCAAGAAAATCTGGTATGTTTTCAGACCCAACCTCTTCTTTTCAGCCTCCACAATATAATATGTGGCAAACCCGTGGCTGAATCAGCCAAGCCAATCTGGTTGGCCGAATTTCCCTTATACTCCACCATATTGGCAAAATAGCCCCTATCCTCCACAATGGACTCCCCCTACTTCACAAGGTTCACCCTGGCAGACAAACTAGAAAAGATCGATGCAACAGCCAGTAGGAACTATTCTGCTCCCTCAACCTACTCTGCCAGCTTTATAACAAAATCCCCAGTCTAATCTGAGACCGCAACTCCCAGCCCAACCCTACCCCAATCCAAATAACAGGCCGGTCCAATCTCTTCAAATCATAGAATCACCAGAAATAGGACCTGACCTACGAGAGTGTAACGATCTTCAATTACGATCTGGACGTATCATTGAAAATGAGGGAGATAAAACAGTTCATATTGAAGATCAGTTATCAAGAGAACATCAGTTGCAACAAGAGGATGTAAATAAGCAGCTGACTCATAATCAAGCAACTACATCCTCTCCCCCATTCCCAGAACGATTAGTCATACCTCGACCTTTACAGTATCTTGAATTTGACATTCTGGGAGAATTACAAAATTTGTATATACAAATACCATTCCTCCAAGCCATTCAAGATATTCCTATATACGCAAAAACTATTAAAGAATTGTGCATAAAGAAACCAAGGAGGAATATAACAACTAATCCAAGAGTCCAAGTAGTCGATACTTTATCTGATCTATTATCTGGGAAAGAAACACCCATTAAATATGAAGACCGAGGAAATCCAATTGTAACTGTTAAAATTTACGGTCAAACCCTGTCTAATGCCTTAGTTGATCTAGGAGCTGCAATCAATATTTTAACAACCACTACCTGTCAAAAGCTCAGCATTACATCTGTAGAACCTACCTCTACTTTGTTAGAATTGGCCGACCAATCTGTGGTTAGACCAGAAGGTACTCTTCACAATGTCATGGTCTCTGTAGATTCCTGGGAATATCCAACCGATTTCCTGATAATTAATCCAAAAACGGGACTTGATGGACGCCCGCTAATCCTAGGTAGGCCTTGGCTTGCCACCGCCAATGCTTACATTGGTTGCCGGCAAGGAAATATGACCATAGACAAAGGACCTGATATCAAGAATTTGGTTCTATACCCTCCAGCGTAACCAAGTCTCACAATAATTAAAACTAATAAGTATCCTGTATCATACCTTACTGATAACATTAGATCTCCATTGACTATACAAGGGGCACTTGATTTTAAAGATCAAACAAAAGATGATGCCATTAACAACTTCATTAGTCAAACTCAATCCGGATCTTGCACACAATGTCACATGATAGAAGCAGCATTTGATAATGAATTAGAATAAGATCCTCTGACAGACACACATGATCAAACAATACCTGTTACTTCTGTCGCAAATAGTAAAATTGTGGAAATTGAACCGGGAAAAATTTTAAATATCAATGCCAACCTCACATCTGAACAAGAAACTAAGCTCATCCATGTGTTAAGAAAATATCAACAAGCATTTGCATGGGATTACCCTGATATCAAAGGAATCGACCCACAATTGTGTACACACCACATTTATATAGAAAAAGATGCTAGACCTGTCTGTCAACCACAGAGAAGACTTAATCCTCATCTAAAGGATGTGGTAAAAGTGGAACTTTAGAAACTTTTAGATGTCAATTTTATTTATCCTATTTCTGATAGTAAATGGGTCTCTCCGCTTGTGGTGGTACCAAAAAAGAATGGGAAATGGATAATTTTTGTGGATTACAGGGAACTCAATAAAGCAACACAAAAAGACCACTTTCCTCTCCCATTCATAGACCAAGTGCTAGATACTTTGGAAGGAAAGAAATTATTTTCCTTCCTGGATGGCTTCAGTGGATACAATCAGATTCAGATTGCCCTTGAAGACCAGGACAAAACTACCTTCACTTGTCCTTGGGGAACATTTGCCTACCGAGTTCTACCTTTTGGCCTATGTAATTCTCCTGCTACATTCCAAAGGGCTATCCTTAGCATTTTTGTAGATTTAATAAATGATGGACTTGAAGTATATATGGATGACTTTACACCCTATGGCGATGATTTTGATCCAACACTAAATACCCTAGAAAAAGTCCTACAACTCTGCATAGCTACCAGACTTTGCTTAAGCCACGAAAAATGTTACATGATGATGACTGAAGGACTTATTCTAGGACACTATGTTTCAGCAGCCGGCATTCAGGTAGACCCGGCCAAAATCCAAATACTTTTGCTTATTCCCACTCCTACTACTCAAACAGAGGTACGTAGCTTTCTTGGATTTTCTGGATATTATAGACGATTTATAGAACATTATTCACACATTGCTGCACCTTTATATGCACTAACTGGTAACATTGATTTTCTTTGGACAGAAAAATGTGAACGTGCTTTCAAGGATTTAAAGAAGCTCGTATCCACAGCCCCAGTCCTTCGAGGACCAAACTGGGATTTGCCATTTCAGATATTAGCTGATGCCTCAGATGCAGCCATTGGCGCAGTCCTTGGGCAGGAAGAGGATAAAAAAGCATATGCTATCTATTACATCAGCAAAAATTTATCCCCTACTGAATTAAATTACATTTTTATTGAAAAAGAATTCCGAGCTGTAATACATGCTGTCAATAAATTTAGACATTATATCACAGGCTATCTTGTTATCTTGTATACGCATCATTCTACCATAAAATATTTATTAAATAAGCCTGTCACAAATGCCAGAATAACTAGATGGTTGATCTTATTGCAGGAATTCGATATCACAATCAAGGACCGGCCCGGCAAAGAGAATCATGTAGCCGATTTTCTCTCAAGAATGCCAAATCCAATCGATGCAGGAGCAGTTGAAGATCAATTTCCGGAAGAACATCTATTTGTTGTTGCCATTTGAACATCTTGGTATGCTGATGTTGCCAATTACCTTGCAGTAGGTAAACTACCAAAACATTTAACCCCTAATGAATGAAAACAGATTGTTCAGAAGAGTACTCGATTCTCCTGGAGTGGGGGCTATTTGTTCCACATAGGGGCAGACATGCATATCAGGAGATGTGTTCGAGAGATGAAATCTTTGACATCCTAAAAGCCTATCATGACGGACCATGTGGGGACACTTCACTAAGCGTAGAACAGGACACAAAGTATTACAGATAGGATATTATTGGCCCACGATTTTCAAAGATGCAAAGAAATTTTTCCAAGCCTTTGACAGCTGCCAACGAGCAGGACGTCCTAGTCAAGCTGACGAGATGCCTCTCAAACCACAGTTAGTCATCGTAACATTCGAGTGATGGACTCTTGATTTCATTGGACCCATCAACCCCTCATCAAATCAGAGAACATATATCTTGGTGGCAATAGAATATGTCACCAAATGGGTTGAAGCAAAAGCATTACCAAGAGCCACAGAAGACTCTGTCATACAGTTCTTGTTCCATCTATTTATACGTTATGGCCTTCCAAGGGAAGTAATTACAGACGGAGGACCACAATTTGCTGGCAATAGATTAGCTGCAACACTTAATAATTATCATGTCCAGCACAAAATCACTACTCCATATCACCCACGGGCGAATGGACAAGTAGAGAGCAGCAATAAGGTAATAGAATCAATCCTAACGAAAACCATAGCGTCACATAGGCGTGATTGGGCTGCCCAACTACCTGAAGCACTATGGGCCTATAGAACAACATGGAGAAGCACCACTGGTTACTCACCTTATCAATTAGTGTTTGGAAAACAACCCATTTTTCCTATACAATTTGAAATCCAAACATTACGAACAACACAGGAAGTTGCCTTAGATCTAACCGAGGCACAGATTAATTGACTACAGCAGATCAATGAATTGGAAGAAATTAGGCTCTCTGCACTACAAAATACAGCATTAATTCAATAGCAGCGAGCTAAATGGCATGACGAGCTCACCAAAAACAAAGTTTTCCATGAGGGAGACTGGGCTCTGTTATATGACTCTCGGTTTCAGGACTTCCCTGGGAAACTCCAGACTTGTTGGTTGGGACCATACAAAATCCAGAAGGTACATGAAAATGGTACCATCACTTTAATCACCATCGACGGTTTTGGATATGCCTTCAAAGTGAATTGCCACCGAGTTCGTCTCTATCATAAACCACTCACTCGGGAATCCTTCTGCCAACAGCTACGCAAAGACAATGATATGGAGATTTTAGGAGAGGAAGCGAAGTCTTCCTCACCTGTAATTCATTAAGGAATTCATTTCTTTTTACAATTTGTACATAATCTCTTTTCTTCAAACTCGTTCGTGTACATATGTTTGAGCCAAATGTGTTCTTTTGCACAAAGATTTCGATTTTTTCCGTTCCTGAAACGAATGGCATTTGGGTGTTTCTGCTATTCCTTTTCAAAAGGAACAACATTTTTTATTCCTCGATTTTTCTACTGTTCCTTTTCAAAAGGAACAACACTCTTGATTTCTTTCTGCTGTTCCTTTTCAAAAGGAACATCACTTTCGATTTTTCTGTTGTTCCTTTTTAAAAGGAACTGCACTTTTGATTTTTCTGATGTTCCTTTTCAAAAGGAACAAACACTTTTTATTTTCCTGCTCTTCCTTTTCAAAAGGAACATCACTTTTGATTTTCCTGCTGTTCCTTTTCAAAAGGAACAACAGTTTTGATTTTTCTGTTGTTCCTTTTCAAAAGGAACAACACTGTTGATTTTTCTGCTGTTCCTTCTCAAAAGGAATATCACTCTTGATTTTTGTTGTTCCTTTTTCAAAGGAACGGCGTTTGCTTGTTTTGCTATTCCTTTTTCAAAAGGAATGACGTTTTCTTGTTTTGTTGTTCCTTTTTCAAAAGGAACATCATTTTGAGTGTGTTGATGTCCTTTTTTTTTCAAGAGATAGCATTTTTTTATTTTTTTGTTGTTCCTTTTTCAAAAGGAACGGCATTAGTGTGTTTTGTTGTTCCTTTTTCAAAAGGAATGGCATTGGTGTGTTTTGATGTTCCTTTTTCAAAAGGAACGGCATTTCCACTTTTGAGACCTATGTTCCTTTGTTGTTCTTCTCTCAAAAAAGAATATTTCTTGCATACTTTCTCTCCTTGTGAAATAGCTTATCCCTTTTGCTGATCCAAATTTGAGGATGCTTCTGTTCTTTCAAAGTCTTTTAGAGACAGCTATGCACTTATGCAATGAATACAAAATCACAACATACTAAAATCAGGAAATTATAAATCGCTATCTTTATAAGGCTCTGTATTGGTAAGAGGACAGAAGGAAGGACATACTTATCTTTTGTTGTCATTGTCTTACTAATTTTTCCCTGATTGGTTATCTCTATCATGCCATTCTTTTTAATCCTCTTTGATTTTTGTTTAGGAATAAGAGCAAAGGGTTTATATCCTCCTATTGAGGTGATAAGACTTCTTCCACCATTACTACTCTTAAGGAGTGATGAACCACCCTTTGTGTATATATAAGGAAAAATGCTTTATGAAAAAAGAAAGTAAAAACAAATGAATTATAAATTGTCAAATGCACGATAGGGGGTCTCATCAATAGCCAGCCTACCATGATCATGAGGATGGAAGTGAAGTGGCATTCCCACTATGGCCACCACACCAAGAATATGGTCCAAAAGGTATATCAAATAAACAAACCTTGGAACAGGAGGTCTCATCACAAGCCAGCCTGCCCACTCTTCGCCCCCTCCTCGTGAATGGCATTATGGCTAATTGGTTACCAAGCCAGCATAATGGCCGACACTTTGACATTACATTCCTTAATACGCACATAAAGGATCATGGTTCCAAGGGTGAAATAAACAACTCTGCCAAGGTTGTGGACACCTGTCGGCAGCAGAGAACTGTTAATGGTATCGAAGTCACATTGATTACACCAATAGATAGGATACTAATACTCTTTTGTTTCTTATATCTTAGGCACTAATCATACATTATTTCCTGACTTATATATCGCATGAACATTTATTACACCAATCATGGAAAAGGAGGTGACAATGACCACTTGAGATTTGGCGAGTACGACAGACGTCCTATCCCCCGGCCTCGCATCATATCACAACAGCCTCTTACGTAATACGCGATCCAACTTTACGCCTCGATTTCGGTAATCTGTTGTTTTTCTAAACATGGCATATTTTCATACACTGTTCCTTTATGACTTGGTTACAGATCGGGTGTCGCTCCTTTCTTTGATGGCTGGGACAGCCTATCGCATTATGGGGGGGGGGGGGAGGTTAACCTCATTATTCCTCGGGTTATGTGTCAGCTCACTATTTAGGAAAGATAGTGTACTAGGAAATGGAACGGTTTAACGACATGATATTTCTATTTTTTTCTACACAAGTTGATGTTCATAAGTCATTTCTGTTGCATACTCTGTGTTTTTTCTAAATCCTATGATTATTACCCTCTTTGTGTTTCAAACAACACAAGCAACTGCTATTCCATTGAGAATCCATAGTGAAACCATGGGAGGCAGTGCAATTCGAAGCGAACCACAGGAGTTGACAGTCTCCGCTACTGCTCGAGAGATCCTGGAAAGAGCAGGATGGCTGACTTATCTCAGTCGCCTGCAGGAGTCCAATGAAACAGTGGCGATGGAATTTCTGCAGAACCTGCAGGAGGGTCACTCCATAGTGAGGGGGAAGAGGATAGTGGTCGCCGATGATATAATCGCAGAAGTCTCGGGACTACTAGCCACTGGACCTGTATGGACACTAAAGAAGGAAAGACTACAGAAGATCATGGAAATTTTCCAGGACGAAGGCCAGAGCTTAACGATTAAGGGGAAGGGAGTTCTGTCGGCAACACTAGGAGAACCCTCGGAAGAGTTAGCAAGAAAAGTACAAAGCTACATCACCTACGAGGGGAGAAAAGACGTGGTAAAGCCACGACATCTTAAACTCTTAGCTGTTCTAAAGTAGAAATGCTCTGTAAATCTTCCTGCACTTTTGAATTCATTACTTCATGACATCGCACGAAGCCTAAAAAAGGCACAACATGTAGAGTCAATTGTCAACCACCATGGATTAATCCAACTAATAGTTAGTCATAGCCTCACCCAGCAGCAAAGCAGCTGGGAAGAGCTAATTGCAATAATTGAGGGGAGGGCGACAGCACCTTCCCCAAAACGTAAAAATACTACAAGCACACCAGAACGTCCGGAAAAACGCAGAGAATTAGGAAAACAAAAACATGTTGCGAGCACATCTGAATGACCAGAAACATGCCAGGAATCAACAAAGCATAAGCATGACATTGATACACCGGAACAGCCAGAGAAATGCAGAAAATCAATCCGGTTAGCCCGGATAAGAGGAAGGATGGAAAAACTCCAGGAAAGCACCAGCCAGCCAGTGGTAATTGAGGATGAGCAACCCTCACGGCCAGAAGTAGAAGAAGAACAAGTTGAAGGAGAAAAGAAAGGAGAGGCCGAGGAGGTCGAGCAATCCGAAGAGGAAAATGAGGAAGCAGCTGAGCCTCCTGAAACAGAAGTTGAGCCTCCTGAAATAGAAGCTGAGCCTCCTAAAACAGAAGCTGAGCCTCCTAAAACAGAAGTTGAGCATTCTGAGGCAGAAGCTGGACAATCTAGGCAGGAGGAGGAAATGGGACAGCAGGAAGGTAGCCCACCATAGGACCCAGTGGGAGAAGATGAATTGGCCACAATCTTGGCCAATATGGGTGAGTATGGCCAACCTTCCACTCCATCATACCTCTGTGACAAACCCCAGGAAGAAGATACATCCGAAAAACCATATGCAGAAGAGGCAGAAGAAGGAAATCCGCCTGTTCATGATGAAAAGGAGATAGGAGACACTGAACGGGAACAATCTGTTCCCAAGGCACGAGAGGAAATTTCGGAGGAAGTAGGGATAGAAAAAGAAGTCATGGAACCAGTTAGGGTTCCTACCCCAGAACAGCCAGCACAAAACAATGAAGAAGCACCCCAGGAGAAAGATCCATGGACTAGTCACGGCCCAGAACGCAGCAGAAAGCTTGTTGTTCCTTCTAATAAAACATCGGAAATTAGAGAATTACGAACGAACATAATATCCCAGCTCCACCAGCAGATCAGGATCCTGAAAGCGAGGCAGAGGGTAAGGAAGACCGCTGGGAAGAAAAATATGACCACTGCAGTAAAAATCCGCAGGATAAAGAGGCAGAGGACCAAAAATCGCCCTGCTGATCAAAACCCTGTTGAAGATCCAGCTGCTGTTCCAAATGAGGCTGAAGGTCCAGCTGTTGTTCCAAATGACGCTGTGGAACAGACTGCCGTTCCATTTGAAAAGGAACAGCAGCAAGCTGGTATTCGTGTTAAAAAATAAATGGACAACAAGGAAATTCAAACAGAGGCACCACCCTCAGGGGTGATAAGGGTTCTGAACTTGAAACAATGCAATAAGAAAGTTCAGGTTAAACTCTTGGCCTCCACTGATGCATGGAAAAGAGATCCAACCTTGCACTAGGGATTGAAACAGGCTCAGCAAGAAATGGAGAGCCTTAGAGAGCAAACAGTCCCTCACGAGAAGTATGAAGAACTCCAACAACAGCTAAGGAACGTCAACCAATCCGAAAGCCAGACCTTTGAAGGGTGGCGAAAGGAACAAGAGAAAGTTGTAAAGGTAACCCGTAGGCTAGATACTGTTATCAAACAAATGGATACCTTGTGTTCTTTATACAATGACGTTTTAGCATTTAGGGCCCCTACCAAAAACTATGCTCTGTTTTTATTGGAATGGTACTTACAATTAAAAATAAAAGTTGTTAAAGCAGGCGCCCCGATACAAATTAACATTGTCACTGACTTTATATATTGTTGTAAACATTATGGGGTGAAGGTCCAAAGATTGCTATGTGAATTTTATTTACACAACCTCGTGCTAGATCAGGAGACTGAGCTGAACCATGGGCCTTTTGCTGGGGACATTCAATTGCAAGCATTCATCTCATTCGGGGTTAATCAGATTAAATGGCTCAAAGCCTATAACACTTTCCAGAGGCAGGAAAATGGCCTAGACTTGTGGGTAAGGGCTGAGCCTAGGGACCCATTACGATTGTGGAAAGCACATAGAAACCTCATGAGAACTCCGGGTGTCATCGAAACATTAGGACCCATGCACGAGGCACTCATTCGACAAAGTTTACAATATTTTCTTTCTATCAAAGACCTCGTTATTGATGCAGCCAAATTCCGGTACTGAATCTCTAATCCAAACATCCAGCTCAGGGAGCCATTTAAGTATGAGAATTTTCAATTAGCTGCCAACCGTTTGAACCTCTATGGCGAAATAATTTTGAGGGTAGGGCCATCCTGGTTAGGATATAGATTCCGTAGTCCAATTATTTGGCACCCTACACCCAGATATCAAGCCCTATATGAGATGCCTGAGGGACAAACAAGCCAGTTCTTTGACTACCTAGTCACTCACCATGGCTGTAGGCCTCCACATGAGATTCCTTCTCCAGCCTATTCTCTCACTGCTTTGCATGTCAACTACAACATTTTCATGAGGGCATGAAACAGGGTAAGCAAGTGGGTGTGTGGAGTACTAAAAAGGTATGTTTTTAATGATCATTTCAATAGCTTTTCAGTGGGACTTGTGAATCTTTTACTTCGTGAATGTGGAAAACAATAAATAATTATGACAAAATATGTGGAATTAGTATGCAAGACTTAACCGCTGATAGTTGTCATTCTCCTGTGCAGGAAAGGGTAAAAACGAGGAGCTGTTGTTCCAAAGAAAAAGACAAGAATAGGGTAACTTTTGTCCCTTTGACGAAGGACCGAGTGCAAACGAGGCTAAGCAGGTTGAAGCAAACCAGTCCGGAAAAGGAGGAGAAGGAACCAGCTCGGCGGAGGAGAAAAGAAGTGATTAAGGATTAACAACTGCTTTATTTATCTTATTGCTTAGACATCTCCGTCGTCACCGTTATATAAAGGGACGACACTGTTAGCTTTGTGGGATTATGCTTTTATGTAACTTTCTGTTAAAGATTGAACTTTGATCATCGAGTCTCGTTGGACTTGGCTCATTGTACTTTTTTTTTCATGCATTAATATAAATTTAGTGATTATCTTATCTCTGCGTCTGGATTAACTTAAAGCGGTGTACGCTTGAGGCAAAGCGCCCGACGCCGGAGGACACTTGCTTCTGTATCACTACGATTTGATTTCTGCGTGGTTTGCTTATCGTCATTAGTTGGTAATCTGATATGCTTTATAAGTTACATCATATGCTCTGTTAAGATTCGTTCATTAAGGTTCTTTATATTGACTCTGCATTATATCACCAATACTTTCAGAGTTGATTGAATATTATTAGACTTAATTGAACATTGTTATTATTTTGTTACGGAGCTCTTATGCTGTGTATTTGTGTTGAGGAAATTATCTGAAAGATGTGTTCTTTATGATTCAGGATTAATGTTGTTCCATTTTGAAACACAGTTGTAATTCCTGTTGATGATTGGTGTTAAATCAGATTACTTTTCAAGGGTGTTGTGTGTGTATGATTTCCAAATGTTGTTCCATAATTAGTAATTAGTGTTTTTCCATTAGCGCGTGCTGCATGATTTTCTTGGAGAATGAAAGATTCGAGTTTTGATTACAATGAGTGCATTTGAGTTGATAGGATAAAGTTTGATTACTGCTCGCGAGGTTTAGTTATTCGATTGTTGTTCCATTTTAGAATTGTTGTTCCATTTTAAGCATTGTTGTTCCATTCTAGATTTGTTGTTTAATTTCTTATTTGTCGTTCCATTTTTACCTGTTGTTTCATTTAATCACATTTGGTGTGACAGACGATCTGTGGCTGTAGTGAGCCTCGGAATTTACGGCCTCGCTCCCAGACCCGTGGTCCATGCTCTAATTTCCTTTTCATCAGTTTCCAAAGGGATGGGCTATTACTGTCGAACCCTTGACTGATAAAGTTTCCTAGCTTTAAGAGTGTGTGATTTATTCATTTGAAGTAACATAGTCATAGACAAGCATCTGTTTATTCTTGTATTTTTGCAGAATGCTGTACTACTAGCATTACTCTCACAAATAGCCTCAGATTGAGTCACTCTTTGAAATAACCAAATGCTCTTGGATTGACAAATTAATGTGAGGTAATTAGAGGTGAAATAGACCCTTTTTATAGCTCTACAAATGCCACTTATTCAATGGTGATAAAATTCCTGGCAGAGAACATACTGTCCCGTTTCAGGTGTTGTTTTAAAATTATCATTGATAATGCACAGGTTTTCAAATCTACCAAGTTCACCAACTTTTGCCACAAATTCAACATCATTATTAGACACTCCACTACATACTAACCTCAAGGGAATGGATTAGCTCAGTCCTCTAATAAAGCTATAGTGAGAGTTCTAAAGAAGATAAACTCTGAAAATCAAAGGAACTGGAACTCCCAACTAGAGTTTTCTCTATGGGACAACCATGTCACACCCAAATGATCCACTAGAAAATCACCCTTTGAACTAGTATATGGCAAGGTTTTTGTCTTCCTTGTCCAATTAGCAATACGAGTAGATAATTTGCTACGAGAATCCGATGAAGAACCAAGCGCCTTAACCAGAAGAAGAAATAAAATAGTGGAGATTCACGAGAACAGAGAGCAAGTGGGGATCAAACTGTCAAACTATAAACAAAGGATGAAATCTCTGTTTCACAAAAAGGCTAAGGATAGACCTCTTTATCAAGGAGATTTGGTGCTCAGATGGGATTTTAGCTGAGAGGACAAAGGCAAGTATTGGAAATTTGATCCAGTATGGTTGGACCCTTTCAAGATTTCAAAAGATAGGGGAAACAACACTTACATGCTTGGAAACATGGATGGTGAACTGCTAGAAGTTCCTGTAAATGGCCAGCTCCTAAAATTTTATTTTCAAAATTAGAGATATATGTCTCTTGTTCATTGTAAATATCCAGTGTGTGTTGAAATTGTTATTTGAGTTTTTTAGTTTATTATAAAAAAATTCCTTTTTTCACAGAATTATATTATGTTTAAGGATAACTCCATGCCCAATGGAAGGAAAGAATATTGGTCTACAAGTTCTCAGCACCTTACCAGCAAGACACTGTCCCCAGTAGGAGTCAATGTTGTAACCCATTTCTTTTTCAGTCACTATATGCTTCAAGAGCCAAATAGTAGTGATGTTTGATGCCACATTTTGAGCCACATAAGCTATCCGAGCTTGAGATTACCCACTCCATTGTGAAGTGCTTGAAATGAGATTTTTGGTGGTATATAAAAGTTCAAGAAAGGGTTCCTGGATTAAAATTTAGACCCTATTGAAGAGTTCTTTTGAAAGACTCAGAAAACAAGGAAAATGGCTAAGTAAGGAGAAAAATTGTAATCGGGACCCAGGAGGCGCATCGCATATCGCATATTGGTGTTCAGAAAGGTATGGAGAATTGACAGAGCGTGAAACAATGATCCACCAATCATCGATATCACATATCTGTGGTTAGTGTGTCAAGGCACAATGTATCGGCATTGGCTATTAGCAGGGTCCTATGACACAAGGTTAAGGATTATCTGCGGTTCACAAGTTTTTGCGGGGGTCGGTATACGATATAACGGTGTATCACCAAGGGACTGGTAAAACACTTTAAATAAGGAAATGACTAAAAAACCAATGTGTATCACCCCCTTCTCTCTCCTCCACATTGCATCGGTGATCACCGGGTTGACGAGGTTTCAATTTAAAAAGATCTACAAACTGCCGATAGTGTGATAAAGTGGTACATCACTAGCGGGGCAAGAAAACCAAATACAAATGAAAGCAGAGAAAAATAGGAGCAGGCTGCCCCCTTCTCTCACATCCACGTGGTAGTACGACACTACGATGGTATTGACGTTCAGTGATCAGCGAATTGGCGGTGTTCTGACCGAAATTCATTAACAAAGGAATGGCTTGTAAAATAAGGTAAGCCAGACCTTTTTCTCTCTCGTCCAGGGGGCCACGTGATGGCATGCAATTGGTTTTCAGAGCTGAAATGGCAATTGATGTCAGCAATTACATGGCAGTAGGGTCAACGACGTGGCAGAGCACACATGTCACTCATTTTAGTCTTTTTAGGGGTGGCATGGGACTATTTATGGGTGCCATGTGTCACCACTCACAAGGTGACACATGGTAATAATGATGTCACCGCTCATATCAGTGATCGTAGTAGCTGAGGGGAAAAGCTAAAGACGATGGAGCCAAAAACTACAATATGAGGGAACCCCCTAGGTGTGATAACGAATTACATTGGGGTTTATAAGAATCTCACATCCGGACTATCAACCCATGCTATGGAAAAAGAAAAAGCTTAAGACATTGGCACAATGCGATTTTGATGTGTGGGACTCCTCTCTGGATGCGATAAATTATTATGGAAAGGTCTATAAAGATATCGCATCTAGACTATCGACCCACTCCAAATAAAATGGCAAAACTTTCCCCCCTCTCTGCAGCTGCAATTGCAATATATCTTGGTGGGACCAATCCCGTGTATCAACTATTGGAGTTGTCCAAGGGGAAATCTTAACGAAAAGTGCATTCAGCACTGATATGCGGTAGAAATCAATAACAAAGGAGAAGGCTTCAAGACACGAATTTGAAGGCCTTAGCACCTGAGGGCTCAACCCCTAGTCCCAACTCTCAGTCATCTGAGGAAATTTACACAAAGGGATATGACAAGGGGGGATAAAGGGGAAATACGGAACATTCCTGTTTTCACCTGTTTTAGAGAAAAAAACCCACATATGTGTGATTGTGTCATCTCCATTGAATGCATCTCACCTACCACATCAACGAATTGAAATTGCAGTACAGAGTTTTAATGGACATATGAGCCGACAATTAAGGACTTTAATGGAGCATGTGAGCCAGCCAAGCAACACAAGGCGCCATACTACAAATAAATTACATCCTGAGGCCAATGCGATCACAGGATGGGCACAGGGACTTTCATTTGCTATTAGGTCTCATTGTTTACTTATTGTTTCCTGTAACATGCCTTCCTTCAAATGGGGAATTTATTTCTATAATATATTTTTGGGCCACAAATCCATTCACGACTAATAGAGCTAGTCGACCTCACAACTGAGTAGGGAGATATATATTTTTATTGTAATATAGCTTCTTTCTCCCCTCTCAAGATAAATAGGGAAAAGGAAGGCTTAGTTCAGGTTCATAAATTCTAGAGATGAGACCGCATGTTATGATTTTAGACTGTATTTCCTTTGAAATACAGATATTTTTAGAATATAAAGGAAACAATGGTGATTCCATTTTCAAATTATTACAGTATGTGTTCCCCTTTGTCTAACTCATTTTGTGTTCATGCTTCTTCCCCGAATTCATGTAATTATTGTTGCTAGATGTGTTTTAAGCTGCCTCACAGATTCATTAGTATCTATATGTTAATGCAAATCTTTGTAGTTGTTTCACAAATTATCTTGTCCTAACATTTTTTATTTATATCCTTGTGAGGACTATTGAGGTTAGATATTTAAATCTACAGCACATGAATCATAGGTTTCATTTCTCCCTTCATTCATTATTTCTTCTTGTAACCCAAATAAGCATTGAAATCCTTACTGCCCCAAGCTCTATTGTTGAATATAGAAGTCCTGAAGCCTTATGCTCTATGTGATGGGTTACTTTTTTCTCTTATCCTCACTCACCCACTCTACAAAATATTATTAAGTTGTAAGACCTTGAAGTGCTTGGCCTTCATTATTTTAGGCTTATTTATGAGATTTGAACTAGTGAATAAGTATTCGAAATCTATGGTTCATTTCTTTGGATTAATGAACCAATCTATTTCCTATGTACATATGTATCTATAGATCATAATTGTTGTCTCTAGTTTCCTCTAAATCGTTTGAGACACACCATTTTAGATGTGCTCAGGCACTAGTTTTGAAGCAATCCAAGGCTATCTCTAGGAGATACAACAATTGTTATCATATTTTAGTAACCATGACGACTTGAGTAAGGTATTTTATGAAATTAATCCATGAAGAGCTTCCTTAAATTAGTTATATTAGGAATATACTTTATGTTCTTTTACAACAACATGCCATCAACAGTGAGTTGGTAAATATTGCTCACAAATCCCTCTAGCTCCTTCTTCCAACATTTCTTTACATACTAGTAGTGTTCATCATGAGACAATGCCTCATTAATACCCTCCTAATGAACCTCTTGTAGAGTCTTACTGAGTGCATTAGCCACATTGAATTGTTTTTGCTTGATTTTCTTTATCTCAAAATCAAAGTCACTAATTAAATCCAACCACATGGCTTGTATTGCATTCAACTTAGGCTGGTCAAATATATATCTCAATACACCATGGTTTGTCATCAATAAAAACATTCTCCCCAATAGATAATGGCTCCATATTTTTAAAGTGTGCATTATTGTTGTAAGCTCTAATTCATGGGCAACATAATTCTTCCGTACTCATTGAGATTTCTTAATTCATAGTTCACAATATACCCTTCCTGCATCACCACTACATCAATTTCTTCCTTGCAAGCACCCATTCACACAACAATGTTCGTCTTTGAATCTACTATTATTAATATAGGAACACATGAGAAATTTATTCAACTACTCAATAATGGTTGCTCAATACCCCGTGGTTTGTCATCAATACAAACTTTCTCTACAATAGATAATGCCTCCATATTTTTAAAGTTTGCACTATTGTTTCAAGCTCTAATTCATGGGTAACATAATTCTTCTCGTGTTCATTTATATTTATTGATTCAGACTTCATAATATACCCTTCCTACATCACAACTCCACGAAGTCCTTCCTTTCAAGCATCCGTGCAAATCACAAAGCCCATCTTTGAATCTTCTTATTATTAATATTGGAACATGTGATAAATTTATTCAAATTCTCAATAATGGATACACACTTTGGTGTCCGCTAAAATTTTACTCCTTTTCTTGGAAAAGTGGTGATTGGATGCCCAATCTTTGAGAAGTCATGAATGAAACTTATGTAATATCAAGGTAAACTCATGAAATATTTAACCTCTATGACATTTCAAGGAGTGGGCCACTTGAATATATCATTTATCCTTTCTAGATTTACAACCACTACTCCTTTTCAAATGACAATCCCCAAGTAGTGAATATAGGATTAAAAAGTTCACACTTGCTGAGTTTTGCATACAACATATGATCTCTCAATAATTTTAATACTTACCTAGGTGTTATTCACGCTCTTCATTAGTATTTGAATATACCATGATATTATCTAAAAGTGAAAATAAATTTTTTTCCAAATAATGTATGAGAACATTATTCATCAAGCACATAAATGTGGTTGGAACATTCGTGAGCCCAAATGGCACCACTCCAAATTCATAGTGCTAATATCCTGTCTTAAAGGAACTCTTGTGGATATATTCATCTTTAATTTTGACTCGATGGTATCCAAACCTCAATTATATCTTGGAAAATACCACAACCCCTCTCAGCTGATCTAATAGATCATCAATTCTTGGAAGAAGGTATTTATTCTTCACTATATACTTGTTTAGTTACCAATAATCTATACACAACCAAAACATTCCATCCTTTCTTTCTACAAACAACGTTCGGACTCCACAAGGCGAAACACTAGGTTGGATGTATCCCTCATCTAGCATCTCTTTCATCTGCAATTTAAATTCAACAAGCTTGGAATGCTTATCTAATATGAGTTCTTTGCTACTGGCATTGTTCCCATAATCAATTCAATAGTAAAATCAATGTCTCTTGTCTGTGACAATATAAGTAATTCTTCTAGGAGCATGTCACTAAATTGTTTTAACATCGTGTGGCTTTCAAATGGATCCAAGTTTCTCTATAATTCCTCCATCACATGGATGACATACAATTCACAACACTTTAAGAAATCCATCTTCAATGATGTATTTATGTATGATTTTTATTTTTGGAATTTTGTCTAATAAATCATCACTTTCAACTAATATTTTTCTAAAGAAATTCATGTGCAAATCAACTCATTGTGATGGAGGAGTACCAAAACAATTTTTATATTAGGGAATTTAGACTTATGTGATCCATAACATTGTTTAGTAATCTTCGGCAAAATCACATAATCAATCTTTTGTCAACGCGTTTCGAACCAACCAGTGTGGTTCATCGTCAGGACAAGTTGTCCTGACGATGAACCACACTGGTTGGTTCGAAACGCGTCGACAAAAGATTGATTATGTGATTTTGACGAAGATTACTAATTTTTTTTTATATTTATTGCAAGTAGACTACAAAGAAGTTTAATTCTCAATAAGGATAAGAAAATGTGCATTTACAGAATATCTAAGAAAAGAAAGAGATCTCTCATCCTTCAATTCCCATTGACATAGTTAAGTAGAATCCATAGGACTTGTTGGAAAAGTATCGTCGTCATAAATACTATGCCATAGTTCATTATATATCAATGTGTTTTTCATATTTTGTTTGAAATATTTATAATTATTGACACTATCTAGGATAATTGAATTAGTATATAGGTTAATTAAATAACACACTCTACCCACTATAACCTCAATTTTTGACCGATTTCCAACAACTTGGTCTTTTCACTAATTTTACATTTTGCATCTTTATAAATGACATATCGAATAGGTAAATAGGTCATCCTAATAACACACATATGATTTTCTATAACGTCATTGACACTTCCATATCACCTAAAGAATATATAGGTCAAGTGTGTTAAGAAATATTTAAATTATTACTAGGTATTTCCTAAAAAGGTAAATAGTCATTAATTTTATTTTAACACATGCCTCACCTACTGTAATATAACCAAGTGTACTAACCACACATGACATGGAACCAACATTTGTGTCCTATAGATCATGTATCAATTTTTCCAAGCCAAAATTTGCAATATGTCGCACCATACGTGAATCCATCATATAATGTTGCAAGGCTTGATATATTGATGGATGATGTTAGGCACACAGTCATGGTAGATATATTAAAAACCATTAGCAATGGAAACAACTATATTATAATAGATATCCCAATCTAGTATATGATGAGCCCCAAATTGGGTAACCTATTGGGCTCATTTTGCCTAATTATCCTTGTTCAGTCCTTATTCAATCCTCCATTTTTCATAGCTTATGCATTATTTTTTAGTATGTTTATGTATTTTGTACGAATAAGGGTGGTCACTCTTCCCAGGTGGCTAACACGTGCTTATTTCAGGTTTTTTTGACACATGTTAGAGCAAAACCGAGCAATCATGAGCTAGAAGACAGCCAAGCTTGAGGTGAGGATTCGTAGGGGGGTTGTCCATGACATTAAATAGCCCTTCCTCGGGATCTTCACCCCCAAAATCTGAGCTCAAAGGCCACCAAAACCGGATCTTGAAGGCAGCCAAGCAGATTTTGGAAAAGGGACTGTCTACTGACAGTTGGACAGCCAAGTCCCCCAGATTTAGGAGGCCTGTTAGGGCCCTCATGGTGTATAAATGATAAGGCCTCAGCCTTCGTAAGGGACTTTTTGGAAACCAATGCATATTTTTGCACTACAGTGCTGTCAGCTTTAGCTCGTTTTCTTGTAGCAATTTTGGCATAACTCTTGACTGATGACTATTTTTTTGATAATGATAAGCAGTCCTATTTCATATCAACTCTGAGTTTTCCATAGGAGTCGTATTTCTCAAGATTGGGCCCAACCTGAGAGCCTAGGGCGTCCTTTATGTACTGTTATCTTTCCTTTGACCATCGTTGTTTTCCTTTTGTGCATTTGCAAACGTATTTTTGTTAGGCAGATTAAGTTGTGTGGATTAACTAGGTCACTGTTTATGAATAGAATGCTTCAAATTTTTAGAATAGATTGGTAGGATAATAATAGGAAAAAGGATCCAAAAAAGTGTCAACAAACACTTTTGGTTTCACCTCTTCCTTATTGGATCAGGGGATGGAATTGAAGTAACCGTGTTGTCCCAAACAAAAACACTAGTTTGCTTTACCATGCAATCCTTAGTGTACTATTTTCATTTGCAGAAGTTGGTTGTTTGTTCAAGTCTCTAAAATGTTTCATTGCACAGTTGATATACATGGTTCTCTTTCAAATAAAGCTATTGTTCGTTCACTTGATTGCTAGTTAGATTAGATTAGCTAGGACTTTGATTTCTTGCAAGACTTTGTTGATTCAGTTGAATGTATATGGTGCAGGGCATCTCTACCACTCTTTCATCCACCTAAGCTTCATCAGAGCCATCTACTCCATCTCCTAGCTAGGTTCCTCGTCTCACATATGTCCTCTTGCCCATGTAACTCTACCTCTTTGTGCAATCATTGTTTCAGCCTTCGTTGAGCCAATTTAGCCATCTACACCTTCTCACCACTCCATCCACCAGTCCCTGGGCCAGTACAGACCCCTATCCTACCTCCATATCCATTCATGCATCTTCCCTCACTCACCCATCCTTCAATATCTAACTTTTAAACATCCTGTAGAAATTTCTGAACATCTTGTAGAAATTCCTGAACATCCTATAGAACCCCTATAGACTTCCTATAGAAGCTCACAAATGATGTTTCTTGACAGCCATACTTTCTGAAACTCTCTGGAAGGGTGTTAAGTACTCCTTAGACCCTCTCTGAACCTTCCTGACCTATTCCAAGCATTTCTCCTCCTTGATCCACCCCTGCACGGTCAAAGAGCAGTGAAAGCATATGCATGATGAAACTGACGACTTAATCAAACATACAAAAAGATTTTCTCTCCAGATAGAGGTAGTCTAGACATATTTATTTTACCTTCATAGAAGTAATGGCATCTCTTTCAGTAGTTTACATTCTCTCCTTTGCATCAGTAGGACTAGCTGGTAGCATTACGGTTTGCTAGGGTTTGAGTTTTCCTTCAGTTTTTCAATCTCTTTTCACAAATAGATTAGCTTCCTTCGAGTTAGCTTTCATCCATCAATTAAAAAGCTTCTTCTAAGAGATCATAGAAGTTGGCTTAAGCTCCTAGCGGACTTGTGCCAACTGACCAACTGACAGTTGCGGTAAGAGCTAGTACTTGTGCATACAGCATCGTCGCTTCCAAGTTTGTTACGAACTACCGGGTTGATAAAAGTAAAGACGGGAGTCCCAAGAGTTGCCACATTATTTTTGCAATACTGGAGCCCACCATCTTTTTGGCGCTATTGCCGAGGACACGTCATAGTATTTGTGATTGTTGCTTTTCTTCTATTTTCCACTCTTTCCTTCTATTAAGTAGTTTATTTCATTTCCATTATGCAATTTCATTTCTTCAAAAGTAAACTAGACATTTCTTGCTTTTGTAGATTAACCTTTCAATTCTGCAAGCGTATATTAGCATTTTAATTCTGCAAGCGTAGACTAGTATTTCATTCCTGCAATTTCATTTGAGCAAAATAGATTATTCCTTTCCTGCTTTCATTTCAATTCCCCATTTTCATTTCAGCAAGATAGTTAGTTGCAGTTCAATATATTTCAGTTTTGCAGGTACAAGTAAAAAAAAACAAAATCAAACAAAATTCTTTCCATTTCATGCCTCGTAGGAACAGAGATAAATCCAGAAAATTCCTACCCAACACCATCAGCAGCACCTAGCAACCAACCCTCAGGCTCTATTAGAGTACATGGATCGGCAGGCTCAGGCCATAGCACACTTTGAGGATATGGAGCGACTATTGGCGGACAATTGTGTTCATGCTTGCACCAGTAGGTGGAACACATTGTCCCATAGCCTTAAAATCAGGGAATACCACACTCCAACTAGAATAAGGGAGGCCTTGGCATGAGTGCCTATTTACAAAAAGTCTATGCAGAACCTCCAGGCCAACTGGATAGGCCTCAAGTTAAGTCCCCCTTTGCTTTTGGGATTGTTAGAAGGAGGCACAGAAGAAGAAGATCATAAGCAGTGGGAAGAGGTGGAAAGGAAGGCCAGATTCCATGACAGTGAAGAGGACATTACTTCAGAGGCATGGTATGTGAGGGAGGCAATCAAAGCAATTAAGGACGAGGAGCTGGACAAGTTGCTCGAGGATGAGCAACCCTTTTAGTAGGGGGGTGATGATGAGCTCCAAATTGGGTAACCTATTGGGCTCATTTTGCCTAATTATCCTTGTTCAGTCCTTATTCAATCCTACATTTTTCATAGCTTATGAATTATTTTTTAGTATGTTTATGTCATTTGTACGAATATGGGTGGTCACTCTTCCTAGGTGGCTAACACGTGCTTATTTCAGGTTTTTTTGACAGATGTTGGAGCAAAACCGAGCAATCATGAGCTAGAAGACAGCCAAGCTTGAGGTGAGGATTCATAGGGGCGTTGTCTATGACATTAAATAGCCCTTCCTCGGGATCTTCACCCCCAAACTCCGAGCTCACAGGCCACCAAAACCAGATCTTGAAGGTAGCCAAGCAGATTTTGGAAAAGGGACTGTCTACTGATAGTTGGACAGCCAAGTCCCCCAGATTTAGGAGGCCTGCTAGGGTCCTCATGGTGTATAAATGATAAGGTCTCAGCCTTTGTAAGGGAATTTTTGGAAACCATTGCATATTTTTGCACTACAGTGCTGTCAGCTTTAGCTCATTTTCTTGTAGCCATTTTGGCATAACTCTTGACTGATGACTATTTTTTTTTATAATGATAAGCAGTCCTATTTCATATCAACTCTGAGTTTTCTATAGGAGCCATAGCTCTCAGGGTTGGGCCCAACCTGAGAGCCTAGGGCCTCCTTTATGTACTGTTATCTTTCCTTTAAGCATCGTTGTTTTCTTTTTGTGCATTTGCAAACGTATTTCTGTTAGGCAGATTAAGTTGTCTGGATTAACTAGGTCACTATTTATGAATAGAATGCTTCAGATTTTTAGAATAGATTGGTAGGATAATAACATGAAAAAGGCTCCAAAAAAGGGTCAACAAACACTTTTGGTTTCACCTCTTCCTTATTGGATCAGGGGCTGGAATTGAAGTAACTGCGCTGTCCCAAACAAAAACACTAGTTTGCTTTACCATGCAATCCTTAGTGTACTGTTTTCATTTGTAGAAATTGGTTGTGTGTTCAGATATCTGAAATGTTTCATTGCACAGTTGATATACATGGTTCTCTTTCAAATAAAGCTATTGTTCGTTCACTTGATTGTTAGTTAGATTAGATTAGCTAGGACTTTGATTTCTTGCAAGACTTTGTTGATTCAGTTGAATGTATATGGTCCAGGGCATATCTACCACTCTTTCATCCACCTAAGCTTAATCAGAGCCATCCACTCCATCTCCTAGCTAGGTTCCTCGTCTCACATCTTTCCTCTTGCCCACGTAACCCTACCTCTTTGTGCAATCATTGTTTCAGCCTTCGTTAAGCCAATTTAGCCATCTACACCTTCTCACCACTCCATCCACCAGTCCCTGGGCCACTATAGACCCCTATCCTACCTCCATATCCATTCATGCATCTTCCCTCACTCACCCATCCTCCAAAATCCAACCTTTAAACATCCTGTAGAAATTTCTGAACATCCTGTAGAAATTCCTGAACATCCTGTAGAACCCCTGCAGAATTCCTATAGAAGCTCAAAAATGAGGTTTCTTGATAGCCAAACTTTGTGAAACTCTCTGGAAGGGTGTTAGGGACTCCTTAGACCCTCTCTAATCCTTCCCGACCTCTTCCAAGCATTTCTCCTCCTTGATCCACCCTTGCACAGTCAAAGAGCAGTGAAAGCATATGCATGATGAAACTGACGACTTAATCAAAAATACAAAAAGATGTTTTCTCTAGATAGAGGTAGTATAGACATATGTATTTTACCTTCATAGAAGTAATGACATCTCTTTTAGTAGTTTGCATTCTCTCCTTTGCATCAATAGGACTAGCTGGTAGAATTAGGGTTTGCTAGGGTTTGCGTTCTCCTTCAGTTTTTCAATCTCTTTTCGCAAATATATTAGCTTCCTTCGAGTTAGCTTACATCCATCAATTAAAAAGCTTCTTCTAAGAGCTCATAAAAGTTGGCTTAAGCTCCTAGCAGACTTGTGCCAGCTGACCAAGTGACAGCTACAGCAAGAGCTAGTACTTGTGCATACAGCACCGTCGCTTCCAAGTTTATTACGAACTACCGGGTTGATAAAAGTAAAGACGGGAGTCCCAAGAGTTGTAGCATTATTGTTGCAATACTGGAGCCCACCAGTATAGTTGGTGGCTCGACCTGATGTAAGATGTCGTGAAGGATTCCATTGCACATGTATTCATACACTATCAATCCCTAATCACTGTGTACACAAAACCAAACAATCTTTTCCAAATTTGTGTGCCTTATAGTTTCCAATGTGTCAATCTCAAGTTTAAAGATTGTGTTCCTAAGACCTTTCTCTGATAATATTAACTTCTTCACATCAAATACTCTTCTAGATGGTATTACTACTTTGTAAAGAATATCATGTTTTCCTCTACCAATAACAAACTTCTAGCTCAAACCTTTTATTTCCTACATTATTTCCTTTAGGAGATCTCAGTGTGAATCTTCAAGTAACTTTGTCTTAGGTTTTTACTGGTGAACCCATCAGAGTCGAACTAGAGAAATGAATACCAGGTATCTCAAACAACAAAGTCTAACAAAAGAAAATGCAATGTAAATGTGAGGTTTCTTTTTAAAGTGTTTGTGTGATCATTTTTTCCTCCACTTTTAGAGAGTTATAGCTTATCTGTTAAACTTAACCTTGGATTTCCTAGTAAATAACTTGGAAATGTTGTCAAAAAAGCCATCTAGGAGCTTTGAAGCATTCGCTACAGTTGGTTTTATGATACATTTATAAAACCTAAAGAAAACATGCCATCAAACTCTGAAGAAATTATCCCTAAAAGTTGATTATATGATAGATCAATATTTTGAAGTTTCTTCAAATTACCTAGGCTAGGAGGGATCCCTCCACTGAAATGGCTATTGTTGATATTCAGTACAAGTGAAAGAATGTGTAAATTTCCTAGATCTGAGAGAATAAGACCTTCAAGCTTGATGTCACCTAGCTGCAATTATATTAGCCCTTGAAAGCTAGATACAAGATCTAACATTTTTTTCTGTAATGTTGTTTCCTTGAAGATTTAATTCTTGCAACATTGTCAAACTGAGAAGAGACAATGAAATGCTTCTTTTAAGTGAATTTATCCTTAGATCCAACTTAAATATCTTGGAAAATTCCTAATCTTAGAGGATATAATCCCAATGAGTCTAATTGAGGACATAATCAAAATGTGGAGCTTTGTGAGCTTGCCAAACTCAGTTGGTTTTAGTCTTGAGAACTGGTTTTATCACATATCTATGCATGTGATATTTCTCCAAATACCAAGATTGGGTGGTATGGATCCTTCCAAGCTATTCATTTTCATGTCCAAATACAAAATCTTTGTGTTAAAAATTATTTTTTTTGCTATTGTTCCACAAAAACTATTATTGTTCATAACCACTCTTATTAAAGGAGGACAACGCCCAACCTCACCTGGATATGTTTATTTAAAAAGGTTTCCCATAATTTCTAACACCATCAAATTTCCTCCTACATAGATATGTGGGGGTACTATGCCGTTCATATGATTCCTTCTCAAATCCAACACTGTCAATCTGTTCTTCATCCCAAGCTCAGTCAGAAATTCTCTGATAAGATAGTTCTCTAAAAGACTCAAGAAATAAAAATTTTGCAGGATTATAATCGAAATAGGTATTCTTCCACTTAGATTATTGTCGTACATGACAAGCTCTTGAAGAATTCTTAGGTTACAAATTTCCTACAGAATCAATCCCATGCATGTATTATTGTACAAATGAATCTTTCTTAGATTCCATAATTAACCAAGCTCTGGATGGATTACACCAAGCAACAAGTTATTATGGATTTCAATGCCATATAAAAAAGTATAATTTCCAAGATCAGTGGGAATTATCGCTATAAGCTTGTTGTTGTGTATGTATAACAACCTGAGTTGTTGTAGGATCCCTAACAAAGAGGGTATGGAGCCAGATAGCTAGTTTTGAGAAAAAGTGAGGAGGTGATATTGCCACAAAACCTAACTCTACATGTGCACTTCCATCTAATTAGATTTCGTCCAAACTAAGGGAAATAAAAATTCTTAGATCACCTAACCTTTTAGGGATGCTCCCAACAATATTATTTCCATTAAGGAACAACTTTTTGTGTTAGCGTAATTCCCTGAAGCTTGAATGTATAGTGCCTTGTAGCTAATTGCTTAGAGGATAAATATCAATAAGATTAAAAGAAAACCTTAGGTATGAGGGCATATTTCCAAACAATAGATTTTCATGAAACCATAGAATGAATATACAACATAGTTATCCAAATTTAGGAACTTTTTTAGTAAGATTATTTGTGTTCAATTCGACAAATTATAACTCAGGGAGGGAAAAACTTCTTTGGGTGTGCTACCACTATGATAATTATTGTAAATCTTGAGAAAATAAAGTTTTTTTAACTTACCAATCTAAAACTAAATTGTTTAGGGTAGGAAAATATGTCCCAAATACAGATTCACCAACTCATTCAAGTTGAAGAGCTTGAGGGGAATTGAACATGAAAAATGGTTGTTGTTAAAGAACAAAGTTTTCAATTTGCTAAATTTAGAAATAACTAGAGGGATTTATCCTCAGAGTGAGTTGTAGCTCATGTCTACAAAAAATATGCCCCTTATCTCTCTTAACTCGAGTGTAAGTTTGCCCTCCAATTTGTAGGAAGAGAGATTCAATGCCCTTATTCTAATTCCATCTTCATAGCAGTAAACACCCATCCTTGAACATGAGGAAGAAGAATATGTTTCATCCCAATGTAGAATATGACAAGATGAGTTTACAAAACCATCCTTGAATACTTGTAGAGGAATTCAATCCCGTGACTTTTCTGTGGACATGAAATTGTGTGTTCCAAAGAGGAACACCTTAATCAAATACTTCTAAAAACAAATGGCAGCAATGCGATTTAATATTCATATAAAATGAAGTTGATCTAGGAGTTGCAAAGCAAGAGGATTTAGAAAAAGTGAGATCTAGTCTTCATCTCCTAGCCAGGGTACTTTTGAAATGTTGGCTCATAATGGTGTCACTATCTACAACTCCAAATCAGTCACTTACAAAAAGCAGAGGGCTCCTTGAATTTCCAGCTTACGCCTAGAGAATTCACCTAGCCAACACTAGGTCTACTCAAGTCTAAGGAAGAGATACCAAATGTGTATACACCAATTTACCATTGGTTTCTATTGGCTTAGGGGGTCCTCACACAGGTTCAGAGTTAGTTGTGCCAACCAACAAAACCCTACACTACAGCAAGCTACAACCTCAACCAAAGCAGTATGGGGGGATGCAAGAACTAAGTTTCTACATCCAGAGACTAGTGGGATGCCTTCTAGCACTTTGCATCTACCTCCACATAAATCGATAAACTTCTAGGGCACATCACTCCAACTCAGTTAAAACAGCCTTCAAACCTTCTCAAAGGTCCATGACCAATCCTTGCAGACCCTTACTAGTCGATTTACCTACTTACGTGCATCAAAAAGTAACCTTTGGATTGGAGTTCACGTAGATCTACTTTATTCGTTATAAAACATAGGAGATATGATCTGAAACTTCATGGAAGTTGCTAAGCATTCATTTCATACATTAGTAAGACAGATTCAATAAATTCACATAGAATTCAATCACTATTCATAAAACATTTCATTCATTAGCAGCATATAACATAAATAGATGAAAATAGAAATACTCAGTAATTCTTTGGAAAACTATCTTTATTGATCTTCAATTCACTTATTACAGATTCAAACTACCCTGTGCGCATAGCTGCAAGGGTCCACACACTCAGCTGCAGATTCTACCTAGACCTCCATGCACTCAGCTATGAAGCCTTCCCTTCTCTATCTAAGCACAAGAAGAAGAGCCTTCCTGCCTTAGCTCCTACCCAAAACGCTTCAATAAATCCAATTCTCTATCAAAATTTTCCTAAGACTCACTAAAACTCGACTATTTATAGAATTCTCCATACAATTCCATGGTCCGCAGACCATGGGTTAATCTCAAACTCACTCAAAACTTTACTTAAAACAAGGGGTTAAGCCCCTTTGACTCTTATTCATATACGCGCTCTGCTTCCATATATCACAGAGACTTTACATATTTTACAAAACTGTATACAAAATTTGGGTTAACTAACCCCAAATTGATGTAGGGGACCCCATCCCAACAAGGTCCCAACACAAAGATCATGACTCACCCTCGAGTCACTCAGCTGGTTGTTCCACTTTCTAGCGGAGTTCGTTGAAAGCCTTAGTCAATGCATTTAGCTCCACAGTACTCTAATCGGCTGCTTGTTGTAGTTGCAAGACTATTTTCTCTGTGGTTGGCCCCTCTACTGCTAGTTGCATAGTCCACTATGTCTATTGCATTGCCTTCAGCTTCTCAAGAATGGTCTGGGAAAACTGACTAGCTTCCTCTATCCAAGGCTCAAGCCATGCGTTGAGCACATCTTCTTCTGCAATTTTTGTATCTACAACAATTTTTTCTTTCCTTCCTGTAAGCATGCAAAACACTGGACTGATGCCAATGTCCATGTTGTCGTACCGATCTCATCATACCATTGTTGCACTTCCTCGATTTCTGTGCTCAACTATTTTAGCGTTGGATCCTCCTGCAGTGTATCCCGGAGAACAAGTGCCTGAGTGAATAGCTTGTTGCACCCTTGAACAGAGACATCTAGCTGAGCCACATATTCTTTAATCGTCGCACCTCTTTTCTCCTGAACCTCTGGCAATGTGGTCGGCTACAACTTCAACTACAGCTCAGCTATCTACATCCATAAGTCAAAAGTCACCTTGTCAATCTTCTCCTTTGAAGCACGCACTACAACATCCAATTTCCTTACCTTGGCTAAAGCCTCTACATCATCAAGTATACCCAACTTAGGTACTAATTTGCAAGCCTACTTAATCACTGTGACCAGGTTCTGACGTTGTATTCATAACTCCTCCTGTTCCTTAAGGGCCTGAGTCCTGTCTATGAAAATTTGTTAGTTGTTGACTTTAAACTCACTAACATAAGTGAGTGCACGTTGTTCTCTAATCTTTAGCTCATCAACAACCCCTTGATGCAACTCATGAATAGATTTGAGCAGTAGCGCGGCAAGGTTCATCCCCATATCTTTTACTGCATGATGCACTATGTGATCCTCATTTGACTCCTTGCAGACTGATCCCTCTAGAAAGACTCTGAGATCCAAAGGCCACTCAATCTTCGTGATAGTGCTATGGCCCTCCGTTAGGTTCGCTGGTGTGCCACTTGTCTTTGTAACATCCTGCAGAATCATGTTTTCCTGGATCTGCATCTCATGCAGATCCTTCTGGACACTTCCTAGCATCTGCGTGTATTTCTACTCAAACAATTGAAACACTTCCGTTATGGTGTCCTGTATCTTGTCGTCGATCTCAACGAGATCGCCTTCCGTTAATATCATCGAATCGACATGTGTCTGTTTATCAGAATTGTATTTCTTCTATGGTCCTCCAGTCTGTTCTTGCCCTCGCTTCTTGAGAATGAAAATGGTGCTCTGCCCCTCATTACCACCTCCACCCTAGCCTGACAACTCTTATTCTTCTATTTCAGGGGAATCTGATTTGTCACCTTCTTGTGACTTCTGCTGCTCTTTGTCAACCTGCTTTTTAGTAGCACACTCTTTTGTAATGTGAGCCTTCTCTGTAGCTGCCTTAGTAGCTTCCTTTTCATTTTGATTTGTTAGTGCCCACCCAACTTTTTGAGCAACATCCTTATGCTTTTGCGCAACATAGCTCTATGTGCCTTTGCTCATTCCTGCATCTAATTTCATAGGCTTGCACCCAATAACTTCTTCTAAATCTATCTCGGACACGATGTATGGCAGTACATGCCACGTTCCTTCGAGGTCCTTACATGCATGGATTGAGACATTGTGAAAATCAGCCTTGAACTCTGCGTAGGCTATTAATTTCCCGAAGAAGGTTGGGGACAACCTCGGTCGCTGATTGATGACCATTCGAAGGTCCATCTCCATTAGGACCCAAAAAACATTTCTTTCTATAACACATGCGGCATCCTTTGTAACCCAGAGTGAGGTGAACCATGCGGCCACAAGCAATTCTTCCTTGGGTGAAGGAATTGGCTATCCTCCGGAAACCTCCATGCAACTAATACAATTGATAGTAGAATCCAAGCATAATGGAATGGATTGCTTTCGTCCTAGGCTTCTCAGTAGTTCGCGAGGAACTCTTAGTATATATATCTTGACCAATTATACTGCACGTCCTTCACGCACTGCGCAACAAGCACTATAATCGGTGCTGGAACTTCGTTCATGCAACAATTTCTCATGATCTTTTCTGTGGGGATCTTGGCAGTGAACTGCACTACTTGATCTTGTATGGACAAAATTTAGTACCCTCGTGACTTCTTGACAAGACCGTACTCCTTCATTTTGTCAACTAGCTCCTTTTCTCTAGTTTTTCCTACAAATTCCTTAGCAGGGTCTGCTCCTTTGTGGGCAACCCCATTACCCTGTGGATCAACATATCTCTTATTGGGATAGGTTGGCCTAGCTACAAAATCTCGTCATGCACCAGTGTGAGGAGCTGGTGCACACATACCATATTTATATGGGAGCAGTGATATTGTGATACCAATAACATATTTAGAAACCCTGACTATTCAATATCGCAGATCCATTTCATGGGTTCCAGCTTTATAACTCTTGTGTCATCATAGTATATCTTTTTCATATACTTATGCGTCACCATATGCAGAAATTTCTCCTAATCTGTGATGTACGTGCCCTCCAATTTCAACAGTGGGATATGTGAAAGCTTAGAGCCTTCAAATGTGACCTGCTCTGGCAGCAAGGGAGTGGATATCCTGAATTTTCCTGAATCAAAGTTGTTGGTTACCTTAGTTTTTCCCTTCCACAGATTAACTTACTCAAGAAGCGTAGAGAGGGGCTCAGCACCCTCGACATCGACTTCTTCAATGCCTTGGTAATCCACTTCCTCTAAATACATGACTTTCTCTAGTTGCTTGTCTTTTTTCTACTTCGGTTGGGCCTCGGTATGCTTCCTCAGTGATGAGTGCACTGGCATCGACTTCTTTCGTTTTTCCTCCACAACGAGTTGGTTTTCTTTCATAGTAGGTTTCTTTTCTTTAACCACAGTTTGTTTTGGCCTAGGCGACCTGGGCGTGGTGCGCACAGCAGGCGTAGCCTTCATGCTAGACACTTCTAGTGCATCGGAAATAGCTACTTCCAAACTAAGGGCTTCAGCGGGGTTAGTGGAAGTCATTTTCTCAATGAATAATTTTATTTCTTCTGTAGAATAGTCCACAAACGAGGTACGCGACACAAATTCCTCTCAAAATGCTTGGCTCATATGAGACAGACAAAAAAATCCACCAACAAGTCTTAAAGCGCAAAATGTTCTCTGTTGGACCGATATACACAATTTATAGGGGGATTTGAATTCAAATCCAACTGTTCCCCCCAAATTCTCATAATAAATGTTGTTTTTGTGGAATATCTTCAAATATTTTTTCCTTAATTCCCACCTCCCCACTCCTCTTAACTGCTTTGTGACCATCTCATCATGAATAGTAACTCCAACGGTCATTTTCCTTCTAGGATGCATGGTACCTTTCCCTCTCGCGCAACATCCTGAGCACATATCCATCTGGGGCATTCTCATCAATCTCCGCGTAGCCTTATCGCAGCCTTGTTCTCCAAACCCGGGCAATGTAGTTTATAGTCTTGCGCTCCCTTGCAATTGGTTGGAGCACTAAGACTATCATGCTGCCATATAGTCATTGCACAGGATCCCCTGTATACAACTTCAGCCTGCTCCCGTTCACTTTTCCTGAGAAGGGTTCCCCATTCAGCTTCACAAGCTGAACTGTGTCACCTTTTTTAATTTCCTTGACAATATAGGTCCCTAACCAATGCATCTGGAATTTACCCGAACAATTTTCGCCTCCCCACTCCTCTTAACCGCTTTCTAGCCATCTCACCATGAATAGTAACTCCAACGACCATTTTCCTATTAGGATGTGTGTTGCCTTTCCCTCTCGCATAACATCCTAAGCACAGATCCATATAGTGCATCCTTGTCAATCTTCGCGTACCCTAGTCACTGCCTTGTTCTCCAAATTGGGCAGTCTAGTCTATAGTCCCGCGCTCCATTGCAACTGCTTGGGGCACTAAGACTGTCCTTCTACCATATAGTCATTGTGTAGGATCCCTCGTATACAGCTTCAACCTACTCCCATTCACTTTCCCTGGGAAGGGTTCCACATTCAGATTCTTGAGCTGAACTGTGCCACCATCTGTAATTTCCTTGACAATATATGGCCCTAACTAATGCATCTAGAATTTACCCTGAAATTTAGTAAACTTACTATCATATAACAGTACAAGATTTTTTACCTTCAATGTGGGAAGCTTGATATGGTGACCATGTCATGCTTTTTCACGTTCCTTCTATACCTGGTGATGGAATCCTACCAAAAATTAGTCTTCTTCGAGCTCCATGAGCTGCTTGAGCTATTCTTTCAGGGCCTCGTAATCCTCCATATCCGTTAAAGCTGCTATGCACAAACTAGGAATAATGTATTCCATTGGCATTATGGCTTCAACCCCATATACTAGTCGGAACGACGTTTGTCCTATCATCTTCTTACAAGTAGTGCTATAAGCCCATAGCATTGTAGCTACGCGTACATCCCAATCATTCCATTGCATGTTACAGATATTTGTTAGTGTGTCATCCAATATTTTTTTAAAAGCTTCGATAGTTTTGTTTGCCTGTGGCTGATATGGTGTACTCTTCTGATGGTAGACCTAGAATTTATCAGTCGACGCATTGATTTTTTCATTCAGAAAGTGCATACCCCTGTCACTCATCAACACTTTCAGACATCTAAACCATGTTAAGACATATTCAAACAAGAATTTTTTTGTTGTAGCCTCGATACAATCCTTTACGAGTTGTGCTTCCACCCATCTCGTTACATATTACGTCGCAGTGATAATGTAGCACGCACTCGTTTTCTTTCCAAGGGGCTGAATTGGCCCAATAAAATCAATTGCCCATTTCTCAAATGTCTGCAAAAATACCTAAGGATGTAGTGGGAGCTCATCCCTTCACGATAGTCTTCCAATTCTTTACCATGCATCACAAGACTTACGGTATGCCTTGGAATCCTTGTGCCATGTTGGCCACCATAGACCTGCGCACAAAATATTATGTGTAATTTCTTTTCCTTCATAACAGCCTCCCACCACTCCCCCATAAGCTTCAACAAGAATTCTATCATGCTCAAAGTGCAGCACATATCTCTGCAATATTTCATCTACACCCATTTTGTACAAATGTCTCGCAATGACTAAAAATCCGGCTGCATGCACTACTAATTCCTTCTTCTGTTGACTTATGTATCCTTCTGAGCGCCATTCCTATAGCTAAGAAGTGAATAATGTATGAAAAATGGTCATCTACTATGTGCACCTCAAAGAGCTGCGCATCTGGCAACCCTTCCTCCAAATTATTGGGTTCTTCCCCTGATTCAATTCATGACAGATGGTCAAATCCAAAATTCAACCTGCCTAGCTTCACAAAGACTTCAAAGTCATACTCCTAAAATAATAACAACCATCTACAAATTTTTTCCCTCTAACACAGGCTTGTTGACTAGGTATTTTAAGGCAAAATGATCTATATACATCTTGAAATTCCCTCCTAACAGATAATGCCTGAATTTTTGTAGCACGTAGACCATGGCCAGCCCTTCGCACTCAAATATTGAATAATTTTTCTTGGCCTTTGATAACTTCCTATTTGTGAAGGATATAGGATGGTCCATTTCTCCTTCACCAGCCTATGGTAGCACTCCACCCAGTGCAATGCAAGAAGCATCCACATGTACATGAAACTCCTTTTTCTAATCAGGATATACCAAGATTGACGCAGTTACCATCTTTTATTTTAACACCTCTAAATTGCGCTGAGATTCTTCATCCCAACAAAATGTTGAATCCTTCTTTAGCAGCTTTTCCATGGGCACGGTAATTTGAGCATAAGCTTTGATAAATTTTCTATAGTATCCCTTATGTCCATGCATCGCGCGTAGTTGCTTGATGTTCCTAGGGGCCTTCAATTTTATAATTACCCCAATATTTGCAGGGTCCACCATCAATCCTTGCTTGCACACAACATGACCTAGAAAGATCCCAAAAGGAACACAATATATGCATTTTTTCAAATTTAGCGCTATCTGGTATCTCCGACATGTATCCAACATAAGGCACAGACTTGCTACATGGCGCTTCACTAAGGCAAACACCGTCTAGTTATCGAAGTACACTTCCAGGAACTTATGAATGAATTCCCTGAATGCTACTATGACTACGCGAAAAAATATCGCAACCGCATTCTTTAATCCAAATGGCATAACAGTGTACTGAAAGCAACCCCACTCTGTTCTGAAGGTGGTCTTGTTCTATCTTCTGGGGCAATCTTGATGATCTTCTCTTAGCAACGGAACCATTTTTTAGCTTAGGGGGTCCTGATCTAGGTCCAGAGTTAGTTGTGCCAAACAACAAAAACCTACACTCCTAGTCCTTTCGGCAACAACTCGCGTAGCGCAGACTACACTCTCACCCGAAGTAGTATGGCGGGATGCAAGAACCAAGTTTCTGCATCCAGAGACTAGTATGATGTTTTCCAGTGCCTTGGATCTGCCTCCACGTAGATCGATAAACTTCTAGGGCACATCATTGCAACTTAGTTAAAGTGGCCTTCAGACCTTCATGAAGGTCCATGATCAATCCTTGCGGACCCTTAACAGTCGATTTACTTACTTACGCATATAAAAAATTAACCCTAGATTGGAGTTCGCGTAGATCTACTTTATTCATCAGAAAACATAAGAGAGATGATTTGAAACTTCTCAGAAGTGGCTAAGCATTCATTTCATACATTATTTATATAGATTCAATAAATTCGTGTAGCATTCAATCACTATTTCATAAAACATGGCATTCATCGACATCATATAACATAAACAGATACAAATGGAAATACTTAGTAATTCTTTGGGAAAGTGCCTTTATTGATCTTTAATTCACTGATTACAAACTCAAACTACCATGCGCACACAGCTGCAGGGATCTGTGCACTTAGATGCAAATTATACCCAGGCCTCTGTGCACATAGTTGTGAAGCCTTCCCTTCTCTATCTAAGCATAGGAAGAAGAGCCTTCCTACCTTATCTCCTGCCCAAAACTCTTCAATGAACCCAATTCTCTATCAAACTTGTCCTAAGACTCGCTAAAACTCGACTATTTATGGACTTTTCCATACAATTCCGTGGTTCGCGGACCATGGGTGAATCTCAAAACCGACTCAAAACTTTACTTAAAACAAGGGGCTAAGCCCCTTTGACTCTTATTCATCTACGCGCTCCACTTCCATATATCGCGCAGACTTTACATCTTTTACAAAATTGTATACATAATTTGGGTTAACTAACCCCAAGTTAAACCAGGGGACCCCATCCAAACATTTTCTACGTCCTCGAGTGTATGAATTCTCTAGTGAAAGCGCAAGGACCTCCATATAATGAACTTTTGCACTACAAATATTAATTGGAGATTTGTTTGTAACATCCTCCCTCGCCATTCGCGAGTGTAAAGGACCTAGGGTGAAAGCTCCACACAAGGAAATATTGATTAGATATTTGTTTAGTGACCCCATTCCCCCTGCCTACGTAAAGGAATCATAACCGCATCAGTTCTGGCATCATTAGGCAGAGAAATACCTTAACAGTGTCAGAGCACTCACTAGCAAAATGACCACTCACAATATTATTTTTTTTTCCTTTTTAAATAAATTGTGAGACAGTGACAAATAGCAAAAATAAAACGCTCTCAACTAGGAGAATTATGTCCCATCAGAGGTTGCTTAGCCAATTGAATATTAGGAATAAGATTTCGAGGAAATTACAAAATCATTTTCGAATTTATGGAAAATAGAAATATTCATCGTTTTCCCAAAACTTTGGTTAATATTGAAGAAAAAAGGGAAAATAATGTAGACTCGTGCAAAATAATGTACAGTCAATGCGCTTGGGCCGCTAGGCCAATGCTATAGTCCCTGAACATTTTCTAGAAACTTTGATTAAAATTGCCAAAAAAAAAACGTATCGTAAAGTCAATGCACTTTGACGATAAAGCTAATACTATAGTCCCTAGCTCAAAAATTAGGATAAAAATTTGGAAGAAATTAAAAAATCATTTTTTAATTTAAGAAAAATAGAGATATTCATCTTTTTCGAAAAACTTTGGTTAAAACTGCAAAAAAAAAAAAAAAAAATAACCCAACTAGGCTAATAACTCCCATAAAATTTATTATAAAAACTGACTCTAAAAAATTATTATCAATAAAAATATATTTCATAATTGAAAATTGACTCTAAAAAAGTATTTTCAATAAAAATATATTTCATAATTGTGATTTTAAATTTAAAATAATAAAATTATTGAGTCCGTCGTTTGCAGTTGACGATCTACTATGCCCGAATTTTGCTCCACGACCCATGGGAACTCACATTCGTCATATACCACGTGGCTTGCTATTCAACGACTAATAGGGAAGCAAGAAACGGCAAACCCCCGCTCACACCGATGGAATTTCAAATCTAAACCGCCTACCTTAGAATGAAGGCCAGTTTTGATGGTTTTTTTTTTAAATTTTAACGAAGAAAGCTTACACGTAAGCGATATTTGACTGGCAGTTCACACCATAACGGACAATTTTGACTGGCAGTTCACCCGTAACGGACAATTTGCCACTTGACTAGCGACTTGATGATTCATGTCGGGGCGGACGGCGGAGCATCGATAAAACTTCATAATTCTGTATTCTGTTTACGATAAGGAGGCATCTCCCGAGTTCTTTTCTTCTGTTCTGGATGGTTTCTTATGGTGGTCAGCCCAATGGCTTTCCTGGCATGCTCTTTTTATTCTCACTTGCTGGTATATTTGGAAGTGGCGGAATGGTCTATTTTTCAGGGCTGCTGTCAGCCTCTTGATTCCATTTTGATTACTATTTCGGGGTACATGCCCTCTTCGGACTAAGCGGGCCTTTTTCTGCCCTTCTATTTATCTGTTTATGTTCCAGCCATGTGCTCCATTATGTATTATCTACAGGCTTCTTTCTGGAGGGTTTCTACAGATTACATATGCTACATTCCGGATGTTATCAGCAGTTTACCTTTTTGAGGAATTCTGGACAGTCTCAGCAGTTGTCTCTTTTGGGGAATTGTCTCCACCCCATTCATATGATTTTGCTCAATATGGCCGAGGTTTTCAAATCCTATGTATAACTGATCATTATATATCCTTAATATAATCTATACCGCTTTTTTTCTCTGAAAAAAAAGAGACATCTCGCGAGACATTGTTTCCCTGGCAACGGCGATATTTTCAATGTCAATTCAATTTAAAATATCAATAGGCCGCCCTATACATGAAAAACACTTTTTACCGCCTCGCTTTCAATCTGTTTCAATATCCAAATTCTAACTTATCGTAACTAAATTGTGGCCATGGAGCTTCGGGCATAATATTATCTAAAATGTCCATTAATTTTTGTTGAGAAATCCTTTTTTATAAGCGTTATGCTTTAATAGTTATAAATATAATGTTTATTTTCATTGAATTAGTTAATAGTATTTATTAAATGTATATTTTCATATTTATATTTTTATTAAAGCAGATATCTTAACTTTTGGTAAAGCCTTTTGTATTAAATTTGGGAAAATAAGCATATGATTCCTTTCTTCTTTTCTGTTTTTTCAGGGTAGTAGTTTGTCATTTGGAAAACCAAAAAAATAGTAAAAGTTTAAAATAATTTTATAATATTTATTGCCAATGTAACCATTTTCTTACTTAAATTAAAATGGTAACTAATAGTAATATAATTTTAGAGATTAATCAAACAATGTTACTGTAGAAAAGTTTGAACATAATATTGGTTTGTTTGGTCATGTCATGATGTGGGAGAGTCTAACTGGAATGGTGGGCGAGAGTCACATTCAGGTGAGAGTCACATTCAACGTTAGAGGGGTAAAAGTAATGTTCCTTTGCTTCTTGGCTTGGATAAATACTTTTCTATCTAGCTTCTTGATTTTGTCTATCATTTCTTTAATGCAAAAAAAAGCGTTCAATAGGAACTCTTAATATAAGAGTTTTGATGTGCCAATATAATTTTATTGCATGCATATAAAAGGTATAATAAGACCAAGTTGAAGTCCTTTTCTACGTGATGGTGAGGAATATACCTATGATCCTAATTAACTTTATTTTTAGACTCGAAAATAGTGTGTCAAACCACTTCAAGAGTGACTTTTGCATAACAAGTCATGGCTCGTCAGGCCACGACCTAAGAATAAGGTTTTGAGGAGGATAGAGAATGGGCATTTGAGTAGCTCTGCTCCTTCTTCCACCTGTACGTCCAATAGATATTCTATCTATAGCCATAGAAGGAAGGGAGAGAATAGAACCAAATGGCACACTTTCAAACCATAGAGAAGCAAGATGAGTACCTAAACATAAGAAAAAACACCTCCTTAAAAGCAGAAAGTTCATATTAAGCTATCTTTCCCAGATTGAAAAGTTTTGTACTATTCTCAACCTAGGAAACACTATGGAGTTGGGGGCATTATAGAAGTTCAGAAGGGGGAGAGAGAATAGGAGAATGATAATAAGATAAAACCAAAGACCAAAAAAGGACTAAGAAGGTGGAAAGGAGCCATCAAACTATAAAACATAGTTGGTGTGGATTCTAAAAAAATTGATGTAAAACGAATTGAGACTAGAATTACCTTGAAACCAAAGCATTGTATCTGTGAATTTCAAAGATACAAACCAATAAAATTGAATCCAAAAAGATTCATTTTTAACCCCTACCCTAATTGTACTCGAGAATAAAGACATTCCTATCATAGGAGATCTTTTGAGGTGGCCACCCAAAGCACAACAACCACCCAAACAATAAACTAGGAGGTTTGAGATACAACACTCGAAAATATAAAAAGAAAAATAGAAGACCATATAACACTAAGTTACTTACATAAAACCTTCCATGTTGCATCTTCCACTAGACAACAAAAAAAAATTAATTATCCTTCCATATCCTTGAATTCATCCACCGTTCTCCATCATAATTCCTTCATTTTCCCATGAAATCTGAAGTGATTATGCTAGCAATAGGATTGAATGTCATTTCCCTATCTAGTTGTCCTTCAAGAGCTACATTCTTACTGTTATCATTAATGAAATAGACCTCACACACCATCACCTCACAATTTACCATCTAGATACATTAAGATTAACATGCATTTCTCTAGGTGGGTGGCTTACAACCCCCTTCATTTAATGTCTTGGCTCTCATATCAAAGTGGGGATTCCCACTCTACTTTTAGGCACCCATTGCGGGGAATTAACATTAAAAATCAATTGTTGAATTTGTTTAGGTTTAATAATTATAAGTCAATAGGAAAGAAAATTTAATATAAATGTTATGAGATAATATAAAAAGAAGAGAGATAAATTTTATTTATTTTAAAATTAATTAATTTCTTTTATATTGAACTGTTATAAATTATGATATAATTCCTATTAAATTTTCTATCTCTAATTTTATCAAATGTAACTCAATATTATTTATAAAATTTAATTTTAATAGAGAATAAGAAAACCATAAAAAAAGAAAAAGAGAATACTTTTAATTCAATTAAGATATGGACATTTGAATTTTGAGAGTCTTTCTCAATTGCAGAAACAGGGAATGGTTAAAGGACTTCCCACATTCAAAAGGGAAAATGCAAAATGTGAAGCTTGCATTTATGGCAAACAAAATCAATAAAGTTTTCCAACAAGTTCATGGCGTGCAAACAGGCGGCTACAACTAATTCACAGTGATGTTTGTGGTCCACTACAAACCTCATTTGTTGGTTGCAAGCATTTTTTACTATTCATTGATGATTTCAGCAGAATGACTTGGGTTTACTTCTTGAAGAACAAGTAAGAAGCATTTGATAAGTTTAAAAATTTTCGCCAACTTGTTGAAAATCAAGTCAAAGAAAAGATAGGTACTCTCAGGACAGATAATGGGGGAGAATTCACTTCAAATGAATTCAAAACTTATTGCAGTGAAAATGGCATAAGACGACATCTCACTAATGTTTACACTCCACAGCAAAATGGAGTAGTCAAAAGAATGAATCGCACTTTGTTAGGAATGGCGAGATCCATGTTAACCTTCAAGAGGTTAAGTCCAACATATTGGTCGGAAGCAATACCTACAGCTGTCTACTTAAGAAACAGATCCCCAACTGCTTCTTTAGACGGAATCACACCTTATGAAGCTTGGTTTGGTTTCAAACCTTGAGTTAAACATCTTAGATTTTTTGGGTCAGTGTGTTATGCCTTAGTTCCGAAAGAAAAATGAACTAAGCTTGACTCAAGAAGTTTAAAATGCACAATGATAGGCTATTCTGATGAGAAGAAAGGGTATCGTCTTTTGACCAATGGAAAATTCATTGTGAGCAGGGATGTCATTTTTGATGAAACAGAGAGTAAGAGTGTTGAAGAAATTGAAAATCTTCTTCACAAATTAGAAACTAAGGGAAGTAAAAGAAATGGAAAAATGCAGAGTCAACCAACTTCACCAAATTGGTATGAACTTGATTTTCCTTCCTCTGAAGATGATTCATCCAGTCCATCCACATCAACAACATCATCTGGGTCTTCTAGCAGTTCATCCGCATCTCCAAGCAGCAGCAGTTCTTCAGACAGTGAGTCTCCACATTCTTCACCTGAACGACAAACATCAGTTTATATTAATCCTCTTTACAATGATGGGGACTTTACAGAAGCACAAACAAGTGAGCACCAACTTCCGAAATGGGCAGTTCAACTTTTGAAAGATGTAAAGCCTGATGAACAGAATTAAACTGGCACTAGAAGGGCACATAGAAGTGAAGGCAATTTTTCCTTGATAGCAAATGATTTTACTGAACCTTCCACATACAAAGAGGCAGTAAAACATAAAGAATGGCAACAGGCTATGGTTGACGAATATAAAGCAGTAATTGATAACAACACTTGGAAACTTGTTGATTGTCCAGCAAATGTTAAACCCATAGGATGCAAATGGGTTTACAGAATTAAGTATAATCAGAAGGGTGAACTTGATAAGTATAAAGCATGACTTGTCGAAAAGGGTTTTGTGCAGCAGGAAGGCATTGATTATGAAGAAACTTTTTCTCCAACAGCTAAATGGAACACCATCTGATTAACACTTGCATTGGCCGCTCAAAAAGGATGGAAAGTTCATCAAATGGATGTGAAAAGTGATTTTCTCAATGGGGATTTACAGGATGAAGTGTATATGACCCAACCACCAGGTTTTGAAGTTGAAGGACAAGAACATAAAATCTGCAAATTGATCAAGGCTTTATATGGATTAAAACAAGCTCCCCGAGCCTGGTATGCAAATATGGATGATTACCTTAAGAAAGTTGGTTTTCATTGAAGTGAATCTGATGATACTTTGTATGTGCGCCAACAGGGAAAATATCTGGTAATTCTTGTTATGTATGTCGATGATTTGATCATCACTGGAAATCATGATGATCATATTGCACAGGTCAAAAAGGAGTTACATGCAGGTTTTAAGATGACAGATTTGGGATTACTTCACTACTATCTTGGAGTTGAACTCTTCCAACGTCCACATCATATTTTCATTTCTCAGAGTAAGTATGCCGCAGAGATTCTTCAGTGATTTGGCATGCAAGATTGCAAGCCCGTTCTCACCCCCATGGAGCAAAATTTGAAACTTTCAAAATTTGAAGGGGGGGGGAAGGTGGACAGTACAAATTACAGACAGTTGATTGGCAGCTTGATTTATTTGACAAATACTCGTCCTGATCTATCTTATGCAGTCAGTATTCTTTCACGTTTTATGGAGGAACCACGAGACAACCACTGGAATGCAGCCAAAAGAGTTCTTCGATATATCCAAGGAAAAAAATATTTTGGTCTTCTTTACACAAAGACTAAAAATTTTGTACTTGGTGGATATTTTGATGCCGACTTTGCTGGGAGTATTGATGATCGAGCATCAACATTAGGTTATTTAATGAATATAGGGTCAGCAACAGTATCTTGGAGTTGTAAGAAACAAGCTACAGTGGCGACTTCTTCAGCAGAAGCAGAGTACATTTCAGCATGGGAAGCAGCATGTGAAATTGTTTGGTTGCGCCGAATTTTGCAGGACTTGGGCATTTCTCAGGGAGAAGCTACATCATTGTTCATTGACAGCCAGTCAGCCATCAAACTTGCCAAGAACCCAGTTTTTCATTCAAAGACAAAGCATGTGGACACCAAGTATCATCATATCAGGTCTCTCATTGCCAAAGATGTCCTCAAACCAGTTTATTGTCCTTCCGAAGATCAGATCTCCGACATTTTCACCAAACCGCTTGGTAGAATAAAATTTAATAAGTTCAGGGATGAACTTGGTATTTGTTGTAATGTATCTTTGGATCATAGGGGGGAATGTTAGATGATCCAAAAATACAAATTTTATCATAGGTTATAAAATTAGAATAAAATAATTATTAATTTAAGATATTAAATTAATAATTATTATTCTAGAATGTTTAATTATTTAATGGAGACTTTTAGAATTAGCATATTGTTGTAACTAGATATGACTCTCCAAATGTGTCGTATCATAGGCTCTATTAGAGGAGATTAGTTAGCTAGTTGGTTTGAATAGCATTTATTGTAAATGGACACTTGTTATTTAATAAGTGATCCATAATTAGAGGTAGTTAGGACATGGAGCTTATAAATAGCTCATTGCAAGAGTGTTTGGTTGTTCCGATGTAAACTCTTGCAAAATCAATTATGTAATTATTTTTTTCTGATTAATAAAATTACGTGTCTGAGGACACTTCTGCCATTAGGGTTAACCAAAATAAGTGTTCAGAAAATTAAGAAATTTCAAATGTATATTAAATTTTCTATCTCTACTTTTATCAAATGTAACTCAATATATTTATAAAATTAATTTTAATAGAGAATAAGAAAATGATAAAAAAATAATATAAAATATTTATGAAGAATATAGTGTTGTTAACCAAAATAAGTTTTCAACAAATTAAGAAATTTAATTTAGACATTAATAGAATAAAAAAACATAAAATGTAAAATATATACTATATTAGTGTAGAAGCAAATTTTACAATTTTGGTCTATGGCATCTTGGACAGACAATGATCAATTGCTCTATTAAGACACTCTTTGATGTAAAATCATTGGTTCAATTCCCTATCCAATCAAGGTAATATATTAGACATGATAAAAATATAATCCTATCAAACTTACAAAATAAAATTACAATTTTGAAATATAGTAAAAATAATAATAATTATTTTATTTTATTTTATTATAATTAAAAAAATAAATACTGAAAATAAATGTCTCACATTTTAGTAATCATATTTACAATATACACAACAAAAAAATTAACATTCATTGTGATAACTTTTTACTATAAAATAAAATCAAAATAATTTGTGTTCTAATTTTATTTTATTTTAATTAAAAAAATAAATACTCAAAATAAATGTCTCACATTTTAATAATCATATTTACAATATCCATAATAATAAAAAATAAAATTTGCAACAATTTTTTATTATGGTTAATTAAAACATTTTGGAAATTAAGCTTATTAAAATGTTATGAAAATTGTATTTAAGGACTATGTAATTTAAATATTTCAAAACAAAAGCTTTGGCATTTCTACTCCATACGTCCAATTTTTTTATATATTTTGTCTCGCCAATTTATCATTGTATTTTAAGTTAGGTCTGTTATAGACATTTTTGGGCACAAAAACCCCAAGCATGAAATGTCTATAAACAAAGGGCTCCTAAGTCCCTAAAAGTGTTGTTCTAACCCCTAAAGGAACAAGGTCAATAGATTACAGCTTCTCCCAGAAGTTCTCCATGAAAAACTGCTCAGAATTGGTCAAAACAGGATCATTTCAGCTGCTCCACTGGCTAAGTGCGTTGCATCTCACCTAAATACATTGTGAGGGTGCATTGCATTTCAAAAAGCCCTTCTATGGGGTGCGATGGGTGAGAAATGACAAATGACAGTGTCATTCCACGAGGTGGAGAGGCAATGAAAGCTTCCAGAATCTTCTCCTGTGACACTTGCCTCTCTGAATTTGACCAAGGATGAGTAAGAGATCATCAATCTCCAAGTGGAAGCAAGAACTATCAGAGGGAAGACACTAATCAAATCATAAGTTGACTCATCTCCATTATAGATATCTATATATGGATCCCTCATCCCAGAGATCCAGAGGCTGGAATTTTGCATATTGTAAGGAATTGTTGTTGGTTTCTTGGGACAAACATTAGATTGTTGGGTGATTTAAGCTTTGTATGAGGTGAAGAGGGGCTTCCTTGCTGAGAGGTTGATGCTGGGTCAGAACAACTGGTTGTAACTCCTCTGGGCTCTTTCTTATTTATCAATAAAAGCTATTCAACTTTTCCTCCATGCTCTTGTGTCATTGATGTTTGTTACATTTGTATGGTCAATTTACATCTGATCCTAGATTGTTTATTACTATAGATCCATGTCTTTGTACAGTGCTATGCTACTGTGACCTTACAGGTACTTTGTGAAGCTGGGCATGCAAGGGAGCAGGTAGCTAAAGACTATCAAAGAAGAGAGGAATCAAATCAGGAGATTAGCGCAAGACAGAGGTTGGTCTTTCTGTTCCTCTCTATCTATAATTCATAAAGGAAAAAGGAAAGTAGTTTTTCTCTGTTTGTTTCGAAGGCAACTGTCACACCTTAGTGGGACAGAGCAGTTCTATATAGACACCTTTCCCTGTAACAAAATGGCGACTCCGATGGGGAAGAATTAGTTTGTTTGTTTATCATTCTTTGTTGTCTGTTTCATAAACTTACAAGTAGCATTCGAACTACATTTGCCATAACAAATGCAAAGTAGATAAATGCTACTTCAATCCATCTACTAGATCTGTTTATGACTTAAACAACTGATTCACAAACTATCTGGTTACCCTTGTGATAGCTCTTAGATCCTCCTTAGATCTACCCCTGATTGTTGCATTACTGATTGCTTTTTGCTCGACCAAAACCCAAGAACTGAACTGCAAACTGTGACCCAGAACCCAAACAAAGTCTCGTTTCTGGACCAACGCAGGTATTGTTCAGAGAATCTGAACTTCAGTGCACTTCCCGAGTGGACAAGGTGCGCTGCATTTCAAATTCTCTGTGTTACAGGTGCGCTGATCAGACTAGGCTCTGTGCAGTTTTGGTTTCTGTGATTCATTCTTTCTAATTCTATTCCTGAATTTTGCTGCCTGTGATCAGTATATGTCTGTTTGAAACCCCTTTTCCTTGCTGTTATTCCGCCTCCTTTGTACAAAAGAACTGTAGATGTTTTTGTGTGTTTTTTGAGTCATTTTTAGTTCTCCTTTGCAAAAGTAGCATAATCGTACTTTCGTCCTTTGATTTGAAACTGTCGCAAGTGTCGATTTCAATCGTAGGAAAGAGTTTGGTTGCTGTTGATGGTCGATTATCCTGTTACTATTGTTTTTGGTCTAAATTTGTAATTTTCTAGTGTCAAGAACAAGTATCCATTTCAAAATCGTAAGGTGTTGTGATCGTCTCCATTTATGATTTCGAAAAGAAACTTGTTGATATTTGTCGCTTGAAAAGAAATTCAGATTTGTGCATCAACTTTCTTTTTAGCATTCATATACTAAGAAAGTCGAAAACAAATACATGCATGTGCATTTGCATATAGACAGTCTAATTGGCTTGATTTAGGAAAGTGCATTTAGAGTGTGCTCTTTGATCTTTGTGAAAAGATTCTGTCTTTCTTTTCCTTAGTAGCTAGGATTTTCATTGCACAAAGAAGATAAAAAGTTTGTTTATCATCTTAGATTGCATTTTAGGAATTACATCTACATCTCGCGGTGAACCTGAAAGGCAAACTTCATAAACAAGATCAACTTAAAATAAATTCAATGAATCTAACAACGCTTTGGAACTTAACGGACAACATTTAGAAGTCTAGGCTAGAGATGTATTCCTGCGTCGTAAAGCCTGGTAACTGTTGTTCTCGGTGACGGTTGGGTGATTCCTCCACTTTGAGACGATAAGTGCCAGTACGGACTTGTGCTCCCACGTACCGTTGAGTATATTTTGGGAGACCCCAATAGGCTTAATCCTTTATCCATAGGAAGCTGTGTCTACCGCTTTATCGATTGCAATTCACTGAACACAACATTCAGGAAGATTGACTGTCGTACCGTAAAATGTATTCTGTAGTTTTGTGATTGGTTTGGTAATCCCTCTACCTAGATTTTGAGAGCAGTCCCTTTCGTTCCTTTTCAGACTCCTTAACAGGAAAGGTCCATCTGAGCACTTGTCACTTCAGGCTCATTAAAAATCGAAGGCGACTAGAGTCATCTTTTGTTTTTTCTCGACTCTTAAAAACTGAAAATACTAGTTGTGTCAAAGCGTCTAAAATTTATTTTAAACGGAATATTCATTACCCTTTCCTACGTTGATCTTGGGTTGAGAAAATGGAATCCACCAACCAAGGAATTCCCCTTGGAGGAAATCCTAGTCCCTTCTCCTCTTGGGGAGATGTTGGTGCACCCCATATGGCCACATTGTCGCTTCTAGGACTGACAATTGGCTTGCCTGTATGGCTCTTCTCAACCTTTGTCGTTCAGAACACCGTAATTCGTGAACAATCGAATCAGCGACTAGACGAGTCCAGAGTTACCCACCAACCTTCTACTTCCTCTAATTCTTCCTCTCCTCCTTCCTCTTCGCTTGACGGGGCTGGTAAAACCAAAAGTCAAGTACCTAAGGAGAAGAAGGAAAAGAAGAACAAGAAGGAGCCAAAAGCGAATGGGGGCAAACAAGTGTCGTCTAGCGAAAATCCACACAATGCACCGACCAAGCCTAAATTTCCATCTGTCATTTGCAAAGGAGACCACTATCACAGAGATTGTCCTTGCATCCCTCGGATCTTAAGGGATTGGTCTCCTCATTTGCACAACCCGGTGTCATCAACCTCGGATGGTCATTTTGAAAACACACCATCAACTAGTGAAAGTGAAGCCCCAGGACAAAAAGGAAAATATAGATTTCCTTGTAAACTGTGTGAAGGTGATCATGCCGTCCACCGTTGTCCCTTCTTAGACGAAGCTAAAAGAGTTTTGGACGATTGTCTGGTTTCATTGTTACGACTTCCTCTTGGATATAAAAAACTCTTGCCGAGTCCGTCACTAGTTGAAAATCCGGCTGGCCCGCTCAAGTGGTCGGCTCAAGCATCTATCATTGAAGACAAACCATCTGAACCCATACCAGACGAAATTCAAAAGGTCGGGGTGGCAGTTGACCCGGTCTTGCCTTCAGAGGTTCCATCTTCAGATGATACAGTCACCGAAGGGAACAATGATGACACCGTCCAAATTCTTTTCATAAGCACAGACTCCAATGAACATGGGGGAAATTTACTTGTTCCTTTACCGCATGTTGTTGGGAAAAGTATCCAATACGGAATGACCCTATCCCACTCTAAGGGTGATAGTACCTCAGCAACAACCGAATGCAAAGCTATTCAAGATTACTTCTTCATGAGATGCAAGAAAGGGGAGAAAGAGATCCACTAACCGTTGTCTTCCGCTAATGTTTGATCCGATCTTCTCTCCTTGCTGCTTGCTCCCAGCTCCTTGCTCTTTCACCGGCCCAGCTACACAAAGATCCTGCAAAAGCACAAGAAAGGGAAACTACAAGAAGCATACATCCATAATTGATTCAAAGATTAGAATAAATCAAATATACAAGCATCAATACGCCACAAAGACACATGCATATAGAAGAACCTCAAATGCTTTATTAATGGAAGAAGTAAAGTTCTGAGAGTGTTACAACCATAAGAGGCCCAATCCAGCAACACCTCCCAGCAGAAAGAAATCTCCTCTTCACCTCCTTCAAAGCAATCACCCAATAGTTCTATGCACAAACCAACAGCACTTCCTTACATTCACAAGATTCCAGCCTCCCTAGACCTCATGAGAGAGCTCTATATATAGGAGTTTTGGAGAAAGGATGAGTCAGCTTGAGGCTGGCATGAAGCTGACTAGTGTCCTCTCCCACTTCAGTTATACTTCAGTTCTTGAGTCCACTTGGAGTTTCTTGCTTCCACTTGGAGATCTAGATCCTCTTACTCATCACAAGGCGAATTCCCTGATCCAAGTGTCATTTTGGAAGCTTCCTGGGCATTTGACACCTTGCAGAATGACTGTGCCACTTGGCCAATCTCGCCCAGCACAGGTAGCCTTCATTTCTTTTGACATTCAGTGCAGGTACAGAGTGGAGCAGTTGAAATTCAGCGCAGATGCTCAGTGGAGCAGCTGACATGATCCAGAAATAGCTTGTTTTTGAGTGTTTTCAGGTGGAGAACTGATTTTCAGTGCTGTGGTTTGCTGACCTTGTTCCTATAGGGGTAGGAACAACATGTTTAGGGACTTTGGATCCCTTAGATTATTGACATTTCATGCTTCATGCTGTTAGGCACAAAAATGTCTATAACAGTTGCCCCCTAAAGTATGAGGTCGTTTATCGGGTGAAATGCTTTATCAGGAGGATCCGAAGTTCATTCAATCGCTGAGAGGCGCCCTGTAATAAAATACAATACAATACATTATTTTTCATTCTGCTTTCATGATCTAGCTGAGGCGGGCATTCCCATGCTCAGCTTTATAAATTCATTTTGGTACATAGAACAGACGATCGTCTGATGGTAGACTGATAATTCTCTACTGAAATTATCATCCTTTGAGTAGGATGATCATCTGCTGCAATGATGTACATAAAAAATGTCTTTATATCCTGAATATATATCGCAGCCCGGATGGATGAAACTAGATCCGGGGTCTTCAAACTCGTTCGATCTTCACTCTAAGTACAAGTCGATCCATGTGAGAATTGCGCTGAAGTCGAACATGGAAAGACATCGATTGATTACCAGCCAATAATGTAAACTGTTAACAAGCGCGAGAGGAATCACCGATAATGATAATGACCCTCAAGGTACTACAGTACAATTCACGTGGTGTGAATAAAGGACTTGGTGTCGAACACCATGCAAAATCTTCTGGTCGAAGGTCATTGATGTATACCTGTCGCCGGAAGTGAGAAACTTGCCATTGAGTCATGCAAGCTTCAAAGTACTGGGGGGGTTGTTCCTAGATCAGCTTCTTGCATAATGAGTTGAAGTCGACAAGAAGCGATCCGTCAAAGGAGGGCCTTAATGAATCCCACATCAGTGACACGGAACGGAGCTAATGATTTTAGTGGAGGGGAAAACGATCTGTGAAATATGATTCAGGGTGGGGATCATGAGTGGATGAAGGATAATGTATGGCAGTGGATGGGACACGGTTAACTCTTTCTGAACAACATCTCTTGAACATATAACGACACTGATGTGATGGATCGGTAGCATTACCCCAAATGTGGATGGTTTGGCGAGGACCATGGTGATGAGACCGGTGAATGAAACAACCCAACCCGATGTGATACGGAGGACAAAGTGTCATGTTCAAGAGCGACTTGCTACCATTAAAGCTTTGAGGTTCTCCCAATTTTTCCCCAGTCATTTCTGACCAGTACCTCTTTATTTTTGTCAAGCTTGAGGAGGATAACATAAGCTTGTTCTATAACCTTCCCTTCGGGCAAGCCCATCGCTATGTTTTAACGAGCTTAGCGATAGGGAAACTCGTTCTCATCTAAAGACAAGTTTGTCGCTATTTAATCATTTTAACGAGTCTAACGACAAGGAAAACTCGGTCCTTTTCATTTTTAGAGAGTCTGAAAAGGTACAAAAAGTTAACTCTAAAATTCCTTTTTCGTCATCTAATCCCTTAAGTCAGAAAAAGTATAAAACAATACAGAAGGGATGAGTTTTCGATAATTTTAACGAGCCGAATAAAAAAAGTGCTCGACCTTTTTGTGTAATAATCCCTCAGGTCCAAAAAGATTAGAATCTAGAGGAGGGATAGCTCTTCCGGTCCTTTTAACGAGCTGGAAGGCCAAAACTCAGCAAACTTTTCATTTTTTACGAGTCAGATGAAAAGAGCTCAAAGAAGACTTGTCTTTTGAGGAACGAGTGATAAACAGGGATAGCAGCAGATTCCAGGTACAGGTTGGAATTTTCCAATCACGGCAGTGTCACAAGGATGGCTAAGTGAAATCACTCTTCGCAGTTGTTCCTCAAAATGGGTAAACAATCATATGGAGGTGAACGATTGGCCAAATGAAATGGAGGTGGCGGGTGTAAACACGACCAAGGCTTTTTATGGCTAATAAATTTACGATCACAGCGGTTATTTACCGAGATGGGTTCATTTTTTAATGAGTTTGAATGCGCCAAAACACTGCTCAATGCTTATGTTTATTTTTTAACGAGCATGAATTCCGCGTTAAAACTGCTCGGATCTCGCTTTTCTATTTTTTAACGAGCATAAATTCCGCGGTAAAACTGCTCGATTATACCAGTCGTAAGATAAGAATGTCTCCTGTAAATAACGACAACTTTTAGATTTTTGCCCCACAGCCTTTCTTTATGCAAGTTAGGAAACGACTAATCCAAAAAACAGATAAATAACCGTTCTTTGCTTGCACTCCAAAAGGTTTGCATGCCCCCAGGTATAAAGTACGATTTCAAGGTTACCCCTCAATTTGCAGGTAGAACAATTGTTCTACCGGGAAAGGCCTACCTCTTTCAGGTTACCCAAAGATTGCCTTGTTATTTTTTCAACAAAACACTTCCTCGGCAATGTCTACCGAGATAGACAAAGGTGGGTGAAAAACAGATTATTTCACTCACATAACTTTGACAAAAGAATCTTATTCCAGAACAACCCCTCTTCCTAGACGGACGGGGTACGGACTAGTCATATTCTCCCGTGGAAATCTACTCTATACCCAAGGTTTTCTCTGCCCAAAGCAGACCAGGATGCATGCCCCCTGGGTTCTAGTCCCATCTTTCCGAATCACTCGCACTCATCGGGAAGGAGGACTGGAGGTGGAGACATTTCTTGGGTGAATAGACCATTGAGGGTTGGTATGTGACTATTTGCGATGCGTGATCCCGGAAATGAAAGTTGGTCTACGAGCTTGACCATTCTTCCTTCGTGTGGAAAGCACATTACTCTAAAGAGTGAGGAGACTATCGCTCCCATGCAATATATATAGTCTCGTCCAAGGAGTAGTTTATAATCCAAGGGTCCTTGAACAACCATCACGTTCATTTGAACGGTCTTCCCTTTCAATGTAACAGGCACATTGGGGAGGATCCCTAACGGTCGACTGGTTCCTTTATCAAAACCCGAGAGATTTCTCATCTCAGGCAAAAGCGCCGGGGAACCCAGTGCTTTCCAAGCAATAGAGGAAAGGATACTCACAGATGCCTCTTCATCAATGATAGTTCCAGCCATTACCATTCTGTAAATTTGGACGATGATTCTGAATGGTATACTGGCTGGTAACCGGGGTCTGCCTAGTTCGTTCCAATCAAAGGACACAACCAGGTTGCTTGGTGGTGGGACCGAATACACGGCCGGATATGACCTTGACGATGTTCCTTCCTGCGATAAAGGAATGGGCGCATTGTCGTGATGCTCATCAGAGTCGGTGTTGATGAAAATAATCTGGATGGTGTTATCCTTATTCTCTTCAGTGAGGGTGTCATTTGAAGATGAATCTTCAGTGACGGTGTCATTTGAGGATGAAACCTCTGAAGGAAGAACCGGGTCAACTGTCGTATCGACCTTTAGACTTTCGTCTGGTCTAGGTTCAGTAGGTTCATTTTCAATGACCGATGCTTCAGCTGACCACTTGAGCAGGCCAGCTGTATTTTCAACCAACGAAGGACTTGGCACGAGTTTTTTGTATCCACGAGGAAGTCCCAACGGTGAAACCGGGCGATCTTCCAAAACTCTCTTCGCTTCATCTAAGAAGGGACAACGGTGGATGGCGTGATCGCCTTCACACAGTCTGCAGGGGGATCTTACCCCCCCTCTTTGTCTTGAACCTTCACTTTCGCTGGTTGACGGTAAGCAATCAACATGGCTATCAGAGGTTGATGCTCCCGAATTGTGCAGACGAGGGGACCAGTCCCTTAGTATCCGGGGAATACAGGGACAATCTCTATGGAAGTGGTCTCCTCTACATATGACAGATGGCGATTTAGGCCCGGTCTGTGCTGTGTGTGGATTTTTGTTATATGTCTTTTGCTTGCCCCCAGACGCCTTAGGCTCTTTCTTCTTCTTCTCCTTCTTCTCCATGGGAGCTTGGCTTTTGCCGGCTCTACCCTGCGAAGATGAAGGATTGGAGGAAGAGTTATAAGAAGTAGAAGGCCGGTGGGCAGCTCTAGACTGATCTAACTGTTGACTCGACTGTTCAGGAACCATGGTGGTCTGAACTACATTGGTTCAGAATAGCCAAATAGGCAGGCCAATTGTCAGTCCTGGAAGCGACAATGTGGCCATGTGGGGTGCACCAACTTCTCCCCAAGAGGAGAATGGACTAGGATTTCCATCATGTGGAATTCCTTGGTTGGGGCGTTCCATGTTCTCAACTTAAGATCAACGCGAGAATAGGAGGTGATTATGTTCCGTTTAAAATAAATTTTATAACGACGCTTAGACACAACTTGCTTTTTCACTTTTAAAGAGTCGAGAAAAAGCTAAAGATGACTCTAGTCTCCTTCAATGTTTTAACGAGCCCGAAGTGACAAATGCTCGGATGGACTTTTTCAGTTATAGAGTTTGAAAAAGGCCAAAAGAAATTGCTCTGGCTTTCTAGGCAGAGGGTGTGCCAAACTTTTCGCAAAACCACAGAATACGTTTTACGGTACGAGTGGTCGATCTTCGTGAATGCTGTGTTCACTGCATTGCGATCAGTAGGGCGGCCGACACGGTTTCCTATTGGATAAAGGCTTTGTTCCTATAGGGGTCTCCCAATATATACGCGACGGTACGTGGGAGCACAAGTCCGTATTGATACTTATCGCTTCACCGTGGAGGAATCACCCAACCACTCAACGCTAAGATATCACGTTTAACGACGCCGGAACACATCTCTAGCTTAGACCTCTATGTGTTTGCGTTATGTTTCAATGCGTTGTTATGTAAATTCAATTTATTTTAAGGTTGATCTTGTTTAGCAGTTTACCTTTATGGATCACCACGAGATGTATGATAACACTCCTAAATTCAGTCTAAGATGATAAGCAAGCTTTTCAATCTTTCAACTTTGAAAATCTTAACTACTGAGGGAAAAGAAAGATAACATCTTTTCACACAGATCATAGAGCACACACTAATGCACTTTTTCCTAAATAAACATGCAAACTGTCATAATGCACATGCACAATGCAAGTATTTCTTTTCTCTTTCTTAATGTTGGCGTAATGCAAAAAGAAAGCTGTTGTATAATTTTGAATTCAATTTCAAGTGAAAGCAAACAAGCTTGTCCAAAATCAAAAGACACCTTAAGATTTACTTGTTTCGACACTAGAAATATATAAATTCAAACCAAATGACGAAAGCAAAAGCTCAATCAGCTATGAACAGCAAACAAACTAACTCTTAAGATCAAAACGACACTTTATCACAGGTCTAGATCTAAGAGGCCACAGCAAGACTAGTTCACTTTCGTTATGGGAAACTGTAAATGATGCAAGAAATACACAAAGAACAAACACAGTTCCTTTATACAACCGAGGCGGCATAGTGACAAGGAAAGTTGGTTTCAGATAGGCACATTGACTGGTAACAGGCAGCAAAACAAGAGTGAAAACAGGGCAAGAAACAGCAGGAAACCCCAGTAGCACAAAGCAAGACTGGTCCAGCGCAGGTGGGACACTGTCTGTTTGACCTTCAGCGCAGGTAGCCCCTTCGGGAACTGCGCTGAAATGCAGACAGCCTTTGTACAGCCTGCACTGAAGAACGAAACTTTCGTTTCTCTTGGTTTTCGGGTCACAGATTGCTCAAAAATTCACAGTTTTTGCTCAAATCAGAAGCTATCAGTCAAGGACACACTAAGGGATGACAAGGAGGATGAAAAGCTATCACTAAGAGCTTATTAGAGTCCTTGTGGATCAGCTCTTCAAATCATAAACTTGCCCAGAAACTGAGCTAGAGTAGCTGCCCTCTACTTTGCATTTGAAAGATCCAAATACAGTTCGATTCGGTACTCCCTTTGTTTATGAAATGAATAGCAAAAACACAAACAACCAACAAGATACGATCCCCAGTGGAGTCGCCAATTTGTTGTTGGGAAAAGTATCCAATACGAAATGACCCTATCCCACTCTAAGGGTGATAGTACCTCAGCAACAACCGAATGCAAAGCTATTCAAGATTACTTCTTCATGAGATGCAAGAAAGGGGAGAAAGAGATCCACTAACTGTTGTCTTCCGCTAATGTTTGATCCGATCTTCTCTCCTTGCTGCTTGTTCCCAGCTCCTTGCTCTTTCACCGGCCCAGCTACACAAAGATCCTGCAAAAGCACAAGAAAGGGAAACTACAAGAAGCATACATCCATAATTGATTCAAGGATTAGAATAAATCAAATATACAAGCATCAATACGCCACAAAGACACATGCATATAGAAGAACCTCAAATGCTTTATTAATGGAAGAAGTAAAGTTCTGAGAGTGTTACAACCATAAGAGGCCCAATCCAGCAACACCTCCCAGCAGAAAGAAATCTCCTCTTCACCTCCTTCAAAGCAATCACCCAATAGTTCTATGCACAAACCAACAGCACTTCCTTACATTCACAAGATTCCAGCCTCCCTAGACCTCATGAGAGAGCTCTATATATAGGAGTTTTGGAGAAAGGATGAGTCAGCTTGAGGCTGGCATGAAGTTGACTAGTGTCCTCTCCCACTTCAGTTATACTTCAGTTCTTGAGTCCACTTGGAGTTTCTTGATTCCACTTGGAGATCTAGATCCTCTTACTCATCACAAGGCGAATTCCCTGATCCAAGTGTCATTTTGGAAGCTTCCTGGGCATTTGACACCTTGCAGAATGACTATGCCACTTGGCCAATCTCGCCCAGCGCAGGTAGCCTTCATTGCTTTTGACATTCAGCGCAGGTACAGAGTGGAGCAGTTGACATTCAGCGCAGATGCTCAGTGGAGCAGCTGACATGATCCAGAAATAGCTTGTTTTTGAGTGTTTTCAGGTGGAGAACTGATTTTTAGTGCTGTGGTTTGCTGACCTTGTTCCTCTAGGGGTAGGAACAACATGTTTAGGGACTTTGGATCCCTTAGATTATTGACATTTCATGCTTCATGCTGTTAGGCACAAAAATGTCTATAACACCGCAGGAAGGAAGTTCGTCAAATTCATACCCAGCCGTCTATTCGGTCCCACCTCCAAGCAACCTAGTTGTCTCTTTCGACTGGAATCAACTAGGCAGACCCCGTTTACCAGCTAGTATACCATTCCGAATCATTGTTCAAATATATAGAATGGTTATGGTTGGTACCATCATAGATGAAGGGTCTTCTGTGAGTATCCTTTCCTCGACTGCTTGGAAAGCACTTGGATCGCCATCACTTTCGCCTGAGATGAGAAATCTAACAGGCTTTGATAAAGGAACTAGTCGACCGTTAGGGATGCTTCCCAATGTGCCCATAACATTGAGAGGGAAAACCATTCACATGAACGTGATGGTAGTTCAAGGACCCATGGATTACAATCTACTCCTTGGACGAGACTATATTTATTACATGAGAGCCATTGTCTCATCACTCTTTAGAGTGATGTGTTTTCCGCACGAAGGAGGAGTGGTCAAGCTCGTAGACCAGCTTTCATTTCCCAGATCATGCATAGCAAATAGTCATATACCATCCTTGAATGGTCTTTTCACACAAGAAATGTCTCAATCCCCAGTCCGTACACCCAATGAGTGCGAGTGATTCGAGGGACATGACTGAAACCCAGGGGGCATGCACCCTGGTCTGCTTCGGCTGGAAAACTTCGAGTATAGGGTAGGTTTCCGCAAAAGTATATGACCTCCGTACTCCCTTCCGTGATTGGAAGAGGGAGTTGGACTGGAATAAGATCCTCTTGTCAAAGTTATGTGAGTTGGCGGGCATCGCCGCTCACCTTTCTTTATCTTGGTAGACATCGCCGAAGAGGTGTTTTGTTTACGCCATAAATAGAACAATATTTGGTAACCTGTAAGAGGTAGGCCTCTCTCGGTAAAACAAATGTTTTAACGGAATAAAGAATGGGTAACCTTGAAACTCTATTTTATACCTGGGTGCATGCAAACCTTTTGGAGTGCAAGCAAAGAGTGATCATTTATCTGTTTTTTGGATTGGTCGTTTCCTAACTTGCATAAAGAAAGGATGTGGGGCAAAAAGCTAAAAGTTTCCATTTTTATATGAGACATTCTTATCACACGACTGGATTAATCGAGAAATGTTACCGCAAGGTTCAAGCTCATTAAAAAATAAACCCGCATCGAGTAGTTTTAGCACATAGTTCAAGCTCGTTAAAAAACAAACATAAGACATGAGCAAATGTTTCCCCCCGTGTTTAAGCTCATTAAAAAATGAACTATTCACCGGTAAATAACCATCGTGAATGTAGTACTTCAGCCATTAAAGCCTTGGTCGTGTTTGCACCATCACCTCCACTTTTGCATTGGCCGATCATTCACCTCCATTTGATTGTTTACCCATTTTGAGGAACAGCTGCAAAGAGTGATCTCACTAGCCATCCTTGTAACACTGCCATGATTGCAAAATTCCAAACCTTACCTGGAATTAGTTGCTACCCATTTTATCACTCGTTCCTCAAAAGACGAGTCTCCTTTAAGCTCTTTTCAACTGACTCGTAAAATATGAAAAGATTGCCGAGCCATTGGCCTCTCCAGCTCGTTAAAGGGACCGAAAGTGCTATCTATCCTCTAAATTTTAATCTTCTTGGAACTGAGAGATTATTACACAAAAAGATCGAGCGCTTGTTTTGTTTGGCTCATTAAAAGTATCGAAAATTCATCCCTTCTGTATTGTTTTATACCTTTCCGGACTTAAGGGATAAGATGACGAAAAAGGAATTTTGGAGTTACCTTTACGTCCCTTTCCAGACTCTCTAAAATTGAAAAGGAACTAGTTATCTTTGTCGTTAAACTCATTAAAAGATTAATAGCGACAAACTTGTCTATAGATGAGAACGAGTTTCACTATTGCTAGGCTCGTTAAAACATAGTGATGGGTTTGCGTGAAGGGAAAATTATAGAACAAGAATATGTTATCCTCCTCAAGCTTCACAAAAATAAAGAGGTACTGGTCAGCAATGACTGGGGAAAATTGGGAAGAAAAATTGAAGAAACTTTGTTGGTAGCAAGTCACTCTTGAACAAGACACTTCCACTCCGCGTCCGAGTCGGGTTGGGTTGTTTCATTCACTGGTCACATCACCATGGTCCCATCATACCATCCACATTTGGGTTTAATGCTACTAATCCATCACATCAGTGTCGCCGATATGTTCAAGAGAATTCATTCAGAGAATTCACCTGTGTCTCACCCACTACCATACATTTATACTCCATTCCTTCATGACCACCACCCTAAACCTTATATCACCAGATCGTTTTCACCTCCATTAAAATCATTTGCTCCGTTCCGTGTCATTGATGTGGGATTCATTAAGGCCTTCCTGTGATGGATCGCTTCTTGTCGACATCAGCTCATTATCCAAGAAGTTGATCTAGGAACACCCCATTCAGTACTTTGAAGCTTGCATGCCTCAATGGAAAGTTTCTTACTTCCAGCGACAGGTTTACATCAATGGCCTTCGACCGAAAGATTTTGCATGGTGTTCGACGCCAAGTGCTTTATTCACACCACATGAATGGTACTGCAGTACCTTGAGAGTCATTATCATTATCGGTGATTCCTCTCATGCCTGTTAACAACTTACATGATTGGCTGGTAATCAGGCGATGTCTTTCCATGTTCGACTCCAGAACAACTTTCACATGGATCGACTTTTACTTCGAGTGAAGATCGAACAAGATTGAAGACCTCGAATTTAGTTTCATCCATCAAGGCTGCGATATATATTCAGGAAAATAAAGACATCAAATGTACATCATTGGTGCACAGATAATCATCCAATCAAAAGGATGATGGCTCTATCAGAATCATCAGTCTACACTCAGACGATTGTCTGTCCTATGTACATGAAAATGAATTTATAAAGCTGAGCATGGGAATGCCCGCCTCAGCCAGATCATGAAAATATTATGAAGATAATGTATTGTATTGTATCTTATTACAGGTCTCCTCCCAACTTGAAAGAACTTCAGATCCTCATAATGAAGCATTTCACTTGACATCAAAAGATTAACGACCTCATGCTTTAGGGGGCAACTGTTATAGACATTTTTGGGCACAACAACCCCAAGCATGAAATTTCTATAAACCAAGGGCTCCTAAGTCCCTAAAAGTGTTGTTCTAACCCCTAAAGGAACAAAGTCAACAGATTACAGCTTCTCCCAGAAGTTCTCCATGAAAAACTGCTCAGAATTGGTCAAAACAGGATCATTTCAGCTGCTCCACTGGCTAAGTGCATTGCATCTCACCTAAATACACTGTGAGGGTGCGTTGCATCTCAAAAATCCCTTCTATGGGGTGTGATGGGCGAGAAATGACAAATGGCAGTGTCATTCTGCGAGGTGGAGAGGCAATGGAAGCTTCCAGAATCTTCTCCTGTGACACTTGCCTCTCTGAATTCGACCGAGGATGAGTAAGAGATCATCAATCTCCAAGTGGAAGCAAGAACTATCAGACGGAAGACACTAATCAAATCATAAGCTGACTCATCTCCATTACAGATATCTATATATGGATCCCTCATCCCAGAGATCCAGAGGCTGGAATTTTGCATATTGTAAGGAATTGTTGTTGGTTTCTTGGGACAAACATTAGATTGTTGGGTGATCTAAGCTTTGTATGAGGTGAAGAGGGGCTTCCTTGCTGAGAGGTTGATGCTGGGTCAGAACAATTGGTTGTAACTCCTCTTGGCTCTTTCTTGTTTATCAATAAAAGCTATTCAAGTTTTCCTCCATGCTCTTGTGTCATTGATGTTTGTTACATTTGTATGGTCAATTTACATCTGATCCTAGATTGTTTATGATTATAGATCCATGTCTTTGTATAGCGTTATGCTACTGTGATCTTACAGGTACTTTGTGAAGCTGGGCGTGCAAGGGAGTAGGTAGCTAAAGACTATCAAAGAATAGAGGAATCAAATGAGGAGATTAGCGCAAGATAGAGGTTGGTCTTTCTGTTCCTCTCTATCTATAATTCATAAAGGAAAAACGAAGGTAGTTTTTCTCTGTTTGTTTCTAAGGCAGCTGTCACACCTTAGTGGGATAGAGCAGTTCTATATAGACACTTTTCCCTGTAACAAGGTCCATTACCATATTTACTATGTGCTTTATGGGAATTTGTTATCCTTTTATAATTAAAAATGATATACATAAATTTTTAATATTTTCTTTTGGGATTTATGATTTATTTATAGTTTATCAATTTTATCTTATTTTTAGTTTATCATTTTTAAGTAACAAGTGGTTCTTTGTTAGCTTTGTTTGGGAAAATCTAGTCAATCAAAGACTTCAATTTTTTCCCTCCTCTTTTCAACGTGAGTTAGACACATGTCGCTCCCCCTACAAATGTTGTTTATGTGTTTTTGTCAACTGTTGTTACAGAAATGGAAATTATCTTTTTGAGTTGGGCCTGTTCCTACATTTTTGTTAACAACTTTTGCAGAAATGGCAATTATATTTTTTAGTTGTACATGCGCAACGTTTCATGCAAGGGAGCTCGTGAATTTAATCTACAAAGAGAAGGTTCATCATTCAACAGTGAGAAGACGTGTCATTCACCACTGAGTAGATGCAACCAAGCATCTTCACCCCTTAGCCAGTTAGATTCAGCGCCACTTCATCACCATCACTGCTTCATCGCCATCTTAGAGATCTCAGGTACGAATCTAATTTTTTTTTGCATTCTGTGTCCAAACTAACATTATTTATCAGTAGTGGATGAGCTATTATTTTAGAGACATATTGCAATCAAGAAAGAAGACCGATATTTTTTCACTATATTTTTACATTTTGTAATCGTGTTTTCACAGATAAATACATGATATTCTGCTTCGCCTTCATATGTTCACCCATAACAATCAATGCTTAACGCAGGGTTGTTATTTTCCTATTTTATTTGACTCTATGGACTGAACGAAATAATCCAATACGTGAATTCAACATAGATCTTTCATTAATGATGCCTCCACAATTTGTTCGATATCTGATAATAACAACATTATCAGCATAGTTTGTTTATAATCATTAATGGGAAACACAATTTTTTCATATGATCTCATAAAGATATACAAAGTGAATATCTTTCTTTTTGTTGAAGACTAGAGTGGTATTTTTGTTTTGGGTCTATCGTGAATTTCTTCTCTATGTTTAGTAGATTCTTAACTAATGTTATGTAAGGGCATCTATCCTAGGTCAATTGTTTATTAGAGGAGTTAGTTTGTAAATTTAGGGTTTAATCAATTAATGTATTTTTGTACTAGTTTTAAGAGAGAATGAATATTATTGTAAATAGGAGAAGATTTGAGAGTGTTGTGGAAGGTTTGAGGTGATTATGGATTAGTTAGCTCTTATATAGGGATAAGACATTAGATGAGAGATTTTTTGGATTATGAGAGATATTTTGGGAGTTAGTTTAAGGATCCAGAACCTATCTTGGGTTCTAATCCATTTGTATAAATTGAGGTGAGCCATGAAGCATGTATGCATGTAGACATGTGTGAGTGAGTGTGAGGAATGATAGACCATGAATAGGTCATGATTTCTCCTGTACTTATTTTGTTTATTAATTAATTATTTTTGAGTTTATGTGCATACCTATTGCTTGCTTTCCAGTTTGATGTGTGTGTTTGATCATATGTTATTTGTACCTGGACCAAATTTTTGGTATCAGAGCTAGTTAAGAAGCTCAGAGTCGTTGAATTTCATTCAGGGAAGATAAATTGTTACAAAGATTTTATGGCGTGACTGTTGATATGGATAAAGACTGTGATTTGTGTGCATCACATTGTTGCATATCAAATGGAACTGATTAATTGTGCAAATAATTATGAGATCAAAACTCGTATATCGCACATGGGATTGATTTTTCAAATTTATCATATTCCAGTGATATGATAATTCATATATTTGAAGAAAACCATTTCAAAGTATTCCAGAAATGAAGTTGTGTTTAATATGAATCTCACTGATAGAGATTCTCTGTGAGGGTTTATAGATAGACCAATAGTTCTCCTAGACGAAAGACTATGCTAGGATCGTGACAAAGGAGATTGAAAATCTAATTAAGTGCACCAACTCCAAGGTTCTTGCATATCAAAGGAGGAGCTTGAGGCCTTCAATTTGAGCCTTTAGTTGACTTGTCATTTGAGATTTTCCGATTTTTATTTTATTTTATTTTTTTTGAAGAGGAGGTTGAATTTGTTGGCACTCGATTGCGCCTTCGGTAGACGGAAATGAATGAGAAGTGTTTGAGTTGTGGGAAAATCATTGCCAAGGAATCATTGTTCATTCATTCAAAGATTTCCGACGGAATATGCCCGCGTGTTAAAGAGCCATGGGGATATTTTATGTTAGGTCCCGATAATACTTGTGTATTCCCTTATTATCATTATCATTCTAGCCCCTTACTGTTGTTGTTGTGCCTATGTTGTCGCCACATTGTTATTATTGTGCCCTATAGAAGCCAACTATTATTATTTTTGTGCTCCGACATTATGATTGTTATGTGGGCTCTAATTATATTGTGGCCCCTTAGACTCTTATATATAAAGTAGGACTTGTCATTTGTATCATCTAAGAATTGCTCATTTGACTAATGTAAAAGAGGTTTCCCCCTCGAAGATGCTACTTCTGAAGTCATTGATCTATCTCTTTCTTCTATTTTGTGAGTTGGTTGCATAACAATTGGTTTCAGAGCCTTGGATTATAGGGCTTCACTGCTTCAAACACGTCATCGTGGAATTTTCGCTATAAATTTTTTTCTACAAAGCCTCAGAAGCTTAAATTAAAACTCATTTTTTGCCAAAATTGTGATGAACCTTGTGACCAAATTTTAGATCTCATCTTGCTATATTTTCATAGATATGAACTGAGGAAGTTAGGATTTTGGAGTCTTCCGAATTCAATCTCAAGCAGATCACCTTGGGAGAATCGTCATAAATTTCTCTCTGAGCCTCGGATTCAAATTTCGTAAAATGTGATAGAAAGAGGACAGACTGTGGTTTGGTAGGTATCAGGTTCAGAGTTGAAGGCCAAAACAGAGACATGTGGCACGTCGTACAAGTTCTATCTACTGAACTAGTCTATAATTAGGTCATTGCGGGAGATTGGGCATAACACTTTCTTGGAGAATCCAATCGCAATAAGACTTGTGGGATTGGAAAGAGGACACAGAGGTTTATCTTCGGTCGAAATTTTAGAACTTGGAGATCCATAATTATAGAGTTACAATTGTTTGAAGGTCGAGCTCATACAAAGTGACAAAAAATAAAAATAAAAAAAGTTTGTAGTTCTTTTAAAATTTGGCATAAGTTTTGTTTGAAAAAATAGTTTGAACTAATTCAGAGGGAATTTTGAATCGTAATTGTCATTCATTGATGACCCAAATAAGGAAAATGAAAACACCTAGTAAGAAACCTGAAATCTCTACTATGGCACATGAAGAAGAGGAAGAAATGCAAGATGATATATCAACATGAGACCAAGTGCAACAAAATTCTCTCTCACAAAAAGTAACTTAAACTAAGATGGATGGTTTAAACAATGGAATGTAAGCTAAGATGGATGTTTTAAACAATTGAATGTAAACTAAGATGGATGACACGGAAGCTAAGATGGATGGTATAGGAGCAAAACTTAAAGGCAACATGGAATCTTTGAAGATAGATTTGACAAAGTTGCTACAAGAAATGCTTACTAATGGCAAAAGGCTAGTAAAATAAACTCATGATGAGAACAAAATAAAGGTTAGTCATGATTTCATACACTCTAACGTTGGATTGAAGACCCACCATGTTCCAAAGATTGATATGAGGAAGTTTGATGGCAAGGATCCTGTAACATGGATACTACAGATGGAGCAGTATTTCAAACTCCATAATGTGAAAAGCACACAAAAGGTACACATTGCAACTTTATATTTGGAACCTAATGAGCTTTTATGGTATCGATGGATTTTCTCTTGTAAAAAAAATTGTCACTTGGGAAATTTTTATGGAATAAATGATAGCACATTATGAGGATACAAAAAGAAACACTTTTTTTAGCCAATTGATAAATCTCAAACAAAAGGGCTCAGTAGTGGAGCACATTGAGGACTTCCAAAAATTGAATATAAGGGTAAAATATATTCCATAGGAGCATAGGATTGATGTGTTCATAGGACATTTAAGGGATAACATCCAACATGAGGGTCGCCTTTGAGAACCTGATTCATTGGAGAAGGCATTCAGGTCGACAAGAAAAACTGGAAGCAAAATTATGGCAATATGGAAGCCTACCACTCAAAACTATAAAGATGGAAGTGTTGTTTCTCCTAGCTGACCACAACATACAAGGTTGAAACCACAACAAATCGAAGAAAAAAGAGAAAAAAGGCTTTGTTACAGTTGTGATAGCAAATACACTAAAGGTCATAATTGTGTTGAGAAGAAATTATTTCACATAGATTATGAAGAGGAGGAAGAAAATGAACAAGAAACATCATAAGGAGAGGATACACACCAGGAAAAAACTTAAACTATCAAGATAGAAGGGCATATCAATAAGAAAAAGGTAATAATGTTGATTGATTCAGCAGTAACCATAATTTTATTCATTTTAAGATAGCCAAGGAATTGAATTGCTTCCTATATCCAACACCAGAGTGTCAAGTTATGGTTGCAAATTAAGGAACCATAAATTGTTATGGAGAGCTCCATAATATCAAGCTATCCAAAGGAGAATATGTGTTGAATAGTCCAATGCTTTCCATTCCAATGGGTGGTGGTGATGTTGTAATAGGAGTCCAATGGCTACAATCTTTGGGTACGATAGCTTTTAATTTTCAAGAAACTTTCATGAAGCTTTTTTCCAGAACGAAAGGAAGGTGAATTAAGGGGTATGATAGGGAAAGCAGGGAAGATAATCAACTCTAACGGCATTGCAAAGCTTCTAAAGAAATAACAACGAGATGAAATTTCACAATTATGTTCGCTAGAGGTTCCCCCATTGAGATCATCTATTTCTCCAAATCTCCAAAAAGCCTTGGACAATCATTCCAAGGTATTTGAGACTACCAAAGGCCTCCCACCTATTCGTGATCATGATCATGCTATTCATTTGATTCCAGGAAGTGTTTCTCGAAACACCAGGCCTTAAAGATATCCTGATGTCCAAAAGAGTGAAATTGAATTGTTGTAGAAATGCTAGAGGCTGGTATAATTCAATCTAGTCAAAGTTCTTTCTCTTCTGTAGTAGTATTGGTGCATAAGAAGGATGGATCATGGCGCATGTGTCTGTATTATAGGGATCTCAACAAGCTCACTATTAAAGATAAATTTCCCATTCCTGTCATTGATGAATTATTGGATGAATTCCATGTAATATTTTACATCACCAAGTGCATTCCCTTGTTCAGGATCTCATCAAATCATAATGAATACTGATGACATTCTAAAAACAGCATTTAGGACTCACGAGGGTCATGAATTTTTTGTCAAGCCTTTTAGCCTTACCAATGCACCTTCTATATTTGAAGGTTTGATGAATTCCATTTCAGACCCTTCCTTAGAAAATTTGTGTTAGTATTTTTTGATGATATACTAATCTACAACAAGTTTTGGAAGGATCATGTTCAACATTATGATAGAGTGCTCAAACTATCGGAGGAGAAACAATTATATGCAAAAACCTCCAAATATTTCTTTGGAGTACAAGAGGTGGAATATTTGGGTCATATTGTATCTCATGAAGGTGCTAAGGTAAACACTAGAAAAAATAAATCCATTAAGGAATGGAAAATCCCCACATCCATAAATCATTTGCTAGGATTTCTCTGGTTGACAAGTTATTATCGCAAGTTTTTTAAGAATTATCGGAGAGTAGCAACACCTCTAACAACATTACTAAATAAAGATGCATTTTCTTGGAATCTAGAAGCAACGAAGGCCTTTGAACATCTTAAACAGGCAATATGCCAATCATTGGTCTTAGCTATGACAGACTTCACAATTTTTTTTATTGTGGAATGTGATGCCTCAGGAAATGGAATTGGTGTTGTTTTAACATAAGAAGAAATATCCGCTGCTTTCGAAAGTTATCGAATCAAAGTAAAGTATTTACACAAAGCTATTTATGACAAGGAAATTTTGGCAATACTATATGCACTTAAGAAATGATGACCTTACCTAATGGGAGGACACTTCAAGGTAAAAATGGATCATGATAGTCTTAAATAATTTTTAGAACAAATATTATATTCAGAAGAGCAGTAAAAATGGGTCGCAAAGATTATGGGTTATGACTTTGAAATCATATACAAAAAAGGAAAGAAAAATGTTGATGCAAATGCATTCTCATGAAGAGTTAAGGATGTGGAAGCATTTATTTGTGGCCATTTCTATTATCCAACCAGATTGGATAGATGAAGAAAGGGATGAATGGAAGAATAACGAAGAAGTGTCGAAACACATTCAAGATTTGCAACAAGATCCTAGTACATCTGGTAGATTTATTTGGAAAAATGATTCGTTATGGCACAAAGATTTTGTATACCTCTCTAAGAATTCCAAAATCAAATAAAATATTCTTCTCGAATTACACACCTCGCCCTTAGGAGGGCATTCAGGATTCTTAAAAACTTACCATGGATTTAAGAAGGAATATTTTTGGGATGGCCTTACATTTGATATTCAAAAGCTTGTGGTGGAATGTTTGGTTTGCCAACAAAATAAAGTTGAGACAATTAAGAGCCCGGGCCTATTACAACCTTTATCCATTCCAAGTCAACATTGGGAGGAGGCTTCAATGGATTTTATCATAGTTTTACCCAATTCTGAAGGAAAGAGTGTCATTATGCTGGTATTTGATATACTTACCAAGTATGCACACTTTTGTGCATTATCTCATCCATTTAAATCTAGTACAGTTGCTGCTACATTTATGGAAACAATTCAAAAGCAACATGGAAACCCAAAGATTATTGTAAGTGAGAGAGATCCTATTTTCACTGGAAATTTTTGGACAAAATTATTTTCTTGTATGGGTACTTAGTTAGCTGATAGCACATCTTATCATCCTCAATCTGATGGGAAAACTGAGATGGTGAAAAAAAGTTTTGAAGGATATCTTCGTTTCTTTGTATCTAATAAACAGACACAATGGGTCAAATGGTTGCCTCTCGCTAAATGGTGGTATAACACTTCCTTCCATACTATAGAAAAAATGACCCCATTTATGGAACTTTATGGATATCATCCACCATCGATCATATCATGTTTAAGAGAAAATTCTAAGGTTCAAGTAGTGGAAGATCACATCGAGCATCAACAAAAAGTTCTCCAACTATTAAAGGATAACCTCACTTTGGTGCAGAATAGAATGAAACAAGGGGCATATCGACATTGCAACGAAAGAAGTTTTGATGTAGGTGACTGGGTATTTCTACAACTACAACCATACAAACAAATGTCCCTCAACCAAGCTAGGAAGGATAATAAATTATCACCAATGTATTATGGGCCATACAAGGTGTTGCAAAATATTGGTACTATTTCATACAAATTGGAACTTCCTGCAACTTCCCGAGTGCACCCAGTTTTCCATGTTTCATGCTTAAAGAATTTTTTAGGTGCCAAGCTCCCAATTAAAACAATACTTCCAGAATTTGATGAGGAATGAAAAATTATATTGGAACCTGAAATAGTCATAGAAGCAACAACTCGACATCTACGAAATCGGTCAATTTCAGATTATCTCATCAAGTGGAAGAACTTACCCATTGAAGATTCCAGATGTGAGGATGAAAATTTTATACACAAGCATCTAGAACTACTCAAGAATTTAGGAATACACTTTTTTGAAGGAGAGGGGCATGTTGGGTCCCTATAATACTAGTGTATTCCCTTATGAGTGAAGAATGGTGTGTTAGAGCACTAACATTGGCCTAACGGTTATAATCTCACATCCTTCCCACTGTGTTAGTAAAATTCAAATTAAGGCACGAGATTCAAGTTCACGTTCTCTTCAACCCACAGAGCATTTAGGTACTAGGTTTCCGTAATGTCAAAAGTTCCTTCATAAAATTCCGCAACCAAAGTCAAGAAATTGTCTCCTAGAAGATAAGGTACAGTCAAGCCCATTGGTTGCATGAAGCACAACATGTTCACAAAGTTGAGGGTTTAAAGGTTTGAATGAAATATTTCATGTTGTCTTATATAAAATGCACACGTGAATTTTAAATGAGAAGTGCATAGTATTATTTACATTTCATATAATATTTCATTCCATTAATTTTTATGATATGAAATTATTATGAGATTCGAGAGATGTAATTTTTTAAAAAGGGCATTCAAATATTTGAGGAAATGTTTTTTGAAAGGTGAAATATTTAAGTGAAAGTGAAATTTGTTTGGTGAAATTGAAAAGTTATTTTTCAAAGATGGATTTTTTTTAAGAAAATCAAAAGATGGGAGTGATAATAGAGTAAAGAGAGTGATTTGGACTTGTAGTGTCCAATATGTGTGTGAAGACCTTGAAAAAATTAGAAAATCCAAGAGGTTAAGAAGGTAAAAGAGACACCCAGAGATGTTTGAGATCTTTTTAGATCTAGAAGTGAAGAGGAAAAAGGATGTCTTTGCATTGAAATGAATAAAATAATCTGTAGATGACAACATTCTTCCCCTGATTTCATAAGCCAATACAACTAATGAGGCTTCAGATACCTTTGAGAGGAGTTTTGGTGTAAAGGGTAGCATTGAAGTTGAATATCTACATTCAGATGAAAGGATCGTTGAATCCCACTATGCTGAGCCACAAGTGGATGATGTTTGTGAAGAAGTTGAAAAATTAATAGAGAAGGAGCATGTAGATGCTTGTGAACCCCACTATGCACAATCACAAGTGGATAAATATATATTGATTCTAGCAATAGAGGTTGTCGATGACAATACGATGATTCGAACAACGGAGCTTGCTAATGAAAATTTGGTGATTCCAGCAACAGAGCTTGCTGATGAAAATCAGATAATTCCAGCAATAGAGCTTGCTAGTGAAACTTTGGTGAATCTAGCAACAAAGCTTGCTGATGACAATGAAACTTCCATTAGAGCAGTCTATGCTAAGTTGAATCGAACAACTAATATTGCGGATGTAAAATTTGATGAAGAATTATTGGCTAATGATGAATGGTTGTAGGTGATGCAACAAAGACATTACATAGACATGATGTTATTCAATGAGAAAATATAACTTGCGTCAATGGAAGAGAACCTCTTTGCAACAACAGAGGTTATTAAAGAAGTCGGAGAGACAGAGAAAGAAACAAAGGAAAAGGCAAAGAATGAAGCCCACAAAGTGAAAATAGAGACAAAGGTAGAAGTAGAGCTGGAAGTATAACATAAGGAAGCTCTCATTACAGAGCAAAAGGAACAAAACCAATGTGGTTCCGCAAATATTTATAATTCTAACATTTATTTCCAGTGTGTAGATACACAAAACAATTATGAAGAAGAGCTAAATTTCATTGAAGCATGGCTTGCAACACCATGACTTGAGAAAGTCTACAAAGAAGCTGCAGAAATGAATGTTGAAGACAACATGCATGATGAAGAAATTAATGAAATTTTTAGGTACTGGAGTCCTAAAGAAATATTATTTTATTATAATCTTATGTTGCAACTAATTGATGATGAAAAGCACACTGCAGAATATAATATGTGGCAATAGCCCACATACAAGTAATTTTTTGAAGAAGTCCAGGATATGCTTAGACAACCTGGAACTATGGAAGAATTGCACCAACAACTGAAGAAAATGAAATTTGAATCCTACAACAAGAAGAAAATGTTGAAACAATTTAGAGGCTATAGGATCTGGAAAAAGAGAAGAAGAAAAGTTGAAGTCAATTTTTAAATTGTAAACCTAGCTGAGACATAGACCAACAGGTATCTTAATTGGTTTTTTTTCATGGGGTTAGAATTAAGGGGGAGTGTTGGAGAATCTAATCCCAACCCCCTCTTAGGTATCAAAACCACCCCTCCGAGTGTCCTAGTTCAAGTTTACTTAGTCTATTTTAAGTTGAATTTGACTCCAGTCATTTATTACTGATGTTTCCAATGTAATCTTATTTAACTGATTTGTAATACTGAGAAGAGCAAGTAATCTGCTCCACATTTTCTTCCCTTCAATTTTTGTTAGATTTGAAATGACATGCATGAATATAATTCCATTATGTATTTAATTTCCAATATCTAGTGTAACGACAACCCTCCAAAAGAATATGGCAATTGGTTATCCAATCTCGTGAGATTAAGATTATAGTAATAAATCCCTTGATTTCCACCACAATAAAATATTCCATCCAAATTAATAGAATGCACAAGTTGGCAATCAGATTTACTATGGAATGTCAAGACTAAATTTGTTGTCATGTTGCATGGTTTGATTTTAGCGTTCGGTAGTTATTGTAGACCTTGGCTTTGTTTGATTAAGTAGAAGAGGGAAGATCAAAGTCATGAGTTGAAATGGGGTGGTATTGGTTGAGAAAAGCGATGGTAGGCGGAACACATTCATTTTAGCTTCCTTTTAAAATTGAGTTGCTTTTAGTGTGATTTCTTGGATTTTTATGTGGGTGAAATTTTTTGAGGTGAAATCTTGATTTGTGTTATTTCATCAAGTTTTTTCACTGTATATGGATTCAACACCTTCAAAAACCCCTGGGGAATTTTAATTGTCTAGGGTTACCCATCAAGCTTGTGATTTCAATAAATTCTTACCGAATTTTAGAGAAATTCAGCCGCAAAAATTCACCGAAAAAACTTCCAAAAAATCTCACTAAAAACAACTTGTTTTAAAACTATCTTCAGCGAAAACATAATCATTAGAAATCACATAGTCTAGTCCTGATGCTCAACCACACTTATTGGTTCGAAACGCGTCGGCCAAAAATTTCTCTTATATGATTTCTACTGAAACAATTTTCTTAATTCATTATGGATCACACAAGCTTGAATACATAAATAATCAAGTTTTCTTTAGTGCGACTTTTTGGAAGCTTTTCTGGTGGGTTTTTCCCGTCTAATTTCTCTAAAATCCGGAAAGAATTTATTGAAATGACAAGATTGATGGTAACCCCTACACAATCAAAGTGACCTGTGGTTTTTTTGGGTGCGGAAGGCATATATACAACCAAAAAACCAGTTTAAATAACAAAAATCAAGATTTCACCTCAAAAATTTTAGCAAGATTCCGACACCAGAAAGTCAAAAAAATCACACTAAAGACAACTCCAAACATAATACCCAACACGACTTGGTCAAGAATATTGTTGCAACATTAAAAAAAGAATTGAGGGGTGGTGTTGGGTTTTTTGTAATATTAATTAGGCATGAATCCTAACTATTCCTAGGTTACGTCGTTCTTTCATACCTTGAGACTTATAAACCATTGCAAGCTGATCCAAAAAATTACGTCACGATATGATTTAATTGAAGTGCATGACATACATAAGTTTATAGTTGAGTGTATATATCTATATAATATAATGCCTCATTCCTTTTATGATTTTGAGTGGCCTTCTCTTTTTTAATTTTTATAAATCGTGGACTAAACATTCCATTCATGTATTTCAATCATTCACGCCCCCTTGTGGATAAGTCTATTTTCGTTTGGGTTTGGGTTATAACTAACATAGGTGGCTTGATTACATGCTACAAATTTTTGACGTGGATGAAAAATAAATGGAAATGTGACATTTCAACAATTGATGACTCTCCAAGTTTATTTTGGATAGTTCAGAATAGGCTTGGCATTCCCAAAATAAATCATTGAATGTTTTTGAAGTGCAAAATTTTAAACATAATGTTATTTGATAGGAAGCATAAAGACCCAAAACGTCAAAAACAAATTATACAACGGGTGAAGAGGAATTCAAATTCCAACCTCACTTAAAAACTTTTGTGGTGTATTTGAGGTTTGCATTGAACATTTTCCAATTATATGGTCTTATATAGTGTGAATATATTATATGTCGTGAGGCCATATATATATATGGATTATCATTATAATCTACTCATGAACCTCTTCGTTTCATTCTTTGCTCTCACAATTAGGGAGATAAGATATATATATATATATATATATATATATATATATATATATATATATATATATATGACCTTTAGTCTATATGACTTTTCCATGTAATTCCATTTGTGTTTTACTTTTAACCTTTATTTTTTTGCTCATAACATATCTTTAGGCTGATAGGACTTTATTTTGAATTAGGTCACTTCGCATTTTCATCTACCCTTCTCCTCCCAAGCTGACATTTGTTCAAAGGCTTTGTGCTCACCCTCCTCCTCTCCACTTAACAACTGTGCACCAATATTTTTACCCCTAATTAAGCACACCATATTTGCATAAGAGTGCCACATATAACATGATAGAAGCGACCACATCAAACATTTTTTCGAACTTTGTTCACTCTACTACTTTGTTTTTCACAGCGTTGCAAAAACACGATACATCGAGTTGCATTTATTTAAAGTAATAACGATGATTCCAAGATGCTACCTAGAGCCAGATGCATAGCACTGAAGGTGGATACCCTTCATAGCAAGATGTGAAGGTATGAAGCTTCTCTCTATAGATACAATGTTTCTTCATCGATGCTTATGTCTGGTGCTTGCAATAGGGACCATGTTTATTGCACCATGTTTCTATATTTGCAAAACAAGAAGCCAACAATAAAAATGGCATTAGTAGTAGTAATAGTAATAGTGATGTACCTATGGAAGCTCGCCTGAGAGTCTGTGAATGGTAGAGCTCCTGTGCTATTCTGAATAATCAGCTTCAAATCTGAGCAAAGTAATCTACGGCGGGGCCGAACTCGAAGCCGTTGGTTCGTTCAGATGGTGCAAAGTCTGATTGTTCTGCGGGTTCCAAAGATATGGTGGCACTGCCTCGACTGCTCTCGATAATGGATGAAATAATCTCTATGTGTAATTTTCCATTTCACATTGATGGCACTAAATAAAATGTTCTTAATACTCATTGTGATCAGTATAGTTTTTTCTCTACAGACAACATGGTGGTAGATTCTATGCAGTTGCGAAGAGTATCCACATATTGTGGCAAAATGAAAATGAAAACATTTTGCAAGGAAGTAACCCCCGCATCATTGAATTTCACAGGTTCAGTGCTTCCAATTTCTCAAAATAAATTCAAGTCCTCCCATAATCATAATGAATACTCACATGTATATCTCACATGCACTGACAATCCACAGATCTTTACCAATGAAATTTCAAAAGTAGGAAATTCTAGAAAAACATTTCATATTCCAGCTGAGAGTCACAAAGTAAATGGTATCCCAAATCTTTCAATTAGAAAGGATGGGGTTTCAAGGCTTATTTATTTCAACGGAAAATGTTACTTGGTTTTATTGTAGTAGTTAAATCCTTAACCAAGACAACCATTTGGGAATAATTATTGTTTTTTCTCCACACCTATGCTAAGGCTAATGGGGCAAAGTGTATCAATTACAGTGAAGTGTGGAAATGAAGAAAGCATGGTAACAAATAGTAGAGACAACATAAATTTCTTCCATATATCACAAGATTGTTCACAAAATCATTTTGGTTGGTGTCACTCATGAGGGGTAACAGAGAGGATTCAAAAGGACACACTTTTTGGCACTGTAAAAGTGTTTCCAAGGTTAGAATCCATTGAAGATAGCATTTATATGAATGGAAGAACCACAGATTCAATAAAACTAGACCTCATGTTCCAAATTGCAACCCTTCCGGGTATTATACCCCAAAGTGGCTATGTGGATTTCTATTCCTTGTTCCATAATCAACAACAATGTTTAGGTTGCTCTGGAAGGGACCAAATACGTCTTAAGAGGTACAATGTTGTCTTACAAAAAATTAAAGAAAGAATTGGAACATACAAATTCTTATAACAAGGGAAATCTACAAATTTTCTCTGCCAACCCCTCTGCTTCTCAGAGTACAAATGTTGTAAAAGGGTCAATTTCTACAGAAGTCTTAAGATCATATAGGTCAACACCCATGTCTATGCATTGAAATGGAAACCACAAATCTTCTCTAGATAGTTTCCTTGAGAATAGGCACCATTTTTTCCAATCCTCTTAGGGGTTGAGACCTAATCCCCAACAAAAGTTAACAATAGAGGTAGAGAAAGAAAAGGGACCAAAAGTGAACATAGAAAATGATAAATCTGTGTTATGTGGAAAAAGGGCTTCCAAATTATAAATGTGCACATTGAATCAGAACCCAACTAAAATCAATGTAGATTTCGAAGAGGACAGAAACAGTTTCGCTTATGAACATTTCACTTTATTTCACAACGATCATGGGTATGGTGAAAGAAAGTGAGATATGGAAATTCCACATGGGAAAATGTTATGAAACCAGCTCACAAAAAGATATAAAAGAGAGATCAACACCTTAGAATTCAGACTCTTCGAGGGGGCAACCTCCTTTACATTACACAAATGAACAATTCTTTGATGATTCAAATGAAAAAACCTCCTTTCTATATATAGGAGTCTAAGGAGTCACAATATAACCCAGCCGACCTAACAATAATAATATAAAGCCACAAAAATAACAATAGAGGGATTCTATGGGGATAATAGGGGCACAAGAATATTAATAAGGGATACAACTACAATAGTAATGGGGTAATCACTAGTATTATAGGGACCCAACATGCCCCTCTCCTTCAAAAAAGTGTTGTCCTCAACACTTGAGTAGTTTCGGATGCTTCTGTATAAAATTCTCATCCTCCCATGTGAAATCTTCAGCGGATAAGTTCTTCCACTCGATAAGATACTCCAAAATTGATCGATTTCATAACTTTCGAGTTCTTATTTCTGTGACTGCTTCTGGTTCCAATATAATTTTTCCTTCCTCATCAAGTTCTGGCAATATTGTTTGAACTGGGAGCTTGTCACCTATAACCTTCTTTAAACATGAAACATGGAAAACTAGATGCAATCGAGAAGTTGCAGGAAGCTCCAATTTGTATGCCATAGTACCAATCTTTTGCAACACCTTGTACAGACCATAATACTTTGGTGATAATTTATTATCCTTCTTAGCTTGCTTGAGGGACATTTACTTATATGTTTGTAGTCGTAGGAATACCCAATCACCTAAATCAAAACTTCTTTCACTACGATTTTGATCTTCTTGTTGTTTCATTCTATTATGTGCCAACACGAGGTTATCCTTTAAGAGTTGCAGGACTTGTTGTTGGTGTTTGATGTGATGTTGCACTCCTTGAACCTTAGAATTTTCTCTTAAATATGATGTGATGGATTGTTGCGGATATCCATAAAGTGCCATAAATGGGGTCATTTTTTTTTTGTATGGAAGGAAGTGTTATACCACTGTTCAGCCATAAGCAACCATTTGACCCATTGTGTCTGTTTATCAGATACAAAGCAACGAAGATATCCTTCCAAACATTTGTTTACTGTCTCAGTTTTCCCATCAAATTAAGGATGATAAGATGAGCTATGAGCTAACTGAGTACCAAGACAAGAAAATAATTCTACCCAAAAATTTCCAGTGAAAATGGGATCTCTGTCAGTTACAATAATATTTGGGTTTCCATGTAGCTTTTGAATTGTTTCCATAAATGCAGTAGAAACTGTACTGGCTTTAAATGGATGTGATAATGCACAAAAGTGTGCAAACTTGGTAAGTCTGTCAACTACCACCATGATGACACTCTTTCCCTCAGACTTGGGTAAAACTGTGATAAAGTGCATTGAAACCTCCTCCCAACGTTGGCTTGGAATGGATAAAGGTTGTAACAAACCTAGTGTCTTAATTGTTTCAAATTTATTTTGTTGGCAAACCAAACATTCCGCCACAAACTTTTGAATATTTGATTTAAGGCCCTCCCAAAAAAATTCCTTCTTAACCCTATGGTAAGTTTTTAAAAATCCTGGGTGCCCTCCTAAGGGAGAAGTGTTCAATTCCATAAGAATCTTTTGTTTTAGCTGGGAATTCTTACAAAGGTATAAGCGATATTTGTACCATAATGAATCATTTTTCCAGCTAAATGTATCAGACGTACTAGAGTCTTGTTGTAAATTTCGAATAAGTGCCCACACTTCTTCATCGTTCTTCCATTCCTCCCTTGCTTTGTTTATCCAATCTGGTTGGATAATAGAAATGGTGCACAACAATGCTTCCACATCCTCATCCTTTCTTGAGAGTGCATCTACCACCACATTTTGCTTCCCTTTTTTGTAGATGATTTCAAAGTCATAACCCAACATCTTTGTGACACACTTTTGTTGCTCTTCAGAGGATAATCTTTGTTCTAAAAAGTATTTAAGGCTATCATGATTTGTTTTTACCTTGAAGTGTCTTCCCATTAGGTAGGGTCGCCATTTCCTAAGCGCATGGAGTATTGCCAGCATTTCCTTCTCATAAATAGCTCCGTGTAAAAACTTTCCCTTGATTAGATGATTTTCAAAAGCAATGGGTCTTTCATATTGCATTAAAACAACACCAATTCCATTTCCTGAAGCATCACATTCCACAATAAAGGTTTTCATGAAGTGTGGTGTAGCTAAGACTGATGCTTTGTACATTTCCTCTTTAAGATGCTCGAAGGCCTTTGTTGCTTCTAGAGTCCATGAAAATGCACATTTCTTCAATAATGTTGTTAAAGGTGCTGCTATTCTCCCATAATTCTTAACAAACTTGTGATAATACCCTGTCAACCTGAGAAATCCTCGTAGATGCTTTATGGATGTGGGGATTTTCCATTCCTTAATGGCTTTAATTTTGCTAGGGTCTACCTTAACTCCATGAGATACAATATGACCCAGATATTCCACCTCTTGTACTCCAAGAAAACATTTGGATCTTTTTGCATATAATTGTTTCGCCTCCAATAGTTGTAGCACCTTGTCAACATGTTCAACATGATCCTTCCAAGACTTGCTGTAGATTAGTATATCATCAAAAAATACTAACATAAATTTTCTAAGGAATGGTTTGAAAATGTAATTCATCAAACCTTGAAATGTTGAAGGTGCATTGGTAAGGTCAAAAGGAATGACCAAAAATTCATAATGACCCTCATGAATTCTAAATGTTGTTTTCAGAATCTCTTCAGTCTTCATACTGATTTGATGATATCCTGAACGAAGATCCAACTTGGTGAAGTAAATTGATCCATGTGATTCATCCAGTAATTCATCAATGACACGAATGGGAAACTTATCTTTAATAGTGAGCTTGTTGAGCTCCCTATAATCCGGACACATGCACCATGATCCATCCTTCTTATGCACCAATACTACTGGAGTAGAGAAAGAAATTTGACTTGGTTGAATTATACCAGCCTTTAGCATTTCTACAACCATACGTTCAATTTCACTCTTTTGGGCATAGGGATATTTGTATGGCCTGATGTTTGGAGGAACACTTCCTGGAATCAGATGAATAGCATGATCATGATCACGAATAGGTGGGAGACCTTTGGGAGTCTCAAATACCTTGGAATGATTGTCCAAGACTTTCTGGAGATCTAGAGAAATATATGATTCCAACGTGGAAACATCTAGCAAACATAATTGTGCAATTACACCTCTCTGTTCCTTTTTTAGAAGCTTTGTCATACCGTTAGATCCGATTATCTTTCTTGGTTTCCCTGCAATACCCCTTAATTCAACTTCCTTTCCTTCCACAGAAAATTTCATGAAAAGTTCTTGAAATTAAAAGCTATTGTACCCAAGGATTGTAGCCATTAGACTCCTAGTACAACATCAGCACCTCCCATTGGAATGGAAAGCATTGGGATAGTCAATAAATATTCTCCCATGGATAGCTTGATATTATGGCACTTTCCAGAGCAATTTATTGTTCCTCCATTTGCAACCATCACTTGACACTCTGGTGCTGGATATAAGAAGCAATTCAATTCTTTTGCTACCTTACAATGAATAAAATTGTGGGTACTTCCTGAATCAATCAACACTATTACCCTTTTCTTCTTGATTTGTCCTTCTATCTTGATGGTTTGAGGAGTGGTAATTCCCGCCAATGCATTACAAGATATGGTCGGATTCATTTCTTCTTTATCTAGGCTTTGTTCCTGGAGTATATCCTCTTCTTTTGACCTTTCTTGCTCCTTTTCTTCTTCATCTTCACAATCTATGTAGAATAATTTCTTCCCAGCACACTTATGACCTTTAATGTATTTGCTATCACAACTGTAACAAAGCCCTTTTGCTCTTTTTTCTTCCAATTTTTGTGGTTACAACCTTATAGGTTGTGGAAGAATAAGAGCAACAACACTTCCATCTTTATAGTTGTGAGTGGTATGCTTCCTAGTTGCCATAATTTCGCTTCCCATTTTTCTCACTAACCTGAATTCCTTCTCTAATGAATCAGGTTCCCAAAGGCAAACATCATGTTGGATATTATCCTTTAAAGTCCCTTTGAACACATCAATACTATGCTCCTCTGGAATATTTTTTACCCTTATGTTCAATTTTTGGAACTCCTCAATGTGCTCCATTATTGAACCCTTTTGTTTGAAACTTATCAATTGGCTAAAAAAAGTGTTGCTTTTTGTATCCTCATAATATGCTGTCAATTCTTTCGTAAAAATTGCCCAAGTGATAATTTGTTTACGAGAGAAAAGCCATTGACACCATACAAAATAATTTGGTTCCAAATATAAAGTTGCAATACGTACCTTTTGTGTGTTTTGCACATTATTGAGATCGAAAAATTGCTCCATCTGTAATATCCATGTTGTGGTATCCTTTCCATCAAACTTCCTCATATCAATTTTGGAATATGGTGGGTCTTCGATTCAACATTAAAGTCTATGGATTCATGATTAGCATTTCTTTTGTTCTCATCATGAGTTTCCTTTACTACCCTTTCACCATTAGTGACCATTTCTTGTAGCAAATTTTTCATATTTATCTTCAATTCTTCCATCTTATCATCCATGCCATAAATTTTAGCATCCATGCCATTCATCTTAGCTTCCATGCCATCCATATTAGCTTCTATGCCTGTCTTTAAGCAATCCATCTTAGCTTCTAAACCTTTCTTTAAACCATCCATCTTAGCTTCTACATCTTTCCTTAAACCATCCATCTTAGATTCTGTTTCTTTTTGTGCAAGTGACACTTGTTGCACTTGGTCTCGTAATTTTGATATATCATGTCGCATTTCTTCCTCTTCCTCATGAGTCATGCTAGAGCTTTCACGTTTCTTACTAGGTGTTTGCATTTTCTTTCCTCGGGGCATCAATTACGATTCAAACTAATTTTCCAAACCAAGCTTATGCAAAAAATTAAAAAAAAACTACACACTTTTTTTCACTTTTTAGAAGCTTGATATTGAATCTAATGTATCTCTATAATTTTGGATCATTTGGTTCTAAAATTGTGATCTGTAGTAGCCCTCTATGTCCTCTTTCCAATACCACAAGTCTGATCCAAATTGGATTCTCCTAGGAAGAGTTATGCACAATCTCCCAAGATGACCTGATTATAGACAAGTTCAGTAGAGTGAATTTGTATGATGTGCCACAAGTCACTATTTCGACCTTTGGCTCTAAAAAATATATACAAGAAACTAAAGTTTGTCCTCTTTCTAAACCTTCTAATGAAATTTCAATCCGATGCTCAGAGAGAAAGTTATGACAATTTTCCCCAGGTCACCTGTTTGGAATGTAATTCAGGAGTCTGCAAAAACACCAACTTCCTCAGATCATATCTCCACAAATGTAGCGTGAAAAGCTCTGAAATTCAGACCCGAGATTCAGCATGATTTCTTCTCAAATGGATTTTTTTTAGCTTCTGAAACGTCGCAGAAAAAAGTTATAGCGAAAAGGCTCTCTACTTCTTTTCCTCTAAATCTCTCAAAACCTGAATACCTCCCTTCCCCTGTCTTGATCTATTTATAGATCCTTTGAGTGTTGGGCTAGGTCATACCTCCATATCGGATATGAGAGAATCTTACTTTACATCAAAATCAAATCCTTACATGAGATATGAGAGAATCCTACTTTCGAGTAACCCGGAGGACATCTGCACAGTGATTCAATCATAAAATATTTTATATTTATCCTTATCCCTTTAGTTAATTATATATGTGGGATTGATTACACTATAAAAGATTCTTTTTCAAGGAACCTTATGAAAAACCTATCTACCACCAAAGTCAGACAGAAAGGCACTACAAAATGGCAAAATGTTCTAGTTGTTCACAAGAATAATGATGTTCTCTGAACCTAGTCAAGGAATCATTATTAAAATACTGTGAGTAAATTTCTTCCTCACATTCCCAAATTGGTATTTCAGCATATTTTGGTACTTTGTCTTGAAAAAGTAGTGGGCCAAAAGGATTTAAATCTACAGCTGTCATGGCATGAAATGACTCATAGTCATGTGAATAGCCACTCATATTTCCCCTGAATCTTCTGAAAAAATGATTTTGTGTAATAAACCAATGAAAAGATCCATTGGCACAGAGTGCTGCAAGCATGTGATAATTGGTGATATTGCTGATATTCAAAATCCTTTTGTATAAAATTCTTGATTGATGTGCCTGTGGTTCTGTAAATCCAGGAAGTTGTAATAACCGGAGAGAGAATGGGTAAAAACATATAGGATTGATACCATAAATGTTCCACCATTCTTTAAACCATTCAGGTGTGGGGTCTTGTTCTTCAATTTGTGTAACTTGCATTCCATGGTATCTAAAAGAAAACTGCACATTATAGAAAAACGAGTTAGTTTTATTTTCAAAACACATACCTATATACCAGGCTTTCTCTTGGCATTCATGATCTTCAGAGTTCTAAAGGTTGGGTGGCAATAGGAGGCGATCAATGTAGATTTCACAACAAATTAGATTTTCATCTGTATCTTTGTGTAATGTGAAATCAAGATTTCTCAAATCTTGAAGAAAACTTAAAGCTTCAAAAGCTTCATCATTTCTTTGCATTTGATCATTCCATGAGAAATAATGTTGTCCAGTTCCATGCCGATATTTGATTTCTTTCATTGGAAACCAATCTGTTTGATAATCAAGTAGAGGTTTCTGCAGATTCAAAGTGTGAGAACCATCATCGCATTCAATGTGAATATCATTTTCTAATCTTCTTATGATGTTACATCTAATATTATTTACATCATTTCTATGTAAAAATTCCCGACTGAGAAGATCTGCAAAGGACTTTTTAACTCCAAAAATGAACTCTACATCAAAACGATACTGGGCCAATGTAATGATCCATGTAACCATTGCTGCATCTTCAATGTCACATTTATGGATAGCAAACTTAAGGGCTTGGAAATATTTTTTGACTATAAAATGTTTATAGATCAAAAAATATTTGAATTTGGAAATGCCAACACAGAAAGCTCTATGTTCTTTCTTTAGGTTGGACTAATTCTTTTGTGTAGTTTACCAAATTCCAGAGGCATACTGGCAAATTTCATATTCCATTTTATTTTTATTAGGATCATGTTGGCAGATGATTGCACCCCATCTGATATCACTGGCATCTGTAATGATGGTTTTAGGCCATTCCTCACTGATTGTGCTTAAAGGAGAAATATTCCTAATTTTTCATTTAATTCTTTTGACTGTCTCTGTTAAATCCTCTATCCAAGGAATTGGATCTTTTTGTAGTCTTTTATTCAGTAAGACTATGTCTTGGGCACAATGTCTGACAAATTTGGAGATGTAATTCAAACTACCCAAGAATCTTTGTAGTTTAGTTTTATCAGTGATTCTGTTTGGAAGTTTATCTATGAAATCAACACTATGTTGCATAATGTAATATGATCGATATTGAATCACATATCCCAAGTAATCTATCATAGTCTGAAATAACTTCATCTGTGAATCTAATAAAAGTATACCTTTTTCTTTGACTATCTTGTAGAATATATTGAGATGCTTTATATGAGACGAAATATATGCAGAATGAATTAGAACATCATCAATATATTTCTTCAAGAAATCATCCATACCTTCAAAAGTTTCATCCATAATCCTCTGGAAGGCGGATGGAGCATTTACTAGTCCAAAGGGCATAATATTAAATAAATTTGTTTTCCACTTATCTTCTTCTTTTATCCCTACTTGCGAAAAACCAAACTTTAAAACAAACTTGGAAAATATTTTTGACTGTGATATCTAAGACAAAAGCATTGAGGGCTTTGGCAAGGGATAAGCATCATAACCAAGATAATATTGAGAGGCTTGTATTTTACTACCAATCTTGGTTTTCCTCTGATAATCTCTGAGTGTTTGTTGACATAAAATCCAAAACAAGCAATAGTGCTATGAGATTTTTTGATCAAACCTTTTTGTAGTAAGGATTTTATTTCTTCCTTACAATACTTTAGTTGTTTAGAATTCATCGGTATTTCTTTTAATATTTTGAGTTTTCCATGAAATTACTTTTTCAAAGGAAATTCTACTTCATGTTTATGAATATTCCAAAAGGAATTTGGATCTTCAAAACAACAAGATTTTAGTTTCTCAGAGATCTCGCTTATTTCTTTTTCAAATTTTCCTTTCAGAAGATTTTCATCAATATTGAGCATTTCTTTCTTCTTCTCCATTTTTTCCAAGGTATTCTGTAATCTGTCAATTCTGCTCAATCTATTAGGAGAATTGGAATGAATAAAAGGATAGAAATAATTTATACCTTTGAAGAGAAGAAAATATCCCCATTTCTGTGATTTTTCATCATAAGTGCTCCCATGTCTTCTGAAATTGCTCACGAAAGGAGTTCCTAAGTACATAGCACAATCAAAACCCTGTGACTAATGGAGCATTAACTTGAATTCCTTCATATTGAGAAACGAAGACATCTCTTATAGCTTCTTCTATTGTCTTGATTTGTCCACTTGCAGTAAAAATTGTTGGGAACTTTGTCTTTTGTCTTTGAGGATAAGGAATTACAGTGTCGCTTACTATGTTCAATGTTGAACTGTTTCAATTACAACCTTCCACCATTCTATAGAAGAACCAATTCTGATTTTCATTTTTACACAGTACATTACATATGTGTTCATTCCATTCATTCCTAATCCAGATCTAGGATCTTCAAATTCTTCATCTGGAATTTCAAAGTATTCATATTTGAAAATCCCTTTAATTGGATCATGATATGGATCAGGATGACTTTTTGGTTCTTTCTGTTCTGTCTGTGAAGATTCTCCTTTTGTGGGTTGTGCATGTAAAGAATGTATATTGTGCCCCTGATGTGCTTCAAGACATAGCCTTCTATTATCTATGACTTCTCTTCGGAGATCTTTGATAGCTTGACTAATTGTAGGAAGTGTTTAAGGAAGATCATCTTCAAATGTTTTCTATTTGAATTGCCTTGTTAGAGAATCAACTGAAAATAAGGCTGCAGAAGGAATATAGCTATGTTGATGATTTATCTTTGTCCTTTGTTGTTCTTGATATTGCTATGACTTGGACTGTTGAAGATGGTCATCAACAATCCTTTATACATTTCTTTGAGTTTTGGATCAGCAGCATTAACCATTTGTGTAAAATAATTTCTAGAAAGCTCAGCATGATCCAAGCTTCCATTTGATAGTGGTCTGAACATTCTGACTACATTACATTTGCAAATGTCAGGATCACTGCATTCATAGAGTTCTTGAAAACATTCATTACAATGTGGATCTTTGCAATATTCAACTTCAAAATCTTCTTCTTCATAAACAACATGTATTTAGTGATTTAGATCATAATAGTTTTCTGAATCTATTAATTCTTCATAGCTAGAAGGGAGATCAATAATATCTACCTTGACAAATTTATTCTTATAGCTAAATTGTTTCTTCTTACCAGATTGTTGTTTGTCTTTTCTCAAGTTTGGACAATTTGGAGCAACATGTGCTTTTCCATTGCAATAGAAGAAAAATATTTGCTTCTGTTTTGGCCTTTGATGAAACTGGCATGCTTTTCTGTATTCTTTGGGAGGCCTTCTATGAACGAATTATTATTATTATTATTATTATTATTATTATTATTATTATTATTATTATTATTATTATTATTATTATTATTATTATTATTTCTTGGGATCTAAGAGTTTTCTTAGAGTAATATTTATTTTTAGAGTGACGACGAACATATCCCCCTAAACTTTTAGAGCCATGGAAATGCCATTGTTTACATAGTTGTTAATAGCCATGTAGTTTAGTGGAGCTAGTGGCAACTCGAGAAACTTTCATCTGAGAGAAGAGTTCAACAATGATAGCTTTAGTAGCTTGTCTTATAACACCAAACTTATAGGCACCAATATTTCCAGGAAGCTTATTCAAAATGGCAGTAGTTACCCAAGTTCGTAAAGAAGCAATGAAGATTTCTTTCCATTTGGGATCTATAATCATGTCAATAGAAAGAGTATGCAGACGTTGGAGATATTCCATAAAATATTCATCCAAATGCTGCATATTAGTAAGCTTCATGGATGTAAGTGTGACTGCAACAAGTTCACTATTGATTTGAGGATAAGCACAAAAATTGACAAGAATGCCATGCATTAGGAAACCAATCATGATTTTCATAGGTAATGAAGTCTGTGGATCCATATATGTAGTATTATCTAGGTTCATTACCACAGATGTTTCCCAAGAAGAAATGAGGACAGGATCATAATGAATTTCTACTTTAAGACAAGAATCAAGGGGTCCTTTGAATCCACTGATGATTTTTCTCGTTTCATTTATTGGAGAAATATCATCTGCTAAATATGTGCAGTAGCAGACCAACATGGAACTCAACATAGATAGTATTTCTACTTTAGAACAATTGTCAATATTCCATGAATATGTGGAAGAAGTAGACCAATCTATATAATATTCTAATTTCATGACATCCCTTTTATCAGAGCTTCATTGAAAGTATTTCCGCTTTCTTCCTATTGTTAGAAAGTATTGGTTACGGATACTTTTTCTCCAACCTGATGTTCTCTTCATGAATTTAATGATACAATTTTTGATGAAATTCTTAGAGAATAAGAAGAGAAGGACTTTAATGAGAGAATACAATTTTTTCTTCACACTGTCGTCCATAATAAAGCTATTACATTATTAAATGAACAACGTAAGTCTGGTTCTTGGTCTTTACCAAAAATAGACCCTAAAGATGTCTATACAAATCTGGGGTTATTAGACACTATACAATACTGGAGATATAAGGTTAAAGAAGAAATTATACAAACTTCTAGTAATAATCATCTACTTCAAACAATGAATATCTTGAAGCAATATAAGTTTACAATTGCACTAAAAGTTGGTCTCAATTTTGCTCATTTTGGTCATTTCCAAATTGGAATTCAGCCACTACATAGAAAAGGTCAAGACATTGCTATCTTCTCTTGTGTTTTTTATCGTCATGGAAAACTTTTCATAAAGCTTTAATTGGAGGATGTCAAGGAACATTAGCCTAAGGTCCAATTTCTTGGTCCTATGTTCCTGATTTTTCTATTTTCTTAAATGATCCTAATGCCATCAATGCTCTAATGCTCGGCATCCAAACACATGGATATGATGATTTTGAAGATAATAGTGATAATATTGCTATTCATTGGCGATGTGTCATCAAATTTTATAAGAATACCACTCCTATTGTCCAACAAGTTTCTAAAACCTCTGAGTTCACTACTCTAATCACTCATGACTATGGCTTAAATCTTGTTGCTCTTCAAATGATATCTCGTCGATATCTTAAACTGCGAACAGAATGGGTCACAAATTAGGCTTCTATTTGTAGCCATCCCTGTCCATAGCCTATCACTACTAAAACTTCTATCTAAGAATATTCTGACCTTGTTCGAACTTGTTTCTTTCCCCAATTAGAGTGTGCACAGTCTGAGCATGGTGGACCTCCTCCTCCTCCTGTTATACAAAACCCTGTAAAATCTAAAATCTTAGTAAGACCACAAATGTCCTCTATTGCATCTAGTCCTAAAGGATCACCAAGTCCTTCATATGATCTTACTTCTAATCCAAACTTCATGCATATGTTATCAAATATGATTGCACAAACTGTTCAGTCTCAGCATTCAAATATTGTTCCTCCTAGAACACTCAATATGCAATTAGCATTCCAAATTCCATAGTTTCCACAACCATTTGTATGTAGTCATCCTCATTGTTCTCCTAAATTTTGTCAGCAAACCCCTAGTCTTCCAAAACCTCATGAAAAGGAAGAACAGGATAAAGACAGAAGAAGAATAAACATGATTCATTTTGTTCCAAGTTCTGGAAATCAAACATAGGAATAGACAAAGTGTACTCCTTTTTCAACTCATGAAGAAATTTTGCTTCAATTAGTAGGAAAATCTTCTACAAAAGGCTTAGGATATCCAGAAGAAATCCTGAGCTACAGATTGGATCCTAGGAATAAGATTACTAGTAAAATATAGCTTCCTTCTGATGAAGAAATCATTCAATTTCTTAAGATATACAAAGGAATAAGTCCTTATGATCCCTCAAATGAATGGTATAAGAAAATGTTTAACTGGGATCTGTATACTCATCAGCAAGAGTATAGATACTGTGACGAAATGAAAACCTATTCAAATAAAGATAGGTCAACAATCAAAAAAGTCAATAATGAAAATTGGAAAACTTGGATGGAACAAAATAAGCAATGGATTTCTTTTTATGAATTTTATTATCCAAGTACAAATGAAGTAGAAATGGCTTTGGTTAAAAAGTTCAAGAATCTATCTTGTGAGGATATAAATTAAGGAAAATCCAGTTGAAATTCCTGGACCTCATATCATCCCTCACATAGATGATAAATATAAAAATATGTTGCAAAAACTAAATGTTCCAAAACATTTACAATCTGTCAAGATGAAAGGGCAGATTTTGTTAGAACACATCTGTCCAACCCTTAGAGTGAATATGATGCAAGGGTCAGCCTTATGGATAGAAGTGCCACAACACAAATGGGAATTAATGGATAGCACTATTCTTAGCACTGAGTTAGCAATTCCTCCTTAGAAAAATCTTTTTATCAGACAAGATGATAAGATTTTTAAGATGATAAGATTTTTAAGTTACTTCATATTTCAGACAAGGAATCTGTTGTAGCAACAAACTACACAAATCTTGCTCTAGATAGTTTGATTAGACATCTAGAAAGAAATCATAAATATGCAGCCAGAGAAAATAAAAGGCTCCAAGAAATAATTGATAAAATTCTTCAAAAGATAGATTTTACCAGAGATCAATTATTAGATGGTATAAAAACTCTTGGATCAAATGATTTTCATATTGTTAAAACTATTGATGTTTTAGAAAAAGGGATTAATGATAATTCCAAATGGATTGGCAAAGTAAATTCAGTAGCAGATAAGACTCAGGATATGATGAAAATCTTAAAAACGTCACTTGAAGTAGTAAAGAAACAAGTTTGGGTTGTCTCTAATTCTGTTGAAATTCTAAAAAAAGAAAAACACTTTTGAACCTACTTTTAAAGCTACTACTTATTTCTCAGATCCTCAAGATCAATTTCCTTTCCATGTTTTTCCTACTACTCTTCAATAAGAAATGAAGAATCCTGGTGATATCATTTTTCCTAAACCAGAAACTACCTTTCTTTATGCTCCTATGGCTAATCCTGGCATGCTTTCCAGTCTAAACTCTTCAAGCCCTGGACATAAAATGGCAATTTCTAAGTGGTTGAAATCAGGAGATGATCCTGATAAGCCTTCCAATTCTGATACAATACTCAACAAATTTGAAGCAACTCCCTCTGCTCCTCCTACTCTAGAAGATTTAGAGTTTCTTGTGAATAATTTTTCTCCTCCTGATAGAGCAAGTTTTTAGATAGAAAAAGACATTCCTGATCTGATTTCATTTTCTAATCCAGAAGAACCCAAAGATAAAAATGTACATAAAGTTACTGATAGAAGTTCTTGGAATTCTTCTTGGTCGCCTGCTCCTGATAAAAGGGATGTCATGAAATCAGAATATAATAAATATTGGTATGCTTCTTCCACATATTCATGGAATATTGACAATTGTTCTGAAGTAGAAATATTATCTACATTGAGTTCCATGTTGGTCTGCTACCACACATATTTAGTAGATGACATTTCTCCAATAAATGCAACCAGGAAAATCATCAATCGATTCAAAGGACTCCTTGATTCATGGCTTAAAGCAGAAATTCATTATGATCCTGTCTTCATTCCTTCTTGGGAAACATCTTGTTATTAGACAAGATGAGAATATTTTTAAGTTACTTCGAGTTCAATCTGATCAATCTCATCTTTCAGACAGGGAATCTGTTGCAACAACAAACTGGACAAATCTTGCTCTAGATAGTTTGATTAAACGTATAGAAAGAAATCATCAATATGCAGCCAGAGAAAATAAAATTCTCCAAGAAATAATTGATAAAATTCTTCAAAAGGTAGATTTTACCAGAGATCAATTATTAGGTGGAGTAAAAACTCTTGGATCAAATGATTTTCATATTGCTAAAACTATTGATGTTTTAGAAAAAGGGATTAGTGATAATTCCAAATGGATTGGCAAATTACATTTAGTAGCAGATAAGACTCGGGATATGATGACAAGCTTAAAAACGTCACTTGAAGTACTAAAGAAATATGTTTGGGTTGTCTCTACTTCTGTTCAAAGTCTGAAAAAGAAAAACACTCCTGATCCTACTTTTAAAGCTACTACTTCTTTCTCAGATCCTCAAGATCAATTGCCTTTCCATGTTGTTCCTACTACTCTTCAATAGAAAATTAAGAATCCTGGTGATATCATTTTTCCTAAACCAGAAACTACATTTGTTTATGCTCCTATGGCTAATCCTGGCATGTTTTCCGATCTAAACTCTTCAAGCCCTAGACATAAAATAACAGTTTCTAAGGGGTTGAAATTAGGAGATGATCCTGATAAGCCTTCCAGTTCTGATACAATACTCAACAAATATGAAGCAACTTCCTCTTCTCCTCCTACTCTAGAAGATTTAGATTTTCTTGTGAATAATTTTTCTCCTCCTAATAGATAAAGTTTTCAGATAGCAAAAGGAATTGTTGATCTGATTTCATTTTCTGATCCAGAAGAACCCAAAGATACAATTGTAAATAAAGTTACTGATAGAAGTTCTTGGAATTCTTCTTGGTCACATGCTCCTGATAAAAGGGATGTCAAGATTGGTCTACTTCTTCCACATATTCATGGAATATTGACAATTCTTCTGAAGCTGAAATACTATCTACATTGAGTTCCATGTTGGTCTGCTACTACACATATTTAACATATGACATTTCTCCAATAAATGCAACCAATAAAATCATCAGTGGATTCGAAGGACTCCTTTATTCTTGGCTTAAAGCAGAAATTCATTATGATCCTGTCCGCATTCCTTCTTCAGAAACATATGTGGTAATGCACCCAGATAATACTAGATATATGGATCCACAGACTTCATTACCTATGAATAACATAATTGGTTGCCTAATGCACGGCATTCTTGTCAATTTTCATGTTATCCTCATATCAATAATGAAATTGCTACAGTCACACTTACATCCACGAAGCTTACTAATATGCAGCATTTTGATGAATATTTTATGGAATATCTCCATCGTCTACATACTCTTTCTACCAACATGATTCTAGATCCCAAATGGAAAGAAATCTTCATTGTTTATTTACCAAATTGGGTAACTACTGCCATTTCGAATAAGCTTCCTGGAAAGATTCGTGCCTATAAGTTTGGTTTTATAAGAGAAGCTATTAAATCTGTCAATGTTGAACTTTGCTCTCAGATGAAAGTTGCTCGAGCTACCACTAGCTCCACTAAACCACATGGATATCAAAAAATATGTAAAAAATGGAAGTTACATGGCTCTAAAATTTTAGGGGGATATGATCATCATCGCTCTAAAAATAAAGCTTACTCTAAGAAAAATATTAGATCCCCAGAAAACAAAAAAAATCATTCATAGAAGGCCTCCCAGAGAATACAAAAAAACACGCCAGTTTCATCAAAGGCCAAAACAAAAGCAAGTATTTTGCTTCCATTGCAATGAAAAAGGACATATTACTCCAAATTGTCCAAAATTGAGAAAAGACAAACAACAATCTGGTAAGAAGAAACAATTTAGCTATAAGAATAAATCTGGCAAGGTAAATCTTATTGATCTCCCTTCTAGCTGTGAAGAATTAATATATTCAGAAAATTATTATAATCTAAATGACCAGATACATATTGTTTATGAAGAAGAAGATTATGAAGTTAAATATTGAAAACATCCACACTGTAATGAGTTTTTCCAAGAACTCTGTGAATGCAGTCAGAATGTTCAGAACATTATCAAATGAAAGCTTAGATCATGATGAGTTTTCTAGAAATTATTTTACACAAATGGTTAATGTTGCTGATCCAAAACTCAAAGAAATGTATAAAGGATTGATGATGACCCATCTTCAATAGTTCAATTCACAACAACATCAAGAACACCAAATGACACGGACAAATCATCAACATAGCTATATTCCTTCTACAACCTTATTTTCCAGTTGATGGTCTAACAAGACAATTCAGACAACAAACAATTGAAGATAATCTTCCTCAAACACTTCCTGCAATTAGTCAAGCTATCAAACATCTCAGAAAGGAAGTCAGAGAGAATAGAAGGCTATGTATTGAAGCACATCAGGGGCATAATATACATTCTTTACATGCAAAACCCACAAAAGGATAATCTTCACAGATAGAACATAAAGAACCAGAAAGTCAGCCTGATCCATATCATGATCCAATGAAAGCGATTTTCAAATCTGAAGACCTTGAAATTCCATATGAATAATTTGAAGATCCTAGATCTAGATTAGGAATGAATGCAATGAACGCAGATGTAATTTATTGTGTAAAAATGAAAATCAGAATTGGTTCTTCCATAGAATGGTGGAAGGTTCTAATTGATGTAGGTTCAATATTGAACATAGTAAGCGGCACTGTAAGTCCTTATCCTCAAAGACAAAAGACAAAGTGTCCAGCAGTTGTTACTGCAAGTGGAGAAATCAAGACAGTAGAAGAAGCTATAATAGATGTCTTCGTTTCTCAATCTGAAGGAATTCAAGTTCATGCTCCATTAGTCACAGGGCCTGATTGTGCTATGTACTTAAGAACTCCTTTCCTAAGCAATTTCAGAAGACATGGAAGCACTTATGATGAAAAATCAAAGAAATGGGGATATTATCTTCTCTTCAAAGGTATAGATTATTCCTATCCTTTTATTCATTCCAATTCTCCTAATATATTGAGGAGAATTGACAGATCACATAATACCTTGGAAAAAACGGAGAAGAAGAAAGAAATGCTCAAGATTGATGAAAATCTTCTGAAAGGCAAATTTGAAAAAGAAATGTGTGTTCTCTTAGAAACTAAAATCTTGTTGTTCTGAAGATTCAAATGCCTTTTGGAATATTCATAAACATGAGGTAGAATTTCATTTGAAAAAGGAATTTCATGGAAAACTCAGAAGATCAAAAGCAATACCGATGAATTTTGAAAAACTCAGGTATTGTAAAGAAGAAATAAAATCCTTAATGCAAAAAGGTTTGATCAAAAAATCTCATAGCCCTATTGCTTGTTTTGGATTTTATGTCAACAAACACTCAAAGATTATCAGAGGAAAACCAAGATTGGTAGTAAACTACAAGCCTCTAAATAATATTCTTGATTATGATGCTTATCCCTTTCCAAAGCCCTCAGTACTTTTGTCTCAGATATCACTGTCAAAAATCTTTTCCAAGTTTGATTTAAAGTCTGGTTTCTCGCAAGTAGGGATAAAAGAAGAAGATAAGTGGAAAACAACGTTTTCAGTACTAGAAGGACATTTTGAATGGAATATTATGCCCTTTGGACTAGTAAATGCTCCATCCACCTTCCAAAGGATTGTGGATGAAATTTTTGAAGGTATGGATGATTTCTTGAAGAAACATATTGATGATGTCCTAATTCATTCTGCATATATTCCCTCTCATATAAGAAATACCAATATATTCTACAAGAGAGTCAAAGAAAAAGGAATTTTTTTATCAGATTCAAAGATGATGTTATTTCATACTATGATAGATGTCTTTGGAAATGTGATTCAATATGGATCATATTACATTATGCAACATAGTATTGATTTCATAGATAAATTTCCAGACAGAATCACTAATAAAACTCAACTACAAAGATTCTTGGGTAGTTTAAATTACATATCCAATTTTTTCAGACATTGTGCCCAAGACAGAGTCTTATTGAATAAAAGATTACAAAAAGATCCAATTCCTTGGACAAAGGATTTAATAGAGGTAGTCAAAAGAATTAAATGAGAAATTAGGAATATTTCTCCTTTAAGCACAATCAATGAAGAATGGCCTAAAGCCATCATTATCGATGCCAGTGATATCAGATGGGGTGCAATCTTCTGCCAACATGATCCTAATAAAAAGAAAATGGAATATGAAATTTGCCAGTTTGCCTCTGGAATCTGGTCAACTACACAAAAGAATTAGTCCAACCTAAAGAAAGAACATAGATCTTTCTGCATTGGCATTGCCAAATTCAAAGATTTTGTGATCTATAAACATTTTACAGTCAAAACGGATTTCCAAGCCCTTAAGTTTGCAATCCATAAATATGACTTTGAAGATGCAGAAATGGTTAATGGATCATGACATTGGCCTAGTATTGTTTTGATGTAGAGTATATTTCTAGAGTTAAAAACTCCTTTGCAGATCTTCTCAGTCGGGAATTTTTACAGAGAAATGATGTAAATAATCTCGGATGTAACGTCATAAGAATATTATAAAATGAGATTCAAATTGAATGTGCTGACGGTTCTCACACTTTGAATCTGCAGAAATCTCTACTTGATTATCAAATAGATTGGTTTCCAATGAAAGAAACCAAATATCAACATGGAACTGGACAACATTATTTCTCATGGGATGATCAAATGCAAAGAAATGGTGAAGCTTTTGAAGCTTTAAGTTTTCTTCAATATTTGAGAAATCTTTATTTCACATTACACAAAGATACATATGAAAATCTAATCTGTTGTGAAATCTACATTGATCGCCTCCTATTGCCACCCAACCTTCAGAACTCTGAATATCATGAACACCAAGAGAAAGCTTGGTATACAGGTATGTGTTTTGAAAATAAAACTAACTTGTTTTCTATAATGTGTGGTTTTCTTTTAGATACCATGGAATGCAAGTTACACAAATTGAAGAACAAGATCGCACACCTGAATGGTTTAAAGAATGGTGGAACATTTATGGTATCAGTCCTTTACATTTTTACCCATTCTCTCTCTGGCTATTACAACTTCCTGCATTTACAAAACCACGGGCACATCACTCAGGACTTTATACAAAAGGATTTTGGATATTAGCAATATCACCAATTATCACATGCTTGTAGCACTCCGTGCCAATGGATCTTTTCATTGGTTTATTACATGAAATATTTTCTTCAAAATATTCAGGGGAAATATGAGTGGCTCTTCACATGACTCTAAGTCATTTCATGCATGATAGATCCAAATTTAAATCCTTTTGGCCCACTAAATTTTCAGGACGAAGTATCAGAATATGCTTAGATACCAATTTGGGAGTTTGAAGAAGAAATTTACTCACAGTATTTTAATAATGACTCCTTGACTAGGTTCAGAGAACATCATTATTCTTGTGAACAACTAGAATATTTTGTCATTTTGTAATGTCTTTCTATTCGACTTTTGTGGCAGACAAGTTTTTCGTAAGGTTCCCTAAAAAAGAATCTCTTACAGTGTAATCAATCCCACGTATATAATTAAACAAAGGGATAAGGATAAATATAAAACATTTTATGATTGAATCATTGTGCAGATGTCCTCCGGGTTACCCAAAAGCAGGATTCTCTCATATCTGATGTAAGGATTTGATTTTGATGAAAAGTAATGTTCTCTCATATCCGATATGGAGGTATCACCTAACCCAATACTCAAAGCATATATAAACAGATCAAGACTAGGGAAGGGAGGTATTCAGGTTTTGAGAGATTTAGAGGAAAAGAAGTAGAGAGACTTTTGCTTGAGAAGAAACTTTGTAATACTTGAGTTTTGATGTTCATCAATAAAGATTCCTCAATTTTTGTAAATCCATGTCTCCTTTGTAGATTGTTTTTAATTCTATTCTCAAACTTTTATGAGCCTTGTTAAGGTTGAAGAAGTCACAAAGTCATAGAAGTAGACCATTGGGCCAGAGTTCATGTTTCAGCACGAGGATATTGTTCGAAGAATTGTCAGATATTGGAGCGATTAAGAAGAACTAGTATTTATTATGAACTAATACTCTTGTTGGCATTCGTATTTAAATATATTCAACAAGAGATTCGTGATTCTAGATTGCATAGTAGAGGAGTCTCTTCCCTCTCTGTGATTAAGTATCAGTCATGGATCTTGTTTATTTCTGCATTCTTGCTTTCTCTATGTGCACTTTGTAATTGATATCAGAGCTTGGTTGAAAGTATTTCCGATTTCTTCCTATTGTTAGAAAGTATTGGTTATGGATACTTTTTCTCCAGCCCAAATTTCTCTTCGTGCATTTAGTGATAAAATTTTTGATGAAATTCTTAGAGAAGAAGAAGAGAAGGAATGTAATGAAAGAATACAATCTGGTCTTCACATTGTCATCCATGATAACACTATTACATTATTAAGTGAACAAAGTAAGTCTGGTTCTTGGTCTTTACCAAGACCCCAAAGATGTCTATACAAATTTGGGATTATTAAACACTATACAATACTGAAGATATAAGGTTAAAGAAGAAATTCTACAAACCTCCAGTAATAATCGGCTGCTTCAAACAATGAATATATTGAAGCAATCTGAGTTTACAACTGCACTAAAAGCTGGTCTAAATTTTTCTCATTTTGGTCACGTCCAAATTGGAATTCAGCCACTACATAGAAAACGTCAAGACGTTGTTGTCTTCTCTTGTGTTTTTTTATCACCGATGGAAAATTTTTCATAAATCTTTAATTGGAGGATGTCAAGGAACATTAGCCTACGGTCCAATTTCTTGGTCCTATGTTCCTGATTTTTCTATTTCCTCAGATGATCCTAATGCAATCAATGCTCTAATGTTCGGCATCCAAACACATTGATATGATGATTTTGAAGATAATAGCAACAATGTTGCTATTCATTGGCGATGCATCATCAAATTTTATAATAAGACCACTACTTCTATTGTCCAACAAGTTTCTGAAACCTCTGAGTTCACTGCTCTAATCACTCATGACTATGGCTTAAATCTTGTTGCTCCTCAAATGATATCTCGTCCAGATCTAAAGCCGCCAACAGAATGGGTCATGAATTGGGTTTCTATTCATACTTCTCCCTATCCACAGCCTATCAATTCTCAAACTTCCATCCACGAAGATTCTGGCCTTGTTCGAACTAGCTTCTTTCCCCAATCAGAGCGTGCACAGTCTGAGCATGGTGGACCTCCTCCTCCTCCTATTTTACAAAACCCTGTAAAAATCTAAAATCATAGTAAGACCACAAATGTCCTCTATTGCATCTAGTCCTGAAGGATCACCAAGTCCTTCATATGATCTTACTTCTGATCCAAACTTCATGCATATGTTATCAAATGTGATTGCACAAACTCACCAGTCTCAGCATTCAAATATTGTTCCTCCTAGAACAATCGATATGCAATCAACATTCCAAATTCCAAAGTTTCCACAACCATATATATGTAGTCATCCTAATTATTCTCCAAGTTTTTGTCATCAAATTCCTAGTCTTGAAAAACCCCATGAAAAAGAAGAACGGGATAAAGACAAAAGAAGAATAAACATGATTCATTTTGTTCCAAGTTCTGTAAATCAAACACAAGAATATACAAAGTGTACTCCTTTTTCAACTCATGAAGAAATTTTTCTTCAATCAGTAGGAAAATCTACTACAAAAGGCTTAGGATATCCAGAAGAAATCCCCAGCTACAGATTGGATCCTAGGAATAAGATTCCTCGTAAAATACAGCTTCCTTCTGGTGAAGAAATCATTCAATTTCTTAAGATATACAAAGGAATAAGTCCTTATGATCCCTCAAATGAATGGTATAAGAAAATGTTTAACGGGGATCTGTATACTCATCAGCAAGAATATAGATATTGTGAAGAAATGAAAAACTATTCAAAGAAAGATAGGTCAACAATCAACAAAGTCAATAATGAAAATTGGAAAACTTGGATGGAACAAAATAACCAATGGATTTATTTTTATGAAATTTATTATCCAAGTACAAATGAAGTAGAACTGGCTTTGGTTAAAAATTTCAAGAATCTATCTTGTGAGGATATAAAAAGAAATATTAAGGAAAATCCAGTTGGAATTCCTGGACCTCTTATCATCCCTCACATAGATGATAAATATAAAAATGTGTTGCAAAAACCAAATGTTCTGAAACATTTACAGTTTGTCAAGATGAAAGGGTAGCTATTGTTAGAGCACATCTGTCAAACCCTTAGAGTGAATATGATGCAAGGGTCAGGCCTACAGAAAAAAGTGCCACAAAACAAATGGGAATTAATAGATGGTGCTATCCTTAGCAGTGAGTCAGTAACTCCTCCTTGGAGAAATCTTGTTATCGAACAAGATGATAAGATTTTTAAGTTACTTCCACTTCAGTCTCACTAGTCTCATCTTTCAAACATGGAATCAGTTGCAACAACAAATTGGACAAATCTTGCTCTAGATAGTTTGATTAAACATCTAGAAAGAAATCATCAATATGCAGCCAAAGAAAATAAAATGCTGCAAGAAATAATTGATAAAATTATTCAAAAGGTAGATTTTACCAGAGATCAATTATTAGATGGAATAAAAACTCTTGGATCAAATGATTTGCATATTGCTAAAACTTCTGATGTTTTAGAAAAAGGGATTAATTATAATTCCAAATGGATTGGAAAAGTAAATTCAGTAGCAGATAAGACTCAAGGTATGATGAAAAGCTTAAAAATGTCACTTGAAGTAGTAAAGAAACAAGTTTGGGTTGTCTCTACTTCTGTTGAAATTATAAAAAAGAAAAACACTCCTGATCCTACTTTTAAAGCTACTATTTATTTCTTAGATCCTCAAGATAAATTACCTTTCCATGTTGTTCCTACTACTCTTCAATCAAAAATGACGAATCCTGGTGAAATCATTTTTCCTAAACCAAAAAATACCTTTGTTTATGTTCCTATGGCTAATCTTGCCATGTTTTCCAGTCTAAACTCTTCAAGCCTTGGACATAAAATGGAAATTTCTGAGTGGTTGAAATTAGGAGATGATCTTGAGAGGCCTTCCAGTTCTGATACAATACTCAACAAATTTGAAGCAGCTCCCTCTGCTCCTCCTACTCTAGAATATTTAGAGTTTCTTGTGAATAATTTTTCTCCTCCTAATAGAGCAAGTTTTCAAATAGAAAAAGACATTCCTGATCTTATTTATTTTCTAATCCAGAGGAACCCAAAGATACAACTATACATAAAGTTACTGATAGAAGTTCTTGGAATTCCTCTTGGTCACCTGCTCCTGATAAAAGGAATGTCATGAAATCAGAATATCATAAAGATTGGTCTGCTTCTTCCACATATTCATGGAATATTGACAATTATTCTAAAGCAGAAATACTGTCTACAGTGAGTTCCATGTTGGTCTGCTACCGCACATATTAATAGATTACATTTCTCGAATAAATGCAACTAGGAAAATCATCAGTGGATTCGAAGGACTCCTTGATTTTTGGCTTAAAGTATAAATTCATCATGATACTGTCCTCATTCCTTCTTCAGAAACATTTGTGGTAATGAGCCCAAATAATACTACATATATGGATCCACAAACTTCATTACCTATGAATTACATGATTGGTTGCCTAATGCATGGCATTCTTGTCAGTTTTTGTGGCTATCCTCAGATCAACAATGAACTTGCTACAGTCACACTTACATCCATGAAGCTTACTAATATGCAGCATTTTGATGAATATTTTATGGAATATCTCCATCGTCTACATACTCTTTCTGCCGACATGATTCTAGATCCCAAATGGAAAGAAATCTTCATTGCTTCTTTACCAAATTGGGTAACTACTGCCATTTTGAATAAGCTTCCTAGAAAGATTGGTGCCTATAAGTTTGGTGTTATAAGACAAGCTATTAAAGGTGTCATTATTGAACTTTGCTCTTAGATGAAAGTTTCTCGAGCTACAACCAGCTCCACTAAACCACATGGCTATCAACAACTATATAAACAATGGCATTTACATGGCTCTAAAAGTTTAGGGGGGTAAGATCATCATCGCTTTAAAAAGACAGCTTACTCTAAGCAAACTCTTAGATCCGAAGATGACAAAAAGGTCATTCATAGAAGACCTCCTAGAGAATACAAAAAAATGCGCCAATTTCATCAAAGGCCAAAACAGAAGCAAATATTTTGCTTCCATTGCAATGAAGAAGGACATATTGCTCCAAATTGTCCAAAATTGAAAAAATACAAACAACAATCTAGTAAGAAGAAAAAATTTAGCTATAAGAATAAATCTGGCAAGGTAAATATTATCAATCTCCCTTCTAGCTATGAATAATTAACGGATTCAAAAAATTATTATGATCTAAATGACCAGATACATGCTGTTTATGAAGAAGAAGATTCTGAAGTTGAATATTGCAAAGATCCAGACTATAAGGAATGTTTTCAAGAACTCTCTGAATGCAATGATCCTAAAATTTGCAAACATAATGCAGCCAGAACGTTCAGACCACTATCAAATGAAAGCTTATATCATGATGATCTTTCTAGAAATTATTTTACACAAATGGTTAATGTTGCTGATCCAAAACTCAAAGAAATTTATAAAGGATTGCTGATGGCCCATCTTCAATAGTCCAAATCAAAACAATATCAAGAACATCAAAGGACACTGATAAATCATCAACATAGCTATATTCCTTCTGCGGCCTTATTTTCAGTTGATGTTCTAACAAGACAATTTAGACAGCAAAAAATTGGAGATGTTCTTCCTCAAACACTTCTTGCAATTAGTCAAGCTATCAAAGGTCTCAGAAAATAAGTCAGAGGGAATAGAAGGCTATGTATTGAAGCACATCAGGGGCACAATATACATTCTTTACATCCAAAACCCATGAAAGGATAATCTTCACAGATAGAACAGAAAGAACCAAAAAGTTAGCCTGATCCATATCATGATCCAATGAAAGGGATTTTCAAATCTGAAGACTTTGAAATTCTAGATGAAGATTTTGAAGATCTTAGATCTGGATTAGGAATGAATGCAATGAACGTAGACGTAATGTACCGAGTAAAAATGAAAATCAGAATTGGTTCTTCCATAGAATGGTGGAAGGTTCTAATTGATACAGGTTCAAGATTGAACATAGTAAGCAACACTGTAATTCCTTATCCTCAAAGACAAAATACAAAGTGTCCAACAGTTGTTACTACAAGTGGAGAAATCAAGACAACGGAAGAAGCTATAATAGATGTCTTCATTTCTAAATCTAAAGGAATTCGCGTTCATGCTCCATTAGTCACAGGACTTGATTGTGTTATGTACTTAGCAACTCCTTTCTTGAGCAATTTCAGAGGACATGGAAGCACTTATGATGAAAAATCATAGAAATGGCGATATTTTCTTCTCTTCAAAGGTATAGATTATTCCTATCTTTTTATGCATTCCAATTCTCCTAATAGATTGAGAAAAATTGACAGATTATAGAATACCTTGGGAAAAATGGAGAAGAAGAAAGAAATGTTCTGTTGGGTTGTGTTATATTCTTTCCATGACTAGCCACATAGTTAAGCAGGGGTTAGAGAGGGGGAGGTCACAAGGGGTTTGAGGTGTACCTGTAACCCCACTTAATGCGGTCCCCCATAAAATTTTGGTTTTGGACCCTATGTTAGGTTAGGCAGACCCACCTATGGTTTTGTACATGGTTTTCGCACATGCTTTTTGGATGCGATGGTTTTCGGTCCATGGTATTGGATGATTCGATATGTATAAATATGTATTATAACATTGAAAGGAAAATAATGAAAAATCAAGCTAGTAGTCCCAGTTTTGGGATCCAGGGGAAAAACTCTGTGTATATGTGTTATGCTCTCTCATTGTTTATTTTTTGTGTTTTAGAATTCATATGCAGGTAATTTTTGTATGGGGTTAAAACCTACATTTGGTATCAGAGTAGTTTTTGCTTCAAGGGGATGCCTTTGTTGCTGAGGGGTTTCGCTCGGGCTTGTGGTAGACCCTGTTCAGTGGGAGATCCGTGAGTTCGATTCTAGTGGTGAAATAAGATGGTGAGTATTGGAAAGATAGAGATTGAGAAATTTAATGGTCAGAGTTTTGAGTTGTGGAAACTCAAGATGGAGGATATGTTGGTGGATAAAGATCAGGGGATCATGGTAAATCCGAGTACTAAACCAACGGGAGTGTCTGATGAAGAATGGAAGAAGTTGGATCGGAAGGCAAAGAGAACAATACGATTGTGTGTCTTAGATTTAGTATTGTTGAATGTATCATGGGAAGCTACAGTGAAGGATTTTTGGGACAAGTTAGGGACTTTGTACCAATCTATGTCTCTAGTGAATAAACTGTTCTTGCGGAAAAAGTTGTATAACCTGAGGATGAAAAATGGAGACTTGGTGACAGAGCATCTGAATGCATTTAATACTGTGGTAAGTTAGTTAACATTTGTTGATATTAAAATTTCAGATGAAGATAAGTGCGTCAATTTGTTGTGTTCTCTACTAGATTCGTGGGATAGTCTGGTTATTGCAATAGGTAGCAATGCAACTACCTTGCAGTTTGATGAAATAGTCTCATCCTTGCTGACAAAGGAGATGAGATGGAAAAATATGGAGAGCCAGAATGGTGATTCCTTGTTTGTACAAGGACGGTCCCAGAACATAAACAAAAATAAGTCATTGAGTGGGAGATCTAAATCTAGAGGGAGATCTAAATCTCCAAGAAAACCTGTAAAGGTGGTGTGCTGGAAATGCAGAAACGAAGGGCACTACAAATGGAACTATAAATCTAAAGCTCCTGATAAAGGAAAGGGATCTGATGATGCTCCTTTTGCAGAGGTGAAAACCACCTTAGATGAAGGTGGGGATGTGTACTTGGCTTCTTCAAGTACACATGTAGATCATGAGGCATGGTTGATTGACTTAGGTGCATCCTTTCACTTCACTCCTCATAGAGAGTGGTTCTGAAAGTATTAGAAATATGATGGTGGTGATGTATTCTTAGGAGATGATATGAAGGCTAGAATCATTGGTCGTGGAAAAGTAAAGTTGAAGTTGGAAGGTGGAAGGGTTAGAACACTCCCGGGTGTTCTCCATATTCCTGCATTGGCCAGAAATCTGATTTCTATAAGCAAGCTGGATGATGCAAGTGTAAAAATAGTGTTTGAGAAGAATATCTACAAGATGGTTCAGGGAGCACTGTTATTGATGTAAGGAGTTCAGATTGGAACTCTGTACAAGTTGCAAGGTAGCACTGTTATTGATGGGTGCAACAATTCTATAGTTCCTGAAAGTGGAGAATAAAATCTAGTGGTCTCTGGAGAAAATACAATGTTGTGGTATCAAAGGCTTGGACATATTCGAGAGAACGGCCTTCAAATACTTCAGGGTAAAGGTGTGGTAGAAGGTATGAGCAATAGCTCTCTTGATTTTGATTTCTGTGAAAATTGTGTATATGGGAAGAAAAATCGGGTGAGTTTCCCCTCTGGTAGTAACAGGGCGAAACAGATATTAGAACTTGTACACAGTGATGTGATTGGACCTGTGAAGGTTCCATCACAGAGTATGTCTATGTACTATGTATCATTTATAGATGACTTCTCAAGGAATACATGGATATATTTCCTTAAGAAGAAATCTGAAGCCTTAGACAGGTTTAAATAATTTAAGGCTCTCGTGGAAAATCAGAGAGAGAAGAAGATAAAGGTGCTGAGGATAGATAATGGTGGAGAGTTTTGCAGCAAGGAATTTGAAGAATTTTGTAAGAAGTGTGGTATAGCATGACAGAAGGCTACTCCATATACATCTCAAAAAAATGGAGTTGTAGAAAGAATGAATAAGACATTGATGGAAAGGGCAAGAAGCATGCTAAGTGGTGCCGGGTTAGGACAGGAATTCTGGGCAGAGGCAGTGGATACTGCATGTTACCTAGTCAACAGGTCACCTTCATCAGCGTTGTAGGATAAGACTCCACAAGCGGTATAGACTGGTAAGAAACCCTTGCTTTCACATCTGAGGGTATTTGGATGTGATGCATATGTACATGTTCCAAAAGAGAAAAAAACCAAGTTGGATAGTAAATCTGAAAAGTGCATCTTTATTGGGTATAAGGATGGTTTAAAGGTTATAAGCTTTGGAACCCAGTCACACGAAAGGTTGTGTACAGCTGAGAGGTGGTCTTCAGAGAGGTAAAAGGTATTATTAAACATAAAGTCCAACCAAAGGAACCTGAGAAGATAGAATTTGAGCTAAAGGAGGAAGAATCAGACTCTACAGTAGAGGAGGAATCAGAAGATCAAGAACCAAAAACTTCGGGTGTGAGAAGATCAGTTCAAGAAAGAAGGCAACCAGAAAGGTATAGTCCATCTACTTTTTGTTCAAATTTTGCTTTATCTATTGCTGATGATGATCCCAGAACTGTGAAGGAAGAAGTAGATTCAGAGAATGGAAAACTCTAGAAAGAGGCCATGGTTGATTGAATGGCATCTTTGCACAAAAATGAGGCTTCGGATCTAGTGGAGTTGCCGACTGGAAGGAAACCCAATGGCAGCAAATGGGTGTTCAAGAAGAAGACAAATACAGAAGGAAAGGTGGAGAAATACAAAGCTCGGTTGGTAGCAAAAGGATATTCCCAGGTGTCGGGAATTGATTTTGGTGATATTTTTTCTCCTGTTCCCAAGGTAGCTTCTATTATATTTCTTTTATCTGTTGTTGCTGCTTTTGATTTTGAGGTAGAATAGATGGTTGTGAAGACAACATTTCTTCATGGAGGTTTGGAAGAGGAAATATACATGAAGCAACCTAAAGTCTTTGCAGTGAAGGTAAGAAAGAATTGGTATGCAAGTTAAAGAAGTCTTTGTATGGGTTAAAACAGTCACCAAGGATGTGGTATCAAAAATTTGATACATTTATACGGGGACTTGTCTTCACCAGAAGCAAAGCAGATCACTCTTTGTATTTTAAATTAATTGGTGACCATGTCATTTACTTGGTCTTGTATGTGGATGATGTTGGCATTATGGCACAAGTTTGGAGCTATGGCACAGGTGTTGTCCTTGATGGCAACTCTCTTTGATAGCAAATCTCAGTTCAGGCTTTCAGAATGAAGGAAAAGACATATACACAGGTTCATCTAGATGAAGATGCGTATACACGCGGGTTAGATGTTACAAAGGCGCGTATGCGTATACACGCACTTTCACGCAAGGAAAAGCACGTATATGTTGGAAAACTTACCTTTCGTCCACTGTAGTTAGTCCTTGGTACTTGAACCTATGGTTTTGGACCATGGTATCTTGTCAGAAGTATTGATCCCAAGTATTGGGCCCATGGTATTGCGTTATTATGGTTTTGGACCGTGGTATTGAGAAAGGCATAAGACTATAAAAGAGGAAGGAGATCATTTGGCAAAGTATCTTTGGAATCAATTGAATATCTAACATGTGCTAGATCTGAAACTTTTGTGATTGGGGTTATGGTGAAGATCTGGATCTGAATGAAGGAGCAACCTAAGCGCATAAAGAAGGATAAGATCTATTGATGGGTCATAATCTTTAAAGCTTGAATGATAATATCTTTTGTATGATTTTGATATGTTCTGTGAGGCACACACTTGATCTATAAATCTGATAATCTGGGTTATTTAGCATTTGACTGTTTGAAAGAGTGAATTATCCTTTATAGATCTATACGCAGGTTCAGGGAAGATAAGGCACGTATACACGCAGGTTCAGTAAAAGAAAACTGTGTATACATAGGTTTCTCCACACACAGGAGCGTATGCACGCATGTTTCAGGTTGTTTAAGTAGCGTATATATATTTTATTGTGATCTAGCTACCTCTGTTTGGTGCTGCAGTGTTTTGGGTTTAGAATTTGGTATATGGTTACTATTGCTGTGTTCTGGGTACAACTGTCAGAGAAGTGTTTATTGTGAATTAGTTTTGTTCGGTGGAAAGGAGATTAGTTGAAGCAGATATCTTGATGATTGATTGATGTTCATGGATCCAGTCTGAAAATTTATGAAATGTGGTCCCTGGAAGAAAGAGAAGGTTGTAGCCTTCAGTAGGCCAGCACCTATGTACTATTATCTTGGCTAGTACAAGAGCTAAGGGGGTTGTAGCTCCCTTCCAGGAGAAGCTGGAAAACGAGAGAGGGTTGTAGCTCTCTGCAGGTTGCAGCCTGCGTACTGGTAAGGGACTGCACCAGTACATTGTAAAAAGTCGTTTCTAATTAAAGAAAGATAGAGACGAATTGCAGCAGGTGGTTTTCACCCACATTGAGTTTCCACCTTATATCTTGTGTTCTTGTGTGTGACTGTCTTCTATTTTGTTTTACTGGTCTCGTTACTGTTTATTTCACTCAGATACACAGATTAATAATCAACATCTGAAAGATAAAGTAAATCATAAGTTTGCATTGCATACACGGGTTTCCTTCTACATAGTTGCGTATATACGCGGGTTTTACTAACTGAAGTAGCATATGTCCTCTGATATTTAAAAACGGAATATTTGGCTTGATAATACTGATTCACCCCCCCCTCTCAGTATTATTTCCAACAATTGGTATCAGAGAAGTTTCTTCTGAAGAAGCTTGATCGCTTGGAGGAAGATCCAACATCATGAGTGTTAGCGTTCGAATTTGCCTCAAGCCGAGGAAGGTAGAACTCGAAGCAACATCAAACCACGCTACAGGAGAGGGCTCTCTCCGGTCAATCTCGGAAAACGGTAATCAAAGAAGCTCGATATGACTGAATTGATGACTAATTTTAGGCGAGGTATGAAGTACAAGGACTATGGAATTGATTTTTTGAAGTTTTGTTGAATTCAAGGGAAAGGCAATTTTGGGTGCGGGGATGGAGGCACAGCTTTTGCAGAGGTCTACTTGGGGCAAGATAGGAAATTGTTTTGATGCCTTTAAAGTGAGTGAATGAATAGTCCTGACATGTGAGGAGCTAAGGAGAGCAAGGAAGTCTCAAGGATTCTCCTTAAACTAAAGAAAACATGGAAAATTAAACAAACTTAAAGGCATATCATAGAAAATTTATGGATTCTACCTTAACACTTCATTTGTTTAGTTGCAGAAGATTAAATAAGGAAAATGCTACACATACACAACTTACAAGTACTAAGAGAAACACACCATCAATACATAAGGCCACATGAATCCCAAATAGCGCTGCAAAACCCTGGTCTATCCTTTGCCAAAATTGCAAAGAAAATATGTACAATAGTGTATCAAGCTATTCCCAAGAGTCCAACCTCTTCAACCATGAAAATGATTTAGAAAATAAATAATATAGACCATGCAAACCCATTCCCTAGCCTCTAGGGGTCGAGCTCATCATCCTAGGAGCTGTTTTAACCAATTCTAAACAAAGCACTACAATCTAGGCAGTCAAAACAACTTGCCTCTATAAGCTAGGAAACCAATTCATTCATTAAATTTTTGCTATTTTATGAATGAATCATCTAGAATATGTAAATAAGTGTCAAGTCAACATAAAGTTCCATTAATTACATCAAGGAGGGTGAAAAATCCCATCACAAGTCAAAACTAGTCAAACTGGCTTCGTTTCCTGAGCTGAAGATGAAAACTTTGCAAAAAATCCTAATGCGTAGCGCGCCTGAGCCCTATGCATATCGCGCCTTTCCACCTGCTTTTGGGAACTTCCCGGCATCCAAATTGAGCTCAGGTTGGCTTGATGGAAAGCCCTGGATGTGTACTTTCCAACCCAAGTGTAATTTTCCAATTTGATGTCCATTTGCCCCTCCAAAAGTGCATTCTCCCAAGGCTGCTTCCTGTGTGTCCAAAAAGGGGTAGTGAGGTCATTTTTTGCATGTTTTTTGACCTTTTGGGGACCCAAACCTTGATGAAATGCCTTGGCAGTAGCTGAGCAGGTGTATTTCATCATGAAAAATCCAAAAATGCAAACCATTTGTGATTTGGACCTCCCAATCTTATGGGTAGCGCGCGGCGCGCTACGCGTTGAGCTAAAAACCCTGTTTTGCAAGCCAAAAATTTCAAAATAACAAAATTTTCTCCAAATTCTTTGAAATTTGGGCTGAAGGTGCCTCATCAAGTGACATGCTCATCCAAAGAGGCTTTGGCCAAGATTCGGAGTCTATCCTCCCTTTTTCGACGTTTTAGTGTCCTTCTGGTGCATGCAGTTTCAGTTGTAAAGTCACTGTCTATCCGCCTTCATGGTGTTTCAAAGTCTGTTTGGATTTCAATGAGATGAAGAATGAGAGTTTGGTGCAATTTCCAAATATGTCACATGTGTATCAAAGTATCATAGGAAATCCATAATGAGAATAGTTTTGTCAAATGAGTTTGCATGAAAAAACAGTCATTGCTTTGATTATGAAGGAATTTGACAAGTGTGTAGAACAATGGCCATAACAATGACAGTAGGGATGTAATGGAAAAACGAGAGTGTGAGGCTAAGTTTAACAATGAGCATGGACACCACTGGAAATAGATGACATAGGCATATATTAACCCACACAGTCCCTAATATTTGTTTCAAACCCTAAGAAGTGAATTTGGAAATAAACATAGGGTTTTACAGTTAACACTTCTTTCTCCACTTCAAAACACCATAATCATGTATAAAATTCACTGAGAAAACATAAAGAACCTAGTTGCAAGTAGTTGGAGGCAATTTGACATGAATCTGGATGAAGGAGCAAAAAATTTTACCCAATGCGTAGCGCACACCTGAGTGCGTAGCGCCTGTGTATTTTTACACTGGCCAGTGAGGCCCAATGCGTAGCGCCCACCTCAGTGCATAGTGCCTTTTTCAGTAGGATTTTGGAGGCCTTATGTGTGTCAAAATCGGGCATAGAATAGCTCATTGGAAAGGCCTTTGAGTCTACTTTCCAACAAAATTGGAATTTTTCAATTTGGTGTTCATTTGCCCTATCAAAAATCAAATCTCCCAAGACTGGTCAAAATGTACCAAATGAGGTTGCCTCAAGGCAGAGTGTTGTTGCAGTCAACTTTTGAATGCCTTCCTCAACTCCAAATTGAGATCATGATAGCGCATAGGAAATATATTTGTGTATCGTTATCATTTGACTCATAAAGAAAGTCATTTGGATAACCAAGCTAGGAGAAAACTTGATTTTCCCAAGGTCACTTCAGAGGTGCATTCGATTCTCCTGAGGCAACGATATTTTTGACATTTCTCTAAAACCATGACACCTGTGTAAAAAGTGAAGGAGGTTTTTCTTACTTGGCGTGTTTTGGACAAAAACCTCTCTCAGTCTTTCCAAATTCAGCTTTCCTTGCTCAGAAACATCATTTGAGTGAAACTTATCCCGATGTGTGAAACAAGGAATTTTGTGGAAATGAAGCGAAATGAAGGGGATGAGGGGCTTGTGAATTCTTGGGGAAATTTTGGGATGTAGGGAGGGATGTTAGAAAGCAGGGGAAAGTGGAATCTTAGAGATTGAGTGAGGGGAAGGGGTCCAAAAGGGCAAAACACAGGCCTAGCCTAGAAAATTGCCAAGTTGTGGCAAGAAACTAGGATTTGTGAAAAAATGAGGAATTTGGGGAATCTCAGTGATGGGAAGTGTTTAATAAGGTACATTAATGATAGGGGAAGGTGTATGAACATTAAGATATAAGTTTTTCTGATGATTTTACCGTCGAAGAGAAATTGCCTTCAAAACCCTAGGAGAGGGAAATGACCTTACCTAGGCTCAACTGAAGCATGAACAAGGTGTAAAATGACTCATTAGACACTCACATGATAATGAAAACCCTATGAATGATGATAGACGCAGCTGAGTAGTGACATAGATTGGCATTTGGGAAATTTTGAAAAGAGTGAAAGAAAACCATAGACCTAATGCCTAGTGACCAAATTTTGCTTGAAGACTCTTTGAAATGACAAAATTTGACCTTGACACTCTGAGACCACTTTGTAAGAGCATATTTGATCACTGGAGGAAAGCTGGAAAGACTGACACTAACATTCGCTCCAATGGGGATGGTAGCTCCTTGGAGGTGCCAAGAACGACAGATCTCTGGAAGAGCTAGACAATGCCTTCATCCATTGGGAAATGGAGTCAAAAACTCAAGCTGAAATGCATGACTGAAAACTGATGACTTGACAACACAAATTGACTCTCACTCAACTAAAAACTGACTCAATACTTAAACACAACCGACAAACTGGAAATGATGCTCAAAGGGGAGCTTATTCATCATAACCTACTCTAACAGTTTCATTCATCACGTGATCAAGTGAAATGAAACAACCAGTGCAACCAAGTAAGTATTCCATCTATTGTTCGAATTTTCCACAAGTGCTCACTTATGAACAACAAGAGAGAACTACTGAAAGGCAACTCCCATGATAACTTGGAAACAGATCCGTAGAATGATATGAATTCTATATCCTCCTCCAAAAACAATGCATAAGGATCTTGAAATTCAATCACACTAGAACCTAGCTCATCTAATGGATTACTTCTCGTTTCCTCATACCATGAATGCAAACTTTGATCTGAGCCTTGTGACGAGACCTCTGCTGAAAATGGGAAAGAAATTGGTTGCCGGATCAAATTCGTATCAATACACATTTCAAGCTCACATATAGTCAATGAAGAAAAACTTTGATTTCAAACCTCATCCAAAACATTAGCTATTGGATCATGAAAAACTTGAAAAGATTGTTGTAATGTATCCATTGAAAATGTATGACATCCTTATAGCTGTTCATCTTTTTCTTGACAGATTTTACGAAGATTCTGCCGTATAAACTGAAATGCTTTGAAACAAAAGGGTATAGAATCTTCCTGCATCATCAAATCATGTATTTTGTCTTCCACATCTTCATCTGTAATCTGCCCTTCAATTTAATTTGGTGGCTGCAAATCTGATGCTACAGGCTGCTCAAGAATTTTGTTATCTGTCTCATCCTCAACATTAACACTGAGAGATTGCTGATTTGTTATAGGCTGTTCATTTGAAGATTTACTATGCAATCTACCCTTCAAAAACTGAAATGATTCAAAACAGAATGGTACGGAGTCACCTTGAATCATTAAATCATGTGTGTCCACTTCCAAGTCTTCAGCTGCAACTTGACAATCAATGGCTTTCGGGGGTTGCAAATCTGAATATGAGAAGTCATGAACAAAATTTTCATTGCTCTCAAGATGATTCAAATCAAGACTTGTTGACATTTGATTTCTGATTGCATGGTAGTTATCTCTAATGAACTAAAACGAATCAAAACAAAAAGGCAAAGATCATTCACTTACTTCAAACTTTGATGCACTTTCCTCATCATTGTCATAGCTCATATGCATCAGTTGATTACTGTATTCAAGCTGCTGAAGGTGAACTTCCTCCTCGCACAAACTAGCTGCTTGTTTGATTGCAAGATTAGCTTCTGTTTGGAGAACATAATCATCATCATACTGATCAAACTGAGGCAATTCATCGGTATAAAACATATCATCAAGCATGCAAGTCATATCAACAGTTCTTTCTTCGCCAAGGTGATCTACAAAACAATCATTATCAGATCTATGACAACTAGGATAAGAAACAAAGTGTTTTGGATCAGCAACTTGTTCTTCTTGAACATCATAATCATTTCTTGTGTTGGTCTTGTCCATCATCTTTTCCACTGCACTTACCAAAATGTCAAGCTTCACCTCTAGAGATGTTGATTTTTCCGCATCTATATTTTTTATCGCTTCTTCCTTCATCCTTACCCGTCGGATCAGCAGATGCGCCTCTACATTTACTGCACTGTTCTGCATCTCGTGAAGTGTTGCAATATTCCTTTCTCTCAGCTGAAACTCCATCTCCGGATCAAAGGCACCCGGATAGTGCAAGAGAGTCGATCTAGGAGTAGGCCTTATATCAACTGGCATCGAATAATAAACTTGGTTAAATTTGGCTGAAAACTGTTGTACTATCTCCCCTAGCAATGTTTTCAGCTGGTTATACTCTTCTACAATCAAGAAAAGGTTCTGCCCGATCATCCACCTGTCGAGAAAAACTTTGACAAACTGTTGGAAATCTGAGATGCTTGTATCAGGCAAGGTTTTGAACCAACTCTTCACTTTAGCTTGCAAAGAAAGAGCAAAAAGCCTTATACTGACATCTTCGCTATCAACTTCAAAAAGGTCCAGAAAAGACTCAAAATTCTGCACATGTTGCTCAGCGTTGACATTCTTACTTTCACCATCAAACCTCGGCAAGTATAGATCATAGTTTTTGGGGAAAGCATGGAGAACAGAAGGTAAAACAAGAGGTTTATATCGATATGGAATTTTACAAGGTGTATGGGTATGTACAGCAGGTATAGAATCAGTCTTGGTCTCTTGAGGTTCATCAGTTTTAAGACGGTCATCACAAGATTTCGAAGAAAGGTCTTGATCAAGCTCAAAGGTATAAAAATCTTTAGTATTCACAATCTTCAAAGGGAAAGAATCAACTGCAGGCCGAGGATTTCTTCTCAAATACAGTATACTTTGCAAAGCCTTCTTGACATTCTTGGGAAAAGAGAAGAAATAATTTATGACAAAGAAAAAAATGTCTTGGATGAAATTCCAACTTGAATACCTGATCTGTCCATGTTGTCCTTTCATGCTTTTGCTAGTCATGATCACCCTCCAGTGGAGTCTTTGGATCTAATCTCGAAAATGATTTAGAGTCGCCAGGTGAATGATTTCAGCCTTTCAAGTGTCTGATCGTTGTCCACCATCAACCATCAGATCTGAACTTGATACATGTACTAGGGTAATTAACAAGTTAAATTTCACGTTTACAAGCTAAACCGGAGATTGACTGAAGCAGCGTTTATCTACTTCCGCTAATGCAAAGCAAAAGTGTTTCGAAGGCTACCTGGCATAACTTTAGGCTCCGTCTGTAGCTTATAAAACAAATGACATCAACAAGTAAACCATTTGTTCTTCCCCAGTATGGTCGCCACTATGTTAGCGTTCGAATTTGCCTCAAGATGAGGAAGGCAGAACTCGAAGCAACATCAAACCACGCTCAGCCTCGTAGCTAGCCCTACGAGGACAGGAGAGGGCTCTCTCTGGTCAATCTCGGAAAAATGTAATCAAAGAAGCTCGAGATGACTGAATTGATGACTAATTTTAGGCTAGGTATGAAGTACAAGGACTATGGAATTGATTTTTTGAAGTTTTGTTGAATTTAAGGGAAAGGCAATTTTGGGTGCGGGGATGGAGGCACAGCTTTTGCAGAGGTCTAGTTGGGGCAAGATAGGCGATTGTTTTGATGCCTTTAAAGTGAGCGAATGAATAGTCCTGACAGGTGAGGAGCTAAGGAGAGCAAGGTGGTCTCAAGGATTCTCCTTAAACTGAAGAAAACATGCAAAATTAAACAAACTTAAAGGCAGAGCATAGCAAATTTATGGATTTTACCTTAACACTTCATTTGTTTAATTGCAGAAGATTAAATAAGGAAAATGGTACACATACACAACTTACAAGTACTGAGAGAAACACACCATCAACACATAAGGCCACATGAATCCCAAATAGTGCTGCAAAACCCTGGTCTATCCTTTGCCAAAATTGCAGAGAAAATATGTACAATAGTGTATCAAGCTATTCCCAAGAGTCCAACCTCTCCAACCATGAAAATGATTTAGAAAATACATAATATAGACCATGCCAACCCATTCCCTAGCCTCTAGGGGTCGAGCTCATCATCCTAGGAGCTGTTTCAACCAATTCTAAACAAAGCACTACAATCTAGGCAATCAAAACAACTTGCCTCTATAAGCTAGGAAACCAATTCATTCATTAAGTTTTTGCTATTTTATGAATGAATCATCTAGAATAGGTAAATAAGTGTCAATTCAACATAAAGTTCCATTAATTACATCAAGGAGGGTGAAAAATCCCATCACAAGTCAAAACTGGTCAAACTGGCTTCGTTTCCTGAGCTGAAGATGAAAACTTTGCAGAAAATCCTGATGCGTAGCGTGCCTGAGCCCTATGCGTAGCACACCTTTCCACCTGCTTTTGGGGCACTTCTCGGCATCCAAATTGAGCTCAGGTTGGCTTGTTGGAAATCCCTAGATGTCTACTTTCCAACCCAAGTGGAATTTTCCAATTTGATGTCCATTTGCACCTCCAAAAGTACATTCTAGCAAGGCTGCTTCCTGTGTGTCCAAAAAGGGGCAGTGAGGTCATTTTTTGCATGTTTTTTGACCTTTTGGGGACCCAAACCTTGATGAAATTCCTTGGAAGTAGCTGAGCAAGTGTATTTCATCATGAAAAATCCAAAAATGCAAACCATTTGTGATGTGGACCTCCCAATCTTATGGGTACCGCGCGGCGCGCTACGCGTTGAGCCAAAAAACCTGTTTTGCAAGCCAAAAATTTCAAAATAACAAAATTTTCTCCAAATTCTTTGAAATTTGGGCTGAAGGTGCCTCATCAAGTGACATGCTCAGCCAAAGAGGCTTCAGCCAAGATTCAGAGTCTATCCTCCCTTTTTCGATGTTTTAGTGTCCTTCTGGTGCATGCAGTTTCAGTTGTAAAGTCACTGTCTATTCGCGTTCATGGTGTTTCAAAGTCTGTTTGGCTTTCAATGAGAAGAAGAATGAGAGTTTGGTGCAATTTCGAAATATGTCACATGTGTATCAAAGTATCATAGGAAAGCCACAATGAGAATAGTTTTGTCAAATGAGTTTGCATGAAAAAACAGTCATTGCTTTGATTATGAAGGAATTTGACAAGTGTGTAGAACAATGGCCATAACAATGACAACAGGGATGTAATGGAAAAAAGAGAGTGTAAGGCTAAGGTTAAAAATGAGCATGGACACCACTGGAAATAGATGACATAGGCATATATTAACCCACACAGTCCCTAATATTTGTTTCAAACCCTAAGAAGTGAATTTGGAAATAAACATAGGGTTTTACATTTGACACTTGTTTCTCCACTTCAAAACACCATAATCATGTCTAAAATTCACTGAGAAAACATAAAGAACCTACTTGCAAGCAGATGGAGGCAATTTGGCATGAATCTGGATGAAGGAGCAAAAAATTTTACCAAATGCGTAGCGCACACCTGAGTGCGTAACGCCTGTGTACTTTTACACTGGCCAGTGAGGCCCAATGCATAGCGCCCACCTCAATGCGTAGCGCCTTTTGCAGGAGGCGTTTGGAGGCCTTCCGGGTGTCAAAATTGGGCACAAGATATCTTTTTGGAAATTTATTTGAGTCTACTTCCAACACGACTAGAACTTTTCAATTTGGAGTTCATTTTCCCTGTCAAAAAGCAAATCTCCCAAGACTGGTCAAAATGTGCCAAATGAGGCTACCTCAAGGCAGAGTGATGTCGCAGTCAACTTTTGAATGACTTCATCAACTCCAAATTGAGCTCATGATAGCTCACTGGAAAGCTCTTTGTGTCGAGTTATAATTTGACTCATCAAGAAAGTCATTTGGCCAACCAAGCTAGGAGAAAGCTTGATTTTCCCAAGGTCACTACAGAGGTCCATTCGATTCTCCTGAGGCAACGATATTTTTTCCATTTCTCTAAAACCATGACACCTGTGTAAAAAGTGAAGGAGGTTTTTCTTCTTTGGCATGTTGTGGACAAAAAAATCTCTCCGTTTTTCCAAATTCATCTTTCCTTGCTCAGAAACATCATTTGAGTGAAATTTATCCCGATGTGTGAAACAAGGAATTTTGTGGAAATGAAGCAAAATGAAGGGGATGAGGGGCTTGTGAATTCTTGGGGAAATTTTGGGAAGTAGGGAGGGATGTTAGGAAGCAGGGGAAAGTGGAATCTTAGAGATTGAGTGAGGGGAACGGGTCCAAAAGGGCAAAACACAGGCCTAGCCTAGAAAATTGCCAAGTTGTGGCAAGAAACTAGGATTTGTGAAAAAATGAGGAATTTGGGGAATCTTAGTGATGGGAAGTGTTTAATAAGGTACATTAATGATAGGGGAAGGTGTATTAACATCAGGATATAAGTTTTGCTGATTATTTTACCGTCGAAGAGAAATTGCCTTCAAAACCCTAGGAGAGGGACATGACCTTACCTAGGCTCAACTGAAGCATGAACAAGGTGTAAAATGACTCATTAGACACTCACATGATAATGACAACCCTATTAATGATGATAGACTCAGCTGAATAGTGACATAGATTGGCATTTGGGCAATTTTGAAAAGAGTGAAAGCAAACCCTAGACCTAATGCCTAGTGACCAAATTTTGCTTGAAGACTCTTTGAAATGACAAAATTTGACCTTGACAATCTGAGACCACTTTGTAAGAGCATATTTGATCACTGGAGGAAAGCTGGAAAGACTGACACTAACAATGAGCAACTACGAGAGAGAAGCATCTATCAGGCCACCGATTTTGATGGGTCAAACTTCGTATATTGGAAGGTAAGAGTTACTACCTATCTTAAATCTCTTGGTACAGAAGTCTTGGCTATCATCGATACAGGGTACACTTTTCCTTCGTCAACTCCTACAGATCCGGCTGAGAAGAAGAAATATGAAACAAATGCAAAGGCAGTCAATACCCAATTAAAATGTCTATCTCAATCAGAATTCATCAAGGTTATGCAGTATAAATCGCAAAGGAAATATGGGACAAGATTGTTCTGAGCTATGAAGGAGATGAACAAGTAAAACGAGCAAAACTTCAAACCCTCAGAATTCAGTATGAAAATCTCAGAATGCACAATGATGAAAGTGTAGCTAACTATTTCCTTCGTGTAGATGAGATTGTTAATTGTATGAAAAACTTGGGTGAAGAAATAAAAGAGGTTGTTGTGGTTGAAAAAGTTCTAAGATCTTTGTCCCCTAGGTTTGAATCTAAAGTTTCTGCAATAGAAGAAAAAGAGAATCTACGAAACCTTGCCATGTCACAGTTGCATGGGATTCTAACTTCTTATGAAATGAGGAAAGGAGGACCATCAGACAGGAGAGAAGCTTCTTTCGAGGCTTCACCAAAGGAGACTACTATGAGTTAGGACACGTGTCAGAAGAAGAATAAGAATCAAATTTTGTCAAGAATCTTCAACGGGGTGCTGGAGGATTCCGAGGTAAGTTACCTTTCAAATGATTTGCTTGTGGAAGAGTCGATCATTATGCTACCAAGTTTCCTCATAAGGATAAGATTGACAAAGGGAAGGAACCTGTTAGATGGAACAAGAAACATAATGCAACTAAGAAAAGTTACTACACTCATGAAGACAATGATGGCCTATCAAATAGTGACGAAGATGAACGAGGTAATGATTATAAACTTTTAATGGCTTTTGAAGATGATGATTACATGGATGCTATAGATGTAGATGGTTTTTATGAAGATATTTCTATAGTCAAAACATGTTTAGAAGAAAAGAATATGATCATTGATACTCTACAATTCCAACTTGATGAAAAACAAAAATTTCTTGAGAAGTTAGAATGTGAAATTGTTGTCCTTAGAAAAGAAATTGAGAAAACAAAGCCTCTTAATCTTAAATTTGTGAAAGGATCTGAAACTCTGGATGAGATTATCAATGTACAACGTTCTCCACTAATCAAGACAAGTCTGGGGTATAATGGAGAAGTATCTCAAGCATCCACCTCAAAGAGTTATATTGATGCAGCAAGGAGGAATGAGAAAAAGCCCAATGGAGATCACCAGGTAAAACAGGGATGAATTACATCAAGAATAAACAAATACTACCAGGTAAATCAGGGGAAATCCATCTTAAGGGTGAACAAAAGCTACAACCAGCCACAGGTAAAAACTTCTAAATTTGCTTCAGGAATGGATGACAATAGAAACTACAATCATTTGGCTGGTAGATTTAATAATCGCATAATTTTCTTCAATGGCCAATGTTTCTCTTGCCATAACTTTGGTCACAAAGTAGCTCAATGTGTTGCCTATAAGACAATCATGACTAGAGAAGCTCGAAAGCAAAGAAGTATGACTAGGATTACGAAAAGGACCTATAACAACTTTTCGGCCCTTGAAAATGAAATTGAATGTTCTATTTGTAATAACTTCGGTCATGAATATTCTGAATGCAGGAGCAGGTTTCAGCAGACAAAGGAACAAGCCTCAAGCACAAAAACATGGAGAATAAAGGAACCACAACCAGAAAGATGTGGGATAGCTTTTTATGCAGAAGGACAAGAAAATTTATGGTACATCGACAATGGATGTTCGAAGCATATGAGAGGTGATAAAGAAAATCTTGAATCATATAGTTTTTTATAAAAGGGAAAGAAAGTTTCTTTTGGAAATGATACCCCTGCAATCATAAAAGGAAGAGGCATTGCTCAGTTGAAAGAAGAGGTCAAAGCTGGAAATGTTTTGTATGTTGATGGCTTGAAGCATAATCTATTGAGTGTCAGTCAGATGTGCGATCAAGGAACTGAGGTAACGTTTCGATCAAATGGATGTAGTGTCCATGATCTTGATACAGGAAAAATAGTGATCAAAGGTAGAAGAACTCCAAATAATTTATACATATTTGAAGAAGGACAACAACAATGATATTTGAGCAAGGATGATGAACACTGGTTATGGCACTGGAGGTTGGGGCATCTAAGCTTTTCAAAAATAAGGAAAGCATGCAAATACCAGGCAGTTCATGGTCTTCCAGATATCAAAATTCCAGACAACACAATATGTAAATCATGTCAGTTTGGTAAGCAAACCAGAACTAACTTCCCTGAGAAGGAAGGATCAGCTAGCAGGCCTCTTGAGCTAGTCCATATAGATGTCTGTGGTCCATTTAGGACAAGGTCACCTTGAGGAGAAGAATACTTTATATTATTCATTGACGACTTCTCCAGGATGGTTTGGTTAGGACTTATGAAGCGCAAAGACGAAGCATTCGAAAAATTCAAATCCTTCAAAGCCTTAGCTGAAAACGAATCAGATCACAAAATTAAGTGCCTCAGGTTCGACAGAGATGGGGAGTTTACCTCAAATGAATATTTCGATTTCTGTGAAGAACATGGAATAAGAAGGGAATTCTCTACAGCTAGGAATCCTCAGCAAAATGGAGTGGCGGAAAGGATGAACAGAACAGTCCAACAAATGGCTCGTGCTATGCTTGATGAGTCTGGAACTCTCGCAACCTTCTGGGGTGAAGCTGCACTTGCTGTGGTTGTTATTCTCAACAAAACAAATGTCCGAGTGAACAATACTCAAACTCCTCATGAGCTCTGGTATGGTGAGACTCCTTCGGTAAAGCATTTCAAAATTTTTGGAATCAAATGCTATATTAAGAATAATGATGAACATCTTGGCAAACTTGAACCTAGAGCAGGTGAAGGCATTCTCCTTAGTTATTCTCCCCACAGCAAAGCATATAATTGTTATAATAAAAGACTTGGAAGAATTGTTGACAACATTGATGTAGTGGTTGATGAAAAAGGATACATTCCTAGGCAAGTAAATTATGAATATATCGAAGAGGATGAAGACTACTCTCCAAATCAGACTGATGATGAAGAAGAACCTCAAGGGGAACCAGAGGAATAGATAAGGATAGAAGAGAAGACTCCATCCAGGTATGTTCAGAAGAATCATCCAGAATCTCAAATTTTGGGGCAGAAAGAGGCAGGTATACAAACAAGAAGAACAATTGCAGAAGCCTCAAGCTATTTGGCTTTGCTCTCCTCCACTGAGCCACAAAATGTAAAAGAGGCATGCATAGATGAATGTTGGGTCAAGGCAATGGATGAAGAACTTGAGCAGATCGAAAAGAACAACACTTGGGAGTTGGTTCCTAGACCAAACGATTAGAATGTCATAGGGAAAAAATGGATCTTTAAAAATAAGTTGAATGAAAATGGAGAAGTAATAAGAAACAAGGCCAAACATATGTGTAAATATGCTCAACAAGAAGGAATAGACTTTGAAGAAACTTTTGCTCCCATTGCTAGACTTGAGGCCTTCCGAATGTTCCTTGCTCTCTCAAGCTTTCAGAAGTTCAAAGTATTTCAAATGGACGTGAAATCAGCCTTTCTGAATGGAGAATTAGAAGAAGAAGTGTACATTAAGCAACCTAATGGTTTAATTCTTGGGAATGATCCAAATCTTGTATGCAGACTAAAAAAGGCTCTCTATGGTCTTAAACAGTCTCCAAGGGCTTGGTACTAATGTTTGGACAAATATCTTCATCAACAAGGTTTTTCAAAAGGGTCAGCAGATAGAAATCTTTATATAAAAATTGAAAATGAAAAATTGCTAATACTTGTTGTTTATGTAGATGATATTATCTTTGGCAACAATGAAGAAGCTATGAGTCAAAGCTTTGCCTTGGTGATGCAGAAAGAATTTGAAATGTCCTTGCTTGGAGAACTAACATATTTTCTTGGATTACTAATCCAACAAAATTAAGGCGGTATCTTTTTGTCTCAAACCAACTATCTCAAGCAGATTTTGAAGAAATATGGCATGGAAGACTCAAAACCAGTGTGTACCCCTATGGTTACAGGATGCAGCCTCAGTGCAAATGATGAATCGGCTGTCGTGCATCAACCAACCTATAGTTCCATGATTGGAAGTCTTCTTTATTTGACAGGTACTCGACCAGACATCATGCATGAAATGGGAATAGTTGGAAGATTTAAGGCAAATCCTAAAGAAACCCATCTTCAGGCAGTAAAGCGAATTTTCAAGTATCTTCAAGGAACTCAAAACTATGGCTTATGGTATCCTAGAGATACAGATCTCACTCTACATTCTTATACAGATGCAGATTGGGCTGGAAGCGTGGATGACAGGAAAAGCATAAGTGGTGGAGCATTCTTTATGGGTTCTAGATTAGTATCTTGGTTCAGCAAGAAACAGAGTTCGATTGCTTTATCTACAGCTCAAGCGGAATATGTGGCTGCTGCATCTTGTTGCACTCAACTTCTTTGGATGATGCCAACCTTGCAGGACTTTCAAATCACTTGTACACCACCTATCTCCATCTTATGTGATAATACAAGTGCAATTAGCATCTCAAAGAACCCATTCATGCATTAAAAAACCAAGCACATACCAATCAAGTATCACTTTCTCCGGGAACAAGTGTCAGAACAAAAGATCATATTGGAGTATGTTCCTTCTAAGGAACAAGTTGCTGATATTCTCACCAAACCACTGCCCAGGGAGACATTTTAATACCTCAGATAAAAGCTGGGAGTAGTTGATGCATCATCTTAGTGTTAAATCTTGTCTATCTTAAAGAAAAATGGGTGTACGTGAATTGCCTGAGGAGGATCCGCATACATACACCGGTTTATGAAGAGACAGTCACGTATATGGTGGCTTGATGGATATCAGTAGGGACAAGCTCTGATTGAAGATATTCTGATATGTGTCTGACAGAGACCATCCGGCACAGGTTCAAGGGGAGAAGATAAACTTCTAATGATGCATTGTTGGCATTATCTTAGAAGATTTTTGTTCTAAGCTGTTGGAACAAAGGCAGAGGGAGAACAGAAGGAAATCTTGGTTGCTGATCTGAATGGTGATTGAGAGATGCTGCTACTATCAGTTATTGGTGACTTTCATAAGTATTTCATCTCTAGGTCATGTATCTCTTTTGTGGTATCTCTTTTATGGTGTCAAGGTCATGTAACGACCTATTTTCGTTTCCCCACTATGCCTGGGATGAACATGTAATGAACTTGGTTGTCATATGTAAATTTCTGATGATCCCCACTTGGTTGGGTGATGGATGTATGTATTGAGTCTTTTGGTGATAGGAAGGTCTTTTAGGATGTATAAGTCATGGTTCTTCTTGAAGAACATCTTTTTGCAAATCTTGCCTACAGTCAGGGGGAGCATGGTCAGCACAGCAGGGCAGAGATTTCAGCATGTACTCAGGGGGAGCACAACCCTTTTCCCTTGATGACAAAGGGGGAGAATGACTTTGAGGATCTTGGGGTGGCCATCAAGTCCAAAGGGGGAGATTGTTGGCATTATGGCACAGGTTTGGAGCTATCGCACAGGTGTTGTCCTTGATGGAAACTCTCTTTGATAACAGATCTCAGTTCAAGCTTTCAGAATGAAGGAAAGGACATATACGCAGGTTCATCTAGATGAATATGCATATACACGCGGGTTAGACATTACAAAGGCGCGTATGTGTATACACGCACTTTCACTCAAGGAAAACCGCGTATATGTTGGAAAACTTACCTTTGGTCTGTGGTAGTTAGTCCTTTGTACTTGAACCTATGGTTTTGGACCATGGTATGTCGTCAGAAGTGTTGATCCCAAGTATTGGGCCCATCGTATTGCGTTATTATGGTTTTGGACCGTGGTATTGAGAAAGGCCTAAGACTATAAAAGAGGAATGATATCATTTGGCAAAGTATCTTTGGAATCAATTGAATATCTAACATGTGCTAGATCTGAAACTTTTGTGATTGGGGTTATGGTGCAGATCTGGATTTGAGTGAAGGAGGAACCTAAGCGCATAAACAAGGATAAGATCTATTGATGGGTCATAATCTTTAAAGCTTGAATGATAATATCTTTTGTATGATTTTGATCTGTTCTGTGAGGTGCACACTTGATCTATAAATCTGATAATCTGGGTTATTTAGCATTTGACTGTTTGAAAGAGTGAATTATCCTTTATAGATCTGTACGCATGTTCAGGGAAGAGAAGGCGCATATACACGCAGGTTCAGTAAAAGAAAATTGTGTATACGCAAGTTTCTCCACACACAGGATCGTATGCACACAGGTTTCAGGTTGTTTAAGTAGCGTATATATATTTTATTGTGATCTAGCTGCTTCTGTTTGGTGCTGCAGTGTTCTGGGTTTAGAATTTGGTATATGGTTATTCTTACTGTGTTCTGGGTACAACTGTCAGAGAAGTGTTTATTGTGAATTAGTTTTGTTCGGTGGAAAGGAGATTAGTTGAAGCAGATATCTTGATGATTGATTGATGTTCATGGATCCAGTCGGAAAATTTATGAAACGTGGTCCCTGGAAGAAAGAGAAGGTTGTAGCCTTCAGTAGGCCAGCACCTACGTACTAGTATCTTGGCTAGTACAAGAGCTGAGAGGGTTGTAGCTCCCTTCCAGGAGAAGCTGGAAAACTAGAGAGGGTTGTAGCGCTCTGTAGGTTGTAGCCTGCGTACTGGTAAAGGACTGCACCAGTACATTGTAAAAAGATGTTTCTAATTAAAGAAAGATAGAGACAAATTGCAACAAGTGGTTTTCACCCACATTGGGTTTCCACCTTGTTGTGGGGAAAAGTATCCGACTCGGAATGACCCTATCCCTACTCTAAGGGTGATAGTTCCTTAGCAACAACTGAAAGTAAAGCTTTGATATTTTTCCTTTATGAAAGTACAGAGAAGGAAGAAAAGATTGACCAACCGATGTCTTTCACTTTTGTCGATCCTGTCCTCTCTTTGCCTCTTGTTCCCAGCTCCTTGCTCTCTTTGCCGGCCCAGTTACACAAAGATCCTGCAAAAACAAGAGAGGGAAACTACAAGAAACATGTACTCATGACTGATGCATGGATTAGAATGAATCAAATATACAGATAAAAACAATACATCATTGCAATACAAGTATATAGGAGAACATCAAAGCTTTATTGATAGAAGAAAAAGGTTCTGAGAAGGCTACAACCATAAATGTCTCCAATCCAGCAGCACCTCCCCAGCAGCAAGAAATCTCCTCTTCCCCTCTATAAAAGCAATCACCCAATAGCTTTAACTGTAAACCAACAACACTTCCTTGCTTTGCACAAAATTCCAGCCTCCTTAGACCTCATGAGAGAGCTCTATATATAGGAGATTTGGAGAAAGGATGAGTCAGCTTGAGGCTGGCATAAAGCTGACTAGTGTCCTCTCCCACTTTAGTTAATCTTCAGTTCTTGAGTCCACTTGGAGAATCTTGCTTCCACTTGGAGATCAAGACCCTCTTACTCATCATAGGGCGAATTCCATGAACCAAGTGTCAGTTTGGAAGCTTCCTGGGCAGTTGACACCTTGCAGAATGACTGTGCCACTTGGCCAATCTCGCCCAGCGCAGGTAGCCTTCATTGGAGTTGACTTTCAGCGCAGGTACAAGGAGGAGCAGTTGACATTCAGCGCAGATGCTCAGTGGAGCAGCTGACATGATCCAAAAATAGCCTGTTTTTGAGTGTTTTCAGGTGGAGAACTGATAGGAAGTGCTGTGGTTTGCTGACCTTGTTCCTCTAGGGGTAAGAACAACATGTTTAGGGACTGAGGATCCCTGTAATTATTGACATTTCATGCTCCATGCTGCGAGGCACAAAAATGTCTATAACACACCTTATATGTTGTGTTCTTGTGTGTGACTGTCCTTTATTCTGTTTTACTGGTCTAGTTACTTTTTATTTCACTCAGATACACAGATTAATAATCAACATCTGAAAGATAAAGTAAATCATAAGTTTGCATTGCATACGCGGTTTTCCTTCTACATAGTTTCATATATACGCGGGTTTTACTAACTGAAGTAGTGTATATCCTCTAATTTTTAAAAAGGGAATTTTTGGCTTGATAATACTGATTCACCCCCCCTCTCAGTATTATTTCCAACAGATGATATGTTGCTGGTTGGAAATGACAAAGAAATTATCCAGGATTTGAAGACCCAATTGTCCTCCAAATTCTACATGAAAGATCTTGGTGCTGCAAACTATATTCTTGGCATGGAAATTAAAAGAGATCAAGCAAAGAGGAAGCTCTAGTTAAACCAGAAGAATTATATCGAGAAAATATTGCAGAGATTTAATATGCAGGATAGTAAACTAGTGAAGCTTCCTATTCCTGTAGGTGTGAAGTTATCTGTTGAACACTATCCCAAGACACTAGAGGAAGAAGAGAACATGTCTCATGTTCCATATGCAAGTGCAGTCGATAGCGTGATGTATGCAATGGTCTGTACTAGACCAGAAATTTCACATGCAGTGGGAGTATTGAGTAGGTTTATGTCAAAACCAGGAAAGGAGCATTGGACAACAGTGAAGCGAGTTTTCAGGTATTTGCGTGGCACTAGTGATTATGGTTTGTGCTACCAAGGAAGACCATTATTGGACAGAGTGTTGGATATTCATGTCTTTCTTTATGCAGACTAGGCTGGAGATCTTGATCAGAGAAGATATACAAGTGGGTATGTGTTTAACATATTTGGAGGTGCAGTCAGTTGGATGAGTAAGAAACAATTCATAGTGGCACTATCAACTATAGAGGCAGAATACATGGCAACCACTCATGCAAGCAAGGAAGTAGTTTGGTTGCAGAGATTGTGTTCAAGTATGGGGTTAGTACAGGAAGCTATAAGGATAAACTATGATGGCCAAACTGCAATTTTCTTGGCAAAGAACCCTACATATCATTCAAAGACAAAGCACATTGATGTCCAGTATCAGTTTGTGAGGGATATGATAGAAGACAAAAAGATGTTGTTGGTAAAGGTGGACACTTTGAAGAATACTGTAGATGCATTGAAAAAACCTGTGATCTCTGAGAAGTTCTCTTGGTGTAGAGAAACAATGGGTGTTGAAGGGCTGGATAAATGACTATGCTCTCGTGTGGTCCCATGTGGAAAGAAAACAACAAGTGGGAGAATGTTGGGTTGTGTTATATGCTTTCCAAGACAAGCCCATGTAGTTAACCAGGGGTTAGAAGGGAGGAAGGTCATAAGGGGTTTGAGGTGTACCCGTAACCCCACTTTATGGGGTCCCCCAGAAAATTTTGGTTTTGGACCCTATGTTGAGTTAGGTGAACCCACCTATGGTTTTGTGCATGTTTTTTGCACATGTTTTTTGGATGCGATGGTTTTCAATCCATGGTATTGGACACAATGGTTTCGGTCAATGGTATTGGATGCTTCAGCATGTATAAATATGTATTATAACATTGAAAGGAAAATAATGAAAAATGAAGCTGGTAGTCCCAGTTTTGGGATCCAGGGGAAAATCTCTGTGTATATGTGCTTTATGTGGTATGCTCTCACATTGTTTATTTCCCGTGTTTTAGAATTCGTATGCAGGTAATTTTTGTACGGGGTTAAAAACTACATGCTCAAGATTGATGAAATCTTCTGAAAGGAAAATTTTAAAAAGAAATAAGTGAGATCTCTTAGAAACTAAAATCTAGTTATTCTGAAGATCCAAATTCCTTTTGACATATTCATAAACATGAAGTAGAATTGCCTTTGAAAAAGGATTTTCATGGAAAACGCAGAAGATCAAAAGCAATACCAATGAATTCTGAACAACTCAGGTATTGTAAAGAAGAAACAAAATCCTTACTGCAAAAAGGTTCGATCAAAAAATCTCATAGCCCTATTTCTTGTTTTGGATTTTATGTCAACAAAGGCTCAGAGATTATTAGAGGAAAACCAAGATGGGTAGTAAACTACCAGCCTCTGAATAATATTCTTGATTATGATGTTTATCCCTTGCCAAAGCCCTCAGTGCTTTTGTCTCAGATATCACAGTCAAAAATATTTTCAAGTTTGATTTAAAGTCTGGTTTCTGCCAAGTAGGGATAAAAAAAGAAGATAAGTGGAAGACAACTTTTTTAGTACCAGAAGGACATTTTCAATGGAATATTATGCCCTTTGCACTAGTAAATGCTACATCTGCCTTACAGAGGATTATGGATGAAAATTTTGAAGGTATGGATGATTTCTTGAAGAAATATTTTGATGATCTTCTAATTCATTCTGTAGATATTCCCGCTCATATAAAGCATCTCAATATATTTGACAAGAGAGTCAAATAGAAAGGTATAGTTTTATCAGATTCAAAGATGAAGTTATTTCAGACTATGATAGTTTTCTTGGGATATGTGATTCAATATGGATCATATTACATTATGCAACATAGTATTGATTTCGTAGATAAATTTCCAGATAGAATCACTGATAAAACTCAACTACAAATATTCTTAGGTAATTTGAATTACATCTCCAAATTTGTCAAACATTGTGCCCAAGACAAAGTCTTATTGAATAAAATATTACAAAAAGATCCAATTCCTTTGACAAAGGATTTAACAGAGGCAGTCAAAAGAATTAAAGGAAAAATTAGGAATATTTCTCCTTTAAGCACAATCAATGAAGAATGGCCTAAAACCATTATTACAAATGCCAATTGTTATCACTCAGGTTGTTCCCAAAAGTTGTAAGAAAGGGAATACAGCCGAGGTAACCATAGAACAATATTTTAGATACATATTCTAGCCAATCTACATCGAAAGAGGGCTCTATCTTTTTTATTTAGCTTTGTTTTTAAAGGTATTAGGCTAGCTATGAAGTAAAAGGGTTTTGTTTTGAGTTTGGGTGGTGAGATTCAATAGAACAGTGAGGCAAAACTGAAGAGTTCAGTCCATTGGGCATGATGAATTCAAAAGAGATGGCTTTCTAGATTTGGTTTCTCACAGAGGATGGCATCACAGAGCAAGGTAGTCAAACATGAAACAATTAAAAGGCTGGAATCATATGAGATGGGCTCAAGTGGGTGAAGGGAAGTTAAGAATCCTTCAACATATTGAAAGAGGGAAAGTGGATGCTTACCGACAAAGTGCAGTTAAGAATTCTTTATCAAATAATCAATATGAGAGAATCAGGAAATAGGAGCAATTAAGAATTCACTGTTTATACTAATTCTGAAGAAAACACAAAGAATAATAAAGACTAAAAACAGAGTGCAGTCAAGAAAATTCTGAATTAATATTTTTCTTTATCATTAAGATTATGAGACATATATGATATAGTAAACAAGAAAAACTGTAAAACAAGATATAGGGAACTTTTTGATCCAGAGGTTGATTCAAGAATTTTGTGACAGGTCCTCTTCTTCAATTCTTCATCCAGTAGGCCAAACAACAATTGGTTCCAACAACTCTTTATTCCAAAGTTCAGTATTACAACAAAGTCTAGGGAAATCTACACATACCCAACCTCTTCAAAACTATGATGAAGGGGGTATTTATACAACAAAATATGTACAACAGGTATCTCATCAAAGTTGTGAGATAATATCTGGATTTTAACCTAAACTAATTTACAAGGAAAGTAGAAACAACTAATTTATGTTGTGTTGGAGGCATGCTTTTAGGGTTCGGCTTGCAGCTGTCCTGTAGTAGCTCTGCGCATTTGCCTGTCTTAACTGCGCTCTTAAATTCTAATCTGCTTTTCTTTGTTAGCTCCGATACTCTTTGATTCTGACTTGATTTGCCTTTAATTTTTCCCTGATACTCTTTAATATGTTTTGACTTCTGCTCACCGCTGTCCGGCAAAAAATAAGACTGCAACGTGTCTTCTCACCACTTTTCTCTGGTTAATCATGTCTCTAACGGTCCACTGGCTAGGGTAACAAAATATCCCTGTTTATCCTTGTTTCTCTCTTCTACGATCTTGGGAATCGCTCTATTTGCTTTCAATTGTTTTAAAGAGAAAGACTGCACTATGTAGGTTGAGTGGCAAGTTGTGGAGCTAGTCGACATAGCTTTTCTGGTTGGAGGCGGTCAAAACACCTAAACTGTGAACTCAGTCTCTTTTAAGCCTAGAGCACGCAGGGCCGCTATTTGCAAAAAAAACATAGCAAAATGACCTTTTTACCCTTTATTTGACAAAAATGATTTTTGGCGAGAAATTCTGACTTGAAGGATGGATGATGTCAACATGACGTCAGTGGGGGTACAAGACAGATGATGTGGCAGTGACGTGGCAGGGACGTGGAAAGTGACGTCAACAAAGGACAGCTGACTTCAGTGGATGACGTCAATAGGGGGAGGGCGGTAAATGGTTTTTCCTGCACCGCTTTTGGGCTTGGGTGGTTTTGGGCGGAGGGGCAGCAAACATGTCGAGAGAGCGATGTGTGTCCTTTGTACGGGCACCAAAACTGTCGTTTCCCCGGGAGTTAACTTTCGGGAGTCGGGGGTGTTGCGAAATGAATATCAGCCGTCTGATGTGTGATGGTTGATCAAATGGTGTGCGCACTACAGAGATGGCTGAACCTTAATGCGCGGGACTGATGTGATAAACCAAGGTTTTAATGGTTTCGGGCGTAATGTTATTGTTTCGGGGTTTGGTTTATAATTAACCCGGGTGGTTAATTATCCCAAGGTTGCGCGCGGGGAACGGTTATTAACAAGTTCCAGATGAACTTATTAACCCTTTTTATATACAGCGAAATATGGTTATAGTTTAACCGGGGGCGGGAATATTAAATATCAGGGTTTTTTTATTATATTTTTAATACGGGGAAGGGTATATTTGCATGGGAGTTATATAATAAGAGTTAATAGTTAATATGAAAAAATGAATAGAACCAGCGCTAAGTTGAAAATGTTTTTTGCATGAAAACTTAGGCCTAAGGAAAAAGGGGTTTATACAAGAAATAAGGCCACTTTCCTAAGTAAAGTAGGAATTCACTTAGGCAATGAATGAAATGGAATGAGTGGCTTCAAGAGGGATATTAAGCAGATCTTAATACCTTGAGGGGGGAAATTAGTAAATGACTGGGAAAAGCATGGAGGGGAGTTAGTCATGCCTCGATTGAGCTGCTCCAAAATATGTGCTTTGCACCTGTGATGGGAGTGAAAGTTAACACATTTTAAAATACAAAACATATCACAAGTCTCATTCTACAACACCAATCTACCTACCCGGCCTACCTTGCCTAACATTTTCTTCTTCCTTACTTTGGGTGCACTTAGACTAGCAAACCCTTTTCAATGTTCTTTTCTTTTCATTGTAAGCCTATCAAAGTCTACCCTTATTACATCCAAGGGCTCAATTTAAATAGTTGAGCTCCTTTGCTTCTCTACCTATCTACTTATCTGCCAAAATTAAACAGTTTGGACATATTTTTATTCTGTATCTCTAAAACAGGAAATTTAAACATGAACTGGCCAAGATTAAGCTGTTTGTCCATTCATCAATTGTGGAAAAAAGTTTCAACAAGTTGTACATGATGCTTTATTTACAGAAAATGAAATAGTAGTGGCATTTGGACTTGCACACTTTCCTGGTCTTTCCTTTCTGGGGGTTCATTTCTTTTCATTTTTTCTTTTGACCAATTATTATTTTTTTCACCCTTTGATTTTTATTTTAGGGTATACCCTCTTTACATTTTTTATATATTTGATTTTTTTTTTTTTTGATAATATGGAAACCTTTATAGCAAGGAAAGGTATGAACATATTACAAAGCTCATCCAGTCAATCATGAAATATGACACCTATAACTATAGGATTATAACACTAGTGATATCGGATGGGGTGCAATCTTCTGCAAACATGATCCTAATAAAAAGAAAATGGAATATGAAATTTACCAGTAGGCCTCTAGAATCTGGTCAACTACACAAAAAAAATTGGTCCAGCCTAAAGAAATAACTTAGAGCTGTCTGCCTTGGCACTGCCAAATTCAAAGATTTTGTGGTCTATAAACATTTTACGATCAAAACAGATTCCCAAGCCCTTAATTTTTCTATCCATAAATGTGAATTTGAAGATGCAACACTGGTTAGATGGATCATGACATTGGCCCAGTATCGTTTTGATGTAGAGTTCATTTCTAGAGTTAAAAATTCCTTTACAGCTCTTCTCAGTTGGGAATTTTTATAGAGAAATGATGTAAATAAGCTCAGATATAACGTCATAAGAATGTTAGAAAATGCGATTCACATTGAATGTGATGATGGTTCTCACACTTTGAATCTGTAGAAACCTCTACTTGATTATCAAACATATTGGTTTCCAATGAAAGAAATCAAATATTGGCATGGAACTGGACATCATTATTTCTCATGGGATGATCAAATGCAAAGAAATGATGAAGCTTTTGAAGCTTTAATTTTTCTTCAAGATTTCAGAAAACTTGATTTCACATTACATAAAGATAGAGATGAAAATATAATCTGCTATGAAATCTACATTGATCGCCTCCTATTTCCACCCAACCTTCAGAACTCTGAGGATCATGAACACCAAGAGAAAGCCTGGTATAAAGGTATGTGTTTTGAAAATAAAACTAACTCATTTTTCTATAATGTGCAGTTTTCTTTTAGATACCATGGACTGCAAGTTACACAAACTGAAGAACATGACCCCACACCTGGATGATTTAAAGAATGGTGGATCATTTATGGTATCATTCCTTTATGTTTTTACCCATTCTCTCTCTAGTTATGACAACTTTCTGGATTTACAAAAACATGGGCACATAATTTAGGAATTTTATATAAAAGGATTTTGGATATCAACAATATAACCAATTATCACATGCTTGCAGCACTCTGCGCCAATGGGTCTTTTCACTGGTTTATTACATGAAATATTTTCTTCAAAAGATTCGGGGAAAATATGAGTGGCTCTTCACATGAGTATGAGTCATTTCATGCCATGACAGATCTAGATTTAAATCCTTTTGACCCAATTCTTTTTCAAGACGAAGTACTAGAATATGCTGAAACACCAATTTGGGAATGTGAGGAATAAATTTACTCACAGTATTTTAATAATGACTACTTGACTAGGTTCAGAGAACATCATTATTCTCGTGAACAACTAAAACATTTTTTCATTTTGTAATGTCTTTCTGTCCGACTTTGGTGGCAGACAGGTTTTTCGTAAGATTCCCTGAAAAAGAATCTCTTACAGTATAATCAATCCCACATATATAATTAAATAAAGGGACAATGATAAATATAAAATATTTTATGATTGAATCACTGTGCAGATGTCCTCTTCGTTACCCGAAAGTAGGATTCTCTCATATCTGATGTAAGGATTTGATTTTGATGTAAAGTAAGATTCTCTCATATCCAATATGGAGGTATCATCTAACCCAGTAATCGAAGACTCTATAAATAGATCAAGACTAGGGAAGGGAGGTATTCGGGTTTTGAGAGATTTAGAGAGCCTTTTGCTTGAGAAGAAACTTTGTAATACTTGAGTTTTGAAGTTCATCAATAAAGATTCCTCAATTTCTGTAAATCTATGTCTCCTTTGTAGATTTTTTTGAATTCTATTCTCGAACTTGTATGAGCCTTGCTAAGGTTGAAGAAGTCACAAAGTCGCAGAAGTAGACAGTTGGGCTAGAGTTCATGTTTCGGTACGAGGATATTGTTCAGAAGAATTGTCAAATATCGGAGAGATTAAGCAAACCTGGTATTTATTATGAACTAATACTCTTGTTGGCTTTCATATTTAAATATATTCAACAATAGATTCATGATACTAGATTGCACAGTAGAGGAGTCTCTTCCCTCTCTTTGATTAAAGTATCAGTCATGGATCTTGTTTATTTCCGCATTCTCGATTTCTCTATGTGCGCTTTGTAATTGTGATGGCAAGATTAGTGTGAATATTTTATTTTATTTATTAACATGTATATGCTATTTTTAGTCTATATCATTTTGGAGAAGAGACCGCCATGACCATTAACTGCTTTTTTAATAATAAAATAATATAATGTTCTGAAAAATATCAGTTTACAAATTTTAGATTTACAAAGAGGAACGTGAGTTTAAGAATTTAAATTTACAAGGAGAAGTCTTATGCACATAGCTTGAATGGAAATAAACCAATTATACCTCATAAAATATAATTATTTATATATTTAAAAAGATAAGAATTCTTTTTATTTAATTTTTATTTTTTCTTAAAAGTTTAAAATAAGAGATTTCCCAATCATCATAATATTCATGAACTAAAAGACTAATCTTTTCTTAATCATAATAAATATTTAAAAATTATAATAAAGGTGACTAAATTGTTTATATATATATAAATTGTTTTTTTAACTCAATTTATCAAGAAATTGTGATGGAGTAGTCTAACTTATAGACAAATTAACGTTTTTCACTGGTTATACAATTTCAAGCAAAATAGTGAGGCATAAATAGATTTAACACTAACAACCCATTTTGTCTATAAATTAGACTACACCAACTGTGATATTTTAGAAATTCTCAAGACTTTTAGTCATAAAACTTATTAAATTCTAAATTATGACATTTTAGGAATTTTAGAAACCTTTTGTTATAAAACTTATGAAATTTTAAATTATGGGATTTTATAAATTATCAAAACCTTTTGTCATAAACTTATGAAATTTTTATTTTATTTTATTAGTTAATTCTTTTAAATAAATCAAATTAAAAATTATAATATTAGATTTTTAATTTTCTAAATTAAAATTACTAACATTTTCATAGAATATATTAATTTTTTTCTTCGATTTAGAATTAATAATTATTCTAAAATTATTATCTTATTTTTAAATATAATTTTTAATTTATTTATAAAAAACATTAAACTTTGATATTAAAAATGACTAGTGAAATTATTAAAATAAAGGTAATCAAAATTATAGTATATGAATGGATTTATGTTGAATTTATTGTTATTATTGTTATGATTATAGGAGATAAATTAAAGGTTTGTTTTTGTTTTTTTAAGATATAAATTGTGGGAATGTGCTGAAATTTCTAATGTTTTGTGTTATGTTGTGATTTCCTTTATCAGTTCTAATGGTTAATTTCTTTTATTTTTTTTCTATATATCTACATCCTATCACTTATTTCAAACATTTCCATAGGAATTTTTTGTTCTTCGGGTAGGGTCAAGTTTCCACTTTCAATATAAGATGAGTGGAATGTACACTCTGATGTCATATGAAAAGAGTTATAGTTTTTTGGCATATAATATTGATAAGCCACGATATTGGCTCATGGTATTGTAACAAACTCTATTTACAGTTATAATTTAGTTAATTTTATGACTTTTGTTATTTAACTATCATAATTGCTCTCTTCTCGTTGTTACTGGACTCAGATAAGTTCATGGCAACCAAAACGATCATAAACTAACACCAACATATTTTGAAAATGCTAAAATTCATCTTTCAATTTCTAATACTTTGGTATAAACCAACAACATTTAGAGAGAATGTACTTCAACTTTTACACTAGCAAAACATTGGAATAGAAAATTTGTAACCCTAATTTAAAGATAATCAGAATATGGAATTGTCAAATTAACAAAAATGGGAAGATAAAGTTGTCAAATTAACCAAAACTAAAATATTAAAGAATTTCCATGATAAAGGGGGTTGTCCTCCTATTTTATCAGATTAGAATATGCTAATAAAACCCAAAAATATCTTAAACTAAACTTACCATCATTTCAAAAATTATGATAGGTTTATTGAAATTTATAATATTTGAAAAATACCTACAATTCATTCCCATAACCCTTTCCATGACCTTGTATCCAAGTAAATAAACAACAAAATCACTCGATAGAAATATTTTCCTATCACTTCCCATACCAATCAATATTAGAAACATCGAAATTGAATTTAAGATGTTGTAGAAAATGGCCATTGAACATATGGCTATTTGGGATATCCTATGAAACTAAATTGTGTTTCCATGATGGCTTTGACGTGTATATCAAAACCATTTATACCAATTAAGGCATCTATCTTGTAAATTGATTCACTATCACAAGTATAATTCTAATTGTGAGTAATTTTTTCCACTCGTCTTTCTTCTTCTAGTATCTGGTAACTATAGCTAGAAGTGCTCTTTTAGTGCTTTCTTTGGGGAAGTAGGGCATGTTCAAGGGTCTGTTGTAGGAACTTCAATTCATTTTTTTCCCTCTATCGTTTATATGTTTATAAATTGAATGTTTACTTTTTTATCTATTCATGCTATCATTCAATAAAGCTTGAAAAAAAACCTCGAAATTTGATTATCTTACTTTATTTCTATCGATATTTGACGCTACAATAACGTATATTTTGACAAGACTCTTGTTCAATAATTCCAAAATATGTATGCTTACCCCTTCAAAATTTACATAGCCTAAACATCAACATTTGTAGCTCTATTTGTAGCTATTATCCATGTCTGATTTGTATATATCATTTTATGTTTTTAAAATTGTATTTGAGTTATTAAGTTGTTTATATCTATAAGTGAATCATAGTTTGATTTGCAATCAATCAACATCAACTTTGCCATTAAGATCATGGAGCCTCTCAAGTGCAATTACAAACTATTTCTGTTATATCAAACTAAAAATTGAATTCTTATATTGTTGTCAAACACAATTTCAAAGGAAAAATTCTAGATACACCCAAATACTGGAATGACATGTTGAAAAAACCCCTTGCATTCTTCCCGTGAATTGATTCAGGTTTCTTGGTAAATGTTAATTTCAAATATTATTGCATAATCATCTATGATGGTATGGATTTATATTATAATGAAATATGGTGCAATGAATCCCATTTTTTAATGCTCAATATGTATTTAATAGGTGGTTATTCTTATATTTGCAATGTGTGATATGCCACAACGCGATACATTATAATCCCCAAATTCGAAATGAAAAAACATGTGGTATACATGTTTACAAATTCATTTATCTTATAACGTTTCCAATTTAACAAACTTATCAGCATATCTTTGCACCTTTTGGGGCAATTGCTAGTATACATGATTACCTTTTCTTTGTTTATTACATTAGTCTTTACATTTTTATTGCCCCCATATATATATATATAGATATATAGATATATATATATATATATATATCTATATATATATATATATATATATATATATATATATACATTTTTATTACCCCTTTCATATATATATTATATGCGTTTTGTTATATATAATTCTTTTTCTATTTTTTTTTTTTTTTTTTTTATGAGCCCCAATGGTTACTTCAACCGATCAAATCAATGCCTTGCCATACGGGAGGTCATAGGGTCGATTCTACCAGAAAGCCCTTGGGGTGAGGTCAGTACATAGGCGGAGGGGATGTGATCCCCCTTCGGGGTCAATCTGCCCAGAATTACTGTGGACGTAGCGGCTACCCAATGACCAAAGGTAACCATGAACCACTAGGGAAAAAAAATTCCTTTTTTATTGTTTAAATATATATAGACCAGCATACTCCACATTATGGTTTCTTTGCTTGTAATTTGTTGTGTGCTTTACCATATATGTAGGGTTTATTTGAATTTTTTTGTGGTGCTTTTATATATATTAATAATACATCTAACATAATATAATATAATATAATATAATATAATACGTAGTGTTAATTTTATATATATAAAGGGACATGAATTATGAATAGACTATATAGAGATTAAGTCAAGCCAACGTTGTCAAACAAATCAAGGGAGGACTCGTCCATCTAAAGTGGTAACATAACAAAAGTGGTCAAAGCTCAAAATTTGCAGTGGAGTACGACAAGGTAGATTCCCTAGGAAACCCCCAAAAGAAGTACATTGAGAAAGAGACCATACAAAACCAATCAATATTGATACGTGAAAATCAAGTAGGCTCAAGTAATGAAAGAAAAAAATGGAAGGGTTATGAAGAAGATATGTCAAAACATAATTGAATCCTAAAGAGCCATAAAGTCCTAATAGCCAAGAAATAAGGATAGGATAAACCATCAACTTTATAGTGCCAATATATAGAGGAATTTTCCAAAATTTTATGTGGTGGCCCCTTGATTTTGACCATAAATGTAGGCGGAGTTGTTGGAACTTATACATGCGATATAAAATAATATTGATATTACATCCCATTATGAAGGAAATGTGAAAATCCTTCCATTCTTAATGTAGAGTTAACACTTGGTATTTAAAACAAATTATTAATAGCTAAGAAAAAAACCATTCTCAATCATAAATACAGTTTTCACATTTCAATATTCAGTAATATAATTTTATATGATAAATAAAGAAATTGAAAGTGAAAATATTTTTAATTTGTATGTATAGAGAAAAAATAAAAAATATTTCAAGATTGATGACAAATAAAATAGTTCAATGGATAGCTTATGTAAAATAATCTTATTAGAAAGAGAAATATGTGTCCATCATTCTCAACTAAATCTTGAAGATACACGAGGAAATAAGGATGAGGCTTTGTGAGTGGAACAATGTCAACAACATGTTTTCATGTACTCACTCTAGATCCCACTAAATAAGAATGTGTCAGGTACCATCCAAGGCATAATAGTTTATTACACAATTGTGGAAATTCAACCCTCCATAAAAGATAACATTATTATATCAAATGATGAAGTCTATGTGGCATACCTTCAAAACCTGATGACATTCTCAACTGAGGATTAATTCAATATGTAATAGATGTAAATGCCACTTCTCAGAGTTTCAAAATATTTTCACTTATTATGTTTTAGTTTTAACTGACTTGAAAAAAATATAAGTAGTAGTTCTAACCCAAGTCTATAAAAAATGTAAATCCATATGTAAGAAGGGACTTTTGGGAATTTCACTTTTGAATAATCTTAGAAAGAGTTCCCATTTTTAGGATTTCTTATTATTCTTTGAAACCAGGATTACCAAAGATTGGAATTCGGTGACAATATTTTGGCCATGATATAGAGAATCCTGGAAAGGCCATTGTTGGAACCATATGATTATAAACATCATTTTTTCATGATTCTAACTATTCATTCATTGTTGATGTAGATGTGGATTTGTGTCATGTATACTACTGATATTATAGACTATTATGTATAATATATAGTTTCTCTCACATACTTATTATTTCAGTTTTTATATAATCATATATGAGCCCTTGTTAGTTCTAACTACTAACTATTTTTCCTTTTTTCTAATAATTCAAGCACCTTTTCTTGTCCTAGATTACAACTATTTTTTTTTTTTGTTGTGCAGTTATGTATTTACTAGTTCACTACATCTTGTTTCTCCTCTATATTTTTAGTATTTCTAGGATAGTGTAGAGAATTTTATATTAGAGCATTAATTAGTTTATCTTAGAATCAAAGTATCCATTTTTTTTACGATCCTTCACATCTCAAAACATTCTTGAAACTAACAATGTTTACTGGGCCAAAATCTAAATGGTTCTCTTATCAAAAATTATGTGAGGTTATATTCGGACCTCATACCATAGTGAACCCCTTAACGATTTTTGGGAAATTTTCCCTTATCAATAAGACATTGTTAAGTCATAATTCACACAAAAATCCATACATTATTATGAATGATGCATCCTCCATAAGGAAATCTTTCTTTTTATTCTGAATAATTTCTTGAAGATAATTCCTTTCATCAAAAAAATTGGTCTATTCAAGTTAAATATGATGGTAGTACCACAACTCTAAATAACTATGTGATGGGAAAGTCTCCTTCAATTTCTATGGGTTCTTCAACAATGTCAAGTCAAAATGGATGACCAAGCCAACACTCTTTTTTTCAGTTGAAGAATAATATGAAATTAAAATTCTTGAAATGGTAATAGCCATTGAAAATATTCCATTCATAAACAAGGTTATTTCCTAGATACTCTAACTCCTAGTGGTATATAAATTAAGTGAATGGGTTTTCCAATAAATAATATCAAGATTTTTGAAGGTATAAAATCATCTCTAAGCCATCACATTCTATAGTAGAACAATTTCTCTTAGAACCCAATGTGCAAAACACATAAAAGGTATGCATTGCAACTTTATATTTGGAACTATTTTTTTAATAATAAAACATCTTGCAACTTATATTATTTAAAATAATTTAGGGTTTTCCATTTTATTAGTAATGCTTTATAAATGTTTTGATCTAGTGTAATCTCTCAACACAACACACAAAAGGTATGCATTGCAACTTTATATTTGGAACACAATCAGTTTGTATGGTATCGATGGATTTTCTCTCGTAATCATATTCACTTGGGAAATTTTTATGAAAGAAATGATAGCACTTTATGAGGATACAAAATGAAACACCTTTTTTAGCCCATTGATAAATCTCAAACAAAAGAGTTTAATGGTGCAACACATTGAGGACTTTCAAAAATTGAGTATAAGGGTAAAATATATTCCAGAGGAGCATAGGATTGATGTGTTCATAAGGACTTGTTGATGATGTTGGACCCGCCAACCTCAGGCGATCACCCCGGTAGGAAGACCCATATAGAAATTGCACCATTTTGTGTGGGAATCCCATCCGGTATAATGGCCCAATTTCCATTATCTTAAAGTTTTTCCTCAACTCTTTCTTGTCAGCATATGAGAGTGGTCTGATTTGTCTTTCGAGAAGTGAGGTTCGCATGCCTGGTGATTGTACTTGTCTCTTGTGTCAATGGTTCTTTCACCGTAGAGGGAGAGGGTGGGAGGGAGCCCCAAGTCAGTTGGGAGAAGTCCCAACTCTTCTAGGATCACACAACACAACAAGATGTGCATAGCTTCTGGCAGAATAGTCCACACAAATGTGGCAGTCGCAACATACAAGGGAAGATAGCACATATAATATTGAGTGGATTAGTCCGTGCGAGTGCAACTACTATTATAGAAAGTTTTATGTGAAAGGTTTGTCTGATGTCTGGGAGAGTGGTCTATACCGGCGAGACAACATTAACAACATATAAAACACATTTTCATTAACATATATGTATTACAGCAAGTGAATTAGTTCAAGTGTTAAACACAGTTTAAAGAAACATGCATTACAAGTGTTAAAAATTAGTCTTACAATAGTTACAATACATGTATGAAAACATGTTGGCCTGTGAACAGGCTTCCAAATTAAGCGAAAGTTCCAAAACACATCATTACACCATACATCACTAGCCCCATGTGCGGGGCATTGGAGCCACTAATCACTCCTCAAAGAAAATATTACACACTCTCAAGGATATGCAGGAGTAGTTGAGGTGAAAACGTACTTTCCATGTACAAATGAGGGGGTATTTATAGCCAAGGGTGAAACTGACCCTTGTGGTTGTTTGACTACTCTTGTGACTGTTTGACTTCCATGAATTTTTGACCTCATACAACAAGTGGGTCTCTTGGACTTCCACACTACAATACATTGATCAATAGTATGGCCCATAGTAGAGATGTGGACAACATGACTGATGACATGACTCAACATGACAATTCTCGTACATTCATGTTGTTGTTGGTGTGCATGTCGAGTTGCAGTGTTGCTAGTGATGGATGTCCTCATGGTGTGTCACAGCTTCACCTCCACATGGAAACATGCACAGAGTCTTCGATGGTGATTGGGTTTGCTTGATGTTGCATTCACACATTTCTCCTTGATTGTATGTTGGAAGCCTTGACAGGTTTGTTCGTTCGTGAAAGGTGCATGTTCATTTGTCCATCCATCCATGAACACATTTTTCATGTTTTCTCACTCGTACATCCACAAACAAAACTTTTCGTGATCGTCCGTTCGTGAACACATCTCTTTGCACACATTGATTTCTCATATGTCCATTCGCAAACACATCTTTGCATGATTGTCCATTTGCGAGAACATCTCTTTACATGCATTGTTTGTTTGTCCTTTGGCGAACATGTCCTTTTGCATGTGCTCCCTTCATTCATCCTATCTGTCATTGAGCCATGTTTTTTTGTGTATATGTATCTGCAGTTGCTCATGATGAGACGACATCAAATCCAAAACTTCCCAGTCTACCATGATACATGATCGTTTCGGATGTAGGTGACCGGGAGAGGAGACAAGGTTGTGAATTGGGATGGAGGCTTTGGGCACTACTGATGAAAACTACATAGGAGTCACTAGGTGATGAAGATGGGAAACCTGGATCGACAGTGACTGTTTGCAGGTTCTTGCTCAACTAGAGGAAAGAACTACATAGTTTTTTAGAGTAACAGTCTGGGCGGCAGAAAGGCTAGGTAGGCAAGATCTGTGTAATTTACGGAATGAGCAGGAAACAAAACTGCGCAATTCTTGAGGGGAACTGGTAGTCAGCTGCTAGGTCACTAGTAGTAAAAACTGCGCAATTCCAGAAGGGAAATGGCAATCCGTTGCCAGGAGCTTAGCAAAAAAAACAGCATAATTCATAGAGGGAACTAGCAATCAGCTGCTGGGTCACTGACCTCAAAAATTGTGAAATTCCTGAGGGGAACTGGTAGTCCACTATCGTTTGGTAGCAAAACCTCCACAATTTTTGGAGTGAACTAGTAATCAACTGTTGGAGCTTGGCTGAAAAGACCGTGCAATTATTGAGGGGAAATGTCAGTCAGCTGTCAGGAGCTGCTAGCGGGAAAAACTATGTCGATTCCCAGAGTCTAGCTTGCTAGTCACCTCTACATAGTTTTTGAGCTGAGCGAATTGCTTCGTAGTAGAGGACTTGCTCATGAAAACTGCACAATTTTCTTGTTGAGCAGCCGGTCGACTATCAAGAGGGTTGACTGGATAAATTTTGCAATTTTCTCAGGGAGACAGGGCCGGCCACTTGGTGTTTATCTGGCCTATCTGCTAACATTCTCAGTTAGCGGAGCGGGCAAGTTGTACATCCTCTGCACAATTTTTGAGGGGAATCAGTCCCAGTGTGGCTACCAAGTCAAACTCTCTGGTTGACTAGCATGAAGGTTGATTGATTTTCTTACGGACACTGTAGCTTGAAATGGCTTGGTTGGGGCTTCTACGCTGTTCAGGGTGACATTCGATCAAGTCAACAACGGGGTGATGGTCTAACTATCATAGGGGAATCCAGTCGTTAGAACTTCATAAAAGTGACTAAGTGTTTGAATGAGTGAAAGATGCATACTTATTGTTGCAAACACACACTTACATGCCTTGATGATGAGACGAATAAAACCATCGACGCACACATGCTCAACATGACTGACCAATGGTGTAAGTGCTAAGAGTGGCACTTTTGGTTGATCATTGGTCGACTATGATGATTCTTGCGTGATAGCGTATGTGACTCTATGTGTGAGTGCGAAAAATGTTTACATAGTGAACACAACAAGTACACACGAAGCGAAGATTCTGAGTATAACCAGAACATGGTCGCAAGCATGACATTGACATCAACAAGGAAAACTTGGGTGAAATGATCAGGCAAGGTGGGTGCGAAGACTCACACGAGCTCACTGAGTCAACCCGAATGTGCGCAGCCATCAAGTGAAATTCTCAAGAGAGGCTCTGAAATTGGGTGGAGGCCAAAATTTTGGAGGGTGGTTGTAGCCACTACAATAGGACTTTAAAGGATAACATCCAACATGAGGTTCTCCTTTGCGAACTTGATTCATTAGAGAAGGCATTCAGGTTGGAAACAAAAATTGAAAGCAAAATTATGGCAACAAGGAAGCCTACCACTCAAAACTATAAAGAAGGAAGTGTTATTTCTCCTAGCCTACCACAACCTACAAGGTTGACACCACAAAAGTTGGAAGAAAAAAGAGAAAAGAAGATTTTTTACAGTTGTGATAGCAAATACACTAAAGGTCATAATTGTGCTAAGAAGAAATTATTTTACATAGATTGTGAAGAGGAGGGAAAAAATGAACAAGAAACATCAAAAGGAGAGGATATACACTAGGAACAAACCTTAAAGAAAGAAGAAACGAATACAATCATATCTTGTAATGTATTGGCCATAATTACTACTCAAACTATCAACATACAAGGACATATCAAGAAGAAAAAGGTAATAGTGTTTATTGATTTGGGCAGTACCCATAATTTTAAGATAGATAAGGAATTGAATTACTTCCTATATCCAACACTAGAGTGTCAAGTGACGGTTTCAAATGGAGGAACCATAAATTTCTTTGGAAAGTGCCATAATATCAAGCTATCCATAGGAGAATATGTGTTGAATGGTCCAATGCTTTCCATTCCAATGGGTGGTGCAAATGTTGTACTAGGAGTCCAATAGCTACAATCTTTGGGTACGATACCTTTTAATTTTTAAGAACTTTTCATGATTTTTTTTCATAAGGAAAGGAAACTGAATTAATGGGTATCATAGGGAAAGAGGGAAAGGTCATCAACTCTAACAACATGACAAAGCTTCTAAAGAAAGAACAATGAGGCGTAATTGCACAATTATGTTCGCTAGCGGTTCCCACATCGAAATCATCTATTTCTCCAGATCTACAAGAAGTCCTGGACAATCATTCCAAGGTATTTCAGACTCCCAATGGTGTCCCACCTATTCACGATCATGATCATGTTATTCATTTTATTCCAGGAAGTGTTCCTCGAAACATTAGGCCTTACAGATATCCCTATCTTGAAAAGAGTGAAATTGAACATATTGTTGCAAAAATGCTAGAGAGGATGGTATAATTCAACATAGTCAAAGTTCTTTCTCTGCTTCAGTGGTATAAGTGCACAAGAAGGATGGATCATGGTGCATGTGTCTAGATTATAGGGAGCTCAACAAGCTCACTATTAAAGATAAATTTCCAATTCCTTTCATTGATGAAGTATTGGGTGAATTGCATGGAGCAATTTACTTCAACAAGTGCATTCCCTCATTCAGGATATCATCAAATCATAATGAAGACTGATGAAATTCAGAAAAACATTTAGAACTCATGAGGTCATTATGAATTTTTTGTCATGCCTTTTGGCCTTACCAATGCACCTTCTACATTTCAAGGTTTGATCAATTCCATTTTCAAACCCTTCCTTAAAAAATTTGTGTTACTATTTTTTGATGATATACTAATCTACAACAAGTTTTGGAAGAATCATGTTCAACATGTTTATAGAGTTCTCAAACTATTGGAGGAGAAACAATTATATGAAAAAACCTCCAAATGTTTCTTTGGAGTACAAGAGGTGAAATATTTGGGTCATATTGTATCTCATTAAGGTGTTAAGGTAGACCCTAGCAAAATTAAAGTCATTAAGGAATGGAAAATCCCCACATGCATAAATCCTCTGCGAGGATTTCTTGGGTTGACAGGGTATTATCACAAGCTTGTTAAGAATTATGGGGGAACAGAAGCACCTCTAACAACGTTACTAAAGAAAGATGCATTTTCTTGGAATTTAGAAACAATGAAGACCTTTGAACATTTGAAAGAGGCAATGTGGCAAGCATCTATCTTAGCTATGCTAGACTTCACAAAAACCTTTATTGTAGGATGTGAGGCCTCAGGAAATGGAATTAGTTTTGTTTTAACGCAAGAAGGAAGACCCATTGCTTTCTAAAGCTGTCAATCAAAGGAATTATTTACACAAAGTTATTTATGAGAAGGAAATGTTGGCAATTCTACATGCACTTAAGAAATGGCTACCTTACCTAATGGGAAGACATTTAAAGGTAAAAATGGATCATTATAGTCTTAAATAATTTTTGGAACAATGATTAATATCAAAATACCAACAAAAATGGGTCACAAATATGTTGGGTTATGTATTTGAAATCATCTACAAAAAAGGGAAGCAAAGTGTTGTTGTAGATGCACTCTCAAGAAAGGATCAGGATGTCGAAGCATTTCTTTGTGTCATTTCTATTATCCAAATAGATTGGATAAACAAAGAAAGGGATGAATGGAAGAATAACGAAGAAGTGTCAAAATGCATTCAAAAGTTGCAGCAAGATCCTAGTACATCTAATACATTTAGCTAGGAAAAGGATTCATTATGGTACAAACATCGCTTATACCTCTATAAGAATTCCCAACTCAAACAAAATATTCTTCTAAAATTGCACACCTCTCCCTTAGGAGGGCATTCAAGATTCTTAAAAACATAGCATGGGGTTAAGAAGGAATTTTTTTTGGGATGGCCTTAAATTTGATATTCAAAAGCTTGTGGGAGAATGTTTGGTTTGCCAACAAAATAAAGTTGAGATAATTAAGACCCCAGATCTATTACAACCTTTATCCTTTCCAAGTCAATGTTGGGAGGATGTTTCAAAGGATTTTATCACATTTTTACCCATGTCTGAAGGAAAGAGTGTCATCATGGTGGTAGTTGATAGACTTACCGAGTATGCACACTTTTGTGCATTATCTCATCCATTTAAAGCCAGTATAGTTGCTACTGAATTTATGGAAATAATTCAAAAGCTACATGCAAGCCCATAGGTTACTATAAGCGATTGCTAGGTCCCTATACTACTAGTGTTACCCCTTATTGTTATTAGTATCACCCCCTTATTATATTTTCATGCCCGTGTAGTCCCCATATTGTTATTATTGTGCCCCATAGAAGCCCACTATTGTTATTATTGTGCCCTTACATTATTATTGTTATGTCAGCTCTGATTATATTATGACTCCTTAGAATCCCATATATAGAAAGGAGGTGTTTTCATTTGTATCATCAAAGAATTGTTCATTTTTGTAATGTAAATGAGGTTTCCCCCTCGAAGAGGCTGAATTCTAAGGCATTCATCTATCTTTTCTATCTTTTTGTGAGCTGGTTTCATAACATCTGGTATCAGAGCTTTGGATCCTAGGGTTTCGTTGCTCCAAATAGGTCATCGTGGCATTTTCACTATAATTTTTTTTCTGCAAATTTTCAGATGCTACAAAAAAAACCCATTTGGGATGAAATCATTCTGAACCTCGGGTCTAACTTTTAGAGATTTTTGTGCTATATTTGTGGAGATATGATCTGAGGAAGTTTGCCTTTTTGCAAACTCCCGAATTACATTCCAAACAGGTGACCTGGGGAAAATCTTCATAACTTTTGTTTTAAGCATCAAATTAGAATTTCTTAAGAAGTTACAGAAAGAGGATGGATTGTAGTTTCCTATATATAACTTTTAGATCCGAAGGTCAAAACAGTGACACATGACACTTTATACAAGTTCCCTCTTCTGAAAAGGTATATAATCAGGTCATCTTGGGAGATTGTGCATAAATATTTCATGGAGAATATAAATTTGATAACACTACTGGAATTGGATCATTTCATTCACACTTGGACACAGATCACTTGGGATCCAAGGACAAGAGCGAAAAAGTGCGAAGGAGCAGGGCGTGCAAATGTGCTCGCATGACGAGCAAACCATTCAGGGCATTCATGCAGAGCTGAACGGTAGGCGAACTGTTTAGGACGTTGTAAAGGGATGAACAACGGGTGACCCGGGTAGGGCGTCCATGCAGGGATGAACGATGGGCGACCTGGGTATGGAGTCTGTACAAGGCTGAACGACAGGTGACCTGGGTAGGGCATTCGTGCAGGGCTAAATGACGGGTGACCCAGGTTTGGCGTCATGTGAACAAAGTGTCTTGGGTTGTGAACGGAGGTGCAATGAGGACGTGCAAAGGGTGCCTGAGGTAGGTGACACGGGCACGACGAGTGCGCCCGAGTTAGGTAAACGACACGAACGTGCGACGAGGTGAATGAAATGTTGGGAAAGTCATGCAGCAACCGTTCGGAGGTGCCGACGAGTTCGGCAACCGAGTTTGCCGAAGTTGGGAATTTATTTGGGGTTTCCCAAGATTTAACTTATACTTTGTAAAAGTGAAGATTATATATATTGATTCGGGCAGACTCATATTGCAGGAAGTTGCCCCTCCCTTTGCACTATTATGAATTTACATGTGTTAATGTTGTTGTTGATGAATGTGTATGGGTTTTCATCTGTATAAAGGACAAATATAATACTTGGTAATGAAAAATAAATTAAGTACGAATGTTAGGCGTAGTCCATGAACATAAGTATTGGTGAAAAGAAAGTGTTCGGTGGTGCCACGCCTCGATATAGTGCGGTTGGAAGATTACTGCCAGTGTAGGAGCGTGACAGTTGGTATCATCGCAATTTCAGAACTTAAAGATCCGAAAGTACAGAGTTATAGTTTTTTCAGGATCGAGCTCCTAAAATCAGGAAAAAGTGAGATGAGGAAGTTTGATGACAAGGATCCGATAAATTGGATACTACAGATGGAGAATATTTTGATCTACATGGGGTACCATTATTACAAAAGGTATGTATTGCATCTTCATATTTAGAACAAGATCAATTTTTATGGTATAAAGGGCTTTGTTCTCATAACAACTTGTTACATGGTTAATTTTCATAGAGGAAAGTATAGCACGTTATGAGAATATAAAGCGCAACACCTTATTTAGAGCAACACCACAAAAATTGGAAAAAAAGAGAGAAAAAGGCTTTGTTACAAAGTGGAAAGCAAAATTATGGCAACAAGGAATTCTACCTCTCACAACTATAAAGATGGAAGTGTTGTTTCTCCTAGCCTTCCATAACCTACAAGGGTTACAACACAACAATTGGAAGAAAAAAGGCAAAAAGGACTTTGTTACAATTGTGATAGAAAATGCACAAAAGGTCATAATTTTGCTGAGAAGAAATTATTTTACATAGAGTATGAAGAGGAGGAAGAAAAGGATCAAGAAACATCAAAATAAGAGGATATACACGAGGGCCCAACCCCAGAGAAAGAAGAAATGAATCCGACCATATATTGTAAAGAATTGGCAAGAAGTACCACTCCTCAAACTCTCAAGATAGAAGGGCATATCAAGAAGAAAAAGGTTCAAGAAGTGAAATATCACATCAAGAAAGAAGAAATGAATCCAACCATATCTTGTAATGCATTGGCCGAAATTACCACTCCTCAAACTATCTAGATAGAAGTACATATCAAGAAAAAAAATGTTCAAGAAGTGAAATATCACATCGAGCATCAAGAAATGAATCTGACCATATCTTGTAAAGCATTGGAATAAATTACCACTCCTCAAACTCTCAAGATAGAAGGACATCTCAAGAAGAAAAAGGTTCAAGCAATGAAAGATCACATCGAGCATCAACAACAAGTTCTCCAACTTTTAAAGTATAACGCCACTTTGGTGCAAAATCGAATAAAACAACAGGTAGATCAACATCATAGTGAAAAATATTTTGATGTAGGTGATTGGGTATTTTTACTACTACATCTCAGGCAAGCTATTTATGAAAAGAAAATGTTGGCAATACTACATGCACTTAAGAAATGGCGACCTTACCGAATGGGAAGACAATTCAAGGTAAAAATGAATCGTGATAATCTTAAATAGTTTTTAGAACAACTATCATCTTTAGAAGAATAGAAAAAATGGGTCACAAATATGTTCAGTTATGACTTTGACATCATCTATAGAAAAGGGAAGCAAAATTTTGTTGCAGATGCACTCTCAAGAAAGGATGAGGATGTGTAAGCATTGTTTTGTGCTATTTTTATTATCCAACCAGATTGGGTAAATGAAGCAAGGGATGAATGGAAGAAGGACAAAGAAGTATGGCCACTCATTCAAAAGTTGCAGAAGATCCCAATTCAAACAATTTTGCTAGAACTTGAAGAGGAAGGAAAAATCATATTGGAACCTGGAGCATTCACAGAGACAAGAACCTGATAGCTATGAAATCGATCAATTTTAGAGTATCTTATCAAGTGGAAGAACTTATTCATTGAAGATTCCACATGGGAGGACAAGAGTTCTGTACAGAAGCATCAATAGATACTCAAGCGTTGAGGACAACACTTTTTGAAGGAGAGGGCATGTTTGGTCCCTATACTACTAGTGTAACCCATTATTGTTATTAGTCCAACCTCCTTATTATATTGTTGTGCCGTTGTAGTCCCCATATTGTTATTATTGTGCCCCATAGAAGCCCACTATTTTTATTATTGTGCCCTTACATTATTATTGTTATGTTGGCTCTGATTATATTATGAATCCTTAGACTCCTATATATAGAAAGGAGGTCTTGTCATTTGTATCATCAAAGAATTTTTCATTTGTGTAATGTAAAAGGAGGTTGCCCCCTTGAAGAGGCTGAATTCTAAGGGGTTCGTCTATCTTTTCTATATTTTTGTGAGCTGGTTTCATAACAACGATAGAGATCCTATTTTCGCCAGAAATTTTTGGACAAAATTATTTTCTTGTCTAGGTACTCAGCTAGCTCATAGTGCATCTTATCATCCTCAATCTGATGGGGACACTAAGATAGAAAACAAATTTTTGGAAGGATATCTTTGATGCTTTGTATATGATAAACAGACACAATGGGTCAAATGGTTGACTCTGGCTAAATGGTGGTATAACACTTCCTTCCATATTGCAGCAAAAATGACCCCATTTATGGCACTTTATGGATATCATCCACCATCCATCATATCATATTTAAGAGAAAATTCTAGGTTTCAAGTAGTGGAAGTTCACATTGAGCATCAACAAAAATTTCTCCAACTATTAAAGGATAACCTCACTTTGGCGTGGAATAGAATGAAATAATAGGCAGATTAGCATCCAAGCAAAAGAAGTTTTGATGTAGGTGACTGGGTATTTCTATGAATACAACCATACAAACAAATGTCCCTCAAGCAAGATAAGAAGGATAATAAATTATCACCAAAGTATTATGGTTCGTAGAAGGTGTTGCAAAAGATTGGTAATATGGCATACAAATTGGAACTTCCTGCATCTTCTCGAGTGCACCCAGTTTTCCATGTTTCATGCTTAAAGAAGGTTATAGGTGACAAGCACCCATTTTAAACAACATTTCCAAAACTGGACGAGGAAGGAAAAATTATATTGGAACCTGAAGTAGTCATAGAAACAAGAACTCGACAACTACGAAATCGATCAATTTTAGAGTATCTCATCAAGGGAAGAACTTACTCAATGAAGATTCTAGATAGGAGGATAAAAATTTTAAGCAAAAGCATCTAGAACTACTCAAGCATTGAAGAAAACACGTCTTTGAAGGAGAGGGGCATGTTAGGTCCCTATAATACTAGTGTATTCCCTTATTAACGATGAATAGTGTGTTAGAGCACAAACATTGACCTTAATGGTCACAATATCACATCCTTCCCATCGCATTAGCAAAATTTAAACAAAGGGACGAGATTCAAGTCTGCATTTTCTTCAATGCATAGAGGATTTAGGTACCAAGTTTCCGCAATGTCAAAAGTTCCTTCGTAAAATTCCACAACCATATCGAAGAAGTTGTCTGCTTGAAGATAAAGTATGGTGAAGCCCATTGGTTGCATGAAGCATGAAATGTGCACAAAACCGAAGGTTTAAAGGCTTGAACGAAATAATTCATGTTGTCTTATATAAAACGCACATGCGAATTTTAAATGAGAAGTGCATAATATTATTTTCAAAAATGACATGTATTTTCAAAATTTCCCATGTAATATTTCATTCCATTAATTTTTATGAGATGAAATTCTTATGAGATTCCACAAATGTAATTTTCTTTAAAAGCACATTCAAATTTTTTAGGAAGGTTTTTTGGAAAGGTGAAATATTTAAGTGAAAGTAAAATTTGTTTGGTGAAATTTAAAAGTTGTTGTTCAAAGATGGATTTTTTTAAGAAAAGAAAAAGGTGGGAGTGATAATAGAGTAAAGAGATTGAGTTGTACTTGTAGCTTCCAACCTATGTGTGAAGACTATGAACAAATCGGAAAAGCCAAGAGGCTAAGAAGGTCAAAGTGACACCCATAGACATTTGAGATCTTTTTAGATCTAGAAGTGAAGAGGAAAAATGATTCCTTTGCATTGAAATGCATAAAAGAATCTATAGATGACAACATTCTTCTCCTGATTTTAGAAGCCAAGATAGACAAGGAGGCTTGGGATACCTTTGAGAGGAGTTTTGGTGTAAAGGGGAGCATTGAAGTTGAAGATGAAGGTGGATCTATAGCTGCAGATCTACAAACAGATGAAAGAATCGTTGAATCCCACTATGCTCAGACACAAGTGGATGATGTCTGTGAAGAAGTCGCAAAAGCAAGAGAGAGGGAGCATGTAGATTCTTGTGAAGCCCACTATGCACAATGAAAAGTTGATAAATATATATTAATTCCAGCAATAGAGCTTGCTGATGATGATATGATGATTCCAACAACGGAGCTTGCTGATGAAAATTTGGTGATTCTAGCAACAAAGCTTGTTGATGAAAATATGATAAATCCAGCAAAAGAGTTTTTTGATGAAAGTGTGGTGAATCTAGCAACAGAGCTTGCTGAGGACAATGAAACTTTCGTTGGAGCATTCTATGCTAAGGTGAATTCAGCAATTAATATTGTTGATTTAAAATTTGATGAAGAATTGTTGGTTAATGATTAATGGTTGTAGGTGATGTAGCAAAAAAATCATATAGACATGATGTTATTCAGTGAGAAAATCTCACTTGAGTTAGTGGAAGACAACTTGTTTGCAGAAACATAGGTTATTAAAGAAGTCGGAGAGACAGAGAAAGAAGCAGAGGAAGAGGCAAAGAAGGAAGCTCGCAAAGAGAAAACAGAGACAAAGGCAGAAGTAGAGTTTGAAGTACAACAAAAGGAAGTTCTCATTAAAGAGAAGAAGGAAAAGAACCAATTTGGTTCTGCAAACATTTTTAATTATAACACTGATTTCCAATGTGCAGGTACACAAAACAATTATGAAGAAGAGCTAAATTTCCTTGAAGCATGGCTTGCAACACCATGCCTTGAGAATGTCTACATAGAAGTTGTAGAACTAAATGTTGAATACAACATGCATGATGAATAAATTAATGAAATTTTCAGGTACACGAGTTGTGAGGAAATATTATTTTATTATAATCTTATGTTGCAGCAGATTGATGATGAAAAACACACTACAAAAGATAATATGTTGCAACAGCCCACATGCAATTCATTTTTTGAAGAAGTCTTGGATATGCTTAGACAACCTGGAACTATGGAAGACTTGCACCAACAACTGAAGAAAAATAAATTTGAGTCCTACAACAAGAAGAAAATGTTGAAACAGTTTAGAGGTTAGAGGATCTGGAAAAAGAGAAGAAGAAAAGTTGAAGTCAATTTTTAAATTGTAAACCTAGCTGAGACATAGACCAACAAGTATCTTAATTGGATTTTTTGTGGTTATAATTAAGGGGGAGTGTTGCAGAATCTAATCCCAACCACCTGTTAGGTGTCAAAACCATCCCTCCAAGTGTCCTAGTTCAGGTTCACTTATTCTAGTTTAAGTTGAGTTTGACTCCAGTCATTTATTACTTATGTTTCCATTGTAGTCTTATTTAGCTGATTTGTAATACTGAGAAGAGAAAGTCCTCTACTCCACTGAAACTTCCCTTCAATTTTTTTCAGATTTGAAATGACATGCATGAATCTAATTCCATTATCTATTTAATTTCAAAGATTTGGTGTAACGAAAACCCTCCAAAAAAATATGGCGATTGGTTATCCGATCTCATGAGACTAAGATTGTAGAAGCAAATCCCTTGATCTTCATTGAAATAAAATATTCCATTCAAATTAAGAAAATGCATGAGTTGGCAATAAGATTTACTATGGAATTTCAAGATTAAGTTTGTTCTCACATTTCATGGTTTGATTTTGTGTTTGACCGTTGTTGCAAATCTTGGTGTTGTTTGATTGAGTAGAAGAGGGTAGGTCAAAGTTATAAGTTGAAATGGGGTGGTATTGGTCAAGAAAATCCATGGTAGTAGAACCACATTCATTTTAGCTACCTTTTAAAATTGAGTTGTTTTTAGTGTGATTTTTGGGATTTTCAGGTGGGTGAAAATTTTTGAGGTGAAATCTTGATTTGTATTACTTAAATAGGTTTTTTGACTATATATGGATTCAACACCTTCAAAAACCCCTGGGGCACTTTAATCGTGCAGGGTTACCCATCAAGCTTGTGATTTCAATAAATTCCTACCGAATTTTAGAGAAATTAGACCAGAAAAACACACTGGAAAAACTTCCAAAAAATCTCACTAAAAACAACTCGTTCTAAAACTATCTTCAGCAAAAACATAGTTAATACAAATAAAATAATCTGGTCCTAATGATGAACCATAGGTGTTCGTTTAAAACGCATCGGCCAAAAAATTCTCTTATGTGATTTCTACCAAAAGACTTTGCTTAATTCATTATGGATCATAGAAGCTTGAATACAAAAATAATTAAGTTGTATTTAGTGCGACTTTTTGGAAGCTTTTCCAGTGGGTTTTTCCCATCTAATTTCTCTAACATCCGGCAAGAATTTATTGAAATCACAAGTTTTATGGTAATCCCTGCACAATCGAAATTCCCTATGGGTTTTTTTGGGTGCTAAATCCATATATATATATATATATATATATATATATATATATATATATACAACCAAAAAATCAGTTTAAATAACACAAATCAAGATTTCACCTCAAAATGTTTAACAAAATTCCGACACCAAAAAATCACACTAAACACAACTCCAAACATAATAACCAACATGACTTGGTCAAGAATTTTGTTGCATCATTTGAACAAATCATTGAGGGGTGGCACTGTGTTTCTTGTAATATTAATTAGGCACAATTCCTTATGGTTCCTGATTTTTTTCATTCTTTCATACCTTGAGACTTATAAACCACTGCAAGCTGATCCAAAAAATTATGTCGTGATATTCTTTAATTGAAGTGCATGAAATACATAAGTTTATAGTTCACTGTATATATCTATACAATATAATGCCTCATTTTTTTATGATTTTGAGTGGCCTTCTCTTTTTTACCTTTTATAAGTTGTGGATTCAACTTTCGATTCATGTATCTCAATCATTCAACCCGCCTTGTAGCTAAGTCTATTTTCATTTGGGTTTGGGTTATAATTAGCACAGATGGTTTGATTACCTGCTACAAATTTTTTACATGCATGTAGAATCAACGAAAATGTGACATTTCAACAACTGATGACTCTCCAAGTTTATTTTGGATAGTTCGCAATGGGTGTGGCATTCCCAAAATAAATCATTGAATATTTTCAAAGTGTAAAATTTTAAACATAATGTTATTTTATAGGAAGCATAGAGACTCAAAATGTCAAAAAAAAATTATACAACGGATGAAGACGAATCTAAATTCCAGCCCCACTTGCAACCTTTCATGGTGTATTTGAGGTTTGCATTGAACATTTTCGAATTATATGGTATTATATAGCCTAAATGTATTATATGTTGCTGGGCCATATATATATAGATATATGGATTAAAATTATAATCTACTCATGAGCCTCTTCTTTTCATTCTTTGCTTCGACGATTATGGAGATAATATATATAGAAATATCTAATCTTGTTTATATGATTTTGTCATTCACTCTATACGATCTTTCCATGTAATTTCATTTGTGTTTTAATTTTATCCTTTTGTTCTGTACTCATAACATATATTTAGGCGGACAGGCCTTCCTTTTAAAACAGGGCACTTCCCATTTTCATCTACACTTCTCCTCTAAGGCTGACATCTATTCCAAGGCTTTGTGCTCACCCTCCTCCTCTCCCCTTAACAGTTGTGCACCAGTATTTTTACCCCTAATTAAGCACATGATATTTGCGCCAAAGTGACATAGATACCACAATAGAAGCGACCACATCAAACATTTTTCCGAACTTCGTTCACTCTACTCCTTTTTTTTGTTGGAATATTAATTCCAACTTTATGCAGTGTTGGCGAACGCAGACAGCGACGGCAACACAGTCAGTTGCCAAATCAGCCAGCACGCAACAAGAAAATAGCACAAGAAAACCACTGACACTTATTGGACCACTTTTCACGAAAGGTGGTATTCCGTAAATCTCACCCGATGCAGTCAATTTTGGACGCGTGGTCCTCTGTACATTTTCAAAACCACCCTTCCATCGGGACATAACATTCAGCATGGTAGGGCCTCCCGAAATCGTTGTCAACTGTCCGATTGCAAGGATGGCTGTCTACCATTGATCAAAGCCGAAGCTGCGTACAAGCCTGCAGTTAATGTTGCATGGAGTAAAACAAACTTTTGTTTTGACCGCTGACTTGTCAGTGAATTAATTTATGAAGTACCTTCGCCATGCTGAGAATTAAATGGCGTTCGTAGATTGTTGGTGAAATTTTATTACACGGGAGCATGGCTCAAAATATAAAAAAAATATGATATATATTTTTATTTTGGGGTTCATTCATATAACGAGTGAAACGAAAAAGGGCTCGTGTGGTAATGTTTTGTTTTATGTTTATTTTCACATGGGATGAATGAGACAATGTGCGGCAGCAGAAAAACGAGAGGAGATTCACAGCAGTGCATAAGGAGTTGAGGGCGTTGTTTATTGCATATGTATGGGAAATGAAGCACACAGCAAGTGCGGATTGAAAAAAAACCAGAACAGAGCAATGAAATGAGTGAGGGGGAGCACAACAGTGTGAAGAAAATGAAACCAGAGCTAAGGTTAATTTTTCCAGAGAAGTGAGAATAAAAAATGTGTTTTTACACAACAGTGAAAAGGTCAATCATGAAGAGCAAGAGAGGTGCAGTAGCGCGACAGTGAAGGATATTTTTTTTTAATGAAATGTAAGGAATTACATTTACAGCAGTAAATGTAAGTAAATTTTTTATTACAGCAGTATATGTAAAACTCTGTTTTTACAGTAGTAAATGTAAATGAGATTTTTACACACAACAGTGTAAAATCTCAAGTGGAGGCAGAGTAATTTTGTTTTGGTGAAAGTCTTCTGGTGAATCCCTCTGTTAAAGAGGAAGGTGCTTTTCAGCACAGTCTCATGGTGAATCCCTCTATCAAGAGGAAGATGCTTTTTAGCATAGATTGGTGAATCCCTCTGTCAAGAGGAAGGTGCTCTTCAGCACAGTCTCAGGTGAATCCCTCTGTTAAGAGGAAGACTCTTTTGATTGTTTGTGGAACTGCATCTGAAGCAGTGTTGGTGAATCCCTCTATGTGAGGAAGATGTTTTTGTAACAGCAGTTGGTGAATCCCTCTGTGTGAGGAAGATGTTTTTGTAAAAGCAGTGTTGGTGAATCCCTCTATGTGAGGAAGACTCTTTTTGTAACAACAGTTTTGTAATCCCTCTGTTAAGAGGAAGACCTTTTTTGTAACACGAAGTCATATTGATGAATGCAAAGTTTTTTTTTGGGTGTAGAAAAACTCTGTTTCTCTGAGTCAAAAACAGCTTCCTTGTGCAAAAGATCCTGTGGCAGAAAAACAGAGCATTGTCTCTGTGTTCAGTTTGTTTGTTTGTTTTTGGGATTTTACCAGAAAAATCCCCAACAGTGGTATCAGAGCATTGTTATGCTCTGTTGAATTTTGTTTGAAATCAACAGAAATTTCCAACATGGTATCAGAGCTAGTCCAGGCTCTTTGAAGGTGTCAAAGAAGCTGAAGGAAGGTTCCTTTTGTTGCAGCAGTAAATCTTCTCCAGCAGAGTGAAGTCTCAGGCAAAAGGATTCAGGTATTTCTCAAAGTTTTTTTTGTGTAGCTGCTGAAGACAGTCAGTTGTTTTAAAAACACAGTTAAGTAATTTGAAGCATAGTTAAGAATGGCAAGGTCAAAGAAAAAAGTCTCCAAACCTTCTAAGGTTGTGTCTCCCTCTACTACTAAAATAGAAAACAATCCATTTGAAAGCATTCTAGTTGAGGCTCCAAGGTTCGATGGGAACTTTGATATATGGGAAATAAAAATGAGGACTTTCTTACAGTCTGAAGGGATTGAAATTTGGGAATCAATGATTGATGATAGCAAGATGGATAGAGAATCCAAGGAGTACAATGCAAAAGCAACAAAGACAATCCTGGATGGACTGCTTGATTCTGTAAAGAAGAATCTAGGAAAAAATTCATCAGCAAAGGAGATATGGGACAAATTTCATGACCTTCTTGCAAAGGGAGCACTGACCATGACCATCAGTCAAGAAGGAAATTATGAACCCATCATAGAAGCTAAAAATGAGAAGGTTGACCTCATCAAGCTTCAAGTAAAAGAAAAGGATGAAGAGCTCGCCAAGCTTAAGAAGGAACTTGATCAAAGAAAAAGGAAGCATCATGAAGAAGTCATATCAATGACAAATCAGTTGAATAAAGCAAAGAAGCAGGAAGATGCCTTGTCAAGACAACTTGAACAAAGGCACAAGAGAGTGAACAAACTTGTAGAAGAGATTGGACAGTACAAGGTAGAGGTCTCCTCCCTTAAGTCTGAACTACAAGAAGCCAGGAAGCAGGCACAAGGAGCTGAAAAGAAAATGGAGAGCAGTCAAGCAGAAATCTCCAAAATGAAGTCAGATATTATCTCCCTTAAAATAGTAGCAGCTGAAGCTACTCGTAGCAAGGAAGAAACTGAGGAACAACTTGCAAAGAAGAATAATGAGTGTGAAAGATTGGAAGAAGAGATTGTCCTCCTCAGAAAAAAGGTTGAAGCGATGAATAAAATCATGAAGAGCTCTCAAGCCTTGGATGACATGCTCAGCTATCACAGATCTCCATCTGATAAATCAGGACTTGGGTATGTAGGTGAACCCTCAAACAAGAATGAAAATGCTTTAAGCAAAGGAAATGTGAAGAAGCCAGAAAGAAATTGCGATGCTTCTATTTCCAGCAAAGGCAAGGAGAAAAATCAAGGCTACAATAGAAGAAATCCTACTCCAAGCAGAAAACTAGCTCCAAAAAGAAATGTAGATGATGTCAAAGAGGCAAGAGGCAATGGTTATCATCAAAGGATCTCAAGGCAGAAAGGCTTCAGAAGTACATCAAGGAAACCTCCATCTCCCAGGTACCAAATTTCATTTTTTGGTTATTGTTATTCTTGTTCAAACTTTGGTCATATGGCAAAAGACTGTAGAGCATTTCATAGAGATAGACGTTATGGTCTTCGACAACCTCCAAGAAACAATTTTACAAGAAGAAATCATGAAATCTTATTCATGAACAATGTAGAATGTTTCAAGTGTCATAACATTGGGCATATGGCACATGATTGTAACTTAACATGGGCTCTTACACAAGCTAGACCCATGCAAAAGAAGAAAGTTACACAAGTATGGAGAAGGAAATACAGTCTGAAAGTCCTTTGAGCTCTCCAGTCGATCTAAGCTTCTTTTGATAAAACTTTGCTGAAAAAAGGAGACGATGCATACAACTAGGGGGAGCCTGTAATTTTTTTTCATTATTTGCTGAACTATATTAACAGTCATTCTTTGATGAAGATCTTCTTATAGGGGAGAGATATGGAGTTAAATCTACCATAAAAGAAGAGAAGAAAAGGTTGCAGGATAGCTTGGAGATGCAAAGATTGGAAATATTGCCAGAGGCAGGGAGAAAGAGGATATTACATGATTGGAGTGCCTGAGCATAGCAGTGAAAGTGATGAAAGGAAAGCTGATATGAATAGGCAGAAAAGCTTTGAATTTTTATGAAGTGTTTGGGTATGACTAAACGCCCAGCAGTTGAAATTAAAGGGGAGTGTTGGAATATTAATTCCAACTGAGTGCAGTGTTGGCAGACGCCGACAGCGACGACAGCACAGTCAGTTGCCAAATCAGCCAGCACGCAGCAAGAAAACAGCTCAGGAAAACCACTGACACTTATCGGACCACTTTTCACGAAAGGTGGTATTCCGTAAATCTCACCCGATGCAATCAGTTTTTGACGCATGGTCCTCTGTATGTTTCAAAACCACCCTTCCATCGGGACATAATATTCAGCATGGTAGGGCCTCTCGAAATCGCCGTCAACCGTCTGATTGTAAGGATGGCTGTCCACCGTTGATCAAAGCCGAAGCTGCGTACAAGCCTGTAGTTAATGTTGCGTGGAGTAAAACAAACTTTTGTTTTGACTGCCGACTTGTCAGTGAATTAATTTATGAAGTACCTTCGCCATGCTGAGAATTAAATGGCGTTCGTAGATTGTTGGTGAAATTTTATTACATGGGAGCATGGCTCCAAATATAAAAAAAATATCATATATATTTTTGTTTTGGGGTTCATTCATATAACGAGTGAAACGAAAAAGGGCTTGTGTTGTAATGTTTTGTTTTATGTTTATTTGCACATGGGATGAATGAGACAATGTGCGGCAGCAGAAAAACGAGAGGAGATGCACAGCAGTGCATAAGGAGTTGAGGGCGTTGTTTATTGCATATGTATGGGCAATGAAACGCACAGCAAGTGCGGATAAAAGAAAACCAGAACAGAGCAATGAAATGAGTGAGGGGGAGCACAGCAGTGTGAAGAAAATGAAACCAGAGCTAAGGTTAATTTTTCCAGAGAAGTGAGAATAAAAAATGTGTTTTTACACAGCAGTGAAAAGGTCAATCATGAAGAGCAAGAGAGGTGCAGCAGCGCGACAGTGAAGGAGATTTTTTTTAATGAAATGTAAGGAATTACATTTACAGCAGTAAATGTAAGTAAATTTTTTATTACAGCAGTATATGTAAAACTCTGTTTTTACAACAGTAAATGTAAATGAGATTTTTACACACAGCAGTGTAAAATCTCAAGTGGAGGCAGAGTAATTTTGTTTTGGTGAAAGTCTTTTGGTGAATCCCTCTGTTAAAGAGGAAGGTGCTTTTCAGCACAGTCTCATGGTGAATCCCTCTGTCAAGAGGAAGATGCTTTTTAGCATAGACTGGTGAATCCCTCTGTCAAGAGGAAGGTGCTCTTCAGCACAGTCTCAGGTGAATCCCTCTGTTAAGAGGAAGACTCTTTTGATTGTTTGTGGAACTGCATCTGAAGCAGTGTTGGTGAATCCCTCTATGTGAGGAAGATGTTTTTGTAACAGCAGTTGGTGAATCCCTCTGTGTGAGGAAGATGTTTTTGTAAAAGCAGTGTTGGTGAATCCCTCTATGTGAGGAAGACTCTTTTTGTAACAACAGTTTTGTAATCCCTCTGTTAAGAGGAAGGCCTTTTTTTTGTAACAGGCAGTCATATTGATGAATGCAAATTTTTTTTTGGGGTGTACAAAAACTCTGTTTCTTTGAGTCAAAAACAGCTTCCCTGTGCAAAAGATCCTGTGGCAGAAAAACATAGCATTGTCTCTGTGTTCAGTTTGTTTGTTTGTTTTTGGGATTTTAACAGAAAAATCCCCAACAGTGGTATCAGAGCATTGTTATGCTCTGTTGAATTTTGTTTGAAATCAGCAGAAATTTCCAACATTTTTGTGAACAGGGTTGCAGAAAGAACATACACCGAGTTGCATCCATATGAATCAACAACGACGATTCCAAAATGTTAGACAGAGCTAGATGCATAACACTGAAGGTGGATAACCTTCATAGCAAGACATTGAGGTGCAAATATTCTCTCTCTAGATGCAAGGTTTCTTCTTTGATGCTTATATTCGGTGTCTACAACAAGCACCATGTTTCTCTATTTGAAAAACAAGAAGGCAATAATAAAAATGGCATTGGTAGTAGTAATAGTAATGGTGATGTACCTATGGAAGGTCCCCTTTATTACTTCTCTTACTTATTATTTATTGGCCTGGCCCCCTTTGGTCCGAAATAGCCGTACGCCCGGACCTGTCTCCATTGCAGACCCATTTCAACGACTAGGCTCTTCCTATACTGTGCCCACCTCACCTAATGCCACATAATGTGGGTAATTCTTTTTAGCGGTATTCATATCCCTTACAACCCCACAACCAGTATAATCCTCCATCCATGTTCGTTGTTGTGGGACGGCCACGAACGACTAGCTATCCCGGGGCGGAGCTGTATGATGCGGAGGTATCATGTACGATTCTCTGAGAAGGGGGAAATTGAAACTAGTGTAGGATCCTCTCAGACATGGATCACTCTTGGAAGGCCAACCTCTGTATAACCAGGAAGGAGAGCTCCTGTGCTATTCTGAATAGCCAATTGCAACTGCGGGCAAAGGAATCAACGGCGGGGTCAGACTTGAAGGTGTTGGTTCGCTCAAACGGTGTAGAGTTGGATCATTCTGTGCGTTCCAAAGATATGTGGTGCTACCCCAACTTCTCTCGATAGTGGATGAAACAATCTCTGCATGTAATTTGCCATTTTACATTGATGACACTAAATCACATGTTCTTAATACTCATTGTGATCAATATAGAGTTTTCTCTACAAACAACATGGTGGTATATTTTATGCAATTGTGGAGAGTGTCCACATATTGTGGAAATATGCAAATGAAGAAATTTTGTAGGGAAGAATCCCATGCATCATCAAACTTCACAGGTTCAGTGCTTCCAAGTTCTCAAAATAAATTCAAGTCCTCCCATAATCATAATGAGTACTCACATGTAAATCTCACAGGCACTGATAATCCATAGATCTTTATGAGCGAAAGTTCAAAAGTAGGAAATTCTAGGAAAACGTTTCATATTCCATCTGAGAGTCACAAAGGAAATGGTATCCCAAATATTTCAATTATAATGGATGGGGGATGAGGTCTTATTTATTTCAATAGAAAAAATAACTTTTCTTTATTGCATCATGTAAATTTTCAAGCAAGACAACCATTTGGGAATAATTATTGTTTTTTCTCCACATCTGTGCTAAGGCTAATGGGGAAAAGTGTATCAGTTCCAGCAAAGTGTTGAAATGAAGAAAGCATGACAACATATAGTAGATACAACATAAGTTTTTGCCATCTATCACGGGCTTGTTCACAAAATCATTTTTGTTGGTGTCACTCATCAGGGGTAACAGAGAGGATTCAAAAGGAAACAATTTTTGGCACTGGAAAAGTGTTTACAGGTTTAGAATCCATTGAAGATAAAATTTATATGAATGGAAAAACCACGAATTCAATAAAACTATATGTCATGTTCCAAAGTTTAGGCCTTCCGGGCATTGTACCACAAAGTGGCTATGTGCAGTTTCTATGCCTTGTTCCATAGTCAATGATAATGTTGAAGTTCCTTTGGAAGGGACCAAATATGCCTTGAGAGGTACACTATTGTTTGACACAAAATGGATGAAGGAAATGAAACATACAAATTCTTATAACAAGGGAAATCTACAAATTTTCTCTGCAACCCTTCTGCTTGTTACAGTATCAAGGTTGTAAAAGGGTCAAGTTCTAAAAAAGTCTTAAGATCCTATAGGTCAACACCCATGTCTATGCAACGAAATGGAAACCACAAATCATCTCTTGATAGTTTCGTTGAGAATAGGCACCATTGTTTCCAATCCTCTTGGAGGTTGAGATCTAATCCCCAAAAAAAAGTAACAATAGAGGTAGAGAAAGAAAAGGGACTAAAAGTGAACATAGAAAATGAGAAATTTGCATTATGTGGAAAGAGGGCTTCCAATTTAGAAATATGTGCATTGAATCAGAACCCAGTTGAAATAAGTCTAGATGTCAAAGAGGATGGATACAATTTTGGCTATGAACATATCACTTTATTTCACAAAGATCCTCAGCATGGTAAAAGAAAGATAAATATGGCAATATCACATGGGAAAAAACATCGTAGAAGTATAAAGAAAAAGTAGATGCAGGAATTCATCAATTAGAAGGATGGTTATGTTGGTGATCCTACCAAAACAATTGTGGACAATCTTGATTATTCGGGCCGAAATTTTCTTTCCAAAACATCAAGGGACTTGTGGTTAGATAATCGAACTTCACACTACATTCATGTATAGATGATTACAATAGTCTCACAAGATTCAATCTTATGCGTTTTTCTCCTATATTATCATGCTCATGTTGGACTTCATTAAAGACCAATTTGATGCTTCTTCAAGCATGCCAACATGTATAAACGCATGGATCCTGTTTTGAATAGGTTATAGAATATGCTTGGAAACAACCATTTTCTAAACAGTCATTTATGTATGTTATTTACAGTCAACGGATTGAAGTCTTGTTACATTATATATGTATGTAGGTATGAAGGTTATTGTTGAATTGAATTAATTGATATGGAAAACAAAATATTTTTCAGGAGCCAAAAGTAAGGCTCTAACAATACTCAAGAGTAAACTCCATCCAATATTGTGCTCCATATCTTATCATTCAGAGACGTTTGGCTAAATTTTCCTCCGCCATGCTCACATAACCTAATCAAACAAGGACTACGAGTAGCAGTACTCCCTGTTGGGACTGAAATCCTTATAGAAGAGTACCAAAGCCTAAATTTGTAATACGAAAATATAACTTCAAAACTAAAATCCTTATATAAGTGTGACAAAGCCTAAATTTGTAATACGAAAATACAACTTCAAAACTGAAATCTTTATATAAGTATGCCAAAGCCTAAATTTGTAGTACAAAAATACAACTTCAAAAACTAAACTAAGGTGCGAAATTTTAGTGGCACAAAGGTGAAATTTACAAATTATCATGAAGCACCTTACACATTAATAGAAATTTAGTGTCAACCACTTTGAGAGTTTGTTAAAGAATCTATGTCACTTCAGAATTTCTTTTACTGTGTCAAGTCTTGCTGGCAACACCTTTCTAATAAGTCTGCAAGTTTTGCTGCCAGCACCTTTCTAATAAGCCTGCATCGCTGTGGAAAGACTCAAGAAACCCAGAAATGAGAAAATATGTTTCGTATCATAAATCAAGGAAAGTGATATTTTCCCAGAGAGAGCCGAAGTTACATGTGCTACATGCCATATATATAACATATATTATAAATTTATATGAGTTTCGATATGTTAATATAAGTATTATCTAGCCTAGCAACATATGTTTGGTTGTTGCCATTACTCAATATGAATTATTCCGTCAACATAGATAATTATAAAATCTAATTATTTTATTGACCTAGCTAACTATAAAATCTATTGATAATATGGTTACAACAATATTCAAGCAAATATTACATATGTTGAGATATTACGTTCCTTATCGTAGGCTTTGTTCTTGATCGCTAATTATTAAACATTACTTCACTTTAGCGTGGCTGATTGTTTTATGGGACCATTTGTTTACAGAACTCGAATTATATGCATGATATCAAAGTTTAATGTTTTTTGGGTTTTGTTTTTTCGTTTTTTTAGTGTGAGCATCATTCACAGAAACATTTTCTGGCCACCTCGCCAACTCACAATGTGAAAGGTTTTCCACATCTACTTGTTGGCTAGCACATATCTAGACCAGAGCCATTATTGATTTAAAAAGATAAACCACACATCTATTTATTAAACCACGTGTTCACGGTTGGTACTAGAAGGCTTTGATGAGCGAATCAAAGATATGGGCCTGGGTTTTGCTCTGTTATTCTTTAACCCTAATTGCAAGATATCGAAGAGAGCCATGAAAATAGTCTCGTCAGTCAATAAGACTATTGCGTGAGTGGCTCGCTACTTCAGGAAATATGTAGCATTTCTCATGAACCAGAGGAAACATACAACTACATCTTATTCTCTGATACCTATTATTTATCTAAGTGATGTGCATTATTTCTATAGCCTAATCAACTTGTTGATTGGAAAGGGAAGCAAGGTGGTTGTTCCCGCTGGCAGTAATGGCAGTCAAGTAGGTTGAGATTTAGCTTGTCCACACCTATTCTTTGGCTACTTTCGCTTTCATTAGCCTCAGAGTGCTATGCCTTCTCCTATGTGTGCTATGAAAAAACGATTTCCATAAGCTAGTACAAGGACATATATTGCTATGTTGTCATTGCTTTTGATCATGGTGCCGGAAGTTTGGATCCAGTCCCTACCACCAGTGGTTTACCTTGATTTAGTGAATGATGCCGAAGAGAAAGAAGCATTACCACACAACTAAGCTCATGGTGTGGAAAGCACATGCCCAATGGGCGCGCACAACAAACACAGACACATCGCACTGACTAGCCTGTGCGAGTATAAAAATGATCTCAGGCCATCGCCGAAAATAAGTGGGTTTTGCATGATGAGATATTATAGGAAAGAAGGGCTAAATTTAAGCCAGAGAATCAGGTAGATTAAATTTTTTCATGGAACAACAGACGATGATCCGAGTGGCAACTTGACAACTTGGTAGAATATATTTCAGTCCCTATGATCTGGGCCGTTTGGGAAAGTATGACTGTCGGGCCTCCTAAAAGGAATCAGAGGAATCCAACTTGATCTGTTACAATGGAACCTCAGGTTCAGGTATCATTTGAGTAAAACTAAAAAAAAATATGTTCAAGAATTATTTTGTGTAAAGGTTCAAGAATCAAATTGTTTTTATTTTGAGCTACATAAACTTAACTGTCATTGTAGATTCAATTATTTGCATCAGTTGTTTGCCAGAATGGAAGGGAAAAAAGGACCATTTAGCAACTTGCCAATCAGAGCTTTTGTAGTTGAATTTGAATTTATTTGTTTGTAGATTTTTGGGAATATTGTGAAATTAGACTAATATGAATGAAGTGAATTATTTGACTTTGCTAATATTTGATTTCAAAATACTTCCCAAATCTACCATCAAAATGAATAACAAAGTTTTAAATTCTTCAATGTTATCCCTGGAATTATTTGACTTTGCTAATATTTGATTTCAAAATACTTCCCAAATCTACAATCAAAATGAATAACAAAGTTTTAAATTCTTCAATGTTATCCCTGGAATTAGACAAAGACAACGCCTTTCAAAAATAAAATTTGATAGATGGTCTTGCCTCTCTTCCTATCCTTTAATTTCCAGGCATACAAAATTGCAGGGATACAAAATTCTAGGGATTCTTTAAATACTTACCGAAAAAACAATCTTATAACAACGCTCCAAAATTTCTCCGAAGAAGCGAAACTGCCTCCACATAATCTTTAAGTAACCTTCAGACATGAACAACTTCTCTGTAGAGAAATCAACACCCCTTGTCTTCATAGAGTAGCAGTATGAATGAATTTGGAGACAACGGTTGTAGGCCTTTGCATCCATGGCGATAATGAGAAAAAATTCTAGCAATTCTTGTGTCCCTTCACCCACAATGAAGCTCTCCTGGAAGAGATCAATCGTGGTATTTGGCTCGGCCCAAGCCACATTCAAGATTGTGACGACATGTGGAGGAGGCAGGTGTTGAGGCTGTAGGTGGCGAGGCAGGTTTTGTGGTGACACGATAGGCCGCAACATAATTAGGGGCAACAAAAAAACTTTGGATATAGAGGCGCCAACTAAAAACCTTGGATATGTTATGGACGGAGAACTTCGTTTTTGTTGGATTAAAAAAAACTTTGGATAAAGTCACATTAGCCATTGTAATGTTGCCTAGAGGCCCGTGACTTCTGCAATAAGAGGTCCATTGGAAAAGTTTGGTTAAATTTTACTGAGACGATATGGCCACCCAAAAAGTTTGCTTAAATTTGAGTAACGCGATTAGTCAACCTAAATTAAAATAAATTCAACGATCTATCGATCACTATAGTCCCTACCTTGCCATAAGCAGGGACTAATAAAGTAAAATATGATTGCATATCTTGGGAGACGATCATATAAAAAATGTATTCCAAATCTTTTTATAAATTTCTCGATGGCAAGCTCAATGTGAATATTTTATTTTATTCATTAACATGTCTAGGTTATTTTAGTCTCGTCATTTTTTAGAAGAGACCATCATGATCATTAACTCCTTTTTTAATAATGAAATATCTTATCACTTATATTATTTAAGAGAATTTAAGATTTTCCATTTTATTAGTAATGTTTTATAAATGTCTAATCCAATTTAATCTCGCAACACAACTTTTTGTTTTCGGAAAATCTACTTTGTACAACTAGCTCTAAAGAACCACCTTTGCACAACTTCCTCTCCATAACTACCTCCGCACTAAATAACACCTTTCAGTCATTCATTGACATTCAAAGTTGTTATTAATAAATGTGGCATTCAAGATCCACTCACATTAATGAAAATTAGCTTCTTCAAGTTTTTTTAACGATTCATAATGTTTTCATTTCCAAGTATAGAGGTCCCCGATATTCATTCATAGTTTTCTTAATAACTCCTTACGGCACTAAGAAATGTCACTGATGAGATAAACCCTTGCTGCAAAACGTGGTTATTGTGTATATTTTTAGGCAGCAATTGACTTTTTAGGTTGTTAAAATTAAAACAGAAAACTCACAAACTTCATTAATCTATTTGTTCAATTACATCACACTTATATAGGAATAACACCTAACCACTCATAACTAATTCTGTTCAACCACCTACAACTAATTCAGTTCAACCACTCATAACTAAATCTATTTCTGCATTATTCTCACATCCTCCCTTAATGGAGAAATGGATTTTCTACAATACCTAACTGACTTCTAGAACTTGTGCTTTGAAGATCTGTTGTATTCTCTAGATTGATCTAGCTACTGCATTAACAGAGGGTAGTTGGAATTAATACCTTCCAACACTCCCCCTTAATTCCAACTATATAACAAATATATACTATAGCACGATATACAAGAAACTATATTCTTAATCATGACGACTTAAACTTTAACTTTTCTGCTGGTCTAAGTCTCAGCTAGGGTTACAACAAAACATTTCATTTTTGTCTTCTTATTAAAAGGTCCATGCTTGTTCCTTTTCCATTGCTGGTGCAGTTTCATCTTCACCTTTTTGGGTTTCCTTATGAAATTCCTTTGCTCCTTGCTTACATACTTAACGTCAACAACCTCTTTTGGATTGAGAGGCAATGCAAGATCTCGAACGAGGTAATTTAATTCATGTTCTCCCCACTTTCCATGAGGAACCAACGAAGGAGTCACCAAAATGCAGTCATCTTTGAACATGAGCGGCCTTCGAAGAACATCCATGGTAGTATCCTCCAAAGTAGCAGTCATCTTGAAAGTAGATCCAATAAAACTTCTAACAACCGGGCAAGTTTTAATCTCAGTGATTTCTTCAACAGCGTGATCCTCAACAACATGAGTGATTTCTTCAGGGACATGATCTTCAACAACATGAAACTCTTTGTCAATGGACTCAACAACACTGCTAATCCCAAATGGGTTCATGAGAAAATGATCATTAAAAAGATCATTGTCAAAAAAATCTAAAATAATAGACATATCAGTTAGCTTTATCACACTTCAAACAGCTTTATCACACTTCAAACAAAACGCCTTTTCTACTGCCTCCGGGCTCCTCCAATCAGACCCGCTGTCACAAACGGTGCTCACTAACAGCACTCTCTTGAACAAGACCCACTTACACGATTTTTGCAACAAAACCGGGCCGACTGAAAAAGAATATGACCACGGTAGTAGAAACGGTGGAAGCTTGCAAAACACACCAGCAAAGTTCTGGCAGCAAGGTTTCAAGAAAATCAAAGAAACACACGCAGGGAGTCTCCGTCTTCTTATGGACACACCGGTTCTCACACCAGCAACTGCAAACGGTTCACAACAGCTTCTTGACAGCACCGTCTCCGTCTTGCTTCTTGACAGTTCTAATACCCGAGTTCTGGTCTCGACGGTTCTATTCTGGATAGGGCGTTCAACAGCACACCAGCAAACCTTGACGCAACTGCTCACGGAGATCTCACTTCTCCACCACGGCACGGCCACACTTCAGCACTTATCAGCACCAATGCCCGAGTTCTGGACAGGGTCAGCAATGGCTTCTCGACGGACGGTTCTGGACGCCTCACTGTTCACGGCAGAGCGCAGCACAAAGACAACACCGCAGACACAACAGTTCACCGCAAATCAAACGGTCGACATTCAAATTACTCCACAATGATTTAAAGAAAAACACAAACCTCCACACAATCTTTCTTCAGTTTAAAAACCTCGACCCACTTCAAACTGAACGTAGGCACAGAGACGTTTTTTTTTTTTACTCGCTCTGAAATGGGGCGACAATGCTCACTCTAACAGCAGGACGGGATTCTGCAAAATAACATATAGCAGGAACAAATTCATAGTTGTTTCAGCGTATCTGGCAATTTTCGCGTCTTGCCCTTATGTTACAGCAGGCGGCAATGGCAGCACTAAGCGTTCAACAACAGATTTGATCACTTTCACACATTAACGCTTCTTTCACTCCTTCTTGGCTTGGAACACATCACTCAACACCTTCCAAACACTGGGCACCACCAACCGGCAGTAGTTGTCGAGGACACAAATCTCCTCCTCAATGTGCATACATTAACAAAACTTATTCGACCCTCTATAGATCACGCAACCTCACCAAAACTCCAACGCACAACGCCCTCTTCTCAACACAGCGTCACAGCTTTACAATACTGCAACTAAGCTGAAACCCTCAGCTCCACATATGCACAACTCCAACTCAGAGGCTCCAAAGCTAGCCTCACACTTGTGCAACACTCAAACAGCGGCACTCAACAGCACCCTAGCGGGTCTCAGGGCTCTCGGCATCTCCAGCAGCAACAGACAAAACACTCGGTTCCACAGCTTCGCAGGTGGCACAAACAAGTTCACTCTTCAACAGCAGATACACCACTCGGCCTTTCTCACCTGCGCTCTCACCCCAGCTCAAACCCTGAGCTCTGATACCAAATTAAAACAGAAAACTCACAAACTTCATTAATCTATTTGTTCAATTACATCACACTTATATAGGAATAACACCTAACCACTCATAACTAATTCTGTTCAACCACCTACAACTAATTCAGTTCAACCACTCATAACTAAATCTATTTCTGCATTATTCTCACAGTTAAAACACTATATACTTGTATGTATGGTTATTATTATATTTGGTTTCCTACTGGATCATGAGATTGAGATAGATGTCAATAGATTAGGTATGACTAGCTCTCGTGCTACGTTGAACCTAGCGAGTTGTTAAAGATAAAATATTGCTTATGGGAAAGTGTTTATTATTTTTTTGTGCATTGTAATAATCCCAAGATTGAAACTTGGAAATTGAATCCTCCAAGGTGATGAGTCCAGTTGTTTGACTGTTGCGAAAAAATTTATTTTCTCCACACTCTCACACATCCAACTTCTTCGCACTCAAATGAAGCTCCACATTCATAATATTAAAGGAGTCAATATCCAAGTTTCGAACTCGACAAATAGTCATGGGGTATTATCACATGATTATTACCAATTTGAGGGAATATTACCAATTTGAGGAAGTACTTGTACGGGGAATGTCAAAGAGTTGAAAGCAAAGAAAAATGTTCCCATCCATAAATACATGCTTGATGAAAGATCTAATTCCTCCCCATTCTTAGTAAATATAATGTTTTATGATCATTAATTTAAAATAATACCAATCAACATATATCAACCATATTAATTATTCTAATTTTATGATGAGTGGATGAAGCAGTTGGTAACATTTTTCGAAATGGAAGGAAACAAAGTCTTTTTCGAAATTGAAGGAAACAAAGTCAGGGTTTCATCTACCCTCTAAAACTACATCCCTGGGATCTAGCTAGAATGATATGTGTACGAAAATTATGATCGCCTTTCCTTAACAATAGTGCCAACATTGATACGTGTATTCATGGACATTGCACTAACTTTCCGGTTTAAAGACTACTCCAACGTCCTGGTCGTATATAATGTCACTGAATATTATATTCCTTACAAAAATATGGCTGTTTTTTCCCATTTCCTTTCGAAGGTCATCTATTATCAAATATAATCCTAAGAACACCAATGTGTGCCAAGTGTTATCTTCAGAGGTTGTCGTCGCTCGAGAAAATATCTGGATGGAATGGAAATCTAGTTGATTAACGACCTTGGAGGTTGGCGGGCGGAGGCTTTCAATTTTTCTGCACATCTGCACAACAGTTCCGCAAAATCTTGGCGTAAGATAAAGTTATACTATAAAATAATTGCATAATATCAAGGCACTGAAATACAATTATAGGGCTTGAAATATCAATAAATTTTTTAGACCAACCCACTCAGACTTGTTGGGAACAAGTTGTAACGTCTATCAACTTTTGACGTGACTTATTTACTAATCCGCAGTGTCGATAGCCATGATTAACTTATCATGATATTTTTGTTGGTACTATAGCGATATTTGAGCTATTGTTTTCGACAAATCCATTTCACTGGGTTCACTATAAACCGCACCTAAATCTCCATCTTCGATATCAATCTCTGAAATTAGAGAAGCCTTATCATTCTTAAGTTTGATAGCCTCTTTGAGTTCTGCCACTAGTTCACTGGCGTGCGAGCTAGACGATGGTTTCTCCTGAACACGTTGAATCACTAATTTGGCAACGTTACTGATGGGTTTCATGTCGTAATTTATACCCAACCTCTTGTCTATGATTTGCGAGTATTTTCATCCATCTCCACATACGGTGTAACATATAATATGTTCTTAATGTTATATAGTATTGGTATTTGATAATCAATTTACTTAATCATCGAATAAGTTTTTATTTCTCTCCGCATAGCTTTTCATTTATGGGTGTTCCACCACAAATGATCTCCAACAAAACCACCCCAAAACTATACATATCGCTCTTGGCCGTCAACATTTGAGTGCTAAAATACCTAGGAAAACATGGCGTGAAACATTAGCAAACCAACTCAATGGAAGTGCAATTACCTCCTCCGTTAGCAATTTATAATTGCTTCATCTAAAAAATATTGCAAAGAATTGCATCTCCCATTTCCTCTGGATCCAAGTATCCTAAGGTCCATGTACTTTTCCACACCACCAGATATGTGGGTTTTTGGCACTGAAATAACGATGCCTCCATTTGGAGAAGGTGGAAGTTGGGAATGAAGCAGATGATAATTAGGAAGGTACCCAACAGCTCAATGTCATTTCCATTGCAGGTGTATGGTTTCCATGAACACACTTCCTCTGTTGCAGTACACATTGGGATAGTGATCTCGCGGTAGTGGGAGACGGAGGCGGAGGTGCAGATGTTGATCTCTGTATTGAAAGCCAGTAGCTTGCCATTCCCATGCCGCACCGTACTAGCCGTTTAACATGTGTAGGAGTGTGGAGTTTAACACGTGTAGGAGTGTGGAGTGGGAGAAGGAGGCGGAGGTGCAGATGTTGATCTCTGTATTGGAAGCCAGTAGCATGCCATTCCCATGCCGCACCGTACTAGCGGTTTAACATGTGTAGGGGTGTGGAGCTTCACTTGAGTTCGGAGAAGTTGATTGTGTGGGAGTGTGGAAAAAACACATTTCCTCGCACTCCCACACAATCAACTTTTTTACACTCGACTCAAGCCGCGCACAAATTAGGTAGGAACAGTTTGTATATTATACGACATATCATACGGTATGGATTTTGCAGTGCTCATGATTATTCAATTAATATTGTAAATGGACAAATTCACTCCCACACAATCAACTTTTTTACACTCGACTCAAGCCGCGCACAAATTAGGTAGGAACAGTTTGTATATTATACGACATATCATACGGTATGGATTTTGCATTGCTCATGATTATTCAATTAATATTGTAAATGGACAAATTCACATTGGTATGATTTGATGTCCATGGTTAGTTTTTTGTTTTATCTATTTGAAAAATAAATTTAATTTCAATGCAGTTGTCCGTCAACTAAAAATATTGGTAATTTTTTTTAAATAAATTATAATATGCATACATTAACAAAAGGGATGTTTGTTTGTGAAACATGAAAAGATTGTATAAGACAACAACCTTAATCTATATCAAATGAATATAACACGAGTGCCCAATACAATTATTAACACAACTTTAATTATTGGACATGTAGAAAGAAAACATGTATATTTACAAGAGTAAAGGGTCTCCACACCATGAATTCGATGGCATATGGTGTATTTATTATATTTACCATGTATCTTGTTTTATATTTACGATGTATCTTGATTCCTAAACGAGAGCTACTTTGTGGTATGTCATTGTTTTTTATTATGTGTATGTAGTTTTTAGTTTGTTAAGTTGAAATTTACCATGTATCTTGATTCCTAAACGAGAGCTACTTTGTGGTATGTCATTGTTTTTTATTATGTGCATGTAGTTTTTAGTTTGTTAAGTTGAAATGGTATGGTGATATGTTTAATAATGAAAGTGTTAATCAAGTGAGATTTATAGTAATATATATAATTTATGGAGAAACATATGCAATTTATGGAGGAAACAAATTCTTGCAATTTACAGAGAAGATATGGAGTAGACATGTGCCCATTGGACCAAGTACAAAAGAAATCAATGTTCTTGGAGCTATGCCAATATAAAATGGTTGAGTGAGTTAGGTTGTCAAATAGAGCAAACAAAGTTCATGGCAGCCTATGAAATAGATGTGTGCCATGTCATTGCTTATTTGCGTACATGAATTGTGTGTATATAGTTTTTAGTTTATTTGGATATTTAATAATTATTTATGATCTTTAGTTATTTTCTAATATGAATTGTGTGCATATAGTTTTTGTTTATTTGGTTATTTAATAATTATTTATGATCTTTCCTTTCTTAAAATTACCTACCCTTATTTCTAATTTATTTTATTACTATCAATTCATTCTTTCAATTATTTGAATGCTCAACCTTTAAATTTATTTAAAATTAAATTATATATGAATAAAGTTCAAAACCACTTTGTAATTAATTAATTAAATTTTCCCACAACTTCTAACTACTAATTAACTATAATCATTTTTAAATGATTTATCTTTCTCTCTTCGCCATAAATTTTTAGACGTATGAGTGTTCACCCAAAACATTGGACATTGTAGATTCTCCACACAAAGTTTTTCCAAAAATATTGTATTCAACATGAATTTGAACTGTAAATTTTGATTATAAATATTTACCTATTTTTGAATCTAAAACATTAGAGTTGTTTTTATTTTTCTTTTTTATCTCTCAATTTTATTTTATTTTATCATTTAATTGAAAGAAACGAAGCCTTATTGCACAAAGGATGATACTAAATTAGAAATATAGAAAACAAATATAGTAAAAGGCTCCAAAAAAATATAAAGATTAAATTAAAAGATAAATAAAAATAAATTTAATATTTATAAATATATGAGTGATTGGAGACTTCTGCAATTAATCATATTATTAGATATTATCATATTGTTAGATATTTATGAAATTTCACAGTGTAATATGGTTGATTCGTCCAACATTTCACATCGTGACCTCATCTAGGACCACAGAGAGTCTTTTTGGTCCCTAATGATGGATGGAATCACCATCCAAAACATTGGACGGATCAACCATATTACATAGTGAAATTCTGGAAATATTTAACTATATAAATATAGCAAAAGACCAAAAAAAATAGAAAAAATAATTAAAAGACAACAAAATTGAAATTTAGCATATATATATAATAAGTTGAGTCTAGACACGGCCAACCCCAAAATTGGATGGAACAACTTAGACCCCCCTTAGGATAGTTTAATTTCCCCAAAAAGTGACTAGCATCCTCAAGTCTTACCCATGAGATTTCAACCAATAACCTAATAAAAATTGAACCCCACATAAACTAATTAATCTATACCTCATAGATAAATGTAATAATATTATGTATTTGTAACTAAATATCTTCCTAACCTCCCATATATATTAACTATTAATAATATACCCATTATAAGAAATTATATATAAAATTAATAATTGATTATATAAAATTATTTTTCAAAATATTTCAATTTTCTTTATGTTATATAGCTTGATTTTTTAAAGTGCTAATAAATAATTTATATACTTTAACCCAAAAAAATATTTATTAGTTTTATACTTAGAAATATTAAATTTATATACTTAAAAATATTAAATTTACTTTAAGACTAAATTACACAACACTTATAAATAAAAATATTAATATTAATATATATGATGTAACCATCAAAATTTTAATCTAGATCTTTTCTTAAGTCGCAAATCACTTTTAAAATAAATCAAAATGACAACCCCAAATCTTCTCAATCATGAAAAAATACATAGAATCTAACTATTAAAATTTACATCTTGATTTTGACGTTATTGGTAAATCCGCAAAAAATTACATAGATTCCAACACTACAAATTTACATCTTGATCTTTCGGTGATGAGTAAATCCAGAGTTCTACAACCTTCTGAAAATGGGCTTTTGGTTCCTGAGCTTATCAAAGTCTCCCATGAAGTTTATCAAGCATTAAAATGTCAACAAGCTTCTCAATGTATTGTCAGTTCATACGTGCAGGTATGAAGTGGTGTTTAATTCATTTGACATCAGCCTACGTGCAGGTATGAAGTAGTGTTTAATTCATTTGACATCAGCCAGCGGGCATGCAGCCGGGTCGTGATGTCATCGCATCGAAAACATCGAAACCCTAAACTTAGCGTAAAACAGAAAAAAATCGTTTAATTTTTAATACGGTCGTGAATAATTCATAAAAATCAATACTATATGACATAATACTGGAGAAATGAAATTATGCATCTCGGTTCCCGAATAATGGAGAAATGAAACCCAAAACACCCCAAGCGTGTTCTACCAATTCGTGGTAATCGATAGTCTTTAATACTTTTTGTGCCTCGAGCAGTAAATGTTCAGAACACCGTTGGTGTGGAGGGAACGTGTGTTATTCACATGGTACATACAATAGTCCACTACCATTTACAATAAGCTATGTTAAGAAACAACATGCAGTCGTACATTTTTCATATATCACTTAATATCTTTATGCTGTGTGAGCGAAAATGGGCGGTACACCAATTCCAACAGGTTTTGTAACATTAAACTACTTGACGTGGTAGCGCCTTTCTAACATAACTCTTTACGGTGTGCATGCTTATATGGGTTAATATCATGCAATCCTTTACATAGAGTGTGATTTGTAGTGCATGACAGGTCCATGAGAGCATGTGCTTGACACGTGCAAGTTGTAAAACTTAAACTCAACTTACTTATGGCCTTTAGATCAATTTGATATAATCTTATGGTTGGTGTGGAATTTTATTGTGCGAAGAACTCTGCGCAATGAAAGTATAAATATTATTATTAAACAAAAATGTTATTTTAAACAGAGAACAATATACTACTTTTCCTAACTGTGGTATATATCAACAAGTGCATTTGACATAGGTTTCCAGTAATGAAATTTCATAAAATGGTTGTCTAACTGTAATTGAACGTTTGTATTTTTCCAATATCACGCAACCCTTTACATCATGTGCACTATGTAGACATGTCTATGATAGTTAGTGCTTGACACGTGTTGGGCTTAAAACTTAAACTTAGTTTACTTATAGCTTCTTAATCAGTTTTATATATTCTTATAGCTTGTGCAAAAATTCATTGTGCTGAGGACCTCCTCATAATGAACTTTCGCACAACTAAAACACATATGATTCTAAACAGATTTAAATAGTGCGGGAGTGGTTCAATCGCTCTCTGGCAAAAATAAATATATTCGACGATGTGGGAAGGCTTTCAATTTTTGTTATGGAACTTTAAAATAGTGCGGCAGACGTATCAAATAACATTAATTTTAGATTTAAGCGGCATCACATGCGCATGGTGGACATGACAAAAACTTCACACTTTCTGGTTTTTAATATCCTCAAATTTACGTTTACATATGAAATCACCAATTAATAATTGTTTGGCAATATATAAGTCTCCTACACTAATGCACCATTGTTGAGAGTTTGGTCATTTGGTGATGGATTCTTTTGTTAGACAGTTAATTTTCTCGATTAAAGTTGGGTTAGTTTGTGTTATGGTCAGCTGTTAAGAAACTCTGGAAACTAATGCAATGGTTTCTTTTATGTATTTATATTTACTATCTACATCATTCATGAGATCATTTTTCATACACAATTATATTTGGCTAACCAATTTGTTGTCTAACAATGGTATCTTAGCCGAGATTAAATCTGCTATGTCCAATTGAATGAGCCACTAGCTTTTGTGCCATTCATGAGCACCGACGTTGTGTGAAAGAGGCAGAAATTGTTTATTTTGATCAGGTGCTTGTTGTTGCTGCTTACAACACTGGGGTTCGAGTTCTGTAAACCATTTCGTTAACAAAGGAGGCAATTTAGATGGTTTCAGACCAGAAACAAAGCTATAGAGTTTATAAATAATTTCTATTGTCAAGAGTCATTTTTGTTGTTACTATCAAGAAACATCCAAAACTGTTTTAAGCTGCAAGAATACCATCTTCAGTGAAGCGCATGGAAACAAAAATTAAGCCCGTGCTAATTATTTTAGATTAACTGCTTATGTTCACCATGTTCTCATGTTCAAGACATTGGCTTTGACTTAGATTTCGTTTGCCTTCTACCCACCTCTGTGTAAATAGCGACAGTTAAATTTTAAGATTTTTCATTTTTTCTGGATTGTGGTTTTTGCAATGATTTAGCCCCGCAACGAGTGAGACAATAAATAAGAGCTTGAATTTGAAATTTGTATATTTATTTATCTATTCCAGTATTGTGGCATTATTATTGTGGTTCTACAACAATCTCTAGCATTACCAATTAACATGGTCGACTTTTATAAAGTTAGAGAATGGTATATGTATCACCTGTGATGCGAGAGAATTGGTCTGTTGGCATATAATGAGAGTTCAGAGGATGAATGAAAGAAGAGAAAGAATCTGAATGTTTCATGATGAAGCAACAGTATACGAGTATTTGATAAGCTCTAGTCGAAGTATTTGGAAATCATGGTTACAATTGGTTGATGATCGATTGTAGAGTTCAACTACGTTTCAGATTTACAAGAGGCTCCCAAGGGATTAAAGAAACAGTCTTGACGTCCCCTACGCCAACATCAGTAATGAAAGGTAGATTAAGTATCAACGATGGTAATGGTGTATGGTTGAACTCTAGTATGGAACTTGGGCCTTTTGCAATATGGAACATATATCGATCCGTGGACAACTAAATATTACTGCACTCTCATTGATGCTCATTCTGCATTGGTCTCTTCTATAAGGCTATAAGTAGGACTTCCTTGTGGCATGGAAGAAAGTGGCGCTCACTGTGTGGCTGGTTATATTCCATTATGATGGTCGAGAGTTAAATAGTTGGTGCAAGGCTGGTAGGTTTTCTCTTGCAATGGGAAGAGATATTTTGATAGTATAGTACTTGGCTTAAAAAATAGGAATAAGATTTCATAAAAAATAGAAAATCATTTTTGAATTTATGGAAAATAGAAATATTCATCATTTTCTTGAAATTTTTTTGTTTAAAAGTACAAAAAAATAAACATGGTTGATCAGATGATTTTCATATTGACACTATCTTTGTCATAATGCTATATTGGACTATGGTTGATCTGGCATCATTGGGCATAACAGTGTTAGAGCACTCACCAACAAAATGGCCACTCACAAAATTAGCTCTTTTTTTTTAATGAATCATCAGGCAGTTACAAATATCAAAAGTAAAACACTTTCGACTGGGGAATTATATCCCATCGGAGGTAGTTGAGCCAATCGAAAATTAGGAATAAGATTTCTAAGAAATTAGAAAATCATTTTTTAATTTACGAAAAATAGAAAATATTCAACATCTTCCCAAACTTTGTGTAAAATTGCGAAAAAAAACAAAATAATGTAAAGTCAATGCACTTTGACCATGAGATGAATGTATAATCACTAGCTCAAAAAATAGAAATAAGATTTCTTGAAAATTAGAAAATCATTTTTGAATTAATGGGAAATAAAAATATTCATCATTTTCCCGAAACTTTGGTTAAAATTGCAAAAAATAAACATGCTTGATCATGGTTGAACATGGTTGATCATGGTTGACCAAAGATGATTTTCATATTGACACTATCTTTTTCATAATACTACATTGGACTGTGGTTGATCTGGCATCATTGAGCATAATAGTGTCAAAGCACTCACCAACAAAATGGCCACTCACAAAATTAGTCTTTTTGTTTTAATGAATCATTAGGTAGTTACAAATACCAAAAATAAAACACTCTCTACTAGGGGAATTATGTCCCATCAGAGGTCGCTGAGCCAATCGAAAATTAGGAATAAGATTTCCAAGAAATTAGAAAATCATCTTTTTATTTAGAGAAAATAGAAATATCCAACATCTTCTCGAAACTTTGGGTAAAATTGCGAAAAAAAAACATAATAATGTAAAGTTAATGCACTTTGACTGTGAGATGAATGTATAGTCCCTAGCTCAAAAAATACGAAAAATATTTCCTGAAAATTAGAAAATCATTTTTGAATTTATGGAAAATAGAAATATTCATCATTTTCTCAAAACTTTGTAGTCCCTGGCTCAAAAATAGGAATAATATTTCCTGAAAATTAGAAAATCATTTTTGAATACGGAAAATAGAAATATTCATCATTTTCCGGAAACTTTGGTTAAAATTGCAAAAAATAAACATGGTTGATCATGGTTGCTCATGGTTGACCACAGATTATTTTCATATTGACACTATCTTTGTCATAATGCTATATTGGACTATGGTTGATCTGGCATCATTGGCCATACCAAAAATAAAACTCTCTACTAGGGGAATTATGTCCTATGAGAGGTCACTCAACCAATGGAAAATTAGGAATAAGATTTCCAAGAAATTAAAAAATCATTTAATAATTTACAAAAAATAAAAATATTCAACATCTTCCAGAAACTTTGGGTAAAATTGCGAAAACAACAAAAGAATGTACAGTGAATGCACTTTGATTGTGAAATGAATGTATAGTCCCTAACTCAAAAAATAGGAATAAAATTTCCTGAAAATTAGAAAATCATTTTTGAATTCACCACAAATAAAAAAATTCAATCATTTTCTCGAAACTTTAGTTAAAATTACAAAAAAAACAAAATAATATAGATTCAGTAAAGCTAATCCTATAATCCTCTTAAAAAAACAAATAACTCGCATCAAATTTATATAAAACATGATCATATATATATGACACAATTCTATTTTTAAATTGAAATGAATAAAATTATTGAGTCGGTCCATTTGCATTTGACGATCTACTATGCCCAAATTTTGCTCCCCGATCAATGGGAACTCACGTTCGTTATATACCACGTGGCTTGCTATTCAACGGCTAATAGAGAAGCAAGAAACGGCTAATGTTTTGACTGTGCAAACCCCCGCGCACACCGGTGGAATTTCAAATCTCAACCGCCTACTTTAGATGCAATGCCACTTTTTGACGGTTTTTCACTTTTAACGAGGAAAGTTTACATGTTAAGAATATTTGACCGGCAGTTCACCCAGTAACGGACAATTTTGACAGGCAGTTCACCCAGTAACGGACAATTTGTCCCTTGACCAGCGACTTGAGGATTCCTGTGGGGGCGGAGCATCGACAAAACTTCATGATTCTGTTTATGACAAGGAAGCGTTTCACAAGACATTGTTCCCTTGGCATCAAGGATATTTTCAATGTCAATTCAATTTAAAATCTGAGGAGGCCATTATATACATGGAAAACACTTTTTCCGTCTCGCTTTCAATCAGTTTCAATCTCCACATTCTAACTTATCGTAACTAAATTGTGGCCATGGAGCTTCGAGCATAATATTATGTAAAATGTCGATTAGTTTTTGTTAGAGATATCCTTTTTTATAAGCGTTATGCATTAATAGTTATACCTTTAATATTTATTTTCGTTGTATTAGTTAATATTATTTATTAAATGTATACTTTTATTCAACCAGGTATCTTAACTTTTGGTGAAGTATTTTATATTAAATTTTTGAAAACTAAGTACATGATTGTTTTTTTGGTGTGGTTGTAGTTTGCCCATTGGAAAACTAAAACAATAATAATAATAAAAGTTGAAAATATTTTATAATATTGATTGTAAATGTCATCATTTTCTCACTTGAACTAAAATGATAACTAATAGTAATACATTTTTAGAGATTAACAATCAAACAATGTTACTTGATCATGTCATGTTATGGGAGAGTCCACCTTGACGGGTGGGCAAGAGTCACATTCAACCTTAGTTCGGATAAACACTTTCCTATCTAGATTCTTGATTTTCTCTATCATTTCTGTAATGCAACAAAAAAAAAAACATGCTTAGTGTCTGACCGCTCAATAGGAACTCTTCCTTTAAGAGTTTTGATGTGTCAATATAATTTTCATGTATGCATATAAGAGGTCTAGTGAGACCAAGTTGAAGTAACAATTTCTAGGATCCATTGTCGTGTTTCCCTTTCTACATGATGGTGAGTACTATACCTACGATCCTCATGAAATTTATCTTTAGCCTCGACAATAGTGTGTCAAACCACATCTCGAGTGACTTCTGCATAACAAGACATGGCTCGTCAAGCTACAACATAAGCATTGGGTTTTGAGGAGGATGGAGGACGGGCATCCAAGTAGCTTTGCCCCTTATTCCACCTCTATGTCCAATAGATATTATATGTCTTTCCAAAGAGGGAAGGGAGAGAATAGAACCAAAGGGCACACTTTCAAACCCTAGAAAAGAGAAGCGAGATGAGAACCTAAACATAGGAAAAAATACCCCCTTAAAAGTGGAAAGTTTAGATTAAGTTGTTTTTACCAAATTGAAAAGTTTTGTACTATTCTCAACCTAGGAAACCCTATAGAGCTAGGGGAATTACATAAGTTTAGAAGGGGAGAAGGAATAGGACAATGACAATAAGATAAAACTAAAGACCAAAAAAGTACTAAGAGGGTGGAAAGGAGCCATCTAACTATAAAACATAGTTGGTGTGGACTCTGAAAAAAAAATTAAAAAAATCGATGTAAAACCGAATGAGACTAGAATTACCTTGAAACCAAAGCATTGTATATCAAAGCTACAAACCAACAAAATAGAATCCACAATACTCCGTTTTTAACCCATACCTGAATTGTACTCGACAATAAGGACATTCGTTTTAGAGAAGATCCTTTGAGCTCACCACCCAAAGCACAGCAACCACCCAAACAATAAACTGGGAGGTTCGAGATACAACACTGGAAAATATAAAAGAAAAATAGAAGACCACATAACACTAAGTTACTTACATAAAACCTTCCATGTTGCATCTTCCTCAAATTCATCCACCATTCTCCATCATAATTCCTTCATTTTTCCATCAAATCCGAAGTGATTATGCTAGCAGTAGGATTGAATGCCTTTTCCATATCTAGTTGTCCTTCAAGAGTTGCATTCTTACTACTATCATTCATGAAATACACTTCACACACCATCACCTCACAATTTACCATCCAAATACATTGAGCTTAACACACATTTCTCTAGGTGGGTGGCTTACAACCCCCTTCATTTAATGTCTTGGTTATCATATCAAAGCGGGTGTTCCGACTCTACTTCTAGGCACCCATCATGGGGAATTAACATTAAAAATCAATTGTTGAAGTTGTCTAGTTTTAATAGTTGTAAATCAATACCAAAGAAAATTTAATATATATAGTATGAGATAATATTAAAAAAAAAAGAGATAATAGTATTAGAATTTATGTATTTAACATATATAGTATGAGATAATATAAAAAGAAAAGAGATAATAGTATTAGAATTTATGTATGGCTAAATCATAACTAGTCAATTCCATTCATTAGATTTTATTCATATTAAATTTCTTTATTTATTTTGTAGTTAACCGTTATTAATTATGATATAATGTTGGAGAACTTACCTTTGGTCCATGGTAGTTAGTCCTTGGTATTTGAACCTATCAGGAAAAGCGCGTATATGTTGGAGAACTTACCTTTGGTCCATGGTAGTTAGTCCTTGGTATTTGAACCTATGAGGAAAGGCGCGTATATGTTGGAGAACTTACCTTTGGTCCATGGTAGTTAGTCCTTGGTATTTGAACCTATGGTTTTGGACCATGGTACTTCGTCAAAAGTGTTGATCTGACGTACTTTCATGGTTGGTTCATGGTATTAGTCCAACAGTTTTTTTTGATCCTATGGTTTTGGCCCGTTGTATTGTGAAAGGCCTAAGCCTATATAAAGCAAAGGAGATCACTTGGCTAATTCATCCTTGCAATTGAATATCTTAAGATCTGAAATATTGGGTTATTGTTTTGAAAGTTTGATCTATGAAAGTGAAGTTGAAAGCGAATCTGTGAAGGGTGATCTCTCGAGCGCTGCAGCTTCGGAAGTGCAGAGGCGCAGTGCGGAGACGCCACAGAGGCACCACAGAAGGCGGAGTGTGGAGGCGCAATGCGGAGGCACAGTGCGGAGACGCCACAGAGGCGCCACAGAAGGCGCAGTGCGGAGACACCATGGAAGGCGCAGTGCGGAGGCGCCACAGAAGGCACAGTGCGGAGACGCCACAGAGGCGCCACAGAAGGCGCAGTGCGGAGACGCCACAGAGGCGCCACAGAAGGCGCAGTGCGGAGGCGCCACAGAAGGCGCAGTGCGGAGGCGCCACAGAAGGCGCAGTGCAGAGGCGCCACAGAAGGCGCAGTGCGGAGGCGCCACAGAAGGCGCAGTGCAGAGGTGCCACAGAAGGCGCAGTGCGGAGACGCCACAGAGGTGCCACAGAAGGCGCAGTGCGGAGGCGCCACAGAAGGTGCAGTGCGGAGGCGCCACAGAAGGCGCAGTGCGGAGACACCACAGAGGCACCACAGAAGGCGCAGTGCGGAGGCGCCACAGAAGGCGCAGGTGCGGTGGTCGCGGCGCCACAGAAGGCACAGGTGCGGAGGTAGAACAGATATCCGCAGATCTATACCAGTGAAGTTGCGATCCCTGCTTAAAATTTGTTTTAACTACCTTTGACTATTCTGCAGGGTTTTGGGTGCATAACTGATGTTTGGTTACTGGTATTGAGTTCAGATAACAGCATGATTAATGACTTATCTTTATGTACTAGATCTGGTTGATAACTCTCATAATATCATTGTATATGTATGGATCTGGTGATTGGGTGATTCAGAAGGTTGTTTGATTATGAGCTTCAATGTTGTTGTTGGGTCCAGTATGAAAATTGGATGAAAAGTGGCCTTTCAGATTATGTGTTGTGCTTCAGTGTATCCAGTCTGAAAATTGATGAAACATGGTACCTGGAGGAGAGAAGATTGTAGGCCAGCGCCTATGTACTAGTATCTAAGCTAGTACAAAAGCTAAGGGAGATCTTTGGAGCATTGTAGCAGGTAGCAGCCTGCGTACTAGTAAATGGATCGGCTAGTACAAGAGAAAAGGGGGTTGTAGCTCCCGTACTGGTATAAGACTGTACCAATACAAATATTGTAAAAGGATTTTCTTATTAAGAAGAAGATTGAGATGACTTGCAGCAGGTGGTTTTTCTCCCGCATTGGGTTTCCACCTTATATCATGGTGTTCATGTGTGTGCCTTATGTGTGCTGATCTATTCTCTATTACGGCATCTGTTATCTGATAATATGGTTGATAATGTTCTAATGCACTCATTGAAGATCAATTAACTTAATCATAAGAAGTTGTGGAAGTAGCATATATGAATCTGATTATGGAAATGAAAAAGTTTTATTAATGTGATAATACTGATTCACCCCCCCCTCTCAGTATTATTTCCAACAATTAGTATCAGAGCAGGTCCTTTGATAGAAGCTTGATCGCTTGAAGGAGATTCGTGGAACAATGGGAAAGAAGCTTAAGAAGAAAGCACCTAAGAAAAAGAAGTCATCTCAGAAGAACTACGACAGTGGGAGAATCGATTGGGGATTAGGTATAAGAAGCTCTTCAAATTCAGAATCAGATTCAGAATCATTATCAGGTATGAATATATTATCCTCTGATGTTCCAGCTATCTTTCCTTTTGGAAGAGATGAAAGTGATAGCGAAACTACTGAATTTGCTCTTATGTGTGAACAAGAAAGTTATCAAATAGAGGCAGAATTTAAAAGGCTGATAGACAAAATTAGAGATCAACAAGATCTATTGAACAAAAGGGAATGTGATTTCAAAGAAGAAGCTACCAAACTAAAGGCCCAACTAGAAGAAGGAAACAAGGTAAGAAAGCTACTCAAGGACAAGGAAGACCAATGTCAAAAATTGCAGCATGAAGTGACATCATTAAGAAAAGAAGTCAACGAAAGAAGCACAACCATCAAGAAACTCAAAGATAGATCTAGCTACTATGAAAATCTTGAAGCTACAATCCTCTCACTAAAAGGAGATCTTGAAGAATCAAAGAAGCAGAATACAGATCTACTCCAAGCTATTGCAAAACGAGAAAACGAAGTCACCAGCTTAAAATCTCAACTAGAATGTGCCTTCCGAGTTCGTCAAATGCAGCAGGATCTGAATTAAGAACAAGAAAAGGAGATTCTCAAACTAAGGGAACAAATGGAAGAAGGAAGGAAAGCTGAAGAATATTTGAAAAAGCAATCTCTTGAAAAGGAAGAACAGCTTCAGGTTGAGGTAAATATCTTGAAAGGTAAACTAGAAGAGAAGGATAAGCTTTTACGATTTCAAGATAGTTCTAAAGTCTTGGATGATATTCTTAGTAGTCAAAGGTCTCCTGCTATAAAGACTGGTCTTGGTTTCCATGAATCTATTGAAGGTGAATCTAGTTCACAAGGTGAGGGAAGGAACTCTAAAGAGAAATCTAAAGTGATCAACGAAGAAATGAAAGATCAATCTCATCATCAACCAAGAAAAGGGATTCCTCAAAGAAAATCCTTTACTCCTCCTATGAATAATGTTGAATGTTATGTATGTCATAATCTTGGACATGTTGCAGCTAGATGTAGAAGAAGAAGGGTTCAAGACCATTATGCAGAAAGATCATCACATTCAAGGTACTTTTATGGATATTGCTTTGCTTGCAATATGTTTGGTCACAAAGCTGCTAATTGTTACAGGAGGAATATGAAACATGTAAGATGTTATGCATGTAACAAGCTTGGACATATAGTTAAGGAATGCAGGAACAAAGTGTGGGCACCATATTGTTACACTAAAAAATGTCACCATGACTATTTACAGTTAGTATGGCTCTATCAACAGACATGCTATCCTCCTGGGCAAGTCTTATGCCTCTGCTCTCCATGTCAAACTCCAAAAAGAGAGAAAGTCTTTATAAATGCATTTATCTCTGGGTATGCAGGTTCTCTCAACCTTACCTGCGGATACGCACCTAATGTTCACAAAATCTGCATACTTGTACGCTCTGTATGTAAAGGGGCAGGTGCGTACCCCTGTAAAGGTCAAAATGCGGAAGTTTCATCTTTAAAAAGTTACTTGTGATCATTTCTAGAGCATTCTAGAAGGTTGTTCGACGTGTATTGAGCGCCTCCAGATGGTTCATGTACCCCTACCAAAGAGGAACTTATCCCATCAATAAGGGAGCTATCCCATCCAAAGAGGGGATTATCCCATTGATGGTGGACCTGATTAACTTCCTCTAGAGCACTACAAATACATGCATTGGGCCAGAAGGAGGGGAGGTTGGAAGCTAAACATTTCTAAGGGTAGATGCTCCTGGAATTAGGACTCCCATTTAGAAGCTTATGAGAAGAGATTACCATCTTTGCTTGTTCTATTTGGAAGTGGGTGAGCTTTGTCAAAGTAAAGGAGAACTCTTGATGGACCCTGGGAGGGACTTGCACAACACCAAGGCTCAGGTTATAATTGTTCCTTTTGTTTCCTATTAATGCAAATGAGTCCATTCTTCTCAATAACTTGTTATTTATGAGTTGTTTCATGTACTCCTTGGTCTATGTGTTAAATATGTTTTATTTTATGAGATTATCAAGTGCTATTTAATCGTTTGATTGTTAGTGAATGCAGGTTTCGAAGTGAAGGAGGAGCTCATCCGGATCAGCGGGGCTGGACTGCTACAACAGCGTTGGACTACAGGTAGGATCTAAACACATGATTTCTTATATAGTAAATGCATCTTTAGAGAAGGATTGCTCTTATTTGTCTTGTTTGTCACTAGAGAGTCTTAGGCTCCTAGGGAGGTTGGTTGTGTCCACACTATCGAATCTTTCTGCCTGACAAATTGGCGACTCCACTGGGGACTCCATTGATGTGAAAGTTTTTTCCTTTGTATTCAACTTTGATCTGAGAAAAGTCATTTATTTTCTGATTTTTGGCTCTGTGACTTTGTATTTGGGTGGGTTAGCTTAGGGTTAGATTGAATTTAGTTTTTCTTGGCTTTTTCAGTGGTACACACCCTCTGAGTATTGCACAGTGCGTACCTGTACGCACTGTTGCTGTGTGCACAGAGCGGGCCCGCACCTGTCTTAACAGGTTGCCTGCGTACCCTGCTAAAAATTAAGGAATTTCCATTTTTTACATTTTTCCTCTTAGATTTTGCTTTTTCTTAGTTTTTACTGCCCAGATCCATTAGTCTCTTGTCAAATATCTTCACCTGAACTTGTTTCGATAGCATTGAGTTTTTTAGTGGATTTCATAGAAGTTTAAGCCCTAGGGTTTGATTTTTGAGTAGGTCCTGTAGTGACTTTGGCGGTAGAAGTTGTCAAGCCTTAGATCTCTCTGGTTTTGTCAGCCTTCTTAGAAGTCGGACCTGTCATAAAGTCTACCTGTGAGAGCAACTTACCTTTGAGTGTCTCTTTGGCAAATTTCGAAGTGCTTGTTGATTGAGTATTGAATTCCATTTTACAAAAAGAACAAAAAGATTTGAGTTTTGTTTTGACTGGTCTTTTGATTCTGCATTAGCTGGTCCTTGGCTTGATTGTGGTCAAGTAAAACAACCTAGAATCATCTTTGTAGGCTTTTGCCTCGTTAGGTTTGCTTAGAGTAAATTTCTTTTTGATTTGCTTGTGAGTCAATTTTTCATAGATTTTATAGATTTTGAGATTGATTTTCGTTAAAATAGATTTATATGCTTTATTAAATAAGAAAAATACAAAAACATCTCCTTTGAAAAGTTTTGTTTCAAGTAGCTTTGAGGTATTTTGAAAGAAAAAGAATTTTTCGTGCACGTAAGGAGTGGTCATGTTTGTATGCTTGGAAAGATAAAGAGAATTGTTTCTTTGATTGTCTTTACTAAGAAAGTTGTTTTCTATAAAAATTTGCATTTTCCAACTCTCTTAGTTAGGAATTTCATTGAAAGAGAAAAGTAGCGTAAATCATCTTAGGTGCATCTTTGTAGTGGTTTGAGTCGAGTCTACACACCATTGGTTTCATTTCCGCTACCTTTTGTCTTTAAGAAAAACCATAAAATTAACGCTTAAAGTAAAATCAACGTAGTAACTTTTATTTACTAGGGCTCTAAAACACCAATTTAGATCAGGCTAGTGTCTTGGAGTAGGAGAGTAATTAACTCTCCAAGACAACAAAACCAAACAAGTAGCTTATCTTGTGATAGAATAAATCCAATTGTCTCATTTGTACTCTGGGAAAGCTCCTCTTAAAGGAGAAGCACGAGCTCGTGTCCGAACCAGTGAGGGGATCAATCCTCCCTCGTTGGGAACGACGCCAGACACGCACGTATTACAAACGGTAAACCTCGGATTAACCATTGTCGAGGAGCCAGGGGTCACTTGTCGGTAAACCTTGGATTATTGTCAAGGAACCGGCAAGGGGATTGAGCTTGATACTCTGCCCTTGCGTGCTGTCGGAGTGTAGACTGTTCCCCCAGGTGCATTTGTTGCGGTTGGTAACCTTAGTGACCATTATCTTTAGGATTCTACCGAGGTGACGGTGGAGGGAAGATCCCACTGTACCTGGAGCAGACGTCGGCTAGACTCACTTGGATTTTCCGGGGGGTTCACTTCACTCGAGACGGTTAAAGTGGAGGAACTTGTGTCGGTCTATTCATTAAGCAGGTTGCCGGGGTAACTGTTCCACCCGCCACTTCTGTACTGAATCCGGCGATGTTGGGTTTCATCTCCAACTAGCGTTTTTGGTCTGGAAGGCTACTGTTTGTGCTTGGTTTGACGCCCTAGATTCTTTAGGCGTGTGATTCAAATTTGTTTGGTTCTTTAGCGACTTTAGGTGGTTTGATTTGAGATTTTACTTTGTTTTCGTGTGTAGTAGTTAAAAGTTTTTAGCTGTGGCGGAATTACCGAGACAGTCCCGTAGACTTTGGGGCCAGTCTCCTGAAGTTGTTTCTGTGGCCGAATTGTTGAGAAGATCCCGTAGACTTCGGGGTGAGCCTCCTCGAGACGACCCGAGTAATCTAGAAGGTTTGAAGGTCCTTGTAACTCCTCCTAGTGGCAGTAGAGTAGGTTCACCTGAAGAAGGAGAATCTTCCTTGGTAGTCCATCCAGATTACCAAAGTCTAGAGACAGGTTATAATCCCGAAGCTGTTACAGTTTCTGAGCTTGCTTGTAGTTTTTCATCTACTAGTGATATAGGCGAAGAACCTGAAATATCTGAACCTGTTACTCCGACTTCTAGTGTTCCAGATTCACCAAGAGTAGAACGAGTTATCACCGAAAATCTTCCTACTGGTTTGATTGCTATTGAAGAACTTGCTCCAGAGGAAGAAATAGGCGTCTCTAACCTTGAAGATCAACTTACTATTGAGCTAAGGGAGCGTGAATCTATCTTTTACAGTCCTCCTAGAAGTACTACTTGGTACCTTTCGTTAACCAATTATTTAGACAACTCAGGGATAGGTTTTTCTACACCTCGTACTCCTTTTCCACCTGGAGGTATTTATACTCCTGTAAATATGTCTGGTCAGTCGTCCGTGTTTACTCAAACTCCTGAATCTTTCTTACACGGCGGTCCTTCTGTTCCCACTGGGTATCAATCACTTTCTGGTACCTTTGCGGGGGCATCTCCTCAACCCATTGATCATGGGTTATTAGCTGGAAACAATGGTAATGTACCGTTGGGTGTAGGAGACATTTACATGATGTCAGGTTCAGTTCCCGTTTCTCAACCTCAAGGTGGCCAATTACCGCCTGGGGGGCAGCCTCAGTTAACGCCTGGGGGGCAACCTCAAGGTACACAAATTGTGTCTGGGGGGCAGCCTCAAGGTCAGTATGTACCTATGGTGCAATACATGCCTCAAGGTCAACCCCAGCCTCAATATGTACCCCAAGGTCAACCTCAGTATCAATATTTACCTCAAGGGTATCAACCCCAAGGGTATCAACCTCAAGGTCAAGGTCAACCCCAGTATCAGTATTTACCCCAAGGTTATCAACCTCAAGGTCAATACTCGAGTCAAGGTTATCAACCACCTCAAGGTCAGTCATATGTTCCAAGTATGGGAACTGTACCTTTCAGTTATCAATCCTATCCTCAATCCGGTTATGGATCTCAGTATTCTCAACCTGTTACGGGTCAATACCCCGGAATGTTAGTGTGGGATCCATCACAGGGTCAACAGGTGTTGCAGCCAAGTATACAGTTGGTACCTCAAGCTGGACAACCCGTAGTTTCTGGTCCACCCCAGCAACCGCAACCTGTCCAGTCAAATGTTCAAACTTCTGTAACTTCGGTAGTTACTCAGCCGCCAATTGCACCTAGTACTCCATCTCAAACGGCTGCTGCAACTACCGCAACATCTGCCGCACTTACTTCTGGAGTATCGACAGCTCCGGTTTCTACTGTCTCTGCAACCACTCCTCAGACATCTTTACCGTTGTCTGGATCTACGATTCAAACCACGGTCCAGATGCCTACAGGTCAGCCTGGTATAAGTACGGTTGTCACTACTCAACCTCAATTTGTTCAACAACCGTACCAGGGACAGTACCAACATGGGCAAGCTGTCCAACAGCCGGTTTACCAGTATCAACCGTATCCTGGGTACACTTATCAACAACCTCAACAACCCCAGTACGGTCTGGTTAATCCTGGTTTTCCAGGAGGATATAATATCCCTAATGCGACTCCTGTTCCTAGTTATCCTGGATATCCTCCTCCTGGGACTGGTCTTGTGACCCAGAGTTTTAGAGATCCTAACCGGCAATTACCGTTTATCGCAACTTTGGATTTACCAGACTTGACGCGCCTAACGAATGATCCAATTCAATATCTTCCGTTCTGGCCGCCAATGCCAAATAAGTTGCCCAGTGATATACCCAAGTTCGAAGGTAAGTCTGGAGAGGATCCGTCCAATCATGTGATGACTTACCACCTCTGGTGTGCTTCAAATTCTATCTCGGATGATTCGATCCGCTTACGTCTTTTCCAGCGTACACTCATTGGTCTCGCGGCCAAGTGGTACATTGAGTTACCACGGGCCTCTTTTTACAATTTTAGCCAGTTAGCTACCTCGTTCTTAACTCACTTTCAGTTGCCGGTCAGATACGATAACGGCACGGAGTTATTAACTTCACTAAAACAATCGACGTCCACGTATATTTCTGATCACATTCATGAGTGGAGACGTCGAAGAAGGTTAGTGAAAGTTTTTATTCCGGACCAAATCTTAGCTGAATGGTTTGTTAAATCATTATTACCGAAGATTACTGAAGATGTAGCTAAGGCCGGAGTAGTTACTGAGGAGCAAGTCATTGCTCAGGCGCAGTACCTTGACTTAGTTTATACTCAGTCGGGTACGTTACACGAGAAGATTCCAGATCTTCCAAAATCGAATCAAATCGCTGCTGCTCCTTCGGGATCTCATGCCGCTGATGGTATGATTGGTATCGTGAATACAAAGAGCAAGAAGAAATCTTCCAAGACTTCTACTACTCCTATAATCACTTTGCCTGATTCCCCGACAGGAGAGTCTTCTCCTGAACTTTCCGCCGATATTCACGCTGTAGAGTCATCTACGGCCAAATCAAAAAACGGTGGAAAGAAGAAAGGAAAGAAGAAGGCTAAAGCAGACAAGGCTCCGAAGGAGAAAACAGAAAAGTCGGAAACCAATGACGAAAAGCGCAAACCTCGATATCCTTGTCTTATTTGTGAAGAGGATCATTTTACAAGAGATTGCCCTCATCGGGCCGAGGTTGTGAAAATAGTCAAAGGTTCTCCCACTCCTGCTGTGTTAAAAGATCCATTTCCAAAGCAGGAGAGTAAGATGATAGGTTCTTCCTCGACTGCCAGTGAAGAACCCATTTTGATGATGTCTCATGTGAGGATTGCGACTCGGTCGCAAGATTATGGTAGTAAGAATCCTGTTGATGGTAAGGAAGCAGAATCTTCTCATTCTAATCCATCAACCTCAGCTCCTGGTTCCGATCCACTACAGATCGAAAAACCTAACCCGGACTTAGTAATCAAACCGCCCGCCAAGGGTGTACTTCGAAGGTCTGCTTTCAATCCACATGCGAGAGCGGCCCAGAATTACAACATTGTTGAGGACTTAGCTGTTTCACCCTCAGCAATGTCGGCTTTAGAAGTGCTGCAATCATGCCCAGCACAACGAAAATTACTTTTGTCGGCTATCGGAGCTGTTGATGTTCAGGACCCGAATCTGATAATCTTCGATCTAGAAAATAGTACACCGCGTCTACCCCATCAAATGGCTTTCCAAATTCCAGTGATAGTAAAAAACAGGCCTATTCATCGGACTGTGATTGATGAGGGAGCTTCTACGTGTATTATGTCGATTCAGTGTTGGAGATCGCTTGGTTCTCCTTCGCTGAACCAATCCCCGACCATCCTTAAGGCCTTTGATGGCCGTGGGTTCCGTCCGTTTGGTATTCTACAGGAATTGCCTATAGGGGTAGAAGGTAAAACCGTTAGTCTGGATGTGGAGGTGGTTGATGCCCCTCTAGACTACAACCTTCTTTTGGGTCGAAGTTGGTCATATGCTATGACAGCGGTCGTTTCATCGGTCTTCAGAGTAATAAAGTTTCCACATAACGGTAAGATCGTGACAATTGATCAGCTGACATACTTTTCATCCGACCCAGCCTCTTCAGAGAGTATCCAGCATGTCGGTAAGACGACAATCCCTTATAGGGACGTTGGCGTAGGTTTAGTTAAAGATTCCGGTTTACTGGGAACTTTTCCTTTCCCTCCAATCAACGCAGACCCTTCATTTGCATCAATTCATATGATTACATCAGACACCATTATTTACGATGATCCTTGGATTGTCCCATCTGAATCTGAGATAGACTCATTCGGTGATGCTATGCCTTTGAGTCCATATGAAATTGCTTATGAAGCTGTCATGTCTTTTACCGACTCGCGTTCAACCCAAATCGACCAAATGAATGTGGTCAGTGAAGAATCACTTTTCACATCAACCTTAGAACGGATAGCGTTTCCCGAAGTCGTGTCATCTGACGAGCAACTTCGCGAAATCCTAAGTGTAGACGATCTACCATGGGAAGATCTCCATCACAGATCTTCGTTTTTACCTAAGGATGATGCTTTTGAAAATGATTTTTCATCTATCTTTACCGCTGAATATGTCAAAGACGCTCAGAATCCAACGAAACATTCTGATTCAGAGTTGAATTTAGGGAATATTTCTCGCACTATTCCCATTGACATTTCAGTGAAGCCCGGAATTGAGGAAAACATTCATATAGGTGCCTCATGTACAGAAGATGAAATCCAAACTTACAAGGCCCTATTCCAAGAATTCCGCGATGTGTTTGCCTGGTCTTACGAGGAAATGCCGGGAATCGATCCTGCCATTGTTGTTCATGAAATAAAGACCTACCCGGACGCTAAACCCGTCCGGCAACGGTTGCGTCAGATTCACCCTCGGAAAGCGGCTGCGATTAAAGCAGAAGTCGAGAAGCTGTTGAAAGCAGGTTTCATTTATCCAATCCCGTTAACGGATTGGGTATCGAATATTGTTCCGGTTAACAAGAAACAAGGAACAATAAGAATCTGTATCGACTATAGGGATATAAATCGAGCTTGTCCAAAAGACAACTATCCTACGCCTTATATCGATCAAATTATTGAAAGTGAAATGTTTTCCTTTATGGATGGTTTTTCGGGCTATAATCAAATCAATATTCTACCTGCCGATCAACCAAAAACGACATTCATTTGTCCATGGGGGACATTTGCTTATTGCAAATTACCTTTTGGGCTTAAGAATGCCGGAGCCACTTTTCAACGGGCGATGTCTTACGCATTTCATGACATCAAGCACATTGTGCAACCGTACCTCGATGATTTGCCTGCTCATTCTTTACATCGAGCTGATCACCTTGTCCACTTACGAGCAATCTTTATGAGGTGTAGGCATTATCGAATTCGGTTGAATCCCCACAAGTGTGTATTCTGTATAGAAACGGGTCGATTGCTGGGATTTGTTGTTTCAAAAGCCGGCATTCGCGTCGATCCCTCGAAGGTCGAAGCTATCATCAAATTGCCTCCTCCTTCGAGTTTGCGCCAACTCCAAAGTTTGCAAGGGAAAGCAAACTTTTTACGCCGATTCATTCCAAACTACGCCGAGGTCACTAAAGGTTTTACACGGTTGTTGAAACAGAACGCTCAATTCTTTTGGGACGAGATTGCCCAACAATCTTTTGATGCACTTAAACACGCGTTGACCCATGCACCGTTGTTGCATCCTCCCAACTACAACCAGGACTACTTCTTATACCTCGCAGCTTCGCATTCCACCATTGGAATGGTGTTAGTTCAAGAAGATGAATTCGGAGCGGAACATGTGATATATTATCTTAGTAGGACATTAAACCCCACTGAGCTAAAATATTCGCATGTGGAGAAATTGGCCCTGGCAGCCGTTCAAGCTGTCCAGCGTTTTCGTCACTACATTCTTCTCCGTAAAACTACAGTTATTTCGGATTGCAACCCTATGATTTATATTTTGACAAAACAACTGCTAGGGGGCAAGTACTCTAAATGGATCGTTATCCTGCAAGAGTTCGACTTGGAGTTTGAGAAGTCCAAGTCTAAGAAATCCTTAGTTTTTGCGGAATTGATGTGTGATTTCCCGCGTGCTGACACAGAAACTGTGGCAGAGGAGTCCATTGCGGACGAATCTTTGTTTCTTATCAGTACTTTAGATCCGTGGTACGGGGATATAATCATCTATCTCCAAACCCAAACCTTTCGGCCTGAAGCTTCAAAGTCGGAACGTCGAAAAATTCGGTTTCAATCCCAGCAATACAAAATTATTGGAGATACACTTTATCGCCGGGGGGCAGACTTAGTTTTTCGACGTTGTTTAACTCACGAAGAGGCTGAGAGGGTTTTGAATGATTGTCACTCTGGAGCATGTGGCGGTCATATGTCTGGGTATGCCACAGCTCAGAAGGTGTTGCGCGCTGGCTATTTCTGGCCGTCCATGTTTAAAGATTGTATCATTGCGGTCCGAAAGTGCCACAACTGTCAAGTGTTTGATCGCAAGATGCGCGCACCACCTGCTCCTCTCCATCCTATAATTGCCGTTGGTCCTTTCGCCAAATGGGGTATCGATTTTATTACTTGTAACCCTCACTCGGCCGGGGGGCATGCGTATATCATCCTCGCGGTTGATTATTTTACTAAATGGGCCGAGGCGATGCCTACATTCGACGCAAGCGGCAAAACAGCTGCAGTTTTCGTATTCAATCACATTATAACTAGGTTTGGTGTCCCACAAGCAATCATCACTGACCATGGGAGCCATTTTCGAAACATCATGATGACTGAGCTTACAAGCCAGCTTGGTTTGCGCCACGATAGCTCTACTCCTTATTATCCGCAAGCCAACGGTTTGGTTGAGTCTATCAACAAAGTTCTGGTTATCATGATCCGACGAACCATTGGTATTCATCGGTCGAATTGGCACAACATGTTATTTTCAGCGCTATGGGCATACCGAACCTCAGTGAAAACTTCAACAGGGTTCACTCCTTTCCAGCTAGTTTATGGCTTGGAAGCTGTGTTACCCATTGAATGCGAAATCCCATCACTTCAAATGGCTGTCGAATTACTCCCAGCTACTTCCGAAGAGGAGAAACGTTTATTATACTTAGCTCAATTAGATGAGACTCGACGTGACGCTGCATTGGCAATCGAGACTCACGCGAAGCGAATGAAAGCTCAGTATGATAGAAATGTGACCCCTCGAAGTTTTTCGGAGGGAGACCTAGTGCTATTATATGATCAAGCTAACGATAAGCTAGGTGCTGGAAAATTCGTTCCTATGTGGCATGGACCCTACATTGTAAAGCGAAAGCTAGCAAAAGGGGCCTATGAGCTGGTAGATTTTGATGGGGACTCTTTGGGTAAACCCAGAAATGGACTTTACCTAAAGAGGTATTATGCTTAAATGATGGGTATGGAGAATTTTAGTTAGGTTAGGTTTTCTTTCTAGCTAGTATGTTTGTTAGTTTAGATAGTGTGCTTAGCTTAGAAAGTGTGTTTTTCGTCGTTATTCTGGCTTATCTTGGTTTTACTCTTGATATTGCAGATGTCGACGCCTCTCCAAACGTACATTGGATTTGCCGATGGTGCTTGTCGTAGTACACGGAATATCTCTTCCGCAGCTTGGGTTATCTATTCGCCCTCTGACGAGTTAGTTTCTATGCATGGGGTGAGCCTCGGTCAAACGACGAACAACATTGCAGAATACAGTGCAGTGGTTGAATTATTGTCTGAATCTATTTCATTTGGAATTCGACGTTTGATAGTGAGGTTAGATTCTGAACTCGTTGTATTACAGCTTAATAGAGTATATGCCATTAGAAATCCTGTGTTATTAAGGTTGTTTTTGAGAGTGCGTCTCTTGGAACGTGAATTTGATTACATTGAATATCAGCATATTCCAAGGTCTTTAAATACATTAGCAGATGCAATTGCTTCTCGAATGTTGGACAGACATTTACGATAATCATGCAAGTAAATTTAAAAAACATTTCATCACATATGTTAAACAAAATGAGCCGGTAATAATGATATATATAGATAGGAGTGTGTCAAAAAATATACATCGTCTTCGATCATAGGTTGAAAAACACCTTATGATCGGCAAAAATGATAAGTACAAAAAACCAAAAATGTCATATGTGTCTACAAAAAGTGACTAGCCAATCACTGGTGGTGCTCTCTATACGAGACCACTGCCCGCGCTACCCTACACAAGAACCTCCTAAAAGGTCCTGGGACTGCGACCACATAGCGCTGAAGTCGAATGGGAATGTCATCTATGGTGGTCTCTGGTATATCCGCCGTCAGACGCTCTAGATCCTGTTCCAGCTCGGCTAAGGTCTCTGCGGCCGCATCCTGTGGGGCTGGTGCTGGTACAGCTGGTACTCTCCTCTCAAAAGCCCGGAGGTTGGCTGGACGCCGTGGACCTACATCTGCATTTTGAAAATTTGTGCTGTCAGTTTTGAGGCGATATATAAAAACAAAAAAATACATAATTTGAAAACTTGTGAAAAATGAAATACCTCTGTCGTCCCATTGTTCTCCCTGTGGAAGAACCATGTCCGGATCATTCCGAAAATCCATTCTGGCATAAGGAAAATCGTGAATAGCAAAGACCTGGCTCTCTAGCCAGTGAAAGTAACCATCAGGAAATCGAACAACTGCTGCGCCCTCATCAGGATGCTGGGCCATTACCGCAACCCATCTCATCAACTTAGGCTCCCGAGGTGCCCCAACTGGAACTGTAAGATGTTGGGGGACCAGCATTGGAACTCTCTCTAGGGAAAAGCTCACGACTATAGGCCCATATCCAAAGGTCTTCAGTTGTCCTCTCTTTGCCCTGGTTAGTTGGCCCTTCAAATTAGCCAACACAGCATCACACCAGTTGAAAATGGTGCCATGGAAACAGTCTATAGCCATCCGCATTTGGGACCCGGTGGCTTGGTGCAAAGCGGCCGCGCCGCAAAGTCTGGTAACAGTAAAGGCTATCACCATAAGTTCAGGTCGGGATATGTACTTAATTTCTATCCCCTTCTCATGGTTTTGGTTGTTGCACCACTCTAGCCGGAGACTAGCAAGGGATTGGCCACCCGGCCTAGTCCCGAATAGAGAAAGTTGCTCGCCCCTGTTAGGCAAGCCAGTGAGAAAATATATGTCGAAGGGCTCTATCTCGAGCTGGTGCTCTCCGATGTAGAAACATTGCTCCTGAATGTTCCACCTTTCAACCAGCCACTCAAGAAAAGGCACTTGGCCCCTCATGCCAGGTATGGCCTAGTATTTGTACAGTCCGCATGCTTTTAATGCATCAATGGAAGGTTGATGACCTATCGCGGCCAAATCAACATCCGCGTGCTCTCTTTCACGCCAATCAAGCATGGTGTGCTCCCTGCACATCATAAAACATCAGTTAGGATCCATAAAATTTAAAAATTTTGGTCTATTTTGGAGGTATGAGGGTTTCAATTTGTGTTTTGCGGGGTACGCACCCTGGCCTTTAGGGACAGAGCGCCCGGACGCAGCTTCCCTTAAGGCCTAGTGCGTACACCCCGTAATTTTCCCATTGGGAAAATATCGGGGTACGCAGGTCAGCAATGCATGACCTGCGTACCCCGAAGTGCGCATCTTGAAACCCCAAGACCCCCAAAAAATCAAATAAAAGCTTAAAAATGAATTCTAAACGGATGGAAAACAAGAGAGGGGTGTTGTAGAATACCTGGTGAAACGGCGTTCGATTCTGACGGTCGGATTCTCCGCAATCTCCACGGGAAGTTTCTTGTCAAAAGCCCTTTTTTCAACCTCAACAGTAAAATGGTAAAAATGACATGGTAAAAGTCTTTTTATAGGTTTTTTGGATGAATGAATGCTAAGTTTGTTTATTTTTCACCATGAAAGGACATTTTTCAATGTATTTTTACCCATCTTAAACAGGTATGAGTAATGTGTCGTTTTTGTGCAGGACAAAAGGACTTTAGAGTAAAATCATCATTTTTCATGAACCAAAACATCAGAGTCATCTTTTAAGCTCTTTTCTGACTCCTAAAACATGAAAAGATTGTCGAGCGTTTCTTTTACACTCGTTAAAACAGAATTAAAAGACGGTCCCCTTATAGCTCTTTTCTGACCGTAAAAACAGGAAAAGATTGTCGGGTTTTTGTCGTTTCAAACTCGATATGGAAATAAAACGACGTGTCCTTGATCGCTTTTTACTTTTCAGGTCAGAGACACTAATCATGAAAGTACTCCTTGGTCGCAAGATCAAGCGGTTCTCCCAGGTATTATTTTATACTTTTTCGGGCTTGGGGGACACAAATTTACAAAAAAGTTCAACCTGGAGTCTTCTTAAGTTTTTCAGACTCTCTAAAATTGAAAAATGCCGAGTTTCTCCTATACTGGGCTCGTTAAAATTTCACAGTAAAGGACCTATTCAATTACAAACAGGAACGAACCACTCCTTCCTAGGGTTCGAATCAAAACTAGGTTGGACTCATCCGAAGGATGAGCTTATAATCAAGCATATGTTATCCTCCTCAAGCTTGTTAAAAATAAAGAGGTACTTGCCAAAAATGGTGGGGGAAAAGAGAGAAGAATGAGCCTATTTGTTATCCTTTGTCTCAGAAGGAACCTTATTACCACTCTTGAACACGACACTTTTCATTCACCTGGGTTGGGAAATCCTTTACCTCACAGTTGATCAAACCACATTGAAAGTCTTCATCCAGGTTCCGGGGATTAACTTTGAGTCGTTTATCACCAAGCCATCTGTTGTGTCGTTATGTGTTCAAGAGTTCTGCAAGCAAAACTTTCATCTGCAAAATACTTGTCATCCATTTGACCATCCCTGAGTCAGTCCTTACAGCAACATTTCTTCAACTTGAACAATGATTTCGTGTTGTGGGCTTGCCTGCAACGGGTCGCTTTCTATCGACATCAGCACATTATCTAGAGAGATGACTTAGAAATCGTCAGTACCTTGAAGTCTGCATGCATCAATGGCAAGTTTCTCGCCTTTGACATCAGTTTACATCATTTACTTACGATCGAAGGATTCCGTGAAATGTTCGACATCAACTCATTCATTCACATCTCATGGATTGTACTGGGTACTTTGAGAACCATTGACATTACTGGTGGTCTCTCTCACACTTGTTAACAGTTTACATCATCGACTGGTAATCAAGTGGTTTCTACCATGTTCGACATCAACTCATTTATTCGCATGGCTAGAATCGTACCAATTCGGGAAGTAGAAATGAAGACCCTGGATCTAGTTTCCACCATCCAGGCTGCGAGGAGTTTTGTATTCATTATCTAAGTAGACTAATCATAAACAGATGGCTGTGCCCATACTGTGTCTACAAAAAGTCTATGATTATGATGTACTGCAAGATCATTCCTGTATCAGAGTAGTTAGTCTCTTAGTTAAAGTTTTGATCTGAGTATGGGAATGCCTACCTCAATGATGATATAATTTTATACATGTATTTTGTGTTGAAATTGCAGGTTCTGACCAGGCTCTCCACGAGATAATTCTTGAAATGATAAAGCGCTTCACCCTTCCTAGATAATACAAAACCCTAATCTACTATAGGCTTCGCACTTTAGGGGGAAATCTGTTACACTAAGAAATTTCACCATGACTATTTACAGTTAGTATGGCTCTATCAACAGACATGCTATCCTCCTGGGCAAGTCTTATGCCTCTGCTCTCCATGTCAAACTCCAAAAAGAGAGAAAGTCTTTATAAATGTATTTATCTCTGGGTACGTAGGTTCTCTCAACCTTACCTGCGGATACGCACCTAATGTTCACAAAAGCTGCGTACTTGTACGCTCTGTATGTAAAAGGGCAGGTGCATACCCCTGTAAAGGTCAAAATGCGCAAGTTTCATCTTTAAAAAGTTACTTGTGGTCATTTCTAGAGAATTCTAGAAGGTTGTTCGACGTGTATTGAGCGCCTCCAGATGGTTCATGTACCCCTACCAAAGAGGAACTTATCCCATCAATAAGGGAGCTATCCCATCCAAAGAGGGGATTATCCCATTGATGGTGGACCTGATTAACTTCCTCTAGAGAACTATAAATACAGGCATTGGGCCAGAAGGAGGGGAGGTTGGAAGCTAAACATTTCTAAGGGTAGATGCTGCTGGAATTAGGACTCCCATTTAGAAGCTTGTGAGGAGAGATTACCATCTTTGCTTGTTCTATTTGGAAGTGGGTGAGCTTTGTCAAAGTAAAGGAGAACTCTTGATGGACCCTGGGAGGGACTTTCACAACACCAAGGCTCAAGTTGTAGTTGTTCCTTTTGTTTCCTATTAATTCAAATGAGTCCATTCTTCTCAATAACTTGTTATTTATGATTTGTTTCATGTACTCCTTGGTCTATGTGTTAAATATGTTTTATTTTATGAGATTATCAAGTGCTATTTAATCGTTTGATTGTTAGTGAATGCAGGTTTCAAAGTGAAGGAGGAGCTCATCCGGATCAGCGGGGCTGGACTGCTACAACAGCGTTGGACTACAGGTAGGATCTAAACACTTGATTTCTTATATAGTAAATGCATGTTTAGAGAAGGATTGCTCTTATTTGTCTTGTTTGTCACTAGAGAGTCTTAGGCTCCTAGGGAGGTTGGTTGTGTCCGCACTATCGACTCTTTCCGCCTGACACATATCAAAAGGAGAAAATGTCATCATCACGCTTGAAGATATGGAGGAAAAAGGAAGTACAGTCAGAAAAAGGCGGCACTGCACAATGTACAGACATACCAGAATCAGAGGGAGCTGAAAGTACAAAACTTCAGTGTCCTGAATCTCATATGCAAACTCCATAAAGGAAAGTTGCATATATACGCGAGTTAGTTACTGCACAGTCGCGTATATGACTGTTTGAAGAAAGGCAGTAGGGAAGGATCAGCTCTAGTTAATAATAATGATGTGGGGATATGATGGTTAGAAGTGTTTTGGTTCTAACTTGATATTGATGATGTCTTGATACTTCTTATTGATATGCATGATCAGACAGATGGCACAGGTTTACAGGGAGCATATGGACTTAATGCATTATTGGCATTATGGTTAATAGTCCTTGGTGATGATACTTATATGGATAAATGATTCATGTTGCTATGGTTATGAGTTGTTCACATGGTTCTTGGATCAGATTTATGGTTGATTCTCTAATGATGCTTGCATGGGAAGCACTTAGCTTGAATTCACATCTTCTTGATGTTGAGTCACTCATATGCTGCTGTCGTCATATGCATAAAGATCATATATTACAGTTATGATTCCTTTCATTCTTGGCACAAATGGATGAGGATTGTTGGCTGGATACAGGGATGATTATTCAAAGTTGCATTGTTGGAGACATGATGATAATGAGCTCTTATCTATATGATGATAGGATTGTTTCATACATATGTTGATTAATGCAGATATTCCCAATTGATGATACTTGATTCATGTAGATCTGGATGGCTATGATGTTTCTCACATAGAATGTGAAATTCTGTTGATGCGGACATACCTTGATGATTCATGCACTAATACAAGTTGCTGGTCTAGTTGCTGTTGACAGATACTATGGAGCAGATCATAAAGTGTTGTTGTTGATGTTCATCTTATTTAGACCTTGCTTACAGTCAGGGGGAGCCTGAGCATGAACAGCACTATATAGCAGAGCAGACATTTCAGCTTGTTCTCAGAAAGAGCATGATCAGATTGGTGCACCATGACATATACAAAGGGGGAGCTCATTCAGAGATTTCAACAGGTACTCAGGGGGAGCTTATAATGCATTGTTGGCATTATGGAGGACGTACAAAAGGAGATCTTGGATGCTGGTCTGATTATTGCTGCAATCTATCTCTTTCATGGTCATGGATTATGGTTCTTCTTTGCAGATCTGGTTTATAGTCAGGGGGAGCATGCTCTTAGGGGGAGCATAACCCTTTTCCCTTGATGTCAAAGGGGGAGAGTGATTGGTTGTTTTTGCCATCAAGTCCAAAGGGGGAGATTGTTGGCATTATGATACATATGTTGTACTTGATGGCAACCCACTCAGATAATAAATTATATGCAGAGAAAAGTTTATTTCATGTAGAGAAAAGTTCACGCACTTTTATGCAGAGAAAAGTTTATTTCATGTAGAGAAAAGTTCACGCACTTTTATGCAGAGAAAAGTTTATTTCATGTAGAGAAAAAGTTCACGCACTTTCATGCAAGGAAAAGCGCGTATATGTTGGAGAACTTACCTTTGGTCCATGGTAGTTAGTCCTTGGTATTTGAACCTATGAGGAAAAGCGCGTATATGTTGGAGAACTTACCTTTGGTCCATGGTAGTTAGTCCTTGGTATTTGAACCTATGAGGAAAAGCGCGTATATGTTGGAGAACTTACCTTTGGTCCATGGTAGTTAGTCCTTGGTATTTGAACCTATGAGGAAAAGCGCGTATATGTTGGAGAACTTACCTTTGGTCCATGGTAGTTAGTCCTTGGTATTTGAACCTATGAGGAAAAGCGCGTATATGTTGGAGAACTTACCTTTGGTCCATGGTAGTTAGTCCTTGGTATTTGAACCTATGAGGAAAAGCGTGTATATGTTGGAGAACTTACCTTTGGTCCATGGTAGTTAGTCCTTGGTATTTGAACCTATGGTTTTGGACCATGGTACTTCGTCAAAAGTGTTGATCTCACGTACTTTCATGGTTGGTTCATGGTATTAGTCCAACAGGTTTTTTTGATCCTATGGTTTTGGCCCGTGGTATTGTGAAAGGCCTAAGCCTATATAAAGCAAATGAGATCACTTGGCTAATTCATCCTTGCAACTGAATATCTTAAGATCTGAAATATTGGGTTATTGTTTTGAAAGTTTGATCTATGAAAGTGAAGTTGAAAGCGAATCTGTGAAGGGTGATCTCTTGAGCGCTGCAGCTGCGGAAGTGCGGAGGCGCAGTGCGGAGACGCCACAGAGGCGCCACAGAAGGTGCAGTGTGGAGGCGCAGTGCGGAGACGCCACAGAGGCGCCACATAAGGCGCAGTGCGGAGACGCCACATAGGCGCCACAGAAGGTGCAGTCCGGAGGCGCCACAGAAGGCGCAGTGCGGAGACGCCACAGAAGCACCAAAGAAGGCGCAGTGCGGAGGCGCCATAGAAGGCGCAGTGTAGAGACGCCACAGAGGCACCACAGAAGGCGCAGTGCTGAGGCACCACAGAAGGCGCAGTGCGGAGGCGCCACAGAAGACGCAGTGTGGAGGCGCCACAGAAGGCGCAGTGCGGAGGCGCCACAGAAGGCGCAGTGCGGAGACGCCACAGAGGCGCCACAGAAGGCACAGTACGGAGGCGCCACAGAAGGCGCAGTGCGGAGGCGCCACAGAAGGCGCAGTACGGAGACGCCACAGAGGCGCCACAGAAGGCGCAATGCGGAGGCGCCACAGAAGGCGTAGGTGCGGTGGTCGCGGCGCCACAGAAGGCGTAGGTGCGGAGGTAGTACAGATATCCGCAGATCTATACAAGTGAAGTTGCGATCCCTGCTTAAAATTTGTTTTAACTGCCTTTGACTATTCTGCAGGGTTTTGGGTGCATAACTGATGTTTGGTTACTGGTATTGAGTTCAGATAACAGCATGAATAATGACTTATCTTTATGTACTAGATCTGGTTGATAACTCTCATAATATCATTGTATATGTATGGATCTAGTGATTGGGTGATTTAGAAGGTTGTTTGATTATGAGCTTCAATGTTGTTGTTGGGTCCAGTATGAAAATTGGATGAAAAGTGGCCTTTCAAATTATGTGTTGTGCTTCAGTGTATCCAGTCTAAAAATTGATGAAACGTGGTACCTGGAGGAGAGAAGATTGTAGGCCAGCGCCTATGTATTAGTATCTAAGCTAGTACAAAAGCTAAGGGAGATCTTTGGAGCATTGTAGCAGGTAGCAGCCTGCGTACTAGTAAATGGATCGGCTAGTACAAGAGCAAAGGGGGTTGTAGCTCCCGTACTGGTATAACACTGCACCAGCACAAATATTGTAAAAGGATTTTCTTATTAAGAAGAAGATTGAGATGACTTGCAGCAGGTGGTTTTTCTCCCACATTGGGTTTCCACCTTATATCATGGTGTTCATGTGTGTGCCTTATGTGTGTTGATCTATTCTCTATTACGGCATCTGTTATCTGATAATATGGTTGATAATGTTCTAATGCACTCATTGAAGATCAATTAACTTAATCATAAGAAGTTGTGGAAGTAGCATATATGAATCTGATTATGGAAATGAAAAAGTTTTATTAATGTGATAATACTGATTCACCCCCCCCCCTCTCAGTATTATTTCCAACATAAATCACAAGAAATTTCATTTGTCGACGCCTTTCGAACCAACCAGTGTGGTTCGTCATCAAGACAAGTTGAACAATCAGATCTAGCTTAGCATCTTAAATAGTTAGATCAGAACATCCAACGGCTATAATTCTTGACCAGATGACATCTATATTGTCTAACGGCTAAATTTGGCCGCGAAATGGTTAGATGGACTGGATTAGGGGCAAAACCTATATTTAAATAAATTAATTAACTAAAATAAAAGTAAAGGGACCATTTAATAAACTTATAGCTATAAATATATATTACAATAAATAAATTAATATAAATTGATAGTTAAAAAAGTTATTACATATATAAATATTAGAGTAATTAATAGTTAGTTATAAAAGTATTTAAATATATAAATATTAGGGTAATATAGTTAGTTATATTCTTATTAAAATACGAGTTAAATGGACATATTATAAACTAAAAAAAATAATAAATAAATAAATAATATTTTAATATTTAAAATTAGTTAATAGCTTATTTAAGGGTTAAAATTAACATCTTGTTAAAGATTAATTTCAAGATTAATTTTGTTATTAATTAAAATTATTAGAATAAACTTAATAGCATAATATAAGTGCTACTAAAATACCTCAAATAATAACAACCAAACCTTAAAGAATAAAGGCCACAGGATACGAGAAACAAGGGGAATTTACTTAAAAGAAAATTAGATCAAGCTAAACCTAGGGAGGGGAAGATAGGAAGAAAATGACTAGGAAGAGAGGGCTAGGACCCAGCTACTACTGATCTTCCATCCATCCTCTCTATTGATATTGATCGGCCTTTTTTCAATCTCAAGGGCTTCCCTAAAGCTCAGGTGATGGAATTGCGAAACTTTAGCAAGAACACTAGCCTCCTCGATGTAGAGGAGATGATTGGTTTTCTCCACATGCTCTGCTAAAGCAAAAGACTTGGTTATCCTACGCTTAAGGTCAGCTGCGTGCTCATTAATTCTTTGATTAATGGAGCGATCCATCTCACCAATATAGGCGGTCCCACAGGAACAAGGAATAATATATACCCCTTTCATGTCCTTAGGGTTGATAGGATCCTTCACATATCTGAGGGACTTCTGAATGGTGTTAACGGATCTAAAGGACGAGGGGACCTTATGTTTTTTAGGAACCTCGCAATTCTATCAGTGGTCCCCTGAACAAACGGAAGATGGACACCTGGAATTCGTTCCTTCAGTTCTTTTTTAGTTAACGAATTCTTGGCTGCTTTGAGGAAAGCCTTATGTCCCACGTATCTAATATAACCGTTCTCAACAAATACTTTAAGGAGATGGGATTTCTCTTCCTTGAAGCTCTTTTCATCAGAGATCCTTAAGGCATGAGTAGTAAGGGTGTCAAGAACCCCAAATTTCTGAGCCGGGAAATGGTGGGAACTAGCATGAATATATTGCTCCATATGAGTTTTCTTACGAAACACTCGATGGGAGAGAGAACCATCACTATTCTTAGAAATAATAATATCAAGGAAAGGGAGGCAACCATTGACTTTTTGATCCTTAGTGAACTTAATTGCCGAGGATTGACTATTGAGATGATTGAAGAAGAGATCTAACTCCTCTTGGCCGTGAGACTAGATGACATTAGTGTCATCTACATATATTTTCCAAAGCTTAGGCAGGAGGCAGGCTGAGTTAAGAGCTTTGGATTCAAAATCCTCCATAAAAAGATTTGCAACAACAGGGGAAAGGGGAGAGCCCATGGTGACTCCACAGGTTTTCTCAAAGAACTCACCTTCAAAACTGAAAAAGGTCGAAGTGAGGCAGATCTCCACTAACCGAGCAGTATCAGGATCCGTTAGATGGTTGATCACTTCCATGGCCTCATTTATAGGGATGCAAGTGTACAGGGAAACAACATCAAAACTGACAAGAATGTCTCCAGAGTCCAGCTTAAAGTCCTTGAGTTCCTCAATAAAGGAAGCGGAGTCTTTAATGAAGGACTCTATACGACCAACTAAGGGTTTAAGCTTTAAGGCAAGAAACTTAGCAAGAAGATAGGTAGGACCACCAATAATTTTGACTATGGACTTAAGGGGAGCTCCTTCCTTATGAGTTTTAGGGATCCCATAGATCCTAGGCATGATAGGATTGCTCTAAATGAGTTTATGTTGCAGGGGACTCACTGAGTTACTGGACTTAATGGCAAGGGCCACATCCCTGGAAATCTTCTTAAGCGGGGTTTTGGGAAGCTTCTTATAGCTTCCACTATTATGCAAATGATCCAACATCTTATTGCGGTAATCAACTCTATTAAGAATTACAGCAGCCCCACCTTTATCTGCTTTTAGAACAATGATGTCCTTGTTTTGGTTTAAGGATTTGAGGGCTACAAATTCTTCCCCGCGAAGGTTTCTCTTAAGGGGTTTAGCCTTCCTCAGGATCATGGCACAATCCTGTCTAATGGTATGCTTAATATTATCGGGTAAGCCTCTAATGCCAAACTCTATGTCACAAATAATGTGACATAGAAGACGACAGTTGCCTCCCTTTCCTTGGTATTCTTATTTCTAAGAACAATGATGGTTCCCTCTCCCACGGAGTGTTTTGTAAGAAAAATCATATGGAGAAATATCTTCATGCTAGTTCCCACCATTTCCCAGCTCAGAAATTGGGGGTTCTCAACACCCTTGCTACTCGTGCCTTAAGGATCTCTGATGAAAAGAGCTTCGAGGAAGAGAAATCCCATCTCCTTAATGTCTTTGTTGAGAATGGTTATAGTAGATACCTGGGACAGAAGGCTTTCCTCAAAGCGGCCAAGAATTCATTAACTAAAAAAGAACCGAAGGAACGAATTCCAGGTGTCCATCTTCCATTTGTTCAAGGGACCACTGATAGAATTGCGAGGATTCTTAGAAAACATAAGGTCCCCTCGTCCTTTAGACCCCTTAACACCATTCGGAAGTCCCTCAGATCTGTGAAGGATCCTATCAACCCTAAGGACATGAAAGGGGTATATATTATTCCTTGTTCCTGTGGGACCCCCTATATTGGTGAGACGGGTCGCTCCATTAATCAAAGGATTAATGAGCACGCAGCTAACCTTAAGCATAAGAGAATCAAGTCTTCTTCTTTAGCAGAGCATGTGGAGAAAACCAATCGTCTCATCTGCATCGAGGAGGCTAGTGTTCTTGCTAAAATTTCGCAATTCCATCACCGGAAATTTAGGGAAGCCCTTGAGATTGAAAAAAGGCGATCAATCTCAATAGAGAGGATGGATAGAAAATCAGTAGTCGCTGGGTCTCAGCCCTCTCTTCCTAGTCATTTTCTTCCTTTCTTCCCCTCCCTAGGTTTAGCTTGATCTGGTTCTCTTTCAAGTAAATTCCCCTTGTTTCTCTTATCTTGTGGCCTTTATTCTTTAAGGTTTGGTTGTATTATTTGAGGTATTTTAGTAGCACTTAATTTATGCTAGTAAGTTTATTCTAATAATTTTAATTAACAATAAAAATAATCTTGAAATTAATCTTTGATAAGATGTTAATTTTAACCCTTAAATAAGCTATTAACTAATTTTAAATATTAAAATTTTATTTTTTATTTTTTTTATTTTTTTTAAGTTTATAATATGTCCAGTTAAGTCGTATTTTAATAACTCGTATTTTAATAAGAATATAACTAACTATATTACTCTAATATTTATATATTTAACAACTTTTATAACTAACTATTAATTACTCTAATATTTATATATGTAATAACTTTTTTAACTATTAATTTATATTAATTTATTTATTTTAATATATATTTATAACTATAGGTTTATTAAATGGACCCTTTACTTTTATTTTAATTAATTTATTTATTTAAGTATAGGTGTTGCCCCTAATCCAGTGCATCTAATCATTTTGTGGCTAAATTTAGCCCTTAAACAATATAGCCGTTATCTGGTCAAGAAGTATGGCAGTTGGATTTTCTGATCTAACTATTTAAAATGCTAAGCTAGATCTGATTCTTCAACTTGTCCTGACATGAACTACACTGATTGGTACGAAACAAATCGACAAATGAAAATCTCTCATAAAAATATTTGTTTTTAGATCACCCCAATAGGACGTATTGGGAACCAGTTTTAACGTCTATGAACCTTTTGACGTGACTTATTTACTAATGCGCAATTTCGATAGCCATGATTAACTTATCATGATTTTTTTGTTGGTACTTTAGCCATATTTGAGCTATTGTTTTCAACAAATCCATTTCCCTGGGCTCACTATAAACCGCAGATAAATCTCCATCTTCGATATCAATCTCTAAAATTAGAGAAGCCTTATCATTCTTAAGTTTGATAGCCTCTTTGAGTTCTGCCACTAGTTCACTGACGTGCGAGCTAGACGATGGTTTCTCCTGAACACATTGAATCAATAATTTGGCAACGTTACTGATGGGTTTCATGTCGTAATTTATTCCCAACCTCTTGTCTATGATTTGCGAGTATTTTCATCCCTCTCCAAATACGGTGTAACCTATAATTAAAGCAGGGATTATTATTATTGTTATTCTGACCACAGAATATGCACCACAATTGTAATATGTTCTTAACGTTATATAATATTCGTATTTGATAATCAGATTACTTAATCATCGAATAAGTTTTTATTTCTTTCTGCATAGCTTTTCATTTATGGGTTTTCCACCACAAAAGTTCTCCAACAAAACCACCCCAAAACTATACATATCGCTCTTGGCCATCAACATTTGAGTGCTAAAATACCTGGGAAAACATGGCGTGAAACATTAGCAAGCCAACTCAATGGAAGTGCAATTACCTCCTCTGTTAGCAATTTATAATTGTTTCATCTAAAAAATATTGCAAAGAATTGCATCTCCCATTTCCTCTGGATCCAGGTATCCTAAGGTCCAAGTACTTTTCGACACCACCAGATATGTGGGTTTTTGGCACTGAAATAACGACGGCTTCATTCGGAGAAGTTGGAAGTTGGGAATGAAGGAGATGATAATTAGGAAGGTACCCAACAGCTCAATGTCATTTCCATCGCAGGTGTATGGTTTCCATGAACACGCTTCCTCTGTTGCAGAACACATTGGGAAAGTGATCTCGCAACAGTGGGAGGAGGAGGCGGAGGTGCAGATGTTGATCTCTGTATTGAAAACCAGTAGCATGCCATTCCCATGCCGCACCGTACTAACGGTTTAACATGTGTGGGAGTGTGGAGTGGGAGGAGCCGGAGGTGCAGCTGTTGATCTCTGTATTGGAAGCCAGTAGCATGCCATTCCCATGCCGCACCGTACTAGCGGTTTAACATGTGTAGGAGTGTGGAGCTTCACTTGAGTTCGGAGAAGTTGATTGTGTGGGAGTGTGGAAAAAACAAATTTCCTCGCACTCTCACACAATCAACTTTTTTACACTCGAGTCAAGCTGCGCAGAAATTAAGTAGGAACAGTTTGCATTGCTCATGATTATTCAATTAATATTGTAAATGGACAAATTCACATGTGCATGATTTGATTTCCATGGTTAGTCTTTTGTTTTATCTATTTGAAAAATAAATTTAATTTCAATGCAATTGTCCATCAACTAAAAATAGTAATTTTTTTAAAAATAAATTATAATATGCATACATTAACAAAAGGGATGTTTGTTTGTGAAACATGAAAAGATTGCATAAGACAACAACCTTAATCTATATCAAATGAATATAACACGAGTGCCCAATACAATTATTAACACAACTTTAATTATTGGACTTGTAGAAAGAAAACATGCATATTTACAAGAGTAAAGGGTCTCGACACCATGAATTCGATGGCATATGGTGTATTTATTATATTTATTTACTATTTATCTTGATTCCTAAACGAGAGCTATTTTGTGGTATGTCATTGTTTTTTAAGTATAATGGAATTTTGTGCATGTAGTTTTTAGTTTGTTAAGTTGAAATGATATGGTGATATGTTTACTTATGAAAGTGTTAATCAAATGAGATTTATGGAGAAAACATATGCAATTTATGAAGGAAACAAATTCTTGCAATTTACAGAGAAGATATGGAGTAGACATGTGCCCATTGGACCAAGTACAAAAGAAATCAATGTTCTTGGAGCTATGCCAATATAAAATGGTTGAGTGAGTTAGGTTGTTAAATAGAGCAAACAAAGTTCATGGGAGCCTATGAAATAGATGTGTGGCATGTCATTGCTTATTTGCATACATGAATTGTGTGCATATAGTTTTTAGTTTATTTGGTTTTTTAATAATTATGTGCATATAGTTTTTAGTTTATTTGGTTATTTAATAATTATTTATGACATTTCCTTTCTCAAAATTACCTACCTTTATTTCTAATTTATTTTATTACTATCAATTCATTCTTTCAATTATTTGAATGCTCAACCTCTAAATTTATTTAAAATTAAATTATATATGAGTAAACATTCAAAACCGCTTTGCAATTAATTAATTAAATTTTCCCACAACTTCTAACTACGAATCAGCTATAATCATTTTTAAATGATTTATCTTCCTCTCTTCGCCATAAATTTTCAAAATTATGAGCGTTGACCCAAAACATTGGACATTTTAGATCCTCCACAAAAAAGTTTTTCCAAAAATATTGTATTCAACATGAATTTGAACTGTAAAATTTGATTATAAATATTTACCTATTTATGAATCTAAAACGTTAGAGTTGTTTTTATTTTTCTTTTTTATCTCTCAAAATTTTACTTTTGTATCATTTAATTGAAAGAAACGAAGCCTTATTGCACAAAGGATGATACTAAATTAGAAATATAGAAAACCAATATAGTAAAAGGCTCCAAAAAAATATAAAGATTAAATTAAAAGATAAATAAAAATAAATTTAATATTTATAAATATATGAGTGATTGGAGACTTCCGCAGTTAATCATATTATTAGATATTATCATATTGTTAGATATTTATGAAATTTCACAGTGTAATATGGTTGATCCATCCAACTTTTCACATCGTGACCCCATCTAGGACCAGAGAGAGTCTTTTTGGTCCCTAATGATGGATGAAATCACCATCTTTTTGGTCCCTAATGATGGATGGAATCACCATCCAAAACATTGGACGGATCAACCATATTACATAGTGAAATTCTGGAAATATTTACCTATGTAAATATAGCAAAAGACCCAAAAAAATAGAAAAAATAATTAAAAGACAACAAAATTTAAATTTAACATATATATATAATAAGTTGAGTCTAGACACTGCCAACCCCAAAATTGGATGGAAGAACTTAGACTGCCCTTGGGATAGTTTAATTTCCCCAAAAGTGACTAGCATCCTCAAGTCCTGCCCATGAGATTTCAACCAATAACCTAATAAAAGTTGAACCCCACATAAACTAATTAATCTATACCTCATAGATAAATATAATAATATTATGTATTTGTAACTAAATATCTTCCTAACATCCCATATATATTAACTATTAATAATATACCCATTATAACAAATTATATATAAAATTAATAATTGATTATATAAAATTATTTTTCAAAATATTTCAATTTTCCTGTTGTTATATAGCTTGATTTTTTAGAGTGCTCATAAATAATTTATTTACTTTTAACCCAAAAAATTACTTATTAGCTTTATACTTAGAAATATTAAATTTATATACTTAAAAATATTAAATTTTCTTAAAGACTAAATTACACAACACTTATGAATAAAAAAAAAAACATTAATATATAAGATGTAACCATAAAAATTTTAATCTAGATCTTTTCTTGAGTGGCAAATCACTTTTAAAATAAATCAAAATGACAACCCCAAATGTTCTCAATCATGAAAAAATACATAGAATCTAACTATTAAAATTTACATCTTGATTTTGACGTTATTGGTAAATCCGCAAAAAATTACATAGATTCTAACACTACAAATTTACATCTTGATCTTTCGGTGATGAGTAAATCCAGAGTTCTACAACCTTCTGAAAATGGGCTTTTGGTTCCTGAGCTTATCAAAGTCTCCCGTGAAGTTTATCAAGCATTAATCACAAATCGTCTTCGTGTCAACAAGCTTCTCAATGTATTGTCAGTTCATACGTGCAGGTATGAAGTGGTGTTTAATTCATTTGACATCAGCCTACGTGCAGGTATGAAGTAGTGTTTAATTCATTTGACATCAGCCAGCGGGCATGCAGCCGGGTCGTGATGTCATCGCATCGAAAACATCGAAACCCTAAACTTAGCGTAAAACAGAAAAAAATCGTTTAATTTTTAATACGGTCGTGAATAATTCATAAAAATCAATACTATATGACATAATACTGGAGAAATGAAATTATGCATCTCGGTTCCCGAATAATGGAGAAATGAAACCCAAAACACCCCAAGCGTGTTCTACCAATTCGTGGTAATCGATAGTCTTTAATACTTTTTGTGCCTCGAGCAGTAAATGTTCAGAACACCGTTGGTGTGGAGGGAACGTGTGTTATTCACATGGTACATACAATAGTCCACTACCATTTACAATAAGCTATGTTAAGAAACAACATGCAGTCGTACATTTTTCATATATCACTTAATATCTTTATGCTGTGTGAGCGAAAATGGGCGGTACACCAATTCCAACAGGTTTTGTAACATTAAACTACTTGACGTGGTAGCGCCTTTCTAACATAACTCTTTACGGTGTGCATGCTTATATGGGTTAATATCATGCAATCCTTTACATAGAGTGTGATTTGTAGTGCATGACAGGTCCATGAGAGCATGTGCTTGACACGTGCAAGTTGTAAAACTTAAACTCAACTTACTTATGGCCTTTAGATCAATTTGATATAATCTTATGGTTGGTGTGGAATTTTATTGTGCGAAGAACTCTGCGCAATGAAAGTATAAATATTATTATTAAACAAAAATGTTATTTTAAACAGAGAACAATATACTACTTTTCCTAACTGTGGTATATATCAACAAGTGCATTTGACATAGGTTTCCAGTAATGAAATTTCATAAAATGGTTGTCTAACTGTAATTGAACGTTTGTATTTTTCCAATATCACGCAACCCTTTACATCATGTGCACTATGTAGACATGTCTATGATAGTTAGTGCTTGACACGTGTTGGGCTTAAAACTTAAACTTAGTTTACTTATAGCTTCTTAATCAGTTTTATATATTCTTATAGCTTGTGCAAAAATTCATTGTGCTGAGGACCTCCTCATAATGAACTTTCGCACAACTAAAACACATATGATTCTAAACAGATTTAAATAGTGCGGGAGTGGTTCAATCGCTCTCTAGCAAAAATAAACATATCCGACGATGTGGGAAAGCTTTCAATATTTGTTATGGAGCTTTAAAATAGTGCGGCAGACGCATCAAATAACATTAATTTTAGATTTAAGCGGCATCACATGCGCATGGTGGACATGACAAAAACTTCACACTTTTTGGTTTTTAATATCCTCAAATTTACATTTACATATGAAATCACCAATTAATAATTGTTTGGCCATATATAAGTCTCCTACACTAATCCACCATTGTTGAGAGTTTGGTCATTTGGTGATGGATTCTTCTGTTAAATAGTTACTTTTAGGGATTAAGGTTAGGTTAGGTTAGTTTGTGTTATGGTGAGCTGTTATTAAAGTCTAAGAAATTCTAGAAACTAATGTAATGGTTTTTTTATGTATTTATATGTAAACTATATACATCATTCATTTTTAATACATAATTATATTTGGTTTCCAATTTGTTGTCATTAGTATCATAACCGAGGTTAATCTGCTATGTCCAATTGAATGAGCCACTAGTTTTTGTGCCATTCATGAGCACCGGCGTTGTGTGAAAGAGGCAGAAATTGTTTATTTTGATCAGGTGCTTGTTGCTGCTGTTTACAGCACTGGGGTTCGAGTTCTGTAAACCATTTCGTTAACAATGGAGGCAATTTAGATGTTTCAGACCAGAAACAAAGCTATAGAGTTTATAAATAATTTCTATTGTAAAGAGTCATTTATGTTGTACTATCAAGAAACATCCAAAACTGTTTTAAGCAAGAATACCATCTTCAGTGAAGCGCATGGAAACAAAAATTAAGAAGTCGAGACTTTATCCCGTGCTAATTATTTTAGATTAACTGTTTATGTTCACTACGTTCTCATGTTCAAGACATTGGCTTTGACTTACATTTGGTTTGCCTTCGAGCCACCTCTGTGTAAATAGCGACAGTTAAATTTTAAGTATTTTCATTTTTGCTGGATTGTGGTTTTTGCAATGATTTAGGCCCGCAACGAGTGAGACAATAAATAAGAGCTTGAATTTGAAATTTGTATATTTATTTATCTATTCCAGTATTATGGCGTTATTATTGTGGTTCTACAACAATCTCTAGCATTACCAATTAACATGGTCGACTTTTATAAAGTTGGAGAATGGTATATGTATCACCTGTGATGCGAGAGAATTGGTCTCTTGGCGTGTAATGAGAGTTCAGAGGATGAATGAAAGAAGAGAAAGAATCTGGATGTTTCATGATGAAGCAACAGTATTACGAGTATTTGATAAGCTCTAGTCGAAGTATTTGGAAATCATGGTTACAATTGGTTGATGATAAGCTCTAGTCGAAGTATTTGGAAATCATGGTTACAATTGGTTGATGGTCGATTGTAGAGTTCAACTACGTTTCAGATTTACAAGAGGCTCCCAAGGGATTCAAGAAACAATATCGACGTCCCCTAGGCCAACACCAGTAACGAAAGGTAGATTGAAGTATCAACGATGGTAATGGTGTATAGTTGAACTCTAGTATGGAACTTGGGCCTTTTGCAATATGGAACATATATCGCACCGTGGACAACTAAATATTACTGCACTCTCATTGATGCTCGTTCTGCATTGGTCTCTTCTATAAGACTATAAGTAGGACTTCCTTGTGGCATGGAAGAAAGTGGCGCTCACTGTGATGTTGGTTATATTCCATTATGATGGTCGAAAGTTAAATCGTTGGTGCAAGGCTGGTAGGTTTTCTCTTGCAATGGGAAGAGATATTTTGATAGAATAGTCATTGGTTCAAAAAAATAGGAATAAGATTTCATGAAAATTAGAAAATCATTTTTGAATTTACGGAAAATAGAAATATTCATCATTTTTTTGAAATTTTTTGGTTAAAATTACAAAAAATAAACATGATTAATCATAGTTGAATATGGTTGATCATGGTTGACCAAAGATGATTTTCATATTCTATTTTTGTCATAATGCTATATTGGACTATGGTTGATCTGGCATCATTGGGCATAACATTGTGGGCGCACTCACCAACGAAATGGCCACTCACAAAATTAGTTTTTTTTTTTCTTCTTTTCTTTTTTTTTCTTTTTAAATGAATCATCATGCAGTTACAAATATCAAAAGTAAAACACTCTCTACTAGGGGAATCATGTCCCATCAGAGGTCGCTGAGCCAATCGAAAATTAGAAATAATATTTCCAAGAAATTATAAAACCATTTTTTAATTTACGAAAAATAGAAATATTCAACATCTTCCCGAAACTTTGGGTAAAATTGCAAAAAAAAAAAACAAAATAATGTAGAGTCAATGCAATGCTCAAAAAATAGGAATAAGATTTCCTTAAAATTAGAAAATCATTTTTGAATTAACGAAAATAGAAATATTCATCATTTTCCCGAAACTTTGGTTAGAATTGCAAAAAATAAACATGCTTGATCATGGTTGATCATGGTTGACCAAAGAAGATTTTTATATTGACACTATCTTTGTCATAATGCTACATTGTACTGTGGTTGATCTAGCATAGTCAAAGCACTCACCAACGAAATGGCCACATCACAAAATTAGTTCTTTTTTTTTTAAATGAATCATCAAGCAGTTACAAATACCAAAAATAAAACACTCTCTACTAGTGGAATTATGTCCCATCAGAGGTCACTGAGCCAATCGAAAATTAGGAATAAGATTTCCAAGAAATTAGAAAATCATTTTTTTATTTACGGAAAATAGAAATATTCAACATCTTTCGGAAATTGCGAAGAAAAAAAACAAAATAATGTAGAGTTAATGCACTTTGACTGTGAGATGAATGTATAGTTTCTGGCTCAAAAAATAGGAACAATATTTCCTGAAAATTAGAAAATCATTTTCTAATTTATGGAAAATAGAAATATTCATCATTTTCCCAAAACTTTGTTTAAAATTACAAAAAATGAACATGGTAGTCCCTGGTTCAAAAAATAGAAATAATATTTCTTGAAAATTAGAAAATCATTTTTGAATTTATGGAAAATAAAAATATTCATCATTTTCCCAAAACTTTGGTTAAAATTGCAAAAAAATAAACATGGTTGCTCATGGTTGACCACAGATGATTTTCATATTGACACTATCTTTGTCATAATGCTATATTGGACTATGGTTGATCTGGCATCACTGGACATAACAGTGTCAGAGCACTCACCAACGAAATGGCCATACCAAACATAAAACTCTCTACCGAGTGAATTATGTCCCGTCAGAGGTCGCTGAGCCAATAGGAAATTAGGAACAAGATTTCCAAGAAATTAAAAATCACTTAATAATTTACGAAAAATAGAAATATTCAACATCTTCCCGAAACTTTGGGTAAAATTGCGAAAGAAAACAAAATAATGTAAAGTCAATGCACTTTGACGGTCAAATAAATGTATAATCCGTGGCTCAAAAAATAGGAATAAGATTTCCTGAAAATTAGAAAATCATGTTTGAATTTACGAAAAATAGAAATATTCATCATTTTCCCTAAACTTTGGTTAAAATTGCAAAAAAACACAAAATAATGTAGAGTCAATGCACTTTAACTATGAAATTAATGCTATAGTCCTCTCAAAAAAAATACTATAACATAAAATATATATAACATAAAATATATATATATGGCACAATTCTATTTTTAAATTGAAATTAATAAAATTATTGAGTTCGTCCATTTGCATTTGACAATCTACTATGCCCGAATTTTGCTCCACGATCAATGGGAACTCAAGTTCGTCATATACCACGTGGCTTGCTATTCAACGGCTAATAGAAAAGGAAGAAACGGCTAATGTTTTGACTGTGCAAAACCCCGCGCACACCGGTGGAATTTCAAATCTCAACCGCCTACTTTAGATGGAATGCCAGTTTTGACGGTTTTTCACTTTTAACGAAGAAAGTTTACATGTTAACCATATTTGACCGGCAGTTCACCCAGTGACGGACAATTTTGACCGGCAGTTCACCTAGTAACGACAATTTGTCCCTTCACCAGCGACTTGAGGATTCCTGTCGGGGCGCAGCATCGACAAAACTTCATGATTCTGTTTATGACAAGGAAGCGTTTCACGAGACATTGTTTCCTTGGCATCAAGGATATTTTCAATGCCAATTCAATTTAAAATCTGAAGAGGCCACTATTTACATGGAAAACACTTTTTTCCGTCTCGCTTTCAATCTGTTTCAATATCCACATTCTAACTTATCGTAACGAAATTGTGGCTATGGAGCTTCGAGCATAATATTATCTAAAATGTCGATTAGTTTTTTGTTAGAGAAATCCTTTTTTATAAGCGTTATGCATTAATAGTTATAATTTTAATATTTATTTTCATTGAATTAGTTAATATTATTTATGAAATTAAACCAGGTATCTTAACTTTTAGTTAAGTATTTTATATTAAATTTTTGAAAACTAAGTACATGATTGGTTTTTTTGGGTGGGGTAGTAGTTTGCCCATTGGAAAACCAAAACAATAATAATAAAAGTTGAAAATATAATATTTTATAATATTGATGGTAAATATGATCATTTTCTCACTTAAACTAAAATGATAACTAATAGTAATACATTTTTAGAGCTTAACAATCAAAAAATGTTACTTGATCATGTCATGATATGGGAGAGTCCACTTTGATTGGTGGGAAAGAGTCACATTCAACCTTAGTTCAGATAAACACTTTTCTATCTAGATTCTTGATTTTCTCAATCATTTCTGTAATGCAGCAAAAAATAAAAACCATGCTTAGTGTTTGACCGCTCGGTAGGAACTCTTCCTTTAAGAGTTTTGATGTGTCAATATAATTTTCTTGTATGCATATAAGAGGTCTAGTGAGATCAAGTTGAAGTATCAATTTCTAGGATCCATTGTCGTGTTTCCCTTTCTACATGATGGTGAGTAATATACCTACGATCCTCATGAAATTTATCTTTAGCCTCGTCAATAGTGTGTCAAACCACATCTCGAGTGACTTCTGCATAACAAGACATGGCTCGTCAAGCTACAACCTAAGCATAGGGTTTCGAGGAGGATGGAGGATGGGCATCCAAGTAGCTTTGCCCCTTATTCCACCTCTATGTCCAATAGATATTATATGTCTTGCCAAAGAGGGAAGGGAGAGAATAGAACCAAAGGGCACGCTTTCAAACCCTAGAAAAGAGAAGCGAGATCAGAACCTAAACATAGGAAAAAAGACCCCCTTAAAAGTGGAAAGTTTAGATTAAGTTGTTTTTACCAAATTGAAAAGTTTTGTACTATTCTCAACCTAGGAAACCCTATAGAGCTAGGGGAATTACATAAGTTTCGAAGGGGAGAGGGAATAGGACAATGACCATAAGATAAAACTAAAGTCCAAAAAAGTACTAAGAGGGTGGAAAGGAGCCATCAAACTATAAAACATAGTTGGTGTGGATTCTGAAGAAAAAAAATTAAAAAAATCGATGTAAAACCGAATGAGACTAGAATTACCTTGAAACCAAAGCATTGTATATCAAAGCTACAAACCAACAAAATAGAATCCACAATACTCCGTTTTTAACCCATACCTGAATTGTACTCGACAATAAGGACATTCCTTTTAGAGGAGATCCTTTGAGCTCACCACCCAAACAATAAACTGGGAGATTCAAGATACAACATTGGAAAATATAAAAGAAAAATAGAAGACCACATAACACTAAGTTACTTACATAAAACCTTCCATGTTGCATCTTCCACTAGACAATAGAACAATTTAAATTATCCCTCCATATCCTCAAATGCATCCACCATTCTCTATCGTGATTCCTTCATTTTTCCATCAAATCCGAAGTGATTATGCTAGCAGTAGGATTGAATGCCTTTTCCATATCTAGTTGTCCTTCAAGAGTTGCATTCTTACTACTATCATTCATGAAATACACTTCACACACCATCACCTCACAATTTACCATCCAAATACATTGAGCTTCACACACATTTCTCTAGGTGGGTGGCTTACAACCCCTTTCATTTAATGTCTTGGTTATCATATCGAAGTGGGTGTTCGAACTCTACTTCTAGGCGCCCATCGTGGGGAATTAACATTAAAAATCAATTGTTGAAGTTGTTTAGTTTTAATAGTTGTAAGTCAATACCAAAGAAAATTTAATATATATACTATTAGATAATATAAAAAGAGAAGAGATAATAGTATTAGAATTTATGTATCGTTAAATCATAACTAGTCAAATTCATTCATTAAATTTTATTCATATTAAAATTTCTTTATTTATTTTGTAGTTAACCGTTATGAATTATGATATAATGTATATTAAGTTTTCTATTTCTAATTTTATTAAAAATAACTCAAAATTATTTATAAAATTTAGTTTTAATAATAAACAAGAAAATGATTAATAATAATAATAATAATAATTTAAAATATATGAATAATATAGTGCAATTAACCAAAATAAGTATTCAACAATTTAAAAAATTTAAGTTAAGCATTAATAAAAATTAATAAAAATATATATTAAATTAGTATAAAAGTAACTTTTACAATTTTAAAATAAGATAAAAATAATAATAATTATTTTATTTTATTTTTATTTTAATATAAAAAAATACTTCACATAAATATTTCACACTTTAATAATCATATTTACAATATAGATAATAAAAAAAGATTAGCATTCATTGCGATTACTTTTTCCTATAAAATGTATAAAATAAAATCAGTTGTTTTAATTTGTAAATAAAATTTGCAACATCTTTTTATTAAGGTCAGTTAAAACATTTTGAAAAATAAACTTATGAAAATGTTATGAAAATTGTATTTAAGGTCTTTCGTGTCAAAATTGTATATATTCTTTCTCACCAATTTATCATTGTATTTTAGGTTAGGTCCATTACCATGTTTACTACGTGATTTATGGGAATTTGTTGTCTTTTTATAAATAAAAATAATATACACAAAATTTGAATATTTTATTTTGAAATTTATGAGTTATTTATACTTTATCAAATTTCTTAAAACTTTTAATTTATCATTTCATATTTTCTATTTAAAATAATGATATACCTAATAGCATTGATAGCTTGAATAATGACCTATTTGAGTATTCTCGATATCTTGGATAATGACTTATTTGAATATCCTCAATAATGAACGAAGAAATTGCATTTCTAATACAACATCTGATGAGTCATATTTCATTTTGCTATTTTTTGAATTGGTAATAAAAAGCATCCCATTCTTTAAGATAATAAGTATATTATTTTAAATAAGCTCTTGACATTGCCTTATTTTTGGGAATTAACAATTAGAAACCAATATAATCAAGCATATATCCAGCAATGGACACTAAGATTTTATAATCAATTTTTGAAGAATAAATTTAATTTTATTAAAAAAAGTTCTGTGTGTTTTACTCTATATAATTAGTCACTTTTAGGTAATCATAACGACTATTTCATAATTAAATATTTTTTCAATCATTTCAAACATCTCCAAGATCCTTTTGAATAATATCTCTATTAATCACTTAACTTGATTCTATAAAAAACTTATCCCTAATGTCTTTCCTCACCCCATTTCAAATCTATTCATAAACTTTTATAGATGGTCCACATTATCAATGGATTAGAATGTTTTTATCGTATCATAGAAGTAGTTGATAATCCTTCGTACTCTTTCTTAACTATTACATGTAGTTCCATTCCTATTTATTTTGTTTCTTAAATATTTGTTCCTTGGCCATATTGTTCCATGTAGATTTTTATTGATATTTATAATAAAATTTGGTGATTGTGAAGACCAAACTAGATGGTTTTTATGTATGTAATTTAGAGTCTCGAGATAAGAGTGTTTGCTACATCCATGAAATGTTTATACTAGATGGATCTATTTGAAAGGATCACTTCATGTAGCTCATTTATGAAGCCCAACTGTAAGAATGTCAAGAGAATTGGACCTTTGATCTCTCAATGCTAAAAGTGCTTTAATGACCGAGACTTAGCCAACTAAATTAGCCCTAGACAAGCCAAACTAAATATTCTAATAATAAAAATTCAATTTTTTTAAATATACTTCCATTAATAAAATTTTATTTTCGTAAAAACCCTTATAAATCTTAACGTTAACTTTAAAATGTTTTAATGAAAACTTTCGAAACCTTAAATAACCCACTCACCTAACATAACTTTAAGATGACTTTACAAAGATTTCGTTAAATAACCAAATCTTTAAAATTACATTTGATGTGTACCAAACCATCACTTCGACACCCAACACTACTTTGGTTTAAGAAAAACGCTGACAGTGTATTCATGCTACAGAGTGCATACCTTCCGGATTGTCAACAATGCGAACAGATGTTTTTGCACATTAAACTTCCAATACACAATACAACCATCAAAACCTTTTAATGTGATCCACTTTATATATAGTATTTAAAATAATACCTTTTAAATTACTATCAACAGGAAGGTCGGGTTTCAATATAAAACGAAAAGTATGTATGGTTTGTTAAATGTAGAACGAAAATCAATCAGCGGCCAACGAATATACCTGGAATATAACTTCACAAAAATCAATGAACGACCAACGAATATAGCTTGAATATACTTTCTTTAGGGATAAGGATAAGAACGAAGTCTAATTCAAAATTTAATTAATTATATCTTTAATTAATTAAATGTTGTAGATAAATATTAATTTGTATTTGCTATATAAATCATTGATAAATATATAATAATAATAAAATAATAAATAATTAAATAATAATAATTACTATTTAATTATTAATTATTAATAATAAATCATTAATATTAATAATAATCATTAAATATTAAATATTAATTAATTAATTAATAATAATTAAATTGATAATAATTATTAAATTAATAATAATTAATTCACTATTAAATTAAATAATCTAAAAATATTAAATAATTATTTATTTAATTACTTAATAAAAATAATTAAATAATACTAACAATTATATGGTTAGCATTATTGTTTTAAAAAATAATGCTTACAATAATATTGTTACTAAAAATATTAATAATAAATAATGAATATTATAAATCTTATAATAAACATGGTTGGCTTTGGTTGATTTTCATATTGAGACAATTTTTATCACGATGTGACATTGGACCATGTTTGACTATGGATGATCATAGTTGTCACAATGTGATGCAGGGGCATCTGAACCCCCTTAATCAAAATGTAAATTTTGAAGTAGAGCAAGGAGGAGATGTGGACCATCGGAGTAAACCAGGGAAATCCTGTTTAAAATAGAGTAAATGATGGAATGGATAAAAGTCTCGAGAAGACTTGATTTAATGTAATCTGCCATATATATCCATATAGCGAGCTGTAGAGAGAATTAAGGGTTGTTGAGAAATTTGTGAGAGGAGATTATGGAAAGATTTGATCGGATCATTCCAGTGATCCGATCCAATATTTCATATATATTTGATGAACCTGCATGTTCAATAGGAGATAGAGACGAGGCAGTAATAGATAAATATTTGTAAGCCGAGTGAGCAAAATGTAATCAAATGGGAACTTGTTCTAAGGTTGAAATGCCTTAGTTTGTAATCGTTTTGTATAATATACAAAAGTGTGTTTCAGTGTTGCATTGTTGATCAACCATCGATCACTTAAGGATCGATGACGATCCAATATTAAATAAATTACGTATGGAGTGATGACAGTGTTCTAACAGAGTATGTAGGGAACTATGGTTTTAACGTAAATGCATCAATCGCAGGAGAGATCAGGTCCAAGAGGAGGTTAGAGAAACAATGCACAGGATCCGTTGGATTTATGAGACCAACAGAGAAGATTAAGTCACAATATCGCATCGGAACTTGTTTCATATGGGCGGACCTCAGGGTTCAAAGAATGTCGATATGCGATCACCAATATATCACATCAGCATAAACATTTGGTTGATATTAGACCGGGCATGGAACGATTGCGATTACGATGATGCAATAGATCATGGACCATCGCATCGAGAGTCAGGATCAACGGTTGTGATCTAATCATTGATCGCATTCGGAAAATTCAATAACGAAGGATGGTAAACAACAATGTGCCGATAGCCGATAAGCAATATCGCCGATAGGCCGATATATTTTCGATTGGAGATTGGAGAATGTGAAGCACAGTGCAGCGCTATGGAAAGGATTAGAGGAGCGGATCTGATGATTTATAGATGTGGGTGAAATCATTTTGAAATTTGGCCTAAGCGGTATGGTTGGGTTTCCATGTTTTCGTGTGCATTCCTGTGTATCGATTAAGTTGAATGGTTCCACGTTTAAAGCCTTAAGGTCTCAAATAAATGCTTCCAATAGGTTTGTCGGCCATTACCCACAGGCCTCAGGATTGAAAATTTGATATGAAAGGGATATTGCCTTACCCAAAAATATCCTTTCATCATTTGGTATCAAAGCAGGGAAAGGGAAGAAGATTTATTGTGAGAAGGAGGAAGAGTTTGCAAGCAGAAGGAGAAGAGGTACAACTGTTAAAGTATGTGAGTTTATGGTCTTTACTATCGTGCATATAGTGGTAGTGGAAGGTGAGAAGACTTGTAGCAACCTAGAGCAAGGAGTGCTCAATTGGTTCCATAGGAGAGAACGAGAAAGATGCCAAAAGACAAAGCTCAGAGGAGAAGGATTAGTGAGGTATCATGTAATAGAGGAAGATTGTTACTGCAGAGGTTGGTTGCAGCTCACAGAATATCATGAAGGCAGTTCCGCTGAGAAGTGGGCAGAATTGCTAAGGGATAAGGAGAAGCATATGACCAGGAGGTCATAAATTTTTGTGCCTCAGGAGTCTAATGCAGGGGCATCTAATCCCCCTTAATCAAAATGCAAATTTTGAAGTGGAGAAAGGAGGAGACGTGGACCATTGGAGAAAATCGGGGAAATTCTATTTAAAACAAAGTAAATGATGGAATGGATAAAAGTCTCGAGAAGAATTGATTTAATGTAATCTGTCATATATATCCATATAGCGAGCTGTAGAGAGAATTAAGGGTTGTTGAGATATTTGTGAGAGGAGATTATGGAGAGATTTGATCGGATCCTTCCAGTGATACGATCCAATATTTCATATATATTTGATGAACTTGCGTGTTCAATAGGAGATAGAGACGAGACAGTAATAGATAGAGATTTGTAAGCCGAGTGAGCAAAACGTAATGAAATGGGAACTTGTTCTAAGGCTAAAATGCCTTACTTTGTAATCATTCTGTATAATATACAAAAGTGTGTTTCAGAGTTGAATTTGTGTGTTGTGTGTATTTCATATATAATCTGAATGTTCAATGTTGCATTGTTGATTGACCATCGATCACTTAAGGATCGATGGCAATCCAATATTAAACGAATTACATATGGAGTGATAACAGTGTTGTAATAGAGTATGGCAGGGAACTATGGTTTTAACGTAAACCCATCAATCACAGGAGAGATCAAGTCCAAGAGGAGGTTGGAGAAATGATGCACAGGATCCATTGGATATGTGAGACCAATGGACAAGATTAAGTCACATTATCACATCAGAACTTGTTTCATATGGGCCAACCTCAGGGTTCAAAGAATGCCGATATGCGATCGCAGATATATCGCATCAGCATAAACATTTGGTTGTATCGGACCAGGCATTGAGCGATTGCGATTGCAATGATGCGATAGATCATGGACCATCAAATCGAGAGTCAGGATCAATGGTCATGATCTAATCGTTGATCACATTCAAAAAATTCAATAATGAAGGACGGTGGAACAGCGATGTGCCGATGGCCGATAAGCGATATCGCCAGTAGGCCAATATAGCATCGATCAGAGATCGGAGAATGCGAAGGATGACACAGAATTGTGGAAAGGATTGGAGGAGTGGACCCCGACAATTTATAGATATGGGTGAAATCTTTTTGAAATCCGGCCTAAGCGTTATGGTCGGGTTTCCATGTTTCCATGTGCATTCCTGTGTATCAATTAAGTTGAATGGTTCCAGGTTTAAAGGCTTAAGGCCTCAAATGAAATCTTTCGATAGGTTTGTGGGCCATAACCCATAGGCCTCAGGATCGAAAAATTGATATGAAAGGGATTTTTCCTTACCCCAAAATCTCCTTTCATCACAATGTGACGTTGGACCAAGGGATTGATGAACCGAAGGGATATGAATGATTCAATTGATAAACCCAACAGATTGATAATATAAACCCAAGGGACTAATTCTAAAGCCCTAAGGTATTATAAACCCAAGGGAATAATATTAAACCCAAGAGATTAATATTATAAACCCAAGGGAATAATATTGAACCCAAGAGATTAATATTATAAACCCAAGGTATATAAACCCTAAGATAAATATTATAAACATAAGGGAATAATAAACGAAAGAGATAAATATTAAAAAACCAAGGGATTATAAACCTAAGAGAATAATCTTAAACCCAAGGGATAAATATTATAAAACCAAGCTATATAAACGCTAAGATAAATATTATTATTATTATCCAATTTTAAGGTAACAACCAAGCCACACATCAAATTGGTGTATGAGACCCCCTTGTTTGTGGGATAAGGGGCCCACCTTCGTGTAGTGATTTGAATTTTGAGTCTATGAAGACATACATACTCTACCCCCCATGATTTTTAACCTATGACCTCTTAGGAGGAAACACATGCCCTTAATCATTAGGCCCACTCAGATTGTATATTATAAACACTAAGATAAATATTATAAACCTTAAAATAAACATGGTTGACCATGTTGACCACAAATGATTTTCATATTGACACAATCTTTGTCATGGCCATAGTTGACTATGGTTGATTTTCATATTGAGACAATTTTTGTCATAATGCAACGTTAAACCATGGTTGACCATGGATGACCATGGTTGTCACAATGTGACGTTGGACCAAGAGACAATCTTTGTTACAATGTGACCATGGTTATTAAACATGATTAATTGTAATTCTGAGACAATATTTGTCATAATGCAACATTGGACCATGGTTGATTTTCATATTGAGATAGCCTTTGTCACAATGTGGGATTGGACCATGGTTGGCCATGTTTGATTTTTATATTGAGAAAAGTATATTATAAACTGAAGGTATATAAACCCTAAGATAAATATTATAAACCTAAAAATAAACATGGTTGACCATGGTTGATTTTCATATTGAGACAAATGTTTTCACAATACAACATTGGACCATGGTTCACCATAGTTGTCACAATGCAACATTGGACCAAGAGAAATTTTTTGTTACAATTTCACCATCAACCCTTAATAAACGTGGTTGATTATGGTTGATTTTTATATTGAGACAATCTTTCTTACAATGTGACATTGGACCATGGTTGACCACGGTTGTCACACTATGACATTGGCACCAAGGGATTGATAAAACAAAGTGATATAAACACTACAATTCATAAACCCAAGGGATTGATAGTATAAACCCATGGAATTAATTCTAAAACCCCAAGGTATTAATAACGTAAGGGAATAATATTAAACCCAAGAGATTAATATTAAAAACCAAATGGATTATAAGCCCAATGGAATAATATTAAACCCAAGGGATAAATATTATAAACCCTAAGATAAATATTATAAAGGTATTGTACCATGGTTGATCATGGTTGATTTTCATATTGAGACAATCTTTATCACAATGTGACATTGGACTATGGGAGACCATGGTTGACCATGATTGGTTTTGATATTGAGAAAAGCATATTATAAACCCAAGGTATATAAACCCTAGGATAAATATTACAAATGCAAAAATAAACATGGTTGATCATGGTTGACCACAGATGATTTTCATATTGACACTATCTTTGTCATAATGCTATATTGGACTATGGTTGATCATGATTGATTTTCATATTGAGACAACCTTTGGAACAATGCGATTTTGGACAATGGTTGACCATGATTATATACTGAGTTGATTTATATTAAACCCTAGCATTAATATTTTAAATAATATGAACAATTACATTTGTTGACACGTTTTGAACCAACCAGTGTGGTTCATCAGGACAAGTTGAAGAATCAGATCCAGGTTGCATGTCAAATAGACAGTGTAGAGCATCCAACGGCTATAAATTTTGACCAAGCAACAGTGATATTGACTAGCTAACGACTAAATTTGACTAGGAAACGGCTACTTGGACCGGACTCAAGGAAAAAAGGCCAAGCAATCTCAATAGAGAAGATGGCTGGAAGATCAGTAATTGCTGGATCCCAGCCCTCACTTCCTAGTCATGTTCTTCACTTCCTCCCCTCATTTTTTTAGCTTGTTCTAGTTTTCTTATAAGTTAGTTTCCCCTTGTTATCCTTTAACTGTCTCTATTTTACCTTTGATCTTTGATCCTCTTTGGTGGGTTGTTTATATAGTATAAGATTCTTTAATAGCATTTAGATTAAGCTATTATTTATATACTAAATTTTTAACTTAATTAATAAAGAAAAATAATTACTTTGTTATTATGATAATATGTTTTTATTAATTTATAATTAAAAAGAATTTAACAATTTAACAATTAAATAAATATTCATTCTTACCATATAATACTTAAATTAATTTATTCTAATATTTTATTATATATATATATATATAATTAAAATAAATATTGAATTGTTAATACCTTTTAATTTAATAATAGTATAACTAACTATTAATTTAATAATTATTTAAATCCATAATTTTAACTTTCTTTTTTTTAATTTTTAATTAAATATAATTTTGCTCCTTTTTCCCTGAGTCCAGTCTAACTAGCCATTTCCTAGTTAAATTTAGCAGTTAGCTAGTCAATATAGCCATTGCCTAGTCAAAAATTATATCTGTTGGATGTTCTGCTTTGTCTATTTAACATGCAACCTGGATCTGATTCTTCAACTTGTCCTCACGATGAACCACACTGGTTGGTTTGAAACGCGTCGACAAATGAAATATCTTGTGATTTACGCTGAAAAATCTCTCATAAACTTGATATGGATCACAAAAGCCTCAATTCAACAAATATGAATAATATTATACCATAGGAATATGAACCTGTCAGGCCAGGTAGTCACTCCACAAAATTCAATTCATATTATTCCTTCAGATTGGTCTTTATTATATAAATGAGGGAGACTGTTCACTTCATCTCCTGATAACTGTTCATATTTCTTATTATTTACTTACATCAATTATATTTATTCACCCAATCCTAATGATTAGGTGTCAACATTCCACCCCTTAATCTGAAGGGATGTTGGTGAGTCCAAGCATCATTCTGAATCGTTCAAGCTTTTCTCTTCCAAACGCTTTGGTGAAGATGTCTACAATTTGCTAATTAGTGGAACAATGACGGAGATGGATTGTTTTGGCCTCAACATGATGTCAAATCAGATGATATTTAGTACTAATGTGCTTCGTTCGACCATGGAACTTTGGGTTCTTGGCCAACTTTATTGCAGAGGTATTTTCAATCATGAGTGGAGTTGATTGTACTTGTTTTACCTGCAAATATTCAAGAATTTTCCTGAGCCACACAATTTCTTTTGTTGCCTCAGCTGCTGCCACGTATTCTGCTTCTGTTGTGGAATCTGTTGGAATTGACTGTTTGCATGATCTCTAGGAGACAGCTCCTAATCCAAGACTCATAGCATATCCTAAAGTAGATACCCGAATTTCTTTGTCTCCATCGAAGTCTGAATCAGTGTATCCAATCAAACTGAAGTCGTCCACCTGTGTATACTTGATTCCAAAGTCTTGAGTTCCCATCAAGTACCTTAGAACTCTTTTTGCAGCAAACCAATGTCCTTCACAAGGCTTTTGCATAAATGTTACCAGGAAATCTAGTGTCTATTCAGAATTGCTGGTCCCACTAAGATGGGTAGCTATCTTAGAAACAAACATATTAAAGTTACTCACTTTTCCTTTACGAGAGAGAGATGGGAAAGAAGCAGAGAGTACCAACCTCAGTCTTCCGCTTGGCTCCTTGCTTGTTTCCTTTCCCCTTTGACAAAATCTCGCCACTTCTTCCTTACTTGTCCAGCTTCAAAGAGCACCTGTAGATTCACAGCAGCATAATACCATCAAAGCATAGAGATCTTTCACTGTAAACAATATAGGATCAGATATATATTGACCATACAAATGCATATATCGACATAATATTCAGAGATACACAAGAATATGGAGGAAAACTCAAATAGATTTATTAGTAAAAGTAGTAGAAGAGAGGATTACAACCACTTGGTCTGACCCATTGCCATCCTCCCAGCTTGAAAGCCCTCTTCACCTCACACAAACCAAGATCACCCAACAATGTCTTCAAAGAGAAACCAGCAGCACCTCTTTGCAAATTACCAAATTCCAACCTTTGGATCTCTTGGATGAGGGATCCATTTATAGATATTTGCAGGGGGTGAGTCAGCTTCTAGGATTTTGATTAGTGTCATCTCTCTGATAGTTCTTGCTTCCACATGGAGATTTTAGATCTCTTACTCATCCTTGGGCAAACTCAGAGAGGCAAGTGTGAAATGAGCAGCTTCTAGAAGATTCTCTGGGTTTCCACCGAGCAAACTGCTTGTGCCATTTGTCTGCTCTCGCTCATCGCAACCTATAGAAGGGCTTTCCAATATGCATCGCACTTTTTTCATGTGGCAGGTGATATGCATCGTACCTTTAGCACTGGGCAGTCTGTATGGTCCTACTTTGACCAGTTCTGAGTAGCTTTGCATGGAGAACTTCTGGGCGATGATGTAATCAGCTGACCTTGCTCCTTTAGGGTATGAAACAACACTTTTAGGGACTTAGAAGCCCTTCTTTTATGGACATATGTGATTGGGGTTGCAGTGCCCAAATATGTCTAACAGTTGCCCCCATAAAGCATGAGGTCGTAAATCTTTTGATGTCGGGTGAAATGCTTTATAATGAGGATCCAAGGTTTTTTGCACTGGAAAGTGACCTGTAATAAGATACAATACAATACATTATCTTCATAATATTTTCATGATCTAGCTGATGAGAGCATTCCCATGTTTAGCTTGATAAATTCATTTTCATGTACATAGGAAAGACAACTGTCTGTGTGCAGACTGATGATTCTAGTAGAGCCATCATCCCTTAGTTTGGATGATTATCTGTGCAGCAATGATGTACATTTGATGTCTTCATTTTCTTGAATATATCGCAGCTTGGATGGATGAAACTAGATCTGGGGTCTTCAAAACTCATCCGATCTTCACCTGAAAGTACAAGTCGATCCATGTGAAAAGATGTTCTGATGTTGAACATGGAAAGACATCGCCTGATTACCATTCAATGATGTAAACTGTTAATAGGCGTGAGAGGAATCACCAATGATGATGACGACCCTTAAGGTACTGTAGTACAATTCACGTTGTACGAATACATGAGTTGATGTCGAACACCACACAAAGTCTTTCGGTCGAAGGCCATTAGTGTAAACCTATCACCGAAAGTGAGAAACTTGCCATTGAGGCATGCAAGCTTCAAAGTACTGGAATTGTTGTCCCTAGGTCAGCTTCTTGGATAATGCGCTAATGTCGAGAAGAAGCGACCCGTCGTAGGAGGGCATTAATGGATCCCACATCTACGACACGAAACCAAGCAAATCATTTTTTGGAGGTGAAACGATCTGATGATACAATTCTCACGGTGGTGGTCATGAAAGAATGAAGCGTGAAGGTATTGTAGCGGATGAGACACAAGCTGGGTAGGTGAATTCTCTGAGCAACTTCTCTTGAACATATCGGCGACACTGAAATGGCTTGGTAGCATTAACCCCAAAAGTGGATGGTACGGTGGACCAATGGTGATATGACCGGTGAACGGAATAACCCAACCTGACTCAATCATGGTGATGGAGTGAAAGTGTCATGTTCAAGAGCATCCTGCTACCAATAAAGTTCCATCAAGTTTTCTTCCCAATTTTCCCCAGTCATTTCTGACCAATACCTCTTTATTTTTTTCAAGCTTAAGGAGGATAACATATGCTTGTTCTATAATTTTCCCTTCGGGAAAACCCGTCGCTATGTTTTAACGAGCCTAGCGACAGTGAAACTCACTCTTGTCTGAATGGACAAGCTTGTCGCTATTGTTTAACGAGTTTAACGACAAGGATAACTCGGTCCTTTTCAATTTTAGAGAGTCTGAAAAGAGACGGAAAGAAGACTCCAATATTCCTTTTTCATAACATAATCCCTTAAGTCTGAAAAAGTATAAAACAATGCGAAAGGGATGACTTTTTGATAATTTTAACGAGCCGAACAAGACAAACACTTGATCTTTTTGTGTAATAATTGCTGAAGTCCAAAAAGATTAAAATCTAGAGGAGGGATAGCACTTCCAATCACTTTAACAAGCTGGAGAGGCCAATCGCTCGACAATATTTTCATATTTTACGAGTCAGATGAAAAGAGCTTAAAGGAGACTCGTTTCTTGAGGAACGAGTGATGTTTTCAGATAGTAGCTGGTTCCAGGTAAGGTTTGGAACTTTCCAATCACGGAAGTGTAAAAGGGTGGCTAATAGGATCACTCGTTGTAGCTGTTCCTCAAAAGGGGTAAACAATCAAATGCAGGTGAATGATTGGCAAAAATAGAGTGGAGGTGATGGTAAGAACACGACCAAGGCTCAAAAGCTGATGATAATGCATTCACAATGGTTATTTACCGGAGGTGGGTTCGTTTTTTAATGAGCTTAAACTCTCGTGGAACATATTCTCATTGCTAGGTTTAATTTTTAACGAGCTTGAACTTCACGTAAAACTGCTCGTGCCAGTCGTATAATAAGGATGTCTCATCGATAGGTTCATTTTTTAGGGAGCTTGCACCATTCAAAATTATGCTCCGACTCCTTTTATTATGTAAGCTAGGAACGACCTATCCTACGAGTTTAAAGGGTTAAGAACCTACAAACTAAGAAAATAAATGGTCGCTTTTCACTTTCATGCAAAAAGTTTGCATGCCCCCAGGTATAGCAAAGTAGAGTTTCCAAGGTTACCCCTCAATTTGCAGACAAAATACTTGTTCTATTAGGGAAGGCCTACCTTTCTAGGTTACCCTTCAATTTGCAGATAAAACATTTGTTCTATCGGGAAAGGCCTACCTTCTAACAGAGGTAATTTATTCCGGTCTAATCCCATTTTCCTAAATGGACAGGTGTGTCAGAATAGTCATATATCCTCTGTGGAAACCTACCCTATACCTAAAGTTTTCCTGCCGAAGCAGGCCAGGGTGCATGCCCCCTAGATTTCAGTCTTAACCACCGAATCACTCGCGTTCATCAGGTGGATGGCCTGGAGATTGATGAAACATTCCTTGTGCAAAAAGACCTGTTAGGGATGGCATTTGACTATTAGCTATGTGTGAACTGGGGAATGAAAGCTGGTCTACGAGATGGACCACTATGCCTTCATGCGGAAAACAAATTACTCAAAAGAGTGAGGAGACGATGGCTCCCATGCTATAAATGTAGTCGCGCCCAAGGAGTAGATTGTAATCTAAAGGTCCTTGGACTACCATTACATTCAGATAAACGGTTTTCCTTCTCAAAGTTATAGGCAAATTTGGAAGGATCCCTAACGGTCGACTGGTTCCTTTATCGAAGCCTATCAGATATCGCATCTCAGGCAAAAGCGATGGCGAACCAAGTGCTTTCCAAGCAGTTGAGGAAAGGATACTCACAGAAGCCCCTTCATCTATGATGGTACCAACCATGACCATTTTGTAAGTTTGCACTATGATTCGAAATGGTACATTAGATGGTAAACGAGGTCTGCCTAGTAGATTCCAATCGAAGGAAATGACTAGGTTTCTTGGAGGTGGGACCGAATAAATGGCCGGATACAACTCCGACGAATTTCCTTCTTGTGGTAAAGGAATGGGTAGATTGCCCCCATGTTCATCGGAGTCCGTGTTTATGAAAAGAATTTGAACAGTGTCATTTTCATTCTCTTCGGTGACTGTATCATCTGAAGGTAAATCTTCTGAAGTCAAGATGGGATCGACTGCCATCTCGACCTATTGACTTTGGTTCGATGTGGACTCAGAGGGTTTATCTTCAATGATAGGTGCTTTGACTGACTCCAAATGTGGGTCAGTCAGATTTTCAACTAGCAATGGATTTGGCAAGAGTTTCTTGTACCCAAGAGGGAGTCACTGCGGTGATGCAGTACGATTATCCAAGATTCTTTTAGCTTTGTCCAGGAAGGGACAGCGGTGAAGGGCATGATCACCTTCACACAGCCTACAGGGAAATTTAGATTTCCCTTTTTTTCCAGTGACTTCGCTTTCACTAGTTGACGGTGTACTTTCAACATGATCGTCAGAGGTTGGTGACACCAGATTGTGCAAGCGGGGAGACCAGTCCCTTGGGGTCCGTGGGATGCAAGGATAATCTCGGTGATAGTGGTCTCCTTTGCACATGACACATGGAGATTTAGGTTTGGACGGTGCAGTGTGTGGATTTTCGCTAGACGATGCACGATTTCCCCTTTTTGTCGTTGGCTCCTTCTTCTTTTTCTCCTTCCCCTTCTTCTTCTTCTCAGTTACTTGGTTTTTAGTTTTACTATCTTTACCAAGCGAAGAGGAAGAAGGAGAGGGAGAGACAAATGAAGTAGAAGGTTGGGGGGAACTCTAGTATCATCTAGTTGCTAATTCGATTGTTCAGGAATCACGGTGCTCTGAATGACAGAGGTCGAGAAAAGCCATACCGGCAAGCCAATTGTCAGTCCTGGAAGGGACAATGTGTCCATATGAGGTGCACCAACATCTCCCCAAGAGGAGAAAGGACTAGGATTTCCCCCAAGGGGAAATCCTTGGTTGGTGGACTCCATTTTCTCAACCTAAGACCAATGAGGGAACAGTGACGTTATTTTGATTAAAATAAATTTTAGACGCTTTGACACAACTTGATTTTTCAATTTTTAAGAGTCAAGAAAAAGATAAAGATGACTCTAGTCGCCTTCGATTTTTAATGAGCCTGAAGTGACAAGTGCTCAGATGGAAATTTTACTTTAATGAGTTTGAAAAGGAACGAAAGAGACTGCTCTAGAAATCTAGACAGAGGGATTACCAAACCAATCGCAAAACTGTAGAATACTTTTTACGGTATGTCAGTCAATCTTCTCGAATGCTATGTTCAGTGCATTGTGATCGATAGGGTGGTAGACACGGATTCCTAACAATAAAGGATATAGCCTATTGTGGTCTCCCAATATATACTCGACGGTACATGGGAGCACAAATATGTATTGGCACTTATCGTCTCAAAGAGGAGGAATCACCCAACCTACGATGAAAGCAACAGTTACCAGGCTTTGCGACGGCAGAATACATCTCTAGCCTAGACTTCTAGATGTTGTGCGTTAGGTTCCAAAGCATTTTTATGTTCATTAAATTTATTTTACAGTTGATCTTTCTTAAGAAATTTTCCTTTCAGGTTCACCGCGTGATGTAGATATACAATTCCTAAAATGAAATCTAAGATGATAAACAGTCGTTTAATCTTCTTTTTGCAATGAAAATCCTAGCTACTAAGGAAAAGAGAAATGAAATCTTTTCAACATAGAGCAGAGAGCAAACACTAGATGCATTGTCCTAAATTAAAATCAACAAGAAATCTAAATGCAAATGCACATGCATGTATTTGTTTTTCCACTTTCTTAATGTGTGAATGGAAAAAAGAATGCTAAGTACAAATCTGAATTATTTCTTCTTTCAAAGCGACAGTACTAACGATTTTCTTCTCAAAAAATGACAGGAAGGCAAGACGACACTTTGCGATTTTGAATTGAAAACTGCTTTCGACACTTGAAATAGTTATAAATTCAGATCAAATACAAGAGTAACAATATAATCAACTATCAAGAACAATGAGATTCTTTTCTTTGACTGAAAACGACACTTGCGACACTTCCAAATCAAAAGACGACAGTTCGATTAAGCTACTTCTTTGTAAAAGAGAACTGTAAATGGCACACAATACATAAAAAACATTTACAATTCTTTGTACAAGAGAGGTTGGATGATGCAAAAAATGGGGTTTCTACAATGGTCTACTGATCATAGACAGCAAAACTCCTGAATAAAACTAAAGACAGTGGAGAAAAAACCAAAATCTGCAGGCAGATCTAGTCTTATCTGATCATCGCACCTGTAACACAGGGAAACAGGGATGCATCCCACCTACTGCACACGGGAGGTGCGATGCATCCAGATTGCCAAGAAGACAAGGCGCGATGATCCAGGGATGAGACTTTAACTTGGTTTTTGGTCACAACTTGCAATTTAGTCCAGGGATTTAGGCCGAGCAAATGATAGTCAGTAACTACAAAGTATAGGGCTGATCTAATGAGGTTACTCAAGCTACCTCTAGGGAACTTAGGATGTTTGCAAGTCAATTGTCCAGTTCATAAACAAACCTAGAGATTGACTAAAGCAGCGTTGATCTACTTTGCACTTGCATAGCAAATGCAGTTCAAAGGCTAGCTAGCTTGACTTCAGCCTCTGTCTATGGTTTATGAATCAAACAAATAGAGACAAGCAATCAAACTAATCATTCCCCAGTGGAGTCGCCATTTTGTTACTGGGAAATCTAGTGTCTATTCAAAACTGCTAGTCCCACTAAGACAGGTAGCTATCTTAGAAACAAACAAATTAAAGTTACTTGCTTTTCCTTTACGAGAGAGAGACGGGAAAGAAGCAGAGAGTACCAACCTCAGTCTTCCGCTTGGCTCCTTGCTTGTTTCCTTTCCCCTTTGACAAAATCTCACCACTACTTCCTTACTTGTCCAGCTTCAAAGAGCACCTGTAGATTCACAACAGCATAATACCATCAAAGCATAGAGATCTTTCACTGTAAACAATATAGGATCAAATATATATTGACCATACAAATGCATATATCAACACAATATTAAGAGATACACAAGAATATGGAGGAAAACTCAAATATATTTATTAGTAAAAGTAGTAGAAGAGAGGATTACAACCACTTGGTATGACCCAGCGCCATCCTCCCAGCCTGAAAGCCCTCTTCACCTTACACAAAGCAAGATCACCCAAAAAAGTCTTCAAAGAGAAACCGGCAGCACCTCTTTGGAAATTACCAAATTCCAACCTTTAGATCTCTTGGATGAGGGATCCATTTATAGATATTTGCAGTGGGGTGAGTCAGCTTCTGGGATTTTTATTAGTTTCATCTCTCTGATAGTTCTTGCTTCCACATGGATATTTTAGATCTCTTACTCATCCCTGGGCGAACTCAGAGAGGCAAGTGTCAAATGAGCAGCTTCTAGAATATTCTCTGGGTTTCCACCTAGCAAACTGCTTGTGCCATTTGTCTGCTCTCACTCATCGCACCCTATAGAAGGGATTTCCAGTATGCATCGCAATTTTTGCATGTGGCAGGTGAGATGCATCGCACCTTTAGCACTGGGCAATCTGTATGGTCCTGCTTTGACCAGTTCTGAGTAGCTTTTCATGGAGAACTTCTGGGAGATGATGTAATCAACTGACATTGCTCCTTTAGGGTATGAAACAACACTTTAAGGGACTTAGAAGCCCTTGGTTTATGGACATATGTGATTGGGGTTGCAGTGCCCAAATATGTCTCTAACAATAAACCTAGAGAGCATTCCAATAGCAAACAATATGTCTCGTTTGGTAGTAGTTAGGTAGTTGAGACTTCCTACAAGCTGTCTATACTTTGTTGCATCCTCAAATTCTTTTCCTTCAAGAGATGTGAGCTTTAAGTTTTGTTCCATTGCAGTAGTAAGAGGATTGCATTCTGTCATGCCAAACCTATTCAACATATCTCCAATGTACTTCTTTTGAGAAAGAAATATGGACTTCAGATGTTGACTTACTTCAATACCAAGATAATAATGAACATAACCCAAATCAGGCATTTCAAAACTTTTCCCCAATTCCTTCTTTATGCATGCAATGTAGCTTTCATTGTTCCCTGTCATCAAAATATCATCTACATATACCACAAGATATACAACTGTTTTGCCAACTTTCTTGACAAATAAAGTTGCATCGTCAAGATCATAATGTTTGAAATTGAGTTTCAGAAGATGCTCAGTTAGTTTTTCATACCAAGCTCACAGTGCTTGTTTGAGGCCATACAAGGATTTCACAAGTTTTCATACTTTATGTTCATGTCCTTTCACAGCAAATCCTCCAGGTTGGGTGTTTCAGGGAAAACTAGTGTCGATTCGAACTGCTAGTCCCACTAAGACGGGTAGCTATCTTAGAAACAAACAATGAAAGCTTTTCAAGAGTTCCTTTAAGTGTGATAGATGGAAGAGAAGAATAGAGGACCAACCTGGATCCTTCGCTTTGATCCTAGCTTGATTTCTCATGCCCTTGATAGAATTTTCCACTCCTATCCTACTTGTCCCGCTTCAAAGAGTACCTGTAGACTCAAAGTAACAGCAAACTATCAAAGCATATCTATCTAAAACATCATAACCAATATTGAATCAGAAACACATTGACCATAAAATTGCATTCATAAACAATAAGATTCACAAATACAAGATCATATTGAGGAAAACTCAAAGAACTTTATTAATAGTAATGTAAGAGAGGATTACAACCCATCTGTCTGATCCAGCATCATCCTCCTAGTTGTAGAAGCCCTCTTCACCTCATGAACAAGTAAATCACCCAACAATGCAATGTCTCTTCTCAAGAAACCAACAACATTTCCTTACAAAATAAAAAATTCCAGCCTCTAGATCTCTCAGATGAGTAATCCATTTATAGATGTCTTGCAAGGGTGTGAGTCAGCTCTGGGTTATTAGTGTCATTTCACTGATAGTTATTGGTTCCACTTGCAGATTTCATGATCTCTTACTCATCCCTGGGCGAACTCAGAGAGGCAAGTGTCATAGGAGAAGTTTTTGGAAGATTCCATGATCATCCACCTTGCAAACTATCTCTGCCATTTGTCTATTCTCGCTCATCGCACCCCACAGAAGGCCATTTCAGTATGCATCACACCTGGCCAATTAGGCAGTCAGTATGAATCTCACCTTGTCCATGGAGCAGCCTGTATGGTCCAGTTTTGGCCAATTCTGAGTAGTTTTTCAGGTGGAACTTCTGGGAGATGATGTAATCAGCTGACCATGATCCTTTAACGAACGAAGCAACACTTTTAGGGACTTGAGGAGTCCTTAGTTTATGGACATATGAGTTTGGATTACAGTGCCCAAATATGTCTATAACAGATGCCCCCTATGCATGAGGTCATAAATCTTCTGATGTCGGATGAAATGCTTTATTCATGAGGATCTGGGGTATTCAAACTAAAAGGTGACCTATATAAGATACAATAAAATACATCATCATCATATTATTTTCATGATCTAGCTGAGGCGGGCATTCCCATGCTCAAATTTATAAATTCATTTTCATGTACATAGGACAAACAATCGTTTGTTGTTGTAGACTTGCGATTCTTCACATGAAGAGTCATCTTCCCTGGCTAGATGACCATCTGTGCAGCTTCTGTGTACAATTGATATCTTTATTTTCCTGAATATATCACAGCTCAGATGGATGAAACTAGATTCTGGGTCTTCAAAACTTGTACAATCTTCGCCCGATGTACAAGTCGATCCATGTGAAAAGATGTTCTGAAGTTGAACATGGAAAGACATCGCTTGATTACTAGCCAATGATGTAAGCTGTTAACAGATGCGAGAGGAATCACCGATAATGATGTTTACCCTCAAGGTACTACAATACAATTCACGTGGTGTGAATACATGAGCTAATGTTGAATGCCACGCAAAGTCTTTCAGTCGAAGGTCATTGAAGTAAACCTGTCGCCGGAAGTGAGAAACTTGCCATTGAGGCATGCAAGCTTCAAAGTACTGAAGGGGTTGTTTCTAAGTTAACTTCTTGGATAATGCGTTGATGTCAACAAGAAGTGACCTATCGTAGGAGGGCTTTGATGTATCCCACATCTATGATGCGAAACAGAGAAAATGATTTTTGTGGAGGTGAAAACGATTTGACGATATGAGGCTCAAGAATGGCGGTCATGAAAAATGAAGCATGGATGTAATGCAGTGGATGAGGTGTTTGCTGGATGGTGAATTCTCTGAATGAATTCTCTTGAACATATTCGCAACACTGATATGGATTAGTAGTGTTAACCCCATGGATGCAATTGCAGACCAATGTTGACGATGAACGGAAACCCAACCCAACTCAATCGCGGTGATGGAGTGAAAGTGTCATGTTCAAGAGTGACTTGCTACCAATAGAGTTCTTCAATTTTTCTTCCCATTTTTCCCCAGTCATTGCTGACCAATACCTCTTTATTTTTGACAAGCTTGAGGAGGATAACATATGCTTGGTCTGTAATTTTCCCTTTGGGCAAACCTGTCGCTTTGTGTTTAGCGAGCCTAGTATCAGTGAGACTCATTCTTGTCTGGGTGGATAAGTTTGTCGCTATTGTTTTAACAAGTTTAACGAAAAATATAACTCGGTCCTTTTCTTGTTTAGAGAGTCTAAAAACAGATGAAAAGGAGACTCCAACAGTCCTTTTTCGTGGCATAATCCCTTAAGTCTGAAAAAGTGTAAAATAATATGAAAGGGATGACTTTTTGATAGTTTTAGCGAGCCGACAAAGACAAGCGCTCAATCTTTCTATTTAATAATCCTTGAAGTAGAAAAAGATTATAATATATGAGAGGGATAGCATTCCCGTTATTTTAATGAGCTGGGAAGGCTAATAGCTCGACGATCTTTTTATATTTAACTAGTCTAAAAAGAGTTTAAAAGAGGCTCGTTTTTTAGGAACGAGTGATATTTCTAGGTAGTAGCTGGTTCCAGGTAAGTTTGGAACTTCTCAAAACATGCCAGTGTGAAGAGGGTGGCAATCAGAATCACTCATCGCAGATGTTCCTCAAAAGGGTAAACAATCAAGTGGAAGCGTATGGTCGACCGAATGAAATGGAGGTGATGGAAGGAACACAACCAAAGCAAAAGGGCAGATAGCAAAGCGATCACAAAAGGTTATTTACCAAAGGCAGGTTTATTTTTTAATGAGCTTGAACCTGTGCCAACATGTGCTTAGTGCAAGTTGATTTTTTAACGAGCTTGAACCTTGTGGGAACATTGCTCTTATTCCTTTTTATGTAAGCTAGGAATGACCAAAATATAAAGCTAAAAAGCTAAAAAATGAAATTGGTCATTTTTTCGGTTTGCATGGCCCCAGCATAAAAAAAAGTCTTCAACAACCATATGGAAAAACACTTCCTTCACTTTGTCTGCCAAATAGACAAAGGTGAAAGGTCACTCAGACCGATCACATAATTTATAGGGCAACTTATCTCTACAGATGGGTTTGTCCACAAAATAGACAAGGGTGCATGCCCCCTAAGCTTCGTTACATTCACCATACTACTCGCGGTAATTAGGTGGATGGAATGAAGGTTCCTTTACGAGATCAAGAGAATGAATTGACTTGGAACTTTGCTCAGCCTTGTTTCATTTTTTTTTAACGAGGTTGACACCAGTCAAACTATCCTCTAGAAACCTTTGATCACAACTCATAAGGGGTCATGAAGGAAAGATCTGGTTCCAATGCCCCCAGTACATATTGTAAAACATCACTTAATTGAGTCGTGTCAGTCGGATTTTCAACTATGAAAACCTCGCTGTGATCGACACTATCAAAATGGTCAGAGTCCTTCTTAATCTTTAATGATGTAGAAGATATCATATGACAGTTTTCCACTGTGGCCACTTCCACCAGATTAGTTGGAGGCGGGAGGGAAAAAGTACCCATTAAGGATGAGTGTTTTAGGAGACCTACTCCGACATGTTGAAGCAATTGAGAGCTTCCATGGATCAATGGAATGCTTCCAGTAGTTTGTGAATTGTTGGGGAAAAAGGCTAGTTGGTCAATGATTGTAATTCCACCTTGGAAGGGAAATGCAATCTTTCTAACATATGTTGACACAACAGTAGCCATAACATAAATCCAGGGCCTACCCAGTGGGATGTTGTAGTCAAGGTTCCCATCAATGACCTCGACTTCAATTTCTACTATCTTGCCGCCTAGTTCGATTTTCAAGTTACTTAATATCCCATATGGCATGTATGTTCTTCCATCGAATGCTTTTAATGTTGTTGATGATCATGACAAGGGTGGAGAGCCCAAAGTTTTCCAGCAACTCATTGACATAATACAGGTGGATGCCCCCTCATCAATGATTGTTTGATGAACAGTTTTGTTGAGGGCTTTTACCTGTATGAGGAAAGCGAGTTGTGCTAGTAACTGAGGTTCGTATCCTTTATGATTAAAGGCCACTAGATTGGAATCAACTTGATCAATCCCACCTATCACTGATAACAAAGCATGTTTTTGGGAGGGGAAATTCTGCAATACTGCAAGTGTCGACACAACGGATGGCGATTAGGCTAGATCCTCCACTATATTATAATTATGTTCTACTCGAGCACAAGGATTAAACGTCGATTTATGTACTACTCCGTTAGGCAGTTTTATTGTTAATTTAGGAATGATTGGTGGAACAACTTCTGGCGAAGTTGTTGTAGAACTACTGGGTTGATTTGTATCCTTGCTGTTCGATGATTGTGGATTTCCATAATCTTTATTCATTGTTGATATCAAAACATCATTTTGCTGTTTTGAGATGGATAGCATAAGCACTTGGGATGGGGAAGCATGATCGATAGCAACCATGTTTGTTTCTGGGCTTGGAAACGGATTAGTCAACACTGCTAGGGTTCTTAACATTTTTAAAAATTTCATAACCTCAACTTTATGTGGACAATCTTTCATGAAATGCTCATCGTTGCATATGTAACATGGATAACGAGGTTTCTTTTGCTCAATTGGGTTTTGAGAAGATTTTTTAGGAGGTGAATCTTCCTGTTTCTTCTTTTTGTTTTTCCCTTTCTTCTTGCCCCTTGCTTGCTTTGGATTTTTGCCCTTGTCAGTTGACACAGCATTGACCTCTGAGGTGAGAGGTTCTTCATCTGCTTTTTGACTAGAAACCATACGGGCTTTCTTAGATGTAGCCTTTGTAGTTTCCGTGCTTGTCGTACCTATCACACCATCACTTGCATGAGAGTCATTGTTTGATTTAGGAGGAGGAGGAACGGAAGATTCTGGTCTAGGAGCATCAGGAATTTTGTCGTAGAGCATGCCAGACTGAGTATAGATCAACTCTAAATATTGCGCATGACTAATGACTTTCTCTTCAGTGACAACTCCTCCCTTAGCCACATCCTCTGTAATAGAGGGTAAAAATGACTTTATAAACCATTCAACTAAAAGCTGATCAGGAACGTACGTCTTCACCATTCTTCGACGACATCGCCACTCATGAATATGATCAGATATGTGAGTGGCTGTCGTTTCTTTAAAGTTGGTAAGGAGTTCCGTCCCTGTTTCGTACCTTATGGGTAACTGAAAATGGGTTAAAAAGGTAGTGGCAAGGGTGCTGAAGTTATCAAATGAAGCTCTAGGAAATTCTATATACCATTTAGCTGTCGGACTAGTTAACATTCGTTGAAAAAGGTGAAGCCTAATCGAATCATCATTCAGGGTGTTGGATGAACACCACAAATGGAATGTCATTACATGATTCGATGGATCTTCACCTGGATTTCCATTGAATTTAGGAATATCAGAGGGAAGTTTATGAGGAATCGCAGGCCACCAAGGGGTGTAAGCAATTGGATCATTTGTCAAATGGTTTAGATCTGGTAATTCTAGCATTGCTACAAAGGGCAACTGTTGATTTAGGTTAGGCAAAGCATACCCAGGATAAGATGGAATCACCTGAGCGATAGGTCTTTGCATACTAGCATAATTTATTTGATGCTGGTAACTTTGATAAGGTTGATGGGCATAACCATTATAGTATGATTGTTGATAATCGCTTTGGAAATGTGATTGCCCATTACATACAAAGACTTGTTGGTCAGGCCCTTGGTATGATTCCTGGAATTGCAGTTGTTGGTATTGAACCAGCCATGGTTTTTGGACCATTTGCTGTTGCCCAATATTAGATGATTGACCAAGATGAGGAGTCATAGTACCTGTTTGAGCCTGAGTCGCTTCAGATAAGGAGGCACTAACCTGATGTTGTCATTGAATCGCTAAGATGAGAGGCTGTTGTATTGCAACCTAAGAAACTTGAGGTCGACATACAACAGATAGTGCTTGTACTTGCGATACAGTCACAATTGCAGGTGCAGTGGGAATATTCGACATAGGATGGACTGGTTGCATTGAATATACAACCCTTGGTTGTTGAGGCAGTATTGTTAGCCAACCGCTGGATGTAATTCCAGTTTGACCTGAACCTTGTTGTAAACCCTCATATAGTTGTTCTCCTAGAGGGAACAATGAAAAGGCATACTGCCCCACATATGGTGGAAATCCAGTACTTAAAGGGTAGATTGGCCTTTGAAGACACATCGGATCGACTTGTTGAGTTTCAACATAAGAAATACTAGATGAGAATCAAGATGAAGAAATAGGAACTAACCAGGTCATCGAAATAGTCCCTGATTGGACTCCGGCTTGTTGTTGATAACTCGCCGGGACAGATGGTATACCAACAACCATTGTAGGAATAGCAGCAAGAATCTTTGCCATAACCGTTTCTGTTGACACAGTCCTAGATGTTGATGGTTGTTCAGACATGTTTAGTCTATCCAAACTATTTCCTAGCGATTCGACAGGAAGTTGAAATGAAAAAGAACTAACTTCTGTAGTAGAAGGATGTAAGTGGGTACCAGTTCCAAAGTGCACTGGAGTACTAGGTGGAAGATCCTCCACTATCTCTTCTATGACAATCAATCCAGGTGGAAGAGGTAGACCGTCAGGTCCGTAAAATATTTCTGGAGCCGAAGAATGTGTAGCTTCTGCAGTGACAGATACTCGAGGGGTGACACCTTCTGAATTCTAGAATTCAACTTCCAGATATTTAGGTAAGTGAACTTCAGTTTCTTGATCAGTCCTAGGTAGAACTGCTTCAGGAATAGAGGTGCCTACTGTTACACTAGGATTAGTTCTAATGTCCTCTTGTAACTGCGGAAATTCTTTTGTGAAGGTAGATGTACCAAAGATAATTGGACTAACTGTAGTCTCTGACGATGTTGAAACGCAAGTTTCAAATAAATCAAGTGAATTGGACTCAGTTAAATGAGAACGCTTTGCCTGAGATGGTTTCATTTCCAGGGTCAAAGACGGTTGACTCGCTAGTCTCCGCGAACGACGGGGTTTTGATTGACTTTTTTCCACAATTGCGGATTAATTAAGGGGAAAAATTTTATTCCGATTTAAATGAATTTTAAGACACTTTGACGCAACTTGCTTTTTCAATTTTTAAGAGTCGAGGAAAAGCTAAAGGTGACTCTAGTCACCTTCGATTTTTAATGAGCTTGAAGTGACAAGTGCTTAGATGGACCTTTTCTTTTAAGGAGTCGAAAAAGAACGAAAGTGACTGCTCTAGAAGTCTAGCTAGAGGGTTTACCAAATCAATCGTAAAACAGAAAAATACACCTTGGTGATAAATGATAGAGAAATTACCAAGGACTTATGTATGGCAGTTAATCTTCCCGAATGCTGTGTTCAGTGCATTACGATCGATAGGGCGGCAGACACAGCTTCCTAAAGATAAAGGATGGTAGCCTATTCTGGTCTCCCAATATATACGCGAGGGTACAGGGAGCACAAGTCTATACAGGTGCTTGTTGTAGCAAAGAGGAGGAATCACCCAACCTACGATGAAAATTACCAGGTTTTACGACGCCATAACACGTCTCTAGCCTAGACTTCTAAATGTGTCGCGTTAGATTCCAAACTGTTTTTATGTTCATTGAGGTTTATTTTATGGTTGATCTTTCTTAGAATTTTGTCTTTCAAGGTTCACCGCATGATGTAGATGTGAAATTCCTAAATATGTAATCTAAAATGATAAATAGTCGTTTATTTTCTTTTAGCAATGAAAATCCTAGCTACAAAGGAAAGAAGATAACGATTTTTCTTTCAACAGAAAGCATAGAGCACACACTAAATTCACTTTCCTAAATCAAATTTCGCAAGCAGTCAAAATGCAAATGCACATGCATGTATTTGTTTTCTGCTTTCTTAATGTGTGAATGACAAAAAGAATGCTAAGTACAGATCTGAACTAGTTTCTTTCAAAGTGACAGTACTAACAAATTTATTTTTTTGAAATGAAAGGAAGATTAAGACGACACTTTTCGATTTTGAATTTAAAATTGTTTTTGACACTTGAAATACTAATAATTTCAAAATCAAGTACAATGACAAAAGTACAATAAACCTTTCTAGAAGAGGAAGACTTTACGACACTCTTCTTTTGATTCAGAATGACAATTATGACACTTGCATCAAAAACGACAGTTCGATTAGGCTACTCTCGACAAAGGAGGATTGCAAATGATCGACAAGTACACAAAAAAATTTACAATTCTTGACTGATGGAGGCTGAAATAATGTGAAGGAAGATGGTTACAGCAAGAAGCTATTGATCATGAACAACAAAACTACTGAATAACGCTGGAAACAGAGAGAAAAAACCAAATTTCAGAGAAGAAAACACAGTTTACTCAATCATCGCACCTGTAACATAGGGAAACAGGAATGCATCTCACTTGCAACACATGGGAGGTGCGATGAATCTAGTTTGCATAACTACAGACAGTGCGATGGGCTAGGGAGCGAAAATGAGCTTGGTTTTTGCTCAAAACTTGCAGCTAAGTTCAGTGATTTAGGCTGAGTAATGATGTACAGTAAACACAAAGCATAAGGGTAGGATCCGATGAAGTTCTAAGCTACCACAAGGGCACTTAAGATTCTTTGTAAGTCAGATGTTTAGTTCATAAAACAACCCGTTGATAGACTGAAGCAGCGTTTATCTACTTCGCAATTGCATAGCAAAGGCATTTCAAAGGATATCTGGCTTAACTTTAGGCTTTTTCTGTAGTTTATAAAGAAAACAATAAACAAAAAAAAACAAACTATTCGTTCCCCAGTGGAGTCGCCATTTTGTTTTAGGGAAAATTAGTGTCGATTTGAACTACTAGTCCCACTAAGATGGGTTGCTATCTTAGAAACAAACAATGAAAGCTTTTCAAAAGTTCCTTTAAGTGTGATAAATCGAAGAGAAGAATAGAGGACCAACCTGGATCCTTTGCTTTGATCCTAGCTTGATTTCTCATTCCCGTGATAGAATTTTCCACTCCTCTCCTACTTGTCCTGCTTCAAAGAGTACCTGTAGAGTCAAAGTAATAGAAAACTATCAAAGCATATCTATCTAAAACATCATAACCAATATGCAATCAGAAACACATTGACCATACAATTGCATTCATAAACAATAAGATTCACAAATACAAAATCATATGGAGGAAAATCAAAGAAATTTATTAATAGTAATGTAAGAGAGGATTACAACCCAGCTATTTGATCCAGCATCATCCTCCCAGTTGTAGAAGCCCTCTTCACCTCATGAACAAGTAAATCACCCAACAATGCAATGTCTCTTCTCAAGAAACCAACAGCATTTCCTTACAAAATACAAAATTCCAGCCTCTAGATTTCTCAGATGAGTGTTCCATTTATAGATGTCTTGCAAGGGTGTGAGTCAGCTCTGGGTTTTTGATTAGTGTCATTTCACTGATAGTTCTTGGTTCCACTTGGAGATTTCATGATCTGTTACTCATCCCTGGGCGAATTCAGAGAGGAAAGTGTCATAGGAGAAGTTTCTAGAAGATTCCATGATCATCCACCATGCAAACTGTCTCTACCATTTGTCTATTCTTGCTCATCGCACCCCATAGAAGGATATTTCAGTATGCATCGCACCTGGCCAGTTAGGCAGTCAGTATGCGTCACAGCTTGTCCATGGAGCAGCTTGTATGGTCTAGTTTTGGCCAGTTCTGAGTAGTTTTTCAGGTGGAATTTCTGGGAAATGATGTAATCAGCTGACCATGATCCTTTAGCGTATGAAGCAACACTTTTAGGGACTTGAGGAGTCCTTATTTTATGGACATATGAGTTTGGTGTTGCAGTGCCCAAATATTTCTATAACACTAGGACATAAAAACATTCTCTTTTAGATCTCCATTCAAGAAAGTAGTTTTTGCATCCATTTGATGGACTTTCCAACCGTTCTGAGCTGCTAGGGAAAAGAGTGTCCGTATGGTAGCCCATTTTGCTGTGGGGCAAAAGTCTCCTCATAATCAACCCCTTCCTTTTGTGCAAAACCTTTTTCCACAAGCCCGACTTTGTGCTTGTCAAGTGAACCATCAGCTTTATACTTGTTCTTGTAGACCCACTTGCAGCAAATTGGTTTGGTTCCTAATGGAGGATCAACCAGCTTCCAAGTGCCATTCCTTATGAGGGCATCATACTCCTTTTGCATTGTTTCTTTCCATTCATTATGAGAAGCAGCTTCTTTGAAGGAAGTTGGTTCAAAATCTGTAGACAAGTTCAATTCAAAATCATAAGAAACATCCATATCAACAGGTGAGTTAGAGTCATCTACATCACCTCCATTTTGTCGGTTTGAATTTCTAGTTCCTGTCCTCCCAACCTCATCAGGATGAACACTTTCAAGTGTCTTTGTCAGCCACTTTGGGGGACATTTCTCAGATGGTCCAGGCTAATTTGTTGATTGAGTTGGGACTGAATCAAGATTGAGTCTCCCAATTCTATCAATGACATCACTCAAAGCATCATCCGTTGTTGGAGTTTCATGCAGGGGAGAGAGTTCTTCAGAAGAAGATTCCACATGTTGATCTAGTATAGGAATCCCCTCTTCAAGATGTGGAATCTAATTATCAAATTCTTGACATGATTTTGCATTTTTGAATCTATCCAAGTGATCAAGTTGCCGCTCAACAACATTGTCAGTTTTGGATGATTCAAGAAAAATTACATCTCTAGATACAACAAAATTTTTATTGACTTCATCATAGAGATGATATGCTTTGGAGGTGTTTGAATACCCCAAGAAGATACACTTATGACTTCTTGCACCAAGTATATTTCTATGTACCTTTGGTATCATGGCATAACAGGTGGAACCAAAGACCCTAAGATGCTTTACCGAAGGAATGTGCCCATACCACATTTCATAGGCAGTCTTGTCTCTAATAGCATTAGATGGACATCTATTCTTTATATATGTAGCACATAGAACAACATCAACCCAAAACATTATTTTTACATTTTTTAAGAAGAGCATGGAGCGTACCATATTTAAGATTGTCATATTCATTCTTTCAGCTACACCATTCTGTTGGGGATTATAAGGTACGGTCATTCGATGTTTGATCCCATATTGGCAAAGATAGTTTTCAAATTCATTTGATGTGTATTATTTTCCATTGTCAGTGCAAATATACCCAATATGAGATTGTGCATCATTTTCAATCCATTTATGAAAGTTCTTGAATGTTTGAAAAGCATCAGATTTGTTCTTCAATAAATAAACCCAACACATTCTGGTGTAGTCATCAATAAATGTCATCATATATTTATTTCCATTTGCAGAAGGAATAGGCATTGGACCACATAAATATGAATGAATGAGTTTAAGTTTTCTATGTGCTCTTGAATGTGAATCATGGAAAGACTGTTTGCTATCCTTTCCTAGAATGCAAGCATCACATTGCTTAAATTTCCTAGGAATTGTAGGCAAAACAGCAACACCATTTTTCTTCAACAAGCGGATGCCGTCATAGATCAAATGTCCAAATCTAGCATGCCATAATAAACTTGATGGAAGAGTTCCTTCTTCATAATGATAATTGTATGAGAAATGTTGTGCACGAGAAGAGGTACCTTGCAGCTTGAGAAGCCTTTCTTCTTCTATTCCCCTCATGACAAGTGAGTAGTCAGATGCTTTTATCACCTCAATCTTGCCATCAAACATATGTGTTGACACCTAATCCTTGTGATTGGGTGAATATATGTAAATAGAAAAATAAGAAATATGAACAGTCATCGAGAGATGAACTGAAAAATCTCTCCGTCATGTATATAATGAAGACCTACCTGATGGAATAGAACACACAAATCATTTTTGCCTTATGGAGTTACTGCCTGGCCTGACATGGTATCAGAGCCAGCTCCTCCTTTTTTTAGCTCTTATGTCCCTTGTAACTCCCTAGTCTGCTCTCCATATAGAAGCGCTGCTCCTCCTTACAATTAGCTGCCCATATAATTCAGGGCCTGACATGGTATCAGAGCTATTGTAGTGTCAAGTTCCAAAAAATACTAAAAGAGTTGAAGGGGTTTCTGTTTATCACCAATTCATATAAACGTTGTTTCATGTTTGTCACTGCTCCAGTATTTTTTAACGTTGGACTGATAGAACGCTGCTGACCAACAACAACTGCAACGTTGAAGACCAACCAAGATGAGTTGAAGGAATTCAAGGTCGAAACTCCTCTGGTTGTGGAGGAGTGTAGTGCCTTAAGGGATAAATTGCAGCCTGACAGCAGTCTTGTTGTCGCTGGATGCCTGCATTTTGGAATTGGTGGTGAGCTTCCTCCAGTTCAGGAAAATGATAAGAGACCAATTTCCGGGCGATGATTTAGTGAACAGACTGACCTGGACACGATATTGAACTTGTATCTCAATTTGCTGCCTTGATTAATTAGAAATGTCACGTGAAGAAGAAGGATATTCGAAAGTTTTTGGATGGTATATATGTGAGTGAGAGAGCCACTTTTCTCCATCATTTTTAAAGATGCGAAGTAGTGCAATTTCTTAGGGTAGCTAACATAGCTTTATTTCAGGGTTTTGCTAATCTAAACACATAAAATTCATGTGTTTTTTGTGTTTGAGATGATATCATTATCGTTGGCATATACTTTAAAGTTTTTTGGTATATACGTTAAAGACTTTTGGACATGTAAAATGTGTACTCTTAACTGTGTTTCACACATGGAATTGTATTGAGCCCCTTATTTTTGGTACGCTAACTACATGGTATTGGCATCCATATGGGTATATAAGGAAGAGATTTGAAATCTTTTGAGAATGCCCTTTTGAGTACAATTTTACTGTATATTGATAGAAGTATTTTTCTATCAGCAGAAATATTTTTTTTACAGAATGCATTCAATCATATCCATGGTGGGAATAGTTCTCACTGGCAAGGAGAACTATCCTGAATGATCCTGTATGATAAAACACACACTCATTTTCAATGAGTTGTGGAAAGGAGTGTGTGTCGGAGACGGAGACAATGAAGCAATGCATCCTACCTCAGACAAAGAGCTCGTCATTTGGGAAAACAAGAACAACAAAGCTTATGAATTAATCAGAGCATCTGTAAATGAAGAGGGTGAGTCGCCATATTTCGTCATATTCAACTGCCTTTGAAGCCTTACAAAAGCTAAAAGAACTCTATGAATCACATTCTGCACTTGAAGTTGTTCAACTCATGATTAAACTCTTCACTCTTGAACTGCAAAATGATGATCCTCTTGCTCTTGCATCTGAAGTAAAGTCTATAATGTATGATATCAAATCCACTAAGGCTGAATTGGATATTCCTCTTATCACTTTTCTCAAGGCACTTTATCCTACTTACTCCAATTATCTTGAGTCATTGCAGCAAATGGAAATCTCAAAGATATAACCTTTGACTCTCTTGTGAAAAGGTTTTTTGAAAGAGAGAAAGATTTTGGAAAGAAGATAGCCCCTGAATCTTCTGAAGAGGCTGTGTGCTTTATTCATAAAGAAAAGAATCCTGCTCAAGATTCTACAAGAGTAAGAGGTGGTCGAAGAGAAAGAGGAAGATATTTTAGAGGCAGGGGGGGCAGACATTCTCAAGGAGAAAAGGCAGATTTTCACTACATACGCTGCAAAAGAAATGGATCACATGATGCCTCTACATGCAAGCTACCATGGGACAAAATTGAGCAGAAAAGAAACCAACAAAAAGGTAAAAATGATGATATAGACAAAGGTAAAGCACTTGAATCTGCTCCCTATGTTGTGGCACAATGTAACATTGGAGTAAATGAAGATTTATTTAATGCTTCACTTGCTTCTTGGAAAAATGATTGGTTGCTTGATTCAGGAGAAACCTGACACATGACTCATAGAAAAGATTTTTTTGAAGATTTCATTGACAATGTTGATGGAGCAGTATACTTTGCAGACCAATCAAAAATCAAGCCATCAGGGCTTGGAAAAATCAGGATTAAACTGACTGGTCTTCCAGACTTTCTTCTGCATCATGTTCTATATCTCCCACAGCTCAAGAGAAACTTGTTGTCCTTGGTCCACATCCACCAACAAGGTCACTCCATTCATATGTTTGATGGAAAGCTTGAGGTAAGAAAAGCATCTGACCACTCACTTGTCATGAGGGGAATAGAAGAAGAAAGGCTTCTCAAGCTGCAAGGAACCTCTACTAATGCACAACATTTCTCATACAATTCTCATCATGAAGAAGGTACACTTCCATCATGTTTATTATGGCATGCTAGATTTGGACATTTGAACTATGGCAGTCTCTACTTGTTGAAGAAAAATGATGTTGCTGGTTTGCCTACAATTCCTAGGAAACTTAAGGAATGTGATGCTTCCATTCTAGGAAAGCATAGCAAACAGCCTTTTCATGATTCACATTCAAGAGCACATAGAAAACTTGAACTCGTTCATTCAGATTTATGTGGTCCAATGCCTGTTCCTTCTACAAATGGAAATAAATATAGCATGACATTTATTGATGACTACACCAGAATGTGTTGGGTTTATTTATTGAAGAACAAATCTGATGCTTTTCAAACATTCAAGAATTTTCATAAATGGATTGAAAATGATGCACAATCTCATATTAGGTCTATTCACACTGATAATGGAAAAGAATACACATCAAATGAATTTGAAAACTATCTTTGCCAACATGGGATCAAACATCAAACAACTGTGCCTTATAATCCCCAACAGAATGGTGTAGCTGAAAGAATGAATAGGACAATCTTAAATATGGTATGATCGATGCTCTTCTTCAAAAATGTAAAGATAATGTTTTGGGCTGATGCTGTTCTATGTGCTGCATATATAAAGAATAGATGTCCATCTAATGCTATAAGAAACAAGACCCCATATGAAATGTGGTATGGATATGTTCCTTCGGTAAAGCATCTCAGGGTCTTTGGTTCCACCTGTTATTCCTTGATACCAAAGGTACATAGAAACAAACTTAGTGCTAAAAGTCGTAAGTGTATCCGTCTGGGGTATTCAAACACCTCCAAAGCATACCGCCTCTATGATGAAGTAAATAAGAAGTTTTTTGTATCTAGAGATGTAATTTTTCTTGAATCATCCAAAACTGACAATGTTGTTGAGCGGCAACTTGATCGCTTGGATAGATTCACAAAAGAAAAATCATTTCAAGAATTTGATATTCAGATTCCACATCTTGAAGGGGGGATTCCTATACTAGATCAACATGTGGAATCTTCTTCTGAAGAACACTCTCCCCCACATGAAACTCCAACAATGGATGATGCTTTAAGTGATGTGATTGATAGAATTGGGAGACTCAATCTTGATTCAGTGCCAACTCAATCAACGGAGCAGCCTAGACCATCTGAAAAAGGCCCCCCAAAGTGGCCGACAAAGACACTTGAAAGTGTTCATCCTGATGAAGTTGGAAAGACAAGAACTAGAAATTCAAACCAGAAAAATGGAGGTGATGTGGATGACTCTAATTCACCTGTTGATATGGATGTTTCTTATGATTGTGAATTGAACTGGTCTACATATTTTGAACCAACTTCCTTCAAAGAAGTTGCTTCTCATGATGAATGGAAAGAAGTAATGCAAAAGGAGTATGATGCCCTCATAACGAACGGCACCTGGAAGCTGGTTGATCCTCCATTAGGAACCAAACCCATTGGGTGCAAGTGGGTCTACAAGAACAAGTATAAAGCTGATGCCTCACTTGAAAAGCACAAAGCTAGGCTTGTGGCAAAAGGTTTTTCACAAAAGGAAGGGGTCGATTATGAGGAGACTTTTGCCCCACAGCAAAATGGGCTACCATCCGGACACTCTTTGCACTAGCAGCTCAGAATGGTTAGAAAGTCCACCAAATGGATGTAAAAACTACTTTCTTAAATGGAGATCTAAAAGAGAATGTTTTTATGTCCCATCCTGAAGGATTTGCTGTGAAAGGACATGAACATAAAGTATGCAAACTGGTGAAGTCCTTGTATGGCCTCAAACAAGCACTGCCTGGTATGAAAAACTAACTGAGCATCTTCCGAAACTGAATTTCAAACATTATGATCTTGATGATGCAAATTTCTTTGTCAAGAAAGTTGGCAAAACAGTTCTATATCTTGTGGTATATGTAGATGATCTTTTGATGACAGCGAACAATGAAAGCTACATTGCATCCATAAAGAAGGAATTGGGGAAATTTTTTGAAATAACTGATTTGGGCTATGTTCATTACTATCTTGGCATTGAAGTAACCCAACATCTGAAGTCCATATTTCTTTCTCAAAAGAAATACATTGGAGATTTTTTGAATAGGTTTGGCATGACAAAGTGCAATCCTCTTACTACTAAAATGGAACAAAACTTAAAGCTCACATCTATTGAAGGAAAAGAATTGGAGGATGCAACAAAGTATAGATATCTTGTAGGAAGTCTCAACTACCTAACTACTACGAGACCAGACATTTTGTTTGTTGTTGGAATCCCCTCTAGGTTTATGCAAAATCCTTGTGAGGGACATTGGTCTGCTGCAAAAAGAGTTCTAAGGTACTTGAAGGGAACTCAAGACTTTGGAATCAAGTATACATAGGTGGACGACTTCAGCTCGATTGGATACTCTGATTCAGACTTCAATGGAGACAAAGAAACTGGGGTATCAACTTCAGGATATGCTATGAGTCTTGGATTAGGAGCTCTCTCCTGGAGATCACGCAAACAATCAGTTCCAGCAGATTCCATAACAGAAGCAGAATATGTGGCAATAGCTGAAGCAACAAAAGAAATTGTGTGGCTTAGGAAAATTCTTGAAGATTTGCAGGTAAAACAAGTACAATCAACTCCACTCATGATTGACAATACCTCTGCAATAAAGTTGGCCAAGAACCCAAAGTTCCATGATCAAACGAAGCACATCAATACTAAATATCGTCTAATTCGACATCATGTTGAGGCCAAAACAATCCATCTCCGCCATTGTTCCACAAATGAAAAAATTGCAGACATCTTCACCAAAGCGCTTGGAAGAGAAAAGTTTGAACGATTCAAAATGATGCTTCGACTCACCAACATCCCTTCAGATTAAGGGGGGGAATGTTGAAACCTAATCCTTGTGATTGGGTGAATTTATGTAAATAGATAAATAAGAAATATGAACAGTCATCGGGAGATGAACTGAGCAGTCTCTCCCTCATGTATATAATGATGACTTGTCTGATGGAATAGAACACATGAATCATTTTTCCTTTATGGAGTTACTGCCTGGCCTGACAATATGAATGGAGTGATCTTGTTGGTGAATGTGGACCAAGGACAACAAGTTTCTCTTCAGCTGTGGGAGATATAGACCATGATGCAGAAGAAAGTCTGGAAGATCAAGCAATTTAAGCATGATTGTGCCAAGCCCTGATGGCTTGATTTTTAATTGGTCTGCCAAGTATACTGCTCCATCAACATTGTCAGTGAATTCTTCAAAAAAATCTTTTCTCTGAGTCATGTGGCAAGTTGCTCCTGAATCAAGCAACCAATCATTTTTCCAAAAAGCAAGTGAAGCATTAAATAAAATCTTCATTTACTCCAATATTACATTGTGCCACCACATAATGAGCAGATTTACGTGCTTTACCTTTGTCTGTGTCATTAGTTTTACCTTTCTGTTGGTTTCTTTGCTGCTCAATTTTGTCCCATGGTAACTTTCATGTAGAGGCATCATGTGATCCATTTCTTTTGTAGCGTATGCAATGCAAATATGCCTTTTATCCTTGAGAGTGTCTACCCCACCCTGCCCCTGAAATATCTTCCTCTTCCTCTGGAAGAATCGTGAGCAGGATTATTTTCTTTATGAGCAAGGCACACAACCTCTTTAGAAGATTCATGGGCTGTCTTCTTTCCAAAAGCTTTCTCTCTTTCAACAAATTTTTTCACAAGAGAGTGAAAGGTAATATCTTTGAGATTTCCATTTTCTTGCAATGACTCAAGATAATTGGAGTAAGTAGGATAAAGTGCCTTGAGAAAAGTGATAAGAGGAATATCCAATGATCCTCTCTTCTTTATATAGTTTTTGGCCTTTTTCAATACCATGGACTGAATCCACTTAGGACCAATAACTTGGATCAAATACCATGGACCGAATACCTCAGACTAAATACCTAAGGTCAATATCATGGTCCAAAGATACCTTGGACCAAATACCTCAGAGCAAAATCACGGTTTTCAACATATACACACTTTGCCTTCTGTTGTAGTGCGTGTGTACGTTATATATTATTTCTGTTCTGAGTACCTATGTGTATATGTTGCTTGGACTAAGTGAACTTGTGTGTATCTCTTAAACTACTCTTACATCATCTTCTTCCTTCAACTTCTTTATTCTGATCAATAGAACTTAGTTACATCTTCCTGATCATCTGTACCACTGCCCTATTGCCTCTGAATATTCCTGTTAGCCTCTTATCAAAACTGAGTTGACCTGTAGAGTTACCATCAAGGAAAATACTTGTATCATAATGCCAACATGGATGACCATTTCCTTCCCCAGAATGTATTGCTTCAATTGACGACATGCCTACAAAATGGAATACTTTTTTTTGTCATAGGTGGGATTCTTTCAGACCGTGTCTAAAAGTGTCTCACTGTGGTAAGCCACTAGATGCTCTTGTTGAGTAAGAACTGCACAATATCATAGTCAGAGGCATCGATATCAATCTCAAATGGTTTTTGCAGGTTTGGTAATGTGAGCACTGGTGTAGAGCAGACGCAATTCTTCAACTCAGCAAATGCCTTATTTTGGGTATCAGACCAAAAAAACTTTTCTTTCACTCTGCCCTTTGTGACTTGACTTAAAGGCCAAGTGATATGAGAGAACCCCAACATGAACCTGTGGTAGAAATTGGAAAGACCCGAAAAGCTACGGAGATCCGCTAGAGTGGTTTTGGTTGACCAATCCTAAATGACTTGTATCATGGTTGGGTCCACATGCACACCCTTCTCATCAATTATGTTGATCCAAAATGGATTTTGGATAGACTCCTAAGTCTAAGTGTTCCTCACAGAGGAAAACTAAAGTCCAAGGAAGTTCCTGGAAATAGGCCTATTGCAGAGATCTTTTCATTCTGAATCTACTACAACTTGAATGGGAAAAAATGGACTTAGGATGGAGAAGTTATTCCTGAAAGAAGATGTCCTTTGTTCTTTGATAAAAAGAGGAAAAATCCACTGAAAATGGAAAAAGACCCTTAAAAAGGGAAAACGCATTGGAAAAAGGCAAAGGTCGGACTTAAGCAGAGGTAGAAGAAACCTCGATCAGACCATCCAATCAATCGGTTCGGAGACAGGTCTGCATGCGATATCAGGACCCAGGACTCAGTGATTGCAATCATGCTATACGTTGAACATCGATGATCGGATCAACGAATCGACATCGGCGATGGATAGAACCCCTGCGCCGTATGCGACGCGATATGTGATAGTGATCGCGATGGGCAATCTTAGTCGCTGGATCACGAAACGAATGGATGACTAGGATTAAATCGGCAACCTACGATTGCCGGACCTAATGGATTTCATAAGCGCAGTTCATAAATTTTGAAATCTGGAAATGCGGATTTTTTGTGTAATAGCGCATCTCTGCTATAAACCAAAATACAAAGGAAAATGCCCAAAAAGTGATAAAGCCGGACCCAAAGGGAATTATAGGCTCAATTCATAGAATTTGAGTTCTGTAAAGGCAGAATTTTGGGTGGGCCTTAGGCGGAAAGCAGTTTTGGGCTGGCTCGGCCCGATCCCATAGATAGGTCGACATGTGGTTGGTGGAGGAGAGAGGGAAACAACCTTTCTGGGTGGGTAACCTCCCTACTCCTAAGCCGCTCGAAATTGAATGATGACCGTTGGATCGGAAATCCCGTAGATCGATGGTGGGGATTGCGTTAGTGGCAAAAGGCAGACCCAAAATGATTATAGGGTGGATACGATACAGTTTCAAATCCAATAAAAAGGATTTTGACGGGTTTTTCAATGATTTCGCATGTAATTGGAATTTTACCCATTATGTCTATGCGATGTGATATAGCGGCTAATGGTGGACCCGATAGTGATTTAGGGATGATTGAATGGAATTTCACGTTCGAAATACATGCCCGATAGTGTTTTTGCAAACATTCTTTGTGTAATGGGATTCTCTCATTTTTCGGGTTGTTGCCTATGAAACGGCCCTGATTCCTTCTGTAACCGCTCCTGATCATCATGCCACATTAAAGCGGGCATTTTTACAGGTAATGATGTATTTTTCAGCTAAGGAGACGCAGAGCTAGATTCCATGTCTAACCGACAGGGAGCAGAGGAGCTGCAAAGCTGCAGAGGGATAATGAATCACAAAGAAATGACCAAGAAAGCCAAAAAGCCGGAAAATTACCTCAAAGGAGGCAGAGAGATCAATTGAGAGAGAGCAGACGCAGTTGTAAGGCAGTTGCAGAGCCGAGGGTAGGGAGAGCAAAAAGCTACTGTGCAGAGTAGCCGAGGGAGCCTTTGGGGTCACTTGGATATCAAGTGAAAAGCCAAAGAGCTGAAGGTTGCAGAAAGCCAAAGCTAGAGCCAAAGAAGCCAGAGCCAAAGCCAAGAGCTAGAGCCACGAGCCAGAGCCAGAGCTAGAGCCCAGAGCCAGAGCCAGAGTGAGAGCAAGAGCGAGAGCTAGAGCTAGAAAGCTGAGAGCTTCAGAGACAGGGATAAAATGGTGTCTAAACCAAATGTTTCTGTGTAAAATAGTGGAGTGGAGCCAAGATCTTGTAAAAAGAACTTAGACCATAATCCCAAAAAGCCTAGATGAGTTGAATAGAGCTTAAGGAGATGTAGCCCAATAATTTTAGGTGAAATCCATATTAAATTACTGTCTTATGTGTTTATTATTTGCTGCACTGTTGCATTGTTACATGTATTTACATATCAGCACAAACAATAGATTTTAAAGCACATAAACAATCAAAGACAAACATAAGGATACACCTATATTTTCAAGCACTTGTTAATTATGCATTGGTTAATCATAAAGACATGGGAATATTGAAGCTTTGGAAGTGGGAGAGGTTCTTGTAAGTTAGATAAGAAGCCTAAGTGCCCCATTTTTAGATCAGGTGGTATCAGAGCAGGTTTGATTAACCACACCTTAAAACAAGGTTATATCAGAATGCTTGATTGACAGAGCAAAGATTGCTTCTCTGAAAGGTGTTTAAACAGTCAGAGGTTGATTGTATGCTTGTTTTGCAGACTGACTATTATTTAAGTTTTTAGAGGTGAAGGGAAAGCTATTGATAGCTAGTCCAGGAAGGGTAAGAAGGAAGAAGGGCTAAAGGCATTCTTCTATCCCAAACGACCTCAAAGCAATCCTTGGAGCATAATAGGTTTGTTGCAAAAGGTTGCTGAATAAGCTCTTTATTAATCTTATTTGAAGTTCTTTTGTTCATTGGCATAAAGACAACTTCTACAAGTGAGTCCTTGAATTCTTCTTTCTTCATCACAAGACTCTTTGATGAAGACATGAAGCAAGACTTGTCCACCATGATGGATATGGTGAGAGAAATGTATGAGGGTGGAAGGAAGAGTAGCAGACTTAGAGAGTAGTTGAATTCCATGAAGGAAGAGAAGTAGTTGCTTTCTGACAAATTGCAGGAAATGGAGAGGAAATTTCATATTGAAAATATGAACCTGAAAAGGATGCATGAGTTGGAGACACAGCTCTTTATTTCCCAAGAAGACTTAGTCAAGTATCAGCTTGAAGAAGAGGTAAACCATTCCAGTTTGTCTTCAAATTCCTCTAAGAATGCTTATATTGGTTCTTTTGAAAAAGATACCAAAAAGCATAGGTTCCAAGCTAATGTCTGGTGAGCACTAGTATTGTAGCAATAATGTTGCAACTCCTGGGTTGCCTACTTTACTCTTATCAACTCGGTAGTTCGTAACAAACTTGGAAGCGTTGGTGCTGTATGCACAAGTACTAGTTTTCACTGCAAGTTGTCACTTGGTCAGCCGGTGAAAGATCACTAGGAGCTCAAGCCAACTTCAATGGATTCTAAAAGAAGCTCTATATGTGATGAAATGAAATAAATATTACTCTACAGATGCTATTCTAACTGCAGAAAGGAGAACGACTGAAATGTAAAGCAAACCTAGTAAACCCTAATTAACCAACTAATTCTACATTTGCAGAAAGCACTATGAAAACCATGAAAGGAATGCCATTACCTACTCAAGGAAGTAAACAACATCTAACTATGCTATTTCTGTAAGTAAGTAGGAAAAAAACATATTTTTGGATTTTTATGTATTTTTATGTGAATTTGACATGCATGTAATTTATTGTGTGTGAGTGTGGCAGCGAATAGGTGGTGTTGAAGGGTAGTTTTGGGACTCGAGAGGATGTAGGATCATGTGGACAGGTTCTATGAGGTCTCAAGTGGCCTTCTGGAGGCTTTTACCACACTCGGCCTTCAAAATAAATCCTACAAGAAAATTTATAGGAGGACACAGGAAATCTACAGGAGGAAAACAAGGAAACTACAGGAGACCTACAGGAGGAGGCTGAGTGAATTTTTCACTGTTTTGAGGGTATGAGAGTGGGTGAAAAAGGTGGATGAAGGTTGGAATGACGTGTTAGGGCACCTAAGGTCTACCATGAATCACTAGGAGAGATAAATATGATTGGGTTTGCTCAAGGAGAGAGGAAGAAGTTCTATGGAAAATGCAGGAAATTAGGGTAGAATTGAGGCGAGATTTGGGAGACCAATAGGGCATGGATCAGATGGAGGGTGTCATTGCTGAAAAGTTGGCCTACTTCTAGAAGAGATCTACTGCAAAAGAGCTGAAAGTTAACCAAGAAGATCAAACAAACAATGACATGAGTGCATTTAGGAAAAACAGAGTTTTGCATTAAAATGATCTAAACTATGATCTATGAAAGGAAATGTTGTAGAAAAGGAAAGCATGAAAGAGGACTATTGCAAATCAGGAAGTGAGCATGATGAAGAAGATCTAAAGAAAAACAGAGCTGGACTATTAAACTACTAAAAAGCTGCAAACACTAGAAGTCCTATGAAGGAGGAAAATCTATGTTTTTGGGGCAGCAGGAGAGTCTTTGCCTCAAATCATCGTCCCAGAGGGAGGAAGAGAGGTCAAGGAACTATTGCTAGCATTTTGAATCTTTGCTGGTCACTGCTTAACCTGCTACAGAAAGCAAAAATGGAAGAAAACTACTAAATCATCAAAAGCAACCTATTCTTAACCATAAGAGAAATACATCTAACAACAAACTAATCTACAAACATGGCTACTTGGATTGGGCCCTAACTCAAAAGCTTCAGTCCTCTGAGGTAACTCAATGCTAGCTCAAAAAGGATTCCATCTTTATTTTCAAAACAATAGCAAGATTACATCAAACTGTCACAAAATAATAAGCTCAAAATTTGAGCAGAGTTTACATAAGAAAAAAATGCGACCCTAGTGAGGCCCTAGGCCTCTCTACTTATACAAATGAAGCTACCAACAGATTCCTTAAAATTAGGGAGGCTTGGCTCCCAAAACTCAAGATAATCATCAGTCATCCTCCACTTCCTCAGCTTCCTTCTAGTGCATGATTCAACTATCTGTACTCCGAGATAAATGAAGGGGAATTCTAAGTGAGGAGTAATAAATGAGGGGGATCCCCTCCTATAATTCCTCTCCTTCGTCCACTTCAAGTTATTGCTGCCATTTGTCCACTGGATCCTTGACTTTGACCTCGAAATTCATCAATAATCTGCATTAATTACATGTTAGGCGACATGGCACAATAACTAACTCAACTCACTCTATAAGCATAAATATAATCAGAAAATAATATAAAAAGCTAAGAGAATGGTTGATTTGACTAGGTTAGGAGGTAAAATGAGCCCATATAATTACCCATTTATGAGGCTTATCAATTTCCAAGATGGGCTATGAAGGAAAAGGCTTGGGTAGACATGCACAAGGTATTATTGAGCTAATAATAATTGAGGAAAGGCTTAAGTATTTGGGTCTTGGTTATGGACAAGCTTATGGAGAGAGTTCCAAAGCTGCCATGAAGGCCATTAAAACACCTCGAAGAATGAGTTGCATTGCAGAGTGTGAAGATTGTATTCAGAAGGAACGCAATGGCTTCAAACAACATTTGCAAGATGCAGGTGTTCAGAAGCACACACTTGAGCCAGAGAGTTGTGGATACCCTGATAGCTCTGAAGAGATTAATGGTGTTACAAAGGGAGCCACTTCTTCAATTGCTTCACCTCCTTATGAAGGCAATAAAGGTGAAAGAGGTAGATATAAATATGGTTCTAAACATTTTCCTTTTGATTGTTCAAAGCATGATAAATTTTCACATAGATATGGGAAAAGAATTGCATGTTCCTTTTGTGGTTTAGATAACCATAACGTTTCTAGATGTTGGAAGAGAATGGCCACATACAGGAAACTTTTGAAGGTGAAGAAGCAAGAAGCCAAAGGTCCATTGGACAAGGAAATCATGCTGTCAAGAGGATGCACATGCAGTGCACTTACTGCCATAAGCAAGGACATCTTGCTGCAAAATGTTGGACACTGAATCCAACAATGTTTGCACCAAAGCTGAAGAAAGTGGAAAGAGAATATGGCAGACATGGAAAAGAATATTCCATGACTGATGTGTCTCAGGATGATTCACATGTTGATGCTGATGTGCAGACAAAGGTAGTACCTTTGAAAGGGATTGGTAAGAAACGGTTAGAGTTCTTATCCGATTAAGGTCGCATGTCTATTGATGCATCTATTTGCATTTCTTTGTTAATGAGGATGCAAGTTACAGGATTTTACGAAGTAGGTAAATGGAGAAGTTGAGCATGAGACTCACTTTGTTGCTACAACATTATATTTTATTTTAGCTTTGAAAGTACAGTGTGCTTAAGCAAAAGTTGAAAGATGAAATGCATGCATGAGAATATTGTGCATAAACACAGGGATGTTGATGTTGTCCTTGTATTTGAACATGTATGTGTAATTAACTTGAAGGGTTGGTTGCTTTGACATGCATGTGATGATGAAGTGTTTCATCTTTTGAAAAAGAGTCCTAATGGTCTTTTTCTACATGCTTGACTTGAAGGGTCATTTAAAGGCATGTTTTGTGGGCTTGTTATCTAGTCCATCATTTGTATGCAGATGTAAGACATGGAGGTGTTCACCAGAGGTGAAATCTATTTCTTTTGTTGAAGCAGGAGTTTAGGCCATCCAGTTATTGTCTGTATTTCTGTTGTTGTTAATAGTTGTTGTTGACAGCTTTTCAAACAAGTACAAATGAAAGTTTTGTGGAGCATATGTCCTTCACATTAGTTTGAGCCACCTTGGATCAATGATTAAGGCAAAGAAGTTCAAACCAACTTCTATCAACATTTCAGTAGAAGTTTTGCAGGAAGGCAACGAGGAAGACCGGCCCATCCAGAAAGGGAAGTGGTTAGAGACTTTGGTTCAAATGCACTATGCAAGGCAAGTGTGTGGGGGCTGAAAGAAGAGGGTGTTTTTACTCTCAGGAACTGTTCAAATTAGCATATCAATCTTTTGGAGACCAAAAGTTCTTTTAGTGGGAAGGCGTGATCCAAAATGGATTTTGGATAGACTCCTAAGTCTAAGTGTTCCTCACAGAGGAAAATGAAAGTACAAGGAAGTTCCTGGAAATAATCCCATTTCAGAGATATTTTCATTTGGAATCTACTGCAACTTGAATGGGCAAAAATGGACGTAGGATGCAGAAGTTATCGCTCAAAGAAGATGCCCTTTATTCTTTGAAAAAAAGGCAAAATCCCCTAAAAATGGCAAAAAACCCTTAAAAAGGGAAATCACAATGGAAAAAGGCAAAGGCCAGACTTAAGCAGAGGCAAAAGAAACCCCAATCGGCCAATCTGATAAGTCAGGTCGGAGACAGGCCCGCATGCGATATTGGGACCCTGGACTCGGCGATTGTGATCATGTGATACACTGATCACCGATGATCGGATTGGCGAATCAGCATCGGCGATGTATAGAATCATTGGGCCGTATGCAATAGTGATCGCGACGAGCAAGCTTAGCCATCAGATCGTGAAAGGAATGGATGGACAGGATTAAATCGGCAACTTGTAATTGCCGGACCCGGTGGATTTCATAAGCGCAGTTCATAAATTTTGAAATCCGGAAATGCGGATTTTCTGTGTAATAGCGCATCTCCGTTATAAACCAAAATACAAAGGAAAACACCTGAAAGGTGATAAAGCCGGATTCGAAGGGAATTATAGGCCCAATTCATAGAATTTGAGTTCCGTAAAGGCGGAATTTTAAGCAGGCCTTAGGCAGAAAGCGATTTTGGGCTGGCTCCGCCTGATCCCACAGACTGGTCGAAACGAGGCTAGTGAAGGAGAGAGGAAAACCACCTTTTCGAGGTAACCTCCCTACTCAAAAGCCGCCCAAAATTGAATGATGACCATTGGATCAGAGATCCTGTAGATCGAAGGTGGGGATTGCACTAGCAGCAAAAGGCAGACCCGAAATGATTATAGGGTGGATGTGATACAATTTCAAATCCAATAAAAAGGATTTTGATGGGTTTTTCAATGATTTCCCGTGTAATTTGGATTTTACCCATTATGCCTACATAATGCAATATAGAGTCTAATGGCAGGCCCGATAGCGATTTAGGGATGATTGAATGGAATTTCATGTCTGAAATACAAGCCTGATATTGTTTTTGCATACATTCTCTGTGTAATGGGATTCTCTCATTTTTCTTATTGTTTCCTATGAAATGGACCCGATTCCTTCTATAACCACTCCTGAACATCGTGCCACACTGAAGCAGGAGTTTTTATAGGAAATGATGCATTTTGCAGCCACGGAGTCACAGAGCCAAATGGCCAGCCTAACCAATAGGAAGCAGAGAAGCCACAGAGCCGCAGAGGGATAATGAATCACAAAGAAATGACTAGGGAATCCAGAAAGCCAGAAAAGTACCTCAAAGGAGGCAGAGAGCTCAATTGAGAGAGAGTAGAGGCAGTTGTAAGGCAGTTGCAGAGCTGAGGGCAGGGAGAGAGAAAAGCTATTGTGCAGAGCAACCGAGGGAGCCTTTGGGGTCACTTGGAGATCAAGTGAAAAGCTAGAGAGCTGAAGGTTGTAGAAAGCCAAAGCCAGAGCCAAAGAAGCCCGAGCTGAAGTGGTTGAAGGGAAAGTACCCCTAGAGTCCTTTGGGCTGAGACTCTACCAGACTGAAAATTGCTTATACAAAGAAACACACACACACAGCCATCTTTTTTACTTTTAAGCAAATTCTAATGTTTAGGGTACATACCTAAGGTCCTACGTCCGAGAAGACCGTTAGGGTGCAAACCCTTCTTGGAGTTCCCTTCTTCTTTCTCTGACCTGCAAGACAAACAAATCAAAGAACACAACAGCACATGTATAGAAGTTTATGTATAAATCATCTTTATGCTATAAAGTTAGTTATAAATAATCTTTAAGTAACTACTTTCATAAGAATTCAACACAAGAATCTCATAAGCATAAAGAAAGATTATTCGGGAACAAAGACGTGTTTCTTTATATATAAAGGCAAATAAAGTACATATATCGGAAAGATATCACCTGAACACCTTCAGCAGGCTCCAAGCAAGCTTCCTCCCGGATTCGTTCCAGCCTCCAGCCTTCAACAAGAGCTCCTTCCAAGTCTTACTCAATGATGATGTCAAGGATGAATGATCACCAATACACATGGAAACAAGGGTTTCCTATGCAAAATGGGGGAAGTGCAAGATGCACCAAGGACTTCAGACCTGGTCTAAGGGAAAAATCTCAGCATAATAATCTTGCTCTCCTTTCTCTCTCCCCTTGGCCTTCCCTTTGATGTCTTTTTATACCCTCTCCAAAGTAGTTTTTTAGTTAGGAGTTGGTTGGGAACAGTTGGGCCACGGGCACTAACAGGTGATCTAGCAGGTAAACCCGCGATCACCGCCCGAAAAAGAGGAAATTATATTTTTTTAAGTGTTTTAATAGATACACGCGGGTTGGGTATGACCGACCCGCGTGTACACGCGTTTAACACAGGGCAAAGTCGCGTACAGGGAATAAAACACTGTTTTTTAAATTTTTGGACCAGGTCTGGAAGGAGGGGTTGCCCTAGGCCATAAGTGCAGCATCACAAACCATAAGAGTGAGATTTGGAGCTATAACAGATGCCCCCTAATGTATGAGGTCAGAAGGGGAACATGATGGCCGAAATACATTAAGTAAGTACAAGGAAAGGAACTCTGCCGAAAAACCGAGGAGGACTTCACCAGAATTCAGCCTGCCAAGCCACCGAAAGGAGATCAGAAAGAAACACTGTCTGAGGCGGGCATACCCATGCTCAGGAAAAGTAAAGCATGTCCGCATATCAAGTACAAGCGGATCCACTAAGTATACAAGTATAAATGACTGTAAAAATACATAATGGATCATCTGATCATAATGAGTAAGTACATGTCTGAATATCACATATAAAACTGTCAATGATGCTGAAAGATGCAACGGATCACTGAAATCAAAGACTGATCCCATAAGGTACCAACTGAACATGATGGAATAGGATGGCACTACACTGCAAACTCAGGTGCCAGCATATAGAATGTCGCCATGACTGACTGCAACATATAAGGTGGAATGGTATCAACTAGCAGCAACAGGAGCAACTGTCAAGTGAACCAATGAATGCTGATACAACCTGAGGTCTTCACCGACCACCGTGGTACATTTCTACACCATGGGAATAAATGATCTGAAGTCGACCATGTGAGAAATCGTTTGATTACCGGTCATTGATGTATACCGTTAACAAACGCGAGACTACCCACCGATAATGATAATGAGCGTCAAGGTACCCAGTACAATCTAACAAGTGTGAATAGATGAGCTGAAGTCGAACACCTGTAAGAATCTATCAATCAGGAGACAATGATGGTTTCCCACTGTCGATAGCGAGGAATCTGCCACTAATGACTGCAAACCCCAAGGTACTGCCAAATGGACTCTAGATCTTTGCCCCAGAGCAATGAGACGGAGTCGATAGGGAAAGATCCGCTAGAAGGAAGGCATTAAGGCATCCTCCATCAATCTAGCGCGAGTGTAACCCGTAGGCCAATAATGTGGAAGGAATCGGACGAAAAAGATGTAGTAACCCAACCGAAGTACGTTTCCAGCGTACACAAGATGTGGCTAGCGCACGGCAGAAACCCTCTGAACCAACCAATAATGAAAGCTGACACAGAGGCGAGGTATCCACCAATAGGGTCAAATGGAAACCAAGGTACTGCACGAATCCCAATGTGTGATAATGTATGCTGATGTCGAACACAAGGGAAACCACTCAGTCAAAGACCCATGATACTGATCGATGCTGAGCACAAGGTGACCTATCAATAATGAAAATAGGGCCAGGGTGCGGTCTCTAGGTCTGCCCTCAGAGCAATGTGTCGTCGTCGATAAGGACAAGACCCGCCAGCAAGAAGTCAATGGGGACCTTCTCAAACCGGCACGAGTGAAGGACCAATATAACTGATGTGATGATAGACATGACACTGACAACCAGGGATGGCCGACTGAAAAATGAGTCAAGAGACACCGCAGAAAGGCCGACTCAGGCTAACTTCCCTTGAACAAAAGCACGACTCAATGTGACTATGTGGCAGTATATAATGAATCTGTATAAGTTCGTCATGCAGGAGGCACAAACGAACCCTCCATATGATTGGAAGAGATAACCAATCGGGGGAGAACTGACTCGATAACAAGGTTATGGCTTACCTAAGTCAAACTAAATCCCATCCCCAGCGGAGTCGCCAATTCTGGTTGAAGGGAAAGTACCCCTAGAGTCCTTTGGGCTGAGACTCTACCAGACTGAAAATTGCTTATACAAAGAAACACACACACACAGCCATCTTTTTTACTTTTAAGCAAATTCTAATGTTTAGGGTACATACCTAAGGTCCTACGTCCGAGAAGACCGTTAGGGTGCAAACCCTTCTTGGAGTTCCCTTCTTCTTTCTCTGACCTGCAAGACAAACAAATCAAAGAACACAACAGTACATGTATAGAAGTTTATGTATAAATCATCTTTATGCTATAAAGTTAGTTATAAATAATCTTTAAGTAACTACTTTCATAAGAATTCAACACAAGAATCTCATAAGCATAAAGAAAGATTATTCGGGAACAAAGACGTGTTTCTTTATATATAAAGGCAAATAAAGTACATATATCGGAAAGATATCACCTGAACACCTTCAGCAGGCTCCAAGCAAGCTTCCTCCCGGATTCGTTCCAGCCTCCAGCCTTCAACAAGAGCTCCTTCCAAGTCTTACTCAATGATGATGTCAAGGATGAATGATCACCAATACACATGGAAACAAGGGTTTCCTATGCAAAATGGGGGAAGTGCAAGATGCACCAAGGACTTCAGACCTGGTCTAAGGGAAAAATCTCAGCATAATAATCTTGCTCTCCTTTCTCTCTCCCCTTCGCCTTCCCTTTGATGTCTTTTTATACCCTCTCCAAAGTAGTTTTTTAGTTAGGAGTTGGTTGGGAACAGTTGGGCCACGGGCACTAACAGGTGATCTAGCAGGTAAACCCGCGATCACCGCCCGAAAAAGAGGAAATTATATTTTTTTAAGTGTTTTAATAGATACACGCGGGTTGGGTATGACCGACCCGCGTGTACACGCGTTTAACACAGGGCAAAGTCGCGTACAGGGAATAAAACACTGTTTTTTAAATTTTTGGACCAGGTCTGGAAGGAGGGGTTGCCCTAGGCCATAAGTGCAGCATCACAAACCATAAGAGTGAGATTTGGAGCTATAACATGAAGAGCCAGAGCCAGAGGCAAGAGCCAGAGCCAGAGGCAAGAGCCAGAGCCATGAGCCAGAGCTAAGAGCCAGAGCCAGAGTCAAAGCCAGAGCCAGAGCCGAGAGCCAAAGTGAGAGGCAGAGCTAAAGCTAGAGCTAGAGCCATAAAGTCGAGAGCTTCAGAGCCAGGGATAAAATGGTGTCTAAACCCATTTTTTCTGTGTAAAACAGTGGAGTTGAGCAAGAGCTTGTAAAAAGAACTTATACCATAATCCCAGAGAGCCTAGTTGAATTGACTAGAGCTCAAGGATATGAAGCCTAGGAGTTTTGGGTGAAACCCATATTAAAATAATGTCTTATGTTTTTATTATTTGCTTCACTGTTGCACTGTTACATGTATTTACATATGAGCACAAACAACAGGTTTTAAAGCACATAAACAGTCAAAGACAAACATAAGCATACACCTATATTTTCAAGCACTCATTAATTCCGCATTGGTTAATCATAAAGACTTGGGAATATTTAAGCTTTGGAAGTGGGAGAGGTTCTTGTAAGTTAGACAAGGAGCCTAAGTGCCCCAATTTCAGATCAGATATAACCTAGATATTGAACCTGGGTCATGCCAAAAGTTCATTTCTCCAAATTGGCACACATCTTGTGTTGTCACAGGCTTTGAAGAACCTCTTGAATATGGTGGAAGTTCTCTTCCCAACTCTGCTTGAAGATCAAGATGTCATCTAAATACACCACCATGAATGCATTGGTGAAGGGTCACAACGTGTCATCCATCAATCTCATGAAGGTTGTGGGGGCATTTGTCAACCTGAAAGGTATGACCAACCATTCAAAAAATCCCTCCTTGGATTTGAAGGGAGTCTTCCACACAATGGAGGATTCGATAGGCACCTGGTGATAACTAGACTTCAAGTCAATATTGTTGAAATATTTGGGCCCCTTAAGCTACTCTAGAAGGTCATCAATTTGTGGGATTGGGTACCTATTCTAGACAGTGATCTTGTTCAATACCTGATAGTCAATACAAAGTCTCTACGTCTTTTCCTTCTTTTGTAACAATACAATCGGGCTCCCACAAGGTGATGAGCTTGGCCTAATGTGCTCTTTCTACAACAGCTTCTAAATCTACCTCTTGATCTCATTGTTCTTCACAACACAGTGTCGATAGTTTGGCCCATTGGGTAGAGGCACGCCTGAGGTCAAACCAATGGAGTTCTTGACCTGACAACACAGGGGTACCCCTGTAGGCGAGGCGAAAATGTCCTGTACTTCTCCATGACCTTATGCATATGCTACTTCTGTGCGGAGGAACCCTGTTTGGAAGTCATGCCCACATACTTATTCTTTCCCTTAGGGTGAATCATAAGGAAACAAATTTCCTAGTCTAGGAAATGATCTTACTGCATTGCTTTGCAGTGATTAAATAGATGGTGGTAGTCGGGTCTATCTCTAGTATCTTGTAAAGCTTATTTCCCAAGGTAATACTCACAGAGTGAGGTCTAGACTCATGTACAACATGTCGCTTCCACAAGTATGGTTGTCCTAATAATACAACAATAAATTCAAGAGGAGAAACATCACATGATACTTCATCTATGAAGGGCTTGACGCTGTAGGGAAGGCGACACTGCTGGCTAACATGGAGGTCTCATCCTTGATGAAGCCACTTGATGGTGTAAGATTGTGGATGTTTTGTTGTCTAGAGACCCAACTACTTCACGAACTTTGTTGAAATGAGATTCTTTTGGCTCCTGTTGGTTGAAAATGAACTACATCAGAGAACCCTTCACCCACATCTGTGAGTGGAAGAGGCATTCACCATCCTATGGACCTTCAAGCTCACTTTTTTGGAGGTCGGTGGTGGCTTCAGTGGCACTGTGCTCCACGTTAATGATCTTCTTCCCTTTGTCATTCCCCATTTTAGGTCTCGGCTCAGAGTTGGAACATGCATCTGATTCGACAGCCTTCAGCTTGGCCACGACTCACTGCTTGGCGCGACACTCACTTGTGTTATCAATGGAGCTCTTATGGAATTCACACCATTTTCCGATGTCCTTCTTTGTCTTCGAGTTATTGTTCTTTTCTTGTGGATTCAGCAGGTTGTCATGGGTCACCCTGCCTTGGCTTTGGCCTTTGCTCTATGGTTTGGAAGTGCCTTTTCCTTGCTTCGGATTTACAGATCCGAAGTCTTTCTTCTTCTGTTTAAACTTCTCCTCAATATGAACAATGTATTGATATGTCATTCCAAATGAGGAGATGTCCATGAACTCCATCTAGTATTGGATGTACTTTTGCAGGTAGCTGCGGTACTTGAGTACCAAATGCCACTCAGAATCCTTGATACCCAGTTTTGTGTGGAGGGTATGGAAAACATTTGTGAACTCCGACACATCTCAGTCCCTTCCCTGAGTAGCATGGTCCACTTTATGTATTTATCTTCATAGCTCCTGATAGGGTAATATTGTTCCTTGATGGCGTCTTAGAAAGAATACCAAGTGGGTGTGCCCGAAAACAATGAGGATTTCCTCTCATCCTTTTGTTCACAGTAGGCTTCCCACCAATTCTTGATGTGTGGGGTGAATTTGAGAAGTACAAAATTAGTTTTTACCTAATTGGAAAAGTCATGAACTGAAAAATATCCTTCCAGCAGATTCAACCATTTATATACGGTGTCTGCATCTATCTGGCCCACAAATATCGGAATCTCAGAGTTAACTTGGACCTTAAACAGAGTGGCATCTCTAGAGTGGTTGTTGGATGAAGATGTATCACCTTTGGGTAATCGTCGAAGGCTCTTAGAAAATTTATCCATCATCATTTTCCTTTGTCACTCGAGAGCTTCCTCGTGCAATATTTTGATACGATCTCCTGACATGTCGTCTTTCTTTTCTTCCACCATAGGAGGCCGTTAGGGTTTGCGAGGCTGGTATTGCAAAGGTTCAACTAGATTGAGAGCTAACTCATTATACCCTAACCTCGTTGGAGACATCCAAAGAAAAACAAAGAAAGAGAAGATCGCTCTAATACCACTGATACAAAATTAAACAAAAACACAACAAATTACAGATATAACCATAAATATAGAGATGCATAAGAAATAACACTTCATTTCATTAATATCAAAATACTAAAATATGCTTACAAACAAAATGGAAATAAATTAGCTCAAGCGATGGTAAATTATCTATGAGAAGAGATGTGGTAGCTACATGCCTCAGAAATGTGTTACAATTTGGCTCAAGGGCCTATTTATTATTGAACAACAAGGGAAAACCCTAAACAACCAAAACCCTAACCCTAGGAGATGGAACACCAAGAGTTTATGGGCCCTGTTGGGGTTAGTTTGGAAGCTAACTTTCGATGTCATAACTTGGTTATATTATCTCTATTTGGCCCGTATGATACTTTGTTGGAAAGGTCTCTCTAAGTACTACAGGTTGTATGATAGGCCCCTACATTAGGGGATTTTTGAGGTCTAAAATGGGCCTCCTAAGAAAAATGTACAACCAAAATAAACTATATAAGAACCAATATTATTCAATATGATGATGTCAACGATAGGGGATCATTCACCATTTTTGGAGTAAAAAAGTACAAAGGTTAAAAAATAATAAAATAATAACATTACTTTTTCAACTCATGTTTTCAACTTATCTCCATATGGGTTTACTCAAATTTCAAGCGAAAGCACTCGTTGGATGCAGAATTGGATTCCTCATTCAAGTAGTACCCATGTTTCATGCTTTCGATGGACCTACTACACGAAAAATGAGAAATACATGAAAAATTGTGATTTGCAATCATGTTTTTTCATGTATTTCTCATTTTTTGTGTAGCAGGGTCCATCAGAAGTATGAAAAATGGGTAATCCTTGAATGAGGAATCAAATTCTACATCCAACGAGTGTTTCCGCTCGAAACTTGAGTAAACCCATACAATGATAAGTTGAGAATATGAGTTAAAAAAATAGTTTTCTCTTATTTCCCTCTAAAATTTGATGATGTAATCTAATGTTATTTTATTATTTCCACTATTATTTTATAATTTCCTTAGGAGGCCCATTTTAGACCTCAAAAATCCCCTAATGGCCTATGGGTATTAGCCTGCCGCAAACCTAAAAAAACACCGTTCAGGGGGTCAAAACTGCTCTGGAAGTCCAGGACCTTAAAAAATGCTAAAAATAGTAAATAATGAATTAAACAAGGAAATGGATGACACCGACTAGAGGTCTAGTTAGAATATGTCGGTGGCCACCAATATCCACCTGGATCAGTAAAAACTGAAGTCTCTCTAGCTACAACTTTGGCTCTAACTAGTAAAGTTTATGGCTCAGGCTCATTTGTGGATCTCTGACTCAGACTCACTTGACATATTCGAACCTATAGCAGACCATCACAACTCTATCAATCTCCCCTTTTTCAAATATAGGGTGAGAAGATCAAGTATTTTTCATCATTTCAATAATGGTCAATACTCTTGAACATATCTTGCGATATGACTTGTAAATCTTCTTGACTGATTTAGACCAATCCCAAGAAGCAATCCATCCAAAATTAAATCTCCCTCTTTCAGTAGTATTCTTTTTGGAAGATCTGTTTGAATGGTGAATGTGCTTTCCACAATGTTCACATGGGTGAAGATGAAAACACCAAGCTTTGACATGTCCAAATCTATCAAAATGTTGGAATCGATCAACTTTTTTTGGAACAACAGCATCCATAAATCTAACACTGCAAAATTATTTAGGTTTATAAAAATCAAGCACATAAAAAGAAACATATTTATCATATCCAACACCAGTTCTATTTTTGTTATGTGTAATTTCTTACCAAGGTCTTATAACAGGTTTCACAATAGGAATTTTAACTGCATTCAATTTTTATTTTTTGAAATGGCTTCATTACTCTTCGACTACTGTTTAGGATTATGATAGTCTTATTGACCTTCAGACTCAATTTGGAGAAAATCAATTTTCTCCAATCCATCATGTAAACAAACTCTAATATCAACAAGCCTTACTTTTCTTATATTTACAATTTCATCAATAGTAGAACTAATGAGATTGCTTAATATATATAATACACTTTTAATTTGAGCAATTTTATCTGACCTTCTTCTCTAAATTCCACACAAAAATGTTGTTCATAGAAGTAATATCAAGTTAACTTTAACTATTTTTATGGTTAAATTTTCCAACCAAATCAACCTCTTATATATCTTAATTAGAAAATCACGTAAATCCTCTTCTACAAACATTGGAGCATTCTTTAGAAGCCATCTTCTTCATGTAGATATGTAGACAAATAAAATTAAAATTCCCCACATAACCCATTCTACATTTTCATCATATATCCACACAAACAACATTCATTTTTCAACTTTATTATTACAAAAAATATATCTCTTACCACTCCAAGACAAAACCTACAAGCCTTGCATCCATGATTTGACTTTCGACCATTATAATGGAACATAACCAGCCCCACAATGAGCACCACTTTCTTCCATGCCACGAGAAAGTTTTTTTTCCACCCTTGTAGAAGAGACTAATGCAGAATGGGCATCAATCAAAGTGAAATAGTATTTAGTTGTCCCCTATGAGATCTACGTTCCATACTGCAGTAGGCCTACTGTTAGGTCCCTACAATACTAGTGATTCCCCCATTACTATTGTTAGTGTAGCCCTTATTATTATTATTGTGCCCATATTGTCCCCATATTGTTATTAGTGTGCCCCGTAGAAGATCACTATTGTTATTGTTGTGCCATTATATTATTATTGTTATGTCAGTTTTGATTATGTTGTGACCCCTTAGACTCCTATGTATTGAAAGGAGGTTTAGTCATTTGTATCATCCAAGAATTATTTATTTGTGTAATGTAAAGGAGGTTGCACCCTCTAAGAGGCTAATTTCTAAGTCGTTGATATTTCTTTTCTATATTTTTGTGAGTTGGTTTCATAACATTTGGTATCAAAGCATTGGATTCTAGGGTTTCTCTACTCCAAACAAGTCATCGTGAAATTTTTGTTACAAATTTTGTTCTGTGATATTTCAAAAGCTAAAACAAAAACCCATTTGAGGCGAGATCGTTCTGAACCTGGGGTCCAAATTTTAGATCTTGTCTCAATATATTTGTGGAGATATGATCTGAGGAAGCTAGGGTATTTGCAAACTCCCAAATTACATTCCAAATAGGTGACCTTGGGTAAATATTCATAACTTTCTCTCTGAGCATCAGATTTAAATGTCGTAAGAAGTTATAGAAAGAGGATGGACTTTATCTTTTTGTGTATCTTTTTCAGATCCGAAGGTCAAAATAGTGACATGTGGAATGCCGTACAAGTTCTCTCTATTAAACAATTATATAATCATATCATCTTGGGAGATTAGGCATAACTCTTTCTTGGAGAATCCAATTTTGATCAGACTAGTGGCATTGGAAAGAGGACTCACTAGGCTACAATAGGAAGAAATTTTAGACCTTGGAGGTCTACGATTACAGAGATACAATAGATTAAATATTGATCTTCTATAGAGCAAAAAAAGGTGTGTACTCTTTTTAAAATTTTGCATAAGCTTGGGTTGAAAAAATAGTTTGAAGTTAAAAGGGCATAGTGAAGCATAATTATCATTAATTAATGCCATGGAGAAAGAAAATGGAAACACCTACTAAGCAATTTGAAATCTCTAGCATGACTCATGAAGAAGAGGAAGAAATGCAACATGATATATCAAAATTACGAGACCATGTGCAACAAATTTCACTCTCACAAAAGGTAGCAGAAGCCAATATTGATGGTTTAAAGAAAGACGTGGAAGCTAAGATGAATGCTGAATAAGATAATATGAATGGCGTGAATGTTAAGATGGATGGTATGAAAGACAACATTGAAGATTTGAAGAAGGGCATGGAAGGTTTGAAGGAAGGTTTGACAAAGTTGCTACAAGAAAGGCTTCCGAATGGAGAAAAGGTAATATAGCAATGTCATGAAGAGAACAAAATAAATGTTAATCATGATTTCATAGACTCTAACAGTGGATTGGAGACCCACCATGCTCCAAATATCGATATGAGGAAGTTTGATGGAAAGGATACCCTAACATGGATACTACTAATGGAGCAATATTTCGATCTCCATAATGTGCAAAACACACAAAAGGTACACATTACAAATTTATATTTGGAACCAAATCAGTTTGTATGGTATCGATGGCTTTTCTCTCATAAACAACTTGTCACATGGGCAATTTTTACTGAAGAATTGATAGCACATTATGAGAATACAAAAAGCTACAATTTTTTTTAGCCAATTGATAAATCTCAAACAAAAGGGTTCAATGATGGATCACATTGACGACTTTCAAAAATTGAATATAAGGGTAAAATATAATCTAGAGGAGCATAGGATTGATGTGTTCATAGGGACTTTAAAGGATAACATCCATCATGAGGTTCAACCTTGGGAAGCTGATTCACTGGAGAAGGCATTCAGGTTGGCAAGAGAAATGGGAAGCAAAATTATGGCAACAGGGAAGCCTACCACTCACAACTATAAATATGGAATTGTTGTTGGCCCTAGCCTTCCACAACCTACAAGGTTTTGTTAGGTCCCTATACTACTACTGTAACCTCTTATTGTTATTAGTGCAACCACCTTATTGTATTGTTGTGCCCATGTAGTCCCCATATTATTATTATTGTGCCCCATAGAAGCCTATTTTTGTTATTATTGTGCCCTTACATTATTATTGTTATGTCGGCTCTGATTATATTATGACCCCTTATACTCTTATATATAGAAAGGAGGTCTTGTCAATTGTATCATCTAATAATTGTTCATTTGTGTAATGTAAATGAGTTTTCCCCCTCAAGGAGGTTGAATTCTAAGGCGTTTATCTTTCTTTTCTATCTTCTTGTGAGCTAGTTTCATAACATTTGGTATCAGAGCTTTGGATTCTAAGATTTCGCTACTCCAAACAGGTCATCATGGCATTTTTGCTATCAATTTTTTTTTGTGATGTTTCATAAGCTAAACCAAAAACCCATTTCAGCCGAAATCGTTTTAAACTTTGGGTCCCAATTTCAGAGCTTGTATCACTATATTTTCGAAGATATGATATGAGGAAGTTAGGGTTTTTGTAGACTCTCGAATTACATTCTAAAATGGGTGACCTGGGAAAAATCGTCATAACTTTTGTTCTAAGCATTAGATTGAAATTTTGTAAGTAGTTTCAGAAAGACGACAACTGATAGATTTCTGTATATCAGTTTCAAGTACTAAGGTCGAAACAGTAACACGTGGCACTTCGTACAATTTCACTCTACTTAACTAGTCTATAATCAGGTCACTATGGGAGATTTGGCATAACTATTCCTTGTAGAATCCAATTTTGATCAGAATTACAAGGTTAGAAATAGGACTCAAAGGGCTATGATTTCAGATATTTGAGTTCTGTAGTTACAGAGATATAATAGATTCAATATCGAGATTTTACAAAGTCAAAAAACGTGTGTAGTTTGTTTTAAATTTTGCATAAGATTGGTTTGAAAAATCAGTTTGAAGGAATTCAAAGGGAATAGTGAAGAATTATTAACATTAATTGATGACTCAAAGAAAGAAAATGGAAACACCTAGTAAGCAACCTAAAATCTCTAGCATGACTCGTGAAGAAGAGGAAGAAATGCAACATGATATATCAAAATTACAAGACCATGTACAACAAATTTCACTCTCACAAAAGGTAATTGAAGCCAAGATGAATGGTGTGGAAGCTCATATGAATGGAGTGCAAGTTAAGATGGATGGCATGGAAGCTGAGATGGATGGCATGGAAGCTGAGATGAATGGCATGGCTGCAAAGATGGAAGAATTGAAGACAAATTTATATAAGTTGCTACAAGAAATGGTTACTAATGGTGAAAGGGTAGTAAAGGAAACTCATGATGAGAAAAAAAGAAACATTAATCATGATTTCATAGACCCTAATGTTGGATTGAAGACCCACCATGTTCCAAAAATTGATATGAGGAAGTTTGATGGCAAGGATCCCTGAACATGGATAGTACATATGGAGCAATTTTTCGATCTCTATAATGTGCAAAACACACAAAAGGTATGTATTGCATCTTCATATTTAGAACCAGATCAATTTTTATGGTATAAAGGGCTTTGATCTCATAAACCACTTGTTACATGGTCAATTTTCACAGAGGAAATGATAGCACATTATGAGGATACAAAGAGAAACACCTTCTTTAACCAATTGATAAATCTCAAACGAAAGTGTTCAATGGTAGAGCACATTGAGGACTTTGAAAAAATGAATATAAGGGAAATTGATATTTCAGAGAAGTGGAGGATTGATGTCTCCATAGGGACTTTAAAGGATAAAAATCAACATGAGGTTCATCTTTGGGAACCTGATTCATTAGAGAAGGCATTCAGGTTGGCAAGAAAAGTGGAAAGAAAATTATGGAAACAAGGAAATCTACCCCTCACAACTATAAATATGGAAGTGTTTTTTCTCCTAGCCTTCCACAACCTACAAGGATGACATCACAACAATTGGAAGAAAGAAGAGCAAAAGGGATTTGTTACAATTGTGATAACAAATACATTAAAGGTCATAAGTGTGCTGAGAAGAAATTATTTTACATAGATTGTGAAGAAGAGGAAGAAAAGGGTCAAGAAACATAAAAAGAAGAGGATATATATCAAGAACCAACCCCAGAGAAAGAAGAAATGAATCCGCCCATATCTGGTAAAGCATTGGAAATAATTACCACTCCTCAAACTCTCAATATAGAAGGACATATCAAGAAGAAAAAGGTTCAAGAAGTGAAAGATCACATCGAGAAAGAAGAAATGAATACGACCATATCTTGTAATGCATTGAACAAAATTACCACTCCTCAAACTATCAGTATAGAAGGACATATCAAGAAGAAAAAGGTAATAGTATTGATTGATTCGGGAAGTACCCATAATTTTATTCATTGTAAGATAGCCAAGGAATTGAATTGCTTCATATATCCAACACCAGAGTGTCAAGTGATAGTTGCAAGTGGAGGAAGCATAAATTTCTCCGGAAAGTGCCATAATATCAAGCTATCCATGGGAGAATATGTATTGAATAGTCCAATGCTTTCTGTTCCAATGTGTCGTGTTGATGTTATACTAAGAGTCCAATGGCTACAATCCTTGGGTACAATAGCTTTTAATTTTCAAGAATTTCTGATGAAATTTTATTCAGAAGGAAAGGAAGTTTAATTAAGGGGTATCACAGGGAAACCGGGAAAGATAATTAGTTCTAACGGACTAACAAAGCTTCTAAAGAAAGAAAAACAAGGCATAATTACACAATTATGTTCGCTAGAGGTTTCGACATCAAAATCATCTATTTCTCAAGATCTCCAAAAATTCTTGGACAATCATTCCAAGGTATTGGAGACTCCCTAAGGCCTCCCACCTATTCGTGATCATGATAATACTATTCATTTGATTCCAGGAAGTGTTCCTCCAAACATCAGGCCTGACAGATATCCCTATGCCCAAAAGAGTGAAATTGAACATATGGTTGCAGAAATGCTAGAGGCTGGTATAATTCAACCTAGTCAAAGTTCTTTCTATGCTCTAGTAGTATTGATTCACAAGAAGGATGGGTCATGGTGCATTTGTCCAGATTATAGAGAGCTCAACAAACTCACTATTAAAAATAAATTTTCCATTCTTGTCATTGATGAAATATTGGATGAATTGCATGGATTAATTTACTTCACCAAGTTGGATCTTCATTCAGGATATCATCAAATAATAATGAAGATTGAAGACATTTCAAAAACAACATTATTGAAGAAATGCATTTTCATGGACTCTAGGAGAAACGAAGGCCTTTGAACATCTTAAAGAGGAAATGTGCCAAGCACCGGTCTTAGCTATGCCAGAATTCACAAAAACATTTATTGTGGCATATGATGCATCAAGAAATGGAATTGGTGATGTTTTAACACAAGAAGAAAGACCCATTGCTTTTGAAAGTTGTCCAATCAAAGGAAAGTATTTACACAAATCTATTTATGAGAAGGAAATGTTGGCAAGACTACATGCACTTAAGAAATGTCGACCTTACATAATGAGAAGATCTCAGTTCAAACAATATTGCCAAAACTTGATGAGGAAGGAAAAATCATATTAGAACCTAGATAAGTCACAGAAACAAGAACCTGATAGCTACGAAATCGATCAATTTCAGAGGACCCAATTAAGTGGAAGAACTTACCCGCTAAAGATTCCACATGGGAGGACAAGAATTTTATACAGAAGCATCCATAACTACTCAAGCGTTGAGGACAACATTGTTTTGAAGGAGAGGCGCATGTTAGGTCCCTATAATACTACTGATTCCCCCATTACTATTGTCAGCGTAGCCCTTATTGTTATTATTGCACCCTTATTGTCCCCATATTGTTATTAGTGTGCCCCATAGAATTCCACTATTGTTATTGTTGTGCCCTTATAGTATTGTTGTTATGTCGACTTTGATTATATTGTGACCCCTTAGACTCCTATATATAGAAAGGAGGTTTAGTCATTCGTATCATCCAAGAATTCTTCATTTGTGTAATGTAAAGGAGGTTTCCCCCTCGAAGAGGATGATTTCTAAGGCGATGATATTTCTTTTCTATCTTTTTGTGAGCTGGTTTCATAACATTTAGTATTAGAGCATTAGATTCTAGGGTTTCGTCGCTCCAAAAAGGTAATCATGGAATTTTCGCTATAACATTTGTTTGGCGACGTTTCAGAAGCTAAAAAAAAACCCATTTTATCCGAGATCGTTCTGAACCGCAGTTCCAAATTTTAGTTCTTTTCTGGCTATATTTTCGAAGATATGATTTGAGGAAGCTAGGGTTTTTACAGACTCCCGAATTACATTCCAAACAGGTAACCTTGGGAAAATAGTCATAACTCTCTGTAAGCATCAGATTGAAATTTCATAAGTATTTATGGAAGGAGGATGGACTATAGTTTTCTTTGTATCTTTTTTAGATCCGAAGGGTTAAACAATGACACCTGGAACGTCGTACAAGTGTTCTTTACTAAAAAATTGTATAATCAGGTCATCTTGGAAGATTGGGCATAACTCTTTCTTGGAGAATCCAAGTTTGATCAGACTGGTGGAATTGGAAAGAGAACTCAGTAAAAAAATGTGTGTAGTCTTTTTAAAAAATTTCATAAGTTTGGGTTGAAAAATTAGTTTGAAGTTAAAAGGGAATAGTGATACATAATTATCATTAATTGATGCCCCAAAGAAAGAAAAATTGAAACACCTAGTAAGCAACCTAAAGGCTCTAGCATGACTCATGAAGAAGAGGAAGAAATGCAACATGATATATCAAACTTAACAGACCAAGTGCAACAAATTTCACTCTCACAAGAGGTAACAAAACCTAATATTGATGGTTTAAAGAAAAACATGGAAGCTATGATGAATGGTGTGGAAGCTAATATGAATGGCATGCAAGTTAAAATGGATGGTATGAAAGATAACATTGAAGATTTGAAGAAGGCAATGAAAGGTGAAGGAAGGTTTAACAAAGTTGCTATAAGAAAGGCTTCCTAATGGCGAAAAGATAATAGAGAAAAATCATGAGGAGAACAAAATAAATGTTAATCATCATTTCATAGACTCTAATAGTGGATTGAAGACCCACCATGTTCCAAAGATCGATATGAGTAGGTTTGATGGAAAGGATCCCTTAACATGGATACTATAGATGGAGCAATATTTTGATCTCCATAATCTGAAAAACACACAAAAGGTAGGTATTGCAACTTTATATTTAGAACCAAATCTGTTTGTATGGTATCAATGGCTTTTCTCTCGTAAACAAATTTTCACCTGGGCAAATTTTACAGAAGAATTGATAGCACATTATTAGGATACAAAAGGCAACACTTTTTTTAGCCAATGGATAAATCTCAAACAAAAGGGTTCAATGATGGAGCACATTGAGGACTTTCAAAAATTGAATATAAGGGTAAAATATATTCCAGAGGACCATAGGATTGATGTTTTCATAGGGAGTTTAAAGGATAACATCCAACATGAGGTTTGCCTTTGGGAACTTGATTCATTGGAGAAGGCATTTAGGTTGGCAAAAAAAATGGAAAGCAAAATTATGGCAACAAGGAAGCCTACCACTCACAATTATAAAGATGGAATTGTTGTTGCCCCTAGCCTTCCAAAACCAACAAGGGTGACACCACAACAGTTGGAACAAAAAAGAGAAAAATGGCTTTGTTACAGTTGTAGAAAATACACTAAAGGTCATAAGTGTGCTAAGAAGAAATTATTTTACATAGATTGTAAAGAGGAGGAAGAAAAGGAACAAGAAACGTCAAAGGAAGAGGATATACACCAGGAACAAACCCAAAAGAAAGAAGAAATGAATCCGACCATATCTTTTTAATGAATTCGCTGGAATTACCACTCCTCAAACTATCAAGATAGAAGGACATATCAAGAAGAAAAATGTAATAATGTTGATTGATTCGGGAAGTACCCATAATTTTATTCATTGTAAGATAGCTAAGGAATTGAATCTCTTCCTATATCTAGCACCAAAGTTTCAAGTGATGGTGGCAAGTGGAGGAACCATAAATTGCTCTGGAAAGTGTATAATATCAAGCTATCCATGGGATAATATGTATTGAATATCCCAATGCCTTCCATTCCAATGGGTTGTGATGATGTTGTACTAGGAGTCCAATGGCTACAATCCTTGGGTACTATAGCTTTTAATTTTGAAAAAAATTTCATGAAATTTTCTTCGGAAGGAAAGGAAGTTGAATTAATGGGTATCACAGGGAAACCAAGAAAGATAATCAGCTCTAACAGAATTACAAAGCTTCTAAATAAATTACAATGAGGCGTAATTGCACAATTATGTTCGCTAGAGGTTCCCACATTGAAATCATCTATTTCTCCAGATCTCCAAAAAGTCTTAGACAATCATTCCAAGGTATTTGAGACTCTAAAAGGCCTCCCACCTATTGATGATCATGATCATGCCATTCATTTGATTCCAGGAAGTGTTCCTCCAAACATCAGGCCTTATATATATCCCTATGCCCAAAAGAGTGAAATTGAACATATGGTTGCAGAAATGCTAGAGGCTGGCATAATTCAACCTAATCAAAGTTCTTTCTCTACTCCAGTAGTATTGGTGCACAATAAGGATGGGTCATGGCACATGTGTCCAAATTATAGGGAACTCAACAAGCTCACTATTAAAAATAAATTTCCCATTCCTCTCATTGATGAATTATTGGACGAATTGCGTGGATCAATTTACTTCACCAAGTTGGATCTTCGTTCAGGACATCATCAAATCAGATTGAAGACTGAAGACATTCTGAAAACAACACTTAGAACTCATGAGGGTGATTATGAATTTTTGGTCATGCCTTTTGTCCTTACCAATGCACCTTCTACATTTAAAGGTTTGATGAATTCCATTTTCAAACCCTTCTTTAGAAAATCTGTGTTAGTGTTTTTTGATGATATACTAATCTATAGCAAGCCTTTGAAGGATCATTTTGAACATGTTCAAAAGGTGCTATGACTATTGGATAAGAAACAATTATATGAAAAAAGCTCCAAATGTTTCTTTGGAGTACAAGAGGCAGAATATCTGGGTCATATTGTATCTCATGAATATGTTAAGGTATACCCTAGCAAAATTAAAGCCATTAAGGAATGGAAAATCCCCACATCCGTAGAGAATCTACGAGGATTTCTCAGGTTGACAGGATATTATCGCAAGTTTGTTAAGAATTATGGGAGAATATCGCACCTCTAACAACATTATTGAAGAACGATGCATTTCCATGGACTCCAGAAGCAACGAAGGCCTATGAACATCTTACAGAGGCAATGTGCCAAGCACCAGTTTTAGCTACGCCGGACTTCACAAAAACCTTTATTGTGGAATATGATGCCTCGAGAAATGGAATTGGTGTTGTTTTAATGCAAGAAGAAAGACCCATTTCTTTCTAAAGTCATCCAATCAAAGGACAGTATTTACACAAAGCTATTTATGAGAAGGAAATGATGGCAATACTACATGCACTTAAGAAATGGCAACCCTACTTAACGAGAAGATCACCTCGAGCATCAACAACAAGTTCTCCAACTCTTAAAGGATAACCTCACTTTGGCGCAAAATAGAATGAAACAACAGACAGATCAACATCGCAGCGAAAGAAGTTTTGATGTAGATGATTGGGTATTCCTATAGCTACAGCCATATAAACAAATGTTCCTAAAGAAAGCTAAGAATGATAATAAATTATCACCAAAGTATTATGGTACATAAAAGGTGTTGCAAAAGATTGGTACTATGGCATACAAATTGGAGCTTCCTGCAGCTTCCCGAGCGCACCTTGTTTTCCATGTTTCATGTTTCATGAATGTTATAGGTGGCAAGCTCCCAGTCAAACAATATTGCGAAAACTTGACAAGGAATGAAAAATAATATTGGAACTTGAAGTAGTCATAGAAACAAGAACTCGATAGCTACAAAATTGATCAATTTCAGAGTATCTCATCAAGTGGAAGAACTTACCCGCTGAAGATTCTGATGAGCCTCATGATTGGGTAACAATATGGACCTTAATATGTAGGTTTTAACCTCGTACAAAGGTTACCTGCATATGAATTCTAAAACATAGAAAATAAACAATAGCGAGAGCATAACACATAAAATAAATATACACATAGATTTTCCCATGGATCCTAAAACCGAGACTACTAGATTGATTTTTCATTATGTTCCTTTCAATGTTACAATACATATTTATACATGTCGAGGAATCCAATACCATGGACCAAAAACCATCATGCCCAAAACCATGTGCGACAACCATGCACAAAACCATAGGCAGGTTTTCCCACCTAATATAGGGTCCAAAAATAAATTCCCCAGGGTGCTACCTTGGACCGCGTAGAGGGGGGCTAACTAGCCCCATCAAACACCCTGTACAAGGGGGTCTACCACCCCTACTACACAATTGGCACAACGAAGGGCGAAATTGGCACTTATCCCTTAGTTAAATAGGGTGGCTAGTCGTGGAAAGAATATAAGACAACCCAACATTCTCCCACTTGTTGTTTTCTTTCCACAGGGGGCCACATGAGAGATTAGTCATTTATCCAGCCCTGCAATGCCCATTTTTTCTCTACACTGAGGTAACTTCTCAGAGCTCACAGATTTTTTCAATGCATTTTCAGTATTCTTCAAAGCGTCCACCTTTACTAGCAACACGTTTTTGTCTTCTATCATATCCCTCATAAAGTGATACTGAACATCAATGTGCTTTGTCTTTGAATCACAAGCAGGGTTCTTTTCCAAGAAAATTGCACTTTGGTTGTCAATTCTATCCTTATAGCTCCCTGTACTAACCCCGTACCTGAACATAATCTATGCAACCAAACTACTTCCTTTCTTGCATGAGTGGTTACCACGTATTTTTCCTTTATAGCTGATAATGCCACTACAGATTGTTTCTTACTCATCCAACTAACTGCACCTCCAAATAGGTTAAACACATACCCACTTGTAGATCTTCTCTCATCCAGATCTCCAGCCCAGTCTACATCAACAAAGCCATGAATATCCAACACTGTGTCCAATCCTAGTCTTCCTTGGTAGCACAAATCATAATCACTAGTGCCACCTGAAAATCCACTTCACTGTTGTCCAGTGCTCCTTCCCTGGTTTTGACATAAACCTTCTCAATACTCCCACTGCATGTGCAATGTCTAGTCTAGTACAAACCACCGCATGCATCAGGCTACCGACTGCACTTGCATATGGAACACGGGACATGTCCTCTTCCTCTTCTTGTGTCTTGGGACACTGTTGAGTAGATAACATCACACCTACAAGAATAGGTACCTTCATCGATTTACTATCCTGCATATTAAACCTCTGCAGTATTGTCTCGACATAGTTCCTCTGGTTTAACTAGAGCTTCCTCTTTGCCTGATCTCTTTTAATTTCCATGCCCAAATTATAGTTTGCAGAAACAAGATCTTTCATGTCGAATTTGGAGGACAATTGGGTCTTCAAATCCTAGATAATTTCTTTGTCATTTCCAACCATCAACATATCATCCACATACAAGACCAGATAAATAACAAAGTCACCAATTAATTTAAAATACACACAGTGATTTACTTTGCTTCTGGTGAAGCCAAGTCCCCGTATAAATGTATCAAATTTCTAATACCACATCCTTAGTGATTATTTTAAGCCATACAAAGACTTTTTTAACTGCATACCAGTTCTTTCTTACCCTTCACAGCAAAGGTAGATCTACTCTTCCAGATCCCCGTGAAGAAATGTTGTCTTCACATCCATATGTTCTACCTCAAAATCAAAAGCAGCAACAACAGATAAAAGTAATCTAATAGAAGCTACCTTGGCAACAAGAGAAAAAATATCACCAAAATCAATTCCCGACACCTAGGAATAACCTTTTACTACCAACCGAGCTTTGTATTTCTCTAGCTTTCCTTCTGCACTTATCTTCTTCTTGAACACCCATTTGCTGCCAATGGGTTTCCTTCCAGCCGACAACTCCACCAGATCCCAAGCCTCATTTTTGTGCAAACATGCCATTTCATCAACCATGGCCTCTTTCCAGAGTTTTCCATCCTCTGAATCTACTACTTCCTTCACAGTTATGGGATCATCATCAGTAATAGATAAACCAAAACTTGAACAGAATGTAGATGGACTATACCTTTCTAGCCACCTTCTTTATCGCACTGATCTTCTCACAACCAGAGTTTGTGGATGTTCATATTCTGATTCCTCTTCTACTGTAGAGTCTGATTCTTCATCCTTTAGCTCACACTCTATCTTCTTAGGTTCCTTTGGTTGGACTTCATGTTTAATAACATCTCTCACCTCTCTGAACACCACATCTCGGTTGTACACAACCTTCCTTGTTACTGGGTTCCAAATTTTATAACCCTTTAAACCATCCTTATACCCAATAAAGATGCACTTTTTATATTTACTATCCAAATTTTCAGATGCTTAGTGGTCTTTTCTCCAAATACCACTAGATTTTCTGCTCCACTTTTAGGAACCACAAAATTGTTGCACCCATGAACAACAGTGCTACCTTGCAGCTTGTACATAGTTCCAATCCGAACTCCCTGCATCAATACTAGTGCTCCCCGAACCATCTTGCAGGTATCCTTATTGAACACTTTTTTTACACCTACATCATCCAACTTGCTTACATAAATTAGATTTCTAGCCAATGAAAGAATATGAAGAATGCCCAAAAGTGTTCTAATCCTTCCACCTTGCAAATTCAACTTAACATTTCTGCGACCAATGATTTTATCCTTCCTGTCATCCCCCAAGAAGACATCACCACCATTATATTTTTCATACTCAGAGAACCACTCTCTATGGGGATTGAAGTGAAAGGATGCACCTAAGTCAAGCAACCATGCCTCACGATCTACATGTGTACTTGAATAAGCCAAGTACACATCCCCACCTTCATATGAGGTGGCTTTTGCCTCTATATAAGGAGCATCATCAGATCCCTTTCCTTTGTTAGGAGATTTAGATTTACAGTCCCTTTTATGGTGCCCTTCCTTTCCGAATTTCTTGCACACTGTTATAGGTTTTCCTGGAGATTTAGATCTCCCTCTAGATTTAGATCTCCCACTCGAGGACTTATTTTTATTTCTATTCTGGGATTGTCATCGTACAGATAAGGCATCACCATTCTGGCTCTCCATATTTTTCCATCTCAACTCCTCCGTCAATAAGGATGAGACTATTTCATCAAACTGCAAGGAAGTTGCATTGCTACCTATTGCAATAACCAGACTCTCCCACGAATATGGTAGAGAACACAACAAACAAATGCACTTATCTTCATCTAAAATTTTAATATCAATAGATAATAACTAACTTACCATAGTATTAAATGCGTTCATATGATTTGTCACCGAGTCTCCATCTTTCATCCTCAGGGTATACAACTTTTTCCATAGGAACAGTTTATTCACCAAAGACTTAGATTGGTACAAAGTCCCTAACCTATCCCACAAAGCCTTAGTCATAGCTTCTCCTGATACATTCAACAATATTGAATCTGAGACACACAATCGTATTTGCTCTTTGCACTCTGATCCAACTTCTTCCATTCTTCATCGGACACTCCCATTGGTTTAGTACCTGGATCTACCGCAATCCACTAATCTTTATCTACCAACAAATCCTCCATCTTGAGTTTCCATGACTCAAAAATCTGACCATCAAATTTTTTGATCTCTATCGTTCCACTGCTCACCATGTTCTTTCACCACCAAAATCGATCCCGCAGATCTCCCACTGAACAGGGTCTACCACAAGCCCGATCGAAACCCCTTAGCAACAAAGGCATCCCCTTGAAGCCACAAAAACTTTGATACCAAATGTAGGTTTTAACCTCGCACATAAATTACCTGCATACGAATTCTAAAACATAGAAAATAAACAATAGCAAGAGCATAACACATAAAATAAATATACTTAGAGATGTTCCCCTGGATCCCAAATTGGGACTACCAGATTGATTTTTCATTATCTTTCTTTCAATGTTTTAATACATGTTTATACATGTTGAAGCATCCAATACCATGGACCGAAAACCATCACGCCCAAAACCATGTTAGAAAACTATGCACAAAACCATAGGTAGGTTCACCCACTTAATGTAGTGTCCAAAACAAAATTCCCCAGGGCACTGCCCCAGACCCCATAAAGGGGGCCTAACCGTCCCCCTCAAACCCCTTGTGACCCCCCCGCTGCGCAATCGGTGCAACGAAGGGGGGGATCCACCGCCCCTCTAACTGTGGAAAGAATATAACACAACCCAACGTAATACACCTCCAATCTTATTAAAATCAACTCTTCTCATAATTCCTTACATATTTTAATTATATTTGTCTTAATGAGATGAGTAAAAGTAAGATGTTATGTCTAGTGGTCTAATGTGCATTGATTGTAGGTTTTTGAGAGAAAATCATGGCAATTTTGGCTAATTAAAGGAAAAAACTAAAATGAGACAAGGAGAAGAGATTATAGGAGATAGATCCTCCTCATTTAATCCTCACTTATCCAAATATTCCTCAATCAAATCACACTATCTCGGAGTTGCAAGCAGTCGAGTCATGGAGATCATGGGCAGCCGAGCGAGTGACAGATAAGAGCCAATTCATCTTGAGTTTGGAAGCCAACCTTGCCTAGATTTAAGGAATCCATTGGAGACTTAAGTTGTATAAATAAGGAGGCCTAGAGTCTCATTAGGATTCAGATTTTTTATTTAAGAGAACTAAGAATTTTTGAGTTCAAGTTTTGTGGAAAAGCATTGTTATGTAATTTTTCTGATATGATAATGAGAATGAGAATTTCCTTGATCTAGCACTGATTTGACTCAGAGGGGTGAAGCTCTTGGGTTAGGGGCCAACCCTAGTAGCAAAGGCTCCTCTTCTTGTGCTTGTATGCTTATATTATTTCATAGATTAATTGTTGAATTGGTTTTAGCATTGTTTCGTTGTAAGTAGTTGTGAATTTGATTAGTTTTCTTCCGTTTGTGCATTGTTTTAGTAGTAGCTTAGAATTATAAGGGAATACCAAAAAAGGATGATAGCAAGTGGATTTTGCCTCACTCCTCCCTTCAGGGACCATGGTTTGATGAGAGAACTCCTATGCAGCCCCGAAAAGACCGAATTATGATTTCTTATGGAATTTAGGGTTTTCTGCTACTTAGGCCAACATCTTTTTAGTTTTCAAGATTAGTTTCCAATTTTAATTTTTTATATCTTCAGCTTTATATTAGATCTCATGGTGTTTCACAATATTCTGCAAGTATTTCCATGCATGAATTAGGCAACTAAATAATGAAATTATGTTTTCTTAAGTTGATTGAAAATCTTTCTTGTTTGATATGATTCATGGATAAATTCCAGTAATGCATGTATTGCAAGAGTTTTAATAGTACATGAAGATCTTATGCCAGCAACCCTAGCCTATCTCTATCCATCCATGATCACCAAAAGCCACCAAGTCCCTCAACCAAATCATCATTCCATAAGAATGACTTTCTAGGTTTGTTGAGCAAATCCAATCATCTTACAAACTTTGGTTTGAGCTCTGAAGAAGTCCTAGCCACTCCCTTGCCTTATTTCTTCCACCATTCACCTTCCCTAAGCCCTATACCACCTTCCAAATCACTTTTATTGCTCTCGGCCAGATCCTGTAGGAGCATTAGGACATCCTGTAGGCCGACTTGTGGAAAAAGCATCCTGAAGGATAGGAGAAGACTCCTACTTGCCTCCCAAGTGCTATGACCTTTCACCACCATCTCTAACCCACCTGCCACATCTCCAAGAAGATTTAGCATTCAGATTTTCACAAAAAAAGACAAAAAGGAAAAAAGAGTTATTATGTTCATTCATATGCACAACAGTAGAATGTTTGGTTATTTCAGATTGCATGCCTAGGACAGTTAGGATTACACACATGTTAGCCTAGAATCCTTTTGAAGCAAGATCTCTTAGAAATTAGTTAGATGAGTGGTGTGTTCAAAGAATTTGATTTCAGTCTTTCCTTACTGCAGTAGACATTGTTTCAATTCTCCCAATTAGTGAAAAATTCCCCTTTCCTCATTGGTAATCAAGCTTCTTCTGAATCAATAGAAGGTTGGTTTGAGAAACCATAGTGGTCTATCGCCAGCTCAATAGTGACAAAGAGTGGACCCATCACATCTTCTTGTGTATACAACACTATAACCTCCAAGTTTGTACAAACCCCGAGTTGATAAAGTAAAGTTGGTAGCCTTAGGAGTTGCAACATTCTTACTGCAATACTAGTGGTCATCACTTTTTGGCACCGTTTCCGGGGAGGTGTCTGAGTAAGATGTGATTTCTGCTTTCTTTCTTCCATTTCTTATCTCTTTCATTTTGCTATTAGATTCATTTCCGCAAGAGTAATTGTAAGTTGGTTTTCTTTCTTTTCCATTTTACAAGTGAAATTTCATTCAATAGTTAGTATCCATTCAATTTATTATTTCAATTCGGCAATTAGTCTCAAAGCTTGAAAAAAACACAAAACAAAACAAAAACACTTCTTTCATGCCTCGTGGGAATAGAGATAACTTAGGAAAATTTCTACCAAATACCCCCACCACTTCAAACATGCAACCTTCCCTCTTCTTCAATGGTTGTGAATTGGAGGACCCCTTAGGAAAACAACCAGAGATTTTTGAAGAGTCTATAGGGGGAGAAGAAGAAGGAGAACCCACTCCAACTGACCTAATGGCTAAAAATAAAAATTAAAGAGGAGATGGAGAAAGAATTGAGGGTACTTTTACCATCAAAGAAACTAATGTGGATACCAAGATGAAAAAAATAAGCCCCTCTTCTCTTCCTCATTTCCATGGCCTGACCTCAGAAGATCTAGATACTTTCTTGTTTGAGTTCATTGTCATATGCAAAACTTATGATTACACCACTAATGATCAAAATTTGAAATTATTCCCATCCACTCTCAAGGATGCAGCTCTGCGCTAGTTCATGGGTTTACTTGGGGATAGCATCACAACCTGGGCTCAGCTGCAGCAAGCCTTCAACAACAAGTATTGACACTACTGTAGGTCCAAAGACACTAAAGAGGAAATTTTTAGGATGACCTTGGGGCATGATGATTCGTTAGAGGATTATGAAGAGAGATTCCATTTTCATTACAAAAGGGCTAGGTGCACACCTGTTCTTGAGTCACTGAAGCTAGTCCTCCTCCGGGGGGTAAGGGAAGATCTTTTGGATACCCTAAACCTACTAGTAGGAGGGGGCATCTACCAGCTACCCTATGAAGATATTAAAATTGTCTTTAAGAACCATTCGAGGGCAGCTAGGAAAAATGGTAGGGGTAGTCAACCAATGGCCAACTCATCCTCTTCCAACACATCCATAAAAGGTGAAATTGGAAATATGCTGGAAGATTTCAAGAGTGAAATGTTGCCAATCCTTTCCCTATAGATGGACACTATGCACGTCAAGAGAAAGCAGGAGGAAGCAGAGAGAGCATTAGCCATCTTCTTCCCTAGATGCATAAGGAGGAACCCTAGGAATGAATGTCTATTAGACCTAATAGAAATATGCTCAGTCTGTGAAGAAAACCACTCCATAGACAAGTGCCCTTCTCTACTTGGACTAAAAGTTGTGTATCAGGTAACTAAAGGGGTGACTAAACATCTCTGCTACATAAATCAAAGGAGACCTCATGGGCCCTGACCATACCAGCAAGGCATGCAACGGTCATCCTATGCATATTACAACCCTAACCAGAACACATCCAGTCCCTCTTGGGCCCCCCCTGCTCATCCCTCCTCATCTACACCTTCTCCTTGGTCATTTTAACCTTAGTACCATTCCCAACCGATCAACCAGTCATTTGATCCATATACTTTGCCACAACCTAAGTGGAATGTAACACCCCAAGGGTGGAGGCCCCCATACAACAATGCTCCAGCTTTATCGCCTTCATCTCCTACTTAACCGCATCATTTACACCCTGCTCCACCTACACAACCTCATATGCCTGCCCATCCAAATCTTAACCCAAACAACATACTGGCACAATAGATATACATTGGAAGGACATCCTACTCTTTTAATGTTGTGGAAATTCAGGAAATGAACCTAAGGTTTGGGAGAGTACTCCTAGACAACCAACATCCATATCCACCTAGGGAGAGTGAGGAGGAAAGAGAGGAAAGTATGCCTAGAGTGAATCCACCACCCTTTCCTGGAAGATTAACTCAGCCAGTCTAGCCTACCCCAAAAGAGAATGATCTTCTGGGTGAATTGAAAAATCTATGTGTAAAAATTCCACTTCTCCAAGCCATTAAGGATGTACCTATTTACAACAAAGTGATTAAAGAGAAGTGTTTCAAACATCTAGGGAGGCAAAAAAGAGACACCCCTACCATTAATGTCATTGGACAATTGTCTAAATTAATGTTGGGGTAGGTAATTTGCCCAAAGTATTTAGACCCTGGAAGCTCTTTGGTAGATGTGCACATCAATGGCACCATTCTCCCACATACCTTGATTGATCTTAGGTCTACCATTAATGTAATGGCTAAGGACACCATGCTAAAGCTCAATCTCCAGGGTTCATTAAGAAAGACCACAATAGTCTTGCGGCTTGCAGACCGTTCCACCACAGACCCTGAGGGTATTGTAGATGATTTGATGGTCTCCATCGATTCCTCAAAGTACCCTGCAGACTTCCTAGTTCTCCAGCCTAAGGAGAAGCTTAGTGGTTATCCTCTCATACTTGGGAGACCCTGGTTAGCCATTGTCGATGCCTACATTAGCTACAGGGCTGGAAATATGACTATCAAAAATGGGCATTTGTCCAAGAAGTTGGTCTTGTAACCTCCTGCTTAGCCATCCTTAGAGAATGAGTTTATCTTTATGGCGAGAAGAGGAGGAAGAAGATGAAGTCTGCTCAACCCAACTCTATACCCTAGAAACTGTTATGGGAGGAGGACAGCCAGATGAAGATGATTTGATTGAACACATACTCCAAAATACAACTCCCAACACCTAGTCCTTAGAGGAAGTAGTAAAGGAAACAAAGAGAAACCATTAGATTGATCTATGCTTGATTCAAACCCTACTCGTGTCAAAACAATAGAATTTGGCCCTAAGAGAACTTTGAAAATCAACCTCTCTCTTTCTGTACACCAAGAGTAAGAGTTGTGCAACATACTAGGGGAACATCTAGATGCCTTTGCCTGGAGTTACAAAGAAATGAAGGGAGTGCACCCCTCAGTGTGTACTCACCACGTTTATATCAAAGAAGGTTGCAAGCCATTCTAACAACCCCAAAGGAGAATGTATCCAACTCTCAAGGATATAGTCAAAGAATAACTGCAAAAGTTGTTGGATGCAGGATTCATTTACCCTATCTCAGACTGTTATAGACATTTTTGTGCCTTACAGCATTGAGCATGAAATGTCCATAATCTAAGGGATCCAAAGTCCCTAAAACATGTTGTTCCTACCCCTAGAGGAACAAGGCTAACTAACCACAGCAATTCACAGAAGTTCTCCACCTGAAACCACTCAAAAACAAGTCATTTCAGGATCATGTCAACTACTCCACTGAGCATCTGCGCTGAATGTCAACTGCTCCACTGTCTACCTACGTTGAATGTCAACTCCAACAAAGGCTACCTATGCTGAGCGAGATTGGACAAGTGGCAGGCTCATTCCTCAATGTGTCAATGCTCAGGAAGCTTCCAAAATGACACTTGCCTCAGGGAATTCGACTGGTGATGAGTAAGAGGTTCCAAATCTCCAAGTGGAAGCAAGAACCTCCAAGTGGACTCAAGAACTGAGAGAGGGAGAGGACACTAGTCAGATCTCAAGCTAACTCATCCTCTCTCCAAACATCTATATATGGATCTCACCTCAATGAGATCTAGAGGCTGGAATTTTGTTATTGCAAAGAATCGCTGTTGGTTTGAGACTGGAATCATTGGGTGCTTAATGCTTTGAAGGGAGCTGAAGAAGGAATTCCATTCTGCTGGGAAGGAGATGCTGGATTGGAGCCCTCTGGGTTGTATCTCTTCCTGAACCTTGCTATCAATCAATAAAGTTATCTTGGTTTTCTCCTATATACTCGTGTATTTGTATGATTGCATTAGTGTATTTGATTTACTTCTAATCCTGAATCATTTATGAATATGAATATTTGCCTTTGTGTTGTGTTCTTCTCTTGTCGCAAGTAGCTGTTCTCTTGTCACAGGTAGCTGTTCTCTTGAGCAAGCGAGGAGGCAAGTAGCTGTGAACACCCAAAGAGAAGAGGATCTAGATCGAGGGACAAACGGAAGACAATGGTAAGTCTATCGATCTCCCCTCTTTCACATTTCATAAAGGAAGAAACCAGAATAGCTGTATTTGTTTGTTGCTAAGGCACTGTCACACCTTAGGTGGATAGGATCGTCCTGCATAGGCATTTTTCCCCACAACAAATTGGCGACTCCGCTGGGGAGATTGCTTTAGTCATTTTATTTGTGTTTACATCATTGTTTGCTTCATAGACTCAACAGCAACAATCGAACGGCTTCTGCAAAGTAGAAATTTGCTGCCTTGATCCTTCACTGGGTTTTTGTCTATGATCTGAAAAATGGACTCACAAATGACATGATGATCCTTTGTGATAGTCTTTAGTACCCTCTCAAAGCATCCCTCTGATTATACCTTGCTTGTGTTTCTGATTTGGCCTGAAACAGTTGATTTTTTAGCATTTTGTGACCCAGAACCCAGGAGAAACGAGAGTTTCTCCTTCAGCGCAACTGCTGTGAAGGCAGTCTGCATTTCAACGCAAGTCCCGTGAGGGCTACCTGCGCTGAATGTCAAGTCCTCAGTGTTGAGGTTGCGCTGAACCAGTTTGGCCTTGTGCGGCTGGGGTTCTCTGCTCTCTGTTGCCCTGTTTTGATCTCTGTTTTTTGCAGCCTTTAACCAGCATAGGTACTAGTCTGATAACTCCTTTTCTTTACTTAGATTCTGCCTCCTTTTGTACAAAAAGACTATGAGTGTTTTTATGTGTTTTTACATCATTTACAGTTTTCCTTTGCATGAGTGAAATAATCATCCTGTAGCCCTTGATTCAGATCTGATTGATTGTGATCTTAGGAGAGAGTCCATTGGCTGTTTACAGTTGATTATCATTTGCTTTTGCTTATTGGTTTGAGTTTGTTTTTTTTAAGTGTCGAAACAAGTATTCATTTCGAAAGTCGCAAAGTGATTGTAATCTCTTCTACCCTTGTTGTTTTCGAAAAAGTAAACTTGTTTGTATCTGTCATTTAAAAGCAACTTCAAAGTTGTACAAAAAGCTTTCTATAGGCATCTATACTAAGAAAGTGGAAAACAAACACCTGCATTGTGCATTTGCATTTTGATAAGTCTGCATGATTGATTTAGGAAAGAGTGCATTAGAGTGTGCTGATTGCTCTTTGAGAAAATATAGTGTCTTTCTTTTCCCTTAGTAGCTAGGATTTTCAAAGTTGAAAAGATTATAAAGCTTGCTTATCATCTTTAGACTGCATTTAGGAATTTGTATCATACATCTTGTGGTGAACCTTGAAAGGCAAACTTTAAAAAGATCAACTTAAAATAAACTGAATGAACCTAACAACGCTTTGCAACATAACGCACAACATAGAGGTCTAGGCTAGAGACGTGTTCCGGCGTCGTTAAGCCTAGTGACTGTCAATCTCGTGGAAGGTGGGTGATTCCTCCTGAGGGACGATAGCGCTAGTACGGATTGTGCTCCCACGTACCGTCGCGTATATATTGGGAGACCCCTATAGGCATATATCCTTTATCCTTAGGAAGCCGTGTCGGCCGCCCTACTAATCGCAATGCAGTGAACACAGCATTCACGAAGATCGACCGCCCGTACCTTAAAAATTATTCTGCGGTTTTGCGAAAAGTTTGGCACACCCTCTGCCTAGAACTCCAGAGCAGTTTCTTTTGGCCTTTTTCAGACTCTATAAAAGAAAAAGTCCATCCGAGCATTTGTCACTTCGGGCTTGTTAAAACATCGAAGGAGACTAGAGTCATCTTTAGCTTTTTCTCGACTCTTTAAAAGTGAAAAAGCAAGTTGTGTCTAAAGCGTCGTTAACAATTTATTTTAAACGGAACAATCACCCTTTATTCCCGCGTTGATCTTTAGGTTGAAAAGATGGAGCACACCAACCAAGGAATTCCCCTTGGTGGAAATCCTAGTCCCTTCTCCTCTTGGGGAGATGTTGGTGCGCCCCACATGGCCACATTGTCGCTTCCAGGACTAACAATTGGCCTACCAGTCTGGCTCTTTTCAACCAATGTCATTCAGAACACCACCATTCCTGAACAGTCGAGTCAATAGTTAGATCAGACAAGAGTTGCCTCCCAGCCTTCTACTTCATCTCGCTCTCCTCCTTCCTCTTCGCTTGACGGAACTGGTAAATCAAAAAACCGAGTTCCTAAGGAGAGGAAGGAGAAGAAGAAGAAAGAGAAGAAGAAGAAGGAGCCTAAGGCGACTGGGGGCAAACAAGTGTCATCTGACAAAAATCCACACACAGCACTCGCAAGGCCTAAATCGCCATGCGTCATATGCAAGGCATACCACTTCCATAGAGATTGTCCCTGTATCCCCCGGATACTAAGAGACTGGTCCCCCCGTTTGCACAATTCGGTAGCATCGACCTCTGATAGCCATGTCGACTGCTCACCGTCAACTAGTGGGAGTGAAGCCCCAGGACAGAGTGGGAAAGCTAAATTTCCCTGCAGACTGTGTGAAGGTGATCATGCCATCCACCGTTGTCCCTTCTTAGACGAGGCAAAAAGAGTTCTAGAAGATCCCCCGATTTTACGAGCGCAACTTCCTCCTGGATATCAAAGACTCCTTCCAAGTCCCTCGCTAGTTGAGAACCCGACTAACCCGCCCAGGTGGTCAGCCGAAGCACCTGTCATTGAAGATGCACCGTCTGAATCCATACCTGACGAAAGTCTAAAGGTTGAAACGGCAGTTGACCCAGTTTTGCCTTTAGAGGATCTATCTTCGAATGACACCATCACAGAGGAGAATCAAGACGACACCATCCAGATTCTCTTCATCAGCACTGACTCTAATGATCAAGGGGGCAATGCCACCATTCCTTTATCGTAGGAAGGAAGTTCATCAGAGCGCTATCCGGCCGTATACTCGGTCCCACCACCAAGCAACCTGGTTGTGTTCTCTGACTGGAACCAACTAGGCAGACCCCGCTTGCCAGCTAGCATACCATTCAGAATCATTGTCCAAATATACATAATGGTAATGGCTGGCACTATCATTGATGAGGGGGCATCTGTGAGTATCCTTTCCTCTATTGCTTGGAAAGCGCTTGGTTCACCTGCGCTTTTGCCTGAAATGAGAAATCTATCAGGCTTTGATAAAGGAACCAGTCGACCTTTAGGGATCCTCCCCAATGTGCCTATAACATTGAAAGGGAAGACCGTTCAAATGAACGTGATGGTCGTTCAAGGACCCTTGGATTATAACCTACTCCTTGGACGAGACTATATATATTGCATGGGAGCTATAGTCTCCTCACTCTTTAGAGTAATGTGTTTTCCGCATGAAGGAAGAGTGGTCAAGCTCGTGGACCAACTTTCATTTCCCGGATCACGCATCGCAAATAGTCATATACCATCCCTAAATGGTCTATTCATGCAAGAAGTGTCTCAACCCATGGTCCGTCCTCCTGATGAGCGCGAGTAATCCGGGAGGATATGACTGGAACCCAGGGGGCATGCGTCCTGGCCTGCTTCGGCAGGAAAACTTTGGGTATAGGGTAGGTTTCCGCGGGAGAATATGACTAGTCCGTACCCCGTCCGTGGTTGGAAGAGGGGTTGTTCTAGAATAAGATTCTTTTGTCAAAGTTATGTGAGAGGGCAGGTCTCGTCACTCACCTTTGTTTATTTTGGTAGACATTGCCGAGGAAGTGTTTTGTTTGAAAGATTAACGAAACCATATTTGGGTAACCTGAAAGAGGTAAGCTTCTCTCTTTAAAACAATTGTTTTGAAGGAAAATAAGTAGAGGTAACCTTGAAATCGTACTTTATACCTGGGGGCATGCAAACCTTTTGGAGTGCAAGAAAAGAGCGGTTATTTATCTGTTTTTTGGGTTAGCCGTTTCCTAACTTGCGTAAAGAAAGGATGCGGAGCAAAGCTTAGAGAGATGAAGCTCCATAAAAAATAGAATCTTGATGAGACACTCTTATCATATGACTGGGTATTCGAGCAGTTTTAGCACAAAGTTCATGCTCATTAAAGAATAAACGCAAGATCCGAGCAGTTTTAGCACATAGTTCATGCTCGTTAAAAAATAAACATAAGATCAAGCAATTTTAACGCGGAATTTATGCTCGTTAAAAAATAGAAAAGCGATATCGAGCAGTTTTAACGCGGAATTTATGCTCGTTAAAAAATAGAAAAGCGATATCGAACAATTTTAACGCGGAATTTATGCTCGTTAAAAAATAGAAAAGCGATTTCGGGCAGTTTTAACGTGGAATTTATGCTCGTTAAAAAATAGAAAAGCGATTGTGAGCAAGCTTTTCCCTAGAGTTCAAGCTCATCCAGAAAAACTGAACCGGTAAATGACCACTGTGATCGTAAACTTATCAGCCATAAAAGCCTTGGTCGTGTTTGCACCTGTCACCTCCACTTTTCATTTGGCCGATCGTTCACCTCCATATGATTGTTTACGCATTTTGAGGAACAGCTGCGAAGAGTGATTTCACCTAGCCATCCTTGTGACACTGCCGTGATTGGAAAATTCCAACCTGTACCTGGAATCTGCTGCTAACCCTGTTTATCACTCGTTCCTCAAAAGACGAGTCTTCTTTAAGCTCTTTTCAACTAACTCGTAAAATATGAAAAGATTGCCGAGTTTTGGCCTTCCAGCTCGTTAAAGCGACCGGAAGAGCTATCCCTCCTCTAGATTTTAATCTTTTTGGACCTGAGGGATTATTGCACAAAAAGATCGAGCGCTTGTTTTGTTCGGCTCGTTAAAACTATCAAAAACTCATCCCTTCTGTATTGTTTTATACTTTTTCGGACTTAAGGGATTAGATGACGAAAAAGGAATTTTGGAATTGACTTTCTGTACCTTTTCAGACTCTCTAAAAATGAAAAGGACCGAGTTATCCTTGTCGTTAGACTCGTTAAAATCATTAAATAGCGACAAACTTGTCTTTAGACGAGAACGAGTTTCACTATCGCTAGGCTCGTTAAAACATAGCGGTGGGCTTGCCCGAAGGGCAGGTTATAGAACAAGCATATGTTATCCTCCTCAAGCTTGACAAAAATAAAGAGGTACTGGTCAGCAATGACTGGGGAAAAATTGGGAGAAACTAAAGAAAACTTTGATGGTAGCAAAGTCGCTCTTGAACATAAAACTTTTCCTCCGTACCACAATCGGGTTGGGTTGTTTCATTCACCGGTCACATCACCATGGTCTCGCCATACCATCCATATTTAGGGTAATGCTACCGATCCATCGCATCAGTGTCGCCATATGTTCAAGAGAAGTCATTCAGAAAGAGTCAACCGGGTCCCATCCACTGCCATACATTATCCTTCATCCATTCATGACCGCCACCCTGAATCATATGTCACAGATCGTTTTCACCTCCATTAAAATCATTAGCTCCGTTCCGTGTCACTGATGTGGGATTCATCAAGGCCCTCCTTTGACGGATCGCTTCTTGTCGACATCCGCTCATTATCCAAGAAGTTGATCTAGGAACAACCCCTTCAGTACTTTGAAGCTTGCATGCCTCAATGGCAAGTTTCTCACTTCCGGCGACAGGTATACATCAATGACCTTCGACTAGAAGATTTTGCGTGGTGTTCAACGCCAAGTCCTTTATTCAGACCACGTGAATTGTACTGCAGTACCTTGAGGGTCATTATCATTATCGGTGATTCCTCTCGCACTTGTTAACGGTTTACATCATTGACCGGTAATCAAGCGATGTCTTTCCATGTTCGACTTCAGCGTAGTTCTCACATGGATCGACTTGTACTTAGAGTGAAGATCGAACGAGTTTGAAGACCCCGAATCTAGTTTCATCCATTCGGGCTGCGATATATATTCAGGAGAAATAAAAACATTTGACATGTACATCATTGCAGCAGATGATCATCCTACTCAAAGGATGATAATTTCGCCAAAATTATCAGTCTACCATCAGATGATCGTCTGTTCTATGTACAAAAATGAATTTATAAAGCTGAGCATGGGAATGCCCGCCTCAGCTAGATAATGAAAGCAGTATGAATCATAATGTATTGTATTGTATCTTATTACAGGTCTCCTCCCAGCAAATGGATGAACTTCGGACCCTCCTGGATAAAGCATTTCACCCGATAAACGGCCTCATACTTTAGGGGGCAACTGTTATAGACATTTTTGTGCCTTACAGCATTGAGCATGAAATGTCCATAATCTAAGGGATCCAAAGTCCCTAAAACATGTTGTTCCTACCCCTAGAGGAACAAGGCTAACTAACCACAGCAATTCACAGAAGTTCTCCACCTGAAACCACTCAAAAACAAGTCAATTCAGGATCATGTCAACTGCTCCACTGAGCATTTGCGTTCAATGTCAACTGCTCCACTGTCTACCTACGTTGAATGTCAACTCCAACAAAGGCTACCTGCGCTGAGCGAGATTGGACAAGTGGCAGGCTCATTCCTCAATGTGTCAATGCTCAGGAAGCTTCCAAAATGACACTTGCCTCAGGGAATTCGACTGGTGATGAGTAAGAGGTTCCAAATCTCCAAGTGGAAGCAAGAACCTCCAAGTGGACTCAAGAACTGAGAGAGGGAGAGGACACTAGTCAGATCTCAAGCTAACTCATCCTCTCTCCAAACATCTATATATGGATCTCACCTCCATGAGATCTAGAGGCTGGAATTTTGTTATTGCAAAGAATTGATGTTGGTTTGAGACTGGAATCATTGGGTGCTTAATGCTTTGAAGGGAGCTAAAGAAGGAATTCCATTCTGCTGGGAAGGAGATGCTGGATTGGAGCCCTCTGGGTTGTATCTCTTCCTGAACCTTGTTATCAATCAATAAAGTTATCTTGGTTTTCTCCTATATACTGGTGTATTTGTATGATTGCATTAGTGTATTTGATTTACTTCTAATCCTGAATCATTTATGAATATGAATATTTGCCTTTGTGTTGTGTTCTTCTCTTGTCGCAAGTAGCTGTTCTCTTGTCACAGGTAGCTGTTCTCTTGTGATCTCGTGGGAATCAAGTAGCTGTTCTCTTGAGCAAGCGACGAGGCAAGTAGCTGTGAACACCCAAAGAGAAGAGGATCTAGATCGAGGGACAAATGGAAGACAACGGTAAGTCTATCGATCTCCCCTCTTTCACATTTCATAAAGGAAAAAACCAGAATAGTTGTATCTGTTTGTTGCTAAGGCACTGTCACACCTTAGGTGGATAGGATCGTCCTGCATAGGCATTTTTCCCCACAACACAGACAGTGAGTGGGTTTCTCTGCTGGTGTTGGTTCCAAAGAAAAATGGGAAGTGCAGGATTTGTGTCGATTAAAGAGAGTTAAACAAAGCAATGAAGATGGACCATTTCCGTCTACCTTTCATTGGCCAAGTGTTAGATGGACTCACTGGGAAAAAGTTTTTCTCTTTCTTAGATGGGTTCAATGGGTACAATCAAATCCAGATCAGCCCAGAGGACCAGGATAAAACCACCTTCACCTGTCCTTGGGGTACCTTCACCTATAGGGTCCTTCCTTTTGGCCTATGCAATGCCCCTACCACTTTCCAGAGGGAAACCTTGAGTATCTTTTCCGAGCTAGTCCATGATGTAGTAGAAATTTATATGGATGATTTTACACCCTATCGGTGTGATTTCTAGGAGGCTCTATCCAACTTGGGTATGGTGTTGAACAAATGCATTGAAATGAACTTATCCCTTAGTCCTGAAAAATGTGAGTTCTTGATGACTACAGGGACTGTTCTAGGTCATTCAATATCCCAGAAAGGAATGTTGGTGGACCCAAATAAGATAGCCATCATCCAAAGGCTCCCAACTCTGTAAAAACATAGGGATATCATAATTTTTCTAGGTTTAGTTGGATACTATAGGATATTTATAAAAGATTTCGGTAAATTAGTTTGTCCTTTATTTGGGTTATTGGCCAAAGACTCTCAATTTTCATGGTTAGAAAGTTGTCAGGAGGCCTTGGACACCCTAAAGGACAAGTTTACCATTGCACCTATTATCTAAGGCCCAAATTGTGCCCTTCCTTTCCATATACATGTTGATGCCTCTCACAAAGCCATAGGAGCAGCTCTAGGCTAGATGGATACAAGCTACCTTATGCCACTTTATTCATCAATAAGAATCTGTTAAAAGATGAGCTCAATATTTCTTCTTTGGTAAATTGTCCTTCCTTCCATCAAGAATGTTTGCATTGTTTCATGTCAAATCTACCTAGGTATTATCATCAATCACATTTTGAGATACCTATTTCTCTATTCGATAGAACTAGTTTGATAAACATATAACACCACAATCCAGAGAAGGAGGAGGCCTTGAAATGCCCAAGTTACAGAAAAAAATCATTTTAAACAACATTCTTAGGATTTGACAAAGTATCCAAGGTGTTTTTGTAAAAAATGGTTTTCAATTCAGTCAGGACTGAGGAGAGTCACAACTATGTGCTTTAGTTTATTTTTGTTAGAGACTATGCCTCAGGTTTATGGTCCGTAGACCATTTTAGCCTCTCCAAATGATGTTTTATTTTCTAATACTAATGATGCAATAATAGAAGGAATGTCTAGCTAAGATTATTTTTTTGTATCTCCGCACATCACAGATTATACAATCCATGTGGATGCAGAGGGAGGTACAAAGAAGGTCATGTAAACTGCTAGAGTTAAGGGCTATAATTCCCATATTGACTTTAATTCATTATACATGACTCTACTATGCTATAGAGAAGTATGAACTTAAAATCTCATGTTGATTGTGTGCCTCTCTTTTGAGAAGGTCCATAGACAATTGCAACTTCATGTGGAAGCACAAAGAAAGTTTTTGCAGTCAGTTCTAGAGAAAGTGGGGAAACTCTCACAAGTCACAACTTGGGGTCAATTGGAATAGAAGTTTCTTGTTTAAAAATTTATGATACCACTCTCCCACTTGTTGTTTTCTTTCCAGAGCAGCCATAAGAGAACTTAGTCATTTTTCCAAATCTAAAATTCCCATTGTCTCTCTACACCAAAAGAACTTCTCAGAACTCACAGGTTTTGTCAATCAATCTGCAGTATTCTTCAAAGTTTCCACCTTTACCAACAACACGTTTTTGGCTTCTATCATATCCCTCACAAAGTGATACTCAACATCAATGTGCTTTGTCTTTGAATGATATGCGGGGTCCTTTTCCAAGAAAATTGCACTTTGGCTGTCACAATCTATCCTTATAGCTTCCTGTACTAACCCCATACTTGAACACAATCTTTGCAACCAAACTACTTCCTTACTTACATGAGTGGCTGCCATGTATTCTGCCTCTGTAGTTGATAGTGCCACTACAGATTGTTTCTTACTCATCCAACTAACTGCACCTCCAAATAGGTTAAACACATACCCACTTATATATCTTCTTTGATCCAGATCTCTAGCCCAGTCTGCATCAACAAAGCCACAAATATCCAACACTTTTTCCAATCCTGGTCTTCCTTGGTAGCACAAACCATAATCACTAGTGCCACGAAAATACCTGAAAAACCACTTCACTGTTGTCCAATGCTTCTTCCCTGGTTTTGACATAAACCTACTCAATACTCCCATTGCATGTGCAATGTGTGGTCTAATACAGACCATTGCATACATCAGGCTATTGACTGCACTTGCATATGGAACACAGGACATGTCCTCTTCCTCTTCTTGTGCCTTGGGACAATGTTCAGCAGATAACCTCACACCAACATGAATAGGAACCTTCACCAGTTTACTATCCTGCATATTAAACCTCTGTAGTATTGTCTCGACATACTTCCTCTGGTTTAACCAGAGCTTCCTCTTTGCCCGATCTCTTTCAATTTCCATGCCCAAAATATAGTTTGCAGCACCAAGATCCTTCATGTCAAATTTGGAGGACAATTGGGTCTTCAAATCCTGGATAATTTCTTTATCATTTCCAACCAGCAACATATCATCCACATACAAGACCAAATAAATAACATGGTCACCAATTAATTTAAAATACACACAGTGATCTGCTTTGCTTCTAGTGAAGCCAAGTCCATGTATAAATGTATCAAATGTCTGATACCACATCCTTGGTGACTGTTTTAACCCATATAGAGACTTCTTTAACTTGCATACTAGTACTTTCTTACCCTTCACCGCAAAGCCTTCAGGTTGCTTCATGTATATCTCCTCTTCCAAATCCCCGTGAAGAAATGTTGTCTTCACATCCATCTGTTCTACCTCAAAATCAAAAGCAACAGCAACAGATAAAAGTAATCTAATAGAAGTTACTTTGGCAACAAGAGAAAAATATCACCAAAATCAATTCCCAGCACCTGGGAATAACCTTTTGCTACCAGCCGAACTTTCTATTTCTCCACTTTTCCTTCTGGATTTGTCTTCTTCTTGAACACCCATTTGCTACCAATGGGTTTCCTTCCAGAATCAATCTCACAGATCTCCCACTGAACAGGGTCCACCATAGGCCTGAGCGAAACCCCTCAACAACAAGGGTGTCCCCTTGAAGCCAAAACAACTCTGATACCAAATGTAGGTTTTAACCCCGTACAAAAATTACCTGCATACGAATTCTAAAACACAGAAAATAAACAATGCGAGAGCATAACACATAAAACACATATACACGGAGATTTTCTCCTGGATCCCAAAATCGGGACTACCAGCTTGATTTTTCATTATGTTCCTTTCAATGTTACAATACATATTTATACATGCCGAAGCATCCAATACCATGGACCAAAAACCATTGCGTCTAGAAAACATGTGTGAAAATCATGCACAACACCATAGGTTGGTCTGCCCAACCTAACATAGGTTCCAAAACCAAAATTTTCTAGGGTGCTGCCTTGGACCCCATAAAGTGGGGTTACGGGTACGCCTCAAACCCCATGTGACCCCCCCTATAAACCCCCGGTTAACTACATGGGCTAGTCATGGAAAGAATATAACACAACCCAACATCTACTATGATGTAGAGAAGTATGAACTTAAAATGTCATGTTGATTGTGTGCCTCTCTTTTGAGAAGGTCCATAGACAATTGCAACTTCGTGTGGAAGCACAAAGAAAGTTTTTGCAGTTAGTTCTAGAGAAAGTGGGGAAACTCTCACAAGTCACAACTTGGGGTCAATTGGATTAGAATTTTCTTGTTCAAAAAATTATGACAAGGAGTCAAGACTGAAAATTGAATGTTTTAGAATATACATTTTCTAATTTGACTTTCCCTACTTTGACTAAAATATCAGGTCTATTTCCAAAATCTAAAATTTTTGCACAATAATTCTATGTTGCAGACTAGTTTGGATATATTTCCCTCACTTCGAATGAGAGTTCAACAAAGGTTCCTACAAAAAATGGTCAAGATATGCATATGGTATAAAATAGTGTAGTTTTTGTAGGAAGAAATGAAAAAAGATACGAGGTTGTAAGAATTTTAAAGAGAAGAAAGTAAAGTATTTCTTCTCCTTTTTTAATGACCAAGGACTCTTCAACCATTTTGAATGAGAAGGCTACTAGTGACATAGAACAAGCATAATAAAATGACAACCGTTTATCTAGGAAGAACATGAAGCATGTGAATGAATGCAATTCTTGTTCCTCAACCCATGCCAACATTAGCCTTTTCTAGTGCGATGTCTCTGCATAAAACTAGTCAGCCTTTTCTAGTGCACTGTCTTTGTGTAAAACTAGTTAGCCTTTTCTAATTCTCTATCCGTACATGAAAATAGTCAAATTATTGAGGCAACCAACTTTTATATGAATTAAGATAAAACATTTTCCAACTGGAATAATAAATTGTCAACCTGGTTGTGGAATTGGACTTGAATTCCAATTGTTATACCACTGTATCCTCCAAGGAATGGGGGCTTCATATGAATGATTTTGGGTGGAGAATATGAGACTTTGGCACATATGAGCACACAATAGTTTCATTCATGAACAAGGATTAGAGCCAATAGCCATTGCATTATGGATTTATACATTTCTTAGAGATGAGAAATCCTTTCATCTTTTTCCCTTGAGTTTTAACCTCAATCAAGTCCTTTGCTTGCGTATCAATAAGATACGTGACATTCTACATTATATGTGCGATGATGTAGATAATGCACTTATACAACTACATGCTCTGGAAATTCTCTAGATTCAATTTTTCTTTATGCCACTCAGTTGGGTCAGTGCCACTTTTAACATTGCAAAGTTCATATAACTTATAATTCATGCATAAGATGTTTTATTTGGTCCATTTTTCAAGAAACCTTTCATGTTATCATGCCAAAATATATCTATGCACTGAATAATATTGTATTTGAAAAAAGGCTCTTGTATTTTATTTTAATCTCGTGGCGGTGAAACTCAAGCTTTAAATTCTCTTTATGTTGGTGAGACTCAAGATTCAAATCTGCGATAAACAAATATTTTGTTTTATCATAGGCATACACATCGGTCTCTCTCCCTTAGATTTTACCTAAAGAGAAAGAGGTCAAGGTGACATAATGACAATTTTGGTTCGATAATGTAAAGCATTATGAGTAGTTAACATGGGTGGACTGTTGACTTGGCTATTCCTATCTAGTGAAATTATAGCTCATTATTAGTATATGCTTGTAGAGTCATTATGAAAAAGTTTGACCAATCGATAAGATGAATTTATCAAAATTAACTTGGTGAAACACAGGGCTCAAAACCTCACTTCATTCTTATTAAGCACCCAGTCCCTATTTATTAGGCACCCACATTCTCCTCTATGTTTGCACCTACATTTCCAACTTATGACATTTATGTGAACACTCTTCTCAATTCCACCAATGATTCTACAAGAGAAGTGTGCATGGTTAGCAGGAATACTCATCATGGATGGATATGATTGACATGTAAGCAAAGGAAATAGGTAGAAGAATATATGCCACTAAGAAAAAAATCAATTTATATGGCAGAATAAACTATTAACAATTGCATTCAATAGTTCATGTCACATATAAGTGATGGTGGAAGAATAGAATATCAAGGAAAATGTCTTGCACTAAGCACAAAAATATTACTTTTTGAAAATCGCCTAAAAAGGGAGGTCTGATATCTGAATCAAGGTGGGAATTACATTGTCTTCTCCAGTGCACTCTTCAACAAATGTTGAAAAATCTGCTTGCATTTATGTTGACAGTGCTACACCTACCATCATGTTAGGGGATCTCCCTAGTAAGAAGTGCCAACTAAACCTCAGACCATTTGGAGTAGAAGTCCGAGCAGTGGGTAGTAAAGCTATTCCTTGACTGTGATAGTGCACAGAGGTAAGAAAGATATATTTTTCAGAAGAAAGTGTGTGACCTTCCAGCAAGTCAATAGAGATGCATGGGGGGGTTCTAACACATGAAGGGGAAAAGGAAGTGTATCCCTTAGAAGCCTGTAATAGTACGCAGCCTGAAAGGAACAAACAAGCTTAATGACATCACAAGCTAGAAAGCAGAATAGTAGACAATTCAAAGTGATGGGTTAAACTAACAACACAACTTCAACGAGATTCATACAATCGAATAAGAAATAATTCATAAACAAATACGTAAGTTAAATAACATACATTTCTAAAGTAACCACAATAGTCAAACTACAATACAACATACGCATGAAGACGTGTTGGCCCTATTAAATTATATAAAGTGAAGTTCCATCCATATACAAAACCATGACAACCACTAGCCCCAATAGTGGAAGGTTACAGTCAACACTGCCTACTCCTCTAAAGAGATGTACTTACTCTGCACTATGGAGAAGCTAAGGCTCGTCAAAATACTCTCCAAGCCCTTCTCTAAGTAATGCCTAGAAAAATCTTGGCTCCCAAAAGCCCTTTCTATGAGTTATGAGGTTCTATTTATGACAAAGGGTGGGGTGGCCCTTGACATTCCCCTTTGTGACTCTTGGACTACCCTCATGACTCTTCAACTTCATTACATAGGAGTGTCTGCATTCCACAAATGACACTTGGAATTTCACTTTTACATCATGTTTACAATAATAATACATTTTCCACATATACCCATGTGGGACAAAAGTAAGCTTGAGTCAGCTAGATAAGACAACAATAAGACTCGGATGACTGTGGAAAGACCAGCGCATCAACATCCTCTTCATGATGCTCGACGACAAACTGATGCCAAGATTGGCATTATGCAATGGTGTCTACGTGCTATTTTATGATGTATTTCTGGAAATTAACTCTTATCTCCATCTCTTCTGGGTATACTGATCTGGAACCTCTATCCAACTCATCCTGTAAGATGCACATCTTAGTCCTGAGCATGACTGGACCATCGAAATATCTCTGCATGTTCTTTGCACTGATTTGTAAATCTGCATTGGTGACCATGTTCATCAACTAATCAAAGTACGTGTTGAGCGACAGTTGGACTTGGTTCTTCTCTTTGGCTTAGGTGAGTGTGCCAATTGACGGGGTGTCGTACTTTCCCACCATGACATCCAAACTCCTGAACAATTGTGCATACGAAGCCTCAACATTGTTGATGAGCAGTGAGAGTTCCTCATAGTTCTGGGTCACACTCTAGATGAGTTCTTTGTCCAATTCTAGCTGCAGCTTCATCATCTTGTACAAGTGAAGCGGGGCTCCCTTGTACCTAATTTTCCATGTCTGTCCATATTCAATAACAACATGTATATATGTGAGTGTTCATGTTATCCTAGTGCATTTCTACTGATAACCATGTAGATGGACAACTTCCTTGTGCATGGTGACAAACATGTGATACAATCTCAGCATCACTGTCTCAAGAGCTGATACTTTAGCAAGTATTGCTTTCTTCATCTCTCCTTTGGCAGATCCTGTTGATTGTTCCTCTCTCTTCCTAGCTTCCTCCAATTCCTTAACCATGCGCTCATTTTCTACTATCAAGAACTTCACACTTGAGCTTGTGTCTTCAGCATAAGCCTTTGTAACATCATCCAGGGAAGTTTGATTTCTTTACACATCTAACACAATCACCCATTCTTCAAAGTGCACATGTCTCATCTAGGATGTGTGCTTTGCATTCCTGTACAACTTTATGTTGTGACTCGTCAAAGGCTATGTTGTACACATCTTCTCCCAGATCATTCTCAAGGGGAACAATATCCACTTGTTCACTTGGAACTTTCTTTGCTATTGGAGCTAGTGAAGCCTGTGGGGTGACCTCGTTTGCTTTTGACATGAGGTTAGTGTCCTGATCCTGTTCCACTTGTTCCATCTCCACATCAATCTATTCATCCATCGGTTCATCCTGCTGAGTAAGTTCCTGCTCTTGCAGCTGCGGACCTTGTTCATCATCTGTTGTTGGTGGATCTGAGTCTTCAACTTGTATCAGCACACTTTGTGTTGTCTGTGCACCTTGCACTTCCTCCTGTTCATGTTCCTGGTGCCCATCCTTCTCTCTTATGTGCAACTCTTGTTCTTCTTTGAGATTTTTCTCTACTTCCTGCAACTTCCTGTCTATCTCTTCCAATGTTTTCTTATCTCTCCTTTTCTCCACTCCTCTCTTATCACATTGTCGCCTCTTTCCTTATATCCCCAAAGTTACTCTCTCAACAAGTGGATCTTCCTTAAACTTGTAGCTTTGCTCTGCCTCTACACTTTCAACAATATTCCTCTTGCCTTTGTCTTGCGTAGGTTTGCTTCTTATTGCTACTGTTGTTGTTGCTCCCTATGGTGTCGCTACCTTGAGTGCTACTAACCACTCTACTACCATGCTAAATGATTCATTGAGCCTAGAGGAGTTACGAAAATATCTCCAAGGGTCTTCCTCTGGCCAATGACATGCCCCGTGGATCCTAGGATAGTACACTCTTGTAAAATGGTCCCTGCATAAGCCATGTGGATCGTACCGATTGAAACTCTTGGTGTCGAATTTAAACTTCTTGAAGTCCTTGACCTCAGCATCTGCTTCTTTCAAACTCTAAATTATGTACAACCCAATTTGAAAAGCAAGCATAGGCCATGGTGCCTTCTTATTCTTATGCAATCCAATTGATAACCCTGTCGAGATGTGGTATGAAACATCTTGCATGACCATCTTGTTGGTGGAAAACTTTGGCAACAAATGTCGACCCTTCTCCACATTGTACATCCCGAGGAAGGTGCCATCAGGTGAGGCATACCAAATTATTTGCAATGTTAAACAACACCTCCATTGTTGCCTAGGACATGCAAGATAAATATTGTTCAAAGATCATTGTGTACAAAGGGGCAACAAAGTTGTCAAAAATTCTAGCCATGACTCCTCGGTAACTTGACTATGAGAGAAAATTACAATATACATTTACAACATTCTTTGAAGGTTTCCATGTCCAACCCATGCCAGGAAACTATTGATGGGCATAGATTGCATCAAGAAAGTAGGCGAACATGAAGAATCTTGCTTGTTGATCCTTGGGAAGACTTCGGGCATCTGATACATGCACTTTTAGCTAGAGAGGCTACATGTGAACTAGTTGAAAGGTTTCCCTTCACTTCCCAACTAATCCAACATAACAACTCAACTCTGTAGGAAGGTCTCCATACTCTCTTGGAAATACAAGCGACATGCAAAGATGGCCAAGAGTTGGTAAGCCTTCCTGAGTTTCTTTGTCTTGTAGATTTGGTTGGGTGTTTTCCTGAACGTTGATGGCTCCCTTACCCAAAACTTCAACATGTCTCTTATGTACGTGTCGTTGTTGGGAGTGTATAATGGTTCATCCTTCCTGTTCACTAACTGCAGAAAATGATACATATGTTGATAATCTTCTGTCCTAAAGGTAGTAATCTCTACTCCACTGAAACTGCTCAGTATCATCGTCTTGGGATCAGTGTGTGAGACAATCTAGTGGATCATGTCTGTGCACGGGCAGGTGGGATACATGCATGGAACCTTGTACAATATTGACTTATGAATATTGACATAGACATGATGGTCCTCTAGATTCTCCTCAAAGTTGCTAGTGAATATAGTATTGATGTCTTTCCATGAGATATTGATTTCTTTCTCAATGAACAAGTGTTCGTTCTGATAAAGAGTAAGCTCATAGACAACTGTTCAACCATATCTCTAATACTGCATTCAATAATGTCATTTGATCCAACTCTCTTAGATGCCATGTTACCTGTACTGCTGAGCATATTTTCAACACATATTGTGCCTAGAGACAGAGAAGATACTCACAACAAGCCAATGTCTACTAAAAATATAAAGCAACTGAGGAATCAATCATGGGAAAAAATTGGTGAATGTTGGGCAAGATTGTGTAGTATCGACTCTGAGAGACTGGGAGACTGTCATCTAGAACTGCGCATTGCACAGTCCCAGCTACCAGTGAGGCCTACTGCTGACTCGAACTACATAATATGCAATCTAGAGAGGCTGACTATGGACTGTAACTGCATAATGCGTAGTTCATTCAAGCTGGGTTACAGGCTGGAATTGTGCATTGCGTAGTTCCAGCGAACAAGACTGGGCATTGCCTCCTAGGACTGTGTAGAGCACAACTCGGGGCTAGTACTAGGAAACTTCTTCATAATTCCTAGAGCCAAAGTAGAGCCTTGACTTTTGCGAATGCGCAGTGGATGTCGAGAGAAGCAAGATCTCGGCCAAGGCAACCTGGATCTTCCCAAGGGAAACCTGAAAATGTGAAGGACTACGTGAGTGTGCAAAGCTAGTGCATATCTGAGTGAATAGATGTGCATGCAATCAAAGCAAGTGTAGAAATCAGTCAAATGGAAAAAACGATAAATCTCATGAAGAGAGTCGCCGCAACGACAACTGTTGATGCAGAAATAGGGTCATGTCTACGACACTAAGGAAATGTAATGGACAACTAGAAACAACACTTCTACATGTTGAAACACATTGAAACACCAATAGTCATTCAACAAAACAAGGGAAACAACACTCACACAAGCCAAGAAATCAAAAAACGATAGAAAAAGAAGAAAAAGACATGAAAATCAAAACTTACCTGAAATCGTTGTGCCAACCGTGATAGATGTTTCTACATGCCTCAAGAATGCCAAAGCTCAAAGATCGAATGTGAAGAATGAGCTATGGGACATCGTTTAAATAGATTTAGAATTTTTAGGGTTTATGACGTGCATGCCACAAATCTAGGAAAACGTGACACTTAGAAGGAAGTTTCTAAGATTGACTTTGCATGTAATTTCCAACTTCTAAAAATAGATCCGTAAAATCTGGGGATTCTTTTTCATTTTTGATGTTTTCTTTTTCGGGAAAAGAGGCCATGCATGTAATGAATAATTGTATTGTTATGGAGGGAACCAGGCAACCAACCAGCACATTCAATAGACAACCACTGAGGGGAATATTCTGCATTATTTTTGGGATGAGTGGCCCCGAATGTCTCACTAGTTCTGTGCAATTTGCATAGCAAGGCTGGTTAGCCTACTCTGTGCATTTCTGGAGAGTAGTGATGATAGACCTCTCTACGTAATTTTCCAGAGCATGGTTGGCTGGCCTGCTTTGCGCAATTTCCAAAGGAAGGTTGGCTGGCATGCTTTGCTCAATTTCCAGAGCAGGGATGGCTGGCCTGCTCTGCAGAATTTTGAGAGAAATTTTGGCTGGCCTGCTCTGCAAAATTTTTGAGTGCAGGGCAGCTCTCAAGTTTCTCTATGAAATTCCTTAGGGCAAGGAAGTTTTCATCTAGGATGGAACATCTTTCCCTGATAGCACAAGACTGGTTGTGAACCAAGTGTTGAGTTAGCTTGTGGTTAGTCAATAGAACAAATAATTGAACGTAAGTTGTTAAGTGAAAGATAAAATCGAAAGAAATATAAGTACCTGAGCAATACAAGATGGTTGCTAATATTTCGAGGAGGGAGTCTTGAAAACAAAGTGAAGGGAAATATTTAATGAGTGATTGTAGCTAATGCATCAATTTCCTTTGTCACCAAAAATATTTGATACATCACTTCCTCCATTTGTTTTGAAATAATAAATGTGCACAATTATTTGTTGAATTCAATAGTGATAAACACACCTCCAAGAAGATACTTATCTAAAGAATCCTACCAAGAACATATGTCTATTAGTATAAAGTTCAAACCAATAATAGATTTAAATTTAAAACCTTAAATAAAATTACAATACCCCAACAACACTTTTGCATACCTTAGAATTGTTCAACAAAGGGATAAATTTATCAACAAAGACTTGTAATTTTTTCACCTCCCCACCAATACTTGTAAAAGGACAATTATGGATTCTTCCTACCATTTTCAAGAGCAAAGAAATGTCCACATATACAGTGCATAGACAGTCAACAAGGTGTTGCAGTGGCAAAATAAAATAGGTATAGTTATTGTATTCAATAGCAAGTTATTATTAGTAATGCTCCAAATATCTAACCAAAAGATGGCCATTTACAACACATCTACCTTCTGCTGCCACATCCACCTATAGATAACATGCTGCTGGGATGGAGGTCCCATGCTCTCTGTTGCACTTGCATTTATTACATAAAAATAGCTAAGCAATATGTAAAATATTAGGATATGACTACAAGATAACCTTGAAATAGTCAAACATTGTGGAAAAAAAAAATATTCAATTCATGGAAGGCAATATAAAGTAATAAAAATGTACATAATAAACTTTCTAATAGAATAATCATTATTTAAAAACATAAAATCAAATTGAAATTTAAGAAAATACACCAATACCCGTAGTGAAGAGAGATCTACTCTTGAGATGGCCAATAAGACACTTCTTGTAGCTGTTTCAGAAGCAAGGCATGATTTGATTATAGCCTTCATTTCCTTACAAGCTTCTATAAGTTATTTGAATAATCCCTTGATCAGTCCTAGATGCATCTCTAGAGAGGTCTAGATATAGCTCAACAAACCCTTCAAATTTGTCAGAAATGATAAATCTTACAAAAGGTGAGGATAAGGCTACATAAAATCTTCCTTAGAGGTCTTTTGAATAGATATAGATTGCTTTCAGAAGAGCATGAAATATAGGCTTAAATGAGCATCAAATTAGTCTAGAAACCATAGAGAGATAACACAATAATTTCCTCCAACTACATTAAGAGGAATCCCAAAAAGTTTCCACATACATGCCATTGAAAAGAATTAGGTTAGATACTACTGAGTTCTTCCAAGAAGAGGGCCCAAATAGGTCCTAGAATAGGCCTCAAAGTAATACAAATATCCCTCAAACAGGGGGTGGGGGGGTCTCAGAAAGGTCGAGAAGGGCCTCAGGAAAGGGCTAGTCCGTGCCTTAAATGAACCAAAAGGAAATGCAAGATAGATATGAATTAGCCTCATAAAATAAATCATTTCATAATGACCCAAGATGCTTTCAAATTGATTCAGAAGTGCCCTTTCAAAGTTCTTATGTAGTTCATATCATTTACTGCAAGAATTCAAGATTTATAAAATCTTACTAGCCATCTTGGAGATTTTGGGATAATGGAGAGACTAATAAGAAACAGAACATTGGGAACTAGCTCTGCATCACCTCCCATTGACAACACGCCTTACTCATCAATGCATATTTTTTTTCTTTTAATTGTGTTCCAGGGAGAGATCATAGCAATATTTTGTATGAAATTTTGTGAAAGTAGCCTCCAAGTGGCCCGCTTTTCCTTTTTGGAGGTAATATGTCATGCTATAATATCTTTGCTATGTATTTTCCTTTTCCAAACCACAAAATAGAAACTTATGCATTCTTTCTTTGGAAAAATAAAATCAATTAATATTTGCATACCATTCACCCTATCAAATTCTTGTTAATCCAAAAGTTGCAAAAAATAAGATACCATTCACCTTAAAATACCCCTTGGATCAGGTGCACACGTTGCAAGGCCCATCAAAAACATATATATCGATGTAGGAAAAAATAAGAAAGAAAAGTGCCATCACCCTTCCAATCTACCAAAAGCACATATCTCAATAAAGTTGCAAACAATTTAAAAACAAACTACCAACACATGTGCAAAAGCATTTACAGATAATAATTAATGTTAATGTCATTTAGTGAAAGAATTGAAAGGAAATTCCCAAAATATGATTGAGGACTCAATTGTCAATAATAACCAAGTGCAATTTAACTGTTGTAGATCCCATGCATATGGTCAAAATATAAATACTTCCAAAATGACTCTGATGGTACATTTGAACTATAGACTCTGATTTTTTTGTCCAATTTAAAACATAAGAAATCCAACTACCACATAAAAATTCAAAATAAAATTCACTTCATGTGTTATACATTTCTCTAGTGTAAATTTGTTGACTTGAGTGAGAAAAAACCATCTCGATTGAAGCTTGTGCCATCATATCCTTGATATCCTTTCTAGAAAGTGAACCATTAATCTAAAAATTCAAGGAAAACATTAACATTTGTGATAAGAACCACATAAATATCCACAAAGCATATTCATGAGAAAATAACCACCTCTTCCTTCTTTTCATGATTAAATGGACCAACTTTAGAGCAACCACAATAGTAGGAATCCAACACAAGTTTTGAGGTAAGGGGTACCCTTATCTCCAAATTGTATATATGTGTTGAGGTAAGGGGTACATATAGTTATATAGGTATGTAATTATATTTTTTTTATGGAGGAAATACCAAATTAATGTTTGAATGAAACATAATTACAAAAAGATGAATGGCTAGTGAAAGCAAATTACACCAAAAAGCGGGGAGAAAAAAAGGTTGAGTTATCCTAAACTATTTGAACTATTCACTAGACCTAAAACCAAAAAGTACAAAATTAACATCAGATTCATACAAACAAATAAAAAAAATACAACCAATAATTATTTGTAACCGATCCAACATATGGAAATACATAAGGAAAGAGAAAGTAGTATGTTTTGAAAATCTACCTTGTTCTAGTTTTTCACAAAATCTGAAAAAGCTTTGTAATCACTCTCTTCTATTTTGTATGTATAATTCCTAGTATTGTATCATAATTTTGCGATTTATATAACAGATTCAAGTTGTACAAAATCATGATCTGTCAAATCGTAATTATACATGCGCTGCCCCTTTATTATACTATACCATAATAATTGAATCTCGATGCCTTCCAATCTATCCAAAAGGTCATTGTTATTATGGTAATAAAACACCCTATTACCATCCTTCTTCCTTATTTTTTTAACCCTTCGAATGTACCACATTCCATAAGAAACACCTACTTTTGTATTTCGAGGAACACCTTATCTTACAGTACATTCAGTGGGGCGAATTGAGTTGCTTTCAAACAAAACCCCACAATCTGATCCAATTCCAAAGCCAATTGAAACACCCTTTTGTGGAGACTTCCCATCTCACCTAAAGTAGTCCACATTTCTCAGTTTCATCAACTTATATGTAGATAATTTCAGATTTCCATTCAATTGAATAACCAAACATGCTTTAAACATATCCTTACCATCAAGATCCACCACTGGCTTTATCATTTTGCTTACACTTTCATCAATGGAATCTAAAATTTCATCGAACTTGTGTCTCCACTCACTTTCCATTATTTTCAATTCACTTTCATTGTGTACCAATGATGATGAATATTGGAATATAAAGTTGGAACAACTCGGTGGAGAATCATCAACTACTTCATCTAGAATTTGGAATGTTGGATAATTTTGATCCTCTATCCATGGTTTTACCCACCAAGAATATTGAGTGTAATTTTTTGGTTGCATTCCAAAATTGGATAAAATGTCTTGTGCATCCTTCAATCCAATCGTAAGGGCTTCTACAGTTTTAGTGTATGTGGATATTGAATCATATTGCAACAATATGTCAATGTTTTGTATTGTTTCTTAGTGCAATCTATTCCAAATTCTTTCTTGCTTCTTATGAGATTTATTAGAATGAAGCCCTTCGAGATTTGATTCTTTTTCAACAACTTCATTAAGGGTTCCAACAACATGAAGAAAGACAGTGAAATTATAGCCCTCTCCACTCCAACCATCCCACCAAATTTACTAAAGAATTTCTGACATACATCTAGACCAGTCAGGTGAAAAACACATGGCAAGTTAGAGTAATGGTCTTGAAACAATCTCGTCAACAAAACTGCAAAATGGCAAGAAATTTTCACATCTTGATATGCCTCTCTGCTGATGAAATTTATGTTGACATTAGTATGAGATTGTTTATGTACCCAACATAGCCATAATGTGCAGAAATGATGAACTTTTGAATAATTTTGCACCCTTTCCCAAAGGCTCAAACTATGAGACATAAAGATGTCAATGTATTAAGAAAAAATCATTAAATAAGTCTCTATAGCTAGTGTCCTCTCTAACTTTCCACTTGGTCTACTTCTCAACTCTTTCAAACACCTCTGAACATGCCTCAAATCAATGTGTTGTGCACATCCTAAATTTTTTAGATCCATCCTCTCTATATCTTCACCCTTAAGCTTGTGATCATCCACTTTAAAATTGTGATAAACCATTTTAACATGACCACAACTTATGTACGCATTTCCTAAATCCAATTCTCGTTGACCGCTAAACAAAGGATTCACTAGATATTTTCTGTTGTGGATGTAATCTTGGTCATGAAATCTTGTTACATTGCAACCATTGTACAACCCGGTTAGCTTCCACCCTTCCCAAGGAATTTGATATCGAAGACTTGATGTTGAAGAAAAATCCTTCAACATAAGTTGTCTTCTTGTACTATCCCCATCCAAGGAATGACCAACAATAGGTCCCAAATTATTTTTCACGTGTTTCTTCCACAAATATTCGTCCTTTTCCTATTGTTGATAAACAAAATTTGCATTGAACCTATTGCATGTTGGATGAACAACCACAACCAAATGAGGAAGATTTCCATTTAAAAGGTTTGCAATAATAACACATGCATAATGGCCAATAACATTGTTATTAAAGGAATCTATTATAATCTCATAGCCTGCAGCTCCCTCACCAACTCTCACTAAGAAATGTGATTGGAATTGATTTTCTTTCGTACCACAAAACCCCACGAGTGTATCACTTTTTGCTACCCACCTAACATATTTTTTCACAACTATTCCATATTTAGCAAGAAATACAAGAAATGGGCCATCTATACCATGCTTGGTTTTATAAGAAGCATAAACTTTACCGACTGCCTCAAAAATGTGCTCGTGCTCCCCTAGGATATATGCTAATGACTTTCTAACTTTCCTTTATGTCATAGATATTGAAGGACCATCCACATTCAAGCTAATAAAGCTGTGTAATCTAGGACTCCCCATAACTTGATCATCTCATAAATTGATTTTTTGGACGTACTATACCTTCTCCCTACTTTTTCATGTATCAGGTTATGAAAGATATCCTTGAAATATTCCCAAACTTAATCTCTACCTTGTACTTTTCCATGCTTATGTGCCTCACACACATCCTTGAAAAACCTAAAGACATCCTTCCTTTCTGTCGATTAAAAAAAATTTCCTTTAGGGATCTCATTCTAATAGACAGTACAACCACCTTTGTCCTCTCCCACCAAATAGCTCACATTGTTGATCTATGGTTAGCATTTGTAACCCTTGCAGCATTCTTCAGTCCATTTTGAGTTAAATTGTCCAGTCTTCTACCTTTTACTCTATCCTGTTCACTTGCTTTATTGGTGCACATTGATTCATGATATAATAATATCTTGAATTCATCACACTCAGGAACCAACTTACAAAATATGCATGTTAATGAATCAATTAGGATCCATGTTTTAGAAGCCCTCTGGTAATGAATATTCCTGTACCTACCATCAATACGACATTCAATACCCTCATAACATAGCATGATCTTGGTATGCTTCTCTATGGCCCATAATTTTCCACCCCTTTGATCATCCATTAGGACCTTTGTTTCCAATCTCTCCCCATTTCTATCAATATAAGGATACCAATACCCCCAACATTGTAGTAACAAGGGAGATAATTGAGCGATAATAGTATGACAACACAATAAAACACAAATAGATTTGAAGTAATATAAATAAAATAATATACAAATTCATATTCAATTTTAGTCCAAGTTGTTAATTAACATGCCTGAAGTAGAAGGATTTTCACTTGTAGAACCCCTATGTAATACCAATGGTGATAATGGGACCAAGAACCTAGTCAAACTTTGTTGAGACTTATCATTGGTAGGCTTCTTGGGTCTCCCAGTCATGCCACTCCTCAGCCCAATCTCCTCATGTGAAACCTCATTTGAATTAGTAGTAGTGTGCTTCTTTGATTTCATTTGTTCATTTAGAGAACTGGTAATATTACCACTTATCAGCACTAAAAAACCATTTATTGCATTGTGTACATTCCACTCTCACTTTTTTCATGTCCTTATAGTCTACAAGTGTTGCTTCCACCACCTTGAACAAATTAGGCTCTTGTGTCTTGTTGAGATCATATAGAATTTTTATTTCTTGATCAATATGAAATTTATCTCCAACCATTAGCATCATTTGTACTTCGTTACATGAAGGAATTTCACTGCCACTTGGCATTCAAAGGCGTTGTTGATGGGCCCTTATTTTTGTATGATGGTTTTTGAAGTTACGCGTTGCTCGCTCTGCCAAGGTTACATCACCTGTTCCATAATCATTGCCACAAATTTCACAATGGATATTTATTTTAGATTCTCCCCTTTCTGAATATAATTTGAGAGTAATTTTCTCATTAGTAGGCTTCTCCATTAAACTTTTAACCTTTTTTTCCCAAGATGCCAATACACTAGGATCAACAACTATGCCTTGTTCCACTAACAAATACATATTTTCAACTCTTGGTTGTTTATGCATATCTCCCTGCACATTCACTTCAATGTTTTCAAATATTGGTATTGTTTCCACTACTTTTGAACACTTTGTTTCCACATCAAATGTGCCTAGTTTCCTCCTGATGCCTAAAAGTGTTGTATAAACATTCAATTTTTTCTCTTACTTTGGATTTAAAGTTATTTCATCCTGGATGAAATCAAAAGGGTATCCAATGATTTCCTCATCCATAATTTCATCACAAATTTCAAAAAATGTACAACCTTCTTGACAATTGACCAATCCAATGATAGAATTTTTTTCACCAATGGCAATTTTATAAAAAATCTCTATTTGTTTTTGCACAGAAATAAATGAAAAAGTAGGTAAAATTCCACAAGCATATTGGTTTATTATAGAACAAAGAGAAAGGAATAAAGGTAAGAAATTTTGATTCAAAGCTCCAAAAGCCATGAAGAAATATTATTATTTGGATGAAACACCTTGATTCAAAATGTACTATCGGTGGATTCCTCAAATGAAACTAAAACTAGAAATAAAAAAGATTACCAAAACAGATTTGAGAGCTGAATTATTGTTGCATGAGAACTCAACAAAAAAGTGTACAACTATTTTTAATTCATAATCTTAGCATGCTTTGTAACCATAATTTCAAGTGTTTTTTTTTAAATTCCCATTATCAAGTTGGATAGGCCAAACATCTGTGCACCTTGAAATTGTTTCAACCATGTAAATACCTATATGGTTTTGAAGTCTTGGTGGAAAGGAATTATCTTTCTTTGTAAGTTTAATAAAAGTATTCAATAAGTGCTAGGATCTTAATTATGAAGAAGAATAGGTTGAAGAATGGTCCTTCTGATGGTTATGTGATGATTGATACTTGTATTTGATGATTCTATTGTATAGAAACCCCTTGAAGCCACTAGTGGTTGAAATAGAATAAATGGTTGAGCATGAAGTGACTAGTGGTTGAAATAGAAAAAAGTGTTAAAGCATTAACCAGACGTCCTCATACAAATCATATACAAATAGACCAAAAATATTTTCAGAGAACCTAGATAACAGAATATCGAACATGCATACTTAACAATGAGGAAAGCATAAATACTTTATACATGTGCTCAAATAGTTATAGTCAATAGCATCAAATACATTATGTCCCTACCACCAGAGTGTTTAAACAATTAAATTAACAATCTATATGAAAAATCCGCTAGAGTTTCTCACTCAAAAACATTAATTTACATAATTGACAATTTAGATAAAATCTTAACCTTAAAGGGTTCCAAAAACAAAACAAAGAAATTCATAACCCTGTTAGTGATGGTTTTTCCCTCTTCAGTACGAAATACCTAAGACAACTAGGAAAGTGTTTTTCACCTGGAAAACATGAAATACTTCTAAAGATTCAATGCTTGAATCCAACTAGTAAAGGCAAATGTTGGTCCAAAAATAAAAAGGCAAATCAATTTACATGTATAGCAATGGAAAACCCAAATATTAAATAAGGTAAAAAGAAAAATCTAGAAAATTAATTATTGTAACCTTAAGCAGGGTGAGGAGGGTGAAGTGCACCTATAGCTGAGGAAGAAACTTATGTTGGGCATTAAATATAGAAAAAGAATGCGATGAGAATGATAGTTAGGAGATATAACAAGAAAATGAATTAGCCTTTGCAAAGGTTAGGGACCAAGCACTCACTCTTTCTAAAAACTTCGCAGGCTTGGGCAACTTGAAGGTGAGAAGACAGGAGTAGATTCTCATCCACCTGCAAGAAGGGAAGAAGATTTAGGGTTACCTCACTATATGAGAAACATAATCACAATATAAATGTAACAACCCTAATTAAAATTGTTACCTGGAAATGCCTTGCAGTCTGTCAACCTATCATCTCCTTATGGGTGCATTGTGGTAAACAATGTTAGACGTCTGGTTAATTTCTCAAGCTAGAAAGGAAGAAAGGTGATCTTGTTGTGTCTTTCTCAATATAGAAAGGAAGAAAGGCTTATGGTTACAACTCAAAAACAAGAAAGGCTTGGGTTTGAAGAGAGGCTCGACTACAAACTATAGACCTTTACCAAATTTTCCCACTGCAGGTGATGTGCAACTGCATTGCTCTCGACATTCTCCAAAATAATTGGTGTATTTTGTCCTCTGCTTGGCAAAAAAGTCATATAAACAATACCTGAGGTTATATATATATTATTACATGGTACATTAAAACCCTTTAGGACCTCATTATAACCCTAATACATGATTTTGTGATTTTTCCATTTTTGATGCCACAATATGAACGCACGTGATATAATATTGGTTGGTTAGTGATGCCCCCGTTGAGTAATCTTTGTTTCATGCCCATTGATTTTTTTGAAGAACTGGAGCCAACACACCTGCTGTCATTTCTCCTTAACCCTTGGATAATCCTAGAGGAATTTCACACCATTTGGTTCATAACGAACAAGCGTACCCATAGCATGGAGAAGTTTTTAGTCTAGAATTCTCTTTTCAACTGAGAAATGGAAGAGAATGAAGAGAATAAAGGGATTTGGAATGAGTACAATGAATATGGAGTGGGTTTGAAATGATGACAGGGTAAGATATTGATGGAAGAATTTGTGTTGCGTCCAACTTGTAATTACACAAGTTCCCAGATCTAATTTCGAAGAACTGGTGTTATATGCTTGATCTATTGATCATATCTTGATGTGACAAGCAGTGTAATGATGGGGGGTTAAGGTCATAATAATTAACATATCTATAAGGTCCTTAATATTTTGATATCGCATACATAATTTAAATTCTAAGTTCTTAAATGAAATATAACACAAGAATTCTTATATACCTTAATGTTTCTTTTGATATCCTTCTTGTTGTTGAATTTAATTTTTATTGCAGAACTGTGAATTGGTGACAGAATTATAAGAATTTTATCTATGCTTTTTATTATCAGACTTTCTTTACTGATTAGAAGAAGGTTTCCTTATTTCTACTGTTGATAATGATGATGATGATCAATAAAAATATTGATCATGAATGTATTTTTGGCACCTGAAAAGAAAGAGAAGGACAAAAGAAATAAGGATGAGAAAGAGGGGTTTTGAAAATCTAAACTACCAAGAAATCTTGGTTTTCAGTTAAGATTTTCTGCATAAATATGCCAACATAGTTGGTTTTCATATTTATACTTGTTTTTTCCTTTATTATTATTATTATTATTATTATTATTATTATTATTATTACTTCCAAAAATTACAATGAAGTTGGAGGGAGAGGAGAATAATCCTCTTCATTAACCAACTTGAACTCAGATTTCTCTTACAAATATTTAAAAAATTATTCCCTTGTTAATGCTTTATGATACAATCTTAGTCTATGAGAATTAACAAGAAAAGTACTTTGTTCATCATCAATAGTTTTGATCTTGACTAGTGCATTATAAAAAATAGTGTCAATCTCATAAGGACCAAGCCAATGAGTTTGAAATTTTCCTTGAAAATATTTGAACTTGGAATCAAAGAGAAGAGCCCAATCACCTTCCTTGAACATTTTAGCTTTGATAGAATTTTCATGCCACTTAGATATTTACTGCTAAATTACGTTGGTTCTTTAAATAACATCTTTTCGGATATCATCTAGCTCATTCAATTGTGCCAACATTTTTTCTGAGCTTATGAGAGATCAAGGCCCAATTTGACTGTTTTTCTCAAGGTCTCCACTTGGAATTCAATTGGAAGCAAGACTTGCTTCCCACAGACAAGCTCATACCAAGTATGTCTAGTTGTGTTCCCCATGTAGTTCGATATGCCCATAATGCTTCTGGAAGCTTTTCTACCCAATCCTTTCTATGCAAATGCACATTTTTGGTAAGAATTACTTCAAGAACTATGTTGGTAGATTCCACTTTCCCATTGACTTGTGGATGATATGGAGTAGACTTCCGATGCTTTATTTTCTATTTCTCCACGATCTTCTACACCAACTTTGATGTGAATTAAGTACCTTTATATGTTACAATTTCTCTTGGAACACCAAAACAAGTAAAGATATCCTCAAAAAGAAATGTAACTACAGCATTTTAATTTGCAAATAATAGAGGTTTAGTTTCTACCCTTTTTGTAACATAATCGATTCAAACAAGTATATACCTTTTCTTTTTAGATGCAGAATTTATTGGTCCAACAAAATCTAGAGCCCATTTTTCAAATGGTTCTACAAGTACCTAGCATTGCAGAGGCATATCATCTTATGGAATAGGTTTACCCATTCTTTGACAACTATCACATCTTTTAACATATTCCTTGGCATCATTAAGAATAGATGGCCAATAATATCCCAAAAGAAGGATTTTGTAAGTAGTTCTTTTACCGAAAAATGTCCTCCACATGGTTCATCGTGACAAGCTTTCATGATTTTAGGTATTTCATATTGTCAAACACATATTTGGATAATCAAATTAGGTCCAGCTTTGTACAGTTCTCCATCTATCGAGGAATAAGGTGCACTGGTTTTGATCACATTTTTTCTTTTCTCTGGGTGATAGTTGCGGAGGTAACTTTCGTGCAGCCAAATAATTAGCAATATCTGCAAACCAAGGTGTTTTAATAGATACTGCAAAATGATATTCATCAGGAAAGTTATCTTTTACAGGAACATCCTCATTATTATTCTACAATCTAGAAAGAAAATCAACAACTGTATTTTCTTTTCCTGGTCTATCAAGAATAGTAATGTTGAATTCTTGTAGTAATAACAACCATATTGTAATTCTACCATTAGTAATTGGGTTTTTCATTAGATATATAATGGAAGAATGATTTGTATGAATAAAAGTTTCATAACCAGTAATGTAATGATGAAATTTATTAATGGCATGAAAAACAGCTAAAAACTCCTTTTCTGTTACAATGTAATTTAACTTTGTGGGAGTCAAATTTTTAGTTATATAGTACATGGCATAAGGAGTTAAATATTTTTTTCCCAAGACAAATCATAGAGCTGTATCTGAAGCATTAGTAGAAATATGGAAAGGAAGAGCCCAATTAGGTCCTCTTAAAATTGGTGCTTCAATAATATTTTATTTCAATGTCTCAAATGCTTTCTAATAGTGAGGATCTCAAGAAAATTCACAATATTTTGTGATTTGGAAAAGTGTAAAGGCTATATTTGTGAAATTTTCTATGAATCTCCTATAATATCGAGTAAATCATAGAACATTTCTTGCATCCCTTTGGCAAACAAGAATTGAAATTTTAGAAATTACTACTACTTTAGATGTATCCACTTTAATTCCATCACTTGAAATATGGCGGCCTATAATAATCCCTTCATTGAACATCATAAAAAATTTCTCATGGCTTAATGAAAAGTTTTCCTCATTACATCTAACAAGAATGTTTTCCAAATTTTCCATTGCTTCTTCAAAAGTATCACCATACACAATAAAATCATCCATGTACACTTCCACACAATCATGAATTAGATCAGAAAAAATACCTAAAAATGCTCTCTGAAATGTGGCAGGTGCATTACATAATCTGAAGGGAAGAACCCTATAGGAATATGTTCCCCATGGACATGTAAAAGTAGTTTTATCTTGATCTTCTGGTGCTAGTTGGATTTGATTATATCCACTAAAACCATCTAAGAATGAAAAATACTTTTTCCCTGCCAAGGTATCTAATACTTGATCTATAAAAGGTAGTGGAAAATGATCTTTTAAAGTAGCTTTGTTTAATTCCCTGTAATCAATGCACACTCTCCATTTTCCATTTTTCTTAGGAACAATCACTAAAGGTGACACCCATTGACTATCTGATATTGGATAAATGAAATTCACATTAAGTAATTTTTGTAATTCATCCTTAAAAATTTCTCTTAAATTAGGATTCATCATTCTTTGAGGTTGTCTAACTGGTTTAGAATTTTCTTCAATCTAAATATGGTTTTCAGTACATATGCCAGAAATTTATATACTATCAAGGGGACATTCTCTTAGGGCATGTTTCTTTCTACACTTAGGACAGAAAATAGATAATGCATCATTCTCGGTTTTTTCTTGTTTTGTATATTAAGGGTATCTAGTTGTTCAGTAATACCCCCTAAGATATCTATTTTGAAATTATCAACCAAATTTCCTATTTCAGCTCTACTTATTGTTCCACTTGCAGAATTATTAATTCTGGACATCACAAGATCTCTTGGATTTTTACCTGTCCTAGATTTACCCCTAGAAATAAGTTTACATAAATGACATATTTCTCCAAATTAAAGTAATGAGACATCTCCCTTTCCCATTAAATTAAGAAGATGAATCCATTCATCTCTGATCGATCTTAACAAAAGATCATTTAGTGTTTCATCATCCAAATTATACATCTTAGCTCTTTTGATGTTGTAAGCAAATCATTCAACTAGATATTCAAGGCTCTCATCCTCTTTTTGCATCATCTTAAAGACTTCATGTTTGAGGTTATAGGTCATACGATAATCCTTGTATTTTTCCAATAACACATTTTTCATTTCATCCCATGTTCTAATTGTGTGTGTTCCTAATCCCATAAACCATTTAAGTGCTCCATATTTAAGAGTTGTTGGAAACAATTTCAACTTTTCAGGGTCAAGTAAATGATCATAAGTTTTACATAGAACTTCAAACTCAAAAATAAATGTTTAGAGATCCTCATGTCTTAAACCATGGAAATTAGGGAGGATGGAGGGTGAGATGTTCTTCATTATAGCTGTGGTATCTTCATCAAAGATGGGAAATCCATAAAGATTTTGTTCTCCCCTACCACCTCTACCACCAACTTGACCTCCACCTCCTCCTATATTTACTCCTCTACCTCTTCCCCCTCCAATCCTAAATTCACCACCATCTACATTATGCACTTCTCCTTCCCCTGCTATTGTGGATATTTTAGAGCTAATATAAGGTTATATAATAGGATTATCTAGATCTTCTTATGATTTCTCTACTAATGGTATGTTAAATAAGGTTATTATTCTTCTTATTCACTAGGCACCTCTAATTCTTGTCCTAGAAGTTGTTCTCCTAATGAAGAGAGGAAAAGTACTCCTTATGTTGGGGATACAGATTCGTCAACTACAACTTCTGTAGAAGAGGTTGGTGAATCCCTAGATTAGATTTCTAATCTATGCACCTTAGGATGTTTATGTCTACCTATCGATGATGGGATACGAGTATGGTTGGATGGTGTGGTACTACGAGGTCTACGTGGAGTGAGTGGTGATGTTGGAATTGAACTTCTACCTCTAGTTATAAATCTACCCCTAGAATCCCTTTCTCTATGCATAAATGTTTTTAATCATTTTTCAATTTTATCAAATTAAAAAATCCTAAAATTAAATACAGAAATGGAATCTTATATACACTTCCTCGACAATGGTGCCAAAATGTTTTGTGAATTAATTACCTTTAATTTACTTCATTAAATGTCAACCAAGGTTTGTGTACTCGTGAAGTGTATGTGCACCATATATATTATGATTTATTCTGTAAATTAAGCGATCGAAGAATGAAACTAATTTTAAAGATGAATGAATGCTTTTTATACAATTTGGAGGGAATCAACGCACATGTTCTTTCAATATAGAGTCCTATCTAGGCTAAGATTTTGAAAATAAAAGATCATATCTATATTGCAGAAATCCACACTTAATTCTAACTGTGAAAAGGAAATGCTTGAAAATTGAATATGAAAGAAAACTATTTAACTCTACTACTATGGAATCAAACTCATTATGCACTACTTTCTGAAAAGAAATCTTTAAGCTAATTGACAAATACGAAAACTTGATAATGAAATCTAGTTTAAAAAAGCTAAAGCTTCTTCAAAACGAGAATGACAATGAAATCTAAAATGTGAAACTATAACTCAATACTAATTACTAATGTGTGCATCAACCTCTAAAATGTACCTTGTTTAGCATATCAGAAGTCAAATGTAAACAAGGAAATGACTCAGAAAATTTGAAATTGAATGCTAAAACAACTAAATAATGACATGAAAAATACATAGCATAAGTAAACTATTTTTGGTATTCTTGGTTTATGAGTAACCTGTAAAAATCAGTGTAACCAAAAGAAGGGATACAAGTAAATTTTAAAAGAAACGTTAATGCTAACAATAATGAAAAACTAAAGCAAAACCTTACAGCTCGCAAGGGGGCCTCCTGGAGTGCAGGGTCAATTTAACAATCAACGATTCTTCATGCACTCATTTAGAAAGTAATAAGAATTTATATTAAGAGAAAAAAGTATCAAATTTTCCACAAAATGATTATAAACTTAATAAAAATAATCTCCACTACTGTGTTCTTTGTCTCACTTACTGCTATTTATACAAATGATAAAAATGACTTTGAAAGAGTTTTAAGTTGATAAAATCTAAGCAAATTTGACACCTATGATATCGATAACTAAGAGTCCAATCTCTTTATGACTTTCTATTGGAAAAGAAATTCATAGGATATTTTGTGTTTTAACAGCTAAGCACCTAGCTCACTTTATTCTCTTCTTCCTATGTTTTACTGCAACACACAATTTCCAAGTTTGACTCAGCCTTTGACTTCAAGATCTCTGATATCGCTTAGCTTTCCAAGCAATCTCAATAGGTGGTTAACCATCTGGAAGCCAAATGTCACCTTTTGATAGTCTTCTTTATTCTTTTGGAATATTGCAACCTAGCTAACAACGAATTCCACTGCAGAAATGGATATTAGTTACAGAATATACAAAATGTGGTAATTGAAAGATACTTTTGTCATAACTTCACTAAAAACAAAAAATTTAAATATGGATGATTAATACCTTGTAGGTATTGATCTTGACCTTAATATGTTGAGGCTTTTGTAGAAAAATAATAGAAAGGTGAAATGTGATGGCAAAAAGGATGGTAAAAAAGAGACATTTCTAGACTTCAACACAATAATTGTTCTTCCTAAATATATATTTGAAAGATAATTTGAATATATTCCTTTAAAATTATAAATATTAAAAATAGTTTCACTTAGTTATTTATTGTTTAAATTGATACCATCTTAATTTATTATTATTATTAATTTTTTTACATTTCTTATTGATATTAAATAAAATTATATAATTATTTACTATATTTTAATTTATTTGTTTAAATTAATTTCATTTTCATCCACCTAAACCAAATTTTGTAATAAACAATAAATACTCAGGCAATATAAACAATTAGTTTCCATTTTTTAAATAATTTGTATAAAATAAAATGAATCTATATTATTTTTTCTTAGGGTATAACTATTTTTAATATATATTAAATAAAATTCAAGTCCCACTAGCACAACTAGTTGTGGATGAGCCTCCTTAGCAAGGCAACCAAGATCAAATCTCACTGAAGTTGTTGTGCCTGTGCTAGGGGAGATACATGCTAAATCCAGTCATCTTAGGACTGGTGTGGCCTAGGCTAGGATGCAATATATATATATATATATATATATATATATATATATATATATATATATATATATATATATATATATATATATATATATCTATATCTATATCTATATCTATATCTATATCTATATCTATATCTATATCTATATCTATATCTATATCTATATATATATATATATATATATATATATATGATTTGAATCGATTTTCACTTAATTATTAATGAGTTGATGCTATTGTATTTTCTTTACGAATAAAGTTATTTAATTTGACTAATAAATTTTCAAACTTGTTAATTAATAATAATTATTATAAAAGTAATTTAAATATCATAAAATAATTAAGTTAATAAGATTTACATCTTGTTCTTCATTTTTTATGCAAATATTTTCTTAAATTATGGTGGGTTGTAATTAATGGTAAATATGTTATTTAAGTGAGTATGATGTTTCCAAGGATTTTCACTTTTGTTGGTTTCCTATGAAGCTTAACAATGAAAATTCTAAAAGTATTTAAAAATCATGGAATAAATATTGCTACATCAAAAATTTATGGTAGAAAAATAAAGGCACTTATCCACATGGCATTGTGTTGTGCAAAGGCTACACTAACCATCATTATAGAATAAGACATGAACCAATCATTTTGTAGATAAATAATTTTAAATATTAATATAAAATAATAAAATTCAATACTTAATGTCAAACTATGGAGAAGCTGCAAATTTTTTTGGTAAAATAAAAGTAATACCCAATCAAAGGAAAAATCAAATGAGTAATAGTACCATGCTTTTAAGAAGTAAACTATTATTTTTCTTCATAATGGAATGAAAATTTAGTGGCATTGAAAAAGACACAAAAAATGTAGAAGTAGAATTGATGAGTCTACCTTATGCCTCATAAGGAAGGTCCTTTGATGTTCTTTGGAATTGGCTCTCTCAATCTCAAAAAAGTGATAAATCTCTCCAATTATCAATGCTCTTCCGATAAATGGAAGTGATGGTAACAATGTGAATGTTGATAAGCTTAGGTATTTGTGAAGGAACTTTTTGTAGCATAGAAATATTAAAATTCCTCTTTCTTAAATGCTCTCCCATGGATGTTATTTATAGGCATTCATACTTTGTTATAATTAATTCATGATGTGAATTAAAGTAATTCAAATTATAGTTTTATATCCATGATGAGATCTTAGATACACCGTACACTTCCTCTCCAATGTCATTGGAATCTAAACAAACTTGGTGTACCACCTTGAATTCAAATATGGTGGGATTTTAATATTTATTGCATTGAATGTTGGTGAAATTTCACTTCCTATGTATCAATGTGGCTCTGGAAAGATTAGTTGTGTGGATCATGTAAAACAAACACTGTAATATACGTGATACATAAAAAATATTACTTTTGTAGAAAGAAAAATAAATCTAATTACTTTATAAAATGATGTTTAATAGTCATTAGTATCCTTTGTGATGCAGGAGCATTCAGCTTAGAAGAATCACTGTATTTTAGTAGACATAGGGGGGTCTTGTGTTTTAAGGAAGTTGGTTTCCTAAGTGTTGAATTAATGTAATTATTAAGGTTTTGGGTGATTTTAATGAGAGGAGCTAGAATAGGGATTTTATTAAGTATAGTGAGGCATATTCGTAAATGTTCTCGAATGTTGGAGAACATAAGAGATTTAGGATAGTTGAGAGATTGAAAGATTTGAGAATTAGTTGTAAATATTAGATTAGGAGTTCATTTCATGATTTTGTGGATTAGAGAGGATCCTTAGAGATAAGGAAGAGATTTTAGGATTTTGTTGAGAAGCTTATGGATCTAAAACAGGAATTGGTTATAGAATCCTTTTGTATAAATATAAGCCTAAAATGCATAGTTAAGTTAGATAGTTAGTCAAGTTAGTAGTTAGAGGTGTGAGTTAGAGGTTTGATTGTAAGCCTACGAGCAGGTAGGAAGACAAAGGCCACTGATTAGAATATTTGGCTAGAGAGACAGAGAGTTTCATTATGTGATCATTTGTTTATATATATATATATATATATATATATATATATATATATATATATATATATATATATATATATATATATATATATATATATATATATATATATAGATATATATATATATATATATATATACAGAGATTCAATTCCTAAATTGTGTAAGTGTGTGGTTTGAGTAATCGAATGATAAATTGTGTCTGAATTAGAGGTTCTGCATAGTATATATATGTAGGTGGAGTTCAGGAAGAACACAGAGAAGAAGTGAGGATGAAGGATCATGCTTTGATCGTTGAATCCGATCAAAGGATCCAAATGAAGTTCGGGAGTGACAATGATTAAAGAGTACGCAGAGTTAAGCTTAGGAGAGAGTTATGTGGCAGAACAACAAAATACCAGAACCCTGGAAGAAACCCAAAAAGCATAAAAACTAAGTTAATTAAAGGATGAAGAAATGAAGTAAACGTGCATAGGATTCGTTGGATCAACTAGATCAACAAACGAGATTGTTTGCGATAAGCGGCCAGGATTAAGTCGCATAGAATGGAGTCAAGAAATGAACGGCGAAGATTAACCTAAGTGTTAGCGGAAGAGGAATCTAGATGAGCCATCGTAGCCATCGATGATAGAAGATCTACGGTCATTAGGTGCCAATAAGCTTGTGTGTTAATCAAGGAATAAAGGTTGGTTTATAAGTAGAAGTTTTTTATTGGATGGAGAAAAAGTGGTAAGTGGTAATAGGGGGAGTCACTCGATTCCATTAAGCAGTCAAGACGTAGCACGTTAGAGGAATGAAAAAATCGCTTTAGCGGGCATGTAATCTTCATGCAAGTGGCTCACCCGATATCATTATTAACCGTCGGATCAAATGGGCTTTGATCAAATGGTGGAGGATCACCAATTAGTTGTGTTGATTGGGTGGATCAACGACCGTCAGATTAAAAGGTAATATCGACAGTGGAGGTTAAAGCCGATAAGGCTTGGGCATAGATGGACCCGAGAAGTTTATGGACGCGAGTTAAAGTTATTTGAGTTCTAGAGGATGATGGAGATCACGCAACAACCATTGATCTGGTGTAGTGAAATCAACGATGGAGGATTGAACACGATGAGAGAGCATCAGAAAATGTGCAAAGGCCGTGGAAAGGTGAAAAGGTAAGGTTTACTTGTGTTTATGTGTATTTATATTATACGAGGGTTATAATATAAATAATGTGGGTTAATGTATTTTGGGTTAAATCAGGCTAAACCAAAGTCTAGCCATGGTATGATTAAGATGAACAAATAGTGAAACCAACGAGAGGGTTAAGTAATAAGGTTTAAGGATTAATAAAAGTTTATGAGGGTGTGTAAAGTCCCGAATAAAGGTTAATGAAGGGTCATACTATTGAATAGTAAAATAAAATGTTTTCATAATAAAGCTAATTAAGAACATTAAACATTGGTTTAAGAAGGTTTTCACCATGGATCAGGTGATAAGGCTGGGGACTAGTGACATGAAATGTTATTTGCATAATGTGGGTATTGTCAACTTAGGCTGGCATCATTTCGGTATCAAAGCAGAATTGTGGTTGAAACATTTGGTTTCAAAGTAGCACAAAGAAATTCTGTGTAAAAGGTCTTTGAGAAATTTAGAACAGAGTTATGTTTTAAGATGTGTATGTAGGTAAGAGAAGAGCATATTCTAATCTGACAAATAGTAGGCACACAGAGATAATGTGTTGCAAAACTTGCAGATGCTAGGAAATAGAGGATAGTCCATTCAAAATGCAGGAGAATGGTAGAACAAGATCATGCAGAGGTCTTGAAGGTGACATGATATGTTTTTTATTTTATTTTGATTTGAATATTGGAGAGTTTGTGGTATTTATATTGATGCACATGTAGCAGCATAAGAAGGTGATAAGATTGCAGCAACCTAGAGCAAGGAGTGCTCAATTGGTCCCAGGGGAAAGAACCAGAGAAATGCTAACAGTTTGAGCTCAGAGGAGAGAAGCTTAGTGGGGCATATGTAGCAAGAAGGAGACTTGTTTCTGCAGAGGTATTGTTGCAGCTCACAAAGGAAATTCCATGGAGGATGTGGGTAGAATTGCCAAGGGATCAAAGAAGCTGATAAAAGTTTCTAAATGAAAGTAGAATGTGGTAGAACCTTGAGGAATTCCAACAGAGGTTGGATAAAGAAGATAGCTGTGTTCTTGAAAGGTGCAGATGAGTTGAAGCCTAGAGGGAGCAAACAGAAGTGCTCAAAGAGGTTTGAGAGACAAACAAGCAAGTGCTTGCCAAAAGACCAAGTACATAGAAAAGCTTGGTGAGGCAAGTGGCTGCAGGGAGGACTTGTTGTCACAGAGGATTTAATGCAGCTCATAGTGAGTGAGTGAAGAACTCATAGAGATGGAGAAGAAGATGACTACTGATAGTCATAGTGGAGGTTCTGAGGAAGACCACAGTAGAAGAAAAGTGAAGAAAGAGAATGTGAAGGTAAATGGCAAGAGGGTGAGCCAAGAGGAAATTGACAAAGATATTGCTGAGATGAAAGAAAAACTCAATGTATTGAGGATGATACTTGAGGGAAACCAAAGACTAGGTTGGGTCTTGAAGAAAAAGTCAGTGAAGTGGCATAAGTTACAGAGAAGGCTACACCAGAGGCAAGTGAAGAGCCAAGTAGAAGAACTCAGAGAAGCTGAGTTGGAAATGGAAGTGTCCATTTCTGAATAAGAGTAGGGTGAATTTCTGGGTGAAGATGAAGACTTGAAGACTGAAACTTCAAGTGAGGTCAAAGGGTCACATGATTTTAAATCTAATAATTTGTGTATGTTTGCAGGTGAAACATGTGAAGAAGAAGGAATTATTGATGATTTTCTGAACTGTTTGACAAATGCAGAATAGCAGGAGAATGAAAAACCTTATATTGTTGAATTTGATCTTTTTTGACGCAGGCAAGGCCTGCAAATACCAGGATCCTCCGACAACCATGCATATAAAACATACACCTCAATACACGCCAGAGTTTACACTAAAATTTGCGGAAGCTTGTTTCATGATGTTGTAATCTCATGATTTATAAAAACCATGCTTGGAATTAAACCCAATTCATAACTCAAATTCTTTCTATCTAAACCAATTCCAAGACAACAAAGCTTTTCAATCTGAATATACAAATGCATCTTAATCTTCTACCAATAAATTTCATTCAATTCCAACTCCCATCTTTCATTCTTATAACGCGAGAGTTTAAAATCAAAACTCAATAAAAAGATGCGGCCCTGCTACCATTTCAATCTCACATAAAAACCTTTCATCCCAAATTCAAATCTTGAAACTCTTCGGACATTCCCATAAACAATCTCAAAATATATTGGCTGGATTCAATTAAAGAGTGCACCCTTACCTTTAAACTTCGATGCTTATTCCTCATATGTCTGCCCACTAACTTATTTCAAACAACAAACAGCTCGAAGTGTTTATTAACAAAACAGCTCGAAGTTTTTCATTTCAGCAACCTGCATATATGGTTTTACAACACGGATTTTTAAACAACCTCCATAAACAAAGGCGCCCATATATTAAGACTGTGTCTGGCAATCATTTTCATGCTTATAGCTTATATCTTACTCATTCTAGACTGCGCCCTTCAGATTCTTCAACAATCGAACTATTCGACTCATGAGATTTATCTGTTTCAAAAGACCATTGTCATAAAACATACCTGTTTATTGAAACGTTGTCATCATGGCATAAGTTTGCATCTGAATGTCTCTGCGTTTCCTCCAAGTCAACTACAACACACACTCTTTACAGATCATTCATTTGCGTCCAAACCTGGAACAAATTCTGATAGCAAATGTCAATTGGATTTAACCTTCATTCTAAGGCAATTTCTAAACCCAACATTGATTTAAGAACTGATGTCGATTCCTATGAATCAAACCATTCAACTCAACTTATATCAAGCACTGTCTTTGCAGATACAATGTGTTGCCAAATACCATGATTTCTTCTCAGAGAAAAACGTTTCCTCTGCTTCTGATGCAGAATAGAGACAAATAAAGCAGGAAAGCCAATGGTGCAGATGCTTATTCCTTCAATCAATCTCCCATTTCTGTAATAACTGCATGTCTTTTGTTGAGTTTAAAACCATTCAAACATGCGCCTTCATGCTTCACGCTACATTCTTCACTATGGCAATTTCATAAAGTTCAGATTTAATCAAAAGCCAGTAAACCACGACTTACCAATACATCTCCAGGCTACACGTGGACTTTAACATTCAACGCATCCACATTCAGAATTCACTCCAGGTACTTTATAACATAATTTCTTCAACACCGCCTCACAGTAGATCCTTCATTTCATTTGTAGAACGTCCGGTAAAAAAACCTGTTTCAATTGACATGATTAAAACAGAACTCTGCGTTAATATTAAAACAGAACTCTGTCTCGGTTTACTTCGATTAGATCATACTTCACCCGATGTATATTTAATTCTGCATTGACTTTCAATGTAATTTCATGCAGCTTTATGACTACCGTGCGCCCTCACTACCAATCAAAACAGAAAAGCAATCGATTTATTCAACACACCCAGTTTTCCTCTGGCAATTAATAACATCGATTCTTCAGTTCATGTGTAGAGTCTCAACACACATTAATTCACACGGATTTATTATTCCAACTAACCACTGCAATTTCAATGTTATATAATATCGATTTCTGCAACTATGTGCAGAACCATATCTCAAAATTTATTAAACGCAAACATGTTCATACAGAATCGAATTCAGCATACTCATATGTATATAAAAACAAACATTCACAAAGAGCTTTCTATTCATGGCCAGATATGCAAATCTATGGCCCTTTTACAAACTGTCGAAGGCTTCCAAGGAGAACCCTTGCTCACTTCTCACACTCACTCACACCTTCTCATGCCTTTGAGGCTTGATGAATTTATACAATTTTAAAAATGAACTAATTAAATGCTCAATCCCTTCAATTTCTCAACAAACCCCTAAATCTCTCAACATCCCTAAAGGATAGATCTTTATCCCTAAAATCCTTCAACTAATTAAATTCTCTCATATCCTTTTATTAAATAAAAATATATTTACAAAAATCCTCACCTTCTCCTATTTTATTGAAATTAATTAATAAAATATTAAAAATTATCACACCCCCTTTTAACATATTTACAAAATAAAAAAATGCCCTTGATGCTCCTGCATCATTTTTTATGTGATTACAGGTTTTGCAAAGGATGAACAATCTTTTGAAGCTGTCAAAAGTATGGAAGAGTATCTTACAGAAGATAAAAACTCTGAAGTAAAGAATGATGGAGAATGTCTCTTGAATGAGAAAAGCAGTGAATTATTGCAAGAGAAAGAATCTAGTAATACATTAATGTTTGAAGCTGTGACAACACAGGAAAAATTTCTTGTGAAAGGAGATGAAATTCAGTCTAAAGAACTAATATGTGAAGCAACAGTTGGGACTATTGAACCTTGTAATTTTCAAACAGATAATTTATGTATAAATTCAGGAATCATAAGTAATGATGAAGTACTTATGAAGTGTCACAGAGAAATTGAGTTGCTAGAGTATTTGCTAGGAAATTCAAAATATGACAATGTGATTGCATAGGAAGGAGTTCACTATAGTGGACAACAGTAGAAAGACATCATTAGAGCAGATGATGTGGAAGGGAGACTAATTGATAGTCTTCAGAGTACTTTAGAGCATTCTTTAAAGAGGTTGAATTAGCAGACTGATGTGCTGATAGAAGAGGAGAAATCAGAGCAGCATACTGAAGTGTTTCCAAAGGAAGAAGAGGCACTGAGGCCTTATGTTTTTTATTTTAATAATTGTTTTGTGAGTGTAGGTTTAGTTGCAGATGTTGGAGGAAATTTGGCACAAATGAGCAGTCAAGTAAAGATAGTAGAAGAGGATTTTGTGGAAGAATTTAATCCATGGAGCAAAGATGTTCAATTGCTGGAGAGAATGCTGGAAAGTAAGGATCCAATGCAGAAAGAGATAATCATGAAAGAGGATAAGGATGAAAGGGAGGCAGAAAAAGTAAGAGTAAGAGTAAGAATTCGACAAATTCAAAGAGAAGAACAACAGTTTGAAGAGTTAGTGAACAACAGCAACAACCTGAAACAAAGAGAAAGAGGTAGAAGTAAGTGGCAGAGTATGGACCAGTCCAGGGACGTGCTGGAGATGGAAATTGAAGAACTATGGCAGTTGATGATGAAATAGTCCATATGGAGGAGATTGATAGTAGCAAGAAGCATGATGAATCAAAACTTGAACCTGATTGACAAGGAGAGCAAGATGAAACAGAAGACATCAGACATACAGTAGCAGCAAAGGTGTAGAGCTTTCAAACAACTACAAACTAAAGTTTGGGACCTTGGAGGTTTTTCAACAACATATGAAGACACATGATCAAGAGATCATGAATACTTTTTTACTTTGGGAGTATGATGCAGGAGCATTTAGCTCTGAAGAATCATTGTATTCTAGTAGTCATAGGGGGGTCTTGTGTTTTAAGGAAGTTGGTTTCCTAAGTGTTGAATTAATGTAATTATTAAGGTTTTGAGTGAGTTTAATGAGATAAGCTAGAATAGGGATTTAATTAAGTATAGTGAGGCATATTTGTAAATGTTCTCGAATGTTGGAGAACATAAGAGATTTAGGATAGTTGAGAGATTGAAAGATTTGAGAATTAGTTGTAAATCTTAGATTAGGAGTTCGTTTCATGATTTTGTGGATTAGAGAGGATTCTTAGAGATAAGGAAGAGATTTTAGGATTTTGTTGAGAATCTTATGGATCTAAACTAGGAATTGGTTATAGAATCCTTTTGTACAAATGTAAGCCTAAAAGGCATAGTTAAGTTAGATAATTAGTCAAGTTAGTAGTTAGAGGTTTGATTGTAAGCCTATGAGTAGGTAGGAAAATAAAGGCCACTAATTAGAATATCAGGCCAGAGAGACAGAGAGTCTCATTATGTAATCATTTGTTTATATATATATATATATAGATATACAGAGATTCAATTCCTAAATTGTGTAAGTGTGTGGTTTGAGTAATTGAATGATAAATTGTGTGTGAATTAGAGGTTCTACATAGTATATGTATGCAGGTGGAGTTCGGGCAGAAGACAGAGAAGATGTGAGGATGAAGGATCATGGTTTGATCGTTGAATCCGATCAAAGGATCCAAATGAAGTTCGGGAGTGATAGTGATTAAAGAGTATGCAGAGTTAAGCTCAGGAGAGAGTTGTGTGGCAGAACAATGAAAGACCAGAACCCTGGAAGAAACCCGAAACCATAGAAGAACACTGAATAAATGACGTAAAAACGAAGTAAATAGAAGGAAGAAGAAATGGAGTAAATGTGCATAGGAGCCATTGGATCAGCTAGATCAACAGATGAGATTATTTGTGATAAGCGGCTAGTATTAAGTCATGTAGAATGGAGTCAAGAAATGAACGACGAAGATTAACCTAAGTGTTAGTGGAAGAGGAATCCGAAGGAGCCGTCGTAGCCATCGATGATAGAAGATATATGGTCATCGAGAGCCAATAAGCTCGGTCGTTAATCAAGGAAGAAAGGCGGGTTTATAAGAGAAAGTTGTTTATCAGATGGAGAAAAAGTTGTAAGTGGTAATAAGGGGAGTCACCCGATTCCATTAAGCAGTCGACACATAGGACGTCAGAGGAGAGAAAAAATACTTTATCAGGTAGGTAATCTTCGTGCAAGTGACTCGCCCAATATCATTTTTAACCATTGGATCAAGTGGGCTTTGATAAAATAGTGGAGGATCACCGATTAGTTGTGTTAATCGGGTGGAGCAACAACCCTTGGATTAAAAGGTAAGATCGACGGTGGAGGTTGAAGCCGATAAGGCTTGGGCCTAAGTGGACCTGAGAAGTTTATGGATGCGAGTTAAATTTATTTGAGTTCCAGAGGATGAGTGGAGATCACGCAACAACCATTGATCTGGTGTAGTGAAATCAATGGTGGAGGATTGAACACGATGAGAGAGCATCAGAAAATGTGCAAAGGCCGTGGAAAGGTGAAAAGGTAAGGTTTACATGTGTTTACGTGTATTCCAATTATAGAAGGGTTATAATATAAATGAAGTGGGTTATTGTATTTTGGGTTAAATCGGGTTAAACCAAAGTCTAGCCATGGTATGATTAAGATGAGCGAATAGTGAAATTAACCGAAGTGTTAAGTAATAAGGTTTAAGGATTAATCAATGTTTATGAGGGTGTATAAAGTCCTGAATAAAGGTTAATGAAGGGTCATACTATTGAATAGTCAAATAAAATGTTTCCGCAATAAAGTTAATTAAGAGCATTAAACCTTGGTTTAAGAAGGTTTTCACCATGGATCTGGTGATAAGGCTTGGAACCAGTGACATGCAATGTTATTTTCATAATGTGGGTATTGTCGGCTTAGGCTGGCATCACTTTATTATGATATTTTAATAATGACCCTAGTGATCACCAATATGGTTTTATGAGTGATTTGACAACAATTGTGCAAGTGATACGTGAGATTAGATAAGGTGTCAAACTCAAATATGTCATTATATCCTGTAGTTGATACTATGACTTGATGCTTGAGGGAGAGAGAGACAAAGGAGAAAAGAAGAAGAAGAACCCACATGAAAAATAAGCAACATTAAAAATTTATTTTCTTTGTAAAAATGAACCATGCATGTTTGATGCTCATGATTTTATCAAAATATGATTATAGTAAATTATAATATGTTGGGGGATCTTATTTGAAATGCAAGAGATCACTATAGGAGGTTAATCTATGAAGTTGAAATATGCATCACCCCTGGGGTACTAGTAGTCTCAGAGGTCTTCAATTGAAACTAAGAAAGATAATTATCACAAGGTAAGACCAAATACGATGTGAATAAGTGTTAATGTCAAACATAAGTAGATCTAATGGAAGTAGGGGGATATGATGAGTATCTCTATTGAGTTTCATCATTATAATGGATAATGAAATTCAAGATACCACCTCATTGCTTAAACAAGTGAGTTAATGTTGAAAAGAATGAAGATGTGGTTGCTAAGGGGAGAGGAACCTTAGAAATTGACTGAAGATGACACAAATACCAAACTATAATGAGTGAAATTTTTGATAATGATGGAAGAATTCAAAAGAGACATGAAGATGAATCTTGATACTTCTATTGTGTGAAGCATAATTGATCACTAGTACCAGCAGTAGTCAAAACCTAGTCAAGCATATTGTAATCTTGTGCGAAAGGAAACCAAAATGTTGTAACTTGTTTGCCAAATTGTACCTAAAAGTGTATGGACTGCAAATGGATATAAACTAATGTAGGTAATTAGGGACCACTATAAGAGGCACTGAGATACATGAAAGGTTGACATCAGTGGTCTCAAGAAAGTTTAGGTGATTAAATATAGATTCTCTAACCAAGGAAAATTAGGACTATCATTGGGTGAGAAAGTTTTCCATCAGCTCTGATGGTGAAAGAATTGTTTTCATCCTATAAAGGATACTATGTACAATTTCTAACTAGTCAAAAACTTATGTTGGGGCTGAATCTGCAAACATGGAGATGGGTATCCGAATTATGAAATTGCTTGTATGAAGGGGAAAGTGCAGGGATAAAATATATGAAGGGATTGATCCCCATTGGTTTCTCTCTGTATAGGTGGATGAGTGGATGGTGATAATGAAAATGGTCTACTAATCATGGTGTGATAAGAGGCCAATTAAAAATGCAAGAATGCAATACTCATGACTAACCAACATATGATAACAACTAAGAGTCTGAGGGAATGGTTTAGCATAGTGATGAGAAATAAGTATGGGGTCCATTATATAAGATGTAGATTATCAAACTTCCAACCTAAAAATTGAAACAACATGGGAAGGAATGTTATAAATTAGGAGACCCATGAATATGGAAATCTTCTCTCCAACAACAACCAAATACACGTGGAAACGGGTAAGGTTTCATGCATATCCAAGTTAAGATACACCCTAAATATGGATTTAGGGGTGAAAGTATTTGTCATTGAAAATAGAGGAGAGGGAATGCCTACAGTTCTATTTTGAGTAATTATATACCTAAAGGGGTGACATACTACCACTATTAAATGTCTCTTAGAGACTTGGAAGGGTGTTGAATGAAAACCTTCACACTAAAAAAATTAGATTCATCGTTATACGTGGGAGGGAAAAATCAATATAATGACAAATTTTACTTACTTAAATATAGTCAAACATCATAAAACACCAATCTCATAAAATGAACAAGGAACACAAGATATATGTGGAAATACTTAGAGGATAAAACGATAAAAATCATTTACATAAAATATCTTGTAGGAACTAACCTACTATTACATGAATTTGTAACAATAAACTTGTAGGAGACGTGAATCCCCTATACTACTTTATACACAACAACCTATTGGAGACACTAATCACCTATGCTACTTTACAAGTGTTGAATGGTATTTCAATTAATGTCAACATCGTCCTTTGACGCTCTTAAATTTTGTCTACATTGTCATCAAATTGGAAGCTCCATTAGTTAAGGCCCATAGAAATCCCTAGAAGCCTCGCACTTGATGAAGATTCTGAGAGTGAAGATCAGTGAATCTACCTTCATAACCATTGCCAATTGATGATCCATGTCATTTCGATTCCAGTGGTACATGATATGTTTCTTGGTTCCTTGCGATTTGCAAGATATGTCTCTTGGAAGGTCAATGCCCCTGCCTTGTGGTTAAGAACCCTAAACAAAAATGATGTGGTGACTTCTCACTAGCTAGCATATTACTCCAATATAGAAGCCACAAGGGTTTTTCTATTAAAGATGTAAATTAATATGTGTTTTGGTTCTATTAATTATGGAGGAAATATAGATTCAAATCTAAATCAGTCTAAATGGAAGAAGCAGTTTTGACAAAAAAAATTGAAACTTCAAATTTTATCTTTCTCTCATAAAAGATCAAATTCGCTCCAAATTTAAATTAAAGTTGAAATATCAAGGCTAGACCTCTTACTAAAAGACTGTATGACCTCTGTAAAAGGGAGATTCATTATCTCTCCAATACATGAATTGAACACATATTTGAAGAAGTATTTTATGTATTTAATTGCGTCCCTATGGAAATTGAAGACATTTAGAAAGGTCAAATTTCTTGTGAAGGTTTATGGATTTATGTTTTCATTTCTAGCTAGGGTTTAGGGAAAATATCCCTAAATATTTTTTAGAATATTTTGATTTCCTATAACTTCATTTCTTAGTGACATTGTCAAGGTCTGAAATGCATCATTTGTGAATATCAAAGCTACAAGATTGATCTATTTTGGCATGTGTTATCTGAGATTTCCTCGGATGTTCAAGGGGACTATTATATTTCTATTTTTAAGTAATATTCGACATATTATTAAGGTTTCAAGACTAATGCATGACTTATCTACAGTCTAGCATCTTGTATTAAAGCAATATATGCGATGAACTATGTTGACCATAGATTTAAGGTTTCCTTGGTGAAAACATCTTGAAGGTGTATTCTTAAGTAGTTTAACACATGTTTACAATGAGAGCATTGCTTCTCCTGGTATTTCTATACATAGACAAAGAAAACCCTTCATAAATATTAATACATTAGTATCAAGCAAACCCAGTGACAAGGAAAATTAATGTGACTACAGGCATGACTGAAAATCTCATATGCCACTGTCCAAGAAGCCAAGATGTTAGACTTGTGTCATCTCTGATGGGTGATTCAACACCTATATTTATGTTGAAATTATATGTTGGCATTAGTGAGTCGAATTAGCGTTGATCTCGATCATTAAGTTTGGAATATTCAATTAATACACCATTGGCTAATGAACCCATAGGTTAAGGCCATTAATAGAATTTTATATAAGATTTTTTTGATCATTGCTCAAACACCCATTGGACAATAGAGTTGTTGTGAATTTAGTTGTGTGGAGAAACTTGTAAGAACCATGTGTGAAATGAACCAAAATAATAAAAGCCTACTATGTGAGTTGTTTTATGTGGACTGTTGAGCCTCAAAATTACTCTTTCCCTAGCAACTCTTCTCATTCCTTTTCTTTGTTTTTCCAGAGAAAGGTGCATTCTCATCACCAATGACCGGTATATACTATCTTGAGAAGGACATTTAGTGATTTACATGTTATGATTTTATGTTTTTCTGTTTGAATAAATTTTTGTATATTACCTACGGAACGCAGCCTATTCTGCAGCTAATCAGCTGTTTCACAGCTAGCCATGCTCTAACAGGTTCCAGGTGTCAGATAGAGAAACCAGCTACATGGGCAGCTTGGAAATCATCGTGACATGGACCCTGTCTTATTCACTTAGCCCAGGTCGACAAATAAGATTGCATAAGACTACGGTCAATGGATAAGTCAAATACAGAGACCAAAGGTAACAGGACTCTATTTCATGGCTAATTAACACGTTTCACAGTGATGTGAAGCGTTACTCAGAAGAACTACATGTACCTACGGACTCCAGCAGCCACTCGTACAACCAAATCCAATAGCCACCATGTCTTGGATTTATGTCTCCAGTAGCTAAGTAAGAAATTCTGCATATATATCTTCTACATGTTTGGTTGTAGCATGTTGTTCTCCACAAATAGTTGTATGGTTTTTCTTATAAATACCTATGTAAAGGACCGAAGATGTTACTAGTAATAGTGATAGTTTTATTGTGAAATCGAAGTTCTAAACTCTGTAATTTCTGGGCATTTTGTGTCCCTGTTTTTAATATGAAGACCACATGTTTTATGAAAATATGAAGGAGTTTTCTTGGAGTTGATTGAGAAAGTGTAGCCTAATCAGTTGCAGAGGGCCCCTACACTGAAAAAGGTTTCATTTGATTTTATTTTTCTTCTTCTTGTTAACTGTAAATTCATCATTTTCTTTCACAGTGTTTATAATCATTTTCTTGGTAACAATGTTTATAATGCAATTTCAATCATTTTCTTATTAACAGTGTACATAATTTAGAGTAGCTTCCATTTGCTTGATCTCTTTTTAGTTTATCACTAGTTTAGAAGATGAAACTCAGTAATGTAATCTAGTTTAATTCATTCATTGTTTTGCTAGTTTAAATTCTCAATTAGACTGACCAGTGCCATTTATTGTCTTCGCCATTTTATTTTTAGTTTGTTGACTCATGGTGTTAATGAATGTTTATGAAAAACCCTTCAAGTTGATAATTCATCCTTAAATAAGTGGTTGAACATTTCATTTATACAATGAGTTATTGTTGCATCTCTATATTTGTTTTCTCTTAGATTAATGAAGTACAAAATTCCTCAAATGTCATCCCAAGGAGGCTTTCACCCAAAATTGAGAGGCAGAGTAACTAAGTATTTAATTTAGTTTTATTTTCGTAATTAGTTAGACATCAATTGCAAATTTCACTTTCAGCTTTAAAGTCATGATTTGGAAATAATGGTAAAATAGGAATAGGAACTTTGTTTTCATTTCTTGCTTAAGCTTTGCTTCCAAGTCTTTCTTAGCTCTATTTAAATTTCTTTCTTAAACTCTATTTTCATTTTAGATTTTACGAAATTTAGATTTAAGTTTTTGATAATTACATTGTAAATCATTAGGAATTAAAAGATCAAAAACCCCCCAAAACAACATAAAACACAAAACCAACGAAGTAAGAAGGGTTATCTAGCACAAACAGTGCACTACACTTCATCAGTTTATGATACCTGGATTGATAATTTATGTAGAGCAATTTATGACACTAAATTGACCAAACATGGACATACTTATGTGTATATTCGCATTGAAAAAATGATTGTATCAGGATTCACAGATGTTCTTTGCGACATGAAATAGATTTGGAAAAAAAATATGGCATGCCATCTTAGAAATTTTATTTGAAAAAAAAATGAACAATTTTTTTCTATAGACTTGGTTGATTGGGGAACCAAGCCAAACACTTTTGATCCTAAACTCATTCCCGTGGCATCATCAATAAAAGGTATGTTGCATATTGTTTTTCACCATGGCTATTCGTGGCTTGAGACAAATATGTGACCTATTTACAAAGGACATGAATAAGGATCGTTTTGTAGTTGACATCTAAAGCCACTATAGAAAAAATCCTGAGAATTGGATTGCACTATCTATTTGGAACTATATCACTGAAGTAGCTTGGAAGATATGCTAGTAGTAAATGGTACATCCTACATGATTGAATTATATTGAAGCATCAACAAAGGTATGGTTTAAGCTATGACATCTTCGGGACAAACAATGAAGAGGCCATTGGTTGCATTGTTGAATGGAATTTCAGGGATTGTGATGATGATTGAGATAATAATCCAATAGGGAACACTTGTAAGTCTCTCATAAGTAGAGAAGTTGTATGACAAGCTTGTATATGCTACCAATGCTGCTGAAAGAAGTTTTTCATTAATAAGATTTGAAAAGTTTGTAACAAATAGAGCTGACAAGTCGAGGATAGGGGTTGTTAAAGTTGTACCAAACTCTAAGCTGTAATTTGTTAGAACATATATTGTTGATACAACCTATGTTTCTAGTGTTTCTATGACAAATATGCTAAGAATAATATACATGTATGTATTGTTGTCATCAAAATTACTACAAAGTTGTATGGTTGAGTATGTTTTATGGATGATCAGCATGCTAGTAGTATTTTTCGAATAGAATTGATATATAAGATATGTTAGGCCAAAATTTTCTATTATTGTTGATGTAAAAAGATACTTCTGGGGTTTGATATTGGTGGAGCATGTCTTTTTGAGTTGTAGAATTTGATATTAATGTGTTTTGGAGGGAAGGACTGTCAAGATAGTTGCAACAATTGTATTAGTGTTTGTAATAAAATGATATAATTCTATGGTGAGTATAAAGAGGATGTTGCGAGGCTATCCTCATATCCTCATTTGACCGAGTCTTTGATCTGGAAGCATAATGATGCCATACCAGATTTTGTGATAACTACTAAATTTGACATCTTGTACAAATTATTTTATGTTGGCAGCCTGATTTACCAAAGTGTGATAATGAGGAATGATTGAGTAGAAGCAGACTTTGCTGAGTAGAGATTGGATGCAACTAGGGTTTTGGAACTTGCATTCATTTTTAAGCTTATATTCAAGAGGAATAGTTGTTCTTTTGATATGTAGAGAGAGCATGATGTATTGAGAAGTTAAAAGCATTAGACTTATATCAAAAAGAGACAGTTGAGTAGATTTTTTATATTTGATCATTAAGAGCACAGGTGAATCCAATATAAAAATTGTGAAACATTGTCTCTCGACTGTTCAGGGTAGCAAGGTGGTGCAAGGTATGGGAGTGTAGCTGCCTCCATGTCAAAGCCTAATAACACTTCAGGCTCGAAAGGTAGTTATATGATGGGTTGGAGTCTTTGCAGGGCATTGGAGAGTCCATCTAATAACAGTTGGTAAACAAGGTGTTGGAGAATCCTTTAGGTCATAGCTTGTAAACCTCGGCATTGAAGCATCCTTCTAGTAGCAGCTGGTAAACATGGTGTTCGTGAATCCACTAGGTTGTAGCCTATAAGCCACGACATTGGATCCTACCTCATTTGTAGCTAAAAATGATGGAAGTTGGAGCTTCCTATTGATATACTTTTCAGTGAAGAAAAATACTAAGAAGAATTTGGTGGTTTTCTCCTAAAAGGGTTTCCACCTACAAATTTCTGGCATGTATTTTCTTGATTCTATGCATTCTTGAATGTCATTAATGATTTTTTATGTGTAACTAATTCTAATATGATTTAATTCTTTTAAAAGTTAAGAATACTAATTAAAGTAAGAAATATTGATTCAACCCCCCAGACCACACCCCCCCCCCCCCCCCCCCCCCGAGTATTTCCAACAACTGGTAGTAGAGTTGATTCCTTCAGTAGCAACTTAAAAAATGGAAGGAAGATATTAAGTGAATCAAGATGGGACAGTCAATGAGGAAAGCCACCAAGTGTTCAAAGAAGCCAAAGGATGTTCTTGATATTGAAATTATTTTAGAACCTATTACAATTGACGAAAAGAAATAGGTTGGTAAAATTCCTCTGATCAATGAATCAAGTTTTGTAATTTGGAAAGATAAAATAGAAACCTATTTGCAAGCTATTAGAAATGATGTATGGGATTTTTTTATTTCTATGAATACGTCTAGTGATGAATTAAGAAAATACAATTCCAAAGCCATGAGCATCATCTTAAGTGCCATGTGAGATTCCATGAAATCCAATGTAGGATTATTCTCATCTGCCAAATATCTTTGAGAGAGAATTCAAAATCTTCATGCAAGTCAAGGTAATTTTGGTCAAGACAAAGATGATGATGGTCATGCTTTGATTCAAGAAAATTATCATATGAATGAGTTTCACAATGATGAAGAAGACAAAGAAGAGAAAGTAGACATGGAAAAGGTATTAATCAATGCTTTGAAAGAGATGAAGAACATAGAAGAAGAAAATTGTAAGGTCAAGGAAGAAGCTGATCACAAGTAAAAGAAACTTTATGTATCTATTGCAATGGTTAACAAACTTAAGGAACAAATGTAGGATGTTGATAAGAAGGATCATATCATCAATTAAAAGGAACAAGAAATTTCTCATCTAATGAGTCATCTAAAAGAAAAGTCTAAGGATGAAGAAGACCTTTGTCACAAATTGAAAGAAGAGAACACTTGTTTGATGATCCAGCTTGAAGGGGCTAAGAGAATTGAAGAAAAAAATAATTGTCATATTTAGAAGAAAGAAATGGATTTCATGAAATGAGAAGACAAAATTATATCATTAAGAGTTGAATTAGACAAGTTGAACAAGACGATGAAGAGCACACAAACCTTGGATGATATTCTTAGTTGCCAGATATCACCATGTATCAAAATAGATATTAGTTATGCTAAAGAAATGTCATCCAAGGGAGTGGTAAGCTCCAAGACCTTATAGAGCATAGAAAAAAAGCTTCCTCAAAGTTCAAATCAAGGAAAAAATAAAGTTGAAAAAGTTGTAGCTCCAAGAAAGAATACTAAAGTACCCAAGAGTCATTAAAGGACTGCCCCCCTCCAAGAAAGAACATTTATAGAAAATATTCCTGACAAGGAATCTCATCCAAGTACCCTAGCATGTTTAATGTTTATTTTTGTTCATGTTATAAATTTGGGCATATGGTTATGGATTGCAGTATGTATAACAAGGTTAATTATAAAAACCCAAGAAGAAAGCTTGCAAGATCGAATGATAGATTTCAAAATAATTATACCAGCAAAAATTATATCTCAGTAAAGTCCAATATAGAATGTGTCAAATGGCATCACTATGGAAATATTTCTCATGATTGCAGACACATGATAGATTCATGTAGGAAAGATAATTCAAAGATCATATAAGGGAAAGCTTGGAGAAGAAAGAAACAACAAGAAGATTAGGAGAATGAAGATGTCCCAGTAGCTATGATCTTAGGATTTGTGAAGTTAAAAAATATTTGATAAATCCACAATAGAAGATGTCAAGGTTCATGATGATCCAACTGCATAGCTATTTTCTATCTTGTTCTAAGCCTTGTTGTTGAACACTCCCTGTCTGGTGAATGTTGAACAAGGTGAGCCTATGTAGAAGTAATTTCACATTTAGAGATATATCATTTGATAAGTTGATAGATGAAAAATGATAGATAGAATTAGAAGTCAGAGTGTCTTTTATCATCATGGGTAGATTTAGTAGAATAACAACTTCAAATTGACAAGTGATGGAGAGGATTGTAGAAAGATTAAGGTAGAATCAAATGTGTCAAGTCATGGGATCATAACAAGCTAGGAGTAGATAAACAATAAGAGAACTTAAGGTAGTCTATTGTAGGAATTATCAAATCGAGAAAGGCATATCATTAGAGGAAGCAATTTCTTTACGGGGAATAACCCTTTTCCATTGATGTCAAATGGGGAGAGAATTATAGGGAAACATTTGGAGGCATGCGATGAGAAGGAGCAATGGTTTCAGGGGAGTATGTGGTGCCATCAATGATAAAGGGGGTGATCATTGAATTTTGTTTTCATTGTTGGCAACATTTCCCTTGAACTATTTTGGTTTTTTTCCAGATTTTCATAAAATCGAAAGTGCCATTAGTCGAAGCCCCAAGAAAACCCTATAAGTCATGCTCTTGATGAATATTTTGAGAGTGATGATTAGTGAATCTTCCCTAGTAACCATCACCAGCTGTGCTCCACTTCATTTCAATTCCAACAGTATATGGTACATTTTTTGGTTCATCACAGTTTGCAAGATATATATCTTGGAAGGCCAATTCTCCTACCTCATGATTAAGAACCCCAAAAGAACATGACATGATAACTTCTCACTAGCTAGCATATTACTCCAATCTTGAAGCCACAAGGGTTTTTCTATTAAATTTATAAATTAATATTTGTTGTGGTTCTATTAATTATGGAAGAAATATAAATTCAAATCTAAGTCAGCCTAAACGGAAGAAGGGGTTTGGCCTAAAATTTGGAAACTTCCAAATTTGTCTTTCCCTCCTGAAATATTGAATTGGATCCAAATTTAAGTTAAAGTTCAAATATCAAGGATGGCTCTCTTACTAGAAACCTTTAAAACCTCTATAAAAGGGAGATTCATTAGCTATCCAATATATGAATCGAAAGCATATGTGAAGAAGTATTTTTTTGTATTATTGGTATATGTGCACCTAGTTAGCCTTAATTAGCTTTAGTTCAACTCTAGTTCTTGCATGTGATGTGCACTTAGTAAGCATTAGTTAAATATATTGCTTACATGTGGTGTTCACTTGGCTTTAGTTAGTTAACTCGACTTCTTACATGTGGTGTGCACATGGATTTAGTTAGTTAATTCTAGTGCCCACACATGGTGCATGTGAACGTTAACAGAATATAAATCACAATTAGATTTAGTAAGTTTTAATTAACCTTAGTAATTGCATGTAAAACTAAGCTTAACTTATTTTCTTTATGTATTGATTCTCAAATGAATATTGAGTAATCAAATTGGTTCTCAATTCCAACTTGCTTTTTCAATTCTTATGAGTTTGTGCCATTATTATTCAACTAGATTCATATTTGTGCTCTAATTAGCCTTAGTTATTGCATGTACAACTAAGCTTAACTTAGTTGCTTTATGTATTCATTCTCAAATCAATATTAGGTAATCAAATTCTTTCTCAATTCAAACTTTCTTTTTCAATTCTTGTGATTCTGTGAAATTATTCTTTAGCTATATCTATATATGTTCCCTAATAATTTTACATGGTATGAGAGCTACAGGGGCCTGGAGAAGGCATATGAAAAATATTTTGTGGGTTTAAAGATGAAATAATTTGGAATGATTCAGAGATTTGATTTGTGGATCAAAATATTAGAAAATTGCTACAATTGTTGCTACAATTGCAAAGTGAAAGAATGGAGTTCCCATCTTCATCTATTCTCACTATGTATAACTACTTCCAATGGAAGCCAAATATTTTGCTTCACCTCATAAGCAAAAGCTTGTATTGGATAGTTGTGAATACAGAAGCTGAACCAAATTCCGTCATTGAAAAATACAAATACTTCAACATGATGGACAAGGCTTGTGGTCTTCTATTGTTGTCCATATCTCCAACATTGCATTTCCATGTGGACACATACAAAACTCTAAATTAGGTGTGAAAAATATTGGAGAATTTATTTCAAAAGAAAGATGAGATGCAGGCTCATATTCTCGAAAATGAGCTAAATTCCTTAGATCCAAACAACTTTGAGAACATTCAGGATTTCTTTATGACATTAAAATCATTACTTCTACAATTACATGATTGTAGGATCGATAAATCCAAACAAGGAAGTCATATTATGCTTTCTATTTTGTCTAAATTAGGTCTTGAATATGTTTTTCTGTTTCTGCATTTCATACAGTTAGACTTGAAATTTGAGATAAATGGAAAATTCCAAACTTGATGCATTTGTTGAGTATCCTATTCATGAGAAGGATAAGCTCATCAACACGGGTTCATTAAATTATTCAAATTCACATGCACTTTCCATGCATGAAAAAGGAAATTCCAACTCAAAACCATATCAACAATCTATGGTAAAAGGAAAGGAAATGTTGAAATATGGCAACAAGAATATTTCAATTTAATTTTTCCTTGAATTAAATTGTGAATTAAAATCGAATTTAGTCTTAAGAGCTACTTGGAAATAATTAATTAATTTATCTTAAATTAATTAGTTGGAGAAATTCAAAATTAGAAGTCTTTCTAAAGTCATGCAAGGGTTATCCATTGAATTAAGGAGATAATATTGAGTTATATTTGAGTAGTAATTAGTTAACTCAGTTTCTAAGTTAAGTCCAGTTAAATTACTTCCAAAATATTTGAGGAACTAATAGAGAGTTAACAGTGAGTTGATGCATTAATGCACACAACTAGTGCTACTCCAGTTAACTGAAGATTCCCTCATCATAAACTCATGCATGTCTATTCTGAGAAAGCCGCAATTGAGATTAATGTTGAAGGACAGTGTACTATCAATTACATGTGTTTTATTATAAAGAAAACTCATGCATGTAGTCAAGGAAATCATCCTTGAAGATTGTGTATTTTTGGAGGAAGGATCATCCACTTGGTAGAAGGGATCTTCCACTTGATAATGGAAATCATCTACAAGGAACAGTGCAAGGAAATATGAGCTTGGAGGGAGGAGAGGAAAGCTAGAGAGAATCCAAGATTGCCTGTGAGCATTTATGAGGATTGTACTGAGAGCTACCTAGCTGTGAGAGTTAAGGCTTTGTATAATTCCTATGTATTTCCACCGTGTATGATAATACAATATCGTGGGGTTTTGAGCTGAGGCTTTCCCCAAAATTATTTTCATGTGTATTGTGCGATTGATTCTTCTTCTTCTGGTTATATTGTTCAACTCGATCTTTAAGCTTCCACAAATTGATAGTAGAAGTAGGTTATAGTATTTTGCTTTAATGTATATTGCATTATTGGGTTAACCTACATCAGATTTTCTACAGGAAAGAGATCCAGATCCAAGAAAGGGAGGAAATCCAAAACCTCCAAATGATTCTTCCAGCTCAAAGGGTAAGAAGGGAAAGAAAGGAAATTCCAAGTGCCCTTATTGTAATAGAGGCTATCATCCTAAATCCTCTTGCATGAATAATATTATTGATCTAATGGAAAAGACTCTTCAACAAAATAATCTTTGTCATCACATTCCAAAAAGTGCCAAGAAGAAGATGGAGGAAAAATAATTAGAAACAAGGGGTAATGATGATGCTTTGATTTTCATTCATTCTACACCGCAAGAATGGATTATCAATTCAGAAGCTTCACATCATATGAGTTATTAAAATGAATCTTTTCTTCTCTACATGCATACTCAGGACCTCCTATTCTCATGGGGGACAATTATGTAGTTGAAGTAACTGCAAAAGGAAGAGTTCAATTCAAAGATGAAAGTTTTGAGAATGTCTTTCATATTCCAAGGCTTTCTGCAAATATTCTTTCAATGTATTAGATGACACACATAAGAACTAGAAGGAAAGCGAAATTTACCCCGGATTCTATGAGCATTTTGTGATATGTAAACCAACTTAAAAATTGCATATGGAAAGGTAAATGATCAATATTGTCTGTATAAATTTTATGATTTTGCTTCTGAATTAGAATCTATTTCACTACTTACGCATGCAAATGAAGAAAGTAGGTTTTGGCGCGAGATATTTGGGCACTTTAATTTCATATACATGCAACGACTTAGCAATCAGGGGATGGTTAAAGGATTGTGGGCCACTGAATTTGAAAATGGTTTTTGTAATGTATTTTCTCTTGGAAAGTAGGCAGAAGACAAGTTAAAGAAGGGGAATGCATGGAGAGCCTCTTCACCTTTTGAGCTTGTACACATTGATCTCATGTGTCCATTTCCAGTACCTTCAATCAGTAAGGCAAGATATGTCTTGTCATTTATAGATGATTACATGAGATTCACTTGGGTTTATTTCCTGAAACTCAACTCTCAAGTTTTTCAACATCTACATTTTTTCAAAGCACATGCAGAAAATCAATCTAGAAAATACATCAAAATCCTCTGCACAGATAATGGGAAAGAATAAGTCAAAAAATATATCCAAAATATTTGTAATGAAGTAGGAGTAAACTTGCAACATATAGTTCCTTACACTCTGCAGAAACACAGGGTGGTCGAGAGGAAGAATAGATCTTTGAAAGAGATGGATAGTTTCATGTTGCATGCAATATCTCTTCCATCAAAATTGTGGGCCAAAGCCATCAATTGTGCCTCATACATCTAGAATAGATCTCCTCATAAATATGTTACTAGAAAAACAACTTTTGAGGCTTGGACTTGCATGCAACTTGAATTTAGCCATTTCAAAATTTGGAGAAAGGCATTGGAGCATCAGAGAAAGGCATGCATGTTTGTTGGATAACTTGATAAATTCAAAGGGTACATATTGCTTGATATCAACACTCAAGAGCTCTTTATCGAAAGGAGTGTAAAGTTTGAAGAATATGCTTTGCATGCACCACCAGATCAACCTATTACAAATCTTCCCTCGCTATTAATTGATGAGTATGTAGATGATATTTCAGATAAGAAATCTAATCTAGATGAGTCCTTTCCTATGATAGCTATTGGACCACTGGATTTTGAACATCGAGATAATATTTCCTCATGTAGTTGAGAAGATTCTCGACCACCTTTAGCACAAAAGTGGCACAAAAAGAGTGATCTCTTAGATGATCCTTCCACTAGAAATTAGTTTTAGGAAGCTCGAAAAGCACTCTTAGATATGGAGTCATGCATGCATCTAATCCACAATCTTATTGAGAAGCAGTTGGGCATCCTAAATTGGAAGCAAATATGGATGAGGAATGCAAATCTCTCATTGAGAACCAGACTTAGGACCTAGTTCTGCTACCTTCTAATCATAAACTTGTGAAGTGCAAGTGGGTTTATCGGACCAAGAAAGCAGCATATGGCCAAGTTAGTCGATATAAGGCATGGTTGGTGGCAAAAGGTTTTCAATAGGTACATGGTGTTGACTATGATGAGACTTTTTCTCTAGTGGAAAAAATGGATTCCATTCGGCTAGCTCTCTCCATTGCAGCAACAAGAGGATGGGAGGTGCATCATATGGATGTGAAGAATGCCTTTCTTCACAGTGATCTTGAGGAGGAAATATACATGGAGAAGCCATAGGGATACATGAAAAATTAATCTCTAGTATGCAAACTAAAGAAGTTTCTCTATGGCCTCAAGCAGGCACCTAGAGCGTGGTATGAAAAGATGGATTCCTATTTGTTTTATCAAAATTTTGTATGATGTGAATCTGATTCCAATGTTTATTTTTAATTATCTTAAAATTAAAGGTAAACTTGCCTTTTGAATTATCTATTAGTTATAGGCTTGAAATCCTTTCTATAACATGCATATAGTTAAAAAGCATTTTAATAACAAATATTCTCGAAATATGGAACAAAATTATGAAGAACCTAAAAACCTTAGTAGGAGAAATTGAGAAGAGGAATTATGTGTGAAAATACCTGAATGTAGTTGTGTTTGCCACATGCCTAAAAATGTGTAGTAAATAGGTATTCCTCCTCTAAGTAAATTCTTCAATAATAATCCTAAATGGGTTACCAAATTAGAAATTCTAAATAAAGAAAGAATTAACCATGAACCCATATCAACAAAAAATTATTGAAATTTTAATGCATCAAGAGTAGAACACGGGTGGGACTACTTGCAAATTGATTCCAAACACCAAAACTCCCGAGGCCAGAGTTGATGATGGGAATTTCTTTCATATTTCTTGTATCCTCCTACACTATGGGCGTGTGGGTGATGCATCCACCTAGAGTGAAGTATGAAACCCTTCGGCACACTATTTGAGTTGATAATAAGGTACAATACTCACTAGGTTGTAAGAGTTACCTCCATCACCTAACGAATCCAGAACAACTTGTAAATAGTTCAAGTGTGGGAATCCCCATAGTGTTTATGAAGAAAAACACTTTGGTAAATTCTCATAATTAAAACCATGAAAATAATAAGAGAGGAAATCCAAAGATGTGGCAAAAATAGAACTCTAATTAGATCCAAAAACGACTTCTCTTAGTCATATAATAGAACTTTGTAACTAAAATACTTATCCCATAGTATGAAAAGGCCTATGGGTTAAATTATAATATCTTAAATGTCGAGGGTTTCGGGCTCGTAAACCCCTGTCAGCATTCATGCAGAGACCCCACTAGTCTCTTTCGCTGAAGGAGTACGGAATAAATAAAAATAAATAAATAAATAAATAAAATAAAATAAACAAAAAAATAAAAATAAAAAATTGAAGGAAATAATCACGATACTAAAATAATTAATAAGGAACTATGACTAAAACGAAGAAATTGTTTGAGAAATGAATACTCAGGTTTTCATGGTCAAGAAACCCTAGAAGGGAAACCCTAAAATGGTTTGTTTTGTGACTACACTGCTCTTGAACTCCAACGAATATTATATCTAGAGAAGAATTGAATAAGAGAATACAAAAATTACTAATAGGTAAGGTAATTTAGATAAATCCTCTCTCAGATAAATTAATTAGACTATGAATCCTATGAACAAAATGAGGTACAAGTATAATACACTCATGTTACCGTGGAAAATGGCTTGTGAAAAAAAAGAAAAACGTATGCACGATTATCCCAGCTTGTGTTTCTAGTGATAATATAGAAAAATTAAGAGAAAATTTTCAAACCCTAAGTAACAATATCGAATGAAATATGTACATAGTCATTTGATCTTGATCCTCTCAGCTACTAAAATTAACCAAGATCTTTTACTTATGTGATGTTAGTATAATTACATGTGAAAGAGTATGAAAAAACACATGTACATACATTAAATAAGAGGAAACATAATGACGAACATCAAATCAAAGAACACAAACACATTGATAACGGAATTCACCCAGCGTGGGTTACATCTCTCGGCCTCGTGTTAAGAGTGTGGAGATTGCTTCATTAAATGTTGCAAGATGATGATGAAGTACATGGTGTATTCTTTGTCATTACAAGAATAAAATCCCTCAACAAGAGTGCATGTCTCTCCATGAGACGTTCTCCTACAAGAAATCTCACTCATATGGTCCCTTCTTTAGCATGAGAAGATATCTAATTCTCACATGAAGTGGCATACAAGTATCCTCCAACATAATGGTTAAAAAGGATCTCAACATCAAAAGTGTCATCTCAGCAAATCTAAAGAAAAACATGGCACCACTGCATCATATACCTACACTTTCGGGGATGGCCTCAAAATGCATAGCTTTGCTAAGGAATGGACTGAAATGTTGAATTCATGGCGCGATCTCAAAAGAAAGACATGATGTCACTACATCATATACCTCCACTTTCAAGGATGGCATCAAAATGCATAGATTTGTCGAAGGAATGGATTGCAACGTTAAATTCATGGCATGAAATCGTGTCAAATGACTGTAAACTCAACCTCGTTCTGACACCATCAAAATATGGACCCTTGGGAATATCAAAGATTCCCCAAATATTCCTTCTTGCTGGTTGAATGTATTTCAGCTACTCAGATGACAATTCTGAGTTTACCATTGTGTTCCTTTCGAAAAACTGATTAATTTGACTATAAAGTAGGTCTGGTTCTGAAACTTCAAAAATCCGCCCTTAGGGAATCTTTTAGATTCCTCATGATTCCAGAAAGATTCCTCTTTGCAATTTGATTGAAGATCTTCTACTCAGATGTAAAATATGATCTCACCATTACGGTCCGTGTGAAATTATGAGAAAAATTATTATAAAGTCGATATGGTTATGCCACTGTCAAAATTTAGCGTTTAGGGAATCTTTTAGAGTCCTCATGATTCTGATGTAGGAATATTCTATGGAATATTCTCTTAGAACATTCTCTGGATATTCCCTTGAAAATCGTGCCCAATCATGGTTTCGGCGCATGGTTCCAGTATTCAATTACTCCTTCTGTGCACTCGTTTTTGTTCTCCTTCATTCTTGTCGCCTCTGCTGGGCAAAATGGCGAGTTTTTATATTAAGTTTTGGGCCGATTTTTTATTAATTGGGGCATTGCCCCATTGGTTGGCATGTTTAATAGTAACCAGTGGTTTGGGAGCTATTTGGGTTCAAAACTCGCTACTCTAATTTTAAATACCGAACAATTATTTTATTGGGCGCATTGTAATGAGTTTGGTTTATGGTTAATTGTTGGTAGCATATTAAAGTTGTCGTATGGGTTGGGTTGCCACACTGGGCACGCCGACCATCCGATCAATTGTGGGTTCAAACCCACTAGTCCATTTTAATACATGGTGCCATATATATATGGTCTTTGAAACGACATGGCCATATATAAAAATACATGAGGGGTTGGCAGGGTTAGTGGCCTGCCACCCCATTAATATATTTTTATTTTTCATTTTTTTAGAATAATTTATTCAAAAACCCATGAGCGGATTTTTAGGGTCGTTAGAAAAATTAGTTAGGCAACAAATTCTCCTTTTCTGACTGCCAAAAACCGTCACCGTGAAATGCCAAATTGTCACCATGTTAGTGGCTACCAATCGGCCTAGTTTGACCAAAACTTACACATACAAGCTAGAATTTAAGTTCCATTTGCATCGTTGGAACGATTGTGACGAGATATTTGATATGACCCCGATTTCAATTCAATCCAATAAATTTTATTTTTGAGATTTTCCAAAGCCACTTCTGAATTTTGAGCATTTCTGGAGCCACCTGGATCAACCTACTATGGAATTGATGCCATTGTCTACATTGCAAAACCCCCATGATTCACATAGAAAATTAGTAAGAAATTAACAAAAGAAAACACTTAAAGGTGGTGGAAAATTAAGTATATAGAGGCATACAATGTTAAATGATAGATGCGAAAAGGTAGTCATTCTATCCAACACATTCAATAAACCATCATCACAATATGTTTGCCTTACTAAATCTGCCCCATCCACTTATAAGCATAGAGCACCACCAAGATTGCATGCATGACACCTAGGCCAAGGTCCCATGCATTATATACCGGAATTATTACATAGCAAGGGCAGCGTTAGATTAGATATAAGAATAAGACTTATGTAAAATAAACCAAGTCCAAGGGCATGAGTCATGGCAGAGAAGACTTGCATTGTAATACATACAAGGTTATTAATTAAACAAGGCACAAGAAAAGATAGTGGTTAGCCAAGGAATTGTTGAGTAAAGTGGGAACCACAGTTGAGAATTCAAATCCACTCCTTTTTCCAATGTGTATAGATATAACTCTTTTTAACATGCTACTCCTTATTAGAAAATAAGTGTAAATACATAACAATCACATTAACTCTAGTGGCCTAATTATCAATCAAAAAGCATACAGTGAATCACGTATCTTATGAGTCATTGAGGAAGTTGTGTTACAAAGAAATCTCAAGGTTTAATTTTTCAATGCTAACAATGAATGAGGAAAGAAAAAAAAAGGTATGAATATAGTTGTTGAAGTTTTCTATAAGAAAACAAGAAAAAAAATGGTTATAAGTGGAGGTACACTACATTCAAGGTTTTTGTGTGGCTTTCCCACTAGGTCAGGGCACAACATTCTAATTACAATCACAAAAAATTAATATTATGTTCTTCCTCTATATGATGAACACTAAAATAGCCTTATAAATGTGACAACCAGTGATTTGGATTTAAAGCATCGATTTCACCTTAATACAACTTGATATCGACCTTTGCTTCCATTTTGAATTGGGACTGCCAATGGTTCATGACAATCGAAATGAGTTGATATTTTTGACTCCTCATCCCAATCTCTTGATCTCCCCTACAATTGGACCTTTGCATTAGAATCCCCATATTCTCTTAAGAGCTCGATCTTATTGGTTAGGGATGTCACGAGGAGGTTCACATTATGGTTTATATCTGCAAATTGTGCTTGGAAACCACAAAAACCTCTCCTCCATAGGATCACAGGGGTTATTTATATATTCGTCAGCCATGATTGGGGTTTTATGATGTTTGTGTTAGCCGACCTAAATCCCTTGCAAGTATCCACAATTCACCCAAATGAATTGGTTATAATACTAGTATGATTATTAAACTATGGTGGATATTCTACTAGATAGTTTGTCACAAGATCTAACAAAATTATACTTAAAAATCTAAAATCTACACTTTGAGGGTTTATTTCTCTTTAGATTTCTGGATCTGTAAATTACTATTTATTATGTATGCATGCACATTATAATTATGCAAAAATTTGAAAACGAAAAAGTAAATTCGAAAAACCATGATTGGCACAAGATATAACTTGGTAAACCTTGTCGGGAGAAAACCCATCTAGAAGGTGAGGTTGTTTGATCTCTTTATCTAAATAGAAAGTAAATGTGAGTAAAAAGAAGGCCTATGGCCTGTGGGCTACTATAGTGCACAAATATTATCTGTGTGCTCTCTCCCTGTGCCCCTTGGCTACTCTGCTCATCTATGAAACACATGCACTTGAAAGTAATGAAACCCATTTTCTTCATAATGGTCGAATTATAACACAGCCTGATAGTCTGTTAATGGTTAGGTGTGAATCCTTCAACTCTTAACTAGAGTTACAATATGGACTCTTCTAGATTCTTTTTCATCATGATAACATGGCTAACACTTTTTCCATGGATAATGGGAGCTAACGTGGGATCCTCTCGAATTGTGATGACGAAAACAAGCAGGTCAACTTTTCAGTGACATAACTTTCACATACAAAATCCAATTGAGGCTATTCTTGCACTTTTGGAAATATTTTCATGTGTAGAATACGATAAAAAAGTGTACAACTAAGGTGGAAAAGTTTTACCCTAAAAAATTGTCATTTTATGCCTAAACTATCCCCAAAAGGTTTTAGACCCCGATTTCCCAATTGGGTCTCGGCAATAAAAATGGTCCAATGAGCTTTTTCCTCCACTTTTTACACTGTAGAAACATCGAGATGGATGACAAACAATCTAATGATCTAATCTAGATGTGGAACTTGGCACTAGTCAATTCCCAAAATGCCATGGGATGAAAGAATTTGTCACTTATGCGATGCTAAGAAAGTTGAAGATGAAAATCACTTTCTCTTAGATTATCCATCTTATACTCACATTCGATCTAATTTTCAAAATATTTGTCACACTACAAGCTTTCTTAATCTTTTAACTCAACAAAACTATAATAATCTAAGAATGTTTTTTTCTCTTCTTTTTGAAAATCAAAACAAATTATGAAAAAACTCTGATGGATCTCTTACCTTTTTAAAATATAAAAAATGGTGGATATTAAAAAATTAAAAGATTATTTAATTATACTCACATTCGATCTAATTTTCAAAATATTTGTCACACTACAAGCTTTCTTAATATTTTAACTCAACAAAACTATAATAATCTAAGAATATTTTTTTTTTTTTGAAAATCAAAACAAATTATGAAAAAAAAACTCTGATGGATCTCTTACCTTTTTAAAATATAAAAAATGGTGGATATTAAAAAATTAAAAGATTATTTAAATATAGTCTCCATAGTCAACGTGGAGGTAATTGCGATTTCATTTCAAATGATAAGATGTGGACTTTGTTCTTATCCAGAACGAAGCTATATTCAAGCTATATTCATTGTCCGCTCAGTGATTTTTGCAAAGGTATATTAGTTGGTTGCTGATTGATTTTCGTTCTACACTCAACAAACCATACATATTCTCTTTTTATATTGAAAGCGGAGCTTCCTGTTCGTAGCAATTTAAAAGGTATTATTTTTACGCCGTAAGGCGTTCCCTCTGAGATCAACTCCCCTCTCTGCCTACTTGTCATCTTGTAAGCCACAGGATTATAGGTTAGACGATTGCAACAATTTCAGCCGTTGATTGTTGATTCCAAAGGGTTGCCCAAACAGTTTGGGCGTTTCATTTGGCATCTGTAATGCCGGCCAGCATGGCACCCCTCTGTCCATTGCTGTCACCACCTCCTTCTGCGTAACCGCGTCCTCGCTTCCACAACCCCCCCACTTAAACCTCATCCCTTTACTCTGCTCTTCAATCTCACAACCGTATTTTCTTCCCTACCAGTAACTTCTTTCTTGATTGTAGCTTCTTTCTTCATTGTTTGATTCCTTTGGATCTCTTCTGATCGATCCATAGTGATAGTGAAGGTCACAGGGTATTTTATCAACTTCCCTTCAAATGGTTGCTTGTGGTTCGCGGCTTCGACTAACTGTGATCTTGCAGATGGGTGTGTTTTGTATGGCGGTATTGTGGGCATCCGCCACTGCTGGTGGTGGACAGTCCAGGAAACTTGCTGCGTTGGTGGAAGAGCCATCTGTTGTTTTGACTTACCATGATGGTCCTCTGCTCTCTGCCAGTGGGGTGATTCCTCTCCATCTGATTTGGTATGGGCAGTTCACCCCTGTTCAACGCTCCATTGTGGGGGATTTTGTACAGAGCGCGCCTCATTGTCTGCTAATGGTATTCTTTAATGTCTCCGTTGTTATCTCTATGCATGGGTGCCACGACTTCAAGTTTGGGCTACATTTGTTGAAAGCAGTATCACATAGAAGACACATATGTCCATCTCACTCGCTCCGCTCCCTCATTATATATAAGGGACTCTGCTACTCATTCTTCTCAACGCAAATGATCGCATTACATTACTTGTATTAGTGTTGAAGAAATCGATCGATCTATTAACAAAGATGGCGGAGCAGTGCAAGCAATATGGGTAGGAGAAGGCTGAACAAGCCCAGCAAACAACTCAAGTAATTTTTGTGTTTAGTGGTCATATTTCAACTCCTTTGATTTATTTTTGAAAGAACTGTTTTTTTAAGGACTAGAGTGTATCAATTACTATTGATGTTATTGCTGCTGGTGATAGTATTTTATATTCGTTATTGATGTTATTGCTGCTGGTGATGGTATTTTATATTTTTCATCATGAAGGGGATGAAGGATATGACTGAGGAGAAGGCTTCTCAAGGGACTGATGCGACCAAGGGAATGGGTCAGTCCATCATGGGAAAAGCCCAAGAGGGCAAAGAACAAACTGGCTCTTTCTTCCAACAGGTTGTTTTTTATTTCATGATTAAACAGGTAATTATTAATTGAATATGAAAGTGTATTGGATTTAATTGAGTTTGGATGATGTTAATGCAGGCGGGGGACAAGGCGGAGGGTACTACGCAGAGCTTCATGGACGCTGTAAAGAGCCCCTTGGGTGGTGAACAAAACAAATGATGACGACTGTGGTGCGGTGCTATGCTATGGCGTTATGTTGAGAAGGCAGATTGTAATAATTCTCCCAATTTTTTTGTGGATAATAAATATTTGATGCACTATTTGGTAATAATTCCAAACAAATGTATTGGAATCTGAGAATCTGGCTATGAGATTCCGAATATTTGAGGCTCAGAAGTTTCGCAATTATGGAATGTCTCCCCTTTCTTTTGCATTAAGGAGCTATATATTTAATATTGCAATTATGGAATGTCTGCCCTTCCTTTTGCATTAAGGAGCTATATATTTAATAGGGGAATTATGCAGATTTTGCTTTAATGTATTTGTGGAGCTATATATTTAATATGGGAATTATGCAGATTTTTCTTTAACATATTTGTAGAGCTATATATTTAATATGGGAATTATGCAGATTTTTCTTTAATGTATTTGTGGAGCTATATATTTAATAGGGGAATTATGCAGATTTTGCTTATTGCAATTGTGGTTTTGGTTTTTGCAGTACTCTTCTATTTTCAAAAATAATTTCATAAATATTATATTTATATTTATATTTATATGTCAAATGGGAATTATTTTCCAAAATAATTTCATAAATATTATATTTATATTTATAATATTTATATTTATATTTATATGTCATATGAGAATTATGCAGATTCCCAGATTTTTACGCCGTAAGGCGTTCCCTCTGAGATCAACTCCCCTCTCTGCCTACTTGTCATCTTGTAAGCCACAGGATTATAGATCCCCTCTCTGCCTACTTGTCATCTTGTAAGCCACAGGATTATATGTTAGACGATTGCAACAATTTCAGCGGTTGATTGTTGATTCAAAAGGGTTGCCCAAACGGTTTGGGCGTTTCATTTGGCATCTGTAATGCCGGCCAGCATGGCACCCCTCTGTCCATTGCTGTCACCACCTCCTTCTGCGTAACCGCGTCCTCGCTTCCACAACCCCCCTACTTAAACCTCATCCCTTTACTCTGCTCTTCAATCTCACAACCGTATTTTCTTCCCTACCAGTAACTTCTTTCTTGATTGTAGCTTCTTTCTTCATTGTTTGATTCCTTTGGATCTCTTCTGATCGATCCATAGTGATAGTGAAGGTTGCAGGGTATTTTATCAGCTTGCCTTCAAATGGCTGCTTGTGGTTCGCGGCTTCGACTGACTGTGATCCTGCAAATGGGCGTGTTTTGTATGGCGGTATTGTGGGCATCCGCCGCTGCTGGTGGTGGACAGTCCAGGAAACTTGCTGCGTTGGTGGAAGAGCCATCTGTTGTTTTGACTTACCATGATGGTCCTCTGCTCTCTGCCAGTGGGGTGATCCCTCTCCATCTGATTTGGTATGGGCAGTTCACCCCTGTTCAACGCTCCATTGTGGGGGATTTTGTACAATCTCTTGGGGCAAAGACGTCAGAGGGAAAAGCAAATCAGCCCTCCGCCTCCACTTGGTGGAAGACCACGCACAAGTACGAGGGCACCCACTCTAACAACAAGGCCGCCCCATCCACATCCAGTGTTGTAATGCTTGGAAAGCAGAAGGTGGACCAACAATACTCCCTCGGCAAGTCACTCAAGAGGACTGACATTGCTGCTCTGGTTGAAGCTGCCCTCAAGTCGGGGGCTCTGCCTCCTCGGAAATCACCCGGAAATGCCAATGCTGTGTACTTGGTTCTCACCTCCGAGGATGTCACTGTGGAGGGTTTCTGCATGAGCTCCTGCGGATTCCATGCCACTCTCAATCTCAATAGTACAGGAAGCCGAATGTTGCAGGGGAAGGAGGCTGCCGAGAAGCATGATGAGCAGCTTCCAATTCCATACGCGTGGGTTGGGAATTCTGCGAGTCAGTGCCCTGGACAGTGCGTGTGGCCATTTCATCAGCCCATGTACGGACCCCAGACTCCTCCCCTGGTGGCACCAAACGGAGACGTGGGCATTGATGGCATGATCATCAACATGGCCACCGTTCTGGCAGGAACAACCACCAATCCATTCAATACCGGCTACTTCCAAGGGGATGCCGCTGCACCTTTAGAGGCCGTCTCTGCCTGCTCCGGAATATATGGAAAGGGGGCTTACCCGGGCTTCCCTGGGGAGCTTCTGATGGATAAAATAAGTGGGGCGAGCTACAATTCCCACGGAGTTAATGGACGGGCATTTCTGCTGCCGGCTATGTGGGATCCCACTACCAAATCTTGCCAGCCTTTGGTATAATCATTTTTGTAATTGTAATTGCACGCCTACATTTAGGCGTAGGAAGAAGGGGCATCCACCATGCCTGTAGATGCGTCCCGTCCTGTATATGCATTCTTTTATTCTTTTCAAAATATATTATAACACATTCTTTCAATCTGTTTCACTTAAAATTTTCCCACTACCTATTTTGTCAATTTGTTTGTTTCATAGAAAAAATGGGAGTTGTCTACCAAAATTTCAATCTGTTTCACATAAAATCTTCCCGGTATCTACTGTTTCATTTTCCGCATACTTTCTTTCAGCAAGGCAAAAACACAGCTATCTTTCAGTGAAATACACAGCTACCTTTTTTACGGGAAGAAAAGAACACAGCTATCTTTTAGGAATCGGAGAAGGGGCATCGGCTATGCCTATAGATGTGTCCTGCCCTGTATATGCAGTCTTTTTTCTTTTGAAAAACAGGATAGCACATCCATTCAATCATATTTTTTTCCCATAATTACGCCGTAAGGCGTTCCCTCTGAGATCATTACCCCGTCAGGCGATCCCTCTGAGATCAACTCCCCTTTATGCCTACTTGTCATCTTGTAAGCCACATGATTATATGTTAGACGATTGCAACAATTTCAGCCGTTGATTGTTGATTCAAAAGGGTTGCCCAAACGGTTTGGGCGTTTCATTTGGCATCAAATAGTTTCATCTTCTCTAAATATCAGGTGTTTGAAATAGGCGTACAGGATACGAGGCGTACTATGTTTTGAAAAATTTTCTCCGTCAATTATTTTCTCTGAGTCTGAGTACTTGTAGCAGAAGGCATGAATTCTCAAGGAAAGGGTTTTACTGGTGCTTTACGAGATTCGAACCTGTGGCCTCACGTGTTGCTTCTATTGATTATTTGTGAATGAAGTAGCTCTTTCAACAGATTAAATTTACAGGTTTTCTGAGCAAAGATTTGGAAGGTCTGTTGTGCACATTTTACCTTGAAATTCATCCAAATCTTTTTACGTTGGTTTTGTAAAATTTTATAATAATTTTATTTCTTCAATTTATTAAAAATTATATATTTTGCAAATATATATATCTATATATATATATATATATTATTCAAGTCATATATCATTTATCCTCACCCCAATGATGAAGGAATCAATTAACTAATTATGGTTATAAAGCTATTCAATCATTTATTTCAATAAAATGTTTGAGTTTTGTGATTATTTTGGTGTTATTTACTTATTTCGAGTGGTTTATTCTATCACAACGGGTATAAAAAGGTTAAAAATAAGATTGTTTATTTATTGTTTTGATTGGCGTTCCCTCTGAGATCAACTCCCCTCTCTGCTTACTTATCATCTTGTAAGCCACACGATTATATGTTAGACGATTGCAACAATTTCAGCCATTGATCATTGATTCAAAAGGGTTGCCCAAACGGTTTGGGCATTTCATTTGGCATCAAATAGTTTCATCTTCTAGAAATATCAGGTGTTTGAGATAGGCGTACGGGATACGAGGCGTACTGTGTTTTGAAAAATTTTCTCCATCAATTATTTTCTTTGACTCTGAGTACTTGTAGCAGAACGCATGAATTCTCAAGGAAAGGGTTTTACTGGTGCTTTACGAGATTCGAACCTATGGCCTCATGTGTTGCTTCTATTGATTATTTTTGAACGAAGTAGCTCTTTCAACAGATTAAATTTACAGGTTTTCTGAGCAAAGATTTGGAAGGTCTGTTGTGCACATTTTTGCTTGATGTTTAGCTAAATCCATTTACTTGGGATCATGTGAAAGGTCGGCTGTGCACATTTTACCTTGAAATTCATCCAAATCTTTTTACGTTGGTTTTGTAAAATTTTATAATAATTTTATTTCTTCAATTTATTAAAAATTATATATTTTGCAAAAATATATATATATATTATTCAAGTCATATATCATTTATCCTCACCCCAACAATGTGGGAAGAAACATGAGATTGGATTCGTTTGGAAAAGATCTGTCCAACAATTCAAGCCCTGGGGGAAAAACAAGATAACTAAGATGTTTCAAGAAGATAAAACACCAATAGAAGAAGATTTCATCAGACATAGGTTCGAGTCAAGTAGAAAGGAGAGTAGATGTGGTGAACAACATCCACGAATGTTCCCCCACACAACGTAAAAGCCGAAGAATCAACCAAGAGGCAAGAAACGATACCAAGGTACGTGAACAGATTAATTATGCTACTTTGCTATTTGAAGTTAGAATATAGACACTATTTGAATAGAGTTTATAGAGTTTTAATACCTTTTTATTTATACACTCTTTAGTAGTCCTTTTCTTCTTAGCTATCTGAATTTTGTTATTTATATTTTTATTAAGTTGAAGGTTGATTTTAGGTTGGGCTAATTTCATGTTCGGTTCAGCTTTATGTTGGATGGAAGAATAATCTATTCAATTGTATGATGTTGTCATTAAAAGTATCTAATGTTTGATCGAGTTTGGATGTTCCATAGGAGAGTTTCAATCCTCAACCCTTCACCAAGAAATTTAAACCTAGAGCCTGATAAAGATTAAACCCTACAAACAAACAAAAATAATTTTCACATTTAAATATGTCCTGTGCTTTAAATTTACATAAACATGGTGAAGTTTTCCTTCTATTTGTATATTTTTCAACATCACTTGATAGTCCCATAATGCTAGGGAAAATAGAAAACCATTAATCAGCATTTGTAAAAGTCAGTCTCCAATAAAAGAACAGGGTGGTTCCATGAAGATAATAAATGAGGGAACTAAACAATTGCATAGACAAGTCAGTGCAGCTTGACAAAATGACTCTCCATGCCCTTGAATGTGGTAGAAGATTGTATATTTTTCAACATTACCTGATAATCACATGATGTTATGGAAAATAGAGTACCATTAATCAACATTTATAAAAGTCAAAGCCTGCAATAAAAGAACAGGGTGATTCCACGAAAACAACGAATGAGGGAATTAAAAATTTGTCTAGACAATTGAATGCAGCTTGAAAAAATGACTTTTTTTATCCTTGATTGTGGAAGAAGACACCATAATCAAATTCACCATGAATTCATTGTCCTCTTCAAATACACTTAAAAATGCCTATTATCTGCCGAAACTAGTGATGTGGATGGATTAGAGTACATGCATCACTTCAAAGTAACAGTGTAGCAATCCTCATTTCATACTTCAGGAGATAACTGCTCTCTATCATCTCTTTCAGTGTCCTGCCACAAGATTAATCTTGTGAATAAACATCTCTATATAACATGAGAGGATTAATCTTCTGAACAATAAACATCTCTGTATAATACAAGATATCACATAGTAAATTATAAAGGGTTTGCTTTATCTACCTTCCTTAAACTGTTTTTAATTGAATCTACTGAACCTCCTCAAAGTTTAATCTGATCTCCAGCTTGTAAAGCCTGCAATTTATGGGTAAAACCAGCAATATACTAAAGTGGTTCCAGTTAATGGGGCATTGATTTCAATGTTTAATATATTTTTATTCTTTATCAAAGTATTTTTTGCTCTATTTGCTTTTGTCAATTTATGCCTTACGGCGTTTCCTTTGCAACATCTGGTGCAAATGCTAGTAAATACTATATAAAATGGATCACATTAAAAGGTTTTGATAGTTGTATGGTGTATGCAAAGTTTAATGTGCAAAAACATCTGTTCGCATTATTGACTATCTGGATGGTATGCATTCTTGTTTTAAATCTAAAGGTCCAGGCATGAATACACTGTCGTTTTTCGTAAACCAAAGTAGTGTTGGGTGTCGATGTGATGGTTTGGTACACTTAAAATGTAATTTTAAAGATTATGTTATGCGAGTGAAAGTTACTTAAGGTTTTGAAAGTTATCATTAAAACATGATAAAGTTAGGTTAAGATTTTTGGGGGGATTTTTATGAAAATAAAATTTATTAATTGAAGTGTGGTTAGAAAAATTGAATTTTTATTATTAAAATAATTAGTATGGTTTGTCTTAAATGTTATTTTAGGTCGTTGAGTCTTTGGCGTTAAAATACTTTTACTATTGAGAGGTCATGGGTTCAATTCTCTCGACGTTCTCAGGTTAGGACTTCGTGGTTGAGCCACAAGAAGTGTTCATTTCAAGTAGACCTGCCTAGTACAAATATTTCATGGATGTAGCAGTTACTGATTTCTTGGGATCCTAAATCACATAGCGAAAAAACATCTAGTTTGGTCTTCACAATCACCAAATTTGATTAGAAATATGAATAAAGATCTAGCGCAGGTTGAAGACAAATTCTTCATCAAGTGTCGAAAGAAGAATAGTTTGACAAAGGTGATAGAGGAAAAGAGAGATAAGAAGATAGAGAATGGTAAAGGAACACTCCTACATATAAGTAGAAAAAACAAGAAGTAAAGGAAATATTGAAGATCAAATAGTAAAGAAATAAGGATAAGGAATATTCAAGAAAGATTAAAGCAAGAAAGGGAAAGAAGTATGAAGCAATGAAGAAAGCTCAAAATAATGCATATGTTTAATAATTGAGATGTATATATAAATTGAAATGAATCTATAGAAAATGAAATCCATATGAAGTTTAATGATCCACCTTGAATAATGTTTTTTTTAATGATGAAGAGGAGATGGTCATGGTCCTATGTTGTAAAAGGGATAGATTAGGATCAAATGAAAATGCACATCAAATTTAATGTATTTGAGACAAATGATGATGGATATAGATTGTAATAATGTAAGCGCACTCAAATAAATTATTTTTGATTGGCACATGGTACAAAAAAAAACATTTGATATGAAAAATGAAGCTACGATGTCAATAAGTAACTTTATAATTTAATTAGTGGTTTGCAGTAAGCTAAATCCTATTGATGCTTGTGATGGTTAATAATAAATGTGTAAAAGCCAAAGGATGTGATGGTTTGGGGTAATCCTAAAATTACCCAAGATATGGCTATGCATAAGCCACTGAAAATCGAGGTTGATGGTTAATGAGTATTTAGGGGAAAAATATACATGTATGAGCATTTATGATTAAATTTTTGTTAAGTCATGTATTAAAGAAAATTTCCTGGACAACCCATTAATACAATTTCTCATGACCAATATATTTTAGTGGATAGTAACCATTTTATATAGAATTCAACAAACATGATGTTTTAGAGGTACATGATCCAATTAAAAGAATAATGTTGAAGAAGATTGATATGACCCATTAAAGGAACAAATATTTAAGAAACCAAAAGAAATAAGAATGGAACTATATGTAATAGTTAAGGAAGAGTAGGCTAACTTGAAGCCCTAATGTGGATCCTGAAGGTGGTCTGGTGGAATGGCGATTTAGGGTTGCTGAAGAACCTGCGATGGCATACCTGTACAAACCTCTGCACTACTGTCATTACCGCCAGCAATACGATAAACCATAAACGACAAGGAGAGTCGCGCACATCATGAATCCCCCCAGGGGGAGGATGCTGCACCTCCCCCCAGTGAAAATGAAACTCCTCAAATGCATGAGGAAGGTACCAGATACACTGAACAAAATGGATCTGAGCAGAAATAGATCCACAAAATGCCAAGACGGATGACAAAGAGCATCACGAAGTCACATCGACCACCTGTAAGCCGGTTGTTGCTGAACGCCTGAAGATAGAGCTCCCAAGTCACCGAATCAATTCTAAGATCCAGTACATGAGAGATCATGCCCTAGTAGGCAAATTCATAGGACCATGGTCAATAGAAAAAGCGTTGTATGGTTGGATAGCAGCTAAGTGGAAGCTGAAAGGGCACATAACCCTGCATCTAGGGCCTAAAGGTTTCTTCACGGCCATCTTTAACTGCTTAGAGGACCGAAGCAGAGTCCTAGATGGAGGGCCCTATTTCTTCAATGCAGTTGGCTTGTATCTGACGGACTGGGTTGAGCGATTTAATCCGGACAAAGAAGATCTCAGTTGGGCACCAGTCTGGATCCGTCTCTACTCACTCCCTCTGGAATACTGGGATGAATAGTCTTTACAAGACATTCGAAATGGTCTCTGTGAATTCATTAAAATCCCAGAGGAGACAAAACTTTGAAGATACACTTCATATGCTTGAATCTGTGTTTATCTACATCTCAGCAAGGAACTTTTGGATGCGATAAGTCTCTATCATGATGATTTTGAATGGGTTCAATTAATAGATTATGAACATGTCTCGTTTAGATGCAGGAGATGCCATGCCCTTGGCCATCTGTTTCGTGACTGTCCTTTAAATCCGAAACCCTCAACCCCCTCTACCTCTGATAAGCCTGATTTGGATGGCTTCACTAAAGTCACCAATCATAGGAAAATCCACAAGAAACCTGCTTCAAACCCTAAGATGCCTCATGCCAGTTCATCCAAGCCTTCTACGAGCAATAGTTTTAAAACATTAGCCCACCAAGATGTTTATAACTCTGAAAACCCAACCCCCTCAGAGGAGGATCCCAAGATGGACAAGCAATCTGCCCATTTTGATTCCAAGAAATCCCAAAAAGATACCCTACCCACAGATCTTTCCTCCTTGGCTCTGCGTAAAGTCCCAACGTGGAACTCTTAGGGCATGGAGGTAGATAACATGCAGCCTACTTATACAATGGCAATGGAAACAACAGAAGGAATAAGTGATACCCAACACATGGGAGAGGAACCAGAAAGCATAGATATAGGGGATCTAGATATTCTTGGCCTAGAGCAAGCATGCAAAACAAAAAATTATGACAAAATCCCAGAGAGACAGCTGGAGAATATGGAAGTGATCTTCTAAAGGGCACAACGGCAAAAATCCCTAGGCATTCAGACTGGAGGTCTTTGGGATAGGAAAAATATTACCAAAGACAACAAAAAGAGAGGAAGGAAAATGGATCTCTAACGAACCATCCACATCGGGGAAATGCTAGTGGAGTCAGGAAGATACTCCAAGCTTACAAAGTATTACAACTCTCTCCCCAATATTCCATCATGAAGCTAATATCATGGAATATCGGAGGGCTCAATGGGTCCGGGAAATGCAAACTGATTAAAAATACGATACAGCAGGAGAAGCCTCAAATCCTTTTTTTGTAAGAAACCAAATGCAACTCTACCTCTATGGATCGAACTGCTGCAAAATTCTTGCCAGGTAGTCTTGCAGCCACGGTGGATGCCTCTGGTGCTTCAAGTGGCCTGGCAATCATTTGGGATGCACATGCCATTACACTCAACAACATACATGCAAACAAGTATTTCGTTCAAGCTACTTTCCACATCACAGGGACCAATATACACGGTCATTTAACCAACGTCTACCTTCCCTAGGAGGCTATGTACAAGGTAGACATTCTGAATACCCTATCTTTAATCAATGCTGAAAGAACTCATCTGCTCTGGATCGCTGGGGGCAACTTCAATATGATAACCAAGCTAGAAGAAAAATGGGGCGAAAGGAACAGACTGGAAAAGGAAAGTAATAATCTAAAAGATTTCATTCAAAACAATTGGCTCATTGGCATGCCATTCAATAATGGACTTTACACTTGGAATAATAAAAGAGCAGGTTCACATCAGATTGCTTCTCGTCTGGACAGATTTTTACTCTCAAACAATGCAATCCATCTAGGAGGAGACCTCTCAGCTTCAATATTTCCGCTCTCAGGTCTGATCGCTGGCCAATTTCTCTCCAATGGTCACGACCAGGCAATGCTACCCATCGGCCATTTCACTTTGAGGCTTTTTGGATGACACATCTAGATTTAATCAACCTCATAAATTCGGAATGGAATAATTTCTCTCCTCCCAATGGTTAAAAAATGTTTCAATTTCAACAGAAGATTAAAACCCTCAAGAGTAAAATAAAACAATGGAACCATTCTTCATTTGGTAACATTTTCTACGCTCAAATTTCTCTCGATCAAGACATGAAACGACTGCAGGAAAGGATCATCACAGAAGGCAGATCAGAGGAATTTTCAGAACAAGAAAAGTCTCTTGAATCTCATATATCAGAGAGGGAAAAACAGGAAGAAATGCTCTGGAGAAAAAAATCGAGAATTAGATAGCTAAAGGAACGAGAAAAAAGCACATTTTTTTTCCACCGAACTACTATTCAACGAAGAATGAATAACAACATCACTCACATCCAAAATGAGCAGGGGGTAAAGGTGGAAAAACATGAAGATATCGAACACGAACTTCTCAACTACTTCAAGCAAGCTCATCAAGAACCACAGATTGACAGGATCGCTGGCCATAGAAAAAATAACAAAGAACATTCCCAAAGTCATCATAGAGGAGCACGATCAACTCCTACTCAGGCCAATCGACTTACAGGAGGTGGAAAATGCAGTACTTCAATTGAAAGAAGGGAAGGCACCTAGCCCTGATAGTTTTACATCCAATTTTTTCCACAATTTCTAGGAGCTGATAAAAATGGAAGTCTGGCAGGTCATTGAGGAATCAAGAACTTTGCGGTGGATGCTTCCAGCCATGAATGCCACATTCATTGCCCTCATTCCCAAGGAAGCTCAACCCCGTACCCCTAACAAATACCGTCCTATTGACCTGTGTAATGTCATTTACAAGATCGTCTCCAAAATCATTTCCTCAAGACTCAAATCATTGCTACCCCTTCTCATCTTGCATGAGCAATCCGGATATGTGGAAGGCAGGCAGATTATGGATGGCATCATCCTTACTCACAAAATCATCCACTCCTTGAAGCACTCCAAAAGTTTAGGTATGCTCCTTAAAATAGACCTCTCAAAATCCTTTGATAGCTTAAGCTAGCTGTATATTCAAAAGACTCTAATTGGCATTGGTTTCTCTCTCCCTTGGGTAAGATGGGTAATGAGTCTCATATCTTCCTCCTTCTTCTCTATTTTGATCAATGGCATTCCCTCCTCTCCTTCCCATCCTTCAAGGGGAATCAGACAGGGAGACCCTCTCTCCCCTTTCCTCTTCGTTATTATGGCGGAAGGTCTTGGCTGAAGCATTAAAAATGTTCTGCAATCATAGCATCTAAGAGGCCTTTCCTTTCCTAATACCCCTACTTTCACCCACCAGCAATTTGTGGATGAAAACATGCTTTTTGGTCATCCTTCAGTCCAGGAAGCACGCCAATTCAAATCTCTATCGACGGACTTTTCTGATGCCTCTGGTGCAAGAATAAATAAAGCCAAATCCCAATTTTTTTTTTTTAATACCCCTGTTGTTACCCAAGCTTCCATTTCCCACATTCTTAGATTCACAATTGCTGCTCTCCCTTCCAAATATCTTGGCACTCCCATGACTGACTTTGCTCTGAAACACTCATCTTGGAGGATTCTCTTAGAAAACCTGGAGGCACGCCTCTCCTCCTGGACTCATAGGGCCCTCAATATGGCCAGTTGTCTAGTCTTAATTAAGGTGGTTCTCCAATCCATGTTGTTGTATCTCTTCTCGATCCTGGCTGCACCCAAATGGGTTCTCAAAGAAATCAAACATCTCCAGTGATCCTTTTTGTGGGGAAATTCAGGACAAAATCGCAAATGGGCTCTGGTTAAATGGGACACAGTTTGTCTATCGAAGCTTGCAGGTGGAACTGGACTTCGAGATCCTTATCACAGCAACGTGGTCATGGGTGCTCGCATTTGGTGGAAATGGCTTACCGTGCCATTCACCCCCTGGGCCACCCTCTGGACAGCAAAATATGCGAGTAATCGACCTACAGAAGAACTAATCTAAATTTTAGAAGTTAGTTCGGGTTCTCTAATCTGAAATGCGGCCAAGCAACACAAGATCTTAATTCAACAGCACAGTTTTTGGGAAGTTAAGGATGGCAACACAGCAAGGTTCTGGGAAGATTCCTGGAAGCAGCAACCCAAGTTAAAAGACTTGATATTACCTCATCAAATCCCGGAGCAGGAAATGCAGAGATCTGACAAAGTCAAGCTTTTTTGGCACTCTTCCACAACACAGGGGTATAGGCAATGGCTTCGCACAGACCACATCTTAAGACATGGAACGGATTCAACTCAACAGATTCTTGGTACAGAACTAACGAAAAGAAGAATACAATATTCAGATAAAACGAATGTTCTTAGATGGGGCTATGAAGAAAAAGGAACTTTCACTACCTGGGAGGCCTACAACATCATCATAAAGGAACAAACCATTAAAGATTCTCTCTATAACAATGTTTGGGACCCCAGTCTTTGGCCGAAAGTTTCCACCTTTCTATGGCTTTTATGTCAAAACAAAATCCTTACGTGGGATAATCTCTAGAAGAGAAACTTCCACAGCCCCTCCATTTGTCCCAACTGTAGGCAAGAAGAGGAATCCACTAAGCATCTTATGCATTCTTGTCCACTAGCGCTCAAGCTCTGGGAAAAAGTCAGTTTTAGATGTCAAAAGGATGGACAGATACAAGGAGATATCATATCCACTGTTCGTAAATGGGCTCGGAACCCATTTAAAAGCAAGATTTTAAACTCCTTATGGAATCTTATTCCGGGCTTTCTCATGTGGACAATATGGAAGGAGAGAAACCGACGAATCTTCAAGGACCAATCCTTGCCCTTGGAAACTCTTTGGAATACTGTATGTCAAAATATCAGGGAAACTTTAATACTTCTTCAAACATGGCATGAGGAGGACTTTCCCTCCCTCCCTCAGGAATAGAACATATGGGCAAACTGGAACCTTCACTGGAATCAAGAGATTATAATCAAAGGAAAAACTCCAGCTAAGAGCAGGACACCAGAGAAGTGGCTTCCTCCTCCCCATCACATGATCCAGCTAAACTTTGATGGAGCCTCAAAAGGGAATCCAGGCAAAACAGGATTTGGGGGAATATTCAGGGATCATAAGGGGGCTCGCCTTCTATCCTACTTAGGCTCTAATGGATGGGACACTAATAACTCGGCACAATTAGAAGGATTATGGCAGGGACTCCTTCTAGCTCAAAATCATGGTTTTTTATCGCTTGTTATAGAAGGTGATTCGCAGATCCTTATAAATATGGTCAACAAAATTTTGCAGGGAACACCATCCAGCAAAGTAAGCAACAGTTGGAGATTGGCGAGTCGACTAGAACTTATTGAAATCTGGCTCTCTTCCAACAGAGCGGTCAATCTCAAGCACATACGTCGGGATGGAAATAAAGTGGCTGACCTATTGGCTAATATAGGAGTGGAAAGTGGGAGGGATCTCCATACAGGTTCGCTTTCTACGCTAGCCACTAAACACCAGTTATTGGAATATAAGGAATTGGTGAAGAGTGAAATGGCACAGGAGGAAGAAGCACACCCGGATGTGGGTGACCACCGAGGCATTTAATGGATACTCGACGGATTGACGGCGTTCAGACCAGCCAGATGGTGGCCAGCGCACCATCCCAAGTCCACCTGAAACTAACGTAGGCCCGCCTGCATGCTACATTTAATGGCCCCTCAGGCCGAGACCCGGAAACAATTTACCTTGACATGGAGCCTTTCAATCCCTCATTCTGCCCTCCTTCCCTCAGCATTTGCCCGCCATATGCTGGAAATCCCTGCAGTAGATTGTTACCTAGAGACGCTGCTGGCTTTTGTGCTGTATCGACCTTGGAAATGGGCATCATTATTCCCATTCCAGGCATTGCCCTTTCAATCCTACCCAGTCACCCTCTGTTCATAGTCTGATGTCCTTCCTGGCATTCTATCCTGCTGAATTCCATTCCCACCACATTGATATGGTCTGTCACCAAATGAGGAGCCGCAGAGGTGGTACCCATGGTGGTAGTGCTCGACCACAGGTAGCGTAGAGCTCCGCACCTGCCTCACCACCTCCTCCCCATGAAATTTTTTCCCCTCCCAGCTCGCCTCACAGACATTATCCTCAAACACGCAGTGGACGGGGTCGTGTGCAGGGTTCATCTGCTGAGCACAGAGATTTCAGGCTTCATACAGCCACTTTTCCTTTGCACCCTAGCTCGATCCCTCACTCGACTCAATTCAGGTTCCAAAGCAACCTGAACGAGCCTATAATCACTGCCAACGTTACCATTATCTTCTCTGAAGAAAATGAGCAGCACATCGCTCCTGTGAGAAACTCTGAAACGCAGCTTCAGGAGGAACGCAATCATGGAATTGGTTGTGACGCTGGGCTGCTCCCAAAGGAAGAATGTCGGGAAATTCGACGTGGAGGACTGCATGCCGAAGGAGGACACACTAGAGACATTAGGCAACCAGGTGGCAGCTTAGTTGGTGCATCTATTTCGATGGCTATGGCCAGGAGTTCGAGCGACACTCTTCCTACGAGGGAGCCACCAGGTGGCGTGGCAGAAGGCGGAGTGGCGGAGGCGGACGAGGATTGGTATCGATATGCTTGTCGCATTTTCAAGGAGAATCCTGACTAGGATGAACCCAAGTGAAGCCACGTGGCATTCGCTGCCACCCAAGTGCCAACTCAGGTCCCTGCTGCTGACTGGTTTGGTCCAATCACTTGTTGTTTTTTATTTTTGTCTAAACGATAGGCGGTTATGTCATAATTTCAGTTGTATCAAGTTGTGTTGTGTCAAAACTTCCTCTGGTTTCTTCGGTGTTGGGTCCAGGTCATATGTATGTTTTTTTTTGCTATGGCAAACTGGTTTCCCCAAATTTGAGGTAGTTTAGATACTCTTGGTGAACTTCGTTGATAACGGCTGAGGCTGAGGCCTCTTTGTAATTATATATATTTTTTTCTTTTAATAAGATTAGCCTTACACAAAAAATAAAAAATAAAAAATAAAAATAGTTAAGGAAGAGTATGAAGGATTAACAAATACTTCTAGGATATGATCAAAACAATTTGATGTGTTGATGATGTAGACACCACATAAAATTTTATGAATGCATTTGAAATGGAAGTGAGGAGAGACCTTAGGGATAAGGATTTCATAGAATCAAGTTAAGTGATTCATAACGATATTATTCGAAAGGCTCATAGAGATATTTGACCAAAATATCTAGTTATGAAATAATTATTAATAGTTATCTACAATTATATAAAGTGACCAATTATATATAATAAAAACACATAGAAAAAAGATTTAATTGAATAGAATTTATTCTTCAAAACTTTCTTGATTATAAAATCCTAGTGTCCATGGCTTGGAATTGTTTAATTATATTTATTTCTGATTGTTAATTCCCAAATAGCCAATAATAATGCTATGTCAAAAACTTATCTAAAATAATATACTTATTATCTTCAAAAATAGGATGTTTTTTATCCCCAATTCAAACAATAGCAAAAGGAACTATGACACATAAAATGTATTAGAAATGAAATTTCTCCATTAATTATTGAGGATACTCAAAAATCTCATTATTCAAGATACCGAAGATACTCAGATAAGTCACTATTCAAGATATCAATACTATTACGTATATCATTGTTCATTTTAAATAGAAAATATAAAATGATAAATTACAAGTACGGGAAAATTGATAAACTATAAATAATTCAAATCCCAGAAGAAAAAAAATATTAAACCTTTATGTATATCGTTTTATAAATAATTCAAATCCCAAGAAAAAAAAATATTAAAACTTTATGTAGATCGTTTTTAGTTATAAAAGTACAACAAATTCCCATAAACACATAGCAAACATGGTCATAAACACATAGCAAACATGGTAATGGACCTAACCTAAAATACAATGATAAATTGGCCAGGAAAAATATATAAAATTTTGACACGAATGGAGTAGAAATGGCAATGCTTTTGTTTTGAAATACTTAAACTCCATAGATCTTAAATACAATTTTCAGAGCATTTTAATAAGTTTATTTTTCAAAATGTTTTAACTAACCAGAATAAAAAAAAGGCAAATTTTATTTTCAAATTAAAAAAAATTGATTTTATTTTATAGATTTTATAATAAAAAGTAATCACAATAAATGTTAATTTTTTATTATTATCTATATTGTAAATATGATTGTTAAAATGTAAGACATGTATTTAATGTTTTTTTTAATTAAAATAAAATAAAACAAAATTAAATTATAAATATTATTTTTATCATATTTCAAAATTGTAAAATTTACTTCTACATTAATCCGGTATATATTTTACATTTTTTATTTTATGAATGTCTAAACTAATTATTTTAATTTGTTAAATATTTATTTTAATTAATTACACTATATGCTTTATAAATATTTTAATTTTTTTTTTTTTTTTTTTTATCATTTTCTTATTCTTTATTAAAAATATTTTTTTATCATCTTCTTATTCTTTATTAAAAACAATTTTTTATAAATAATATCGAATTATATTTGATAAAATTAAAGATAGAAAATTTAATATACATTATGAATTAAGGTTAAATATAAAATAAATTAATTATTTTTAATACGAATAAAATCTAATAAATGGCATTGACTAGTTATTATTTAGTAATAGATAAATTCTAACACTATTATCTCTCTTCTTTTATATTAGCTCATGGAGTATATATTAAATTTTCTTTCATATTGGCTTACAACTATTAAACCTAAAAAATTTTAACAATTTATTTTTAATGTTAATTCGCCACCATGGGTGCTTAGAAGTAGAGTGGGAACCCCATTTTGATATGACATCCGTGACATTAAAAGAAGGGGGTTGTAAGCCACCCACCTAGAGAAATGCATGTGAAGTTCAATGTATCTAGATCGTAAATTGTGAGGTGATGGTGTATGAGGTCTATTTCATGAATGCAATAAGAATGCAACTCTTGAAGGACAAGTAGATAGGGAAATGGAATTCAATCCTAATGCTAGCATAATTGCTTCAGACTTAATGGAAAAATGAAGGAATTGTGATGTAGAATGGTGGATAAATTCGAGGATATGGAAGGATAATTTAAATTTTTCTATCGTCAAATGGAAGATGCAACATGAAAGGTTTTATGTAAGTAACTTAGTGTTACGTGGTCTTCTATTTTTATTTTTATATTTTCTGGCATTGTATCTCAAACCTCCTAGTTTTATTGTTTGGGTGGTTATTATGCTTTTGGTGTCCAACTCAAAGGATCTCCTCTAAACGGAATGTCTTTATTCTTGAGTATAATTTAGGTATAAGTTAAAAATGGAGCTTTGTGGATTCTAGTTTTTTGGTTCATAGCTTTGAAATTCAGAGATACAATGCTTTGGTCTCAAGGTAATTCTAGTCTCAATTGGTTTTACATTGATATTTTTCCAGAATCCACACCAACTACGTTTTATAGTTTGATTGCTCCTTTCCACCCTCTTAGTCTTTTTTTGGTGTTTGGTTTTATCTTCTTGTCATTCTCCTATTCCCTCTCCCACTTCTGAACTTCTGTAATGTCCCCAACTCTATATGGTTTCCCGGGTTAAGAATAGTACAAAACCTTTCAATCTGGGAGACAACTTAATCTAAACTTTCCATTTTTAAGGCGGTGACTTTTCCTATGTTTAGGTACTCATCTTGCTTCTCTTTTCTAGGGTTTGAAAGTGTGCCCTTTGGTTCTACTCTCTCCCTGCCCTCTATGGCTAGACATTGAATATCTACTGGAGGTAGAGGTGGAATAAGGGAAAGAGCTACTTAGATGCCCATACTCCATCCTCCTTGAAACCTTATGCTTAGGTTGTAGCCTGATGAGCCATGGCTTATTATGCAGAAGTAATTCTAAAAGCGGTTTGACACACTATTGTCAAGGCTAAAGATAAAGTTCATCAGGGTTGTAGGCATATTCCTCACCATCATGTAGAAAAGGAAACAAGGCTTGGGATCCTGAAATTGTTACTTCAACTCTATCTGGCTAGATCTCTTTTATGCATGCAAGAAACTTATATTGGCACATCAAAACTTTTATAAGAAGAGTTCCTATTGAGTGGTCATACACTAAGCATGAGGTTTTTGTTTTTTTTTTTTGCATTTCCATAGAGAAAATGAAGAAGCTAGATAGAAAAGTCTTTATTGGAGCCAATAAGCAAGCAAATATTACTTGTACCCCCTCTATGGTTGGATGTGACTCTCACCCACCAGTCTAGATGGACTCTCCCATAGCAAGGCATGATCAGACGAAACAATGTTTTGTTCAAATTTTTTACAATAGCATTATTTGATTGTTAATCTCTAAAAATATATTACTATTAGTTATCATTTGAATTTAAGTGAAAAAATGATTACATTTGCAATCAATATTATAAAATTATTTTCAACCTCTATTATTGTTTTGGTTTTCCAATTCGCAAGCTACTGCCCTAAAAAAACAGAAAACATTCATGTACTTATTTTTTTAAAATTTAATATAAAATACTTAACCAAAAGTTAAGATATCTTATTTAATAAAACGATAAATTTAATAAACAATTTGAAAATAAATATTAAAATTATAACTATTAAAGCACAACGCTTATAAAAATGGATTTCTCAACAAAAATTAATCGACATTTTAGATAATATCATGTTCGAAGCTCCATGGCCACAATTTGGTTACGATAAGTTAGAATTTGGGTATTGAAACAGATTGAAAGTGAGACGGAAAAAAGTGTTTTTCATGTAGATAGTGGCATCTCGTGAATCCTCAAGTCGCTGGTCAAACGGACAAATTTTCAGTTACAGGGTGAACTGCCGGTCAAAATTGTGTGTTATGGGGTGAACTGCCGGTCAAATATTGTTAACGTGTAAACTTTGTTCGTTAAAATTAAAAAACCATCCAAAGTAGGCGGTTTAGATTTGAAATTCCATCCGTTTGCGCGGGGGTTTGCACAGTCAAAACATTAGCCGTTTCTTGCTTCTCTACTAGCCGTTAAATAGCAAGCCACGTGGTATATGACGAACGTGAGTTCCCATGGATAGTGGAGCAAAACTCGGGCATAGTAGATCATCAAATCTAAATCGACGGACTCAATAATTTTATTAATTTAAAATTAAAATTATGAAACATAATTTTATATATATATATATATATATATTTAATAGAATCAATTTTTATAATAAATTTATGTTGGTTATTAGTTTTATGATTTATTTTATGCTCCAAATGTATTGACTTTGTATTATTTTTTTTTAAATCAAAGTTCGAAAAAGTTAAATATTTCTATTTTTGTAAATTGAAAAATGATTTTCTAAGTTTTTTGAAATCTTTTTCCTAATTTTTGAACTATGGACCATAGTATTATCTTGATGGTCAAAATGTATTAACTTTGTAATTTTTTAATTTTTTTTTGTAATTTTAACCAAAGTTTCGAGAAAATGCCCATGGACTATAGCATTGGCCTGGTGGTCAAAGTGTATCTTTTCAATTTTAACCAAAGTTTCACAAAAACGTTGAATATTTCTATTTTCCGTAAATTCAAAAATGATTTTCTATTTTCCTAGAAATCTTATTTCTAATATTCATTTGGCTCAACAACCTCTAATGGGACGTAATTCCCGTTGTGGAGAACGTTTTAATTTTGGTATTTGTCACTGCATAACAATTTATTTAAAAAGGAAAAAAAAAACTAATTTTATGAGTGGCCATTTTGCTAGTGAATGCTGTGACACTGTTAAGGTATTGCTCTACACAATTATGCCAAAACTAACGGGGTTGCGAGTCATTTACTTAGGCGGGGGAACATGGTCACTAAAAAAAATCTCCAATTAATATTTCTTTGTGTGGAGCTTTCAACCCAAGTCATTTACGCAGCCGAATGTGTTGTGCTCCTTGTTAAATGGCGGTGTAGAAGGATAATCCAACGCTTTCCATGTGTTTCGTGGCATGTGCTTAAATCTAGCGTGTTGTGCTCCTCTTTAATGGCGGTGTAGAAGGATAATCCAACGCTCCCATGTGTTTAGTGGCATGTGCTTAAATCTATCGATGTGTCTCTTTACTAACACCTACTGGTTTTGGTGTAGTGGCAATCGTGACTCCAACAAGTGGTATAAAAAGATAATCCAATGCTCCCAGTGTGTTTCGTGGCATGTGCTTAAATCTACCAATGTATCTGTGTACTAACACCTGCAAATTTTGGTGTAACAGCAATCCCTGAATAATGAAAAAAATGTGACAACCAAATCTCCAATTACTAATTATTCTGCAAACATTCATTGTGCAGAAGTGCTTCTGTGGAATTTCAATGTACTACACATTGAACTCCTGGACAAATACCGTCGCACAACTAAATAATCTTTCCATTCCAAGCATATACGAAAGGTGCGTGGCTTGAACATTATACAATCACCATTATCGTGATTACTTGCATGGTCTAGAAAATCCGGCTATCTCAAGCCGGTTGGGTCGCACAGTAGGTGTTGGCTACCGCAGCCACAATAGACGAGGGGGGCTGCCTAATCGAAAATAGATCCGTAAGATGTTATCCTAGTTCTCTGTGCACATTAAATTAATTTGCATGTTGTTAAATTAAAGTGGGTTAAACCATTGTATTTGGTTTAAATATTTTTTATTATGCTTTCAGTAACAGTCTGCTAGTGTTATAATTATCCGTACTTTCATCTTAAGCGCCACGATGTAGCATGCAACCTCTTTTAGGAAAATGGGTATCCAGTAGCAGTATTTATTTTAAATAATTTTTATTCTGCTTTGAGTAATGTCTACGCTTGCATCTTAAGCACCACAATGTAGTTCGCGACCTCTTTTAGGAAAATGGGTGTACCCATTACTCAACTTCCAGGGACAATCACCCTTAGAGTCTATATACGTTAAGCCACACTCCCTCCTGCTTCTTCATTGCAATTATCACATCAGTGTAGGCTTGCATATCGTGTAATCCTAGACTCCTCTCTAGGAAATTACCTGCTAGAAATATACTAGTAAACATTATGTTCGTAGCGCGTGGCTTTGACAGAAACTGACATCCTTTTTGGATAAAAAAAATATTTAACATAAAAAATTAAACAATTAATAGAGGGGGTTTCTCACAAAATTTGATTCAACATGACAACTTTAAAGATTTAACAAACATGTTGTTTAGAAAACTAATTTAATTGATAAATTGAAATATTTAACATAGCAGTTCCTTTTCGAGAGAATATGCCTTGGTTCTATTAACTTCAACATATTAATCAAGGAAAACCCCAACCAACTCCACTCCTAATGACGTAAAGCGTACATCGGCCCGTTCCTGCAAACATTTATCCTTTAAAATAGGACCGATTCCGAGTCGTGCATATCTTCCACGCTCAAAACACCAATCTATTCCACATGTTGCAGGGGAAATCTAAATACATGTACCAAAATTTGGAGGCCATATTGTGCATGGTCATGTGCATCCGACAAAGTTACATTACACATTTTGTATCCGTAAAAACATATGGGTTTTCCACTTCTTGTCCCCAATAGAAGTAACATGATGGGACCATTGTTTCTAGCTCCTTTTAGATGTAGACAAAGTCAGCCTATTGTATCTCAGCGATTGAGAATCCAATTGTGCTACATACATATGCATGCCAAACTTAGACTTATATAAGGAGAAAACAATAATGTGCAAGGATCATTGACCAGATGGAAGAGGTTAGACATAAAATTGGAAACCAAATAAAATGGTATAGAAAAATGATTTCATGAATGTTGTACATTGTGTGTATATAAATACATACAAGAAACCGTTGAATAAGTTTCCGAGTCTTTTGGCCTATATTAACCACTCACCAAAACAAAAACTAAGCCCACATTAATCCCAAGGATTAGTTGTCTAACAAATAGTTTAGCAGACTTATATATTAGCAAACAATTATCAATTATTGATGTAATATGCAAATGTAAATTAGAGGATATTAAAAAAAATGTGAAATTTTTGTCGTTTCCATCACGAGCATGTGATGCCACTTAAATCTACAATTATGTAAATTGATACTTCTCCCGCACTATTTTAAATATCCATAACGAATATTGAAAGCCTTCTTTCTTCATCGAATATGTTTATTTGTGCTAGAGATTGGTTGAACAACTCCTGCATTATTTTAAGTCACTTTTTAAAATAATATTTGTGTTTTCCTTGCGCGAAATTTATTATAAGGATGTCTTCTGCACAATGAACTTCCACACAAGATATAAGAATGTATCAAACCCATTAAGAGGCCATATGTAAACTGAGTTTAGGTTTTAATCCCAACATGTGTCAGGCACAAAGTCTCATAGACATGTCTACATAGTGCACACGATGTAAAGGGTTGCATGATATTGGGAAAATACAAACGTTCAATTAAATTTCGACAAACATTTCACGGAAGTAGAAATTTATGTCAAATGAACTTGTTGCTTGTGTGAAACTTCATTGTACAAAGGTCCTCCAACAATGAAGTTTCACATAAGCAATAAAAATATATTAAATTGATCAAAAGGCCATAAGTACACTGAGTTTAAGTTTTAAGATCTGCGCGTGTCAAGCACAGGTTCTCATAGACTTGTCATGCACTACAAATCACACTCAATGTAAAGGATTGCATGATATTAATTTATCCGTAAACAAATTTTGATGCCTTGAAAAATCGCTTCCATGACATTTCCAATATAAAACGTAATTCACTTGCATGCACACCGTAAAGGGTTATGTTAGAAATACGCTATCACGTCATGTAGTTTAATGTTACAAAACCACTTGGAATTTGTCTACCACCCATTTTCGCTTCACTCGTCATAAAGATATCAAGTGATATATCAAAAATGTGCGACTGCATCTTGTTTCTTAACATAGTTTATTGTAAATGGAAGTGGATTGTACCATGTGAATAACACATGTTCCCTCCACGCCCACGGGGTTCTAAACATTTACTGTTTTAAGGCACAAAAAGTATTAAAAAATATCGATTGCCATGATTTGGTAGAATCTGCATGGGGTGTTTTGGGTTTCATTTATCCATTATTCGGAAATCAGGATACATAATTTCGTTTCTCCATTATTATGTCATTGCAGAGCAATGACATATAGTATTTATTTTTATCTATTATTCATGACTGTACTAAAAATTACACAAAATTTTTTGTTTTGCTTGAAGTAACATAAGGTTTTGATGTTTTTTATTTTTTCGAATGCGATGACATCACGAAACCGATGGATGACTTCAAATGAATTAAACACTACTTCATACTTCCACGTATGAAGTGACAGTACATTGAGAAGCTTGCTGAAACCAAGATGAATTGTGATTCATTCCTGATAAACTTCATGAGATTGAAGCATCCTTCTAGTAGCAGCTGGTAAACATGGCGTCGGTGCATCCATTAGGTTGTAGCCCGTAAGCGAGGGCTTTGGAGCTTCCCTCAATTTTAGGTGAAAATTATGGAAGTTGGAGCTTAATATTGATGTACTTTTGAAGAAAAATATTAAGAAGCATTTGGTGTTTTTTCTCCCAAAAGGGATTCCACCTAAAAATATCTGGTGTCTATTGTTTTGACTCTATGAATTGTTGAATGGTGTTAATGATTGTTTATGTTTAACTAATTTTAATACTATTTAATGCTTTGAAAAGTTAAAAATACTAATTAAGGTAAGAAATACCGATGCACCCCCCTCTCAATATTTCCAACAATTGGTAACAGTGTTGGTTCCTTAAAGAGCAACTTAAAAGCTAGAAGGAAGATCTCAAGTGAATCACAATGGGACAGTCAAGGAAGAAAGCCACCAAGTGTTTAAAGAAGCCAAAGGAATTTCTTCATATTGAAATTATATTAGAAACTATTACGATTGACAAAGAGAAATAGGTTGGTCCAATTCCCCTGATGAATTAATCAAGTTTTTCATTTTGGAAAGATAAAATAGAAACCTATTTGCAACCTATTAGAAATGATGTATAGGATTCTGTTATTTCTAGGAATACATCTACTAATGAATCAAGAAAATACAATTCCAAATCCATGAGTATCATCTTAAGTGCCCTTCAAGATTATATGAAATCCAACGTAGGATGATGCTTATATGCCAAACATCTTGGAGGGAGAATTCAAAATCTTCATGCAGGTCAAGGTCATGTTGGTCAAGACAAAGATGATGATGATCATGATTTGAGTCAAGCAGATTCTCACATGCATGATTCACACAATGAGGAAGAAGAGACGGAAGAGAAAGTAGACATGGAAAATGTATTAATCAATCTTTGAAAGAGATGAAGAACATAGAAGAATAAAATTGCAAGCTCGAGGAAGAAGTCAATCAAAAGTAAAAGAAACTTAATGTATCTATGGTAGAGATTTACAAGCTTAAGGAACAAATGCAAGATGTTGATAAGAAGGATCATATCATCAATTAAAAGGAATAAGAAATTGCACAATTAAAGAGTCATCTCGTAGAAAAGTATAAGGATGAAGAAGACCTTTGTCACCAATTGAAAGAAGAGAACACTTGTTCGATGATCCATCTTGAAGAGGCTGTGAGAATTGAAGAAAAAAATAAGTTTCAGATTTACAAGAAAGAATAGGATTTCATGAAATGAGAAGATGAAATTGTATCATTAAGAGTTGAAGTAGAGAAGCTAAACAAGAGGATGAAGAGCACACAAACCTTGGATGATATTCTCAGTTGCCAAATATCACCATATATCAAAAAAAGTATTGTTTATGCTAAATAATTGTCATCCAAAGGAGAGGTAAGATACAATACCTTGCAGAGCATAGAAAACAAGCTTTCTCAAAGGTTAAATCAAGAACAAAAGAAAGTTAAAAAGGTTGTGGCTCCAAGAAGAAATACTAAAGAAATCCATATTCATTAAAGGACTGCGCCCCGCCCTCCCTGCCCCCCCCCCCCCCCCCAGAAGGAACATTTATAGAAAATATTCTCGACAATGCATGTCTCTTAGGTACCCTAACATTTTAATGCTTATTTCTATTCATGTTCTAAATTTGGGAATATGACTAGGGATTGCAGTATGTATAAAAGGGTCAATTATAAAAAACCAAGAAGCAAGCTTGCAAGATCGAAGGATAGATTTAAAAAGAATTATACCAGCAGAAATTATATGTCAGTCAAGTCCAATATAGAATGCTTCAAATGTCATCACTATGGAAATATTTCTCATGATTGCAAACAGATGATGGAATCATCTAGGTAAGGGAATTCAAAGATCAGATATAAGAAAGTTTGGAAAAGAATGAAACAACAAGTAGATTAGGATAATAAAGATGCCATAGTAACTATGATATTAGGATTTTGAAGTCAAAATGGATTTGATAAATCAACAGTAGAAGATGTCAAGGTTCATGATGATCCAGTTACAGAGCTAGTTTCTATCTTGTTCTAAGCCTTGTTGTTGAAGGCTCCCTTTCTGGTGAATGTCGAACAAGGGGAGCCTATGTAGCAGTAATTTCACCTTCATAGATATATCATTTGATAGGTTGACACATGAAAAATGATAGATAGCATGAGTAGTGAGAGCATCATTTAGCATCATGGGTAGCTTTAGTAGAATAACCACTTCAAATTGACAAGTCATGGAGAGGATTGTAGAAATATTAAGGTAGAAAAATATGTGTTAAGTCATGGGATCATAACACACTAGGGGAAGAGAACCAATAAGAGAAATTAAGCTAGTCTATTGCAGGAAGCATCAAATCGAGAAAGGTATGTAGTTAGAGGAAGTCATTTCTTTAGGGGGAATTTTTCCATTGATGTCAAATGGGGAGAGAATTATAGGGAAACATTTGGAGGCATGTAGTCAAGAGGATAAATGATTACAAGGGGAGTATGTGGTTCCACCAATGGCAAAGTGGGTGATCATTGAATGTTTTTTTCATTTTTTCCAACATTTCGCTTGAACTCTCTTAATTTTTTTCTGGATTTTCATCAAATCAGAAGCTCGATTTGTCAAAGCATGTGGAAAACTACACAAGCCACGCACTTGATGGAGATTTTGAGAGAGAATATTAGTGAATATTCCTTCATAACCATTTCCATTTGATTATCCTCTTCAACTAAATTCCAATAGTAGATGGTACATTTTGTGGTTCATCACGATTTGCAAGATATGTCTCTTGCAAGGCCAATTCCCCTGCCTTGTGGTTAACAACCCCAAAAGAAGATGACATGATAAGTGCTCACTAGCTAGCATATTAGTCCAATCTTGAAGCTACAAGGGTTTTTCTATTAAATTTATAAATTAATATTTGTTGTGGTTCTATTAATTATGGAAGAAATATAAATTAAAATCTAAATCAAGCTAAATGGAAGAAGGGGGTTTGGCCCAAAATTTAGAAACTTCCAAATTTATCTTTCCCTCATGAAAGATCGAATTGGATCCAAATTTAAGTTAAAGTTCAAATATCAAGGTTGGCTCTCTTACTAGAAACCTCTACAGTCTATATAAAAGGGAGATTCATTAGTTGTCTAATATATGAATCGGAAGTACATATGAAGAAGTAGTTTTTGTATTGTTGGTGTACATGCACCTAGTTGGCCTTAATTAGCTTCAATTCAACTCTAGTTCTTGCATGTGATGTGCACTTAGTTAGATTTAGTTAAATCTAGTGCTTACGTGTGGTGTGCACTTGGCTTTAGTTATTTAACTCGAGTTCTTACATGTGGTGTGCACTTAGCTTTAGTTAGTTAACACTAGTGCTTTCATGTGGTGCATGTGCACATTAACAAAACATAAAGCACACTTAGCTTTAGTTAGCTTTAATTCGCCTTAGTTATTGCATGTACAACTAAGATTAAATTAGTTTCTTTATGTATTGATTCTCAAATCAATATTGAGTAATCAAATTCATTCTCAAGTCCAATTTTCTTTTTCAATTCTTGCGAGTTTGTGCAATTATTATTTAGCTAGATTCATATGTTTGATCTAATTAGCCTTGGTTATTGCACATACACTTAAAATTAACTTAGTTTCTTTATGTATTCATTCTCTATTCAATATTGGGTAATCAAATTATTTCTCAATTCCAATTTTCTTTTTCAATTCTTGTGAGTTTGTGCAATTATTCTTCAACTAGATCTGTATATGTGATCTAATACTTTTACATGTTATTGGAGCTACAGAGGCCTGGAGAAGGTGCATGAACAATATTTTGCAGGTTTGAAGATCAAATAATTGGAAATTATTCAGAGATTTGGTTTGCGGATATGAATATTAGAGAATTGCTACAATTGTTCCTATAATTGCAAAGTGAAAGAATGGAGTTCCCATATTCATCTATTGTCACTTCATATAATTACTTCCAATGGAAGCCAAAGATTTTTCCTCAACTTAGAAGAAAAGGCTTTTATCAGATAGTTGAGAATACGGAAAATGAATCAAATTTTTCCATTGACAAATCCAAATACTACAACAAGATGGACGAAGATTTTGGTCTTCTATTGTTGTACATATCTGGAGTGTTACATTTCCATGTCGAAACATATAATACTCTAAATTAGGTCTAGAAAACCTTGGAGAAATTATTTGGAAACCAAGATGAGACGTAGGCTCATATTCTCGAAAATGAGCTAAATTACTTAGATCTGAACAACTTTGAGAACATTCAGGATTTCTTTACAAAATTCACATCATTTCTTCTACAATTACAGGATTGCGGGATTGATAAATCCAAACAGGAAAGTCAATTGATGCTTTCTATTTTCTCTAAATTATGTCCTGAGTAGTCTGTTTTTGTTTCTACATTTCATACAGTTAGATTTTCAATTGTAGATAAATGGACAATTCCCCAACTTGACGCATTTGTTGAGTCTCTTATTCATCAATAGGATAAGCTCATTAAGATGGGTTCACTAAAGTCTTCAAGTTCACATGCACTTTCCATGCATGAAAAAGGAAAGTCAAGCTTGAAACCAAATCAACAATCTAAAAACAAAGGAAAGGAAGGAGATCCAGATCTAGGAAAGGGAGGAAATCCAAAACCTCCAAATAATTCTTCCATCTCTAAGGGTAAGAAGGGAAAGAAAGGAAACTCCAAGTATCCTTATTGTAACGAAGGCTATCATCGTAAATCGTCTTGAATGTAGAATACTATTGATCTAATGGAAATTACTCTTCAACAAAATAATCTTGGTCATCACATTCTAGAAAGTGCCAAGAAGAAGACGAGAGAAAAATATCAGAAACAAGGGGTAATGGTCATGGTTTGATTGTCCTTCATTCTACATTGCAAGAATGGAGTATCAATTCTGAAGCTTCACATCATATGGCTTCTTCAAATGAATATTTTTCTTATTTACATGCATACTCGGGACCTCCTATTCTCATTGGGGGAAATTATGCAGTTGAAGCAATTAATTACAGAAGGAAACGTGCAATTCGAAGATGGAATTTTTTAGAATGTCTTGCATATTCCAAGTCCTTTTGTGAATCTTATTTCAGTGTATCAGATGACACACACAGGCACTAGAAGGAAAGTGGAATTTACCCCATATTTTGTGAGCATTTGTCATATGCAAACCAACTTGAAAATTGCATCGAGCAAGGTAAACGATCAATCTAGTCTATATACATTTTCTGATTTTGTCCCTTAATTAGATTGTATTTTGCTACTTAAGCATGAATTTTAAATACATGCAAGAACTTAGAAAGAAATGAATGGTTAAATGATTGTTTCCCATTGAATTTTCCAATGGTGTTTGCAATGGATGTGGTGTTGGAAAGCATCCAAAAGAAAATTTCAAGAAGGTGAATGAATGGAGAGCCTCTTCATCTTTGGAGCTTGTACACAATGATCTCATGGGTCCATTTCTAGTATCCTCAATGAGAAAGGTAAGATATGTGTTGTCATTTATAGATTATTATACTATATGCACTTGGGTATATTTCCTGAAACACAAGTCTCAAGTTTTTCAGCATCTAAGTATTTTCAAAGCACATGTGGAAAATAAATCTCAAAAACACATCAAAACCGTTTGCACAAATAATGGGAAAGAATATATCAACAAATATATCCAAAATATTTGAAATGAACTACGAATACAATTGCAACATACATTTCCTTACACTTTGCAACAAAATGGGGAGGTCGAGAGGAAGAATACATCTTTGAAAGAGAGGACCAATTGCATGTTGGATGCAAGATCTGTTCCATCAAAACTATGGGTTCAAGCTATCAATTTTGCCTCATACATCCATAGATATCTCATCATAAATCTGTTATTGGAAAAACACCTTTTGAGGCTTGGAATTGGATGCAATTTGAAGTGAGTAATTTATGCATTTTCAAATCTCAAGCATGGCTACGCATTCCAACAAAGAAGAGAAATGCTTTGGAGCCTCAGGGAAAGGCATGAATGTTTGTTGAATATTCTGATTAATTCAAAGGGTGAAAATTACTTGATATCAACACTTAATATCTCTTTATAGAAAGGAGTGTAAAGTTTGAAGAAGATGCTTTTCATGAACCACCAGATGAGCATGTTACAAAGTTACCCTCACCACTAATGGATGAGTATGTAGATGATATTTCAGATCATTACTCTGACCTAGATGAGTCCTTTCTTGTGACACCTATTGGACCACTATTTGTTGAACATGGAGATAATATTTCCTTGTGTACTTTCAGAAAATTATCGACCACCTTTAGAACAAAAATGGCTCAGCATGAGTGATCTCCTAGATGATCGTACCACTAGAACTCAGTTTGAGGAAGCTCCACAAGCACTCTTAGCTATGGAGAAATACATGTCGATGCATGCTTATATGATGCATGCATCTGATCCACAAACTTATGGAGAAGAAGTTGGGAATCCTAAATGGGAAGAAACTATAGATGAGGAATACAACTCTCTCATTGAGAACCAGACTTGGGACCTAGTTCTACTACCTTCCAATCGTAAACTTGTGAGGTGTAAGTGGGTTTACTAGACCAAGAAAGTAGCCAATGGCCAAGTTAGTTGATGTAAGGCATGGTTGGTGGCAAAAGGTTTTAAACATGTACATGGTGTTGAATATGATGAGACTTTTGCTCGAATGGACAAAAAGGATTGCATTCAGCTAACTCTCTCCATTGCAGCATCAAGAGGATGGAAGGTGCATCATATGGATGTGAATAATTCCTTTTCTCACGATGATCTCAAGAATGAAATATTCATGGAGCATCCATATGGATAGTTGAAAAATTCATCTCTAGTATGCAAACTAAAGAAGTCTCTCTATGGCCTTCAGCAGGGACTTAGAGCGTGGTATGCAAAGATGGATTCTTATTTGTTATCTCAAAATTTTGTGTGTTGCAAATGTGATTCCAATGTTTATTTTGAATTATATCAAAATTAAAGGTAAACTTACCTTTTCAATTATCTATTAGTTATAGCCTTGAAATCCTTTCAGTAACATGCAAATAGTTAAACAAACATTTAATAATACATATTATATAAATATAGAACAACATTATGAAGACCCTAAAAACCTTAGTAGGAGAAACTGAGAATATGAATTATGTGTGAAAATACCTTAATGAAGTTGTGTTTACCAATGCCTAAAACTGTGTGGTAAATAGGTATTCCTCCTCTGAGGAAATTCTTCAATAATAATCTTGAAGGGGTTACAAAATTAGAAATTAGAAATAAATAAATAATTAACCATTAACCCATATCAACAAAAAATTATTGAAATTTTCATGCATCAAAACTATATAATGGGTGGGACCACTTGCAAATCGATTCCAAACACCAAAAATCAAGAGGCCAGAGTTGGTGATGGGAATTGATTTCATATTGCTTGTACCCCCCTACACTACAGGCATATGGGTGCGCCTCCACCTAGAGCAAAGTCTGAAACTGCTGGCCACACTATTTGAGCTGATAATAAGATACAATACTCAGTATATTATAAGAGTTTCCTCCATCACTTTACGAATCCAGTGAAACTTGTAAAGAGTTCAAGTGTGGGAAAACCCATAGTGCTTATGAAGAAAAAACCTTCAGTAAATTATTAGAATTATAACCATGAAAATTCTAAGAGAGGAAAGACAAATATGTGGCAAGAACATAACTCTAATTAGACCCAAAAATGACTCCTCTCAATCTTATAATAGAACTTTGTAACTAAAATATTTATCCAAGTATGCAATGGCATATGTGTTTAATTCTAATACCTTAAATGTCGAGGGTTTCGGGCTTGTAAATCCCCTGTCAATGTTCATGCAGATACCCCACAAGTCCATTTCACTCAAAGAGTATGGAATAACAAAAAAAAGAACACGGAAGGAAATAATCATGATACTAAAATAATTAAATAAGGAACTGTGACTAAAACCAAGAAAGGTTTGAGAAATGAACCCTCAGGTTTTCATGGTCAAGAAACCCTAGAAGGTTAACCGTAAAAGGGGTTATTTTATGACTACACTACTCTAAAACTTTAATGCGTGTTATGTATAGAGAAGAACTGAATAGGAGAATAAAAAAATTACTATTAGGGAAGGTAATTTAGATAAAACCTATCTCAGGTAAATCAATTAGACTATGAATCCTACGAAAAAAATGAGGTACAAGAATAATACACTCAGGTTACCATGGAAAAATGCATGTGAAGATAAAAAAAAAACACATGCATGATTAGCCAAGCTTGTATTTCTAGCGTTAATATGGAAATCTTAAGAGAAAATTTTCAAACCCTAAGTAACAATATCAAACGAAATAGGTACATAGTCATTACCTACTATGTAATTAATGCCATTATCCACATTGCAAAAACCCCATGATTCACATAGAAAAGTAGTAGGGAATTAACCAAATAAAACCCTCAGAGGTAGTGGAAAACTAGGTCTATGGAGGCATACAATGTTAAATGGTAGATGTGAAAAGGTAGTCATTCCATCCAAAACATTCAATAAACCATCATCACAATATGTTTGCCTTACCAAATTTGTGCCATCCACCTGTAATCATAGAGTGACACCAAGATTACATGCATGACACCTAGGATAAGGTCCCATTTAGTATGTACTCAGAGTATTATGTTGCAAGGGCAGGGTCAGATTGGATCTAAGAATAAGCATTATGTAAAATAAACTAAGTCCAAGGGCATGAGTCATGGTGGAGAAGAATTGCATTGTAATACATACAAGGTTATCTATTAAATGAGGCACAAGAAAATATAGTGGTTAGCGAAGGAATTGTTGAGTAAAGTGGGAACCACGGTTAAGTTTTCAAATCCACTCCATTTTCCAATGTGTATAGATATAGCTCTTTTTAACATGCTACTCCTTATTAGAAAATAAGTATAAATACATAACAACCACATTAACTCTAGAGTCCTAATTATCAAACAAAAGGCATATAATGAATCATGTATCTTGTGAATCACTGAGGAAGTTGTGTTACAAACAAGTCTCAAGGTTTAATTTCTGAATGCTAACGATGAACTAGAAAAGGAAGAAAAAATGTATGAAGGTATTTGTTGATGATGTGTATAAGAAAATAAACTTGGTTAAGAGTAGTTCCACTACATTGTTATATTGAAATCCTATTGATATTAGGTCCATAAAACAAGAAAACAAATTGGTTATAACTGGAGGTACATAACATTCAAGGTTTTCGTGTGTCTTTCCCATTGGGTCAGGGCACAACCTTCTAATTGCAACCGTAAAAATTTAATATTATGTTCTTCCTCTATATGATGAACACCAAAATAATCTTATAATTGTGACTAAAGCATCAATTTCACCTTAATACAACTTGATATTGAACTTTACTTCCATTTTGAATACGGACTACCAATGGTTCACGACAATCGAAATGGGTTGATCTTTTTTGTGTTTTTTTCTTCGACTCCTCTTCCCAATTTCCTATTCTTCCCTCCCATTGTACGACTGCATTAGAATTCCCATATTCTTTGAATAACTGAAGCTTCTTGGTTAGGTCTACCATGAGGAGGTTCAAGTTATACTGTATATCTGCAACTTGTGCTTACAACCACAAAAACCTGTCCTTTGTAGGATCACGGGGTTATTTAGAGATTTGTCAGTCATGACTGGGGTTTTATGACTTTTGGGTCAACTGACCTAGATCCCTTGCAAATATCCACAATTACCCAAATTAATTTGTTCTAATACTAGTATGATTGGTAAACTTTGGTGGATATTCTACTCGATAGTTCATCACAAGATCTAATAAAATTATACTTAAAAGTCTAAAATCAACACTTTGACTGTTTATTTCTCTTTAGATTTTTGAATACGTAAATTACTATTTATTATGTATGCATGCAAGTTATAATTATGCAAAAAAATGAAAAAAAAAATCAAAAAACCATGAGTGGCACAAGATATAACTTGGTAAACCTTGTGAGGAGAAAACCCATCTAGAAGGAGAGGTTGTTTGATCTCTTTCTCTAAATAAAAAATGAATTTGAGTACAAAGAAGTAAGGCCTATGGCCTGTCGGCTACTATAGTGCACAAATCCTATCTGTGTGCTCTCTCCCTATGCCTCTTGGTTACTCTACTCATCTATGAAATGCATGCACTCAAAAGTAATGAAACGCCTTTTCCTCATCATGGCCGAATTATAACACAACCTGATAGCCTACTAGTGGTTAGGTGTGACTCCTTCAACTCTTAATTAGAGTTACAATATGGACTCTTCTAGATTATTTATCATAAGGATAATATGGATAGCCCCTTTTCCATGAATAATGGGAGCTAACGTGGGATCCTCTTGAATTATGATGGCCAAAACAGGTAGGTCAACTTTTGAGTGGCATTAATTTCACATACAAACTCCAATTGAGGCTATTTTCTTACTTTTGGAGAAATATTCATGTGTAGAATAGGAAAAAAAAGTGTGGCACTAAGGTAGCAAAGTTTTACCCTAAAAAGCATTGTTTTATGCCTAAAATATCCCCAAAAGGTTTTAGACCTGGATTTCTCAATTGGGCCTCACCAGTAAAAATGGTTATGTGAGATGATTCTCTACGTTTTACACCCTCAAAACATCAAGATGGAAAGCAAACAATATAATGATCTAATCCAGATCTGAAACTTGGCACTAGTCAATTCCAAAAAAGTCATAGGATGAAAGAGTTTGTCACTTGTATAATGCTAAAAAAGTTGAAAATGAAAAACACTCTCTTAACTATAGAAATATAAGAATGTTTTTCTCACTTATTTTTAACATCGAAATAAATTATTAAATTAATATCTTTTTAAAATTAAAAAAAAAAACTATATAAATTTTAATAGATATTAATCATTATCAACATCATCAAAAACAAAATCATATATATATATTGAGTGTCCCATTTATTTATTAATGTTCAAAGTCATTTGGCGGTAGTTGATGAACTGGTAATTACAATTGTAAAGAGAGGCGTAGGAATCTCTTCGAAAGAATACGTCATTAATAAAGTGCATAAATAAAACATGATTTGAAACGATATGACTATAACGTATGCAGGAGAAGGATCGTGTGGATTGTGTCTTGTAATCATACCTGAAAACCCATGAACGTGGAGGTAATTCGCCGACGACGTGTCTATATCAGCCCCGGGTGGATGTTCGCCGAAGGCGTATCTATATCAGACCTGGGTGGATGTACCAATGTTGGCTTTTCAGTTTTTTTACAAATAGATGGGTGCGATAATGTTGGAAGGAATATCCTTCCTCTGAGTCTAGAGCATGAAGCGTTTCCACTCTCTTGCATCATGAGGATCGTTCGTCTCAACGTCCCTCGTGTTTGTTCGTTCGTCTCTACCTCCCTCGTTTGGAGATAACAGATGGAAAACAAAAGGTCGCGGTGCTTCAGTACTTTCACGGAAGAGGTTTCTGCATTGAATTGGTTTTATCGCCACTTTATCATAGTTATCTTAATAAAGTGGCTATATGGGCCAAGTTTATTTGTGTTTCGGTGGAGATCAAAGAGCCCCTGAGCATCGCCTCCCTGTGGCGTATGACGATTACTTTGGCATTCTCGAATGGCTAGACCGCCGAGAAATGGCACTGGAAGGGGTGTCTGTGGATCCGTGCCTCGCTTCCCACGCAGATTTTAGAAAGGTTTTCTTGGCCGGAGAGAGTGTCGAGGCCAACATCGTGCACCAGATGGGCATTCGTCGGCCTGTGTTTACAAGGGGCCATTTCGGCTTCGAATACAGAGTCTATTTGCATGACTTTTCGATGAATTCCGCGATGTCCGTTTGAGTCTGGTACACAGGATATTTCGTATCCTCTACTGTTGTCCTTGCTGCTATCATTGAATAATAATAGAAAATATGACAACGGAAAACATAGTGAATGACTGATATGTGGTGATTCAGACTGTAGGTGATAGCGAATCAGATGTTAGACAAAATTGATTGCGTATTTAAGTGAGGGAAGACGATTGTAGTTCTATAGCTTTGTATTCTTTATTTTTGAATAAATGGGGAAGTTGGCCACATTTTGGGGTTTTATTTCTTTTTCGATCTTGTGATATTGTCTTGAGTGCGTATTTAAGTGAGGGAAGGCGATTGTAGTTCTATAGCTTTGTTTTCTTTATTTTTGAATAAATGGGGAAGTTGGCCACATTTTGGGGTCTTCCTTTTTTTTCGATCTTGTGATATTGTGATTTTTATAGTTTTATGGCCGATAACATCAATGAGTTTTTCAGAATACTGTGTTTGCATTATTGTTTCTTTCTGGTCATGATTTTATTATTCATATAGCATTGATTTATCTCAATGCTAATTTATCCATATGGAGTGTTCTGCGATGAGATATACATGGATTTTCTAATGGCTTTGAACTCTAAAATTGTGTCTACGATATTTAATGAGTGATTAAAGACGGTTCATGAAAGCACTCTCATACGTCAAATTCTCGATATTTTAAAAGGATTACTTTCCTATATACAATATAGTCATAAATCCTTAATAAAATGTGACCGCTAAAGACATACCCCTTGAATCAAGTTCCCAGGTAACTCAATCTAGTCCCCATATAGCCCAATGAAAGCGTATGAGTAGCTATCGTGCCCTTAGGTTTTTAACAGTCATATCCTCGGCTCTTTTGGTTAGGCTAAACAGATAGGACCAGGGTGCCATTCACAGGGATTTGAACACAGCACAATTTTAGAACAAGAAAACTATGTTACATTTACATAAGTTTTATCCATGGACTGTTCAGATCATATGAAAAACACGTTACTTCACCTCACCAAACCAACCTCTTTGTCTACGATCTGAGTCAAATACACATGGAACAACCCAAAACATGCCTAGACAACTCAGTCATTAGTAATTGACAAAGGGACAACTGACGAATGACAACCTAATTATTGTAATTTTTTCGTCTTTATTTATTTATTTTTGGATCCAAAATGCTTAAGATTTAGCATCCTATCATTTAGTGTTCTGCCAGTGGAGAAATTTAGTGAGAAAATATCTGAAACGAGATTTTCTGGTGTTTATGTTTTTTTTTTACTTAAGATTTACAACGAAGCGACGTTGACCGTACGAAGGTACATGAAATTGAAAACCCTAGAAAATAATATTTGAGTTGGAAGTTCTTCGGTTATGAATGTTTTGACTCTCTCTTGTTGTAATAGAGTTGCAACAGATCTACAAAATTTGTTAATACAAAGATGTTTCGTCGTTTAGGTTAAATCTTATGTTAATGTAACGTAGATCATGAAATGTCCAGCTCCAACAGTTGTAACACAAATTTCCTACCACGAAAAACTGTCGAGCTGAAGTGTTCGCGGTTTAGCTTAAATTTTATGTAGTTGCAACGTAAATCATAACATGTATGAGCTCAGACGGTTGTAGGATGGTTTGTTTGAAAGGGAAAATCTAGAGTTTAATTGTTTGTTCTGGATATTTGATATTTAATCTATACTAAATAACTTAAATCTTTCATATATATATATATATATATATATTTGTTTTAATTGTATGCTTTTTTAATAAAATTTTAATTATCTAACATTTTTTTTATTTAAATTATACTTTTAAATATATGTTGTAAAATATATTATTAAAAATATTAATAAAGTTATTATTATAAAAAAATTTAATTATATTACTTTAATAAGCCAAATTTGTAATATGAATAAATTTAAGTAAATTAATCAAAAAATTTAAATAAAACAAAAAAAACTTACAACATAGAATATTAAGATTATATGAATCACAACATTTATTTATTTTTTTTAATTCGTTGTGTCAATATGAAAATCAATCATGGTAAACCATGGTCACCATGTTTATTTTAGGTTTTATAATATTTTTCTTAGGGTTTATATGCCTTAGGTTTATAATATTATTCCCTTTTCTTTATAATCCCTTGGGATTTTGTTATTGAACCATTGGGTTTATAATATCAATCCCTATTTTACTAATATAAAGGTTCTGTTGACACCTAATCATCAGGAAGGAATAATATGATTTGAATTTTGTGGAGTTATTACTTGCCCTGACGTGGTATCAGAGCCAAGTTTCTAAAATTAGTTGTAACTCCTTGTCTGCGCTCTTTGCGCTGCTTGGGATGTGCATAATTGTCCTTTCTACGCTCTCTGGGCTCTCTGCCATAATCATTGTCTGTGCCATCTTCCCTCCTAACAGTTGGCATAGTTTTTTTGTATGGTCTTCTTTACCCACTTCCGTCTCTCGGTTTTCCAGAAGTGGAACAGGTTGGGGTCTGCGTTTACATTTTTGCTCAAGTTAGTTCGATTACAGTCGAAGGGATTCCTTGTATTTTTGATGGTGCACCATTACCATACCTGTTATCTTTAACGTTGTTTGTTTACACTAATCTAGTTTAGTATTCATGCAAAGGGGATTTGTGTTTAGGATTTAGGATTATTCATTTGTCTATGTCCGTCTAGGAGTTTCCCATTCGACTCTGAGAATCAGGTAGTCATAACCATAGACATTGAGCTTATTAATAGCCCTCTGTGCATCCTCCCTATTGGCGAAATTGACAAAAACAAAACCCCTTGTTGGCACAGTGGAAGCATGAAAATACTTCTGTCAAAGTCCTCTCTTTGTTTGAGAAACTCCTCAATCATTTTGGACTTCAGAAACCAATCGAAGTGTATTCTGTATCGAGCAATAAACCATCCATATTGAAGATAACGTGGGTAACACATTTGTATTTCGGGGTTGCCAAATTTCCCATCGGTGTGTCAGCGAAGCTTGTTGTGAGTGTGCTATTGAAGTGTGAGGGAGTGTTGCGGGGGTGGAAACATGGTGGCGGTGCTCCATACCTCGCCTTGGAGCGTTGTGGTATTACGTTGATACACAGTTTTGTGGTATTACGAGCACTGTGGTATTACGTTGATACACATTTTGATACACAGTTTTGTGTATTACCTTAATACTCCATTATGATGCCATATATTTACGCTGCCTGCCATATATATATATACAGTTACTCACCATATATTTATGCTGCCCCACCCATATATATTCTATACTTTAACGTTGTCCAGTTGAATGCGTATTGACATTTGAATTTGCTGTCCCGTCATATCAGAATTATATTTTTTCCCATTAGGAGTAAAATTTTGCAGCATAAGCTTTTGTTATAGTATGCATTCAATCGTATCCATTGTGGGAATAGTTCTCACTGGCAAGGAGAACTTTCTGTAATATCCCTCCCCTTAATAATAAATAAAAATAATAAAAATAATAAATAATGAATAATACAAAAATAATAATTAATAATATCAATAATAAATAATAATAAATAAATCACTTAATAATAATAAACATAATAAATCATAAATGATTAAATAATAAATAAGATTAAAAATATATACAAAGAAAATAGTAATAACCATACTAAAGCTCTAGATAAGAAAAGGAAACTATCAAAAAGAAGGAAATAAAACAAGAAAAGGAAACTATCAAAAAAAAAGAAATCAAAAGAAAGTTGCATGAGACACATGGAGTGTGTGCATGTGGTTCCTCTTCCAATGTTGTTCTATTTAATAGATTGTGAGGAAGATGAGAGGCATTCCGGCATTCCATCTTTCCGAGATTCTGTCTTTCATTCTCTTGGGAGAATGGTATATATGTAACAGTCCAAAAATAAATATCTAACTTAACATTAATTTAAATGAGAGTGGCACTTACCTAGCCCAATAAACATGTATTTAATTAACTAAATTCAAATTGAATGAATAATTCTTACCTGTTTACCTGTGGTCGAAGTAGGCTTACCGCAACAAGGTTTAGGGGACGACTCTCCACCCAACCGTAGGCTCAATTGTGCAACGCCTTGCTACAACTGGCCACCCCTGAGCCCTCAATCAACGTACTACTGCCAGTGACTCCTAGGTCTTAGTATACCATTCTCCCAAGAGAATGAAAGATAGAATCTCGGAAAGATGGAATGCCGGAATGCCTCTCATCTTCCTCACAATCTATTAAATAGAACAACATTGGAAGAGGAACCACATGCACACACTCCATGTGTCTCATGCAACTTTCTTTTGATTTCTTTTTTTTTTGATAGTTTCCTTTTCTTGTTTTATTTCCTTCTTTTTGATAGTTTCCTTTTCTTATCTAGAGCTTTAGTATGGTTATTACTATTTTCTTTGTATATATTTTTAATCTTATTTATTATTTAATCATTTACGGTTTATTATTTTTATTATTATTAAGTGATTTATTTATTATTATTTATTATTGATATTATTAATTATTATTTTTGTATTATTTATTATTTATTATTTTTATTTATTATTAAGGGGAAGGATATTACATACTCTCCCACTTTAAGGAACTTCGTCCCGAAGTTAAGTTGAATTATTTATTATTTATTATTTTTATTATTTATTATTTATTATTTAATTTACTTCATGTTGCCAACACCCTCTGCTGAACTAGTATAACCAGCAGGCATCGAAAGTCCCCAACACCCCGGGAAATCTCAAGGAATCTCTATCCTTTTTCCCACTTTCGGCACCAGGCTAAGCCTGACCCAGTCTGTATCCTAGTTCAAGGCTGGCCCCAAGGCTCGCGCCTGACTCAGACCTCATCTGCCCCAAGGCAGGCATCCGATCCGGTACTCAATGACCTCGGGCATCTCGCAAGGCTGGCCCACTCCCTCCACAACTACTAAGGTGCACAGCCCCAGGCATCGAAGTCCTTTACATCCCTTCCAGACTTCGGCATCCCAATCCAATAACAGGCACCTAGCCTAGAACATCAGGCACTTGGCCTCCTCAAGATGATCCCATAGCTCTTCAAGAGCTATCCATCAAGAGTTATACACAAGACAAAGGAACCACTGGCATATGTAGTGTTGATTGAGTTTGTCCCAAGCCCATATGGTGTTACTTATTCTCCCTCGTGCGTATGGGCTCGCACGAGATCATCAAATAAACCAGCCCTCTCGGCCCATTTGTGGAGTCCTGTCAATCCCCACACCTCAACATGCAACCAATGCATTAGCTATACCATCATAGTATCATAGAAAATAATCCACATGCCAAGTTTTGCGTGTCATCATGAGAACATTCATCACTTTAATCACAACATTATGAATGATAACGAACTGCATGCTCATGCATGTCATAAATTTGTATGCAACTATCACATGAATTCCATCATAAGTCAGAACATCAACATATTTGCATCAAGACATATCATGACTTCACATAATAACTGAACCACATGTCAATAACCTCATATTATAGCATCATAATTCCTGTGCCATGTTATGCATATCATATCCATCATAGTATTCAACATTAAATATCTATAATCAAGTAGTAAATGAATATAACATCATAATACCTATGCATATCACTATCATCATAAGGATACATCATCACTATAAGAACCACATGTACATCATTATCCTCCTACCATTATATCATGAATCATCGTCAATATGAGAAATATCTCAATACTTATCCAATATAGAATAATACTCTATAAAAATTCTTATCATGATTCATCAGAAAAATCAATTTCATTTACTTTACAAACATTCAACTATGAACTAAGATTATTCAACATCCATCTAGGCTCTATGTTATCTCATCAGTTCTATTAGTGTTATGTTTTCATCAAGATACCAATTGGTTTTTCAATATTCATTTCCACTTCTTTCCACTAGGAAGTTGACCATTTACACCATAGGTATAATCATCTAAGTACATTGTTAAATTTCACATGACCCTCATCATCTTGAGTCTTAATATCTTCCCTAAGGAAATTCTGGTGAATTTCATTTAAGATATTACTAGAGAAGGGCGCTTTCACCCAGCCCGCAAGGGGTTATTTGAATGAGCGGAGTGATACCATCATTATTTAAATCAAAAATCCCTTGATTTTACATCCATTTACCCTTTGGCTTACTGATTCAAATACCGCTATATGCAATTGCATATAATTACTAGGTCATCATCATTTAATTCTGATTTTAATTAGGAAATTAATTTTATATTTACTTTGGGCTGTTACACTTTCCTGAGTGGTCACGGATGATAAAACACACCCTCATTTCGAATGAGTTGTGGAAAGGAGTGTGCATTGGAGATGGAAACAAAGATCCAAAATAGCCTAACTCAGATAAAGAGCTCGCCATTTGGGAAAATAAGAATAGCAAAGCTTATGCATTAATCATAGCATCTATAAATGAAGAGGTGAGTTGCCATATTTCGCCATTTTCAACTGCTTTCAAAGCCTTACAAAAGCTAAAATAAGTCTATGACTCACATTCTACACTTGAAGTTGTTCAACTCATGATTAAAATCTTCACTCTTGAATTGCAAAATAATGATCCTCTTGCTCTTGCATCCGAAGTAAAGTCTATAATGCATGATATCAAAGACACTAAAGTCGAATTGGATATTCCTCTTATCGCTTTTTTCAAGGCACTTTATCCTACTTACTCCAATTATCTTGAGTCATTGCAAGCAAATGGAAATCTCAAAGATATTACCTTTCACTCTCTTGTGAAAAAATTTGCTGAAAGAGAGAAAGCTTTTGGAAAGAAGACAACCCCTGAATCTTCTGAAGAGGTTGTGTGCCTTGCTCATAAAGAAAATAATCCTACTCAAGATTCTTCCAAAGGAAGAGGTTGTCGAAGAGGAAGAGGAGGATATTTCAAAGGCAGGGTGGGGTAGACACTCTCAAGGAGAAAAGGCATATTTGCACTGCATACGCTGCAAAAGAAATGGATCACATGATGACTCTACATGCAAGTTACCATGGGGCAAAATTGAGCAGCAAAGAAACCAACAGAAAGGTAAAACTAATGACATAGACAAAGGTAAAGCACCTAAATCTGCTCATCATGTGGTGGCACAATGTAATATTGGAGTAGATGAAGATTTATTTAATGCTTCACTTGCTTCTTGGAAAAATGATTGGTTGCTTGATTCAGGAGCAACTTGCCACATGACTCATAGAAAAGATTTTTTTGAAGAATTCACTGACAATGTTGATGGAGCAGTATACTTTGCAGACCAATAAAAAATCAAGCCATCAGGGCTTGGCACAATCAGGCTTAAATTGCTTGATCTTCTAGACATTCTTCTGCATCATGTTCTATATTTCCCATAGATGAAGAGAAACTTGTTGTCCTTGGTCCACATCGGCCAACAAGGTCACTCCATTCATATTGTCAGGCCAGGCAGTAACTCCATAAAGCAAAAATGATTCATGTGTTCTATTCCATTAGGTAGGTCATCATTATATACATGAGGGAGAGACTGTTCAGTTCATCTCCCGATGACTATTCATATTTCTTATTTATCTATTTACATAAATTCACCCAATCACAAGGATTAGGTGTCAACATTCCCCCACTTAATCTGAAGGATTTTGGTGAGTCCAAGCATCATTCTGAATCATTCAAGCTTTTCTCTTCCAAGCTCTTTGGTGAAGATGTCTGCAATTTGCTCATTTGTGGAACAATGATGGAGATGGATTGTTTTGGCCTCAACATGATGTCGAATCAGATGATATTTAGTATTGATGTGCTTCGTTCGATCATGGAACTTTGGGTTCTTGGCCAACTTTATTGTAGAGGTATTTTCAATCATGAGTGGAGTTGATTGTACTTGTTTTACCTGCAAATCTTCAAGAATTTTCCTAAGCCACATAATTTCTTTTGTTGCTTCAGCTGCTGCCACGTATTCTGCTTCTGTTGTGGAATCTGCTGGAATTGATTGTTTGCGTGATCTCCAAGAGACAGCTCCTGATCCAAGACTAATAGCATATCCTGAAGTTCATACCCCAGTTTCTTTGTCTCCATTGAAGTCTGAATCAGAGTATCCAATTGAGCTGAAGTCGTCCACCTGTGTATACTTGATTCCAAAGTCTTAAGTTCCCTTCAAGTACCTTAGAACTCTTTTTGCAGCAGACCAATGTCCCTAACAAGGCTTTTGCATAAACCTGGAGAGGATTCCAACAACAAACAAAATGTATGGTCTGGTAGTAGTTAGGTAGTTGAGACTTCCTACAAGCTGTCTATACTTTATTGCATCCTCAAATTCCTTTCCTTCAATAGATGTGAGCTTTAAGTTTTGTTCCATTTTAGTAGTAAGAGGATTACACTCTGTCATGCCAAACCTGTTCAACAAATCTCCAATGTATTTCTTTTGAGAAAGAAATATGGACTTCGGATGTTGGGTTACTTAAATGCCAAGATAGTAATGAACATAGCCCAAATCCGTCATTTCAAAACTTTTCCCCAATTCCTTCTTTATGGATGCAATGTAGCTTTCATTGTTCCCTGTCATCAAAAGATCATCTACATATACCACAAGATATACAACTCTTTTGCCAACTTTCTTGACAAATAAAGTTGCATCATCAAGATCATAATGTTTGAAATTGAGTTTCAGAATATGCTCAGTTAGTTTTTCATACCAGGCTTGCGGTGCTTGTTTGAGGCCATACAAGGACTTCGCCAATTTGCATACTTTATGTTCATGTCCTTTCATAGCAAATCCTTCAGGCTGGGACATAAAAACATTCTCTTTTAGATCTCCATTTAAGAAAGCAGTTTTTACATCCATTTGGTGGACTTTCCAACCGTTCTGAGCTGCTAGTGCAAAGAGTGTTTGGATGGTAGCCCATTTTGCTGTGGGGGAAAAAGTCTCCTCATAATCGACCCCTTCCCTCTGTGCAAAATCTTTTGCCACAAGCCTAGCTTTGTGCTTGTCAAGTGAGCCATTAGCTTTATACTTGTTCTTGTATACCCACTTGCAGCCAATTGGTTTGGTTCCTATTGGAGGATCAACTAGCTTCCAAGTGCTGTTCTTTATGAGGGCATCATACTCCTTTTGCATTTCTTCTTTCCATTCATCATGAGAAGCAACTTCTTTGAAGGAAGTTGGTTCAAAATCTGTAGACAAGTTCAATTCACAATCTAAGAAACATCCATATCAATAGGTGAATTAGATTCATCCACATCACCTCCATTTTTCCGGTTTGAATTTCTAGTTCCTGTTTCATCAAGATGAACACTTTCAAGTGTCTTTGTTAGCCACTTTGGGGGGCCTTTTTCAGATGGTCTAGGATGCTCCGTTGATTGAGTTGGGACTGAATCAAGATTGAGTCTCCCAATTCTATCAATCACATCACTTAAAGCATCATCCGTTGTTGGAGTTTCATGCGGGGGAGAGTGTTCTTCAGAAGAATATTCCACATGTTGATCTAGTATAGGAATCCCCCCTTCAAGATGTGGAATATGATTATCAAATTCTTGAAATGATTTTGCTTTTGTGAATCTATCCAAGCGATCAAGTTGCCGCTCAACAATATTGTCAGTTTTGGATGATTAAAGAAAAATTACATCTCTAGATACAACAAACTTCTTATTTACTTCATCATAGAGGTGGTATGCTTTAGAAGTGTTTGAATACCCCAGAAAGATACACTTACGACTTCTAGCACCAAGTTTGTTTCTATGTACCTTTGGTATCAAGGCATAACAGGTGGAACCAAAGACCTTGAGATGCTTTACTAAAGGAACATATCCATACCACATTTCATATGGGGTCTTGTTTCTTATAACATTAGATAGACATCTATTATTTATATATGCAGCACATAGAATAGCATCAGCCCAAAACATTATTTTTACAATTTGAAGAAGAGCATGGATCGTACCATATTTAAGATTGTCCTATTCATTCTTTCGGCTACACTATTCTGTTGGGGATTATAAGGCACAGTTGTTTGATGTTTGATCCCATGTTGGCGAAGATAGTTTTCAAATTCATTTGATGTGTATTCTTTTCCATTATCAGTGCGAATAGACCCAATATGAGATTGTGCATCATTTTCAATCCGTTTATGAAAATTCTTGAATGTTTGAAAAGCATCAGATTTGTTCTTCAATAAATAAACCCAACACATTCTGCTGTAGTCATGAATAAATGTCATGATATATTTATTTCCATTTGTAGAAGGAACATGCATTGGACCACATAAATCTGAATGAATGATTTCAAGTTTTCTATGTGCTCTTGAATGTGAATCATGAAAAGACTGTTTGTTATGCTTTCCTAGAATGGAAGCATCACATTGCTTAAGTTTCATAGGAATTGTAGGCAAACCAGCAACACAATTTTTCTTCAACAAGCGGAGACTGTCATAGTTCAAATGTCCAAATCTAGCATGCCATAATAAACTTGATGGAATTCTACGTTCTTCATGATGAGAATTGTATGAGAAATGTTGTGCACGAGCAGAGGTTCCTTGCAGCTTGAGAAGCCTTTCTTCTTCTATTCCCCTCATGACAAGTGAGTGGTCAGATGCTTTTCTTACCTCAAGCTTGCCATCAAACATATGAATGGAGTGACCTTGCTGGCGGATGTGGACCAAGGACAGCAAGTTTCTCTTGAGCTGTGGGAGATATAGGACATGATGCAGAAGAAAGTCTGGAAGACTAGGCAGTTTAAGCCTAATTGTGCCAAGCCCTGGTGGCTTGATTTTTGATTGGTCTGCAAAGTATACTGCTCCATCAACATTGTCAATGAAATCTTCAAAAAAATCTTTTCTATGAGTCATGTGGCAGGTTTCTCCCGAATCAAGCAACCAATCATTTTTCCAAGAAGCAAGTAAAGCATTAAATAAATCCTCATTTACTCCAATGTTACATTGTGCCACAACATAGTGAGAGAATTCAGGTGCTTTACCTTTTTGTTGGTTTCTTTTCTGCTCAATTTTGTCCCATGGTAGCTTGCATGTAGAGGCATCATGTGATCCATTTCTTTTGCAACATATGCAGTGAAAATATGTCTTTTCTCCTTGAGAATGTTTGGCCCCCCTGCCTCTAAAATATCTTCCTCTTCCTCTTCGACCACCTCTTACTCTTGTAGAATCTTGAGCAGGATTCTTTTCTTTATGAGAAAGGCACACAGCCTCTTCAGAAGATTCAAGGGTTATCTTCTTTCCAAAAGCTTTCTCTCTTTCAGCAAAATTTTTCACAAGAGAGTCAAAGGTTATATCTTTGAGATTTCCATTTGCTGCAATGACTCAAGATAATTGGAGTAAGTAGGATAAAGTGCCTTGAGAAAAGCGATAAGAGGAATATCCAATTCAACCTTAGTGGATTTGATATCATGCATTATAGACTTTACTTCAGATGCAAGAGAAAGAGGATCATTATTTTGTAGTTCAAGAGTGAAGAGTTTAATCATGAGTTGAACAACTTTAAGTGCAGAATGTGAGTCATAGAGTTCTTTCAGCTTTTGTAAGGCTTCAAAGGTAGTTGAATATGACGAAATATGGCAACTCACCTCTTCATTTACAGATGCTTCGATTAATGCATAAGCTTTGCTGTTCTTGTTTTCCCAAATGATGAGCTCTTTGTTTGAGGTAGGTTGTATTAGTTCATTGTCTCCATCTCCAAAACACACTCCTTTCCACAACTCATTTAAAATGAGGGTGTGTTTTATCATCTGGGACCATTCAAGATAGTTCTCCTTACTAGTGAGAACTATTCCCACCATGGATATGATTGAATGCATTCTGTAAAAAAAAAAATCTACTGATAGAAAAATACTTCCATCAATATACAATAAAATTGTACTCAAAAGGGCATTCTCAAAATATTTCAAATCTCTTCCTTATATACCCATATGGATGCCAATACCATGCAGTCAGTGTACCAAAAATAAGTGGCTCAATACAATTCCATGTGTTAAATAGAGTTAAGAGTACACATTTTACATGTCCAAAAGTCTTCAACGTATATACCAAAAAACTTTAAAGTATATGCCAACAATAATGATATCATCTCAAACACAAAAAAACAAATGAATTTTATGTGTTTAGATTAGCAAAACCCTAAATAAAGCTCAGTTCGCTACCCTAAGCAAATGCACTACTTCGCATCTTTAAAAATGATGGAGAAAAGTGGCTATCTCACTCACATATATACCATCCAAAAACTTTCGAATATCCTTCTTCTTCATGTGACATTTCTAATTAATCAAGGCAACAGATTGAGATACAAGTTCAATATCATTTCCAGGTCAGTCTGTTCAATAAATCATTGCCCAGAAATTGGTCTCTTATCATTTTCCTGAACTGGAGGAAGCTCACCACCAATTCCAAAATGCAGGCATCTAGATCGACAACAAGACTGCTGTCGGGCTGCAATTTATCCCTTAAGGCACTGCACTCCTCCACAATCAGAGGAG